>CM062806.1:211997687-214442512 GCA_031772625.1 Pinus tabuliformis | reverse complement strand
TACCCTACTGAATTTGCACTTTTGTACTCTTAGAGTTATTTAGTTGGAAAAGAAGCAGATCAATATTGTGACTCATGAGTAGGACCTTTCATATCTGTACTTCTATCTTTATGATTGTGTTTTTTTTTATGAATTAGCAGTAATCTTTCTTATATTGTGTTATGTATGAAATCTGAGTTATAGTTTGACATTAAAACACTTTTGCATAAATGTTTTAGTTGTAATTCCCTATTGAATATATGAGCAATTGATATATGCGATATAGTTTCCACAATTATTTTGCCTAACTATTTAGTCAAAATAATTATCATTAACAATTTCTTCTCTTATAACAATTGAATGATCTTTATTACCTTTGCTTTAAGATATCTTTGTAGATCGCATGATTTAAGTTATTCTCGGGTATATATTAAGATATATGTTAGAATAGATAGTTGCATGTGTTTGATTGTTTAAATTAGATCATTTTTAGTTAAGCCATTTCCCATTATACCTTATATCAATCCAACACCATCATCATATCAATTCTTGATGGGAAACTGGTATCATTATCCCCATTCGGAGCCACCATACCAAACAGAAAAGGAGCTACTTCCAAGGTTCGAACCAGGTGGTTATCCCCCATGTTGTTGCAACATAATTCTGGGGCTTCAACATTTTGGCGCTAGAAGGAGGGCCATGATTGTGAATGGAAAACATAACTGATCATAAATAAAAAAAATCCATCCTAAGATTCGCTCCCCCTCTAGATCTCCTCCAATTTCTAGATCCCCATCTAGAACCATAATCTCAAGATCAAAATTTGAGCAAACCTCTCAAAAATCTCCTAGTGAATCTTAGAGAATACCTTCTTCGGACTACAACCCTGAATCCCTAGAAGTTCAGACTTTGATAGAGAAGTTAGAGTAAATCTCTATTTCAACTGAAAAGCCTGCAACATCTCAGTCATTTGAAGGAAGTATTTCCTCTGTTCTACAACCAAGACGGATGTTGACCCATTTTCAAAGTGAGAAGATTGGAGTTCTTTCTTTTGAATTTCATGTTTCTTCTTTCCAAAAGAAAAATGAGGAATCTTAATCACAAACATCCACTAGTGAGGTTTTATCACATTCTTCACCTCAAACCCCTCATTCCCTCCACTCATTCCAACAACTTCCATTCTAACTACTGGCGCTAGTTCTTCTAGTCCAAGCACCCAATCTGCCTCTTCTTCAACTCAAACTCCACTCATAACCTCGTCAACTCAAACCCCTTCTATCGTCTCATCCACTCAAAATCCAGTGGTAGGTCAACAATGACAACAATTGCGAGTACAACCATGGAATAATCCCATTGTTGTAGCAATGGCATCTCCTCTTCACCCCTTCCTAAGAATCGTAAAAGATGGTTGCCCAAATATAATCCTGATGATGGACTACTAGTTGAGGAACATCTAACAATGTAAACTTTGAAACGGGAACTATAAACTCAAAATGGAAACTCTGGCCAAAAAACCTCGTAAAAATATAAAAAACAGTGCTAAAAACGAAAAGTGTTGATGCTGGAATAACATCTTTTTTTTCTAGGGTAAATTTTCAACATGTTTTAAAAATGGCGGTGAAAACCAATTTTTTGTGCAAAAATTGTCCAAAAAACACCCTCAAAACGAAAAGTGTTGACGCTGAGATAACACTTTTTTTTTTCAAGGGTAAAATTTTCAACATTTCAAAATAATGGCGTAAAATATTTTATCATGACCCCAAAAAACATTAAAATTAAAAAAAATTAATGAAAACATAAAATAAAATAAAAAAATTAAAACAATGAAAAAACACAAAGCAAAAAAAAAGGTTAAAAAAACAAAAAAACAAAACATAAATTAAAATATATACTAAAAAAAAAATCAATCATAAAAATGTAAAACAAAATTAACCATAAGAATTAAAAAACTAAAAAATAAAAATAAAAATTATAAACAAATAAATAGTAAAAAACACATTTCAAAAAAAACATAAAAAATCTTGTAAACCATTAAAAAAATTGGCAAAAGGAAAAAAAAATGGAAAAGAAAAAAAACATTAATAAAAACTATAAAATTAAATAGGTAAAAATAGAAAAATTTAAAAACATTAAAAAAACTAAAATAAAAAATAAAAAATAAACTAGATTTAAAAAAAAATGAAAATTAACAAAAAAAAAAAAAAAAAATTCTACTAGATTAAAATGTTGATTACTAAAAAACAAATATAAAAAAGACAAAAAGAAAAAAAAAATTATCTCATAAACCATAAAAAAATTATTAAAATTTTTTAATTATTTTTAAACAATTTTTTTTTTATTTTTATTTTTTAATTTATTTATTTATTTATTTTTTACAAAAAATCTCATTAAAAAATTTAATTTTTTTTATACAAATTTAATTAATTTATTTATTTAAAATTTCAAAAATTAAAAAAAATATATTTAAAAAAAAAATTATTAAAAAACTAACGTATTAAATTTTTTTTCGAAAAAAAAAAAACTAGTGCCCTTGCGCTCGCCCGCCGCCCGTGGTGGCACGACCCTGGGCGGAGGGCCTGCACGCCCAGAATCGCCTCCCTCCCCCCTTGCCCGACACCCGTGGTGGTGCGACTCTGGGCCACGCAGGCCCTCTGCCCAGGGCCGTGCCACCACGGGCGACGGAGGGGCACTGTGTATTTTTTTTTTTTGAAAAAAAATAAATAAATACGTTAAAAAAATCAAATTATTTTAATAATGTTTTTAATTTTTTAATATTTAAAATTTAAAATTTTAAATGTTTTAATTTTTAATAAAAAAATAAAATTGTTTAAATTTTTTTTGTTTTAAATTTTCTACTATTTTTTTTGTTTTAAATTAAAAAAAATGTGTTTACATTTTTTTTTTTTTTTAATTTTTAATAAATTTTCTTTCTATAAATAAAAAAATTTGTTTAAATTTCTTTTTTAATTTTTAATAATTTTTTTTAATTAAAAAATAATAATTTTTTTTAATATCTATATATATATATATATATATATATATATATATATTAAATACTTATTTCTTTAAAACTTCAAATGCTTTTTGTTTTTTTTGGTTTTGTTTTGTTTTTTTTTGAAGAAAATATATTTTTTAAATTTTGTTTGTTTTCTTGTTTGGTTAATTTTTATTTTATTTATTTATTTATTTATTTTTTAATCTAGTTTGTTTTTGTTTTTTTTGTTTTTTTTCTCCTTCTCTCTAGTTTTTTTTTTTGTTTTTTTTTTACTTACTTACTTAATTTTATATATATTTCTTTTAATTTTTTTTTTTTTTTGCAAATTCTTTTATGGTTTATGAGATAATTTATTTTTTTAAACATGTTTTATTTTGTTTTTTTGTCCTTATATATATATATATATATATTATATCCTTTTTTTTTTTTAATTATGATTACTTAACGAATTTTCAAGTTGTTCTATTTTTTTTTTTTTTTTTTTTTTTTTATGTATATATATATATATATAACATAAAAAAAATAAAAAATAGAACAACTTGAAAATTCGTTAAGTAATCATAATTAAAAAAAAAAAAGGATATAATAAATTTTAAAGTGTGAAAAGTAAGTCCTCTAAAAAAAAGGCAAGCTGCATCAGCACGTTTCAAAATCAGCATGAAAATCATTAACATTTAAAAACAAATATTTATATTTGATACATAAGAAAATTTAAAGTGTCAAAAATATGCTAAAAAAAAAAAGAATTGTATTCTGCATTACCACTTTTCAAAATCGGGTCATATTTTTACTACCCCTACGAAATGGGTAATTGTATCGGTTATTTAAATTGTCAAAAACTATGCTCTAAAAAAATGTGTGTTCTACATCGCCCCTTTTCAAAATCAGGTCAATTTTTTGCTATCTCTATAAAACGGGTAATAGTATCAGTTCCTGTTTCAAAGTTTACGTTGTTATCTCCATAACTATATGCTGGCCATCAATTTAAACAGAGTCGATGAAGAAGACTGTGTAGTCTGATTATTTCAATATACTCTTACAGGATCAACAGGATCCTGGTACTTTTTGTTACCCTCTCGCTCCATAAATAGCTGGGATATGTTTGAAGAGCAATTCATAACTAAGTTTGGATATGATAGAGCCATTGCATCATTCATCAATGAATTGTCTAATCTAAAGGCTAAAAGGGAAGAAAGGGTCAAAGATTTCAACTCTAGATTCAACAAACTACTCAATATAATTCCAACTATGTTAGCACCTCGTATTGATGTTCAAATTGAGTGGTACATATCTTCCCTTCCTTCCAATATAGCCATATTTGTATATAGAGTGAATTTGGTCACATTAGCCATGTCTGTAGAGAAATTCATAATTGCTTTTGAAAAGAAGACCTCTTAGGAAGACAAAAAATCTAAAAAAGTCTCTTTAAAAGATGACTCTAAAAAGAAAGTCCCAAAAGATCCTTTTGATCTTGAAGGCCTTCAGAAAGTACTGAAAACCATGTCTAACGGAATCGTTGAAATGAAGAAACAAGTTGTCGAATCCTCTTCTGCTAAAAAAACCTTTCAGATCTTTTAGGAGGAATCAATCTTCTAGTTCTCAGCCACCAAATACCATATCTAACACCGTGTCTGACTTAGAAGAAGATGGAGAGTAAAACACAATGACCGATGAAGAAATTGAAGAAGAAGAAGTAGTCGAACTAAATGGGATGTGGGACTTTATCCTTCCAATTGAAGAAGAACAAGAAGCTTTTCCCATTAGCACCAGAAGCAAAGGGCCTGCTGATACGACTCAGTCAAATCAAAAGCAAAAAACTCCAAATCCTGCTGCTAAGGAAAAAGCAATCAGCAAAAAGTCTTCTCCTAAGGCTTCACAGCCAAATCCATCCTCATCAAATCTTCCATCTACATCAAAAACCCTGGTAGTTACTGATACCATGGAGTATAACATTTTCAAATACATGAAGAAGACTAGGGCCAATATTTCACTACATGAACTTAGAAAATTGAAGCAACAATAGAAAATACAACTTAGATAACTAAATGAATTCCTTCTTTGTCCCTACTTGTTGCTGTTGTATCTCAAGCTACTAAAGGCATGGGTAAATCCCCCACTTATGCAAAAAAATTTGACCCTACAGATGCCATCCGAATCGATGACAGATCTCTCTCACACACGCCTCCTTTCCTCTTAACCTATGAAATTTTCAATAGGAACCTTCATAATTGTTTGATTGACTCAGGAGCCTCTTCTAATATAATGCTGACAATAGTTTGTGCTAAGTTGAATGTCACTCCTCAAAAGTTTGTTGTTCACATAGTACAACTTGACAGAACCAAGGTAAAGGTCTTAAGGGAAATAAATTCAGTTAGCATTCGACTTTCCTCAAATCCCAAAGTCTATCAAATAATTGATATATTGGTCATTGACATTCTTGAATTCTATGGTCTAATTCTAAGTAGAGACTGGTCTGAAAAACTCCATGGATACTTTGCTATAGGCTGGCCTCACATGTGGCTGCCATATAATGGAAAACTAAATAATATTCGAGCTGACTGAGAGAAACACATCAAACATACAATGACTAAATTTGAAGGTGATAATGAGCCGGTGGCATTCAATAATAACATTATTGGGAATTACTCAACTAAGTCATTTTTAGGGAACTTTAAAGCACATGAATCTCCCTTTCTAGATAATGTTGTCACCTCACAGATTGAAAATTTCTCACAGACAGATGCTTCCAAGTGTAAAAATTTTGTAAATAAACTTGTAGTTAATACTTTATTTTGGACTTTATACTTTGATGGTTCCAAATCTAATGATGGTGTAGGAGCTAGTTGCATTTTAATCAGCCCAGAAGGAGAAAAAACCATGTTAGCTTGTAGATTAAAATTCGAATGTACAAATAATACCACAGAATATGAGGCATTAGTTCAAGGATTATACAAAGCAATTTGCCTCGACATCAAATATTTGTAGGTTTTTGGAGACTTAGAAATTTTCCTTAAATAGGTAAGAAATATTATTCAATGCCTTTTTGGACATCTTAAGCATTGTCAATCACTAGTCCAGGATCTTACATCACATTTTTTGGCATTTAATATTTCTCCTGTACCTAGACTGCAAAATTCCAGTGCCGATTTGTTAGCTAATGTTGCATCAAAACTCATACCATCTGAGGATTATAGTCTGGATAGGTTTTCCATTGAGTTAATTTTTAGACCATCCGTTCCTGACAATGTCACTAATTCGTGAGTCTTCAACGATGATGATGATATTGTAAATTTTCTAACATCAGATGGGTCATACAATGACCAAATCATAGATGAAAATGAGCATGACCTTTAGTTAAAGCAGAACGCTAATGAAAATCCAATACCTAAATTTGTAGTCAAATTAGAAGATCTTTATGATCTCAAAGACAGATTTAAGAAGGTAACTAATGCCAAAATCCAAAGCTCAACCCTGAGATTTGAATTAGTAAACCTTGGATTTGATGACAAGCCTCAGAACATTAACCTAGGTTTAGGTTTATCCTCTGATGAAAGATCATCATTCATTCGATTGTTAAAGAAACAAAAAGGTATCTTTGCCTGGGATTATTTTGATCTCAAAACTTATGATACTTATGTCATACAACACACCATTCCTATGATGTCTAATGATAAACCAGTGCAGCGATAAGGAAAATTCACGCGAACCTCGAAAGTCTAATCAAATCGAAGCTGAATAAACTCCCTAAGGCAAAAATCATATTTCCTGTTAGGCATTCGAAATGGGTATCCAATTTAGTGCCTGTTAGGAAAAAGAATGGTGACATTCGTATATGTATAAATTTCAGAAATTTAAATAAAGCATGTCAGAAAGACAACTTCCCACTGCCAACCATGGAATAAGTGCTGCAGTCAGTAGCTAGTTCTGAGCTCGTGTCTTTTCTTGATGGGTTATCAGGATATAACCAAATCCTGGTCCATCTAGATGATAGATTGAAAACCATGTTCATAACTAAATGGGGAACGTATGCTTATCAAAAAATGTCTTTTGGTTTGATTAATGCAGGTGCCATATTTCAAAGAGCTATGGATATAACCTTTAAAGGAATCATTAACAAATCAGTTCTTATTTACCTGGATGATATCATTGTCTATTCCAGGAAGAGAAACAACCATTTGAATGACCTCAAGCAGATCTTTGAACGATGTAAAAAATATGGGATCTCGTTCAATCCAAAGAAGCCTTATTTTGCCTTAAGCGAAGGTAAGGTTTTAGGGTTTTTCATATCAAAAAAGGGTATTTATATCGATCCAGAAATGATTAAGGTAATTGAAAAAATCCCCTTACCCCATAATAAGAAATCAATGCAGTCTTTCTTTGGTCAAATAAATCTTGTAAAAAGATTTGTCCCTGACCTTTCACAAATAGACCTTTATAGTCTATGATTAAGAAAAATTCAGTTTTCAAGTGTGGTCACAATGAAAGAGAAGAATTTTATCTATCAAACAAGATATTATCAATGCTCCCTCCTTGATAACTCCCAAATTTTCTAATCAATTTGTTTTATACACATTTGCGTCAGAAACAACATATGTTGCAGTTTTGACACGACTCAACGATCAACAAATTGATGCACCAATTTCGTTTTTTTAGTTCAAATATACAAGGTACCGAATTAAATTACTATGCTGTGGAAAAATAGGCCTTTGTTGTTTTTAAGTCAATAAAGCATTTCAGACCATTTCTCCTTAAAACTCACACCAAAATCATAGTTCCATTCCCAGCAGTAAGGCAATTACTGGTGCAGAGGGAAGTAGGAGAAAAAAGGTCCAATTGGGTAACTGCACTACAAGAATACGATGTTGAAATTAGACCAACAAAAATTGTTAGAGGTCAAGGTTTTTGCAGAATGTTAGCTGGAGCATCCAACTTACTAGCAGAAAGAAGATTCAGGTGATGATATACAAATATCAGAGGTAAGCCTCAACGATACTGAATCTCAATATGCTGATCTCATATTTTATTTAAAACACGGATAAGCCCCTATGCAGTTCAATTACAAAAGAAAAAGGACTTTAAGATTAAAAGCGAAACAATACGAAATCGTCAATGATGTTTTGTTTAGAAAAAATATGATTATGTTTTGCTAAGATGCCTTGAAAAATCTGAGGCAGAAAAGGTTTTGCAGGAACTCCATGATGGACTAGCTAGTGGACATTTTGGAGGAGACACAACAACACATAAAATCCTGCATGTTGGCTATTACTAGTCAACCTTGTTCAAAGATGCACATGAATACGTAAGGAAGTGTAAAAACCGTCAAACTGCTAATGGAAGACAAAGGAAACCTGCTTTTCCATTATAGCTAGTCAACATTGAACAACCATTTGAGCAATGGGGACTGGACATAATAGGTGAGATCGTTCCTCACTCTTCAAAGCAGCATAGATACATCCTTACAACAATTGATTACTTTACTAAATGGGTGGAAACAATTCCACTAAAAGTAGCCAATTCTAAGAACATCATCGAATTTATTGATCAATTTATCATTACTAGATTTGGCCTACCAACTGCCCTGATGTTTGACATTGCGTCTTACTTCACAAGTAACACTATGACAATATTCACTCTCAAAAGAGGTTTCAAACTTAAGTATTCTGCTAACTATTATCCTCAAGGAAATGGTTTAGTAGAATCAACCAATAAAAATATCATCAGGATCATTAAATGAACTATTGATCAGAGTCAAAGAATCTGGCATAAATATTTAACATTTGCTCTATGGGCAGGTCGGATAACACAGAAGGTCTCAATAGGCACTTCTCCATTTAATTTGGTCCATGGGAAAGAAGTTGTTCTTCCTACACATATAGCTATTCCCTCTCTAGCCCTATTTCAATTTATTGAAGAAAATCCTTCTTCTTATTTGCAATTAAGGAAATAAAAAATCCTCAAACTTGAAGAAGAAAGAGAGAAAGCTAAAAAAGTACATGTCCATCATCAACAATTAGTTAAATCTTCCTTTGATGCAGATTCTGTAAGCACAAAATCATTTCAACTTGGAGACCTCGTATTGAAGTGGTATAAAGCACACGAGGAAAAGGTAAACATACCAAATTCCAAAGAATGTGGCTTGGACCATTTCAGATTACAAAACAAGTCAGCCCATCAACGTTTCTATTGCAAGATTTATCAGGCAAGAAAGATTCTTTGCCTGTGAATGGGCAGATTTTGAAAAAATATTTTTCATAGGAGATAACCTCTTCTAATCCCTGTACATTATCACCTTTACTTTTCCTAGGAAAGTAAAAGTTAAATAGTATTTAATTTTGGCCTTACAATAAAATCTCTTGAAATATTTTGATCTTTCACTTTTATAAGTAGAGATTGTTAAGGAAATAATTATAACATTTGAAAATTAACTATGTTCTATCTCTCTCAAATTTGCTTGTTTCCACCAAAATTATTTAGTCTTTGAGAAACCTCCAACTTTATAAAGAAAATTTTGTTCTACTATCAGTTAAGAAAAATATCTCTAACAAAGTAAAGACTCTTCACAGATAAGCATCTTCAACTCTATAATTGTCATCCAAAACTCTTAAGGAGCCAATGATTCTCCCTATCCAGTAAAATTTTCTCTTTTTAGAGTGTAATTCTAAAATATATTGTAACTTAAAATATAAGAGGTCTCATCAAGAGCCTGCTTATCATGTTCATAGGGAAATAATAGACTGACATTACCAATACTGCATACCAAAACAGGGTAATGACTTGAGATTATTTTAATCAAAAGACAAGGGGTCTCATCACGAGCCAACTTGTTCAATTGAATTACAACCAGTGAATGACATTGTCACTATTTTGCCATTAAACCAAGACAATGAATTTTAAGTAATAAAAAGAAAAAAAAAACCGCAAAAAAATAAATTGTTTAAAAAGGAAAAAATGCAGAATAAGTATATGATTTTGAATTTATCTCTAAAAACTTCACTCTTATCTAGATGGGGCACTGAATCATTGCTGGTTAAAAGGTAACCCTATCGAGGCTCTGGACGCCTGCTAGCAGCAGAGGCTCTGCATGTGACAAATGAGTACATCTAAAAGCTTATCTGCAAAAGCCCCCTACTTTATCTTTAAACTAAGTAAGGAATGATATAGACAAGGGAATTTTCTTTTTTAAGAGGATATCAAATGACTTGTGATTAGGTGAGTTTCTTTTTTTTATTCAGAGAAATGTTACTTATCTTAAATTTCATGCAATTCCTATTTCTTGAAATATTTAGAAATTTCAAAAATTATCAGAGATAACTAGTTCTTCTAGTGAATCATCAATTGTTGTACTGTTCAACAACCCTCCCATTTATTATATTAATAGTTAGTATTGTATTAATAAATTGGGACCCTTTTAAAACAAAATTAAAAAAGCTTAGTAAATAAAATCTTGCTTTTGAAAACATTCGGAATAAAACATTGGATAAACTTAAAATATCAAACCAAGTTACTTTGTGACTAGGAATTCTTGCTTTATCGCAAATCGTAGGATCCGAAGTAACAAAGGTTAGTCGTGAGTTGGAATCCACGAAATGCGATAAAAGAAACCCCTGTATAAGACCCAAGGTAGCATTGAAATTTTGATAAAACTTAAGGCTTAAGAAATTCCTTAAAATATTTATCACAATCGCATCGTGGATTTTACAAGGGCGCAAACATGCAAACCATAAGAAACTGCGAATTGCGATGTGGTCCGGACCCGACATACTAATAAAACTATTATAAACTTCAATCGGGTCCAACATATCGTAAATATCTGTTTTAATGGAATAATCCTCTGCATAAAGAATCACGCTAAAAAAAGTAAAAGGTATGCCGTTCATCACAAATCGCAAAACACCAAAGAAACTTTGAATTTCTCTATTCATGATCATCGATATTGTGACTTTGCAATTTGCGATATTGCGATATTGTGATATTCCGATTCATCGCAATCGTATGATCGACATCGCACATATTGCATACCAATTTGAAATATCATTTAGAAACTTGTGATGCGATGTTTTGATGAGTCATAAAGGAAGGCACACGTAGGCCTTAACGAGTAATTAATAAATTTCAATTGCATGTATTTTTTGACGGCTTGATACCATCTAGCAAAACACCTAGCCAAGAAACTAAAACCGTTAGTGGGAAACACAGACTCTTTTGTAAAAGACTCAACCCAATTTATTGAAGAAATCAAGAACATCAAACTTGATCAAAATGACATTTTGGTTAGTTTCGATGTCACCGCACTATATACTAACATCCCCATTAATGATGCCATGGAAGTCATCTACAAACTCATAGATCCAGACACATCAAAGCTCATAGAAATTTGCCTAAGATCAACCATTTTCAACTTCATGGAAGACATTTATGAATAGACATGTGGAGTTGCCATGGGGTCGTCTCTGTCCCATATTATTGCCAATTTATTCATGGAAGACTTTGAAAACAAAGCACTCATGACCGCACTCCTAAAACCTAAATTGTGGAAAATATATGTGGATGACACATTCATCATATGGCCTCATGGAAGGGAAACCCTAGAAACCTTCAAACAACACCTAAATAGTTTATCCCCTTCAACAAAATTCACTATGGAGGTTGAGGTCAACAAAAGCCTCCCCTTCCTTGATATCCTCATCACTAGAAATGATGATGGCTCTATATCCCACCAAGTATATAGGAAAAAGACTCACACCGAACAATATTTACATGCCTCCTCACATCATCACCCTACCCACAAACTAGGAGTCCTCAACACATTAGCAACTAGAGCTCTTAGAATCTCTAACAAGGAACACCTAGAAAAAGAAATAGAACACCTTATTAAAGTTTTCCTAAAAAATGGATACAACAAACATCAAGCCATCAAAGCCATAAATAAGGCAAACACTCGACCTAGCAAAAACAAAAGCTTTGATAACATAATAGGTAAAGTCAACCTCCCTTACATACTAGGGACTACAGACAAAATTTCTCGCATCCTGAAAAATTATGGAATTCTAACCACTTTCAAACCCATAAACATTATCCGGAACTGCCTTAATCCAGTCAAAGACAAAATTGATCCTAAATGCCATAAAGGGGTCTACTTAGTTCCCTGCTCATGTGGTAAACCCTATGTAGGTGAAACTGGGAGATCCTTCAACATAAGAATCCAGGAACACGTAGCAGACATTAAACACAATCGTTCCAAATCCTCAGCTCTAGCTGAACATTATGATAAAACCAAGCACCAAATCTGTATAGAAGATACCCGCATCTTAGCTAGAAGTGAACACTACTTCATAATGAAATTCAAAGAAGCCATAGAAATTAGCAAACACCCTAATAACCTCAATAGAGACGATGGATGGACCATAAGTGAAAACTAGATTCCAATCCTATCATCCAAATCGATCCCACCTAACCATAATCCTCCTCTAATTAACCTAGAACAAACATAAATAATCTAATCCATTATAACTAAAATAATTAGAATAAATACTATTATTAGATAATCAATAAATAAATTAAAATAATTACAATTATCACAATTAAAATTAATAATTAATTGAAATAAATAAATAAATATAATTAAAACAATTAAAATTAAAATAAAATAGTCGATTAAAATAAATATAATTAAAAATAATGAAAATAATTATAGAATTTATCAAAATAAATATAATTAAAGATTAATACAAATTCAATTAATATAACCATAATTACAATAAAACATAAAAATTTATTCTAATTAATATTCAACATAATTAAAATTAATACAAATACAAAATAACAATTACAATAATACATATTAATAAAAACAAATAGAATAGGAAAAATGGATTTACTATAATAAATAATTAGAATAAATATAATTAATAAATAAACTAAAACAAATAGGATTAGAATAATTAAAATTAAGAATTAATTAAAAGAAATATAATTAAAAGAAATAATCAAAAATAATCAAAATAAATAATTAATTAAAATAATTACAAAATTAATCAAAATAAATATAATTAAAATACAAAATGATTAATACAAATATAAATACAATTTAATATAACCATAACCCTAATAAAAATAATAATATTTTTTAAAAAGAATAATTAAATTAATTCGGTCATAATTTTAAAACCCTAAATCTCACAAATACAATCAAAATTAACAAAATATAATAAAAAAATTAAAATTATAATTAAAAAATCCCAATATCTGTCGACTAAACATCTCACACATCTCTATATATTTAAAAAATGAGATCAGTGTTCAACAATTTTCACATCCTGAAGATGAACCACTGTCATTGGTTCAAAACATCGATTATAAACAAACCTAATGTGATGTATCCAGAAGATATGCTACATAAAGATTTATATATTTTTACCCGTATTCGAAATAAAAGCTTTATCCTTACGTTCTTTTAGAATTTACTATTTTATTGTATTTCCGCTTTCATTGCCACTCTGCACTTTATCTGTTTTCTCCATTGCTTGAATTTCAGGAAATTTCCAAAGGAAACAACGCTCGGAAAAATGTTTAATAAAGGAATGAAGATTGCAGAGGCTACTGTGTCTGAGGATTCAGACATGCTTCCACTCTTCTCTGATACCACATGTAATAAAGATGGCGAGACTACATCATGGGAGGCAATGTATAACTTTCTAGAGGAAGAAAACCCAAAGACCTAGGAAACTAAAGCAACAACAAACACCGAGAACTCATCTGAGGCTTCTTATTTTGAAGCAACATGTTATTTCATGCACAATATAGCTACACGGCTGAAAATCTTACCATACAAGTATATGGTAAGATGGATTATTGATAATGTGGACATTATGGATAGAACATTCAGAAATTTCAGGCATGAAGTCATGGGGTCATTTAAACCAGACAATTTACGCTTAATGTACCATCTTCCAGAGCCACAGAAGCTCTATGATAAATCCTTTATTGAGCAGTTTGCAAAAGAAAATGAAGACCTGATGGACGCCATGCAAAATTGGAGGTCTGGCTCCAACAAGTTCAGGTGGGAGAATACCGGTATGTACCCAATTGCACCTCTGTCAGCTCCGCATAATTTTGCAGCTGTAATGTTGTGTAGGCTATTTGGAAAGGCTCATACTATCAAGTTTTCTATTGAATGGGTTCCATTAATTGATGCAATTGTTAATTCTATAATTATGAGTTGGAGCAATATTTTGTCGGACAATTTGGCTATGGCCTTTAGAGAATACAGGCGCAATAAAATTATCTCCACTCAGGCTATCCCTCCCTTTTACATGAGTGTTTATGTCATGGATGCTATATTTTTTTGTTCACATTTTCTAAACATGGGCTGGAAATGGACTCTACAACATCCTACACCCATCCATGTTTATCATAAAGTTTTGTGGGAATCGCATTTTAGCTCCCATTTTTATAAAATTTGTCATGGCATTATGTTTCCAATTTACCAGACCATTTTTTATAACAAAGCCCCCAGGCTATCAGAGGAAGTAAAGACAGACGTCTTTCCGGTGGCAAGATGATTTGGTGAGGAATTATTTAATTATATCAGAGTTTTTGGGAGTATTACAACTCCTCATGTTCTTCCATATTATGTTCCTGATAAATTATTGGCAAGAGAGATTGCCTATCAAACAGTGGGGGATGGTATTACCAAAACCCTCAAAGAATAGAAGAAATCCATCTGGCCGACCTTCCCATTGCAATGTGGTGCTTTCGCGTTATATGATATTGGGCATGCAACAAAATAGATACAAAACATCACATCTCTAAATCTAGATACCATGCCAGATAGACAGTATGACCCGAACAAGGTCACCAATAATTTCACTGCTATGGTCAAAATCAGACAATTTATTCATGAGGATTGAGTTTGATGATCTCTTTGAGGAAGCTCAGACATTTTCACAGGTTTTACTTTTAGCACCAATAAAAGTAGACCCAGCAAACCTCAATTGCTTCCACATATACATAAATAAAAGGATAGCAAAGATCCCTTTGGACCTATTACAGATTGAATAACTAAGAGAACCTACTCCTAGCATAAGCCTGGAGGAAAGTTCCAAGCACAATTCCAATAACGAACCTCAAGAGAAGTCAGGTCAAGGTTCAAAAATTTTTGAACACCAATCTTAGAATGACAAATAAAACCCCGAGAAAGACCCTGAGAAGGACACAAAGAAAAATGCTAAAGAAACAGCTAGAAAGGCATCTACTGAGGAACACATAGAGACTGGATCTTCACAGGTTCAAACGGAAAAGATCAAAGTCATTGATCTGGATCAAGAATGGGATCAATTTAATAAAAAACTCGAAATTCCACAAACAAAGACAAGTCTTGAAGGAACTTATGGATTTCGGAATCCGCAACACACTCAACAGGTTATAAACCCAGAAACAACAATACAAGGAGTTATAACTACTCAAGATATTGAAATAATCTCGGCACACCCAACTTCAGAAATGGTTTTAAAGGTTAAGGAAATACCCCCAATGGACATATTCTATAGCCCAACACTTAAGGCTGTAGTAAAGAGGCAAAGGAAGAAAATAAAATTAGATGCATCACATCAACAACTCTTCGAAGTGAATCAATGGAGGTAGTATGGAAAGACACCCCCATTGATCCATCATAAAATCTTACAAATCTATCACAATTTGCAGGCGCCTATGCAACTGCAACAATTGATAAGGAAGTAGAAGTTCAACTTTTTCTTAAAGAAAAAGAAGAAAGAGTTCAATTGTTAGAACAACAACTTAAACAAGAGAGACAGTGCACTAACATGCAAGAAGAAATGCAAACGCTACAACTTCAAAAATAATTTGAACAAATGAGATTACAACATCAGACAAACATTGCAGAGAAGGACTCACAAATTCATCAAATGTAGATTGTAATGAATAAACTCATAGACCACCCTCATACAAAAAAAATCATTAAAGAGACACTCGAATTAAACTATGTGTTGTCACAACAACATGAAATATTCTGCCAAAAATTCTCATTAATCAATCCCTATTGTGAAACAGGTAATAAATTAACCAATCAAGTGGTTGTTCAAAGATTAGAATATGAAGAGATCGATAAGAGGATTTTAGAGTTTATTTCTTGGTAGGAATCTGAAGAAGTTAGAAAAGTTGATCTGCCAAAGATCGAGGAGTCCCACAAGGATATTTTATTCACAGATTGGGACATACAGTTGAAGCAAGCAAAGAGGGCAGCATCAAGAGAAGTTAGTACAACGAACAATATAATTGAGGTTGTGAATGAAAACCTTCATACTGCCAATCTCGTCAAGGAACGCTGATCGGAAGCTCTCCCAGACATCAAATAGTTGGAGAAACTGTGGAAAGAGACCTCCGTAACTCAAGTTGAGGCAATCAAACAACTATCTAAGATTGACTGGGAAACCTATTGGCAGCTTCTAGTGAAACCAAACAGTCAACGGATGACTCTACGTTGTCTAACCAATTCTACTCAAAAGATGGTGCCACCACTCACTGATGTTGTATTCACGAGACAATTAAGATCTATAACTAGCCAGCCACCCTAGGTGAAGCCAATGGTATATATCTACGAACTCAAGGACCGAATCGCCGACTAGAACCATTCAATTTGAAGAAGCTTGTCATCATTTTATTTTCTATTTTAGTTGTTATTTTACTTATTTAGAGGAAGGTTGTTTGAAACCTCCTTAGCTTTTTATGTAATAATCTATTTTTGATACATAATTTGTATTATTTAAACCTCTCATGCATTTAGAGAGGGGTACAAAATTTTAACAAAAACACTTTGCAAAGGCTTTCACTTCTGTACTTTTGTGACTGCCTTGATGAGATAATTGGAACAAGATCTTGATTTTCTTAGAGATTGAAGCATACTATACTGAATTTTCACTTTTGTACTCTTAGAGTATATTTAGTTGAAAAGAAGCAGATCAATATTGTTGGCCTCATGATTAGGACGTTTCATATTTGGTACTTCTATATATATGATTCTTATGATTGGTATTTTGTTTATGAATTAGCAATAATCTTTCTTATATTGTGTTATGTATGAAATCTGAGCTATGGTTTGACATTAAGCACTTTTGCATAAATGTTTCAGCTGTAATTCCCTATTGAATACATGAGAAATTGATATATGTGATATATTTTCCACAATTATTTTGCCTAACTATTTAATCAAAATAGTTATCTTTAACAATTTCTTCTCTTATAGCAATTGAATGAACTTTGTTACCTTTTTCTTTAAAACATCCTTATAGATCGCATGATCTAAGTTATTCCCAGGTATATATTAAGATAAATGTTAGAATAGATAGCTTCATGTGTTTGATTGTTTAAATTAGATCATTTTTAGTTAAGTCAATTCCCATTATACCTTATATCAATCCAACACCATCATCATATCAATTCTTGCTGGGAAACTTGTATCATTATCCCTAGTCGGAGCCACCATACCAAACGGAAAAGGAGTTGCTTCCAAGGTCCAAACCGGGTGGTTATCCCCCATGTTGTTGCAATGGAATTCTGGGGCTTCAACACAACCATAATTGATGAAGCGGAAGAAAGAAAACCCAAGGTAGACTATTTTGTGGATTTCCACAAAGCCTTTGAGATAGTTCTAAGATGCCTAGTTTCAAGGCCCCAAACTTCTTTACTTATGTCCAGTATTTCAAATGATTATTAGGAGTTTGGATTAAGATGGGAAATATAAATAACATGGTTACAAACTTGAAGTAAAATTTTAGGAGTTCTTGTTTTATAAGAGATTGCATTTAGTGGTAATTTTATCCATGTTTCAAACAATGGTATCACTAGTAGCACATTTTTTTTGGTGGGCGGGGGGTGGTTCTAAAATTATTATAGTTTGCAAACATAGCTTTAACAACATTGTAATGTTATTGATAATCAACTTCCCGAATTGAAAGTGTTGTTAAAAAAAACACCATTATTTTTCCAAAGGTTGAAACTACAAAAAAAATAAATATTAGAATATTTAGACTTTACAACCAACAATTTTACAGATAAAAGCTTAAAAGTCAATCCCTTTTGATCCAGGCGGCTCCAGAGACACACACAGGACAAAGAGGACTCATGAAAGATCAAAAATCAAAGTTTTTGGATTATGCTCGAACTAGGACCAAAGTGTAGATCTCGTCGTCCTCGCGACGGTGCAAACGGTTCGTCAGACCGAGTCCGTATGCGAAAGTTAGAAGCATAAAAAGTTGGGTTGAATTTTTGATGACTAGGCAGGTTAATGGAGACACAATTTAGAATTTTCCGGCGACGGAATCCAGCCAACTCCGGCTGGATTTCGAGCGAAATTATGGCCTCGTTAGAATGACTCCTACAGTCAAAAATACAAATTTTCAAAAAGTGTAGTTTGATATATATATATATATATATATATATATATATATATATATATATATATATATATATATATATATATATATATAGATAAGGGAGGTGGTGGGCCACCACCCACACCTCATATATAACATTCAACGCATTAAAAGGGGCCGGTGGGAGGGCCGGCCCCACCCACGCGGTGGCCCCACATTGAACACTAGCGAACCTTAATACAACCCATGAATTATGCACCATAAAAAGAACACCACCAAAACGATACGTACCTTAATAAATGTGTCAGTGCGGGAGGTATGGGGCGGGCTGCCCAATGCAGACCTGACACCCTTTTTAAAAATTCGTTTCAGTTTAAAAACTATAACATGAAAAAAAATAGGAGGGGCGGGGTTTGACCACCGACCCCTCCTCAACTAATGCTTAATCTTACCATTGCGCCCAACTACTCACATTGGAAAATCCACTGGAGAAAACATATAAAACCTAGTTTTGTCAATGTGTGGGCAGATGGAGGAACCAGGGGCGGGCATGGATTTCAAGACAAGAGGAGGTAGTGCATGCAGTTCGAGGCAGAATTTTGCATGAGGGTCGAATTTTCACTTTGTCAGAATTTGACAAATTTTATATGGTTTCAGCACTTCTCGACGCCACAAACTCAATGGCGCTGCCTATTTCTCCATCAGAGTTATGTATTTCTCAGCCATTTTTTAGTATGCAGGTGGAACCATGACTGCTGCAAAAACAGGGAGCGAAACCATGATCCTTGACATTTTCCCAAGGAGGTATTTTTTCTCCATGTCGTAATATAGTCAAGTTTATAGTCATTTTTCACGATTTTCTGTAGGGATCGCAATGGCGAGGTCAAATCCGCCTTTTGAGTTGTAGATTTCCAGTCCACCCATGGAGCAGAATCTTTGAGGAATCTAGGGGCAATCTAAAAGATTCCTTGAGCCCCAGATTCTCAATTTCTTAGAATTCAGAAATCGGACAGTCGATTTTTCACTATTTGATGCCACAAATCTGATGGTGCATTTAGATTTCCTATTTTCTCATTTTATTTTCCAGCCACTTTTCTAAGTGGAGCGCAGGTGTCAGTGTTCATGTGCGAGCAACCATTTCCATGCGATTGATGCCGTGAAATCGAGGGCACGAACAACTTCAACAATTTGACATCCACTTCTTCAGATGGCCCCTGGATGTGAGGTATATGTAGTGTGTTCATGCACTTATTTTGCTATGCATTGTGCTGCACATATCCATTTTTGATGTTGATGAGGGACCTTGTTTATTACTTGTTTTCATGATTCCTTCTTGATGTGATGCATAATCATCTATGTGATGTACTTGTTGACATGATTTGTCATGTTATGTTTTGAGATCCCTTTGTTGTATGTTGATGGGATACTCAGGTTGTCGTCATGTATGTTTACATTGAGATCCCTTTTATGCCATGTTGGGGGGATGCTCATCATGCATGAGTTTGTGTCATACTGATAGGAGTCTTGTGACTGAGAGTTCCTATAGAGGAAAATCTCTTGGAGCCACTCCTGCATGAGGGCATTTTCCTTGTATGATAGCGACATCACCTCTATGTACATCATCACTATTGACAACACTTAATGCATTGGCCTACACCATCTTGACACCAGGGCCCGGAGATGTAGTCCCTCCTGGACGAACTCTGTTATCGACGGCTTATGTTATTTTATGTTGCTAATGATTGACATGTTCCTCTTCTTTACAACATGCACATGTATTCATTTATTTTCTTTTAAAAATGCAATTTAACACATCACGAAAGAAAAAGGTCTTGGAAGGGTCCTTCGTCACACCTGAACCTGGATCAAGTGGTATTGGAGTAGTCTTTGCGTTGATGTGAATTGCAGCATGAGCAATGGAACATGTAGTGATAAAGGATGAAAAAGCGATGTACGAGACCATGCTCAAAATTTCCAAAAGGGTAGAGATAATGTATGAAAATCTACAAAAAGAGACAGAGGAAAAGGAGCGATTGCAACTTCAGTTGAAAGCCACAAAAGAGGCCCTAGAAGCACTGAAGCAAAACAACCAAAGTATGCAAACAAATAACGCTGAATTGAAGATGCGTATACATGAAGAGAAAGAGGATAAACATAGTTTGCTACGACAGGTGCAAGCAAAGGACGAGGCCTTGGAAAAGTTGCAGTGAGACCCATGTGAGGTAAAAAGTAATACTTTGAATTCATGTATGTTTCCTGATGATGATTTTGTTGTTTTCGAAAATCATACCACAGGAATTGGCTCCAAATTGTTGAAGAAAATGGGGTATGAAGGAAAAGGCTTGGGCATCAATGGCCAAGGCATTGTCAACCCATCAAAGTAGATGAATTACCGTGTCGAACAAGACTTGGGTATGTCAGAAAGGAACTTGGGGAATGCGCCACAACAGTTAGCGAACCACCAACAACAGATGATGAACAACCCTCATCAGTTCTTTCCAAATCAATAGAGGAGGTAAAAGATGTTGATTTCCTTTCGGTTTCGTCTTCACATAGTATGATTTCTGTTGGAGATTTGGAGATCCCAATTACAGGGACAAACATGATGCTCCTTACAAGGATGAGGCACAAGGAGGAAAAACAACTTGGTGTTAATAATCAAGGCATAACTCAACCTTTGGAGGTTATGCAGAGACCTCAATTTGCAGGCTCGAGATACACTAAAGGAGAATGCTCGAAGGTGTTAGATTCGTCCGAGACATTGTCGAAATCTTCGAGGAAAGAGAACGATGGGAAAACATCCCCATCATCCCATGGCAGTGCCCATTGCAGGGAAATAGCTGAGGCAAGCTCTTATCGCCATACTTACACCAGAGACAACAAGGAAAGGTATAACCATTTTCGATTTTCGAATGTTCATTTCGATCGTAATTATGTTTTTAATAAACGTAAAACATGGCATCGAAAGAAATGTACCTTTTGTGCATTGCATAACCATACATTTTCTAAGTGTTGGAAAAGAATGGCAGCACACAAAAAGATGAGGCGTGAAAGACCCTCTCAACAGCAGGTAAAGAAACATGTTAAGCAGATCTGGAGGAAGAAAACCTATTGCAGTCATTGCGATAGAAGTGGCCATCAAAGAGCCACATTTTGGAGGCTCCATCCAGAGCAATGCCTTAAAGACAAAGTCTCGGTGCGTGAACCAAGTGAAGCAGTTGTTCGACAAGCAAAGCCACCACAAGGAGGCGACCCACTCACCTTGATAAGTGAAAAATGGTTTCTAGACATGTTGTTGTTTAATGGTCGTGCTTTTGTGAATCATTTGTTGCATTTTAAAATGTAAAAGTGATGATGTGTTTTCCATCACTTGTTCAGCAACAATGATGTCTAGTCTTATTTTGTGTTGCATGTTGAACTATGAAAGTGATGTCGTGTTCCCATCACTTGTCAAAACAAAATAGTGTTTGGCCTTATTGTTGTAAATCATGTGTTGCAGTGATGATGTGTTTTCCATCACTTATTGAAGCAACAATGATGTGTTTGCATTGTTGTCATAGCTGGGGTATTGTGTCCATCTTGTTGCAAAATTGACCACCGAGTATGTGTTATAAAATCATGGCAAGTGTGGGACGCTTGGGTCATTAGTTGGTCATGAAATTCAAGCATGTAATTTGCAAGACAATGTACTACAGGTTGCAGAGGTTGCAGGTGTCGGCTCATCACTTAAGGCTTCGAAGAACAAAGGTGAAGGAGATGGAAGCGAGGCCTTTCGGGACGCTTGTGATGAAGAAAAGGTATAGAGAAGTTGCAAATTATTTTTTTATGCTTTTGGAGGACCAAAAGCTCCTTAGTGGGGAGGATTGATCCAAGTGGCTCTAGAGACACACACAGGACAAAGAGGACTCAGGAAAGCTCAAAAATCAAAGTGTTTTTATTATGCACTAACCAGGACCAAAGCGTAGATCTCGTCGTCCTGATCGTGGTGGTGTGAACGATTCGTCAAACCGAGTCCATATGCGAAAGTTAGAGGCAGTCAAAGTTGGGTTGACTTTTTGATGACGGGCAAGTTAATGGAGACACAATTTAGAATTTTCCAGTGACGGAATCCGGCCAACTCCGACAGGATTCTGGGAAAAATTGTGGCCTCGTTAGAATGACTCCTACGGTCAAAAATATGAATTTTCAAAAAGTGTGGTTTGATATTTTTAATAATATATACCCAAACCTCATATATAACATTCAACACATTAAAAGGGGTTGATGGGAGTTGAACCCACGGCTGGCGGGAGGGCTGGCCCCGCCCACGCGGCGGCCCCACATTGAACACCAGCGAACCTTAATACAACCCATGAATTATGCACCATAAAAGGAACACCACCAAATGGTACGTACCTTAATAAATGTCTCAGTGCAGGAGGTATGGGGTGGGTCTCCCAATGCGGACCTGACCCCATTTTTAAAAGTTCATTTCAGTTTAAAAACTATAACGTGAAAAAAATAGGAGGGGCAGGGTTTGACCACCCGACCCCTCCTCAACTAATGCCTAATCTTACCATTGCGCCTAACTACTCACATTGGAAAATCCACCGGAGAAAACATATAAAAACCCAGTTTTCTCAATGTGTGGGAAAATGGAGGAACCAGGAGTGGGCATGGATTTCAAGACAAGAGGAGGCATTGCATGCAGTTCGAGGCAAAATTTTGTAGGAGGGCCGAATTTTCACTTTGTCAGAATTTGACAAATTTTATATGGTTTCATCACTTCTCGAAGCCACGAACACAATGGAGTTGTCTGTTTCACCATCAGAGTTCTGAGTTTTCGGCCATTTTTCAGTATGCAGGTGGAACCATGACTGCTGCAGAAATAGGGAGCGGAACCATGATCCTTGACATTTTCCAGAGGAGGTAATTTTTTTTAATGCCGGAATATAGTCAGGTTTATAGTCATTTTTCACGATTTTCCGCAGGGATCACAATGGTGAGGTCAGATCAACCTTTTGAGTTGCGTATTTCCAGTCCACCCATGGAGCAGAATCTTTGAGGAATCTAGGGGGAATCTAAAAGATTCCTTGAGCCCTAGATTCTCAATTTCTCAGAATTTAGAAATTGTGTAGGAATTTACAGGGTAAGTTCCTCAGAAAGAACACCAAAAGGACACCGCTCACAACCAAATCACAGATCAATACACCAGTATTTTTGAGGGTTTTAACCACGTCAAAAATACTGGTGTATTGATCTGTGATCTGGTTGTGAGCGGTGTCCTTTTGGTGTTCTTTCTGAGGAACTTACCCTGTAAATTCCTACAAATTGGACAGTCGATTTTGCACTATTCGATGCCACAAATATGATGTTGCATTCAGATTTCCCATTATCTCATTTTATTTTCTAGCCACTTTTCTAAGTGGGGTGCAGGTGTTAGCATTCATGTGCGAGCAACCATTTCAATGCGATTGATGTCGTGAGATCGAGGGTACGAACAACTTCAGCAGTTTGACATCCACTTCTTCAGATGGCCCCTGGATGTGAGGTATATGCAATGTGTTCATGTACTTCTTTTGCTATGCATTGTGTTGCACAGATCCTTGTTTGATGTTGATGAGGGACCTTGTTTATTACTTGTTTTCATGATTCCTGCTTGATGTGACGCAAAATCATCTATGTGATGTACTTGTTGTCATGATTTGTCATGTTATGTTTTGAGATCCCTTTGTTGTATGTTGATGGGATACTTAGGTTGTCATCATGTATGTTTGCATTGAGATCCCTTTTATGCCATGTTGGTGGGATGCTCATCATGCATGAGTTTGTGTCATACTAATAGGAGTCTTTTGACTGAGAGTTCCTGTAGAGGAACATCTCTTGGAGCCACTCCTGCATGAGGGCATTTTCCTTGTGTGATAGAGACATCACCTCTATGTACATCATCACTATTGACAACACTTAATGCAGTGACCTACACCATCTTGACACCGGGGTCCAGAGACGTAGTCCCTCCTGGACGAACTCTGTTATCAACGGTTTATGTTATTTTATGTTGCTGATGATTGACATGTTCCTCTTCTTTACAGCATGTACATGTATTCATTTATGTTCTTTTAAAAATGCAATTTAACACATCACGAAAGAAAAAGGTCTTGCAAGGGTCCTTCGTCACACTCGGACCCGGATCATCTTTATAAAAAAATGGCACTTGTAGTAGGATCTCATTTTAGTTGGGATAAAATTGCAATATTTTTGAAATCTTTGCTTTGAAATTTAGTGCCTTAAAAACCAAAATTTCAAAACTAGCTTTTGAATTGAAAAAAATGCTTTTAGCAACACCTTCTTTTACTTAAAATTGAAATATTTTAAACATTAACTTGGAAATCCAATATTATTGTAAACACGTCAATTAAAAAAATTATATATATATATATATATATGAAAAATGATTTATTAATATATATACGAGAGAGAAAATAATATTTACACATATATGAAGCATTCTTTCCCAATGCCAAAGGGGAATCCATGGATTTTGGGTAAATCGAGAAGGGTTGGTTTGTTTTTAAATTACATTTTAGATACTTGTTTTCTTAATAGTTTTAAAACTAGTTTCAAAAAATTTTAGTATTTATTTTTTCTCCCAAAGAAAATAAATTTTATAGTTTTAAAATTATTTTTGAAGCTTTTAGATTTTATTTATTTAAAAAAAAAAGAATTTCATTTATAAGATATAAATAAAATTACATAATGTATATGCCCAACAACATTTTTGTGGTGTATGTTTAAAATTTTTTCAACATATGGAAATGTGTTTTCTGTTTTAAAATACATTTCATTTTTTTCATTTAATATTGCATTTAATTTTTCCCCCGATCAGGGTGCGAAAGGCAGTGCTGATTAGATGAGGGAGAGGAAGGTCAACGACCATGGTGGGTTGAGGGAGGATCAGACATCCAGCTGGCACGGTGGGCAGAGGAAGAAGAGGTTGATCAGGAGCCATGAGAGCAAGCAAATGGAAGTGGGGCAACGAGCAGTACAGGGCAGGGACAACCGCTCAAGCGGGTAGAGGTGAGAGAGGATGGCCAGGTGTCAAGATTGGTAAAGGGAAGAAGGAAATGATAGCCGACAAGTGGCGAGGTGGTTGGAGAAAATTTACGGCAAGAGAAACCGACAGTAGGAGAGCATTAATGAAGGGAAATTATGTGGAAGTCAGGGGAACCCCATCCTAAGACCATCATGTGGGAAAAAGGGCGGTAGACGAAGGAAGAAAGCACGTGGTGAGTCCTTCGGGCGGCGTGCGGGGTAGGTGGACAGAAAGATAAAATGGTAAGAAAGCTAGGTTGAGAGGCATTCACATGCAGCAAGACAAGGTAGGACGTGTAGCTGAAGGTGGTGAAAGACGAGGGTTGGAGGACGTCGAGCATCGTTTGGCTATCGTTGCAAGAACTAGTATGTCCACTCGGCTCTCACTCATGACTGTCCAGAAAATATGATTCTAGAAGCAGATCACTGGTTAACGTTAATGATGCCTCTGGTTGTGTTCACTGTTGAGGTTTACCATTCTTCTTGGGGTTCTGGCCTGTTATCCTGGGGAGAATTCGACAGGCTTGTCACTCAGGGAAGGGGGTTTGTGAATCCTGGTCTTGGCCTCAAGGTAGATAGGTCTCGGGGTAAGGGCAGAAAGCCGAGTCATTATGTGGACTGCTGGGTTATCCAAAGGGGTTTCCACAACGGCTGTAGGAACAATTCTAATAAGTTGTTTTGGTTGAGAATGTGGCCGGGAAGGAAGGTGTCTCAGTAATGTGCGGAGGGTTAGAAGTGTCCCTTGACCTGTTGACAGGGTTGATATTCCTCAATCTAGAGCTGAGCCTGGACCTGGAGGGCTTTTTCTTAGCTCCCTCGATGGGACCCAATGGCGAAGGATAACTCTCTCATGGACCAGTATGAGATTTGTAGCCTGGTGGGAGATTGAGAAGCAATCCCTTGCTCACTGGGGTGGTGATACCCAGGGCAGGGTTGCATTTACAGTAGGGTGGAGGTGTAGGGAAGCCTCATGGGAGCTGGGTAGTTGGGCTCTTCAAATTCCTATGGGAAGCTACTGGAACAAAGGGGAGGTCACTATCCTTCAAATCTATGTGGAGGGAGGGGGGAATCAGGTTTTCAATGGGGTTTATCACAGTTCTCAGGGCACGAAGTGAATGAAAATGCTTGCGCCAGAGAAGTCCCACCTAGAATGGGGGAAGCCTATGGGGAATCCCAAAATGAGAGAGGCCAATTCATAGGCCGTGTATCCAAAAAAGAGTAGAAGGAAAGAAGGAAATTATATTACCAACTCACAGAGAACAAATGTCTATGAGGCCACTATGGTTAATATGATGATGACTTACAATGTTGTATTCCTGGTTTCTGTTATAGGTAATATAAAAATAAGAGTGTAGAGAACTTCGAAGCCTCGACACTCAAACTATGCTCCAGCCCTGGTACAGGTGCGCTGCTCAGAAAGGGAGGAAAAAATCAGAAAGGAGAATTGGATGGCGAAGGAAGGTAACCAACCGGGAAAGAAAGGAAATAGAGGAATGGGAAAGGCCGGAAAAAAGATGAAAGGATTCGAACCAACTTCTAGCAAAGGTTCGAGCAAAAGAGGTAGGAAAATAGGGAAGAAGAGTATGCAGAACCTGATTAACGCATACTACGTAGGAACACCGCCTGAGGTGAAAGCAGTAATCTCTGAATGGGAAAGAGAACTAAACAATAACATTGAAAATCAAGAGATCGAGGCAGAGGAATGGGAAACAATTGTCAAAGACCCTAAGATACCAGAGGATGCCAAACGTTGTTCCGCCAAACTATCCAGCAGTATTGGGTCATGAAAAACATCCTGGCTTACGCAATGACAACCTATAAGGAAAGAGAAGACCCAGAGGAAGATAGACCAACTAAGCCAAGTATGAAGGACTTGCAAAGGGAGATACAATATGTCTAATTGCAGTTGTATCACAACAACCTCACTGTGAACGGGATTGAACAAAGCCTTCAGAATATGATGAGAAGTGAATTCTAGGGTTCAAGCACAAAATCCCCAGCCCCTGTGGACTCATCATATGATTGAAGAAGCCCTATCATTTTAATTTTGTCTATATGACGACTAGCATTTACTTTTTTAATAAGAATTATATAGTAGATAAAGTTGCCAATGTAGCATCGATGGTAAGGAAAACTCTTTTTAAATTTTGGACAGCGTTTGATGCAAATAGATGGACAACAAACCTAGTTTCCTGCAGGCAGGTTGAGGCCACTTGCAATTTTGTAGAGATCATACTTATTTTCATGAAATATCGATAGAAAAAGGATCCCACCAAGCTTACACAAAAAATAATATTGCATTTAATTTTCAAGTTCCATAATAGCCAAACAAATACAATGTCTTATTATCATATCTCCTAATAAAAAGAAACATGTATCAAAATTGACGAAAAAATACGATGATTTTCATAGAAAGAGCTAGTCAAACCCAAAGATCAAGAAAGTATTCCTAGAGTGGTTCTCTGTATTTTGAGTGACCTTGCATGTTCCTTTTGTCCAAGTCCAGTCTAGCTATTGAGAAAATTGGAATGAGAAAAAATACCTTGATTATGTTGTGGGTACGTACATAATGCCACCCATGTGGCTCTCAAACCTCCCTAAATGAGTTATAGATAACTATTTAGGCAAGGCATTTTGAGCACGATGCCATAAATTGTTTCCTCCCTAAATGTTTTCTTTTGGGTTTACTCCAAATGTGTTTTCACTTTGCTGGGAGATAACTAGGCCTCCTCTTAGTCACTTGGTGATGCTTGAGGAGCATATGGGTGGATCAGTTTGAGAGGATGCTCGTATTTGGATAGAGTGCTAGCATAATGCGCTTATATATAAGATTGCTACACTGTGTGGCATGATGACTAGCCAATTAGGTGCAGACAATAAGAGAGTTTATTACTTGATTAGGAGAGGTACCTACCTAGGAGGATGAGTTCTAAGCACTTGAAGGAGGACACTTAGCCTTAAGATCATGGACCATGTGACATACACCTTGGAGGTTGGATACTTGACTTGAGGATGCCAAGATTAAGGAGCACACTTGATGGAGGTAGGTTGTGGACCTATACACATATGTTGAGGGGAAGCTTTAGATAGATAATTATATTAGCACAAGAAGCCATGTGCCACACACTGAGAAGAGGAGAACCTTGTGTGAGAACACTTGGAGAATGAACCACCACGTAAGAGGGAGCATTGGGTTAACAAGTTGTTGAAGAACACACCATCTTGGAGGAGTGGCATTGGGCCCAAGGAGCTTGGAGGGAAAACCATCTGAGTAAAACCTCAGTGTAACAATAGACATCCTTGTATTGCAGAGTGATACATGTGGGGTTCCATTTTTCATTTAGGCATAAGTTTATTTGTGTGGACCTAGTCCACATTTTATGTTAGCATATACAATATATTTTAATGTTTTTTTTTTTGACAATAACGGTTATAATTTTATTTATGGCGGCAAACTGCCTGCCGCTAGCTCTTACAATTCAGCGTTGACAGAAGGAGAAATGTCATGGATAGCTGTTTTGACAATCTGTCACCGAGAACAGGAGACAGAGCACCAAGCGATTCATTACAGATAATAGGGTTGATCGCTTCGCCAAGATGGGTGTCCCGCAGAAATGAAGGTTCTGCATAGATGAAGAAGCTGCCTGGCAATGGTCAATGCAACGTCCAAGGCCGAAGGACTTCCTTGATCATTCCCTGAACGAGCAAACAATGGAGGACCGGGGCTATTGTTTGATGGAAATAAGTGAATCCGCGGTTACTTTGGAGGGTATACAGCTGACATGAAGAACTTCAACGCCCAAAATTGCATTCCTCAGAACTACAGAACGATTGCCGCCTGTAGGGATTGAAAAGCTATGAGAATGGAGTAACCAGTGTTCAGATGTGAGAACAGGGAAGGTTCTGAACTGGAGCTGAAATGACATTTGAGGGACTATTTTGGACTCTTTGCAAATAGAGCTCTGACAGGAGACAGAGTCATTGATAGGAAGATTGACTGAGAACAGGCCTGAGATCAAAGCTTTAAATAGTTTGATAATACCCTGAGGAGAGGTCCCGAGAAGCAGGGGAAAGAGGAGCAGAGTAATAACCATTGGAGCAATTAGGAGCAGCGGTCTGAACAGCAGAAACATCATGGAATGGGACAGGAGGATTCCCTCGAATTGACCACCAGAGATCTTCGGTTACAAAGGGAGCCAAGATTGGCCTCCGTATCAGCTTGAGAGTTGAGATTCCTTAATATGTGGTAGAAAGAGATTTTACTGAACTTGGGCAGTAAGAGCTGAATTTTTTTGATAACAGTGGCTAAATGAACCTGATGAGGAGTCTTATGAGAGTTCATCGCTTGGATGATGAGTCTAGAGTCTCCAAATACACAGAGAGAGAGGATATTTCGATTAATCGCTAGATTCAGCCCCTGCCACAATGCAAGAGCCTCCGCTCTATTATTGGTTTCGATGCCCAGACCCCAATGGAAACGCAATTTTGTTGATCCTCCAGGACTCAAAAGAACCCCACCACTGCCAGCAACCCCAGGGCTTCCTTTAGAAGCCCCATCAAAGAATAAACAGTGTTCATCTAGGCCTGATCTCCACTTGATGAACTCCAGTTCCTCCAGCCTAATCTCCCATTTGGCATGGACAGTTGCAGGAGGAGTGGATCTTTCATTCAGATTCGGAACCACTTCTTGGAGCCACTGCTCCTCTTCTTTGACCAAATTCATTTCATTCCTTGAGGTAGAATTGGCTTCCAAAGCCTCGCCTAGCAGAGCTTTGATTTTAGAAATAACTCGTGTAGAATTGTAGCTTTCTCCTCTGAAAATCCTATTATTCCTCTCCAACCACAGCTTCCAGCAGATAAGTTTAGGGATCCACATCCAACTTGTTTTGAGGAGACTTTTTTTTTTAAGGCAAAAGGGAGATAGGATGGCCCAAGTTCGGAGCAGAGTAGGAATGCTTTCTGGAAGATCAAAATTTGCTGGGCCTAACCTTAGAACTCCCCTCCAGACTACCTGAGCAAAGGGGCAAAGCAACATCAGATGATTGACATTTTCTTCATCAGACAAACAAAGGGGGCATTTGGAAGGCCCTTCCATCCCTCTTCTTCTCAAATTATCTCTGGTGAGAATGCTATTGTGTGCAACAGTCCAACAGAAAAAGTCAATTTTGGGGAGAGAGGGGAAATCCCATATAAATTTCCATTGAGCTGGGTCAGGAGGAGCATGAGGGACAACCATTATACTTTTGTAACATTTGGCAGCAGTGTAAGAGCCTGAGAGGGAGCCCCGGCCTCTTTTTTCTTTAGAGGTGGCCTTTGAAGGAGATTTGCCTTGAAGCAGATCTAGCAAGAGTGAAGCTTCCCCTTGCAACATAAGAGGAACCTCCCCCAGATTCCAACAGTCCCAGAGCCTATCTGGATCATTCTTCCAGGTAGAGATGTCCCACAGGGTGTGCAAGTTGGAGGACTGGAGCCAAGCTTTGATATTTGCAAGACCATCCACATGCATCAAAGGTTGGTCACCCAGAATTGAGTCTTCCCAGATTTTGATCTTTCTCCCATTACCAGGGATCCAATAAAGTTGAAGGCCGAATTGCTCCATAGCAGAACTGCAGAGATTGAAGATCGGAGATCCTTTTAAAGATCTTGGAGGCTTATCCAGGCATCTCAAGCGATTCCCTTGGAAGTATTTCTTCCAAATGACTCTTTTTCTCCAGCTAGAGTTTCCGGAGACTAAATTCCACAAGATCTTGGATCCCAAAGCAAGGTTTTGAGCAGCCAAGTTACGCAGGTGGAGGCCGCCTTCCAGAAGAGGTTTCTTGATAGTCTCCCAGTTCACTAAATGGAGCCTTCTGTCGTTGTTGTTCCCACCTTCCCACAGGAATCTTCTCAACAGACTGTCCATTTTGTTGAGAAAGGATTTGGGGGCAAGGAGAACAGAGTTTTGGTAAAGAGGCATACTTATAAGGACCGACTTCATCAGGATGACTTTCCCTGCATTATTCAGCCAAGAGGCACCCCAAGCTTGGATTCTGTTCTTTAGCTTATCGAGCAGCGGCATCCAGTGGGCAATTTTGGGTTTGGTTTTGAAGATTGGGATCCCGAGATATTTAAATGACTCCCAATTATGAATTCCATCCATTTCTAAAATCCTTGCAATATCAGACAGCTCCTTGATCGTGCAGTTCCAGCCATAGATTGAGCATTTTCGATAGTTAATTTTGCTGCCTGAGAGCAACCTGTAAATGTCCAGCTCCTTCTTGAAGGATCTGGCAGAGATTATGCTGGCTCCTCCAAGCAGCAAGGTGTCATCTGCGAACTGTGCATGATTGATATCCTTCACCCTGTGAGTCGTTCTGAAGCCAGGCAGAATTTGAATCTTCTGATTGTGATCAAGCTGGAAACTAAGTACCGAGGCCTGAATAGCATATAGGAGTGGAGACAAGGGACATCCTTGTCTAAGGCCCCTAGAGGCTTGGAAGAAGTCAGTTGAGCGACCATTGACCAGTGGCGCGATCCATGGCGAGGCAATACAGGCATTCACCCAGTTTATGAAGGCGGTTGAAAAACCTAGTTTCTTCATCACATTGAACAAAAAATCATGTCTCACCCTATCGAAAGCATTAGCCAGATCGAGCTTAATAACCATACCTTTCTCTTTTCTTTGGCAACTTGAGTGGACAGCTTCTTGCACCAGCACAATGTTGTCCAATATCTTCCTTCCTTTTATGAATCCACCTTGGTTTTCAGGGATGATGACTGGCAAAATATTCTTTAACCTGTTGGCAATTATTTTGGAGACCAGCTTGTAACTTGAATTACACAAGGATATGGGCCTAAATCTGCTGAAGTCGGAAGCGCCTTTCTCTTTTGGGATCAAGGCTAGAAATGCCGAATTGATGCCACCGCCCAGCTTTGCACAATTCTGGGACTTTCTGACCATTCTCAATAAATCTTTTTTAATTGTCGACCAGCAGGCCAAGAAAAACCTGACAGTGAACCCATCAGGGCCTGGGGCTTTATCAGGCTCCATGAAATCCAGAACTTGCTTAATTTCGTCCAAGCTGATCGAAGCAGTCAACATGGCGTTGTCCGATTCCTTAACGCTCTTGGGAATTAAGTCCATCGGATAGGCATGGGGATCAATAGGGTTTTCTTCAGGAGCCGAATAAAGATCTTTGAAGAATGAATAAGCAGCTCTCTTAATGCCATCAAAATCCTTAACCACTGTGTTTTGGAAATGTATCTCAGAAACTGTTTTGAAGTGCTTTCTGGCTTCGGCTTGTTTATGAAAGAAACTGGTGTTCCTATCTCCGGACTTTAACCATAGATTCCTAGACTTCTGTCTCCAGAATTCTTCCTCCTCCCTGCTAGATCTGTGAACCTTTTTTTGCAACTCGACTTCTTTTTGAAGAAGATTTTGTGTTACAGGACTATGCTCCATAGCTATTTGATGAGCAGCAAGACTGTTGAGAGATTCTTTTCTTTTGGCAGTGGGAGTTTCCAATCTTTTTTCCCACTCCTTAAGACTTCTTTTTAGTACCCTGATTTTCTCTTCCCACACAAAGAATGGGGAACCATGGACAGGCCTATTCCAGGCATCAGAAACCACATCTTGGAATCCTTCTTGCTGAATCCACAGAGGACTGAAACGGAATGGGATGGGGCCTAAATTACCATCCAGGGAAAGCTCAAGGAGGATGGGCTTGTGATCAGAAATGAGATTTGGTAGAATTTTAGAAGTGGCCATAAGACCGCATGTCAGGAAGGAAGAATGGAATAGGAATCTGTCCAAACGGGCAGCAATGTGGTTTGGGGCTAATCTTTTGTTGGACCAGGTGAATTTTCCTGAAGAAGGTTTAATATCCTCCAGGTCCCAACCCAGCATAATATCTTCAACCCATTCTCTGGCAGGGTCCCTGACAAGGGAGCCTCCCTTTTTCTCATCAAGAGCAAGGGTGACATTCAGATCCCCTGCAATGATAATATTTCCTGGATTTTGCTCTGAAAGAAAAGATTGAAGCGAGTTCCAACAATTTTTTTTTTCACCTGGCAAAACAGGAGCATATATATATTTTAATGTTATTCATTATTAGTGTACTCATTATTTTACCTTTGTAATTGTCTTCGAGAAGTCTTGGAGGAAAAAATACCTAGGGTTTGCGATATAAACCTTAGAGGAGACATGAGGATGAATGATAGTGCTAGGATGAGCTTGGGACCTAACACTTGTATGATGGAAGAGAAGAATACTTTGGGTTTTCATAGAAGAAAATGAGTGCTTGAGGAGTAAAGGAGTCCTTGAGCTTCATGTAGCACAACTTGAAGAATACTTGGAGATCGTATTGATGCGATTCATTTCCCATTGCAACTTTTTCTAGAGGTATTTGGATTGTGTTATATAATAGAAAAAGACCTAGGGTATGTGGTAGAACTGTGGTAGAAGGGAATTCATAATATCATTGTATCTTGATTCTTATTAGTGAACATGTCTTGATTCTATGCACTTATGTTGATGCAAGTAAGGAAGGCACGGGGATTTTTGAGAGGAAAAACCTATAGAAAACTTGAAGTGTAATGGTTGATGTCTTTGAGTGAGAAGGATCTAGGTTTTTTAGAAAAGAAACCCTAGGGGAGAGTCACATAACATTGCTTATGAAACTTATGTGAGGCAAGCTTCAAGAAAGATCAAGGGTGGACTTGTTGGTGTTGATGCTAACTTGATGTTGACCCTTTGGAGTGGCTAGAAGTATATTGGTGTGATTCCATTCTAGGGTCATAATTATTGGTTAGGGTTTTATTTTAATGGTAGATGCCCTTTCTAGGGTTTGAATGCATTCGAGAGTCCTAGCTTGGGATAAGCATAAAGGAATATATTTTATCGTCTTATAATAATTAGTTGGTATGTACTTGTAACTTCATTGTTATGTATACACGAGGAGTAATTTGCAATCTAAACTTTGTGTACTTACAAATTTGATTTCAACTTATGCTCTCATGGTGATTAAGTTGTTTCTGTTGCTCATTATGTATGCTAATTCAACATGACTGTGAGTAAATTTTTTGACTTGTTTGACAAGTAAATAGAGTCTAAAAGGGCATATTTGTTACTATATTAAATATGTTGTTTATAAGTTATCTTCATTTCTTTCATATGTTGCAAATTATTTCCCTTGAAGACGCAAACACAATTCTCTTGAAGTATATTTTTCCAGTGCTTCTTTTCTTACACTATCTTATGGATTTGGCTAGATAGAAGTGAATATATTGTTTTTCTAATTTTTATTTGAGAATCAATCGTAAGGACATTGAAAGTTCATAGAAAATAGATCAAGGAAACTTAAACTCAAGGATATGAAATTTCTAAATTTACATTAAGCAGTGTTTTCTTGAAATTTCCAAATTCAAGACATCACAAACATAATTGTCTTCATTCATAAGAATATTAATAAGAATTTCATCAAGGTTAGTATTAGAGTTACATCATGATGAACTCTCACTAAGCATTTATATGGGCCTTGCGAGGTGACATTATTACAACAATTAGTGCCCATGGTGATATGGGGCTACAACAACATTTTCAAGTGAAGGTTCTAATATATTGGGCTCCCTTAGTTCTCTATGATGAAATTAATCTATCAATCCAAATATAACAATAATCAATATGGAAAAAGTAAAATTAGTACTAGAAAATCACAACAAATTACAATCCTTATAATATATCCAACCTTAGCATATCTACTTTCATTACTCAATTAGGAAATGAAATATTATAATTCTGTATCTTTGTATTCATTCGCATCAAGTCTTTCCATAACTCTTTCCTGAACCAAGTTTTGATATATTTACTTCTCTCTTTTCTAAATCACGTAAAAAAATTCCTTTTTATATCAATTTTTTTCCTAAATCCTTATTCATTAATTTTATTCACTTGTAACCATTAATACTATATTAAATTATATTAATCCTTAAAAACATATAAGGACAACTTAACATTTAATTTTACTTGCCAATTGTAACAAACCTAGTAAAAAATCCATGTAATAAAGTTAATAAAGGCAAAATAATGACCAAGGTCATGGGACACGTATTCCAAGCTGAATATTGGGCAAAAACATAGCGACGGGGATCACTTGTGATTAATAAATGGCTAAGGAAATTGGCAAAGACAATGGCAAAGGATTTTGAAATGCATGAGGCATTAATTGACATTTTACTTATGAAAATAAAGGAAATTAGGAGAAAAGGAAGGTGAAAGGTCATAGGTTGCAAGTGAGGAGGAAAATGAAATGGAAATTAAAGAAAATAGAGGCCGCATTGATAAAAAGGCTTATGAGGATCAATTTGTAACCTTTCGTCAGTTCAGTTTTGGAGCTCTCTCTCTCTCTCATACTCTTGGACACTTAGAGAATTCTTGAAGCACTCTTGGAGGAGTGTGTCATACTTGGGATTTGGAGCAAGAAGGAAAAGGAAAAGCAGGAAAGCACAAGAGAACATCAGGATCAATAGTTGCAACAAGATTTTCTTGCAAATACTGAGTTGAATGTATGATTTCCTCGGTATTTTTGGCATGCATGGCATATGCATGTGGTAATTTGGTTATGTTATGTCATTGAAATGGAGGATTGCCTAGAGTGATAGTGCTTTTGCCTAGCCTTGCCATTTCCTAGATAGTCATGGTCTTGTGGGTTTTCCTTTTGTTTTCTGGTTGGTGCTCATGTTCCCTTGGTTGTGGGTTGAGTTAATAGTTCTTGGAACCTTGGTTGGACAAACATTATGGAAGCCCTGTAACAACTTGGGTTGAGTTACTAGTCTTGGAAGCCTTGGTTGGAAAAACGCTTTAGAGCCCTTAGTGGGTTGAGTTACTAATTCTGGAAGCCCTGGTTGGACAAATGATATGGAGCCCGACAACATCTATAGGTTGATTTATTAGTCCTAGAAACCTTGATTGGGACAAACACTTTGGAGCCCTAGACAACTTGGGTAGAGATCGATCTGGAGATGGTTAGTGATGTCCGACCGTGAGGTGGAATCACTAGTTGAGGGTTGAGGTGGTTTGTCCTTTGGAAGCCCTGGTTTGCTTTTGTTTGATTTGTTTCATGAGATCCCAGATTCATGCTTGGAATATGGCACAGAGGTGATTAGCTGAAAGAGGTATTTAGTTTAGCTCGATCTATGGTTGGGTGGTACGAGGAAGTTCTTGACTTGGTTGGATTTACATATGTTAATAAGAGTTACTTTGCCTTGGTATTTTCATGAGTAAAAGCACTTCATATTATGTGGCTTTAATGGTTGTTTCCTCTTTGATATATCTCTGGTTATTTGTTGGTTATAAGTATGCTTTATGAAAGTTATGATGTATGAATCTCATCATGTTTTGATTAGCATATGAAACAATAATGAATGAATGACCTAATAAAGAACAATGCAACTATTGTGAGGAGGTATCAGTCCTCTTTGGTGATTATTAGATAAGTATGAGACCCCTGTTCTTAGATATGTTGTTATGACATGTAGATTACATGTTCATGATCTATTTGACAGAATGCTTGTCATGGATAGTAGTGTAAGTCCTAGTTCAATTTTTGCATTAGTATCTTTATTTCAGTAATATTTATCATTTATGGATTTTTCATGAAGTTTTGGGTAGAGGCTTGAGTCCTAGCCCTGAAAAAGTGGCTCAGAATCCAAGGTCACTGGCACAAAACTACTTGAAAAGGACTGCAGTCCCTGGGATGCTTGCTGTGAGAGCGACTAGAGGGTTCTAGCTGCACAAATGGCTTGTCAAGGGAGCGACTGGGGTGCTAGGTCAGTAAAGTGACAAGTTGTCTGAGGGGTTAGGTACTTGGGAGGGTTGGTTGTCTCCTAAAGGTTTTGTAGCTCCCGTGGAAGGTCAAATTGGTGTTGTTTAGTCGGTTTTGCTTCCTTAACTACACATGAGGAGTTGAATCACATCATAGTAACTCTCCATCACATGTTTACCCTAGTAGACTGATTAGCTTGGATAAATGTGGGAGGAGGGTGTTACACCAGTACATTTAATTTTACTTACCAATCTTAATTTTAGAATATCTTTACCTCAACATTTTTACTTCCATTTAACTTAAAAGTAAAACACAAATACTTTTTCAATAAGCATAAGCTTACCTAATGTTATTATCTTTATTAGATATGGCCATCATATTTAAAAGAAAAGCCTATAAGAACCCAATTATATTAACAAAATTATTTAAAAATTAAAACAATTTTGAAATCTCAATCAATTATGTTTTTAAATATTAAATTCCAATTTGTTATTCCCTTTAAATGAAAGTGATACAAGCCAGGGCATTTTCATGATCTAAGTGGTTATTTGAAACTTCTAAATGCTTATTTAGAATTATAGTTATTTTAGAAATGATTTTGAACTTTGTTAGATTTAGAATAATGTTATAAGTTTTGAACTTTTAGTATATTTTTATCATTTTGGTTTATTAGAATTTTCTATTATTAAATCTATTAAATATATATATTTGAGAATAAATTTTATAGTAACTTACAAAATAGAAAAATTATGATCTTAAAAAGTTGACAAATTAATTAGATTTCTCAAACTTTCTTTTCACCACCTCAATTTTTAATGGTTAAGAATAAAGATTTTCAACATTAAAAACATTAACATAATATGATTCTAACTTTGTAATTAACGCATCTCTTCTAAACATAAACTACCATAATTCTACCACTTTTACTTTATACTTTATATATATGGTTATATATAGCAATGATTTTACCCATTAATTTATTAACGGATTTCATTATAATATTATGTTTATAATATATTATTTATTTTTTAATTTTAATTTTATTTTTTTAATTTATAGTTTAATTAAAAAATTATTTAATTAATCTTTATATACATTATAAAACCAATATAATAATAAAAATATATTTAATTTATATGGTTAATAATAATACTTATTCCAATTGAAATATATCATTAACCTAATTTAATTTATTTTCTATTTATTTTAAATTATATCAACTTTACCGTTCTCTAATTATTATCGTACCCTTTTATTTAACCCAATTATTATTTTTTTATCATTTTATTCACTCTTCAATTTCCTTATATTTCATTGTTTTTCTTTTATATTCGAACTGTTAGGGCCTCTTGTATATTATCCTAAATATTTATTCAATATCCTATTGACATATTCTTTTCTCTTTATCATCTTTGTTGCATTTGGTTCTCTATTTGGTTTACTGTATTTCATTTCATTGTTTAACCTTTACATGAATTACTGCACCAATTTTTCCATTTGTGTATGTTTAGCATTTCAAACTTCACATTCCAGTATCACACTGTCCATGTAAAGGGATTTGTCACACCCCACTATATTTTTTTTCAATTTTGTCGCATATTGAATGGTTATAAAGTATTAATATTTTAATACATTTGGAAATTTAGTGGAAAAACTCAAAAAGATCCCACCTGATTTATGTGAAGCTTCTTCACCTATATTCGAATCGTGGAAATGAGCCAATTGCTCTTCAGACCTAATCCAGGTGGGGTTTGAGTTAATTCTAATTCAAAGTCAAGGTCAATACAGACATTTGCAAGTCAGCAGTCTTGCTCCTTTGTTACACCGGCCTAGCAAAGGTCTGTGCTTCCTTCAAAACAGACAAACGATAAAAATCCTTATGGCACTCTGCACCTTGGACTTTTGTCAGACTCTCACATCTTGATGCATTTTTTAACCAGAAAAAAGTTGTCATATCTAATCTTCGGCTTTTTCATATCTGAAAACGATCCCATTGAATAACAATGCCAACCTTGCATACCCAATATCATTCTTGGGCTGAGGAGGAAGCCTAAGACAAAATCTGTGGAAGAAACAGATGCCCAACACATAATTTGAAGCAGGGATTGCTCAAATTCTCCTTTTCTATTTGGTGAAAAATGAGGTATTATTTTACATGTTCTCCCTTTCTCTCTCTCATATTCATTATTGCATGTATAGATCCTGGAATTTGTCTCGATACACAAGAAATACAGGTCATGAAAACCCTGTTTAACTTATCATCCTCATGGAAGAATGCAAACTCTGGTAATCCATGTTTATGGAGTGGTGTGAATTGCACTGCGAATGAGAGCAATATCATTGAGCTCCATTTGTCCGGTTTTGGGTTGAAGGGAAATCCGTGGCAGACATTATGTAAGCTTCAAGCCCTTCAAGTCCTTGATGTCTCTGACAATTCCCTGGCAACCCCATATGATGATGATGTCAAGGCTTGCACCAGCTTGGTTACCCTTAACATAGGTTCTAATTTAATGGGAGGTTCCCTTCCTTCGCTTGCGCCTATGCACAAACTTCAGTCCCTGGATGTCTCTCACAACAGATTGACAGGGCACTTTGGTCAACAAATTCAGAATTTGACAGACCTCAGAATCCTCACGTTGACATACAATCAATTCATCGGTCCAATACCTTCATTGTTGGGAGGTCTGGGAATGTTAAAGAAATTAGTTCTCTCTCATAATGCTTTTGTAGGTGAATTTCCTCAAGAACTTGTGGAATGCACCAATTTGGTTGAACTAGACCTCAGCTTCAATGAACTGAATGGCAAAATCCCTGATAGTATTGTGAACCTTAAAAATTTAGAAACCCTGATTGTGTCATCCAATAAATTATCTGGAATAATTCCTGAAACATTGAGTCTTCTCCACAATTTGACTCGCTTCGCATCGAATCAGAATCGGCTTACTGGAAACATACCAGCTCAGTTAGCTAACCTCACAAAATTGCAGTTTCTCGATCTGAGCTACAATTGGCTAAATGGAAGCATTCCTCAAGAAGTTTTTGCTTTGAGCAGCTTGCGTAGTCTAGACCTTACAAGTAATTCACTTTCTGGACAGATTCCTCAAAATTTCTCGAGGGAGTTGTTTAGGTTACGAATAGGCAACAATTCCCTGAGTGGAAGCATCCCTATTACAATTGGAAGCGTACCTGGATTGGCATACTTAGAAATGAATGACAACTTACTAGATGGCCAGATTCCGCAGCAGCTGGCAAAATGTACCAGTCTTCAACTACTTGATCTTGGCCACAACAATTTGACAGGCTCATTAACCGATCAGCTGCCTTCACTTCGACAGTTGCAAGTGTTGAAGTTGCCTAACAATCATTTTAATGGAAGCATTCCAGATTTACTGTCAACTAATTTGTTATATGTTGATTTGAGTGGCAATCTTCTATCAGGGCCCATAACCTCAAAAAATTTCAAGCATCTGTGGCTGCAAAATCTGCGCCTACAGAACAACCTCCTAACAGGAACGATTCCAAGAAATGTTAAAGACTGCCGGTTCTTGTTAGAGCTCCAGTTGGGTGGCAACAATCTAACTGGAACAATTCCATTGGAACTTGGCTTCGTCAGAAAGTTGCAAATTCAACTCAATCTCAGCGGCAATTCTCTAGAAGGGGAAATTCCGAGTACTCTTTCTGGTTTGTACATGCTAGAAATCTTGGATCTTTCCAACAATAAGTTGACAGGAGAAGTTCCAGGTTCTTTGACAGCTATGCTCAGTCTCACACTGTTGAACCTGTCAAACAATAGATTAACAGGCATCCTTCCAAACTTCAGAAAAGGGTTGCTTATTAATGATACAGGAAACCCTGGTCTCTGTACTGGGCAATGTGTTCCTGCTACTGCCACCACTATAAAGAAAAGAATTTCGGCAAAATTGTTGATTGGAATTGCTATTGCAAGTGCTGTTTTTGTCATTGGGACAGTTGCATTGTTTATCGTGGCATGTAAATACTTACGGCACTATCAATATCAAATGCCAGAGGTGCAGCTAGCATGTAAGATCGAAGGCCAGTTTATTCAACCGGATAGCATCCACAGGCTAAAGATTGATTTTGAAAAGGGTGTTGAAGCTACTCTCGACCCCGCAAATGTATTTTTAAAGAACAAGTTTAGTACTTACTACAAAGCTGTCATGCCTTCTGGCATTCGTTATTCTGTGAAGAAGCTCAACTGGACTGACGAAAGTCTCAAATCAGGAAACTACCGAAAGCTTGGTGCAGAACTGGAGAAGCAGGGGAGGATAACGCATCCCAACATCCTGACGCCCTTGGCACATGTTCTAGACACAGATTGTGCTTACCTTTTCTACGAATATGTTCATAAAGGCAGCCTCTCAGACTTCCTTCACACTAGTAATGTTTCTGTATTGGATTGGTCATCTCGTTGCAGCATTGCCATAGGTGTAGCACAAGGTTTGGCTTTTCTACATGGGTGTCAACAACCAATCTTCCACCTTGATCTCACTGCCAAAAACATTCTCCTGAAGTCTTTAACAGAGCCACAAATAGGTGATATTGAGCTTTGCAAGATTGTTGATCCTTCCAAGAGCACAGGGAGTATTTCTGCAATTGCTGGTTCAGTTGGATATGTCCCTCCAGGTATGTTCTAGCTACTCATTTATGCCAAAACAGTAAATGTTGCAGAACATTGTGTTTTATAGTTATTTTTGGCTATATAAGAGAGACCATACTAAAATGTTCCTTCCAATCATAGCTCATTATGATTGTAGAGCTTCTCCAGCAAATAGGAGTTATGACTGTCAGATTAGAGCAAGTATTTTTTATATCATTTAAAGCATAGGTATCACTTTGCCAAACTTTTGTTATTGGATTATGTTCTCAAGATGGAAATTAGGACTTACTAACTTAGAGAGCTCAATGTTTGTATAATGCGTAGTGTATACTTCTTTGGTGTAGAAGCTGTCAAGGGTAGGAACCATAGTTATAAAATGTTTTTGGATTTTTGAAATTTTCCATATTTTTACTCCTGCTATAAATTGCTACATATTAGTTGTTTAGTCAAAGTGTTGATACGAGAAGATATGCCAATGTTTACACATTAGTGAAACAAGATTCAGTAGACTCGGTGTCTACTTGGCCCAGCTCTGAAACAAGTCTAGTCTGCTCATCTGGGGAAACAATTGTCAAATCTGGTAAAACTCACAAGTTTGACCAAAACAGTGAGTTTGACTGAGTATGAACGAACTACTTGTTGAGTTTGACCAAATTTCACATTGCTGAGTTGTTCCCAGGCCCAAGTCATGACTATTTTATACACTCAAAAATCTCTATTTTGCTAAGGAATTTATAATTCTATTAATCCTTAACCTCAAACCTTTTCCTTCCTTTGCTAATTCTCATATTCATGTAGTACCTATTGTATCCTAAAATTTATGACTTCATTTGAGACTTTTTTCTTCCTGAGATCTATGTTACCTTACAGTTTGAAATGCCATACTTTGTTGTACATGGAAGCTGTGTAAATGTTTCCTTAACATATTTTGCAAGGGTAGTAGGAATATAGTCAGCAAATCTGCTTGTTTCGATTCTGACTTTCTCTTCATTTCAGTCTCTGCAATTAGGAGCATATTATACTGTAAGGTTTGGTATTGATTTTGGTACTTATTGAATATGGTGTCTGCAGAATATGCATACATTACGAGAGTGACTGCTGCTGGTAATGTCTATAGCTTTGGGGTCATTTTGCTAGAGTTACTGACTGGAAGGCCTCCCATTACCAATGGAATAGATCTTGCAAAGTGGGTTCAGTCGACACTCTCAGGAGAGGAAACATGGAAACAAATTCTTGACACAAGAATCAGAGACTTTTCCCTCGAAACACAGAATCAGATGATTTCAATGCTGAAAGTAGCTCTCAGTTGCATTAGCTCTTCCCCAGACACGAGACCAACAATGAGAACTGTAGTCGAAAGGCTCCAAATGGTCAGACAAGTTGCATGAATGACGTTAACTTGATTCCTCAGTATATGAATGAGATTTACTGCCCGGCAATTTATGAGTGGGAACAGGATACTGTGTTCTATCATTTTAAGGAGACTTAAATCTATCTCTATTATTACCAATATGCTAAGGATTAACATATATTCAGACATGGAATTATGAGGTGGTTAAAATGTTGATTTTTTTACCTAGTCCCCATTGAGAAAAATCTGCGGTTGTGTACTTATGCACAGTAAAGTGCCTATGCTAGATCATCGTAGTCCATATCATGAAACTAGTGTAAAGCACAAATATATGAATACAAATACTTCTGATTTAAATGCCAGGAAACTTATTGCCTATATTGACATTGAAGCAAAAACTAGTTAAAATAAGTCAGTTTCTTCAATGCTTATAGTTCCAGGTTTTCAAACATGATCTTGTCTTGTGACTACATCATCTGATATTCATACAAAGTTCTATACTTGCAGAAAAGAAAACACAAGATCAAGCATACAAATATGATAAGATAGGAAGTTACAACAATGGGCACATATTTGTATATTCATTTGTATTGCTTATATAAGTGTTCAAAATTGTGGGAGAGTGATTAAAATTGGTTAAGTCTCCAATTAAGTACAATAAAGGAACATTGTAAAGGAAGAAAACGACCAAGAGAAAACATGTGCAAGGAAGCTTCTAAAAGACAAAACTTTTAGGAAAGTACGTAGCGATATACAATACATAAGAATATACAACAATGTATAATAGTTCATAGGGTCATGTCTCATCATTTCCTCCCTATATAAAGGAAATTGTCCCCAACTTCTCATGCAGATATGGAAAATGTTGATCAAATATTGACTGGGACATCAACTTAGCTTGAGTTGGTAAAATATCGACTGGGACACCAACTTAGCTTGAGTTGGTAATACATGTTTGTGACCAACTCTATAACTAATAGTGCATATAGCCCTGGTGATGTGTGTGCAGACATCAGGAAGAGTATCTTCATCCAATGAAGGTTGAACATCTTGGATAGTGTCCTTATGATGAGAGATAACAGCTTCATCCTTCAAATGTGGTGGCCCCATAAAGCTTAAGCTGATTCACATTCTCAACAACATGTATACCAAACTAAGAAGGAAGATCTAACTGAAAAACATTTTCCTCCATTTGCTGCAAAATGGCATAAGGCCCATATCGAATAAGTTTGAAGTTAGGACGTTGTCAAATGAGATCTAAACCTTTGTTTGTCCAAGTAAAGACAAACTTTATCACCAATTTGAAAACAAGGAGAGATGTAATGTTGATAATGAAGCCCTTGTATTTGATTGAGTTGTCCACAAGGTATTTTGAAACTAGGCATGGATTTTAGCCAAATCTTAGACAAAAGAAGAAGCCTTAGCTTGCTACTTTTGTTGTTGTGGGCAGAGTGATCCATAAACTATCGTGAATATTCAACTAGACAGTTCGTCACAACAGATTTGATAATGCTATACTAGAATCCGAAATCTATACTATGAGGGTTAATTTTCCTTAGATTTTAGGGACTTATTAAATTACAGTTTTGTGCTTATGCACCCAATATATAAAATGCGGAAAATAGAGAACAAATAAAGAAATCACTCACAAACCACAACAATGCCAAGATATGACCTAGAAAACCCTTTTGAGAGAAAACCCAACTAGAAGGTGAGCTTACACTATGCTCTCTTTCTCTGAATAGAATTGGTGCGAATACAAAAGAGTGAGACATGTGACCCACATGCTATTGTAGAACACAAACTCTCTCTATTATGCCCTCTCTTTATCCACTCTTAGATCTTCTGCTCTACTATGGAGCAAAATGCACTAGAATAGAATCAAACCCCTTTTCCTCTAGTGACCCAAATATAACGCAGGTTGATAGCAAGTTAGGGGTTAAATTTGACCGATTCAACCCTCAATATGCATTACAACTCAACCCTTTTAGAGTCTTATTCATGGTGCCCACATGGCTAGCCTTTCCATGAGTAATTGGGGTTGACATGGCATCCACTTGAATTATGGTGGTCAATCACGACAAGTCAATTTTCTAGAGGCATAACTTTTGCATCTGAATTCCGATTGATGTGTTTCTTTTACCATTAGAAAGGTATTCAAGTGTAGAATAGCCCAAGAGGAAATTACACTTAACTGACAAAGTTTTACCCCCAAAAAACATAATTTAAGGCCTCAAATTGGTTGTGGAAGGTTTCTAACCCCAATTCTCCAAATTGGTTCCCGTTGCTAAAACTTCTCCTCTAAGCTGATTTATCTACTTTTTCTACCTTGAAAGCATTGAGATGGACGAAAAACAATATAATGATCCAATTTGGACCACATAACTATGAGTTTCTCAAAAAGAGAATGGGATTGATATCCATAACAAACCTCAAATAGTAAGTGCCCTATAGAGATATGGAGAGCTATTGTAGCTATGTTGCATCACATGACGATAAATGTTCCACCATTTATGATGTTGATGATAGATGCAAATATCATGAACCAATAAGAATTTTACCACCTTGGTTTGACCTTTAGTTTGTCGATGTAAGGGTATAGAGAACATCAATTGATGACCCAAAAGCTTCCATAAGGTTTTCCAAAATAACTAAGAAATCTAAAGCCAAAATAAAAAATGTAGTGAGTTGTAAGACAAAAGTAGCAGTGCACGTGTTGGAAGAACAAATGAAGAGCTTTGGAGGCATCTATAGTTGTTGTAAGGTCTAAACATAACCATTTTAGAAAACCTACATACAACAAAAAAATATGTATCCATGCTTTTGAAGAGTAGTGACAAAGCCACTAATAAATTACATGGATTTGTATTCCCAAGGTTGTGAGGGAACTAAAGTGGTTGGTACAAGAATATTTAGATTAATTACATAAGGTACACCTTCTAATAAAAGCTTCCACATGCTTCCTCATACAAGGTGTAACATCCCAACCTTTAATCCCCCACTAATACTGTAATTTTAATTAATCATGGTAGTGATGCCTATATGGGAAAGTAAATGTAAATGGTTTAAAAGACTAGAGAAATTGTCATTATATTCAGTAACAATTGATAAAGAGGTGAAGCTTTAATATAGACCATGAGAAGTCATGAGGAGGAGGTACGCCAACAAGAGGGATTTTGGGATTAGCCCTTGCCAATAAATCATTTGGATAAGGCAACATTCATTAGATCTAAGATTGTTAACCTTCCAAAGGAAAATATATAATGTGAGGGCATGGTAATAACAGCCATATTTATGGAACTGGTGGGGTTGTACCCCAAATATGTTACCCAAACATGGGTAGAGCACCTAATGCAAGTAATTAGCATATTGACACTTTTCTGGGGCCAAAATTCCTTCATATGAAGCCTCAAATTGGCCTTTTAGTGTTTTTTCGAGTTGTTTTCTTAGTTTTTTTTAGTTTTTACCAAAATTTTAATTAGCTTTAGATTTTTCGAGTTAGCTTTAGATTTTTTGGAAATAACTTCCTAGAAAGGGTAATTTTGTACAGTAGATAAAAATTGTTTATTTCTCTTTGTAAAGGGGGATGGAAAAAAGGAGAGGTCATAGGATGACGATGGCAAGGGTAGAAGGGAAGGCCATCATTATGTAATGAGGCCAAGGAGGAAAGAAAATTACTAAAATGTATACACATAAATTTCGATTAATAGAATTTGGAAATTTATGCTTCCATTTGTATTTGAGAATCATTCTTTGTGCTTGATGTATAGATTGTTTCCTATGTGTGGTTAACTAAACTGAATTTGATTTCTTTTAGGTCATTAAGGGGATAGATGCATGGGTGTTTTGATTCCAATTGTTGTGGGAGACAACACTTTCAATCTTAGTATTCCCTCATTCCTTGGCTTGCACCCCATATTCAATGTGGACCACCTTTGGCCATACTTTCCGCCATTGCTCGACACATCAAACATTGCTTAGCAGCTGACACCAACAAGACTCAACCCAAATTGCATTGAACAGGCCACAACTAATTGGATCATGGACACACATATCAAGAACACTCGCCAATAGAGGATCCAACTGTATCGAGTTGTCAAATTTTCCAGCTCCTGCACTAAGGCAAATGTCTCACTAGGACCAAGTTTAGCAGAAGTTTCCCTATCTAATGGTGGCTCTCAACGCAATGGGAACCATTGCTTCCTAAGGGGGGAGGACTGATCCAGATGGATATTGGTGGCCACCCACCTATTTCACTTGGACCCCCAACAATGTTTCCTTTCAGTTTCTTTAATTCTAGCACAAATTTCTATTATTGCCAGTTTTTTGGGTCTCGAACTTTGGGAGCCATTTTGAGGCCCTAAACGATGTTTGTTTCTGGAAAACATGTCAATCCCATAATCCAAGGGGCAAGGTATTCTTGAGAATTTTTTTTGTTCTTGGATAGATCTTTCTAATGATGTATCATGCGTGCTAAACAAAGATCATATGCCCAAATTATAACCACGGGAAGTTGGCATTCCAACTAATCCCAATAGGGCCCACAAAATTTTGGTGCTTCATCACCTAGGGTTATATTTTTAGATGTTTAGGTTTTCCATTATTTCTTAATAACAAAAGGCCTCTGAGCCTCATTCTAACACAGTTCATAAGGCATGTAGTCGTCACATCTCTTCTCAGAGATAAGCTACCATCGCCCGAGCTAGTTTATTTTCATCATGCATGTAAGCAATTCTCAATATTTGTTATGAATTAATTGAAGTTCGGTTTTCAAAATAACTTTGTGTTTATGTTTAAATCTATATTTAATTTCATTCTTGCATAAAATTGAATCAGTGGTATAAGAGCGGTCTTCTTTTTCTATGTTTTTCTGTACACATCCCCAATGAGGTCAGGGTATAAGAAATTAGGACTTGAATTGGTTGAACCCTTGCAAGGATGGCCTTGCTGACCCTGAGAACCTCCCATGAAGGAAGAAAATAAAGAGGAGGGAGTAAGAGATCCTTGCAAAATGTTGCTTGAACAAGTTCTTGAGCGATAAAGGAATGAGATGATGGATACTCAGATCCTTCAGCGAGTATCAGCAGGCAAAGTATCTTTATCCAGCAGTCACTTCGGAGGTGTCACCCCCTTTAAGATACAAGTTAACTTTGACACTAATATATTTGAATGCCATATAGACGCAAATGCCATAGATAAATGGTTAAATATGCTAGAAAGATATTTTTTGGTCAATAATTTCTCCAATAGGGAAAATATTACTTTTTCACTCCTCAGAGTCGCCCCCCACCTCAAGGACTCATGGAAAACCTATTGTAAGTAGAGGGATGATAAGGAACCCTGACTATTTTCAGTCGCACCCACTTAGAATTCTTTCTAAGACGCCATCTAGGAACAATATTACCCTATCATAAGTTATGAATATAAGTACATAAAATGGACCGCACTGCGGCAAAGAAGGGAGCAAGACGTGTCGGATTTCACAAATATTTTTCATAACCTCCACAAAAATTTTGGTATCAAGGACTCTGAGCGGAATATAGTACTCAAGTACCACAATTATCTACACAAATACATCTAGGCAGAGATGGATTTCCTGTACATCTCCTCGCTTGGCGTCACATACTGATATGTTGTAAAGATCGAGCATAAATTTAAACAGAAGAAGTGATACTTTGGATCTGCGAATCCAAAGAAGGGAAAAGACACCTCCAAACCATAGAACAAAGGACAGAGCCAAGGTGGGGTGACCCAGGACAATCCATCAAAGCTACAAGACAAGAAGAGCTCCAAGAAGATGAAAAGACATAGGAAAATGGTGTGACTTCCACAAGGCTCCTACTCACAACACAAATGAGTGTCGCACCAAGCAGTCACTGGTGGTCAAGCTGAAAGATTTAGAGTTAGATGCATGTTTCAACTTTGAGTCGGAACTTGAAAAGGGAGCTGACAAGGGGCAACAAATTATTGATGCAGAGCCCAACACCACTGGTCCCACCACCAATGTTTGAGTCAGAATCTGACAAGGGGACTGACAAGGGGAAGAAAATTATTGATGAAGAGCCCAACACCACTGGTCCCACCACCAAGGTCCATAAGATTGAGACCAAAGATCTAGAGGAGGGGGAGCATATCTTCCACTCATAGATGTGGGTGAATGGTTCTTTGTTGCAGTTCATTGTTGACAACAGGAGCCAAAATAACCTAATCTCAGTTGAGGCTGTGAATGTTGAAAATGTAGCAAGAAAATCTAGTTTTGACTTTGCCTTGGTCAAAATAGATTAAAATTTGAATTTGAATTTCAACATAATATTTGGAGGTAGTTAACTGAGGTGACATGGGACTAGTCACTTAGTTAACTCAGTTAATTTGAGTTGGAGACACTTGATTTTAGTTCAATATGATTGATTGCTAATTTATAGCAATCTATTTCAGTGACTTTGAGTTATTGTGAGTTAAAATAGTTCTAATTGCACGAGAACTAGTGGAAGGTACGTAATGGGGTGTGTACTTTAGTGATCAACTAGTTAACTCATTAATCAACCCAGAATAATTGGTGCATGTAGAGAATTCAAGTTACCCAGTTGAGATTGGAGTTCAAGGAAAGTATACTATCAGTTGTAGACTATTCCGAAGTGTACAAGTGGTGAATGTAGTCAGAGAAGGGCCTAAAATAATTGCACAATTCTCAATGAGGAATTTCCTAATTCATAGCGGCCTAATTCCTCAAGGAACAATGCAAGGAAATAGGAGCTTGGAAGGTTGAGAAATTGGTTAAGTGTTGGCCAGAGTCAGTCGGTGAGGCAGTGAGAAAGACTATACTAGTGCAGAGGTTGCTAAGGCGTGAGCAAGCATTGCATTTCTTCTCTATTTTATGATTAATGCAATACAAATAGGAAGGGGTTTTGAGAAGTTACTTTCCCTTAGATAAATATCCGTGTATCTTTGTTGAATCATGTCGCATGTTTATGATTTCATTTCTCGATCGTGAATTTTTTCCACATATGAGTAGAGTAGATTTGAGTCATATGTTTTAGTATATTACATGAGTAGTTTTGAATCTACATAGAATTTCTACAATGAAGCAGTTAGGCCTACTGACGACACCACAACCACAATCGTACACCATCTAATGGCTCGACAAAGGGTGAGATCTCTGCGTCTCCCAATAGTGTCGTCTGCCCTACAACATCAAGCCCTTCACGGATGAGGTACTATTTGATGTTGTTCCCCTTGAAGTTTGTGATGTTTTATTATCCCGACCATACTTGTAGAAGCATCATGTTATGTATGAGTCCAAACCTCGCACTATTATTATTAATTTGGGATGTAAGTTTTACGGAATTGTTGAGCTAGCCTTGCCTAGTGCCATTTATTTGATCTCTGCTAAGAAATGTAGTAAGATCATCTCCTATAACGATAATTTTGATTTCTTTCTAATTCACTCTCAAAGTAAGGGGATGATCATGGCCACATTTATGACCCATGGGAAGGGTTCCTCCACGCAACAGAAACAGGTGGATAAGGTCATGGAAGAATACATGGATATCTTCCCACCCATAGGGGTAACTTTTGATCTGTTAGGTTAGGCATTCAATTGATCTGACTCTCAGAGAAATTCTACCCAATGGGTCGATATACCATCGCTCTCTTCTAGAAAATAAAGAAATCAAGCGGCAGATCTAGAATTTTCTACAAAAAGGGCACATTTGGCCAAGTTACTCACCTTGTGGGATCCCAATTCTACTCATACATAAGAAGGATAGGACTTGGAGACTCTGCATTCATTATCAGGCACTAAATAGAATCATTGTCAGAAACGGGTATCCAATCCCATGGGTTGATGACCTTCTTGACCAATTAAAGGGGGGAAAGTACTTCATCAAGATTGATTTGAAGTCTGGTTATCATTAGGTTCCAATAGAACCCACAGATGTGTGGAAGACCACCTTCAAATCCAAGGAGGACCTTTCTGGGTAGTTGGTCATGTTTTTCAGGTTGACAAATGACCCTGCAATTTTTATGAGGCTGATGGATGACATATTGAGGCCATTCACCAACTCTTTCATGGTTGTTTATCTAGACGAGATCCTCACCTTCAACAAGGGTTTGGAAGAGCACTTGCAACACATTCGGCAAGTCCTTCAAAGCCTGCAACAACACAAACTATGTTCCAAATTGAAGAAATGCACCTTTGGCATGAACCAGGTCCAATATCTAGGTTACATCATTGATGAACATGACATGCATGTGGATTCGGCTAAGATCCAAGTCGTTTGGGATTAGCCGTCTTGGCTAACCACTCTAATAGAGCTTCATATCTTTTTCGGTTTTTCCAATTTCTATCGAAGGTTCATGTTCAGATTCTCTCATATCACTTGGTCTCTGATTCAAGTTACCAAAGGCAAAGTGAATGCCAATTTTTTATGGTCAAGTCCCAACAAAAGGTGTTCATTGAGATGAATCATTTCATTTTCTCTGCACCAGTACTCACATTGCTAGACCTGCAACAATCATATGAAATTGAGACAGATGCCTTCAACTATGCTATTGTTACACAACATTTTGTCATTGTCCCTGTACTCCCCGTTCCTCGATCCTGGAGGACCTCTATAGTGACCCTCATGTGCTTCCCTGCTATGAAGAACATGGCCCTACATCCCTTTTCATCTGCAGAATATTTCCCTCTTACATAATTTCCCAAGAATATTCCTTCAAGCTCAGTTTTCAAGACCGACGCTAGCACTCAATTTCTTCCCTATGCTGATTTGCAAAGTCTAACTGGGCCTAGCACTGAATGGCGCTGGTAAGCCATTCATGACCCGCATTGACCCTTTTTTGGCAAGTTTTTAAAAATGGAGTCGAAGCTTCCAGGTCTAGAAGCTTCGTGAATGGAAGTCTAGTAAATGGTTGGGCAAGATAGAGCTGAGAGAGACTGTTTGGGCTCCTTTCCCCTATTAAAATGGAACAAACCAAAAGGGATAAAGCCTCTCCCACTATAAGAGGATCCATTTCCCCTCTATCAAAGCTATATAAACTCATTTTCCAACCTCAGCTAGCTAATGAAAGGGCTGGAATAATCTGCAAATCTTGATAACCATCTTGAGAACCTTAGCCTTCTAGTTTGTGTGTGAAGGGAGAATAAGCTTGTAGTGTTTGGTTTGAAGCAAAGAGGAAGAAGCCTTGAACTCCCATTGTTTTGAGTGTGAATCATGACATGCTAACTGTTACAGGGAAAAGTGTCTATTTAGAACGACTTTATCCCACTAAGGTGTGACAGTTACCTTAGAAACAAACAGAGAAAACTAATTTTGTATTTCCTTTATGAATTAAAGATAGAGGGGGATAGAAAGAACCGACCTATGTCTTGCGCTAATCCTTTGATCCAATCCCTCTCTTCTTTGACAGCTTCCAGCTACTTGCTTTCTTACTTGCTCAGCTTCACCAAGTTCCTGTAAGATCACAGAAGAAGAAAACTACACAAAGGCATGGATCTATATTCATAAACAGCTTAGGATCAGATTTAAGCTAAACATACAAATGTAACAAGCATCAATGATACACAAGCATGTATGAAAAACTCAAATAGTTTTATTGATATAACAAGAAGATCCAAGAGGAGTTACAACCGATGATTCCTGACCCAACATCAACCTCCCAGCAAAGAAGCCCCTCTTCACCTCCAACAAAGCATAAATCACCCAATACTCTGATCTCTATCTCAAAACCAACAACAATTCCTTACAATGCACAAAATTCCAGCCTCTGGATCTCTGGGATGAGGGATCCATATATAGATGTATGCAAGGAGGATGAGTCAGCTTGTCATTTGATTAGTGTCTTCTCTCTGTCAGTTCTTGCTTCCACTTGGAGACTGAAAGCCTCTTACTCATCCTTGGTCGAACTCAGTGAGGCAAGTGTCATAGGAGAAGATTCTGGAAGCTTCCATTGTCTTTCCACCTCGCGGAATGGCACTGCCATTTGTCATTTCCCGCTCAACGCACCCTGATAGTGCATTTAGGTGCGTTGCAACGCACCTAGCTAGTGTATTTAGGTGCTATGCAACGCAGCTAGCCAGTGGAGCAGCTGAAATGATCCTGATTTGACTGATTCTGAGCAGTTTCTGGTGGAGAACTTCTGGGAGAAGCTGTAATTTGTTGACCTTGTTCCTTTAGGGGTTAGAACAACACTTTTAGGGACTTAGGAGCCCTTGGTTTATGGAAATTTCATGCTTGGAGCTGCAAGGCACAAAAATGTCTATAACACTAACAGTGGTGCTGTAACCCGGACACATCGAAGGAGACCTGCAACGCTAAGGCGAAGGTTGTACTTTCCTTTTTGTCTTATCAATAAAACAACTGATATTTTGTTTCCTATATCAATTGCATATGTTAGTTGGTAGCTTAAGACTCCTTAGCCTCTTAAGTAGATTGAATATTTTGTATGCTATCATGTGTGCTTTGGTTTCTTGTCTCATTGTTTCAGGTACTTGTTTGACACTAAGGAGTTGATCACTGGAGCAAAGGCACAAGGACTTCATCAGACAAGGATTAGCGATACAAGAGGTAGGATCTTATCCTTTCTTGATCTAAGGAAACTTGTATTAGATTGTCTTGTTTGTGGCTAGACCCTCTCCCCTGGGCTAGAGGGATTGTCTCTGTCCACAGAGAGAATCTTCCTATTCCACAAATTGGCGACCATACTAGGGATCCATCCCTCTCTTTGGATTGTTTTTCATTTCATGATTTGTGACAACTTTTATTGTTTTGCGATTTCTCTTTGGTAATCTGTACTTCAAGTCATCTACTGCTTTGATTCTTGAATTTAGAGTGACAAATCTAGTTTTGTTTTGAGAAAACTTTTATTTTTTCTTTGAATCCCTTGATCAGCACTGTTTATTTTCTAACAGCCGTGTCGACCGGCACGAGTTCCCCTTGAACAGTCGTGCCATAGCCCCTTCTGTCGCTTGTTGCTAGTTAGACAATCATGCCAATACCTGTAGGTTAAAATCAGGGTTTCTCCTAAATCATTGCCAATGTGTCTTGTCCTCATAAATTCTGTTTCTTGGCTTCTTTGCCTATATTCTCCCTGGCTAGGATGCTTTGTTAGCTTGATTTGTTTGCTTGATTGGTTTGAGATTGAATTACTTGATTTTTTGAGTTTTTGGATGGTTTATTTTCCTAGGGCATCTAGGTCATTATCCATTCATTTTTTTGTCTGCTCATCAAGTCGAGTTGTTGGTTTGCTGCTTTGTGCATTTCACTTTTTAGTCCTTGCATCTATCTTGCTTTGGTTTCAATTGAACAAATGAAAAAGTTTCATTTACTCTTCTCTTGTTGAACGTCTCTTTTCCAAGCATAGATCACATTGCTCGGTTTGTTTCAGTTGAATCTTTGCATTTGGTTTGAAAGGAGTTCTTTTTATTGTGCTTTGCATTTGATTGATGTTTGGGTGTTTGGAAATATTCATTGAAATGTGTATGTGAAAGATTCATTTTAGCATTCCATTGAAGAAATACATCATTCTAGTTTGATTAATTGATATGTTGCATTGATTGGCATCATTGAAAGCTAGAATTACATCATCATGAGCATTTGAAATGAAATGAACTTCTTTTACTATTAAAAGGACTAGTTGAAGTGCATATGATAGGAAAAGTAGGAAGTGGAAAGAATTTTCATTATTTTGTTTTGAAAAGCGAAGTAGTGAAGAGTCATCTTGCTTTCAATTGCTTGTTTGTTGCATTGATTGTTTTCTCTTCCCTCAATTAGTGTAAGCATTCATCGAATTGAAAGGGTTTTGTCTCATATAGCTACATATAAGAGTTTTTCAGGTGACATCGATAGGTCCTAAAAATCAAGACTTAATTTCAAGATAAACTTTTAAAATATATTCAAGTAACCTAAGACACATTTGAAACTAAACGCTCACATTTAGAGGTCTAGGCTAGCGATGTGTTCTGACGTCTTTAAACCTAGCAGCTGTCGTTTGCTTCGGCATTAGACAATGCTACTATGGACTTGTGCTCCCCGTACCATCGCGTATATAAAGGGAGACCCCACTAGGTTTGCAATCCTTTATCCATAGGAAGCTGAGTCTGCTGCCTTGTAAATGTGATACACCGAACAAAACATTCCGGGAGATTGCTTGCCTGTACTTCTTGGTTCGTCAGGAGGTATTCTGCAGTTCACGATTACTTGATAATCCTTTTGCCTAGATTATCCTGAGCAGTCATTTTGACTCTTTAAATTTAAAAGATCATCGAGCACTTGTACTTTCGATCTCATTCAAATCGAAAGAGACTAGAGTCATATTTTCATTTTTCTCGACTCTTGAAACTTGAAAAGGCATCAGTCTGTTTCAGCGTCTTAAATTTTTATTTGCCCACGATCACATCACATTCATGGTAGTCTTTTTCTGGACCACATCGTGAGTAGATCCCTAAGATATTTTTAAAGCCTTGAAATTAATATCTCTTCTCTTTTGTTTGAGACAAAGTCATTGTGGCTAAACCATCAGGCTTGCCGCGTTCCTCTCCCTCTCCTCCATCTAGAAGGTCATCCGGAGAAACTTTCCCTAAACTTCCGTAGTCACTTGAGGATCAAGGTGTTGAACTTGGAATTGTTCTGAGTATTCAACCTTTGTCTTCTTGTCTGCCTCCGTCAGATACTGGTTCACCTTACGAATCTGGCTCAGAATGCCCTGATAATCCTATCCAGATTCTTGAGAGTCCTGAAACTTTTGATAGTCTGCAATGATTGGTTATAGACCCTTTTGTGGTATCTCCACAACATCCTTATAGTCCATACGATTAGCCTAGTGTTCCATTGGATTTGTCTCCTCACTCATCTTCGGCTCGTTGCCGGTTATTTCCTATGGAGTTAGAAGGCGAAATTCCAGTCTCCTCTTCGAGTCAGTCGGAAGTTTTTGCCACTTATACTCCTCAAGTGGGGCAGCCATATGAGTTTCCTCCAGAAGGTTTCCCTTATACAAGAGCCATCCTGTCTAGCGTTTATCTTGAGTTTAGTGATCCTTTATTGCCACATGGTTATACCTCTCTAGCTTAATTGGTTTCAGGCATTCCCCGTGCCTCGTCGCTGTATCAGAATCCTATCTGGTCTTCTGGCACTATGCCTACATCAGGTCCGTTTGTCCAAAACACGACCTCTCGACCAATTTTACTGGCACCATGCCTACATCAGGTTTGTTCGTCTAAAACACGACCTCTTGACCAATTGTACGAACTGCAGTCACTTCAGTTTCGGTTCAACCTACCATTCCGTCTCCACTTGTTTCATCGTTTCAACTGACTCTTCTGGTTCAACTGACGGTCTCGGTAAGTAAGGTCTTGGTAAGTTCTTCTACCCCTCCAGTGAGTGGACAGACTGTGCCACCACCTGGGGGAAAGATCTGAATATCTCTATGATGTCAGGCCAAACCAATGTGAGTGGATCACAAACTCACATGGTTGGAACAAATCAACCTTTTTACGGTGCTATTCCTAACCCTGTTGATCCATTCGGGTTAGGTAACGTCCAATACCAGCAGCCATATGTGGCTCAAGGTCAGTTCCAACTGGCTTATGTTCCATATGGTCAATAAGCCTTAGTTACCTTGCCTTACATTCCTCAAGCTGGGCCTTGGGTTCAGCCTAGCCAATCCACTGTACCTGGTAGGTATGGCCAGATTCAATTCAGGAACTATCCAGGAACTGTCCAACTACCTTTGCAGCAACAAGGGAAACCTTCATTGCAGCAAGGGCAAGCATTGCAGCAGCAAGGACAACTGCTACAACCGCAAGGGAAACCTTTGCAATAGTCGCAACAACCTTTGCAGTCGCAAACACAGTTTGTTCAACAATCCTCCCAACCTTCGTCCTCACAAGGCCAACCTTTGCAGCATCAAGGGAAATATTTGCAGCAGCCACAAGGTCAGCCTGTGCAGCAACAAAGCCAATCTTTGCAGCAACCACAAAGCCAGCCTATGTAGCAGCAAAGCTAGCCTTTGCAGTAATACACTGTATATGCATATCAGCAAGGTCAGCCCGTTCAGGGCCAAGGTCAACCTTTGTAAGGGCAAGGTCAACCCCTGCAGCAGCAGGTTCAAAATCCTTATGTCCAAGGGTAGAAGGTTCAAAATCCTTATGTCCAAGGGCAGCAGGTGCAAAACCCTTATGTCCAAGGGCAACAGTTTCAAAATCCTTATGTCCAGGGGCAGCAGGTGCAAAATCCATATGTCCAGGGTCAGCAATTTCAAAATCCTTATGTCCAAGGTCAACAAGCTCAACAACCTTTTAACCCATATGCCTATCAATGACCTATGGCAGGACAGTATCAAGTCTACCCAAGACAGAATCCTCCCTACGGGCAAGGTAACCTACAATGGGGGCAAAATCAAATTCCATATGGACAAAATCCTCCATTGTGGGGGAAAAATCCTTACCAACAAGGATGCGTTTCGCAGTCCGGGCCTACTCAGAGGTCTCAAATGCCTTTTAATATGCAATTTCCGTTATTGGCCACGTTGGAACTCTCGGATGTTTCAAGGTTCACCAATGATCCTATCCTTCATTTGCCTTACTGGCCTTTAGGTCAAACAAAAATTCCGAGCGATTGCCCGAAATTTGAGGGAAAAGCGAAGGAGGATCCACAAGCCCATGTGATGACATATCACCTATGGTGCTCCTCCGATTCGTATATTGATGATTCCATTCGCTTACGACTTTTTCAAAGAACTCTCACAGGGGATGCAGCGAAATGGTACATCAAATTTTCACGATGTACCTATAGTGACTTCAACACTCTCGCTATGGCTTTCCTCACTCATTTCCAGCTTTCGGTTCGCTATGAAACTGGCACCTGTCTACTTACGTCACTTGAAAAAGATACCGCAACCCATATCTCTGATCACATCCATGAATGGAGACGTTGGCGTTGCCTGATCAAGTTTGAAATTGCTGATCAGTTGTTGGTAGAGTGGTTCAAAAAATCATTCGTCAGCAAAATTGCTAAGGACATAGCTATGGGTGGATGCGTTACTGAGGAGCAATCCATTGCTCGTGCAAATTATTTAGACCTCGTCTGCTCGCAATCTGGCACATTGTATGAGATTCTACTCGATGCTCCAAGACCATCATCTGATTTGACAACATTGAAGTCTCCGGCTACACCACATGTTGATGAAGTTATTGGTTCCATGTCCCAAACCCCCGCGAAATCTTCTTCCAAGTAGACATCAGTCTCGAACACTGGTTCCAATGATCCCTAACAAAATTAACCTGGTCTTGGTAAAACCTTTGAGGTTCACGTTATTCAGTCTACCACATTGGACAAATCCTCTAAGGGTAAAAAGAAGGGAAAAGGCAATGCCAAAGACGATGCCCCGAAACAGGGCCCTCCTAAGTCATTTTCTGGCGAGGCTTCTCAAAGAAAGCCAAAGTATCCATACCTCATCTACGAGGAGGATCATTACACTAAAGATTATCCTCGACGATCTAAATTTAGTCGCTTTCTTAAAGGGACCCTGACTGTCTTAAAAGAACCCTTTCCATCCTAGCAGACCCAAATGGTAGACCAGCCTCAGTCTTCCATTCCCTCAAGTTCCCAAGTGTTTATGATGAACATGCCTATAAATGTGGCTACCAGATCTAAAGATTATCAAACCCCGACGACAGGGAAAGAGAAAGAAAGTACCCCTTCCTCCTATGCCCGTCGATCTTCGATACTCTCCATATAAAGCAACCTAATCTTGATTTTGCTGTCCGACTACCCTCTCGAGGTGTGCTGCGAAAGTCCTCGTATAATCCAAATGCTCAAGCCGCTCAACACTATAATATTGTTGAGGACTTGGCTCAAGTGCCATCAGCTATGTCTGCTCTCGAGGTCCTTCAAAGCTATCCCTCTTAGCGGAAAGCATTACTGTCGGCCATCGGAGGTGTTGATCCATCTGATTCAAATCTCATTTTCTTTGATCTGGAAAACCATGTTCCACGCTTACCTCATCAAATTGCCTTTCTTATTCAAGTGATCATTAATGAAAAGACAATTCACAGGACCTTCATTGATGAAGGTGCTTCTACCTGCATCATGTATGTGTCTTGTTGGAAGGAAATCAGTTCTCCTACCCTGAACCAATCCCCTAACATGTTGGAAGCCTTTGATGGACGCGATTCTTGACCATTCGGTGTCCTTCCTAATCTTGCCATTACCTTGGAAGGCAAGATAGTTAATGTCGAAGTAGAAATTGTTGATGCAAATCTTAACTATAATCTTCTAATCGGGCAGATTTGGACCCATCCCATGCATGCTATAGCCTCATCTCTATTCTGCGTGCTCCGATTTCCTCATCAAGGGAAAATCGTTGCGGTCGACCAGTTGTCTTTCTTTGCCTCTTCTTCCTCAGATGGCAATGTTCCTTACATGAAGCATACTGGTGCTCCATATGAGAGTGTGGGGGCTGGAATTTTCAAAGATCCCGCCTTAATGGGTATTTTTCCTCTCCCACCTCCACATGTTGCCTCAGTCAACATGATCTCGGTTAATTCTGATCCTTGGGTCATTCCTCCTCCTGATTAAGTTGATTCATGGAATGATTTCATGTCGTTAAGCCTTGTCGAGATTAATTATGAGGAGATTGTTTCAGCTTCAGCTTTGGTATCTACTGATCACACTACTTTGGGTACCTCTCTTGACGTGTATTCTCAATCTCCTTGGCTTGGTTCTTCGGACTCTTTCGATCCCTTAATCAAGACGTTTCCTACTGATGAAAGTATCATGGAAATTATGTCTCTTGAGGAAGCACCTTGGAATGATACTCATCATCATTCCTCATTCTTACATGGCTCGGAAGCCATGTTTACCTATCTTTGAGAAGTTCTCTTCTTGTTTCCCAACCCAACCACTTTAGATGCCTATCATGACCCATGAAGTTTGGTCGGAAGGGAACATGGGTAATATTACCCAAACGATGCCTATTGACATTTCAGTTTACCCTGATATTGTCAAGATATTTCAAGAGGGGGCACCTTTTCCTCTTCATTAGTTCAATTTTTTCTCGCCTCCTTTCATGAGGAATGTTCGCCGAGTTTCTACCATTCGTCCATTATTGCAATGGGGTTTCCATCTTATGATTCGTCACCCTCACTCGCCCGGGGGCATGGGGGCACAACCTTTTATGAGTTTTACTCTATTATTTGGCCAAGTCGATGCTTACATGTCATGTCAATGGTAAAACTATGGTTTTATTCTCTGTTGATTGATTACCCGAGTCCCGAAATGGACTCCATAAAAAAGTATTATGCGTGAGTCATCTCGAATGGTTACTTGTGTACATACGTGTGTTATTCATTTTTGTGCAGTTTGGTTTGGTGTGTTTTTCAAGCAGCTTTCTTTCTTATTATGTCTTCACCTACTTTGTAGATGTTTGTGACTCCTTACGTAGGTTTCACTAATGGTGCTTGCCGTAGTACCCAGAATCTATCATCCACAACATGGGATATTTATGCCCCTCTTGGTGAGTTGATTGATCTTCAAGGTATTTATTTAGGTCAAACAACTAATAACATTGCTGAATATAGCGCAATTATCGAACTCTTGTCGGAAGCCATTTCTCTTGACATTCGATAAATGGTTGTTAACCTTGATTTACAACTTGTTTTTCTTCAGCTAAATGGGCAATATTCTGTCAGAAACCCTCATATATTGAGAATGTATTTACGTATTTGTCTCTTGGAAATAAATTTTGATTATATCACATATCATCACATTCCTAGGCATATGAATACATTAACAGATGCATTGGCTAATTATGTTTTAGACATACATTTACGCAATATGTGAAAAAACATTGTATCATAATAAATAGGAAATATAACAGGCACACAGTGGGGGTGTTAGATCATATTCAACGATCACTGACTCGTGTAGTACGAGTAGTAACATGTTATCATGATCACTGTTATCTCAAAATCATGCCCTGGAAGGCTGCAAACCAGGAAGACTTCAAGTAACTGTTTAAAACCAATCTTTTGACTAAGGCTTAGCCTCCTTAGCCTGAGAGGGCTCTCTCAAAGGGTTATTGATTTTGGTTAAGAATAAGATGGCTAACTCTTGTGACATAACAGTGACAAACATAAAGGCTGGACAAACATTTCATAAGTTTCCATTGGGCCTATGGAGTCAATCACACTTCAGTAAACAATAGTACTGCCTTTACATAGAAGTCAAGGCACTTAGCATTTGAATATTCAGAACACAACACATATGGAACCACAGCTCATAAATGCACACAGGAAATCAGAGCATAATCAGTGAATTCTGAGTGATTGTACACCCATGCAACTGTAAAAGACATTAAGGAAAAGATAAAATCATACATTCTGAACATAGAAATCCTTCATGAATCCTGAGAAGAAAAGCAACCAAATTATATTACTGAACTCTGTCTTTACATAAGCCAAAACAATACTCTGTTATAAAATTTCCAACCCTTATTACCTTGCTGTTTCAGCTATATATAGAATTCTTATTCTAATTGATCGAGATTCCTCCTCCAGCATGAGGGGAATTCGATCACTACCTCTAATGACACCTATCAACATTTAACTAACTAATAATTGCAACAAAGTGCTGACTGTAGTTTTTAAGAGTTCTAAATCTACTATGACTCTAACTCTATATTATATTCATGATGGCTTCTCTTCGTTCTTTGACATCTGGAGTTTAGCTGAGATAGCTGAGATGGATGTTTAATGCCCCACGTTTACCTTGGATGCTGAATCTTTTAACTGTTCAGAAGTATTAGGAGATGTCCCTGGTTTCTCGGCTTCAGTTTTCTCCAAAGTACTCGAATGCACAGAAACATGTCTTCAGCCTTTAATTATCCAAAATGTAGAAGACTGCCACGTCCTTGATGCGTTGTAAGCTTTTCCCATGAACATGTGTGCAGGCAAAAGTTTTAATGCTGATTGAAAAGTCCTTCACAATTTGGTTGACTTGAACGTTAATTATGCAGCTTCAGCAGTTTCGTAGCGCGCCACGAAACTGCTGTGCAGCAGAATACCTTGTATTCTTTCGTTCAGAATAATTTTGGAATTTCCTAATATAATTCAAGATTTCCTCGAAATCATAACTATCTGATAGCTCAAATCTGATTGAAGGGAACTGCTTATGCAAAATAATATTGACTCCTTCTCTAGAGAGCATTGCATTATTGCCAAGGTCTTCACTTCCCAGCATGCAGCTACAACAATCCTTTAACATGTCCTCTGAACCATTCTGATCATCAAAATGTTGCATCTGCAATACATCAAGTGACTCTTCTTTTGTCTTTATTGCGTCTAAATCTGAGAAATGGCTACCTTCCAATTGATGTGCTCTATATTTGCTTTCTGTATCACATTGACCATTGTTCTTGACAGTATTGTTTAGTTCATGGCATTCTTCAGACATGCTAGAATGTTCTGCATCAAGTGAAAACAGTTGATAATCCTTTATCCAATTAATAATACCCATGGAAAGACCGAGTTCATGCAGCATAACACGTTCATGATAGCCAACACATTCCTGTAAAAGTACTTGGGATGCATCTGCTGCTAAAGTACTCAATCCTGTCAAAAATACATTTGCAGCAAAGGTGCGGAATTCTGAAGGTATACAAACAAGGCAGTCCAATATAAATTTGGCAGCAACCCTGAGAGCCTGAGTGTCTTGATCAACCTTCTGAGATCTGTCATTATAATCATGTAGAATATGTGTTTTTCCTAAAACCGATGCATGCAAAAAAACACGATGAACATTCCTCTCCCTCTGCTGATATTTCTTACAGTTAATGCAATTTTCTGTCTTATCTAAAGGCATAAAAGTTGTATGATCAAAACAGTCTACACAATTCTTTACTAATATATCTATCGCTTGACAAGCATGTGATTTCATGAGTGCTACAGGAGCATGATGCGTGCCACCATAAAGAGACACAATAGAAATAAGTTGCGCTGCCATTTTCTTTGCAGAGACCTTCACTGCAACTGCTAAGAAGTCTTCCATCGTGGCTGAATTATCAATACGAACAACTTTTCCACTCCTTAACACAAGACAAAGCAAATCATTACTGGCACCTTCTTTGTCCAACCAGTTCAGAATTGGACAGAGCGTAGGAGAAAATACATGATCCCAGTGTGACCACTCCTCTAGATCTGATAGCATAGGTGCTTTTAGTAGGCACTTCAAAGCATCAGCACTGGTCATGGCACCAAACACTCCAGCCATCTGTACCTTCAGGAAATGGGCGCAGCACCATTGGAAGACTCCCTTGATGCTTGCCATCATTCCGCACCCACTCATACACATAAACTCGGGTAGAAGTGCTCTCACAGTCCAAAACTATAGAAAAATGTGATGTCTCTTGTGTTCTGATCCATGTCACCATGGGTTGCAGACACTGTATGATCTCGAGCTCGCATTTGATCTGTGAGCCAATCTACCTTCCGCCTAGTATTGATGAAAATCACACTCTGTGTGATTGCCAAAGTTTCATACAGGTCACACAGTGTATCAAGTTTCCAATCTTCTCGTTCAACATTGACATAAAACTGTTTGATACCCTCCAGAGTAAGCTCATCTCTTTTCACAAGAATTATAACCAGATTATTCATGAACTTTCTTGTAATCTCCAGTGCCTCGGGAGGCATGGTGGCCGAGAAAACACCAACTTGAAGATTTGGCGGTAGCAATTGAAAGATATCATATATCTGGTCCTTAAATCCACGTGAGAGCATTTCATCTGCCTCCAAAACTTGCAACAAATGGCACCCAATTTCTTTTGACACTAACTCTGCTTCCACTTGTTTTGCCATAATGTCAAGCTCAGACAACCGTGCTGTAATGCTTCTGCCAGCTAGCGGAAAGGCATCTAAGCTGGAATAATGCTTTTAATGTTTGATGCGTTCACTTTGTTTACAAGCCCATTGATACTTTTACGAAGAGCATCCCAAGACATACACTAATATTCCAAGCTGCTTTTATCTTGCAAATCTTTCATCATTTGCGCCATCTTGAAAGGAGGAACATAAACACCTCCACTTCTTCCAAGCGCCTTTTCAGTGTTTCCAACTCCCTCTTTTCCAGTTTAGACAACGGGGGCCTTTGGTTTTGGCAATTCCACAGTAATGTTTCCTTCTCTGACCCCTACTGTCCCATTTTTAGAAATATCGGCATCCCTCCTCTGTTCACGGCTGTGTCTGTCCACACTCGCATCTGAGTCCTTGTGCGAAAGGCTCGACCTTGATCTGTTGTAATTGTCTTCATATTTTCCACTGCTTTGGTTCACCTTGTGTCCTTAAAATTCAGAATAGGTGTTACCCGAGATTCGATTCCCTTAACCACTTTAAAAGGAAAGAATGAGTATCTGAAGCTGTATCAAAACTCGAGCAACCCGGACCGCCGTTCAGCCAGAAAACAACGGGATCTTTAGCCGCATTCCTACAATATGCAATCCCCCACCAATATATCTTACAGATTCAGGATCATCTACTACAGTTATGCGCAAATGAGGAGGCCCACCAGGCCTTTCTGCAAGGTCCTTTAAGAGATTTATGTGCTGACTTCCCTGCCCACCATCAAAATCTAGTATATGAACCTTCTGCTCATCCTTGAAAACTTCACAAATTGCACCATTGGCCACCATGCAACCAAATTTGAAATATGGGCAAACTTCAAATAATATTTGCATGGCAGATAAAGTATCATTGCTTGGTGGCTCTTTACAATTCAAAGCTTTGTATATCCCGTTTCCTGAATATTCTATTCGTGCAGCAAGACCCTTCACCATGTAAGCTGCAAGTCTTTCCATTAGGTCTCCTTGAATTTAGACTGTCTTTCTCAATTTAGTGATTATATGCGATGCCATTTCTTCTTTACCTTCAGATATTGCAGTTGCACATTGAACTAACAGCTGCTTGGAAGAGCTCCCTGTATGCACATTATCTTGCCGGTGACCAGTTGATGCATATGCTTCCTGCTGCAAAGAATTAGTTTGTGAAACAGAACATGAATCAGAGATATTTGCAACACTGGAATAATCTATGCTTCCATTAGAATAATCCTTCAAGGTTGTGCTCTCCAACTTTTGCAGCCATTGCCTGATGTATTCTGGATTTTCTTCAAAGATACTACCATGTATAGCTCCTTCTTTGGCAATCTGATGACGGAAAATTTAGGTAACCTGATGTATGTTCCCCTGTGAGATTCTTACTAGATGCGGATTTCTGGAGGGAAGCAGAACTCTGTACAATAGGCATGCTAGGATATTGACCTCCACTGGATACCAGAACTTCGGCCAATGTAGTGGGATTATAGGAAAAACCTTGAGAATGAAACACAACAATATTATTTGTATATTGATGATAAGATCCAGCACTGTGACATGTTGAGTCAGATATTCCCACAGAATCCATAGGAGACAGCTGTGAAACATTGGCTATGGATTCAAACAAATCCCCAATTTCGTAGCGCAGCCAGTGCAAAATATGAATTATGCGCTACGAAATCAACCCTTTGACAAACAATCGAACTGATGTGATCAATTTAAAAAAAAAAATTCTTGAGTGATAACAGTGGCTCCACTTGGGATAGTGTGCTCCTGTGGTACACTAAGAACTCGTAGGTCCAGTGCTTTACCTTTTTTTTTTTTATTACAAACGGAAATCTTCTTGACAAACATTCCCTTCAAGCTTCTTGGGCCTTCACCTCGGGCTTAAGCTTGATGATCACTGTAGGAGAAAGAAATCTACATCTACTGAAAAAAATGCTCAGTCAACCTTGAGCTTATTTGCATTTTCCTACCTACCTACCCTAACAATTCAAACTTCTTTCAGCTCAATCAATGTGAAATTTCCAATGTAGCCAATCATTTGTCTTATCTGATGTTTGATTTCTTTGACTGCATCGGAGTTCAGAGCCAATATGATATTGTGATGACCACTGCCACTGAAATTGCCTCTGATCTTCATAGAAAAACTGAAACACTGGAGAGTAAAAATCTTCCATATATTTAGCTATAGGATCCCAGAATACATGATCAGCTTGATGACTCTTGTAACTTTCTGGTTGTGCAAACTGATCTTCAACAACAGTGTACAGTTCCTCAATCGTGAAAGAGAAAGGAAGCAACACTCTCTCCTTGTGTTCTGCCATAGAAAGCTTCTGAAAATAATGATCATGGTTATGAAGACTATATGCCTGAATTTGACCTTGTAAACCTTCAATGTCTTTCTCAATGTCCTCAGCAACTTCATCCAAAAATTTCATCTTATCCTCTGTCTTGCACTCAAATGATTTTAGATACGAGGACAAGGACAAAGAAAAACATTCATTTGTTTCTCCATTACTATGATCATTATTCCATTGTTTGAAACCTTGAACTGAAGGAGAGTTTGCCACCACATCTGATCTATCTATCCATTCCTCCAAAAACATAAGCCAAAAGTCTTCAAATGACTTAATGGATTTGGCAGGAAAGCTTTCAATCCACCGTTTACATTTCCCTTGAAATGAATCATAGAACAACATAATGCAAACATCCTCATGTTTAACTCTAAGAAGCTCAGTAAAATCACAGAAATCTGATATATGCTTCAAAGTTAAACTCAAATCTTCTCCATTGAATTTTGGACCATTCCTTAGAAAATATGCATCCTTGGGAAAATGATTTGGGAAACCATGAATTCCTGAAAAATTTATGCATGCATACCTTGAGATAAGAATGGTAGCATCTGGGTCCTTCATAACTCCAGTGGAATCACCATGGATGTATGAATTTTGAATTCTTCAACAATGGAGTCGCCAAGGTAGATTTGCAGCCTCGAAAACCTTCTGAGCTCCTGCTACCTTCAGAAGTTCAGCTTCATGATTTCGGGAATGAGTAATCTCCAGACTCCCGGCAGACGCACCAAAATGTTATCTCAAAATCATGCCCTGGAAGGCTGCAAACCAGGAAGACTTCAAGTAACTGTTTCAAACCAATCTTTTGACTAAGGATTAGCCTCCTTAGCCTGAGAGGGCTCTCTCAAAGGGTTATTGATTTTGGTTAAGAATAAGATGGCTAAATCTTGTGACATAACAATGACAAAAATAAAGGCTGGACAAACATTTCATAAGTGTCCATTGGGCCTATGGAGTCAATCACACTTCAGTAAACAATAGTACTGCCTTTACATAGAAGTCAGGGCACTTAGCATTTGAATATTCAGAACACAACACATATGGAACCACAGCTCATAAATGCACACAGGAAATCAGAGCACAATCAGTGTATTCTGAGTGATTGTACACCCATGCAACTGTAAAAGACATTAAGCAAAAGATAAAATCATACATTCTGAACATAGAAATCCTTCATGAATCCTGAGAAGAAAAGCAGCCAAATTATATTACTGAACTCTGTCTTTACATAATCCAAAACAGTACTCTGTTATAAAATTTCCAACCCTTATTACCTTGCTGTTTCAGCTATATATAGAATTCTTATTCTAATTGATCGAGATTCCTCCTCCAGCATGAGGGGAATTCGATCACTACCTCTAATGACACCTATCAACATTTAACTAACTAATAATTGCAACAAAGTGCTGACTGTAGTTTTTAAGAGTTCTAAATCTACTATGACTCTACCTCTATATTATATTCATGATGGCTTCTCTTCGTTCTTTGACATCTGGAGTTTAGCTGAGATAGCTGAGATGGATGTTTAATGCCCCATGTTTACCTTGGATGCTGAATCTTTTAACTGTTCAGAAGTATTAGGAGATGTCCCTAGTTTCTCGGCTTCAGTTTTCTCCAAAGTACTCGAATGCACAGAAACATGTCTTCAGCCTTTAATTATCCAAAATGTAGAAGACTGCCACATCCTTGATGCGTTGTAAGCTTTTCCCATGAACATGTGTGCAGGCAAAAGTTTTAATGCTGATTGAAAAGTCCTTCACAATTTGGTTGACTTGAACGTTAATTATGCAGCTTCAGCAGTTTCGTAGCGCGCCACGAAACTGCTGTGCAGCAGAATACCTTGTATTCTTTCGTTCAAAATAATTTTGGAATTTCCTAATATAATTCAAGATTTCCTCGAAATCATAACTATCTGATAGCTCAAATCTGATTGAAGGGAACTGCTTATGCAAAATAATATTGACTCCTTCTCTAGAGAGCATTGCATTATTGCCAAGGTCTTCACTTCCCAGCATGCAGCTACAACAATCCTTTAACATGTCCTCTGAACCATTCTGATCATCAAAATGTTGCATCTGCAATACATCAAGTGACTCTTCTTTTGTCTTTATTGCGTCTAAATCTGAGAAATGGCTACCTTCCAATTGATGCGCTCTATATTTGCTTTCTGTATCACATTGACCATTGTTCTTGACAGTATTGTTTAGTTCATGGCATTCTTCAGACATGCTAGAATGTTCTGCATCAAGTGAAAAAAGTTGATAATCCTTTATCCAATTAATAATACCCATGGAAAGACCGAGTTCATGCAGCATAACACGTTCATGATAGCCAGCACATTCCTGTAAAAGTACTTGGGATGCATCTGCTGCTAAAGTACTCAATCCTGTCAAAAATATATTTGCAGCAAAGGTGCGGAATTCTGAAGGTATACAAACAAGGCAGTCCAATATAAATCTGGCAGCAACCCTGAGAGCCTGAGTGTCTTGATCAACCTTCTGAGATCTGTCATTATAATCATGTAGAATATGTGGTTTTCCTAAAACCGATGCATGCACAGAAACATGATGAACATTCCTCTCCCTCTGCTGATATTTCTTACAGTTAATGCAATTTTCTGTCTTATCCAAAGGCATAAAAGTTGTATGATCAAAACAGTCTACACAATTCTTTACCAATATATCTATCGCTTGACAAGCATGTGATTTCATGAGTGCTACAGGAGCATGATGCGTGCCACCATAAAGAGACACAATAGAAATAAGCTGCGCTGCCATTTTCTTTGCGGAGCCCTTCACTGCAACTGCCAAGAAGTCTTCCATCGTGGCTGAATTATCAATACGAACAACTTTTCCACTCCTTAACACAAGACAAAGCAAATCATTACTGGCACCTTCTTTGTCCAACCAGTTCAGAATTGGACCAAGCGTAGGAGAAAATACATGATCCCAGTGTGACCACTCCTCTAGATCTGATAGCATAGGTGCTTTTAGTAGGCACTTCAAAGCATCAGCACTGGTCATGGCACCAAACACTCCAGCCATCTGTACCTTCAGGAAATGGGCGCAGCACCATTGGAAGACTCCCTTGATGCTTGCCATCATTCCGCACCCACTCATACACATAAACTCGGGTACCAGTGCTCTCACAGTCCAAAACTATAGAAAAATGTGATGTCTCTTGTGTTCTGATCCATGTCACCATGGGTTGCAGACACTGTATGATCTCGAGCTCGCATTGGATCTGTGAACCAATCTACCTTCCGCCTAGTATTGATGAAAATCACACTGTGTGTGATTGCGAAAGTTTCATACAGGTCACACAGTGTATCAAGTTTCCAATCTTCTCGTTCGACATTGACATAAAACTGTTTGATACCCTCCAGAGTAAGCTCATCTCTTTTCACAAGAATTATAACCGGATTATTCATGAACTTTCTTGTAATCTCCAGTGCCTCGGGAGGCATGGTGGCCGAGAAAACACCAACTTGAAGATTTGGCGGTAGCAATTGAAAGATATCATATATCTGGTCCTTAAATCCACGTGAGAGCATTTCATCCGCCTCCAAAACTTGCAACAAATGGCACCCAATTTCTTTTGACACTAACTCTGCTTCCACTTGTTTTGCTATAATGTCAAGCTCAGACAACCGTGCTGTAATGCTTCTGCCAGCTAGCGGAAAGGCATCTAAGCTGGAATAATGCTTTTAATGTTTGATGCGTTCACTTTGTTTACAAGCCCATTGATACTTTTACGAAGAGCATCCCAAGACATACGCTGATATTCCAAGCTGCTTTTATCTTGCAAATCTTTCATCATTTGCGCCAGCTTGAAAGGAGGAACATAAACACCTCCACTTCTTCCAAGCGCCTTTTCAGTGTTTCCAACTCCCTCTTTTCCAGTTTAGACAACGGGGGCCTTTGGTTTTGGCAATTCCACAGTAATGTTTCCTTCTCTGACCCCTACTGTCCCATTTTTAGAAATATCGGCATCCCTCCTTTGTTCACGGTTGTGTCTGTCCACACTCGCATCTGAGTCCTTGTGCGAAAGGCTCGACCTTGATCTGTTGTAGTTGTCTTCATATTTTCCACTGCTTTGGTTCACCTTGTGTCCTTAAAATTCAGAATAGGTGTTACCCGAGATTCGATTCCCTTAACCACTTTAAAAGGAAAGAATGAGTATCTGAAGCTGTATCAAAACTCGAGCAACCCGGACCGCCGTTCAGCCAAAAAACAACGGGATCTTTAGCCGCATTCCTACAATATGCAATCCCCCACCAATATATCTTACAGATTCAGGATCATCTACTACAGTTATGCGCAAATGAGGAGGCCTACCAGGCCTTTCTGCAAGGTCCTTTAAGAGATTTATGTGCTGATTTCCCTGCCCACCATCAAAATCTAGTATATGAACCTTCTGCTCATCCTTGAAAACTTCACAAATTGCACCATTGCCCACCATGCAACCAAATTTGAAATATGGGCAAACTTCAAATAATATTTGCATGGCAGATAAAGTATCATTGCTTGGTGTCTCTTTACAATTCAAAGCTTTGTATATCCCGTTTCTTGAATATTCTATTCGTGCAGCAAGACCCTTCACCATGTAAGCTGCAAGTCTTTCCATTAGGTCTCCTTGAATTTAGTCTCTCTTTCTCAATTTAGTGATTATATGCGATGCCATTTCTTCTTTACCTTCAGATATTGCAGTTGCACATTGAACTAACAGCTGCTTGGAAGAGCTCCCTGTATGCACATTATCTTGCCGGTGACTAGTTGATGCATATGCTTCCTGCTGCAAAGAATTAGTTTGTTAAACAGAACATGAATCAGAGATATTTGCTACACTGGAATAATCTATGCTTCCATTAGAATAATCCTTCAAGGTTGTGCTCTCCAACTTTTGCAGTCCTTGCCTAATGTATTCTGGATTTTCTTCAAGGATACTACCATGTATAACTCCTTCTTTGGCAATCTGATGACGGAAAATTTAGGTAACCTGATGTATGTTCCCCTGTGAGATTCTTACTAGATGCGGATTTCTGGAGGGAAGCAGAACTCTTTACAATAGGCATGCTAGGATATTGACCTCCACTGGATACCAGAACTTCGGCCAATGTAGTGGGATTATAGGAAAAACCTTGAGAATGAAACACATCAATATTATTTGTATATTGATGATAAGGTCCAGCATTGTGACATGTTGAGTCAGATATTCCCACAGAATCCATAGGAGACAGCTGTGAAACATTGGCTATGGATTCAAACAAATCCCCAATTTCGTAGCGCAGCCAGTGCAAAATATGAATTATGCGCTACGAAATCAACTCTTTGACAAACAATCAAACTGATGTGATCAATTAAAAAAAAAAAATCTTGAGTGATAACAATCACCACGCAGAATAGTCCATAGTTTAGCATTTATAGTTTTGAGGCCTGCGAGCCACAGATGTACTCAGAACACATATATTATTTTTTGGATGTTGATGTATTACACTCAAACATTATCGACACACACACACACACACACACACATATATATATATATATATATATATATATATATATATATATATCTATATATATATATATATATATATATATATATATATATATATATATATATATATATATATATATATATATATATATATATATATATGTGTGTGTGTGTGTGTGTGTGTGTCGATAATGTTTGAGTGTAATACATCAACATCCAAAAAATAATATATGTGTTCTGAGTACATCTGTGGCTCGCAGGCCTCAAAACTATAAATGCTAAACTATGGACTATTCTGCGTGGTGATCATGATAACATGTTACTACTCGTACTACACGAGTCAGTAATCATTGAATCTGATCTAACACCCCCACTGTGTGCCTCTGATAATGGCGAGGAATGTCCTCGATCCGTGCATACTCTGGGATTCCTCTGGTCAAGCCCTCCAGATTTCAGGAAATCTCTTCTTCGTTGTCCACTCCTTCCTGATAAGGAGCGACCTCAAACTGTCGAGCCACGTGTCTAGCTATAGGGGACATCCCTACTGGTATTTCTGGTCCAACATCTGCAATTACACAATCAAAATGTCACAAATACATATATGCAAAAACAATAAAAAAACCAAAAACCAAAATTGTTTTGCTCACCTCCATCATCAAAGTCTTCTCCCTCTGGGAGTGGCATGTCAGGATCACCGCGGAAGTCAGTCCCGTTGTATGGCCAATCCTCCACCATGATCAACTGTCGTCTGAGCCACACGAAGAAGGCGGGCTTGTACGACATGTGCTGCCCCCCTCCAGTCCTGGGCATCATCTCGCCCTAACGGACCATTCGTGGATCTCGTGGCATCGGGGGGTTCACCTCCGCTAGCTAGTAGTGGAATAGCGGAATTCGTTCTAGAAATAAGATCATCAGAACAAACCATATCCAAATTGCCTTTGGTTCCCTGCCTTGCATTTGGATAATTGGTGTTTCTTGTTCACTTTCATGGATTCCGCCCAGTTGAAGACAGTGGGTATCGTGTAGTCTACCGCATACTGGAACTTGGATTCACTGGACTCATTCAATGCTTGAGCCCCAACTACCCTGTTAATGTTCAAGAGAAGCACCTTCAATACAAGATCATTTATGGTCACGATGTTGATCTTACCGCTTATAGATTTTGGAGCTCCCGGGCAATGTTTGGTAAGGAGAATGTTTATACTCCCCCTGATGGACCTGCCTACATACAATTGGACCGGTTCCCCAACTCTTGATCATGGATCACAAATACCTCTCGTCCAACGTCCCATAGACTAATCATGTATTGTAGTAGCTCAGGTTGAGCCCGTAGGCCCGGTGTAAGAAAGAACTTGAGGAGCCCATAGTTCCTCAATGCATCCAGACAGTTTGGATCTTCCAATGCCAATGCATCTATTCTTTCATGCTCACGTTATTTCCACTCGATCACCATCTTTCTTGTTGTAATTTTCCTGCAAACACCCTGCATTCAACTTAACATCAGTCCTTGAAGGAGAAATTTCGGATTTAAGGAAATGAAATTGGGAAAAAATTGAAAAATTTTAGTTCGCTGTGCCAGCGCAACTGTTTTTAAAACAAGTGTGCCGATGATGCGAGAGCCCGTGCTAAAATCCCCTGATTGACGCGGTCCCGTGCCTGGATCTCGCGCTGACCGAGGGCGATATTTTTTTGCCAAAATTCCCTTAAACCCCAAAAAGATGGTTAAATGCATGAAAAACAGACAGCAATACAAAGAGTAGGGCCATGACTCTTACATGCAACAGACGGTTCGACGATTGGCCTCTTGGATCCGCAACAATGCGCTCCTAAAGATTTAGGGCACAAGTGGGTAAAAATTGCTCCAAATGAGGTAAAAGAGGTAAATGGTAAAAAAATGTTTTCTTTTTCCCTTTTTATAAACTTTTCACAATGTTTTAGGGCTTTAAAAGGTATTTTTTTCCATTTTCCCTTAGAAACAGATAATATGTTTGCTTCTTGTGCATCAACAGGTGAGGGTTTGCCGGTGATGATGTGAAACTCGAGTCATGTTTAAGCTCTTTTTCTGACTCATAAAAAATTCAAATGAAAAGATCACCGAGTATTTTTCCCTTTTTGACTCGTTAGAGAGAACAAAATGGGGGGTTTGCTTTAAGCTCTTTTCCGACTCTCAAAACACGAAAAGATTGTTGAGTTCTTTTCATCTTGACCTCGTAAATGGTTTCAAAACATCGTTTACCCCTTTTTCGGGCTGGGATAAACTATTTGCGAAAAAGGTACTCCTAGGCTGACATGGTCAAGAGGTTCTTTCAAGTATTGTTTTCTACCTTTTAGGGCTCAAGAGACAACTTTACGAAAAGGGACCTTTAATAATTTTGTTTTCTGTGTCTTTTTCAACTCTCTAAACATGAAAAATATACGAGTTTTCCCTTTGTCGGACTCGTTAAAAGATTAAACGACATCGGATTCGTCACCATGACGGACATGAGCTTCTCTTTCCTAGGGCTCATTAATCTTACTAGGTCATATCTATCCAAAGGATGGACTTACATTACAAGCATATGATATCCCCTTGAAGCTTGTGATAAAAAATAGTTGGGGTACCTACTAGAAATGGTGGGGGAAAATGGAAATTTTTACCAATTGTGTCGGCAACTTGTCACTCTTGAACATGACACTCTTCTGCTTTGTGTTAGGTTGGGATATCCCCACTTCATCATTGAGCTTCCTGGGTTTGGGCCACCACTTTTTGCCTTTCCATTTGATCTCTGCCATGTCATCATGACCTCTAATCCTATAGATCCAAAAGCTACCTAACTCTGGAGTTGTGTCACCGACATGTTCAAGAGCTAATCCTTTTGTAGTTTACACTCATTCCTGATTCTCTGAATAATCCATAATAATTGCATTCCCTTGTCTCACGTTGATGATGTGGGATACATCATGGCCCTCCTTGGACATGGTCACTTTCTGTCGACTTCAGCTCATTATACGGGAAGTTGGCCGAGAGACTCCCTTCCAGTACCTTAGAGCTTGCATGCCCTAATGGAAAGTTCTTCGTACTCGATGAAAATTTCTCATCATTGGCTTTCGATCGAGTGACTTCATGGGTGTTCAAATTCAGTTCCTTATTCATACTCCGTGAATTATGTTGCTGGTACCTTGAGAGCCATTGTCATTATTGGTGGTTTCTCTCGCGCTTGTTAACGGTTCACATCATTAACTGATAATCAAGTGATTTTCTAGCGTGTTCAACTTCAACACTTCTATTCACATGCTAGAAGTTATACTGTGATCAGGTCGTGTTGGAGTGCAAGACCCTGAGCTTAGATTAAATAAGTCCAGGTTGCAGGGTGATGTGACATGATCATGCTTAAATACATTTCTCTTTCGGATGGATGGCCGCGACCATACCATGAGTTTGTTATATGTGATCCTTCTCATTATTGGATGGCTGCGACCATACCTTGGGTTTCATATGATCCTTCTTACTGGATGGTTGCGCCCATACCTTGGATCCATTTACATGATCTTCTTCTGGATGGTTGCGTCCATACCACGATTCATGTATCAGAGATTTCAGTGATGTATATGTATCTATGCTTGCTTGCAGTTTTTTGATGGCAGTCTATGGTTCCATGCATCTACTCGTAAAGCATTTCACCCCTCACTCTTGTTCAACCTTCATGCTTTAGGGGGCATCTGTTACACAACATTTTGTCACTGTCCCTGTACTCCTCATTCCTCGATCCTGGAGGACCTCTACAGTGACCCTCATGTACTTCCCTTCCATGAAGAACATGTCCCTACATCCCTCTTCATTTGCAGAACATTTCTCTCTTACATCATTTCCCAAGAATATTCCTTCAAACTAAGTTTTCAAGAATGGCACTAGCACTCAGTTTCTTCACTGCGCCAATTTGCAGAGTCTAACACTGGGCCTAGCGCCAAATGGTGCTGGTAAGCCATTCATGACCCACGCCGACCCTCTTTTGGCAAGTTTTTAAAAATGGAGTCGAAGTTTCCAGGTCCAGAAGCTTCGTGAATGAAATTCTGGTAAATGGTTGGGCAAGATAGAGCCAAGAGAGACTGTTTAGGCTCCTTTCCCCTAATAAAATGGAACAAACCAAAAGGGATAAGGCCTCTCCCACCATAAGAGGATCCATTTCCCCTCTATCAAAGCTATATAAACTCCTCATTTTCCAACCTCAGCTAGCTAATGAAAGGGTTGGAATAATCTGCAAATCTTGATAGCCATCCTGAGAACCTTAGCCTTCTAGTTTGTGTGTGAAGGGAGAATAAGCTTGTAAATTTTGGTTTGGAGCGAAGAGGAAGAATCCTTGAACTCCCATTGTTTTGAGGGTGAATCATGAGATGCTAACAGTGGTGCTGGAACCCGGACACATCGAAGGAGACCTGCAACGCTAAGGCAAAGGTTGTACTTTCCTTTTTGTCTTATCAATAAAACAACTGATATTTTGTTTCCTATATCAATTTCATATGTTAGATAGTAGCTTAATGCTCCTTAGCCTATTAAGTAGATTGAATATTTTGTATGCTATCATGTGTGCTTTGATTTCTTGTCTCATTGTTTAAGGTACTTGTTTGACACTAAGGAGCTGATCACTAGAGGAAAGGCACAAGGACTTCATCAGACAATGATTAGCAACACAAGAGGTAGGATCCTATCCTTTCTTGATCTAAGGAAACTTGTATTAGATTGTCTTGTTTGTGGCTAGAACCTGTCCCCTGGGCTAGAGGGATTGTCTCTGTCCGTAGAGAGAATCTTCCTATTCCAAAACTATTGTTGCAGTTCTCACCTAGCAAGGGAATTCAGTGGCCTGTCATGGTGAGAAACTCTGATATAATTCAGAAATACCAAACCTATGATAAAGAGATGTATTCCATTGTCAAGACTTTCCAGTAGTAGAAACATTAAATTATGGGGAAGGAGGCGATCATGCACACAAATCACAAACCTCTTTAGTTTATACAAACACAAGGGTAATTGTAGAATGATCACCATCAGAAATGGTCCACATATTTGCAACAATTTCATCTAAACATTAAGTACAAGAAGGAAACACCAATAATGTTACAAATTGCCTCAATTGGCCACTGATTGTGACGCTAACCATTATTCTCAACTCTTTTTGGCACGAGACTTCTAGATAGCCACAAATTTACAAAAATGACCTAGAATTCACCACCAAATACCAGATGCAAATGGATGGCAAGCTAGTTCCACACTTCCACCTCCAGGACGCATTGTTATGCCACCTAGGACACCTTTGTGTTACTTCAAGCAAGCATGCCAAGATGAATTGGGAGGCACACTACAATTGGGTCACAAAACACTTCGGTGTAGAGAAGACAGTGATAGTATTGCAAAAAAACATTTATTGGCCAAATCTTAGACATGTTTTTGGAAAATGTATCTGATCATGCACTACATGTGCCATCGCCAAGAAAACCATTAAGAATAAAGACCTATATACTCCTCTTCCTACTCCTGGTCGGCCCTGGGAGTACATATCCATGGACTATATGTCTGGATTTCCTTCCATCAAGCATGACAACGATTGTGTATTTATGGTCATCGATAGATTTTCTAACATGACCATATTGGCTGCCTGCAAGAAGAGTATCACAACTAAATCCATTGTCATACTTTTCTTTGAACGAGTGTGGGTACATTTCAGGATCCCATAGGCCATTATATCAGATCGTGATAGCAAGTTCCTAAGCGCATTTTGGTCAAGCCTCTAGTCATTTGTTATCACCAAAAAATGATCACCTAGCCATTTCTAACTAGGTGGATCAAAATACACCATGTAGATTTAATTTTACCATAGTAAAATCACTTTCAATGTGGAAAATAATTTATCAAACCACTTTTATTAAACTATTTTCTGATTTAAATAAAAAAACCCATGAGAATAATTAGTTAAATCATCATTTATTTACTTTTCTCTAGGAATAATTATTAAATCATTATTTAAATAATAATTCCTTGTCAAATTTTACTAAATCCCTTGGGAATATTTAAATAAATCACTATTTATTTAATTTTCCTTATTTATGTTATTAGAATAAATATTAAATCACTATTTAATCATTATTTTGATTTCACACCATTATTAATTATCGCGAGATAATTAATAAATCATTTTATTTGTTAATTATTTCTAAATAAAGATATTTAACCATTTTAAATGTATTTTCCCTCTCCACTAAATATAATAAAGTATTCCAAGTTGTTATATCTTGATTTGGTTAATATTATTTTATTATTCTCCATTTTCAAGTTTAACTCAATACTTTGCTATAAATAGGAAGATTTTTCATTCATTCTTCACCATGATCTTAATCATCGTCACCACTATCATATTTTTTCTCTTGAACTCCCATTTGAGTTCTCCACATTTTGACTGGGTTTTTCACATATTGAGAGAGAAGATCATTTTTTAAAGCATCAAAGAACCCATCCCATGGAGGGGGACTTACAGACCCATCTATAGATCTCATTCACCAAGTGTTTTTAATAAAGAATTTATTTGATTAAAGTCTTTCCATTTGGGTTATTGCAATGGATATTTTTACTGTTGCTTTCTATTCTGGATCATCTATACTTTTGTTGTAGGTTTTCCATTTTTATTGCAGATCTGAATCGCTAGCAGCCATCAACTTGTTGTTATGGTCACTTGTCACCTAGTGATTTAAGTGAAGTGTTTTTGGTACACCTTCTAAGAAATTTCACACTAACATCATTGTTGGACACCAAGCTCACCAAGTCGATTTCATTCCACCCCCATATTGATGGCTAGACAAAGGTTGTCAACAAGATGATTGTGCACATCCTATGCATGTACAACTCTAAGCATTTGCGAACATGGGATAAGAGTCTTCCCTACATGCAACACAATTATAAAAAATTTCTCCATAGCTCTACTAGCGATAGCCCTTTTCTAGTGGGCCTGGGATTTCAATCATTTTGTCCCATTGATGTGTAATATCCCAAACGAGATATTTGGCTAATTTTGCAGAATCTAACTCAACCAAAATTTATCCATAAAATTACCATTCAATTAATAGAAGATTTCCATGTAAAATATAACAAATAGAGTTCATGCAATTCAATAATATGATAAGCGTAAATTATCTTAACATTTATTAAAATAGAAACTAGGGTTTACATGTTGATATAATAAAATAGATGAGATGGAAAATTGGCCTCAAGAATCTGCTCCAATGTTGCGCTGACCCTCCAAAACTGAACTAAAATGTCCTTGTTGAGCTCTCCTATGAATTATGGATGAATTCACCAAGGGGAGATGGGTACTTGCTTAATCTCATTAAATCACCTTAGTGTTTCTGTCCAAGGGCTAACAATGAAGTAGAGAAGTGGGTTCTCAACCTCTCATAGAAGAAGAAATATCAAATCCAAGATGTCCCCTAATGACCTCCTCCTCCTCTTTTTATAGATCTGATGGACCCCCCTAGAACCTCCTATTTTATTACTATTTTAACGATGGAGCACTTTTCCCTCTTTTTATTTCAATTAAAATATTATTTTTAATGTGGGAAAAGGGTAAATTGGCCACCATGCCTCCTCAGGTCACTGAAATAACTTATAACCATCCCATCCTATATATCTTCTCATTTTGGTTCCAACAAGCTATTACAATGAGGTGTTCCATCAATTAATCTTCCTGAAATTCCATCTCGAGCATAATTAATTAAGTTAGGCCCTAGAATAATGCTATTTTTTGAAAGCTGTCAGAATGCAATGGAACGAAAGGTAAACTGTGTGAATGATGGAATATTCCAAGCGAATTCCATCAAATCCCATAAAAACTCTTCAAAACTCCCTCGGAACCCCTGAAGACATAAACCTACTCCCATGACCCGACCATCCCGTGCCCTGGAATTCCACCCTGGATATACTATAGAGGAAAATAAAAATGGGGACATGACATGATGTTGCACTGCCTTTTGCCATTACACAGGAAGAATATGCTGATTTTGAATCTGAAGATGATAAATCCACTAGTTTTATTAAATGCATTAATCATATCCACCAACAAGTTTGTGACTTCTTGGATAAAGCCAATGCCAAGTACAAATAATGACATGATCAACATCGGGTGCCACATAAGTTTCAAGTAGGCAACAAAGTGTGGTTGTATTTGCAAAAGAAACGTATTTCTAAAGACCATTAGAAGCTTCAACAACTCCAATACGGGTCTTACATCATCACTAAGGTTGTGGCAGACAATGCTTTCGTGCTCAGTATGCCCCCATTCTTTGGCTTGCACCCCCGTATTTAATGTGGAATTCCTTTGGCCATAATTTCCACCATTGCTTGACGCATCAAACATTGTTGAGCAGCTGACACCAATAGATATCAACCCAGTCTCCACTGAATAGGCCAAAACTGATCGAATCATGAACACCGAGATAAAAAACGCTCACCAACAGAGGATCCAACTGTATTGGGTTGCCAAAGTTGGCCAGCTCTTGCACCAAGGCAAGTAGCTCACCGAGGACCAAGTTTAGTAGAAGTTTCCCCATCTCATGGAGGCTCTCAACACAATGGGGGCCATTTCTTCCTAAGGGGGGAGAACTGATCCAGGTGGATATTTGTAGCCACCCACCTATTCCACTTGGACCCCCAACACTATTTCCTTTCAGTTATTTAATTCTAGCAAAACTTTCTATTTTTTGTATTTTTTTGGGTCTTGAACTTCCAACATTGTTTTGAGGCCCCAAACAATGTTTTTTTTGGAAAACACGCCAAGCCCATAGCCCATAGGGAAAGGGATTCTTAGGAAAATTTGTTTTCCTCAGATAGTTCTTTCTAATGAGGTATCGTGTGCGCTAAATGCAAATCATATGCCGAAATTATGACCATGGGAAGTTGTTATTCCAAGTAATTCGAACGACCTGACCTGCAAACTTTTGCTGCTTCATCTCCTAGGGTTAAATTTTGGGATGTTTAGGGTTTTCCATTGTTTCTCAATAATAAAATGGCATTTGAGTCTCATTGTAACACAGTTCATAAGGTTGCTATCTGTCAAATCTATTCTCAAAGATAAGCTACCATCACACGAGCTAATTTAGTTCCATTCTACATGTAAACATTTTTCAGTATTTGTTATTAATTAATTGAAGTTTGGTTTTCACTATAGATCTATGTTTATGTTTAAATATATATTTCATTTAGTTCCTACATAAATCCATATCAATGGTATCAAAGCATTCTTCTCTTTCTCTATTTTTCTATGCATGTCCCTAACGTGGTTGGGGTATAAGGAATTAGGACTTGCATTGGTTGAAGCCCTGGAAGACCGGCCTTGCTGACCGCGACGACCTCCCATGGAAGAAGAAAAGAAAGAGGAGGAAGTCGAAGATCCTTTCAAAATGTTTCTCGAAGGATCCCTCGAGCGACAAAAGAACGAGATGATAGATAACTTTTCCGAGGTCGTTCAGTGAATATTAGTAGGCGAAGCATCTTCATCTAGCAGTCACTTCGGAGGTGTCGCTCCCTTTAAAGGAAAATTTAACTTTGACATTCCTATATATATTTGAAGACTAAATAGAAGAAAATGTTGTAGATAAATGGTTATGTCTACTAGAATGATATTTTTTGGTCCATAAGTTTTCTAATAGGGAAAAATTATTTTTTCACTCCTCAAAGTTGCCGTCCACATCAAGGACTAGTGGGAAACCTATTGTGAGTAGAGGGATGAGAAGGATACCTCATTATTTATATTCACACCCACTTGGAATTATTTCCAAGACGTTGTCAAGAAACAATATTACCCTGTCGGGAGCTATGTGTAACAACCCCGAAATAAAAACATGTAATTAATTAGATTAATCATGTGATTTATAATCAACACACAATTTATCAACTAATTAACATTAAATTTCAAAAAAATATGAGTAGAGACAACTTACCTGTGGTGATGATGTTTCTCACTTATGATTTCAGGGTTGAACGCTAGTTGAATTCTGCTAACTGCAACAAAGTCTTGGGGACAACTCTCCACCCAACTGTAGGCTCAATTGCACAAAATCTTGCTACAATTGGCCACCCCCGAGCCCTCAATCAACGTACTACTGCCAGGGAATCCTTTGTCTTACAACACTATTCTCCCAAGAGAATGGATGATGGAATACCTCTCATCTTCCTCACCATCTATTAAATAGAGCAAACATTGGAAGGGGAACCACATGCACACACTCCATGTGTCAACATGCAACTTTACTGCTTTCTTGTTTTATTTCTTTTGTTTTTACTTTTTGATAGCTTTACTGATTTTTACTGCTTTCTTATTTTATTTCTATTTATATTTATTTAGAGCTTTAGCATTATTGTTTATTATTTTATTATTATTTATTATTTATTTACTATTACTATTTTTTTTTTTCCAGGGAAAAAAACGGTAACCTTTTATTAAAGAATTTAATGAAAAGTTACACAAGCAGATGCAATGAAGCATTTAGAAAATTTGCCACTAGGGCACGAGTGCTGATGCACTCCACGCAACATTAGAAGACTAATGTGCCCAATGAAGGGAAAAGAGAAAAAAAGAGGGAAATCATGTTTTTCGCCCCTTTTTCTTTTCGACCTTGCGCCACTCACCCAGAGTGGGCTCGATCGAAGCAATGACTAACTGAGATGTTTCGTTCGGCTGCCCTGATTCTTTATCTGAATCTGAAGTATCTGAGAGGTGCTGCCGTTTGTTGCCTCCCATGCTTTGATCCACGCTTGTCACCTCTGCATTGTTTTGCTGGGTCTCTGCCTGATTTGTATGTGGCTGTGGGTCCTTGTTGACTGCTCTATTTTCCTTCTGATGCTCTATTTCAACTTCCTCTATGGTGGTATCATCCTCTTCTGCTTCTGTTTCTTTCTCTTCTGTTACCGAAGGGGCTTTCTTTCGTGCGGTTCTCCTCTTTAAAACTTCATCTAAGTTCTGCCATCCTTTGTGCTTCCTTTGTTGTGGCTTGCTCTTGCTGGGACATTCCTTGAGCAAATGACCTGTTTGTTGACATCCCCTGCACCTGAATGCTGTGTTCTCATAGTCCAAAAGTTGTTTTCACTGAATATTGTTAAAATTCAGGATGATGCTTTCGGGTAATCCTTGGCTGAGATCTACCTCGACACATATCCTAGCAAAAGTGAAAATTCCTTTTAAGTGTCTATCTGTATCAATCTTTAATATTCCCTATAGCTGATAAGGTCTTGAAATGCCAAAAGTGTATTGGGAGATTATGCAACCTTACCCATACTGGCATCCTTGATACCACCATAGTATTGGCATCAAATTCTTGAAACCATGGGGTGACAAATAATCTCGCACTGCCCCAGAACCATGGTCCTTCACTAAGAATTTTTTCCTTTTCTTCGTCTACGAGGAATACTACTATGAAGAAACCCTTCGAGCATAGGTGGATCTGGCAGTTTTTTGTCCAGACCGTGTGGATCCATTCATACAAAGCCTCAGTTCTAGGCCAGAAACCGTTAAATCTACAAATAACAACATTTTTTTCCAGATCTGCAAAAATGCACTTTACCTCTGGAATATCCAGCGAGATGGAGGGGCTCTCTGGCATTTGATCCACGATATACTGCCCCGGCGATATATTGACTGCTGCCGGTTCTTTCCCCTTTTGAGGTTCTTTCCCTTTGGCTGCATCACGATAGGTGCCCGTAGGTTTTGATGTAGATCCCTTTGCCCCACCTCGCAGACGGTGATTGAGGATAATTGTTGAGTCCTTTGCTACCCTGTAGTGCTGGAGTGTGTGATGTTCCTACATGCATATCCCAACAAATATTAAGATTTGAAATGCAACTGGGATTCCCAGTTTGTCCTGGATTTTTTTTTTAAGCTCCAAGACCCTCATGCTTCCCCAGATCGTCAGACAAAAATGTCTGCCTTCTGTTGATCTGATGAAAATTTGTTGCACTGCAGAGAGTATCGGGGCTTCATAGCACCACGAAACCAGATCCCTATTCCTCCCCCTTTCTAGATCTACAGCTTTCTCATTTAAGTTTCGCCCTGGGACGGCCGATCGAACCCACGACGTACTGAAAAAGGGCAACGAAACTTGAATACGCCTCACTCCCCCCGGCCTATGAAAAGGGATGTCCAGCAAACCCCTGAGTAAATCGAAATGCGGCAAAGAAGGGATAATAACCTCAGAAGCCTGATTGTTTTGATTTGAAACCCTTGGCTCCTTTCCATTAGTGGCGCCGGTCCAGATCCTGAGAGTTCCATCGGGCGTTGAGGATCCCGCATGCAGCCACCAGTAGTTTCCAGCCACGACCAAAACTTTTGGGATGGCGGCATCGTTTGGATCTGCAGCGTCGAAACAAACGGCTGCCACTGAACCTGCAGCATCGAACGATACTGTGAAGGCGGCGGCGGCAGAGTATGGGCCTGCAGAAAACCTAGGTTCGCATCCTCCCGCCATCGTTTCTGTCCACAAATCCACTCACCGTTAGTCCCAAAATTATATCTTGTAGTCTTCTATTTTCTAGCTACTATTACTATTTTTTATTTATGGTTTATTATTTATTTTCTTGTATTTCAATATTATATTATATTATTTATTTACTATTACTATTATTTATTTATTATTTATTATTTATTTTCTTGTATTTTAATATTATATTATATTATTTATTAATATTTATTATTAAGGGACGTTACATACTCCCCCACTTCAAGGAACTTCGTCCCGAAGTTAAGTTGAATTATTTAACATTTTATTTTGTTATTTATTACTTCATGTTCGCCTACACCCTCTGCTGAACTAGTATAACCAGCAGGCATCGAAAGTTTCATAACACTCGGGAAATCCCAAGGAATCTTTGTCCTTTTTCCCACTTTTAGAACCAGGCATAAGCCTCCTCGGTTTGTATCCTAGTCCAAGGCTGGCCCCAAGGCTCACGCCTGACTCAGACCTCATCTGCCCCAAGGTACGCATCTGGTACGGTACTCAATGACTCCGGGAATTTCACAAGGTTGGCCCACTCCCTCCACAACTCACTAAGGCGCGCAGCCCCAGGCATCGAAGTCCTTACACCCCCACCAGACTTCGGTATCCCCATCCAATAATAGGCACCTAGCCTAGAACATCAGGCACTTGGCCTCCTCAAGATGGTCCTATAGCCCTTCAAGAGCTATCCATCAAGAGCTATACAAGACAAAGGAACCACTAGCATATGTAATGTTGATTGAGTTTGTCTCCAGCCCATATGGTGTTACTTATTCTCCCTCGTGTGTATGGGCTCACACGAGATCATCAAATAAACCAGCCCTCTCAACCCATTTGTGGAGTCTTGTGGATCATCACACCTCAACATGCAACCAATGCATTAGCTATACCATCATAGTATCATAGAAAATAATCCACATGCCAAGTCTTGCATATCATCATGAAAACATTCATCATTGTTAATCGCAACATTATGAATAACAACAAATTGCATGCTCATGCATTGTCATAAATTTGCATGCAACTATGACATGCTTCACCTCATGAAATACCATCATAAGTTATAACATCAACATATTTCCATCAAAGACCTATCATGACTTCACATAATAAATGAACCACATGTCAATAAGCATCATAATTCCTATGCCACGTTATGCATATCATATCCATCATGAGTATTCAACATTAAATACCTATCATCACGTAGTAAATGAATATGTCAAAACACCTCGACATAACATCATAATGCCTATGCATATCATCATCATCATAAGGATACATCATCACTATAAGAATATATATTAGATTATATCTGGGGTTGTTAGAGGCTATTTTAATTAAATCTAATATATAAGCCTTTAATTATTTTTTTTTGTAAGCTACGGTGTATTCTTTTCTATTATACACAACCACAAAATATACAATCGTTGGTGACCTCAACCCGCCCCGGAGGGAAACCGGGTCTGTTAGTCACCAAGAGTCTGAGTTTATCAACATGTCAACTTAGCTGGTGCATCACTATGTTTAAAACCATGGCAACACTCTATCTATATACCTCACAACTATAACAGATCAAAAGGCTTGCTTACAAAAGTTGGTTCTCTTATGCCTTGAAGAGAATTCGAAAGAGAAAAGAGCAGAACAGTTAATCTACCATAAATTCTTGCTTGATTTCCTCCCCGTGCTGCGCAGTGGTTATCTTCTTCAGCATGCCGTGGATTTCCTCCATTCTGCTGTCCTGTTTCCGGATCATGAAGTGCAGATTGTTCATCTCTCTTTTCATATACGGTAGACCTTGAGCAATCTCCGTCATCTCCTCGGCGACCTGCTCCATAGCTTTAGCTAACAGGTGTTTCACCACCCAGTACATGTGCAATGCTTGTTTATACAGTGAAAGGCGCCCTCTTGTATTCCCAGGGTCCGGAATGAGGATGATCCATTCCTCCATTTCTGGATCAGAAGCCTCCTCCAGGACTTTCTCTTCCAAAGCATCGATGATCTTTCTAATCTCCTCGTTGGTTCCTTTGCTATACTGTTATAGACATTTTTGTGCCTTACAGCATGAAGCATGAAATGTCCATAATCTAAGGGATCCAAAGTCCCTAAACATGTTGTTCCTACCCCTAGAGGAACAAGGTCATCAAACCACAGCACTGAATAACAGTTCTCCACCTGAAAACACTCAAATACAAGCCAATTCTGGATCATGTCAACTGCTCCACTGAGCATCTGCGCTGAATCTCAACTGCTCCACTGTCTACCTGCGCTGAATGTCAACTGCAAAGAAGGCTACCTGCGCTGGGCGAGTTGGGACATGTGGCACAGTCATTCCTCAAGGTGTCAATGCCCAGGAAGCTTCCAAAATGACACTTGGATCAAGGAATTCGACTGGTGATGAGTAAGAGGGTCTAGATCTCCAAGTGGAAGCAAGAACCTCCAAGTGGACTCAAGAACTGAAGAATAACTGAAGTGAGAGAGGACACTAGTCAACTCTCAAGCTGACTCATCCTTTCTCCAAAAATCCTATATATAGATCTCTCTCATGAGGTCTAAAGGAGGCTGGAATCTTGTGAATGTAAAGAATTGCTGTTGGTTTGAGTTTAGAACTATTGGGTGATTTGCTTTGAAGGAGGTGAAGAGGGGATTTCTTTCTGCTGGGAGGTGATGCTGGATTGGGCCTCTTATGGTTGTATCACTTCCTGAACTTTACTTCTTCCATTAATAAAGCATTTGAGGTTCTTCTATATGCATGTGTCTCAATGGTGTATTGTTATACTTGTATATTTGATTTATTCTAATCCTTGAATCAATTATGAATGTATGCTTCTTGTAGTTTCCCTCTCTTGTCATTTTGCAGGATCTTGGTGTAGTTGGGCCAGTGAAAGAGCAAGGAGCTGGGAGCAAGCAGCAAGGAGAGAAGATTGGATCAATCATTAGCAAAAGACATTGGTTAGTGGATCTCTTTCTCTCCTATTTTACTTTCATAAAGAAGAAATGTTAGATAGCTTTGCTTTGATTGTTGCTGAGGTACTATCACCCTTAGAGTGGGATAGGGTCATTCCGTATTGGATACTTTTCCCAACAAAAAATTGGCGACTCCGCTGGGGATCGTATCTTGTTGGTTGTTTGTGTTTTTTCTATTCATTTCCTAAACACAGGGAGTACCGAATCGAACTGCATTTGGATCTTTCAAATTCATAGTAGAGGGCAGCTACTCTAGCTCAGTTTCTGGGCAGGTTTATGATTTGAAGAGCTGATCCACAAGGACTCTGAATAGCTCTTAGTGATAGCTTTTCATCCTCCTTTTTCATCCTTTAGTGTGTACTTGATTGATAGCTTTTGATTTGGCCAAAAACTGTTGATTTTTGAGCAATCTGTAACCCAGAAACTGAGAAAAACGAGAGTTTCTCTCTTCATTGCAGGCACTGTGAAGGCAGTCTGCATTTCATCGCAGGTCCCAAAGGGGCTACCTGCGCTGAATGTCAAATTGACAGTGTACTACCTGCGCTGAACCAGTTTTGCCTTGTGCAACTGGGGTTCTCTGCTTTCTGTTGCCCTGTTTTCATCCTTGTTTTTGCAGCCTGTTATCAGTCAATGTACCTATCTGAAACCACCTTTCTTTGCCACTATTCCGCCTCGGTTGTATAAAGAAACTGTATTTGTTCTTTGTGTATTTCTTACATCATTTGCAGTTTCTCGTAACGAAAGTGAACTAGTCTTGCTGTGACCTCTTAGATCTAGACCTGTGATAAAGTGTCGTTATGATCTTAAGAGTTAGTTTGTTTGCTGTTCATAGCTGATTGAGCTTTTTCTTTCGTCATATGGTTTGAATTTATATATTTCTAGTGTCGAAACAAGTAAATATTAAGGTATCTTTTGATTTTGGACAAAAGCTTGTTTGCTTTCACTTGAAATTGAATTAAAAGTTATACAACAACTTTCTTTTTGTAGTACATCAACATTAAGAAAGAGAAAAGAAATACCTGCATTGTACATTTTGCATTTGATAAGTTTGCATGTTGATTTAGGAAAAAGTGCATTAGTGTGTGCTCTATGATCTGTGTGAAAAGATGATGTCTTTCTTTTTCCTCAGTAGTTAAGATTTTCATAAGTTGAAAAGATTGAAAAAGCTTGCTTCTCATCTTTAGACTACATTTAGGAATTTGTATCATACATCTCGTGGTGAACCTTGAAAGAAAACTTTAAAAAGATCAACTTAAAATATATTGAATGAACCTAACAACGCTTTGAAACATAACGCAAACACATAGAGGTCTAAGCTAGAGACGTGTTCCGACGTCGTTAAACGTAGTGACTGTCGATCTCGAAGAAGGTGGGTGATTCCTCCTGAGAGTCGGTGGCGCTAATACGGACTTGTGCTCCCACGTACCTTCGCGTATATATTGGGAGACCCCTATAGGCATATATCTTTTATCCTTAGGAAGCCATGTCGACTGCCCTACTGATCGCAATGCAGTGAACACAACATTCACGAAGATCGACCACCCGTACCGTAAAACATATTCTGTGGTTTTGCGAAAAGTTTGGCACACCCTCTGCCTAGATCTCCAGAGTAGTTTCTTTTGGCCTTTTTCAAACTCTATAACTGAAAAAGTCCATCCGAGAATTTGTCACTTTGGGCTCGTTAAAACATCGAAGGAGACTAGAGTCATCTTTAGCTTTTTATCGACTCTTAAAAAGTGAAAAAGCAAGTTGTGTCTAAAAGCGTCTAATAAAATTCATTCAATTCGGAAACACAAATTTCCCCTTTTAATATTTTGGTTGATCGAGTAATCCGCAATCGTGGAAGAAAGTCAATTGAAACCCCGTCGTTCGCGGAGGCTTACGAGTCAACTGTCTTTGTCTCCAGAATCGAAAACAGTACGGACAAAGTGAACTCGACTAATCGGTTCAAAATCTCCTATAAAAGTTAGAACAAGTGTTCCAACTACATCTGAGGTTCCGGTTACTCCAAACATTTCTGGAAACCCTGCCTCTATAGAAGAAGTTCAACAGCCACAGAAGGACAGTAATACTGATCCTAGTCTGGGGGCAAATACTTGTATAACTGAACCAGTTCCATCTGTGACCGGTCCAGAGAGTTTTGTTCCTCAAACAACTGTCACTGTCGAAACAACCACTTCTTCGGCACCAGAAATATTTTACGGACCTGACGGTCTTCCTCTTCCACCGGGTTTGATTGCGATAGAGGAAATTGTAGAGGATCCGCAAGCAAGTACTCCAACCCATTTTGGAGTCGGGGTCACTCTATTTCCTTCATCTGAAGTTAATCCACCACAAGTGGAGGTTCCTGTAGAATCACTAGGCAATCTATTGGATATACTTAAGATGTCTGAACAACCGTCATCATCTAGGACTGTGTCAAACGACACAGCGACAGCAGAAGCCCCTGCCGTCACTCTGACGATGTTTGCCGGCATACCATCTGTCCCAACTAGCTCACAACTGCTAGAAGGATTCCACCAAGGGACTATGACGACAGTGTGGTCTGTTCCAGTTTGTTCATCCGGAATAATATCCGGCAACTCTTACGTTGAGACTCGACAGATTGATCCTCATGGAGGTCAATTTGGGCCATCCAGTCCTCAAGGACAATCAATCCCCTTGAGTTCCGGATTGCTACCGTATGGGGGGCAGTATGCCCTTTCATTACCCCCTCCGGGAGGGTACCCATACGGGAGTTCACAACAGTATTCAGGTTATACTGGAATTACATCAAGTAGTTGGGTACCTATGCTACCTCAACAACCAAGGGTTGTATATTCTATGCAACAGTGTGTACCTATGACGAACGTCCCAACCACACCGGCTATTGTAACAGTGTCACAAGTTCAAGCGATACCTGTTGCATGTCAACCTCAGATTTCTCAGGTTGTAATGCAACAGCCACTTGACCATGGGTCACAACCACAATCGCCAACTGGTGGGGCAACACAGGTCCAAACGGGTACAATTACCCCACACCTTGGTCCAACGGTTAGCATAGCACAATAGAACATGGCTTCACAACTGTGGCTAGTGCAATACCAACAACCGCAATTCCAACAGGTGTACCAAGGTTCTGAGCAACAGATCTTTGCGAACAGTGGACAACCGCATATCCAAAACGGTCAAAACCAACCGCTTTACAGTGGTCAAGTCCACCAACCGTATCAGTCATACCAACATCAATTACATTATGTTGGTATGCAAAGGCCCACTGCTCAAGCGATTCCATCGTACCCTGGTTATGCTTCGCCTAACCTGAATCAACAGTTACCATTCGTGGCAACTTTAGAGTTACCCGATTTACACCGGTTAACCAACGATTCGATTGCTTATGCCCCTTGGTGGCCAGCGATTCCTCATAAACTTCCATCTGACATTCCTAAATTCAATGGAAATCCAGGTGAAGACCCATCGAATCACGTGATGACTTTTCATCTGTGGTGTTCATCGAACACCCTAAACGACGATTCGATAAGGCTTCGCCTTTTTCAGAGGACATTGACAGGTCCAACGGCTAAATGGTATATTGAATTTCCAAGAGCCTCTTTCGACAATTTTAGTTCCCTAGCCACGACTTTCTTAACCCATTTTCAATTACCGATAAGGTATGAAACGGGAACAGAAATATTAACCAACTTCAAGCAGACAACTGCCACCCATATATCTGATCATATACATGAGTGGCATCGTCGTCGTAGGATGGTGAAAACATACGTTCCCGATCAGCTATTAGCTAAATGGTTTATAAAGTCGTTACTTCCTGCTATTACGTAAGATGTGGCCAAGGGGGGAGTCGTAACAGAGGAGCAAGTTATTGCTCGTGCACAGTATTTGGACTTAGTTTATACTCAGTCCGGCACGCTCTACGAAAAAATACCCGACGCCCCTAGACCAGAATTTTCAATTCCTCCTCCTAAATCCAATAGTGACTCTCATGCCGGTGATGGCGTGATTGGCACGGCAAACGTGAAATCGATAAAGGCTTCGTCAAAGAAAGCCCGTAAGAATTCGGATCAAAATGCAAAAGAAGAAATTCTTGCTTCGGAAGTAAATGTCGTATCAGCAGATAAAGGCAAAGAAACCAATCAACCAGGAAGCAAGAAGAAGCAAAACAAAGGGAAGAAGAAGAAACAGGGTGAATCATCTCCTCGAAAAAATTCTTCAAACCCTCCTGGGCAAGGGAAACAAATTTATCCATGTCAAATATGTGATGAAGAGGATCATTACACGAAGAATTGCCCATTCAAAGCTGAGTTAAAGAGGTTCTTTAAAAGTTCCCAAACCTCAGCTGTGTTAACCGATCCATTTCCGAACCCAGGTCAAAATATGGTTGATAGTGGAAATGCTTCCCCGTCACAAGTGCTTATGTTGTCGGTTTCAAAACAGCAGAATGATGCTTTGATTTCGACAAGGAACAAAGATTATGGGAATCCTCAGCTGTCGAACGACAAAGGTAAAGATCAACCAAGTAGTTCGACAACAACTTCGAGAGAAGTTGTACCGCCCATCATTCCTGAATGTACAATAAAACCGCCAAACGGTGTAGTACACAAGTCGACATTTAATCCTCGCGCCAGAGTGGCGCAGCATTATAACATAGTGGAAGATCTGGCGCAATCGCCATCCGCTATGTCGACTCTTAAGGTATTACAAAATTGTCCATCCCAAAGGCAGGCGTTGTTATCAGCAATTGGTGGGGTTGATCCTAAGGATTCCAATCTTGTATCCTTTGATCACAAAGGATATGATCCTCAGTTACCAGCTCAACTAGCTTTCCTTATTCAAGTGAAAGCCCTCAACAAAACTGTTCACAGAACAATTATTGATGAGGGAGCATCATCATGTATTATGTCGATGAGTTGCTAGAAAACTTTAGGATCTCCAACCTTGTCACGATCTTCGACGACATTAAAAGCTTTCGATGGAAGGACTTATACCCCGTTCGGTATCCTTAATAACTTGAAGGTTGAACTAGGAGGAAAAACAGTAGAAATTGATGTTGAAGTCATCGATGGAAATCTTGACTACAACATCCTACTGGGAAGACCATGGATTTATGCCATGGCAGCTGTCGTGTCGACTTATTTTAGGAAGATCGCATTCCCGTTTGAAGGAGGGATTACAGTCGTCGACCAACAAAACTTCCTCCCTAATGGTTCACAAGTTACATGAAGCATCCCCATGATCCATGAGAGCAACCATTCGCTTCAAGATATCGGAGTAGGATTATTGAAAGACCCCACAATGATGGGAACTTTCGCGCTACCACCTCCTATTTACATGGGAAATGTACCGTTTGTAGCAACCTGCAACATGATATCTTCTACAAAGGTCGACATGGATCGTGCAATTGTTTTGCCCCCAAGCCCTTTAGAAATATTGTAGCAATCAATGTTTTAAGCATGGGAGGCGAACCCAAATCAACGTTCGTCAAGCGTTTGGGTAGATAGGTCTAGAGAATATGGTACCTCATTAGATCCTTGGTCGAAAGTACATGGGACTGACGAAGGAATCTTACAATCAATGTTGATTGAGGGGGCACCATGGAATGATCACCACCATCGTTCCCTTCTTCCGGAATATGAAGAAGATACTCAAAGTGACCTTTATCACCCTTCAGTTTTTGAATTCCTAACAAATACTGTAAATACGGTGGATTCCGAGCGAAACTTATCCAATATTGAAGAGACTATAGCCATAAATATCTCGACTAAAACAGATGTTGTAGAGAATATTTATGTCGGCAAAGGTTGTTCCCCTTCAGAACTGGAAATATATAACGCTCTTTTTCGCGAATTCATAGATGTCTTTGCTTGGTCATATGATGAAATGCCAAGCATTGACTCGAGTATCATTGAACATGAAATTAAAATGTATCCTGATGTCAAACCAGTAAGACAATGGCTTCGGCAGGTGCACCCCAAGAAAGCCGCTGCCATTAAGGCAGAAGTTGAAAAACTTCTCCATGCTGGATTCATCTACCCGGTTCCTCTAACTGATTGGGTATCGAATATTGTCCCTATTATGAAGAAACAAGGGACGATTAGAGTGTGTGTTGATTATAGGGATGTAAACCAAGCTTGTCCGAAGGACAACTACCCTACACCCTTCATCGACCAGATAATTGATGAATGCGTCGGATGTGAAATCTTTTCATTTATGGATGGATTTTCCGGGTATAATCAAATAAATATCCGCCCACAAGACCAGTCAAATACTGCATTTATTTGTCCGTGGGGCACATTCGCTTATCGAAAATTACCCTTTGGTTTAAAGAACGCAGGGGAGAAGTTTCAGAGGGCAATGAATTATGCCTTCCATGACATCAAGAACATTGTTCAACCTTATCTTGACGACCTTCTAGCTCATTCGCGAAAGCGGACTGATCATCTGCAGCATTTAAGAGCGATATTTCTACGTTGCCGACACTACAAGATAAGACTCAATCCACACAAATGTGTGTTTTGCGTCGGTTCTGGTCGTTTACTTGGCTTTGTAGTCTCTAAGGATGGGATTCGTCTCGACCCCTGCAAGGTTCAGGAAATCATTAATTTGCCTCCACCTTCAAATTTGCTTCAGATTCAGAAACTCCAAGGGAAAGCAAACTTTCTGAGGAGGTTCATTCCAAATTACGCAGAACTTGCTAAAGGTTATACTCGTCTTTTGAAAAAGGATGTACCTTTTGTCTGGGACCAGGTCGCGCAAGCTTCCTTTGATGCTCTGAAAGATTGTCTAGTAAAAGCATCATTAATGTACGCCCCAGACTATCAAAGAGATTTTAACCTGTATCTGGCTGCAGCGGATACGACCATTGTGATGGTTTTAGTTCAAGAGGTCGATGGAATTGAACATCCTATCTATTATTTAAGTAAAAACTTAAATGATACAGAAAGTAAATATTCTTATATTGAAAAACTAGCGCTTGCAGCTGTTCAAGCGATTCAAAGGTTTCGACATTATGTCCTCTTTCGGAAAGCTACCATCTTGTCAGATTGCAACCCCATGACTTATATACTGTCGCGACAGTTGCTGGGGGGCAAATATTCAAAATGGATAGCGATCCTTCAAGAGTTTGATCTGGAATTTGTAAAATCCAAATCAAAGAAAGCTCTAGTTTTCGCAGAATTATTATGCGATCTCCCATCGCCGTCCAACGATGAAACATCAGAAGAGTCAATCGTGGACGAAAGTTTGTTTCTGATATCTGCAAGCAATGAGTGGTATGGAGATATCATAGTTTATCTCCAAACCAAAAAGTTCAGGCTAGACACCTCTCACTCCGAACAAAAACGTATACGATACCAAGCAAAAGACTACATGATCGTCGGTGATACACTTTACCGTCGTGGTATTGATACAGTTCTGAGGAGGTGCCTTACCCATGAGGAGGCCGAAAAAGCCCTGAATGAATGTCATTCAGGCACGTGTGGGGGGCATCAATCTGGATATGCAACAGCACAAAAAATCTTACGAGCAGGATACTTCTGGCCAACCATGTTCAAAGATTGGATAACCGCAGTCAGAAGTTGCCATGCTTGTCAAATTTTTGATAGCAAAACCAGACGATCACCCACACCTTTACAGCCGATAGTTGTTGTTGGGCCCTTCGCCAAGTGGGGCATCGATTTCATGCAATGTAACCCCACCTGGACCGGGGGGCATGGGTATATTATAGTCGCTGTTGACTATTTTACCAAATGGGCCGAGGCGATGCCTACATTAGATAACACTGGTGAAACAGCTGCCCTTTTCTTTTTCGATCATGTAGTCGCCAGGTTCGGCGTACCACAGGCTATAGTGACAGATCATGGGTCGCATTTTCGCAATCACATGATGGTCGAATTAGCTTCCAAGCTAGGGCTATCTCACGACATCTCTACCCCATATTATCCGCAAGCCAACGGGCAAGTTGAAGCAATCAACAAGGTCCTGAAGCGTATGTTGCAAAGGATGATCAGGGTTCATAAAAGAAGGTGGCACCTAATCCTGTACTTAGCCTTGTGGGCTTACCGAACGTCGGTAAAGAGCGCGACCGGGTTCACACCTTTTCAACTGGTGTATGGCATGGAAGCAGTCTTGCCAATCCAGTGCGGAATTTCGTCGCTTAAACTCGCAATTGATCTCCTCCCCGGAACTTCAGAAGAAGAAGCTCGTTTCTTGGAATTAATCCAATTGGATGAAACCCGTCGTGATGCCGCTTTGGCTAACGAAGCCCATAAGAAATGAGTCAAGGCTCAGTTCGACAAAAGTGTCAAACCCCGTGTCTTCTCAGAAGGTGATTTGGTCTTGCTTTATGACCAAGAATCCGATAAATTGGGAGCAGGTAAATTCAAATCCTTATGGATGGGCCCCTATATTGTTAAAAGGGTGTTAGCAAAAGGAGCCTACGAGTTAATGGATTATGTTGGAATTCCACTAGCGCAGCCCCGCAACGGGCTGTACCTCAAGCGTTACTATGCTTAAATAGTAACCTGCATGCTTTTGTTGTATTTTGTTTTTTCTAAAGTATTTGTTCTAGTCGAGTGATCCACCTTTTCCATTTGTTGCAGATGTCGAACCTTCTGGAGACATGTGTTGGATATGCTGACGGAGCGAGTCGTAGTTCGCGGAACCTATCCTCCGCAGCCTGGGCCATTTTTGATCCAAGCGGCGAGTTAGTAAGTTTCAGAGATGTGTGTATTGGGCAATCAACGAATTCGCTGAGTATAGCGCGTTGATAGAACTACTCTCTGATGCCATCACACGTGGCATACACCGACTAATTGTCAGGCTAGACCCACAGCTCGTAATACTACAACTCAATGGTATATATTTCGTTCGCAATCCAGCTATTTATCGCATGTTCCTAAGGGTTAAGATTTTGGAAGGGCAATTTGATTCAATTCAATATCAACATATTTCCAGAAACTTAAACACATTAACCGACTCATTAGCAAATTATGTGTTAGATAGACATTTGCGACATTTATAAAAGGACACATCATCAAAGATTGTACATATGGATCATATAACTCAACCAGAATAAAACTCGAAAATCAAAATATATATAAGCTGTTTATAGTTCATACATAATGTTCTGTAACCAAGACAAAATTGGTCATATGACCTAAAACTCAAAAAGATGCTAGGGGGCACCCTAGCCTAGTGGTGCTCATGATAGCACGTCACGGCCTGTGCAATCATGCGCAAGAGACGAGTCCATCGTTTAGGCACACCAGTAGTGTGTCGCTGCAGCTGTAAAGGTAACTCATCAATCCTCACATCGGGAATGCCGAGAGTAAGGCTCTCAACCTGCTCCTGCACAGCTGTAAGGGTCTCAGTATCGTCAAGGTCGCGGAGAATAACTCTCCTAGCAGGCTCCACTACCGGGGCAGCAACTGGCGGTCTCGGACGAACTGCTGGACGAACAGGACCAACATCTGCATGCACCCAAGAGTATAATTAAAAGTCTTGATAGAATAAAGCACAACAAAATTATGAATAAAACAGTAAACAGTGATATGGTCGAAACGTTTACCAATAGCACCCCACTGTTCGCCATCCGGTAGCACCAAATCCGGATCACCTCGGAAATCCATTCCCACATATGGATACTCGGAAAAGACCATCTCCTGGAGCTCGAACCACCTGAAGAAGGCATCAGTAAAAGTAATCTGAGGTTGACCAGCATTCCTAGACATGTGATCGACCCACCTCTGCATGCGTGGCTCGGTCGGAGAAGGCAAGTCGAGTATGATGTACTGAGGCTGCATCAGTGGGATTTTCTCCAAGGCGAAGGCAGTCAGAATAGAACCAAATCCAAAGTTCTTCAGCTTCCCGTCCTTTACCTTGGTCAACTGACTTTTCATCTGAACAAGTACTGCATCACACCAGTTGAATAATTTTGGTTGGAGACACTCCAAGGCGTGCTGCACATAAGATCTGTTGGCAACATGTAGAGCTGCGCTACCAGCCATCCTACCAATGGTATACAGAATGGACCTGAGAGACCTGTCAGTAATCTCACGGATAACAACCTTGCCGTCTCTGCTCGGCTGGGAACCTTCCCTACAATACTGGCGGACATAATCTCTCACGGAATCGGTCCCCTGGGCCGTACCTGATAAAGAAATGGGGGCACCTCGCCTTGACAATCCAGTCAAGAAGTACATGTCCTCTATGGTCAAGGGGATGGACTTTCCCCTAATCTGGAATACTTGGTTATAGGATCCCAAGCATCAAGCATATACTGCAGCAAAGTGATCTGTGCTCTCATGCTAGAGATACGGAAAAACTTCAGCAGGCCACAGTTCCGCAGCGCGTTCACTGTGACAGGGTCATGGAGGGCAATCATGTCCTCCTCTTCATGTTCTCTTTCTCGCCATGTAAGGGACATTTTGTTTAAAGTTCCCTGCAAAACAAACAAGAGAAGGAGTAAGTTCCTGATTTTGATGAAAAAATGGCGAAAATTCATCAAAAAATGAGCTGGAAACTCAGTTTTCTGAGCCCAACGCAGGCAGAGAGTGTCCCACCTGTGCTGAAGGTCAGGCTGCCTTAAGGCAGCTTGACATTTACGTAGATTTCGAATGGGGAACTTGCGCTGAAGTTAGGGTGCCCTGGCAAAACCCCTGAGGCCCATAAAGACTGAAAAACAAACATAAAACCGGAAAAGGAAACCATGAAAAGAAAGAGCTAGGGTTTAGCTCCTACCTGGTCCAGACGGCGCCGAAAATCGTCTGCAGAATCTCCCGGAATCAGCTGGTGAAAATCAAGGGGGAAGAGGCACCTCCAGAGCTCCAACAAACCAAATGCAAATGAAATGGTAAATGAGAGGTAAAAACACCTTTTAATGACTTTTTACGGAGTTCAAAGTGAAATATTAGGGTTATAATCTCATTTTCATGCAAATATTATTCATTTCTAACAAAGTTTGTTGCAGCAATCGAGAATGCAGTACTATCCTTGAAAAGAGAAAAGCTAGTAATGGTAAAAAATCAAAATTTGACCATATAATCGAGCAGTTTTAGCACATAGTTCATGCTCGTTAAAAAATAAACATAAGATCGAGCAGTTTTACCGCGGAATTTATGCTCGTTAAAAAATAGAAAAGCGAGATCCGAGCAGTTTTAGCACATAGTTCATGCTCGTTAAAAAATAAACATAAGATTGCGCAGTGTTTTGGCGCATTCAAGCTCGTTAAAAAATGAACCTATCCCGGTAAATAACCACTGTGATCGTAAATTTATCAGCCATAAAAAGCCATTGGTCGTGTTTTGCACCTGCCACCTCCACTTTCATTTGGCCCATCGTTCACCTCCATATGATTGTTTACCATTTTGAGGAACAGTTGCGAAGAGTGATTTCACCTAGCCATCCTTGTGACACTGCCGTGATTGGAAAATTCCAACCTGTACCTGGAATCAGTTGCTATCCCTGTTTATCACTCGTTCCAAAAAAGATGAGTCTTCTTTAAGCTCTTTTCAACTGACTCGTAAAATATGAAAAGTTTGCCGAGTTTTGGCCTTCCAGCTCGTTAAAGTGACTGGAAGAGCTATCCCTCCTCTAGATTTTAATCTTTTTGGACCTGAGGGATTATTGCACAAAAAGGTCGAGCGCTTGTTTTATTCGGCTCGTTAAAGTTATCGAAAACTCATCCCTTCTGTATTGTTTTATACTTTTTTGGACTTAAGGGATTAGATGACGAAAAAGGAATGTTGGAGAGGTAAATCCCCTCTACGGATAGAGGCGATCCCTACTAGCCCAGCAGGGGTCTAGCAACAATCACACAATGCTGCTACGCATGTTCTTAATTACAATTAAACAAGAGGCAAAGAGAACCTACTTGGATTCCTGCGCTGTCGTTTGACGAAGAGATGTTGCCTTCGCTCCTTCGCTTCGGCTGGTCACAATCCTCCGCGATCTCCGCGAATAAATACCTGCACACACGAAGAGGGAACAAACGCAAGCGTGAAATCTAGTAAAAGCAACCATACATCAGTCAGAAAAGATGTAATTCACATTTAACCATTGCATAGACAAATGAGAATGGAACAATAATAGCAATCATCTATTATTAATCAGAATAGAGAAGAGTACAACCAAATGTTCTGACGTCGGTAACCTTCTCGGGAGGGGCCAGTCAGCATGTATCTCAAGCATTCACCTTTGGGGATGATTCTCCCAAGACAAACAACTCTCTCTCTCACACAAATGGCACAAAACAATCTTCCCTAAGCAATCAATCACTTCCACACCTAGCACACCAAACCTATAGCAGCAATATGAGCACTACAAGCTCTGTACAATCCAAGCTATTCCAAGCTAAGTCTAACTAGCTGCTCATGGTAATGGTGAGAGTTTATATAGGAGAAGCAGTCTCCTAGAAAGGTGGAAGGGTGAGCTTATCTTCAAGGGGAGTTGTTGGAAAGGGTCGAACAGACATGCCATAGAAGGAAGTCGACATTCACAAAGCTAACAACCAAGCCTAGAGTGATCTGGAAGGCTGGTTGTTTGAACAAATTCGCCCAAACTGGATCAGCGCAGATTATAAGGAGACTGTCGCGCTGTCGGCGCGTCTCAATAACTGGGACAGTCATGTCAGCGCGGAAGCACACGGTAAAGGCACGCTGTGGGCCATCGCGGAAAAGTGATGTTCTTCCGCGCTGGCAGCGCACAGAATACACTACAGAGCGCCTGTCATCGCGGTTATTTTAGGAACAGACGCGCTGATGAACAAAACTTTGGAAAAATGGGTTTTTAACCAGTTCAGGGAGCAAGAACTTAGTGATTGTGAAATCTGGGCACAGCAGGGTGACTGACAGGAAGGCAGTGAGAAATTACTGTGTAACAGATGCCCCCTAAAGCATGAAGACCGAGAGAGTGGGAGGGGTGAAATGCTTTACAACACACGCCGAACTGGAACGCCACCAGGAAGGACCGAAAATCTCTGACAATCAAGTACATGCAGTCTAGGTATGGGCGCAGCCATCCGAAAGACATGCGAAAACTGGTCTGTGGAATGGACGCAGCCACCCAGCTAAGGAGACCAAAAGACTGATAAGGTATGGTCGCAGCCATCCATGAGGACTCAGGTATGGGCGCAGCCATCCATCAATGAGTCATGTAATGATCATCCACAATTCGCAGCCTGGACCATAACAGACAAGGATCCAGGGTCTTGCGCTCCATCTCGACCCGAACAAAAGTACAAGTTCAAACATGTGAATACATAAGTTGAAGTCGAACATGCGTGAACATTGTCTGATTACCAGTCAATGATGAAATATGTTAACAGACGCGAGAGGTACCACCAATAATGACAATGGTCCTCAAGGTACTATATGTACAATCCGTGGCGTGTGAATCAATGAGCTGGAGTCGAACACCCACGGAATCATTCGATCGAAGGCCAATGATGCAAGCCTTGCGTCGAACACGAAGAACCTGCCATTGAGGCATGCAGGCTCCAAGGCACCTGAAAGGAGTCTCTAAGTCACTTTCCCGGATAATGAGTTGGAGTCGACGGGATAGGACCTTGATCGAAGGTGGGCCATAACGTTTCCCACATCATCGACACGAGACAGAGGTATAATAGTTTGCGTGAGATAGCGAACAAGGTTGCATTGTGGCAGAGGACAACTTCTCTTGAACATGTGGCGGCACTATAACGGATTTGGCAGTACTTGACATCAAATGAGCAGAGGATATGGTGATGATGGCAATGAGCAAATGAGAGGCCAAATAGGATATCCCAAACCCATGGAGGCTAGTGAAAACAAGATGAGATGACCCCACCCAGACACGAAACAGCGAAGTGCCATGTTCAAGAGTGACGTACTGCCGACACGACTGTAATCATAGTTCCATTTTCCCCACCATTTCTGGCAGGTACCCCGATTATTTTTTGGATGACAAGCTTGACGGGGATAGCATATGCTTGATGTGTGTCATTTCGACAATACCCGATGTCATTGAGTGTTTAACGAGCCTGACAAAGGAAAAACTCGGCCTCTTTTCTTGTTTCGAGAGTCTGAAAAGAATGCGGAAAAGGAGACTCCAGGGGGGTCCTTTTTCGTACAGTTGTGTCTCTCGAGCCCGAAAAAGTATAAAACTATGCTCGAAAGAACCGCCCGGCCATTACGACCGAGGAGTACTTTTCGTGAATAGTGCCTTCGACCCGAAAAAGTAAAAACGCGGTCGAAAACACGTCATTTTAGAGCCGATATCGAGTGCGAAACGACAAACACCCGGCAATCTTTTTAATTTAACGATCGAAAAAAGAGCTTAAAAACAACCGCCTTTCATTCCTTTTAACGAGCTGAAAGGAGGCTCGGCTATCTTCTCTTGTTTAACGTCGGAAAAGAGCTTAGAGACGACACATTCGGGGATCATATGAACGGAGGACCGTCACGACCAAGTTGCTTTATCTGAACCTGCACAAGAGCACTACCCGCATAAATCCATTCGATATGTGTAAAAAACACATTGAAACATGAATTTAACAAATTCAGGGCTAAATTCATGGTTAAAAATGGCAAAAACCCAAAAAATATGACAATTCATGAGTTTTTACTATAAATAGGGGGAGTAATAAGTCATTTTTACCATTTTACTATTTTGGGACGTGAAGGACGTGGAGAAGCCAGAAAGTTGACGGAGTGATTTCCAGCCCGTACGGACACCATTTCTCGAACCGCTTCTTCCAGGTAGGTTCTCGTTCCCTTGCCCTGCATTTTGGTTGTTTTTGGTAGGATTTTAACGGTTAAATTTGCCCAATTGGGTGAATTTTTTATGCATGGGTGCGCGCTCGGTCAGCGCGGATATCCCCCACGGGTCCGCGCTGACCGAATTAGAACAAAACGTGGCCAACTTCGGGTCAGCGCGGAAAACCCGTGTTCTTCCGCGCTGACCTCGAAAATTAACGAAGGGCTGCCATGGCCAGCGCGGCTGTTTTTAAAACAGCCGCGCTGGCGCGGAAAAATTATTTTGTTTTAAAATGAACGTGAATTCTCCAATGCTAGCGCTTCTAATTGGTTTTTTATGGCTTGTGCAGGACACCATGGCTTTCCAATGGCAGGAAAGAGTGCACGATGTGGAAGATATAGCTGCTTGGGGGGACGTGAATTGCTGCAATGCCATGCGGGCTTGCGGTTTCATGAAATTCTTCCTCACGCCGCGTCTAAGAGCTCAGCATGACCTCCTTGAGCTAGTGATCAGGGCATGGAACCCGGTGGACGGGAAATTCACCATCCGTGGTCATGATATTGAGTTCGACCATATGGACATCTTCTTTTTGACCGGGCTGTCACGCCGAGGTGCGAGGCCCATCATAGAGGGGCAGCGACCTAGCGGCGGCACTCTAGATGATCTGATGGCTCGGGTATGTCCGGAGGCTGAGAAAGCGCGAAGTGGGAAAGTTTCGATCCCCACGGTGGGAAACATAGTGCTTCGCACCATTCTGTTCATGGTGACCCGGGCAGCAGGTAGCATGGCCAACCATGAGGCTTCAAAAACTCATCTCCTGTTAGCTCTCGATTGCCTTGAGCCTACAGTGTTTGATTGGTGCACAACAGTGACCAATAACATGAAGAGGCAACTGAGCAACTGTCGTCGCGGGGAGACGAAGCAGTTTGGCTACGGGTCAATCCTGATCCCGAACATTCTAGAGCGAGTGCCTGCTATGCGGTTACAGGTGATGGCCGTGGATGCTCCCAGGGATCCTCGGGAGACGAGGGCCTCACGGTGGGCTCGTATCATGCCACGCGGAGGTGGCGGCCGGCCACATAGCTGGGGAGCATTTTTCCGAGACTGGCTGGATCAGCAGGAGATTTTTGTGCAGGACTGGCCATATGCGGGCATGGATTTCTGCAATGACCCTGATCTGGCACTGCCCCCAGGTGAACAGTGGGATGATGCAGGTATGATACTTTGGCTTTTGAATTTTTTAATGTTTTTGGATTTTTTATGTACATGTCTTAACAAATGTCATGGTATGCAGATGTGGGGCCTACTAGACCGATTGGCCTGGCTGCCACGGCACGGAGGGAAGGACAGGGAGCTGGGGCCTTGGCCTTAGCCCCTCCAGGGGTTGACACGTCAGAGACTGTGGCTCGCAACCTTGAGGGGTTGCTGGAGGGGGTGCCCGACTACCAGGGGGTCGAGGAGGTCCCCATAGAGCATCAGATCCATACAGTGGGGGTGCAACCCAGGGTGCACCGCCTTCTGAGGCGGGTGGCACGAGCAGCTGCGTATTACAGAGAGCATCATCCGGCTCCTTAGTTGTCTAGGTTTTATTTCCACTGTCATTTTGAGACATATGACTCAGATGTATTGAGATTTTGGACATGCACATCTTATTTTTGAGCGCCTTAGTGCGCCACACGATATATATATACATACCGGCTTTTTGGATGAGTCATTGTTACATGTGATGATGTATTGTTTATGTTATGCATTTATTCAGTACAATTGTGATCTTATGTATGAATTTGCACGACACATGACCCATGGATTTTATATTTTTTAATGCAAGCTTAAAAGCACACACATGCAAACTATGCTTGAAATGATCAACGTATGCTTATTCTTAGATGGATCTTTTACATATGATGATGTGTTTTATATGCTATGCGACTGTTCGACACACATGTGATCTGATGTATCTACTTGCATAACAAACGACCCATCGTGAAATATGCACATATTTGTTTTTATGAAAGCTTGAAAACACACATGATAATTACGCATGCAAACTATGCTTTGAACAATGGATTTTATTTTTGATGCAAGCTTAAAGGCACGTATATACATGCAAACTATGCTTGATGAGAAAGGAACGGGCATGCCCCCATCATCGTGTCTCAATTCGAGGTACATGCCCCCCAAGCTTCAAGCCATTGAAAATGGGTTGAAGGTTGACAAAATGGTTATTGCGCTCGAATTGCACGAGCTTATGTTTCATTGTTTTAACGAGGTTGACACAGGTAAAAGAATTATCCTCAGAACCGCCATGTTTCATTTTTTAACGAGGTTGTCACAGGTAAAAGAACTATCCTCAGACCGCCTTGTTTCATTTTTTAACGAGCTTGACACAAGACAAGGAACTGTGCTCCATTCAGACTTCATCATAATGAATGGGAAGTGGAGGCCCCCAAGAAAGTGGCTCCGGAGGGAAGGCCAACATCTTGGAAATCAGGGCCTAATGCCCCCAGGACACTATGCACGATGGTGTCATCACTGGGTACGGGCATGGGGTGGGTGGCCACGTAGTTGATTTGCGGCGAGGCAGATGCAACTTGTGGATGAAAGCCAGGAGGGAAAGACGAATGCGCGGGAGGGGCTTGTGGACGAACGAACGATAATTGATCGAATGTCACGATTCTTCCGTCGTGTGGAAAGCAGACCACACGGAAAAGTGAAGAAACAAGGGCTCCCATGGCATACACATAATCGCGACCAAGGAGAAGACTGAAGTCTAGAGAACCTTGGGTAACTGAGACGTCTATATAGACAGTCTTGCCCCCCAAAGTAATAGGAAACTTCGGGAGGATCCCTAATGGCTGACTCGTTCCTCCATCAAACGCGGTGAGATGCGGCGCGACAGGTACGAGCGATGGGGAACCCAAAGCTCGCCAAGTAGTAAAGAGCATGAGACTAACCGATGCTCCTTCGTCTAACATAGTGCCGGGCAGCGCCTTATTGCAAGCATAGGCGGTGACCCAGAAAGACACATGGGACGGAAGGGGAGGGGCAGTCAAATGACTCCAATCAAAGGAGATGACCGAACTACTTGGTGGGGGAACCATATGGTTGCCCCCCTGCTCAGAAAGAACCGAATCTAAATTCTCCGGGGAGGTTTCAGGAGAACCTTTATCAATCTCAGGAGAATCCGAGGAGACGAGAAGAACATGAGAACTTTGCTCTTCCGAAACAGAGTAGTTGAGAGGAGGTGAACTCGAGTCAACACCCTTTCCGACCAACGGTGGGTCTGGAACAGGCTGGGAACAGCCAGGTTCGGGAAGAGGGGCCTGGACAAAAGGAGAATCTGAAGCGATCTCTTTGTGAACAGGGTTCAGGTGGAGGGACTGATGGACTAACAGCCGATACGGTAGAGACCAAAGAGGTTGAAAACAACCACATAGGCAACCCGACTGTTAACCCTGGTAGGGACAACGTCGCCATGTATGGAGCACCAACATTCCCAAGAGGAGGGAATTGTCCTGGATTCCCATCAGAAGGGGAACCTGGGTTAGTGAATCCCGAAAAAGTTGCCATAGCAAATGAAAACGAAACCTACTCAAGCTAACGCTCTCAAGATCTAACTGGGTGATGTTATCGTGGCCAAATTAATTTTAAGACATAAGAACCAAACTTGACCTTTTCATGTTTCAGGGGTCGAGAAAAGGACGAAAATATGACTCCAGTCTCCTTCGAATGTTTAATGAGCACGAAGTGACAAGACGCTCACAGGCACCTTTTCGTTTAGGGAGTCCGAAAAGGATCAAAAGTGACTGCTCTGGAATTCTAGGTAGAGGGTGTGCCAAACTTTTCGCAAAACCACAGAATACTTTTTAGGGTACGGGTGGTCAATCTTCGTGAATGCTGTGTTCACTGCATTGCGAATCGTAGGGCAGCCGACTCGGCTTCCTATGGATAAAGGATAAAAGCCTAGTGGGGTCTCCCTATATACGCGATGGTACGTGGGAGCGCAGTCCGTGTTAGACCACTATCGAGTCACAGAAGGAGGAATCACCCAACCTAATGTGAAACAACAGTGACTATGTTTAAAGACGTCGGAACACGTCTCTAACCTAGACCTCTAGATATTTGCGTTTAGTTCCAATGCGTTTTTAGATTCATTTGGTTCATTTTACAGTTGATCTTGAGATTAAGTTTCGATTTCAAGCTCTATCGTATGTTCGCTCACAATTACCTAGATGCAATCTATATGCCAAAGAATTTCGTTTTGTTCGATGAATTCTAGCTACGAGAGGGCAAGAAATTTTTTAACCAAACAAAACAAGTACAAGCAAACAAGCAACTTAATGCAACTAGAGCAAGGAAAGGAAACTTTTCTTTTGAAGATGCAAACCAACAAAATGTTCTTTTTCCTTTTCAATTTTTTAAAGCAAAGCTACTAGTTTGATTTCTTTTCAATGACACAAAGCACCTAAATGAATTTGGAGGAACCGGAACACCAAGTAAACTACTTAATGAAAGCACACAAAGTTCCCAAAACACTCAACCAAAGCTTCCAAATCAAAGGAAAACAAAATTCCGCACGAGCTATGTGATCTAAGATCTTGCAAGACAAGCAAGGACTGCAAGCGAGGAGGAAGCGAAAAGAAACCACTCGGAAACACAATCCAAAACACTCCAACAATCACTGAACGAGTGCGAAAACAAATCTGAAATCAGCTGGTCAAACAAGCAAACAAGATTCCTACGGTAGGCTTGACACACACATGGCCTCTAGATGTCCTAGGGCTAGAGTGCGAAATCAATAGAGAAAAGCGAACACCCGAAGGACGAGAGCCACAACCAGTCGATTAGAGACTCAACCCAATCCGGCAATTGCAAGAGTAATGATGGAAACACGAACCAAGCAGCGAAAGCAAAAGGGAAGGTATTTGCAAACTTAAAAACTGAGCAAAAACGAAACTTTATGGAACCAAGCTCCGCAATCAAGCAGTTCAGAGTTCAGACAGTGAAAAACAAGTCATCAGACAGGTGGAGAGAAGAAGGGAAAGTCACAGCAAGAGGTTCAGGAGGCCAATTTGGTCAAGAATGAGTTTTACAGGATCAGCGCGGGTAGCCTTCAACAACTCGGTGCTGACAGGGGGAGGCCTGTAGCAACTTTGCGACATCAGCGCGGAAGGACAGGGATAAAGCGCGCTGTCTAAGAAAAACGAGGTCAGCGCGGAAATAAAACACACAGACGCGATGAAAAAAACCACAAAGAAGCGGGGGCGTGATGCCAGCACGGAAGGACACGAATAAAGCGCGCTGCCCTTGAAAACGAGGTCAGCGCGACTGTTAGACGTACAGGCGCGATGAAAAGAAAACCAAAGAACAGGGTCGCGATGTCAGTGCGACTGTTCAGAATTAAAACGCACTGAGAGCAAAAAACAAGGAAGGCCAAAATAAGAACTTCCCAAACCAAAGGCAAGAGCCTTTTAACAATAAAGATGTTTCCCAGAAACACCCAGGAAGTTCATAAGCAAAAGAGACAATCCCAAAAACTCGAAAAGAGATCAATCAAAGCCAAACACAAAAGTGGACTCAAGAGACAAAAAGGCTAATCCCCAGCGGAGTCGCCAAATTGTTGGAGAGGTAAATCCCCTCTACGGATAGAGGTGATCCCTACTAGCCCAGCAAGGGTCTAGCAACAATCACACAATGCTACTACGCATGTTCCTAATTACAATTAAACAAGAGGCAAAGAGCACCTACTTGGATTCCTGCGCTGTCGTTTGACGAAGAGATGTTGCCTTCGCTCCTTCGCTTCGGCTGGTCACAATCCTCCGCGATCTCCGCGAATAAATACCTGCACACACGAAGAGGGAACAAACGCAAGCGTGAAATCTAGTAAAAGCAACCATACATCAGTCAGAAAAGATGTAATTCACATTTAACCATTGCATAGACAAATGAGAATGGAACAATAATAGCAGTCATCTATTATTAATCAGAATAGAGAAGAGTACAACCAAATGTTCTGACGTCGGTAACCTTCTCGGGAGGGGCCAGTCAACATGTATCTCAAGCATTCACCTTTGGGGATGATTCTCCCAAGACAAACAACTCTCTCTCTCACACAAATGGCACAAAAAAATCTTCCCTAAGCAATCAATCACTTCCACACCTAGCACACCAAACCTATAGCAACAATCTGAGCACTACAAGCTCTGTACAATCCAAGCTATTCCAAGCTAAGTCTAACTAGCTGCTCATGGTAATGGTGAGAGTTTATATAGGAGAAGGAGTCTCCTAGAAAGGTGGAAGGGTGAGCTTATCTTCAAGGGGAGTTGTTGGAAAGGGTCGAACAGACATGCCATAGAAGGAAGTCGACATTCACAAAGCTAACAACCAAGCCTGGAGTGATCTGGAAGGCTGGTTGTTTGAACAAATTCGCCCAAACTGGATCAGCACGGATTATAAGGAGACTGCCGCGCTGTCGGCGCGTCTCAATAACTGGGACAGTCATGTCAGCGCGGAAGCACACGGTAAAGGCGCGCTGTGGGCCATCACGGAAAAGTGATGTTCTTCCGCGCTGGCAGCGCACAGAATACACTACAGAGCGCCTGTCATCGCGGTTATTTTAGGAACAGATGCGCTGATGAACAAAACTTTGGAAAAATGGGTTTTTAACCAGTTCAGGGAGCAAGAACTTAGTGATTGTGAAATCTGGACATAGTAGGGTGACTGACAGGAAGGCAGTGAGAAATTACTGTGTAACAAGGAATTTTGGAGTTAACTTTATGTATCTTTTCAGACTCTCTAAAAATGAAAGGGACCGAGTTTTCCTTGTCGTTAGACTCGTTAAAATGATTAAATAGCGACAAACTTGTCTTTAGACGAGAACGAGTTTCCCTATCGCTAGACTCGTTAAAAAATAGCAATGGGCTTGCCCGAAGGGCAGGTTATAGAAAAAGCATATGTTATCCTCCTCAAGCTTGAAAAAAATAAAGAGGTACTAGTCAGAAATGACTGGGGAAAAATTGGGAGAACCTCAAAGCTTTAATGGTAGCAAGTCGCTCTTGAACATGACACTTTTCCTCCGTATCACATCGGGTTGGGTTGTTTCATTCACCGGTCTCATCACCATGGTCTCGCCAAACCATCCACATTTGGGGTAATGCTACCGATCCATCGCATCAGTGTCGTTATATGTTCAAGAGATGTCGTTCAGAAAGAGTCAACCGTGTCCCATCCACTACCATACATCATCTTTCATGACCGTCACCCTGAATCATATTTCACAGATTGTTTTCACCTCCATTAAAATCATTAGCTCCGTTCTGTGTCACTGATGTGGGATTCATTAAGGCCCTCCTTTGACGGATCGCTTCTTGTCGACTTCAGCTCATTATCCAGGAAGTTGATCTAGGAACAACCCCCTTCAGTACTTTGAAGCTTGCATGCATCAATGGCAAGTTTCTCACTTCCGGCGACAGGTATACATCAATGACCTTCGACCAGAAGATTTTGTGTGGTGTTCGATGCCAAGTCCTTTATTCACACCACGTGAATTGTACTGCAGTACCTTGAGGGTCATTATCATTATCGGTGATTGCTCTCGCGCTTGTTAACGGTTTACATCATTGACCAGTAATCAAGCGATGTCTTCCCATGTTCGACTTCAGCGCAATTCTCACATGGATCGACTTGTACTTAGAGTGAAGATCGAACGAGTTTGAAGACCCTGGATCTAGTTTCATCCATCCGGGCTGCGATATATATTCAGGAAATATAAAGACATTTGACATGTACATCATTACAACAGATGATCATCCTACTCAAAGGATGATAATTTCAGCAGAGAATTATCAGTCTACCATCAAACGATTGTCTGTTCTATGTACCAAAATGAATTTATAAAGCTGAGCATGGGAATGCCCGCCTCAGCTAGATCATGAAAGCAGTATGAAAAATAATGTATTGTATTGTATCTTATGACAGGTCACTTCTCAGCGATTGAATGAACTTCGGATCCTCCTGATAAATCATTTCATCCGATAAACGACCTCATACTTTAGGGGGCAACTGTTATAGAAATTTTTGTGCCTTACAGCATGAAGCATGAAATGTCCATAATCTAAGGGATCCAAAGTCCCTAAACATGTTGTTCCTACCCCTAGAGGAACAAGGTTAGCAAACCACAACACTGAATAACAATTCTCCACCTGAAAACACTCAAAAACAAGCCAATTCTGGATCATGTCAACTGCTCCACTGAGCATCTGCGCTGAATGTCAACTGCTCCACTGTCTACCTGCGCTGAATGTCAACTGCAAAGAAGGCTACCTGCGCTGGGCGAGTTGGGACATGTGGCACAGTCATTCCTCAAGGTGTCAATGCCCAGGAAGCTTCCAAAATGACACTTGGATCAAGGAATTCGACTGGTGATGAGTAAGAGGGTCTAGATCTCCAATTGGAAGCAAGAACCTCCAAGTGGACTCAAGAACTGAAGAATAACTGAAGTGAGAGAGGACACTAGTCAGCTCTCAAGCTGACTCATCCTTTCTCCAAAAATCCTATATATAGATCTCTCTCATGAGGTCTAAAGGAGGCTGGAATCTTGTGAATGTAAAGAATTGCTGTTGGTTTGAGTTTAGAACTATTGGGTGATTTGCTTTGAAGGAGGTGAAGAGGAGATTTCTTTCTGCTGGGAGGTGATGCTGGATTGGGCCTCTTATGATTGTATCACTTCCTGAACTTTACTTCTTCCATTAATAAAGCATTTGAGGTTCTTCTATATGCATGTGTCTTAATGGTGTATTGTTATACTTGTATACTTGATTTATTCTAATCCTTGAATCAATTATGAATGTATGCTTCTTGTAGTTTCCCTCTCTTGTCATTTTGCAGGATCTTGGTGTAGCTGGGCCAGTGAAAGAGCAAGGAGCTGGGAGCAAGCAACAAGGAGAGAAGATTGGATCAATCATTAGCAGAAGACATCGGTTAGTGGATCTCTTTCTCTCCTATTTTACTTTCATAAAGAAGAAATCTTAGATAGCTTTGCTTTGATTGTTGCTGATGTACTATCACCCTTAGAGTGGGATAGGGTCATTCCGTATTGAATACTTTTCCCAACAACATATACGCTCTCTCTGCTTCCTGAGCAATCTGCTCAATGGACCTGCACCCTCTTTTCTGCTGGTTAGAAACCGGAGTCTCAGTTTCGTAATGTTCCGCTTGCCTCATTCTCCCTCGCCCCCTACTCCTTCTTCCCTTACCTCTTCTAGATGGTCTGCCCCTATTACTCCCCCTGTTACTCTGCCCCAGCTCGAAAGTCACCTTCACCATGCATTCTTCCTTCCCAGTCTCCATTTCCCCTTCCCTGCAATTTCCTTCTTCTACCTCCGTTCGCTCCTGCTCCCTCTGAATGTTCCTCACCTCTCCCTCCCTGTACAACCTTTTTTTCCAACCTCCCTCCGCCATACCTTCTAACCTTCTTCTGATACTATAACCAATGTCTCTCTGCCAAACTGCTCCGCTCTGCGCCACCTTTCCTGTCTTCGTCTTGTCTGTCTCGCTGCCTTCTCCTGTTCTTATAGATATGTCGACACCTACCCTTTGCTTCAACAACTGATCGCCGTCGTTCTTCTCCCCTGTCACTTCCATAATTCTTCTGGTTCCTTGTCTTGGTTTTCGATCTCCTCTGCATGCCGTCACTACAGTCTTTAGAATGATTACCCTGAGGTGGTGCATATGCTGCCATGTACTGCACCCCATCATAACTGTGTGCAGGTCACCTCTCTCCACCCCGATCGGGGTATGGATGTTAATATGTTCATAACTGTGTTGTGTCATTATTATCCTGTTTGGTGATTCGGTTAAGGTTCTCCCATCTTGTCTCTGCCAGCTGAGTTGTCCATATGGTGTCTACTTTCCCGTCCTGCTCGTTGCATCCCCAATTATCCAGGTAGTCTGCAGGCCTGTTGCCTTCTCTCCTGACATGATGAATGAACTTATACTCAATATGCTTAATTGATTCCTCTATGTCCTGGATGAGACCTGCCGTCCTCCAGCTCTTAGCCACATGTTCCCATGACTTACCATGATTTAGTTTTCTTATGGTCTCTATTACCAAATTTGAATCACCTTCTATTTCTAGTTTCGTGTATCCATTTGTTATTGCAATCCTGATTCCTTGATAGGCTGCCATGAACTCACCTTCATTATTACTCATTATCCATCCTCTGTCTGCATAAATCCACCTGGTGTGACCTTGGCTGTCTCTGAAGATCCCGCCATATCCAGCAAGCCTCGGATTTCCTTTTGACGCTCTGTCAAAATTAAGTTTGATGAATCCTTCCTGAGGGCGCATGAACACTACTGGGCTTTGGTTCTTTGTACCCTATGTTTTTTGTTTCGAGGGTGAACCATCCCCTGGTCCAGGTTTAGCTTCCTTAGAATGTAGTTTTCCTCATCCGTGGTTTTCCAGTCTTCCTGATCCCAAGCTTCCGTTAGTATTGTCTCTCTTATCATGATTTGGGTTCTTTTCCATAACTCCTTCAGGGAATTGGTCTTACCTTGGAAAATCCTTTTATTCCTCTCTTTCCAGATGGTCCATATATTGAATCCCACTACCAGGTTCCATGCTCTTCTCACTATCAGGCTTTGAAATTGTCCCTTTCCCCATTGGAATAAAGTTAGGGCTATGTCCTGGGGGTTACGGTTCGTCTTTCCGAAGAGACTTCTGGTCTCTTCCCATTGTTGCTGAGCAACCGGGCACGAGTTTAAGATATGCTCCTGAGTTTCAACATTTTGTTTACATAAACAACATCTTGGTGGTCCTAGGAATCCTCTTTTATGGATTTGGTCCCATGTCAGTATGCGTCTTCTTCCAACTAGCCAGGCAAACATGGTAACCTTTGGCCACCACCTGTTCTTCCATAATTGCTTCCATTCTTGGGTCTGTTCTTCCTGCACTTGCTTAGACTTTATGGTGTATGCTTCTTTGGTCGTAAAGGTGCCTTTTTTAGTTTCACCCCATCTTAGGATATCTGGACCAGTTCTATATTTAATCCTCCTTGAGTCCATCTTTTTTATTATCCTAGCTTTTAGATCCTCATCGATGTTATTATCCAATTCTTCAGGTTCTTTCCATTCCCTCTAAATCTCATTTTCTCTTCCTTCCTTCCAGTAGTCTTTAACGTAATTTAAGCCTTTGGCCTTGGCTTCCCTGTAAATTTTTTGCAACTCCTGAATTTCCTCCATTCTTCCCCTCTGCTGCCATGCTTCCTCCCAGAATTTTGCCTTCCTGCCATCTCTTATTTCCCAAAAAACATGCCTGTTTATGATATCTCTGTTCTGGCACGCCAACTCCCATATTGTGGATCCTTTTGGCATCACTTCCTTCCTCATGATTTCTTCAGCAATAGTGGGCATGTTATATTTTAGTGTCCATATCTTTTTCCATAAATCTTTGCCTCCGTTCATCCAGGGCCACCAAAGTTTTGCTGCTAGGACTTGGTTTAATATGAATGGATCTCTCAACCCTAGCCCCCCTGCCTCCTTTGCTTTTGTTAGGCTGTTCCATGAGATTAAGGCCCACTTCTTCTGCTGTTTTGGCCCTCCCCATAGGAATTTTCTGAAGATTTCAATCATTTTGGTACAGACTCCTTTCGGTACTGCCATTACCGATAGGGGATAGATTGGAATAGATTGGAGAGTCGATTTGAGAAGCACCAATCTAGCTGCTATATTAAGAGTCCCAAAGGACCAGTTTTCTAATCTGTTCTTCATTTTTTCCAGGATGGGCTGCTAGTTGTCTATCCTCAGAGAGCTTACATCAAGCATGGTGCCCAGGTATTTAGTTGGTAGATCTCCCTTTCTGAACCCCAACGTTCTTGTCAGATGTGATTTGACCATTTCAGGTGAGTTGAAAATAAAAGTGCTCGATTTGTCCTTATTGATTTCAGTACCTGAAGCTTCCATGAATAATTCTAGGATCTCCTTTACTTTTTTGACCTCTCTCAGTGAGACCTTACAAAATATCATGATATCGTCGACGAACTGTTGGTGTGTAACTGGGATGTTATTTCCCCATAGACGCAGCCCTTTGATTTTCCTTTCTCTTAGCTCTTTTTTGATGTGCCTTCCCAATCCTTCAGCCGTTATTATAAACAAGAATGGAGACAAGGGGTCTCCCTGGCGCAGTCCCCTTGAAGAATTAAAGGTTGCTGATGGGTTACCATTCAGAAGAATGGAAAAGTTAGGTGTGGAGATCATGCTAAGAATCCATTTCACCCACCTGTTGCAAAACCCATAGGCCTGAAGAATTGATTCTAGATATTTCCAGTTTAGTCGGTCGTATGCTTTTGACAAATCCAGTTTGATCATCATGCCTGGTTCCTTTTTTTGTTTTAAGGTATGTAATACTTCTTGGGAAACCACTAGACCGTCTAAGATTTGCCTCCCTTCTATAAAACCTGTTTGTTCTGGAGATATTATGCTGGAGAGGATAGGTTTTAGTCTTTTGACCATTAAGGTAGCTATAATCTTATAGATCACATTACAGAGAGCAATCGACCGGAAGCCCTCTGCTGATTCTGAATGAGATGTCTTAAGGATGAGAGTTAATAGAGTAGAGTTTAGTCCCGGCCATACCTTTTTTTGTCTGCGCGCTTCCTCCACCACCTCTAGGATTTCTTCTCCTATGAACTGCCAACAAGCTTGGTAGAAGTCCGCTGTATATCCATCTGGACCTGGGGCTTTGTTTCTTTTCAGGCCCTTCACTATTTCCTCCACTTCCTCTAGGTTACTGCCCTCATCAAGGCGAAATTTTGGTCCCTAGTTACTAGCTTTGGAATTTCATTGCTGATCCTGCCTATGGCCTCTGTTCTGCTCCTTTGGGGTTTAGTGAGAATACCTTTAAAGTGTCCCACCAACTCTTGTTCTATATCCTCATGCTGGGTAATGCGTTGACCTTCCGAGTTTTTAATTGAGAATATCCTATTTCTCTGTCTGTGTTGGATCATGGCCTTATGAAAGAACTTCGTGTTCCTTTCTCCTTCTCTGAGCCACTGAACTCGAGACTTTTGTTTCCATAAGATCTCTTCCTGCTTTCTTCGCTCCTCTAGTTGACCTATAACGATTCCCTCTTCTCTGCTTCTCTCTTCATTTATACCTTCTAGAATATTCTCCTGTTGCAGATCACTCATTCTCTGTTCTAATCGTTTCTGCTCTTTGAAAATATCCCCAAATTCCTCTTTATTCCATTTTTTTATTTCCCCCCTAAGTTCTTTCAATTTTAGTTGGAATGTATGCATTTTACTTCTCCCGCTTTGTCTACTCGTAGTCCAACATTCTTCTACTTTAGGTAGAAACTGCTGATTCCTGAGCCAAAAGGATTAGAACCTGAATAGTTTTCTTTTGGGGCTCTGCTTGAGATCGATTTCTAAATTTATTGGCCAGTGGTCTGAGCCTACTACTGGTAGAATCATGGCCTCTATGTACACATCTTTCATCATGATTTGCTCTGAGACAAGGAATCTGTCCAATCTTGAGGCTATTTGATTTGTCCCTCCTCTATGATTATTCCATGTATGGGTACCATTTATTGTTTGAATATCCACCATTCTTTGTTCTGAAATCATATCTCTGAATGCTTCCATATCTAAATCTATCCTTCTCAGTCCCCCCCTCTTTTCTTATAAGGTTGTAATCATATTAAAGTCTCCACCTATAATCCACGGTCTCTCTGGAATAAGTCCTCGTATTGCTTTCATGTTTTGAAAGAATCCTTTACGTTCTGTTGGAGAGTGTGGGCCATAAACTCCTGATAGGGCTACCCATTTAGATGAGCCTATCACCTTAAAAGTGCCTGAGAGGATCCGAGGGAGGTTTATCCAGTTTTCAAATTGTATTTCCTCCGGGTTCCATAGGATCGACAATCCACCTGCACTGCCTATCGCGTCCTGCCCCATTATCTCATACCTAGTATTACTCCTGCTCATTATTTCTTCCAATTTTTGCATACTGATCTTTGTTTCTTGGACTATCATTATACTTGGTTTGTCTCTTTTTAATCTATCTCTTAAATATCTCTGTTTACCTCTATTATTAAGTCCTCTGATGTTCCAACTTGTAATAATCATTTTAATAGTTTTGGGGGTAGTTGAAATACCTCAGATAGAGGTATAACTCTTCCTGAATTCACCAGCATCTCTCCTACCTCCTAGATTGTCTCGCTCATTGAGCGCCTACCCCTTTTTATTCCTCCTTTGCCAGTGTTTCTCATTCCCATGTTCTGATTTCCCTACATTTCTCTCTGTTCCAGATTATTTGCTGCTGTTACCCCTGCCTTTTCCTTGTATTTTTGAAATGCTTCTTTATATATTCGCTTTTGTTCTTCCAGAATGAATCTTTCATCTAATAGCCTCCATTCCTGCAACAGTTTCCTCATTATTCACTCCTCTTCTCCTCCTTTATCTTTTTGTGGGTCTATCTCCATTTGTGTTTGTTCATTCGCCTGCTCCCCTTTTTCTCCCGCCTCCTCATGTTCTGTATCCTTTTGTCCTGAAGCTTGTTTTCCTGAATCTTTTGAATTTTCCATTGTCTCTTCATCACTATCTTCTTTTTCCATCTCAACCTCTTTTCCCTGGAGGACTTTGAAATTGTTCTGCGTTTCCAGTGGTATTTTCTCCTTTGGTTTTTGACTTTGGGGTTTACTGCTCCCTGCTTTCCTTTTGTTCTGTACTTCTTTAAAGCCCTCTTCCTCCCGTCCTGGTCGCTCTACGGTTGCTCTCTCTTATTCCCTCTTATCCTTTGTTTCCTTTGTTCTATTTAATGGGCATTGTTTGAAAAGATGTTCGTATTCATGACATCGTCTGCACCGAAACCGTATGTGCTCATAATCCACTAGTTGTTGCCAGATCTCGTCATGATATTCCAGTTCAATGAAATCTGGGAGAGGTTCAGTTATATTCATATACGCACATATTCTGGCATAGGACGTGTATCTCCCTCTTTTTGTAGATTTAGCTACTTTCACGAATGACCCTATTGCATTCCCTATCCCTTCTAAAATCTCCGGATCCCAGAACTCCATTGGGAGCCCGAAGAGTCTTATCCAGACCGGGGCCGCTAGCATTTTCTCTTTGTCTGGATTGTAGCAGTCTTCCCAGTGCCGAATAAATAGGCCTGCATTGTTCATAAAGTAGGGGCCTCCCTCGAAAATCCTTTCTTTGTCTTCTAAGTTAGAGAATATTACTGTAAAAAAACCTTTTGCCCCCAGTTTCAATTCTACATGCCCCTTAGGTTTCCATCTCTACTGTATCCATTTGGATAAATATTTCTCTGACGGCCATAACCCTACAAATTTACATATTAAGGCATAATCTTTCATATAGCTCCTATACTCTTCCAGTTTATTGTTTGGTATTACGAACTTGGGTTTCTTCGATGCCCTAGGAAGGCATTTTCCCCTTAGAGCCGTCTTCCAGTTTGTCCCGTTTGATGAGTTCTCGCCGTTATTTTCCATCATCCCCTTCCGCGTGTGTTCCTTGTTTTCCTCCCCCGTTGCCATGCTCTTGTAGGAGGGGATCTCTCCCCTCCCTGCGTTTGCTTCCATTACTCCCTCTAGCACTTACTTCTTCATGTTTCCACTTCTTTGCTCCGATCTGCAACTCTCTAATTTGACCTTCCGCTGGTGAAACCGAGCTCCCTGTGTTCCTTCTATGTTCCAAAGATGCATGCAGGGAAGTCTGATCAGACCTTCTCTTGCTCTGAAACCCTCATTCCCGAGCCCTAAAACTATCCATCCTTCCCCATATAAGCCTTTAAATATTATAATTATACTGGTTTTCTATATACTGGGACCACCTACAAATAACACTCAACTGATAGGCCACTTTTTGGACCCACAAAACACCAAGAAATTTTCTGCACTCAAGATCAAAGTTCAAACACAACAGCCAATCCTTCTTTGCTCAAACTGACTCAATCAAATACCATCATAACAACAAAAATTTTGAATACTGTTTACAATAAGAAAGATTTATCAATTAGCTTCAATACACAGATAAGTAAGAAAACAACAGCATATAAGGATCTGAGGCAATGGTTAACTTTTTCTTTCCTTTGTTCTGTGGATTATATACCCTGCACACAATCCCTTTCATTGAAAGAACTCTGTCAAAACAGGGCATGTAACTCTGTCACTAGAACAAGAATATTATTGTAGTCAATATCAGAGATCTTCAAACGTCATCAGCAACATACAACTTATCACTATATGCAATATCCAAGTCTCGTTATATTGCCAAAGCTTTTCTACATTTGGCAACTCGCCAAAAGAGAAAACAGACTCAGGTTTAGTGACGAGCTATTCTGTCAAAGCAGTGATCTTTGCATACTACAACACAGTCAACCCACCTATTTCTATGCTTTGTGCAATCATCATAGATAAAAGGAAACTCACAAACTTGTGCATTCAGCGAAATAGACAGTCACACTACTGGCACATATTTTTTAAAGCACATCAAATATCAACCATATGACAATCTACAACGTTGAGATGGATATGTAATCATAATCCGCATAGGGCCAATGCACTTCCAAAGCTTAAGAGCTCGATCCACGAAATAATACTCAACATATAAAATTGATTTTAAAATATATGGAACCAATAAGACAACTTCAATGCTCAAAACGATTTCTCGTCTATGCTTTAACTAGATCATGCAGAGGACCAACACACACTTCTAAATATATGAGATCGATCAGAAGAAAATCAAATCATTCAATGCACTCTAGCAATCTGCAAAAGAATGCCCCTGTCGCGTAGCAGTTTAAACCCACCATTAAATACAAAAGCCAAGATAAATAATTCTAGATTTCAAAAGATATTCAACGCACTATATCTTTAACGAATGACAAAGTGAGAGGCTAAGACAATTGCATAGGTCGATTTTCCATTACCTACATTTTGGCCAGATCATTGTGATTAAAAGATCTTTAATGTTGCACATAACCCTGCAAAAACTTACTAAATCTGTAGTGCGATGAGTAGATAAGAAACACAATGCATATATAATATCCCTTGGCCAATTACAGTGCATATATGATATCCCTATGCCTCTACGATGGTCATAACTACCCTCCAGGTATTCTACACACACATTTAGCGGATTTTAGATCTGCCCTAGAGGTCTGTACATAGATCCTTGCAAGAAAACTTCGCAACATACCAAAACGGCTGTGGATCGCAACGCTCTCACACAATTGCCACTTCTGACATGAAACTTTAGCACAGATTTAAACACAGTTGATAGCAATGTAATACTAATGCATCTATGCTCCACCCAAATCCAGATCAATCACATTAGTGTCGTTCAGAAAAATTAATGGGCTCATAATATTTAAAAACAACAACCACACCTCCATGCATCAACAAGCCATGTGACACCAACTTACCACAGCCTTAATTGATAGAAGGAATGAAAACTGATTTCTCTGAAGTTGTAGAAAGTTGTGTACCTCTTCTTATTTTACAATTCTCAGACTCATATATATGTATGGGAAGTCTTGGATCCTCTACTTTTGACATATATGGACCCCAGTGGTCTATGGATAGCTACTTTGGTAAAATTCTGATCACTACAAGAGATTGAACATAAAGTATTGTATACTGGAGAAAGTTACAACCCTTGTTTTTGAGAGGAACAGTCCAGAGATTTCAGTCAAATCAATCTTTGGATCTCTCAGGCAATGTTACGACATCTACAAAATATATTTATTTTTCATCTCGAATAAAAATGTCAATTTTTTTTCCCAGAAAACACAAAAAGTGGAAAGAAAAACCACAATATCCAGCTTTGACTATAAAGGACTACTAAAAATGTACAAAACGAATGTAACAATCAGTAGAATAAATAAAAAAAAAACATTGGCACTAAAAACAATGAAAAATCCAATTACAAGTACTCAAAAATGATTTCACGAAAAAACAGAATATAGGAGAAACAAAAATACATCCAAGGCAGAAAAAAAAACACCTAGAAATTATCCAAAAGCAATTTGAAAACTAAGCATGCCCAAAGTGACTAACATAAAATTAACCTACAGAACAATGAATTCTCAAAACAATATGTACTGTTTAAATATGTATAATTATAAATGACTAAAATTTCAGAAACTGAACAACTTATTACAAATCAGAAAAATGAAACCCATGAAACCCCACCAATGATTCCATTAAACCCATCATGCCAACTTGTTTTCATAAAAGAAGAAAACAACCTGAAACTTGGAATAAAAATAAAAACTCTGTTATTCTCAATTAAAAGCCAGTAATGAGATTGCAGATATGACAGAAAGACCCTCTGCGTACAAGAGGAGGCTCACCTTATACCCATCACAAGTGAAAAATATCCTCATGAGACCATCAAAAATGTTGTAGAGGAAAACTAGGAACCAATGAGAAGCACTTGTGCGGGAGATAATAGCCCATAAAGAGTTTTGTTTCCTCGAAGTTGGTTGCCCACAGAGGCTATAGATTCAGAAGCACACCCGTTTTTGGGTAGAAAGAAAGAATTCCGTACACTATTATCCAAAATAGCAGTATAGTGAGGAACTGCACTAGATCATCTCTCAGCTCCCAGGGTTTCTAAAATTTATCTTCACACTCATTAAGTAGTTTTGAATATTCTCCCACAAACAAGATGAAGAAGCTCACTTCCAAAAACCACAGACAAGTTTTCAAATCCTCTAGGGGTTAATCCAGATAAAGAATAAATTGTGTGGACCTTATACTACCCTGTGGTATAAGGATGCTTAGGATAAATGGATGACTCAGGACTATTTCACACTGGTCGTAACAATAGATTATTGGGAGCAAGGGATATCTGATAAGATGTGTTTAGGTACAATTCCCAAAGTAGCCCAGGTGCTAGATGGATTGATGAAGTGAAAACGAGGTTTCCTTAAGGTACATTATTAGAGCGACAAAAAGCTTGATGAGCTTGTCTTCCAAAAGGCAGTGGGAGCTATATTAATAGAATGCATTATTTCCAACGAGGATCGATTCACTGGTGAGATCAACAGAATGCAAGCCTTCCACCAAGAATTTATTCAAAAGGCAGTTTGGTCCACCAGACAATTTTGGGAGAATGCGCACCCTTTAAACCTAATACTGCACACAAAGGTAGAACAACTTCTCTTTGCAGTATAACCCTAGGGGACGTGTTTCTAGAATTACTTCTAGAACATAAATAATTATAATAAAGAAAAAAAGAACAGCAAAACATCTGCTTGACTAGTTTGAGTTGTTTTAGCAGTTCTACGAACGCCTCTAAAAACATGTTTTAAAGAGCTTTATAGGTTGCTAGGGTAATATTGTTATCTTTTTAAAAATAGTTAGTTTGCCACAATTCTCTAGCCACATATATGCGCAGTCTATTTTCAAAACAAAAGTCTGATTGCCACTAAAAAATAAAAATGAAAATGAAAACCCTAACACCGTAAATCATAGATCAAAGTTTTCTACATTAAAATGTCTATAGGTCCTAAGAGTTGAACCTAGCTCTGATACCATATGTAACAGCCCCGAAATAAAAACATGTAATTAATTAGATTAATCATGCGATTTATAATCAACACGCAATATATCAACTAATTAACTGTGAATTTCAAAACAATATGAGTAGAGACAACTTACTTGTGGCGATGATGTTTCTCACTTATGATTTTAAGGTTGAACACTGTTGAATTCTGCTAACTGCAACAAAGTCTTGGGGATGACTGTCCACCTAATTGTAGGCTCAATTGCACAAAATCTTGCTACAACTGGCCACCCCCGAGCCCTCAATAAACGTGCTACTGCTAGGGGATCTTTTGTCTTACAACACTATTCTCCCAAGAGAATGGATGATGGAATGCCTCTCATCTTCCTCACTATCTATTAAATAGAGCAAACATTGGAAGAGGAACCACATGCACACATTCCATGTGTCAACATGCAACTTTACTGCTTTCTTGTTTTATTTATTTTGTTTTTATTTTTTGATAGCTTTATTGATTTTTACTACTTTCTTGTTCTATTTCTATTTATATTTATTTAGAGCTTTAGTATTATTATTTATTATTTATTTACTATTACTAATTTTTATTTATTGTTTATTATTTATTTTCTTGTATTTTAAAATTATATTATATTATTTATTATTATTATTATTATTATTTATTATTAAGGGACATTGCACTATGAAAATAAGTACATAAACTGGACCACACTGTGGTAGGAAAGGGACCAAGTTGTGCTAGAGTTCACAAATATTTTTCATACCCTTTGCTGAGCTGAAATCTTTTGAGTTAGAATCCAACAAGGGGACTGACAAGGCAAAGAAGATTATTGATTTCTATATTCAGGCTTTTGTGATCCGTAATAAATTCAACAAAGTCTTTCCGTGGAAATCACATAAGAGAAATTTTTGGCTGACGTGTTTCAAACCAACAAGTGTGTTTCATCATTAGGACCAGATGAAGAGGCTGACCATGGCTAAGGATTAAATAGAGAGCAATGTAGAGACCAAAATTCAAGTAACAACTATATTTGAAAAATAATATTTAAATTATGATGTTAATTTTTTAATATATTAAAAACAAATATTATTAATTAACGACTATATTAAATGGCTAGTTTTTGAAAAATAATATTTAAATTATGATATTAGTTTATTAATTTATTAAAAACAAATATATTTTCTTTTTTTTCCCATAAGGAAAAAGTCATAATTTCTATTAATAATAGGAAATTACATTCTGTAGATGCTGGTCGCATATTCATATGAGGTCAGTGACCTGTTTGTATATGCAAAAAAAATGAAAAGAGCTAGATCTCCACGCAGGGATTCATCAAGTTTTTTTACAAAAATATTGATCTGCATAATGAGTACTGCTATAGGCCGTGCATAAACTTAAAAATATACAATATAAGTCCATGTGTCAAAATTTGTCAAAAATGGCTATGTCTGTTTTGGGCGGGTCAGTGACCCGTTCTATTGAGGTCTTCAAAAGGCCTGTGATAATATTGATGGAAAGTTCCATCAATCTGCTCCTGAATCAGCCATTGATCTAGATGGCTGTGCGCCGCTTCTTTGGAAAGTTGATCCGCTTCTGTATTCTGTTCCCTGTATATATGACGACAGACAAAGGATTCAAAAGAATATGTCAGTCTTTTGGCTTCATCCAGTATATTTCTCAAAGAATATGCATGACAATGAGATGCAGAATTTATCCAATTGCAAACAATCTGTGAATCTCCAAACAATTGCAGGTGTCTGCAGTGCTTCTGGTGAGCAAAGTGAATGATGTGCTTTGCGGTGCATAATTCGGCGAAATTATTTGTGCCATTTCCAAGTTTGATCTGTATTTTGAAGCAGTGTGATTCATTGATGTATAATACTGCACCACCGCCACAGCCCGCCTCCTGTGCGGAACCATCGAAGAAGGCCCAGGGCTTTGTCTTATCAATAGCGATGGGATGAATGGTGCGGGGTGGGTGGTTGGATATATTATCTGGTAATAGGTTGTATTCAACAATGATATGATTTAGTATTGTAGGCCAGAGGGGAGCTTTGTTGTTGAATATGATATGGTTCCGAGCTATCCAAATAGCTCTACACACGATGAGAGGTAAGTTAATGATTTTTCCTGAGTGTGCTCGATTCCAAGAGCTCCAAGCCTCCTGAATGTTCGCGCCTTGCCACGCTGTGAGGAAGGTATAATGTGATGCAATGCTGTGCCAGAACTCTCTAGTGACTGTACAGTGGAGGAATAGGTGATCTGTGCTCTCCTCTTCGCTACAGCATAGGTGACATCTGTATGGCCCGTGGTAAGATCTTTTCATGAGATTTTTCCCTGTGGGGATCTTGTCAAATAAGATGTTCCACATTAATAGACGGCATCGGGGGGCAGCTTGTAGCTTCCATAGATTTTTCCAGTGAGGGAGGATGTTCGGGGGCATATGTGGCTCCATTAGTTTCAGGTACCCCATTTTGGGGGTATACATGCCATGTTTTGAATGGGCCCAAATGAGCTCGTCCGGTCCTTCAGTCAACCTAATGTGAGCCTGGGTGAGAGCGTCGGTGAAGTTCCCCCATTCAGCCTGCCATTGCTCAGGAATACCCAGTGTCTCGGATGAGAGCCAAGCCTGTTGTAGGAAACTTGAGTTATCACCGTCGCCAACTTGATTGATATGTGAAATGCCTCTGCTGTGTAGGTGTCTGATGAGGCCTTCCGAGAGTCTATGTGTATTACCACATCCGACCCATGGGTCTTTCCCAATTCTAACACTCTGCCCACTCTTGATGCGCCAGGTAATGCTCTCCCTTAAAAGAGGAAGGGAGCGTAATACTGCTTTCCAAATGTTAGATATGTTGTGCCCAGGCTCTTGATGCTGTCGGAACCAGTCCATAAGATGAGTAGGTCTGATGTATTTTGCTTGGGCGACACGGGACCAAAGGCTATCAGAGGTCAGTAGCTGCCATCCAAGTTTAGCAGCTAGAGCATTTGCAAAGAGATCAAGCCTTTTGATACCCCAGCCACCCCAGCGCTTTGGCTTGGCTATAGTGTCCCATTTCACCCATGCAAAGATCTTCCCAGATTGCTGTCCTTTCCATAGAAATCTAGAGCATATACTCTGGATTCTGTTGAGTACTCCCCGTGGTATCCAAGCAAGGGTCATCCAGTAGACTGGCGTAGCTTCTATAACTGCTTTAATGAGAGTCATCCGACCCGCTCGAGAGAGGTATTTGTGATACCATGTCTGAAGTCTTTTTTCCACCTTGGCTATCAGCCAAGTCCAGTCGGCAATTTTGTAGCCAAGGGGTTTGAGTCTATACCCCAAATACTTGATACCGTCCGCTAGGGTAGTTGAGGTGAAGGGGAAGCGTTGTGTGGCGTATGCTATCTCATGTCTGGAGCAATCAACCGAAGTGATAGTGGATTTACTATCGTTTACCATCATCCCCGTAGCTTGCTGAAATAGGAGGAAGTTGTTGTGAAGGGCTGTGACATCTCCAATACCTCCATTGAGAAATATGAGGATATCATCCACAAACAGAAGGTGCGTGAGGAAAAAATTTTCCGATATATTGATGCCAGTCATCTGGTGCCTATCCCTGGTTGCAATGATAAGCCTACTGAGCCCCTCCATGACAAGTAGGAAGAGGAGAGGGGAGAGAGGGCAGCCCTGCCTAAGCCCTCTTTCCGATGTGAAAAAAGGTGTGGCTTCCCCATTGAGGAGGACACTATATGGCACATCAGTGATGCAGCTCATGACCCATTTAGTGAAGTGGTATGGAAAGCCGAGGTGGGTCAGTAGCAATCTGATGTAGAGCCAATTGACTCTGTCAAAGGCTTTGGATAGATCCACCTTCAATATCATGCCTTTCTGTTTTTTAGTGTGGAGGGTGTGAAGGAGTTCCTGAGCAGTGGCAATGGCTTCATGGATCTGTCGGTGGTTTAAGAAAGCGAATTGTTCTGATGAAATATGGCGAGATAAGATAGGCTTCAGTCGGTTGGCAATGATTTTGGCTACAATTTTGTATAGACAGTTGCAGAGAGATATAGGTCAGAAATCGTTGAAAGATGTAGGGTGATCGGCTTTAGGGATGAGGGCGATGAAGGTAGATTTTAGGGCCGAAGAAACTCTACCTTCCTGTCTGCAAAGCTCGATGACTTTCAGGAGATCATTTGCCAGGATGTCAAAGAAGGCGATATAGAACTCAATGGACCATCCATCCGGGCCTGGGCTCTTATCTTTCTTAAACCATTTGATGGTCGCTTCAAGTTCCTCCATGGTCACTTCCTGAGTGAGGTCGTCTTGTTCCTCTTGTGTGACGAATCTGGGGAATTTCTCGGCCACCCTCATGATTTCGAGTATGTTGGCTTCCCTGGGTGCCTTATATATGCTTTTGAAGTGATCAGTTGCTAACTTTGCCAGGTGCCTCTGAGATGTGACTGTATGGTTCTGATCATCTTTTAATTCCCAGATTGTGTTAATGGCCTTCCTGCCATTGGCAAAGTTGTGGTAGAATCTGGTGTTGTCATCCCCAGCTGTGAGCCATATGGCTCTGCTTCTCAGCCTCCAACTTTCTTCTCTTTCTTTCAGGATCTGTGTCCGTTTGGTGATGAGAGAAGTATATAGCTCCTTGCTTTCCTGGGTAGGGAAGGTGCCTCCCTCATCTTCCTCATGAGTAGCAATGATCCTTTCAGCCTCGCTCAATGTGTGGTCATCACGGAGTCGCTTCTGATGAGCCCAGAGCTTAGAGATTCTTTTGAGCTCAGATAACTTCCTGGTGAAGCCTTCAATAAGGTTTTCACCTTCTCCGATGGGGTTGTTCTGCCAGTACTCAGTGATCATCTGAGTGTATGATGGGTCCTGTAACCATGAAGAGTTAAACTTGTAAGGGCTCTTAATTCTGGTGTGGGAGTCAGAGGTCTCCAGGTAGATTGGCCGATGATCCGAGATGCCCCCTGATCCAATCCACTGTCTGATGTGAGCAATGCTGTTATAAAGGGGTTCTTTAATCAGGAATCTGTCAAGCCTCCTGGCTAAGCTCTGGTCACCGCATCGATTGTTAGACCAGGTGGGCTGAAGTTTTGCCATAGGAGTATCTATCCAGTGGTGTTCATCCAACAGAGTGGATATAGCTTCCGAGAAGGGATCCACCCTGGCTGCATGTCCCCAGGATTCACAGAAGCCCAAGGTGAAGTTGAGGTCTCCTCCCATAATGATGTTATCTTCACTTAGTAGGGCTGATCCCAGAAGGGAGTTCCAGTAGGTCGCCCTATCAGAGCAAGGGCCATATACATTGATGAGGCGAAGGTCAAGTTCCATGGAGCGAGCATATGCATCAATTCCAATATACCCACGTCCACCCCAAGTATTCTTAAGTCTCAGGGCTTTATTATTGATGCCAATAGCCAATCCACCAGATCTCCCAGCAGCATCTAGTGCGAAGAAGGTCCAATTGGGTAACCAGGTCTTGAATATGGGAATAAGAGTATCAGCAGGGCAAAGAGTCTCTTGTAGAAATATAATATCCAGTTGTGCAAGGGAGAGCAGTCTCCTGAGGGCTAGTTTTTTGGGATTACTAGCAAACCCTCTGCAGTTATAGGATAGAATCTTCATGATGGAAGGGAGGCAGGGCCAGTCTGTGCTCTAAGGGCCCTAAAGATGGTCTGCTGTCGTCCAATGGCGACCTCAGCATCTGCAGTGTGTCTAGCTTTCGATATTCGTGATGGCCTACCCCTGGTGTGCTTAAGAGAGGTAGGTACAGAATCCAGGGCAAGTCCAATAACATCCGGGCCTCTATCTTTAGATCTGGGGCGGAGGGAGTATCTGGGGGGAGCAGGGGAAGTAGGGGCCGGGAGCACTTCAGAAGTGGGGGGAAGTGAGGGCGAGCGTGTGGAGGAGATCAGAGGGGGGGAGGGGATAGGGCAGATGAGAGAGGGAGGGGGAGAAACGATGGATGAAATAGAAGATGTATGTGCAGTGTGCAATTGATGCAAATGTGCAGATGCAATATCATGATGTTCAATCGGGGGCGATAGAATGAAAGTTGAAGATGGGACAGACATACCCGGCATATCGGTCCTCATCGGCGCAGAGTCTGCGAGGGCTGTGGCGGATGATGCGCGGGTCCGGACCCCAGTCGAGGAACTCGGAGGATCTGGAGGAGATCCATCAACCTGCCCCTGAGTGTCCCCGGGTTCTCCTGTGGGCGGATGAGTAGGTGATGGGGGGGGACGAGCCTGTGTATCCTCATGATTTTGTACCATTCCTTTACGAAGTAGAGGGCAATCCCGATAGAGATGCCCAACTTTGTGGCATCTGCGGCATCTGTATGGGATTCCTTCATAATCTATGATCTGCCTCCAGGATGTGTCCCTCCATTGTATCGTGATATATTCCAGAAGGCCGCCCCTAGTGTCCAGGTTGATGAGGAGGCGTGCGTAAGCCATCATACCCGTGTGAAGATACGATTTGTCGTAGTCCATGAAGCCGCCGATGGAATTTCCAATTCTCCTGAATATGTCTTCTGACCAGTACTGCAGGGGGAGACCGGGAAGCCTGATCCATACCGGACCTATCCCAATCTGCTCTGTTGCCGGATTGAATAAAGGAGTCCATCGTTTAAGAAGTACTGGAGCGTGTTCGAAGTGCCAAAACGAGGATAGGACCCAATTTGTGTGGTCGGCACGAGCAAATCTGAATGCAAACCATCCTCTCACAAAGGTTTGCACAAAGGGGATGTCAACCAGGTGATGACCCCATACTTCCGTAGCCCAGGTCTTGAGTTGAGCTGCCGAGTAATGTCTGCCTCTGATGCGGCCCACGAGGACCCTGTCTGCGAAATCCATAATTTCGCCCCACTGTATATCTTCTTCAAGCCTGAGAAAAGTATCCTCTGCCCTGGATTTAAAACAACGGTACTTCTGTTTGTGACCAGATCTCGACGGAGGGTTAGATACCAAGTCGGGGCCGAAACCCTGGGGGGGAGGAATGCTGGGAGCGGGGTGCAGGGGGCTGGTACTGGTGGTGAAATGAGGTCCAGAGAGAGGCGGAATCCCGGTGAAGCTACCCGATAGAGGTCCGGCAGATGAGGAGGCGGTTAAGGGGGGGGCGGAAGGCGGAATGACATTAGTCGACCGGGGTTCCGAGGAATGTGCAGGGGTGGAACTAGGGTTAGGGTTTATGCAGCCCGCCACAAAACCCAGGGTGGCCGGAGAGTGGGGAGGAGTAGACAAAGCCGGCCAGGTTGGGGGGGAGTCCGGGAGAATCACTGGATAATGACTCGTCGGCAACCCATCAGAATAAGAAACCAAATTTTCTGGGAGATCTGTATGGAACATACCTTGAGATGTAGGGTAGGGTGTACGCCAGATGGAGACACCCTCCAGCGGGTCCTCAGAGTAGTCGACAGCGTCCTGATCCTCCATCTTGACAGCGACAAACCTCGGAACGGTGGACACCTCGGACACAGTTAACCGCGGAGAACCAAGGGTTAGGGCAGCGTGACCGAAGACGGTTATGGCGATCCGGTAGCAGGTGCAGAGGTTGAACAGGAGAGCAGGGGAGAGCCCGAGCCCGTGCGCGGCCTAGAGAGGGAACGGCGACCGGGGAAGCGGCGAGAGTGACTGGGAGGATAACCGATGCGAACCGCAGGAAAAACAGGAGCCCTTGTGACTAACCGAAACCGCTGCGCTCCATTTCCGCAGAGCCTCTGATGTCCTATTAAAAACAAATATTAATAAGTAACAACTATATTAAACGGTTAGTTTTTGAAAATAATTATTTAAATTAATTTATTAAAATCAAATATAAAAAAAAATATCATTGATGTAAAGCTTAACACCACCATTTCCACCACATAGGTCTAGAAGATTGAGACTAAATATCTAGAGGAGGGGCAGCGTATCTTCCACTCAATGATGTGGGTGAAGGGTTCTCAATTGGAGTTTAATGTTGACAATGAAAACCAAAAAAAACTTATCTCAGTTGAGGTCATGAAGTGGTTGGGCTTGCCAATGACACTACACACACAACCATACACCATCAAATGGCTCCAGCAAAGGAAATATCTCCACATTAGCTATTAGTGTCGCCTACCCTACAACATCAAGCCTTTCACAGATGAGGTACTATTTGATGTTGCTCCCCTTGAAGTTTCTGATGTATTATTAGGCCTGTTGTCACACAAAGTGTCTAGGCACCGCAACAACGCTTAGAGTAAGGGTTTTCACTCTAATTCTTACTCACTCCGTTTAGACTCTCTCCTAGACAAGTCAAGTGGGGTAGTTCGTAAGGTGAATGAATGAGAATAGCCTATGGAACACAGGCTGTAGGAGACTTGAAGATGGAAAACTTGATGAATTTAGGACAAATCTTGGTTAACTGAAATAAGATAAACACAAGACACATCCACATGATAGAAAGGATTATAGACCAATGCCTTAGTATTCGATTAGTGATAGACTGAACATAAACAAGATATCCCAAATAATTTATATATGTGACGAATAGTGACAATCATGAATGATCAATGTAAATGCCCAAAACTACAATATGTTCTAGCAATTAAATCCCATGAAGAATTATGAAAATTAACTGCTAAGCAATGGTTCTAGATTAAAAATGGTTTTGTTCAATAACCTAGATCTAGAATTAAATTATCATTCTCCAATAGTCAATAAATTTCTTAAAACAATAGCTGCACTTGACAATAGAGAAATTACTACCACAAAATTTAAAATCTTAAACCTAACACAAAAGACACCAAGGAACTTTAGATTAGAGTTTTAATTATCCCTTAGGTAAATTTCTAATGTGTTAAGCTCATGAGGCAATTTTAATGTGGCAAATGAAATAATTAAACTTTAATGTGACCAAAAATAATAAAATCAAAAGGGCTTTAATAAATTAAAATTTTAAATGGGCCATAAGCCACATTAATTTTTTTAATGTGAAAGCACAAATCCTCAAGTTTTTAATAATCCCAAGTCACAAAATTGAAATCTTTTAAATTTTTTAGATTTTTCATTTTTTTTTCAAATGAAAATAAATATTTAAAATCATAAGTTAAAAAAAAAAAAAACCAAATCGAATTTCAAATGAAAATAAAAAAAATATATACTAAAGCTTCACCCCTAATTCATATACATATTATAAAAAGAAAACAAATTAAACTTGTTGGCAGTATGCCACAGGTTTGGCAGTATGACACAGGTGTTGTCCTTGATGGCAACTCACTCCGATGACAAATCACAGTTCAGGCTCTCAGAATGAAGGAAAAAGAGATATGCGCAGGTTCCCCTTAACCAAATTGCGTATACATGCGTGATAGCCGATCAAAAGGCACGTATACGTATGCACACACTTTCATGTAAGGAAAAGAGCGTACATGTGGGAAAACTTGTTTTTAGTCCATGGTATTTAGTCTTAGGTATTTGGACCTATGGTTTTGGACCATGGTATCTCGTCCAAAGTGTTGAACCCAGGTGTTGGGTCCCAAGGATTGGTTCTAAGTGGTTTTGGATCATGGTATTGAGTAAGGCATAAGACTATAAAGGGGGAAGGAGATCATTAGGGAAAGGCACTCAAGGATTGAATATTTGATGAAGAGGAAGATCTACAATACTGGTCATTGGGTTATGATGCATAGCTGAATCTGAATCAAGGAGGAACCTGAGCGCTAGGAGAAGGATAAGTTCTATTGATGGGTTAAGATCTTAAGGCTTGAATAGAAGTATCTTTGTGTGATGTTGATCTGTTATATTTGGTGCATGACTTGATCTATAAATTTGATAATCTGGGTATAATTGATGTCTAAATATTTGAAAAGGGTAAATTATCTTTTATAGATCTGTACGCATGTTCGGCATAGCAAAGGCACGTATACATGCTAGTTCGGTAATTCAAAATAACGTATACACAGGTTTGCCTTAATACAACAACATATGCACACAGGTTCTACATATTGAAGTAGCGTACATCTCATAAAATATGTTTTAGCTACTTCTGCTTATTGCTGCAGTGTTCTGGGTTCAGGATTGGTTTCTGGTAAGTGTTACTGTTTTCGGGCTACAACATTCAGAGAAGTGATTGTTTGATTCAATTTTTGGTTGGTGCAAAGGAGATTGGTTGATGCAGATATATTTGATGTTTGATTGATGTTATTGATGGATCCAGTCTGAAAATTTATGAAACGTGGTCCCTGGAAGAAAAGAGAAGGTTGTAGCCTTCTGTAGGTCAGCACCTAAGAACTAGTACATCAGCTAGTACAAGCGCTAAGGGGGTTGTAGCTCCCTTTCAGGAGAAGTTGGAGAACAAGAGAAGGTTGTAGCCTTCTGCAGGTAGAAGCCTGCGTACTGGTATAAGATTGCACCAGTACAAAAATATTGTAAAAGAAGTTTTTTATTAAAAGAAGATAGAGACAAATTGCAGTAGGTGGTTTTCACCCACATTGGGTTTCCACCTTATATCCTATGTTCATGTGTGTAATTTCTTGTAGGGTTTACTACACTTGATTATTGTTTTATGGTTCTGATACACAGATTAAGATTAGCTAACTAAATTAGAAGTCTGCAAGATATACGCGGTTTTCTCTAAACACAGTTGCGTATATACACATGTTTGATTAATAGAAGTAGCGTATATAAATTTGGTTATGGAAATGAAAAATTGTTAAATTTCTAATACTGATTCATCCCCCCCCCCAGTATTATTTCCAACAATTGGTATCAGAGCAGGTCCTTTAGAAGAAGCTTGATCGCTCGAAATAATATCTATCATCATGAGAAACTACGAAAAGGAGGCATCCATCAGGCCACCAATCTTTGATGGGAGCAAATTCGTCTATTGGAAGGTAAGAACCACAACCTATCTTCAATCTCTTGGTACAGAAGTTTGGGATATCGTGGAAGGAGGATACACATTTCCATCAGCAACTCCTATAGATATGGCTGGTAAAAAGCAGTATGAAACAAATGCAAAGGCTGTCAATACTCTATTGGGGAGTCTATGTCAATCAGAATTTGTCAAAGTTATGCAGCTCAAAACCGCCAAAGAGGGACAAGATCATCCTAAGCTATGAAGGAGATGATCAAGTAAAACGTGCAAAACTACAATCTCTAAGAATTCAATATGAAACTCTCAGAATGCACAATGATGAAAGTGTGGCTAATTATTTCTTACATATAGATGATATTGTTAATCGCATGAAAAATTTGGGTGAAGAGATAAAAGAAGTTACTTTAGTTGAAAAGGTTCTAAGATCCTTGTCTTATAAGTTTGAATCAAAAGTTTCTGCCATAGAAGAAAAGCAGAATCTTCAGAGTATTACTATGTCACAGCTGCATAGAATCATAACTGCTTTTGAAATGAGAAAATGGGGGCCATCAGACATGAGAGAAGCCGCGTTCAAAGGAGAATACAATGAGTCAGGGCATACGTCAGAAGGAGAGGAAGAATCAAACTTTGTCAAGAACCGTCAATGGGGTTCTGGAAGATTCATAGTAAGCTACCTTTCAAATGCTTTGCTTGTGGAAGAGTCGGTCACTATGCAGCCAAATGTCCTCATAAATATAAGCTTGATAAAGGTAAGGAACCAGTTAAATGGAACAGAAAACAGAACGTAAATAAGAAGAGTTATTATACACATGAAGACAGTGATGGACTTTCAAATAGTGATGAAGATGAACATGGTAATGATTATATACTTTTGATGGCTTTTGAAGATGATGATTTCTTGGATGCTATAAATGAAGATGATCTCTATGAAGAAATTTCTAAACTTAAAATCTGTTTAGAAGAGAAGAGTATGATCATAGATATTCTGACATTCCAACTTGTTGAAAGGGAAAAACACAATGAAAAGTTAGAATGTGAAATTGTGGGGCTTAGAAAAGATATTGAGAAAACAAAAGCTCTTAATCATAGATTTGCTAAAGGATCTGAAACTTTAGATGAGATTATCAAAGTGCAACATTCTCCTCTAATCAAGATAGGTCTTGGATATATTAAAGAAGCATCTCAAGCACAAAAGCCATCCACCTCCAAAAGTTTTCTTGATGCAACAAGGAGAAGTGAACAGGTTAACAATCGTCAAAAAAGGCATAAAGCAGATCACCAGGTAAATCAGGGTCAATCTACTTCAAGAATGAACAGAGATCACCAAGTAAATTGGGGTCAATCTACTTCGAGGATGAATAGAAGCTACAACCAACTGCAGGTAAATCATTCTCAACTTGCCTCAAGAATGAATGGAAACTACAATAACCTAGACGGTAGATTTGATAATCACAGGAATTTCTTTAATGGCCAATGTTTTTCATGTCATAACTTTGGACACAAAGCTGCTCAATGTGTTTCCTACAAGACCATCATGACTCGAGAAGCACAAAATCAAAGGAATGTGACTGGGATCATGAAGAGGACCTACGATAACTTTTTTGCTCTTGAAAATGAAATAGAATGCTCTATTTGTAACAACTTCGGTCATGAAGATTCTGAATGCAGGAGTCAGTTTCGGCAAACATCTCAGAAGGAGAAAGCTTCATTGGGTCCCAAAACATGGAGAAAGAAAGAACAACAACCAGAAAAATGTGGTATATCCTTATATGCAGAAGGACAGGAAAATCAGTGGTACATCGACAGTGGATGCTCGAAACATATGACATGTGATAAAGAAAAACTTTAGTAATATAGTGCCTTAGAAAAGGAAAGGAAGGTCTCATTTGGAAATGACACCCATACACTCATAAAAGGTAAAGGCTCTGTTCTTTTGAAAGAAAAGGTCAAAGATGGAAATGTTATGTATGTTGATGGCCTAAAGCATTATCTATTGAGTGTTAATCAAATGTGTAATCAAGGAAATGAGGTAATATTTCGATCAAATGGATGCATTTTTCATGAGCTTGATACATGAGAAACTGTGATCAAAGGCATAAGAACTCCAAATAATTTATACATACTCAAGGGAGGACAACAACAATGCTATCTAAGCAAAAATAATGAACATTGGCTACGACACAGAAGATTGGGGAATCTTAGCTTCCCTTAGATAAGGAAAGCATGCAAATATCAGGCGGTTCGTGATCTCCCTGACATCAGAATTCTAGACAATACAATATGTAAATCATGTCAGTTTGGTAAGCAAACCATAACTAGATTCCTTGAGAAGGAAGGATCAGCTAGTAAGCCACTTGAAATTGTCCATACTGATTTATGTGGTCCATCAAGGAAAAAGTCACCTCGAGGAGAAGAATACTTTATATTGTTCATTGACGACATTTCCAGGATGTGTTGGATAGGACTTCTGAAGCATAAAGACGAAGCTTTTGAAAAGTTCAAAGAATTCAAAGCGTTCATTGAAAATGAATTAGATCGTAGAATAAAATGCCTCAGGTTTGATCGAGGAGGGGAATTTACCTCGGATGATTTTTTTGACTTTTTTGAAGAACATGGAATAAGAAGGGAATTCTATATTGCAAGGACTCTTCATCAAAATGGAATAGTGGAAAGGATGAACATAACAGTTCAAAAAATGGTTCGTGCTATGCTTGATGAGTCTGGAACTCCTGCAACCTTCTGGGGTGAAGCTGCATTTGCTGCCATTACTATTCTCAACAAAAAAAATGTCTAGGTAAACAACACTCAAACTCCTCATGAACTTTGGTATGGTAAGACTCCTACGGTAAAATACTTCAAAGTTTTTGGAAGAAAATTTTACATAAAAAGGACTGATGAAAACCTTGGCAAGTTTGAACCTAGAGCAGATGAAGGCATTCTCCTTGGTTACTCTTCCCGAAGTAAAGGATATAAGTGTTACAATAAAAGACTTGGAAAAATTGTTCAAAGTATTGATGTGGTGGTTGATGAAGTAAGCAACAATCCAAAGCAGATAAAAACTGAAGAGTTTGAAGATGAAGATGACTATCCTTCAACTTCAAATCAGACTAATGATGAAGAAGAAACCTATGAGGCACCACAAGAACAGATAAGGATAGAAGAAAAGACTCCATCCAGGTACATACAGAAGAATCATCCAGAGACTCAAATTTTGGGACAAAAAGAGGCAGGTGTTCAAACAAGAAGAACTATTATAGAAGCTTCAAGCTCTCTAGCATTTCTCTCCTCTGTCGAACCACAAAATGTAAGTGAAGCATGCAAAGATGAATGCTGGGTCAAGGCCATGAATGAAGAACTTGAGCAGATTGAAAAGCATAACACTTGGGAATTGGTTCTTAGTCCTAATGATAAGAATGTCATAGGGACCAAATGGATATTCAAAAACAAGTTGAATGAAAATGGAGATGTTATTAGAAACAAGGCTAGACTTGTTTGTAAAGGGCATGCTCAACAAGAAGGTATAGACTTTGAAGAAACTTTTGCACCGGTTGCTAGACTTGAAGCCATAAGAATGTTCCTTGCTCTTTCTAGCTTTTAGAAGTTAAAAGTATATCAAATGGATGTGAAATCTACGTTTCTAAATGGAGAGTTAGAAGAAGAAGTGTATATTGAGCAACCGGATGGATTCATCCTTGGAAATGATCCAAAAATTGTATGCAGACTTAGAAAGGCTCTCTATGGTCCTAAACAAGCTCCAAGGGTTTGGTATTAACATCTGGACAAATACCTCCATCAACAAGGTTTTTCAAAAGGATCAACAGATAGAAATCTATATATAAAAATTGACAATGATAAATTGCTAATACTTGTTGTGTATGTTGATGATATCATATTTGGTAGCAATAAAGAAGCCATGAGTCAAAACTTTGCCTTGGTGATGCAGAAAGAATTTGAAATGTCCCTGCTAGGTGAGCTCACATATTTTCTTGGTTTACAAGTCCAACAAAACAAAGACGGTATCTTTCTATCACAAACCAAGTATCTCAAGCAGATCTTGAAGAAATATGGCATGGAAGATTCAAAACCAGTATGTACCCGTATGGTAACAAGATGCAGCCTCAGTTTAAATGATGAATCGGTAGCAGTACATCAACTAACCTATAGATCCATGATTGGTAGTATGCTCTATCTAATAGGTACCCAACCAGACATCATGCATGTAGTGGGAATAGTTGGAAGATTCCAAGCAAATCCAAAAGAAGCACACCTTCAGGTAGTTAAAACGATTTTCAAATATCTTCAAGGAACACAAAACTATGGCTTATGGTATCCTAGAGATATAGATCTCACACTTCATGCATATACATATGCAGATTGGGCAGGAAGTGCGGATGACAGAAAAAGCATTAGTGGTGGTGCATTCTTCATGGGTTCCAGATTAATATCTTAGTTCAACAAGAAACAAAGTTCAATTGCACTATCTATAGCTGAAGCAGAATATGTCGCTGCTGCATCTCGCAGCACACAACTCCTTTGGATGATAAAAACATTGCAAGACTTTCAAATCACTTGTACTCCACCTCTCTCCATTTTATGCGATAATACAAGTGCAATTAGTATTTCAAAGAATCCAGTCATGCATTCAAAGACCAAGCACATACCTATCAAATATCATTTCCTCCGGGAACAAGTGCTTGAACAGAAGGTTAAATTGGATTATGTTCCCTCCAATGAATAGGTTGCAGACATATTCACCAAACCACTGCCAAGGGAGACATTTGAATACCTTAGACAGAAGATGGGAGTAGTTGATGCATCATATTGCTGTTGAAACTTATCTGTTTCAGAGAAAAGTGGTTGTACGCGAGTTTCATGAAGTGCATCTGCGTACATACGCCTGTTCTGTGGATACAGCCGCTTATATGTTGATTTGAAGACAAGCAGTGGGCTAGAGTCAGGATGAAAAGAATTTGATATGGGTATGACAGAGACCATTAGGCACAGGTTCAAGGGAGCATATACTTCTAATAATGCATTGTTGGCATTATCTTAGAAGATCTTGGTTCAATTTTACAGTTTTTTTTGGTGGAACAGGTGCTGAGGGAGAACATGGTCGCTGGTTTGAATAATGATTGACAGATGCTGCTAATGATAGTTGTTGATGACTATCATAGTCTTGTTTTAGTTATTTTGTTTCTATGTCATGAATCTCTTTTATCATCAAGGTCATGTAACGACCTATTTTGGTTTCCCCACTATGCCTAGGATGGATGATGTAATGTTCTTGTCTTATCATGTGTAAACTTTTGGTGTATCCCCACTTGGTTGGGTGGATGAATCAATATTGGTATATCCCCACTTGGTTAGGAGATGAATGTGTGTATGAGTCTTTGGTGATAAGAAGGTCATTTATGATTTATAAAGTCATGTTCTTTCTTGTAGAACATCTTTTTGCAAATCTTGCCTACAGTTAGGGGAAGCATGGAAAACACAACAAAGCAGAGATTTTAGCATGTACTCAAGGGGAGCATAACCCTTTATGTGACTTGGGGTTAGCATCAAGTCCAAAGGGGGATATTGCTGGCATTATGACACAGGTTTGGCACTATGAAACAGGTGTTGTCCTTGATTGAAACTCACTCCAATGACAGATCACAGTTCAAGCTCTTAGAATGAAGGAAAAAGAGATATACGTAGGTTCTGCTTAACCAAATCGTGTATACACGTGGGTGAGACGATCAAAAGGCACGTATGCATATGCACACATTTTCATGTAAGGAAAAGCGCATACATGTGGGAAAACTTGTTTTTGGTCCATGGTATTTAGTCCTAGGTATTTGGACCTATGGTTTTGGACCATGGTATCTCGTCCGAAGTGTTGGACCTAGGTATTGGGTCCCAAGTATTGGTTCTAAGTGGTTTTGGATCATGGTATTGAGTAAGGCCTAAGAATAGAAAAGGGGAATGAGATCATTAGGTAAAGGCACTCAAGGATTGAATATCTGATGAAGTGGAAGATCTACAATACTGGTCATTGGGTTATGATGCATAGCTCGATCTGAATCAAGGAGGAACCTGAGTGCTAGGAGAAGGATAAGTTCTATTGATGGGTCAAGATCCTAAGGCCTGAATAGAAGTATCTTTGTGTGATGTTGATCTGTTATATTGGCACATGACTTGATCTATAAATCTGTTAATCTAGGTATAACTGATGTCTGAATATTTGAAAAGGGTAAATTATCTTTTATAGATCTGTACGCAGGTTTGGCACAGCAAAGGCGTGTATACATGCTAGTTCGGTAATTCAAAACAACGTATATACAGATTTGCCTTAATACAACAACGTATGCACATAGGTTCTACATATTGAAGTAGTGTACATCTCATAAAATATGTTTTAGCTACTTCTGTTTATTGCTGCAGTGTTCTGGGTTCAGGATTGGTTTTTGGTAACTGTTACTGTTTTCTGGCTATAGCATTCAGAGAAGTGATTGTTTGATTCAATTTTTGGTTGGTGCAAAGGAGATTGGTTGATGCAGATATATTTAATGTTTGATTGATGTTATTGATGGATCCAGTCTGAAAATTTATGAAACGTGGTCCTTGGAAGAAAATAGAAGGTTGTAGCCTTTTGTAGGTCAACACCTACATAATAGTACATCAGCTAGTAAGAGAGCTAAGGGTGTTGTAGCTCCCTTCCAGGAGAAGCTAGAGAATGAGAAAAAGTTGTAGCCTTCTGCAGGTAGAAGCCTGCGTACTAGTATAAGACTGCACCAATATAGAAATATTGTAAAAAGAAGTTTCTTATTAAAATAAGATAGAGACGAATTGCAGCAGGTGGTTTTCACCCACATTGGGTTTCCACCTTATATTCTGTGTTCATGTGTGTGATTACATGTATTGTTTACTGCACTTGATTACTGTTTTATGGTTCTGATACACAAATTAAGATCAACTAACTAAATTAGAAGTCTTCAAGATATACACGGTTTTCTCTAAACAAAGTTGCATATATACGCAGGTTTGAGCGTATATAAATTTGATTATGGAAATGAAAAATTGTTAAATTGCTAATACTGATCCACCCCGCTTCTTAGTATTATTTCCAACAAAACTAACGTAATGCATGTACAATGTAAATGAAATAAAAAACAAAGAAAAGTCGAATGCGATGAGTTTTTTGTTGTGTGCAGGTCAAAGATGCTCGACAACGGTAGAAGGAAAGAATCTGTAGATCGACGAAAGGAGGAGGGAGCTACAATGACAGATGAGGAGCTAGATAGAGCAATGACAACAAATGGGAATGGAGGACTCGAGGAAAACACAAGCAGAGAGAGATGGCAGCGATGGTTTTAAGGGCAACACACATAGATAAAAACATAGGTGTATAAGGAGCTGCAGATCAATGAGATGAGGGATCCATGCAGGTTTAATGGAGCAGGAAACCACAAAGGATTGTGGGCCTTTCCTTAAAAAAAAATTCAAATTTTATAGTGAGAAACAAATTGAAGAGACCAATCAATAAAAATGGTAGCCCAAAAACTCTTTGAAAATTTTCCAGAAATCTTAATTAAAATTTTGAATCCACTTGTTTCATATTTAACCCTGAAACCCTCATGAAATTTCTAGATCTAATAATAAAAAATTTAAATTTAAACCCTTGGACTGCAAAATGTCTGAATAATATCTCTGGAAAATTATGTAAGTAAACCCCCAGAGATCCAGATCTTACCCTTTAGGGCCTAGATCTGAGTTTTGCACAAATTCTGTTCAGATCTGTAGCTTCACGACAACAAGAAAACACCCAAATGATATATACAATGATAAAAATGTTGGATGTGGAGCCTGATTATCTTCTTTATTCAGAGGTATCACCACATTGGACCCCATTTCATAATGAGGAGATTGTGCGAGAGCGAAGAGGGAATTACATCAGATCTTTTGTAGGTTGTATCTCTTCATCTTGCTACATAATATAAAAGGAAGGACTGGTTGTTTCTCCGTGGATGTAGCCCAAATTGGGTGAACCACATATATCTGTTTCTTTCTTGTTTTATGCATTTTCTTTATTTATATTTCTGCAGTATATTTTATGTGTTCCATTGCTTTGTAATATATAATTTTCTAACAACTAGTATTAGAGCCAAAGGTTTATTTGGCTGATAAAATCACAGGAGAGAAGGGTTCCTGGTTCGAGTGGGAGCAATGGCAGAAGATGATAGTTTTAGGGTCGAAAAATTTAATGGCCAAGACTACAGCTGTGGAAGATGCAGATGAAAGATTATCTATATCAGAAAGATATGTACCTACCATTGAGAAGAAATACAAAGAAGCCAATGAGTATGATAGACACAAAATGGGATATTCTCAACATAAAGGCACTTGGAACAATACGGTTGTTCCTAGTAGCATTGGTAGCATTGAATATTTCAAAGGAAACAACAACAGAGGGTTTAATGTTAGCATTGGACAAACTATATGAAAAATCCTTGGCCTCAAATAATGTATTTCTTATTAAGCGTTTATTTAATATGAATATGTTAGAAGGTGGATCTACTGCTAACCATTTAAATGAATTTAATACAGTTACTAGTTAGTTAAGTTATGTAGGGGTAACTTTTGATGATGAAGTTAGGGCTCTATTATTTCTATGCTCATTGCCAGAAAGTTGGAATGGTTTAATTATGGCTATTAGTAACTCTGTCTTTGGATCTAGTACTTTAAAGTTTGATGATGTTGTTGGTGCAATCCTCAGTAAGAAGATGCAATGGAAACACTCCGGTGATACATCAGGTAATGCTTTGACTGTAGAGACTAGGGGAAGAAAAATTGAAAGAGGAAAGAGCCCAGGATATTGCAGTAAGTTAAGGAAAGGAATATCCAAGTCAAAATCGGGGATAATGTGCTGGAAATGTGGGAAGAAAGGATACCTGAAGAAAGACTGCAAATCTCAGAACGGAAAAGAAGGAGACACACAACAAGAAAACAATCATGAAGTGAATGTGACAGGTGATGTGTGGCAAGATGCTTTGATTCTTTCATTATAAAATATTATTGATGCATGGGTGGTAGATTCAAGGGCCTCATTTCATGCCACACTTGATAGGAAACATTTTCATGATTATGTTCAAGGAGATTTTGGACAGGTTCGATTGGGTGATGATAAACCTTGTAAAATCATTGAAGGTGTAAAAATTTCTCATTTCCTACCCCAGTTTTCAGTGTCACCTTATTTCTCCAAAATAGTTAAATGCTCTTTCCCATATCCATACATTTAACAACTGGAAAATAAATTTTGCTGAAAACACAAATTCTGGAAAAATTACAGAATGTTGGAAAATGCAGAAATAAAAAATTAGCACATACAAACAGCCATTCAACACATTTAAACACAGTGATTTTTGGTCAAGGTGACCCTGGAAAAACCCTCTACAACTCTTGAGGAAAACTAGTTCAAAAGCTCCTTCTTATTTCTGGAAAATGCTTTTTACAGTGAGAGAAAATATTCAGCAAAAATCAGCAAGCAAACTTTTACAACTTATCTTGTTTTCCGTGCCTCACAGCCAATTGGAAAAACTTGCAAATAACAAAACTGAATAGTAATACGCTTCAAACTTGCTGTACGCCCTCCTTGGAATCTGAGCCAAAAATGTTGTAAGGCCTTTCTAGAAAATCATGCCCAAAACCCGCCCTTCACTGTGTGCTAACTCAGCTGTACGAACTTGCTGGAATGCCGCCTCGGAATGTGTGCCAAGCTGCCGCCTCCTTCTCCTCACTGTCCAGAAATCTCCCTTGCTCTCTTGCTCTCCTTCTCTCAATCTGCTCATGGAAGAATGAATGACCTTTCCCTCCTTTAAGCTAACCTTAAGTGACTTTTGGGGAATCCCTAAATCCAATGGCTGAAATAGATTGAGATCTAGGGCTGAGATTAAATGCTCATTTAAATCTCACTTTTTATTTTTTAATTCACCCCACTTTAATAAAGACCCACTTAGTCATTTATTCCAAAGTCACTTTTCCTTTCTAATTTTACATTTTAAAATTAGACTTTAGTAGCTTTATCACTTAAAGTCACTTTTAAATTAGATTTGGCTTTATAAAAATTATAAAGTCACTTTAGGAGAAAAATTAAATTCTTTTGGACACTTTTCCTTAGGCCAAAGATCAAAGCCTTAGGGAACCACCTATCCTCCGGTACCAAATTTCAACACTCCCTCTTACTGAGGAAGGTGTTCCTCACCACACCCATCTTGTCTCTGAAGTAGTCATGCTTGCCTCGTGGTAAGACTTTGGTAAGAATATCTGCAACTTGCTCATCAATGGGAATATACTCAAGCTTTACAACGCCCTTTTGAACACAGTCTCTGATAAAATGATATTTGATCCCGATATGCTTTGACCTGTCATGAAATACTGGATTCTCCGTGAGTTTAATGCAACTCTAATTATCACAGTAAATCACTAAAGGTCTCAACGGCTGACCAAATAAGCCAAACAACATCTTGCGAAGCCAGATGGCCTCACAACTAGCTAGACCGGCTGCCATATACTCTGCTACCGCTGAACTCAATGCTACTGACTGCTGCTTCTAGCTGAACCATGACACTATTGCCGAACCCAACCCAAAACAACACCCTGAAGTGCTCTTCCTATCAAAAGCACAAGCTGTCCAATCAGAATCAGTATAACCTACCAATCTCACTCCACCCCCTTCCTGTAGTCCAGACCATAATCCACTGTCCCCTGCAAGTACTGCAAAATGTGTTTTGCAGCCACCCAGTGAATCTTCCTAGGCTCACACATAAACTGACTCATTGCGTTGACTACAAAACAAATATCTGGTCTAGTGTTGACCAAATACATCAAGGAACCAATCAGCTGCCTATACAATGTGGGATCCACCAACTCGGAATCCGAAGCATGAAGCTTCTTCCAGTTGGTGATCATTGGTGTCGACATGGGTTTACAATCCTCCATGTGGAATCTGCCAAGGATGTCCACAATATACTTCCCCTGCCCCAGGAAGAAATTCCCCTCCTCCTGCCACACCTCCAAACCCAAAAAGTAATGCATCAAGCCGATGTCCTTCATCTCAAACTCCGCCGCAAGATCTCTCTTGCAGTGCTCTATGAGTCTCTCTGCACCTGTAATGACCAAGTCATCCACATACAACACCAGAATGAGAAGCTTCTCACCTATCACAATATAGTAAAGGTTCGGATCTATCTCACTCTTTGTGAAACCCATCCCCTGCAAGTACGTATTTATCCTGTAGTACCAAGCTCTGGGAGTTTTCTTCAGGCCATAATGGGCCTTCTTCAGTCTGCACACATGGGACTCCTTCCCATGCACCTCAAAGCCCTATGGCTGCTTAATTTACAGCTCCTCCTGTATGAAGCCATTGAGAAATGCAGTCTTAACATCCATCTGGTGGATCTTCCAACCCATCTCTGCTGCTATCGATATAATGGAGCAGATCAAAGTATATCGAGCCACGAGAGTGAAGTTCTCCTCATAATCAACTCCCTCTACTTGGGAGAACCCTCTAGCCACAAACCTCGCTTTGAATTTCTCAATGCCACCATCTGCAGCATGGTTTACCTTGTAAAGCCATCTGGAAGTAACCACGAATTTTCCCTCAGGCCTCTGCACCACCTCCCAAACATCATTCTTCATGATAGAAGAATACTCCTCCTACATGGCCTCTCTCCAGACCTACTGGCTAGCTGCCTCCTCATAGTTAGAAGGCTCAGAGTCAAGGATGCTGGTAGCCATTGCCATATAGCTACAAAACCTCTCAGGTGGTCTACTCTCTCTGACCCGCCTCTTAGGTTGATCAACAAATGTGGCATCTCTCAAGGTGTCTTGAAGCCACTTGGGCTTCCTCTTCCCTGAGCGCACTTCTCCCATTGGAGAATGAAACTCCTCCTCCTCATCATCATCAGGAGCCTGAACTCCTGACTATCTGTCTTCTGTCCTCCTGCCTGCACCTGAACCTGTAGAAGCTGAGGTACCGTGTGAACTGTCCATCAGTGGACTCCTTAGTGAACTGCTCTACATGCTGCCCGGAGCACCACCCCTCTGGCTCTGCGAGCCACTGCTCACTGACGGACCTGACATCCTCATAGATGTACCTCCGGATCCTCCTGATCCTTGCCCATTGGATCCCTGCGACTGACTCAACTACTGCTAAGAGTCTGGCTGATCCAGATACTCTAACTCCCGTGACCTCCTAAAGGCCCTGTCCTCCTCGAACTTCACATCCCGCCTGACAACAACTTTCCTCTGTGCAGGAATGTAAATCCGAAAGGCCTTTCAGGCCTCACTGTAGCCCACAAAGATACCCTTCTTTGTAGTGGGCTCTAGTTTGGTCCTCTTCTCCTTGGGTATGTAGGAGTATGTAATGCACCCAAAGATACGAAGATGACCAATATCAGGCTTCTTCCCAGAAAAATCCTCCTCCGGAGTCATGTGCCCAAGGTACGATGCGGACTCCTGTTCTGCAAATAAATAGCTGTGTTGTAGGCCTCTACCCACAAGAATAATGGCAACCCACGATCATGTAACATGGCTTTGGCAGCCCCTCCGATGGATCTGTTCTTCCTCTCCGCAACCCCGTTCTACTGGGGGTTGTAAGGAACATTGAACTCCCTCCTAATGCCTACCTCCGCAAAATAGTCAAAAAACTCTCCAAGGGTGTACTCTCCCCCATTGTCCGACCTCAGGGACTCTATCTTCCGACCTGTCTATGTCTCCGCAAGAGCTCTAAACTCCTGAAACTGCTTGAAGACCTCATTCTTGGTCTTCAAGAAATAAATCCAGGTCCTTCTGGAGTGATCATTAATGAATAAAACATAGTACTCATATCCACTCAAGGAAACATGAGACATCTAACCGCTCACATCGGAATGAATCAAATCAAGTATCCCAGTCGCTTTGCTGTCATTGCTGGGAAAAGGGGATTTAGAAAACTTGCCCATCGCACATCCTCTGCAAGTATCAAAGTGATGAATACTGAAATATGGCACACCTGTAGTGATCTCCCGCAAGGTCCTCAAGGCTCCATGATATATATGCCCCATCCTGCGGTGCCAAATCTCACACAGCTCAGAACTACTAGCTCTGCTGTCGATACTACTGCTCAATGCCAAAAGGGGCTGGAATGCAAACTTTTACACCTTTGCATGGTGTACACCTATCACTCTAGCTGAATCAGCTGGAGTGCTCATGGGATACATCAACACCTGTCCTCCCCTGAACAATACCTCATATCCTCTTTCCTCCAAAGCTGAGACAGATATGAGGTTCTTCCTCATCCCTGGCACATAAAGAACATCTGACACCTTCAAGGGAGGTTTGGACTCCCTCTGAAATGTCAGTGTCCCCACACCGACTGCTCTAACAACTCCGTCATCATTGAGTACTACCTCTATATCAGTGCCACACTCTGAAAGCTATGAGAAGTACTCACAGACTCCTGTCATGTGACGTGAGGCCCCACTGTCCACATACCAGATATCCGAAGATGCTCTGCTAATTGAGGGAAAAACATCCTCCCTTTGAACCTGTGTGGTAGGTGATCCTGCACTAGAGGACTCACACGTAGTGAACCCAAACTCCCGGTAAAAACGATCTGCAAAGTCCTCAACCTCTGCTGAAGCTGCCAAGCTTTGGTTCTTCCCCTTCTTCTTCTTCTTCTCCAGACACACAACTGCATAGTGTCCCATCTTTTGACAATTCCAACACTTCACCTTGGAATAGTCCTTTTGTGTGTTACCCTGTTTACCTTTACCTTTGCCTTTTTCCCCACCATTACTTGTGGAAGCCTGCTTCTTCCCTTTGCCTTTTTTGCCTCCTGCCATCAGTGCTATATCCTCATCCTACTCAACTGGTTTGGTTGCCCCAAGCTGACCTTTCCTGATCTCTGTCTGAATGCAATCATCCCAAAACCTCTCCCATGTGGGAAGGGTCTCACGTGCACAAACCCCATCAGCAAAGTTCATCTATGAATGAGGGAGGCCATTCACTGCAATCTGCACCAACTCAGTGGGTGGAATGACCTCTCCAACTGTTGCCAACTCATCTCTCACGTTAGTAATCTTTGTGAGATATCCAGCTGCACTATCATTACCCATCTTAATGGTCTTCAGCTTCTCCTTCATGACCATTTTTTGGTTCTCATTAGTACTCTGGTAGAAATTGGACAATGCTGTCCACATCTCATGGGCATTTCTCTTTCCTCTCACATGAGGAATGCAATGGTCTTTGACTCCGTCTAGAATCAGTCTCTTACTCTTGTTATTCTTTCTATTATAAGCAGCCAACTGAGTAGCATTAGTAGGCACAACAACAAGGTTCTGTGTGGTATGCACCATGATATCCCAAACTTCTGCCTCCTTAAAGATGATCTGCATTCTCTCCTTCCAAACACTGTAATTGAAATGCCCATCCAACCTAATATCCTCCACCCTCAATCCCAATGACATCCTGCTGTCCTAAAACTGAAAAATAGCACTGCTGTAGTAAGGATAAAACTGTTGTTTTTGAAAAATCAGCTTGCTGGAATTTTCTGAGTGAAAAATCAGCAGGTTGTAATTTTCCTCCTTGCTGTCCCAAACTGCACTTCAACACTCAACCTTTGATACCATGTAAAATTTCTCATTTCCCACCCTGGTTTTCAGTTTCACCTTATTTCTCCAAAACAGTTAAATGCCCTTTCCCATATCCATAAATTTAACAATTGGAAAATAAATTTGTTGAAAACACAAATTCTGGAAAAATTACAGAATGTTGGAAAATGCATAAATAAAAAATCAGCACATACAAACAACCATTCAACACATTTAAATACAGTGATTTTTGGTCATGGTGACCCTGGAAAAGCTCCCTACAACTCTTGGGGAAAACCAGTTCGAAAGCTCCTCCTTATTTATGGAAAATGCTTTTTACAGTGAGAGAAAATATTCAGCAAAAATCAGCAAGCAAACTTTTACAACTTATCTCGTTTTTCGTGCCTCACAGCCAACTGAAAAAACTTACAAACAATAAAATTGAACAACAATAAATTCTGTACAGCCTCCCCGATTTTTGTGCCAAATTTCAGCATTAAATGTTGCTGTACAGCCTGCCTAGAAAAGCGTGCAAGCTATCATAAATGCTACTGTACAGTTTCCTCAATTTTTGTGCTGAAAAAAACAACAGTACAGTGTATAGATTTCTACCTAGAAATGCGTGCCAAGGTATAGCCACTTGCTGTACGACCTCCCTTGAAAAACATGCCAGCAATTTTTAGACTTTCTGCTTCTCGATTTTTGTGCAAACTTGCTGTACGACCTCCTTGGAATCTAAGCCAAAACTACTGTATGGCCTTTCTAGAAAATCGTGCCCAAAACCTGCCCTTAACTCTGTGCTAACTCAGTTGTACGAACTTGCTGGAATGCTGCCTTGGAATGTGTGCCAAGATGCTGCCTTCTTCTCCTCACTGTCTAGAAATATCCCTTGCTCTCTTGCTCTCCTTCTCTCAATCTGCTCATGAAAGAATGAATGACCTTTTCCTCCTTTCCTTCCTTTAATCTAACCCTAAGTGACTTTTGGGGAATCCCTAAATCCAATTGCTGAAATAGATTGAGATCTAGAGCTGAGATTAAATGCTCATTTAAATCTCACTTTTATTTTTTAATTCATCCCACTTTAATAAAGACCCATTTAGTCATTTATTTCCAAAGTCACTTTTCCTTTCTAATTTTACATTGACTTTATTAAAGTCACTTTAAAATTAGACTTTAGTAACTTTAAGGTTTGACTTTATAAAAATTATAAAGTCACTTTAGGAGAAAAATTAAATTCTTTTAGACACTTTTCCCTAGGCCAAAAATCAAAGCTTTAGGGAACCACCTGTCCTCCGGTACCAAATTTCAACAATGGGTACAATTTTCATAAAACAACAAACTGGAAATCAATGGATGTTGAAGGAGGTAAGACATGTTCCAGATCTAAAGAAAATTTTTATTTCAACAAGGCAGTTGGCAGGTGAAGGTTGTGTAACAACTTTTACAGATAAAACTTAGAAGGTCACTAAAGGAGCCCTGGTAATAGAAAAAGGAGAAAAGGTTGGTACATTGTATTTATGCCATGGTATTTCTAATTCTGTTAATTCTTTAACCTCTACAAGAGAAGATCCAACATTGTGGCATCATAGGCTCGAGCACATGAGTGAGAAGCGGATGTAGATTCTTCACTCAAGAAATTTGTTGCTAGGTTTGAAGCATGTTTATTTGGAATTATGCTAGAATTGTGTTTATGGAAAACAAAAGAGAGTCAGATTTCCTCAGAGTTGGTAAAGAAAAGAAGAGCAAAAAATTAGAGCTTGTGCATACAAATATATGGGGACCTACTCAGGTATCATTTTACTTTTATTGATGATGCAACCAGAAAAACTTGGATTTATTGTATTCAAAATAAATCTGATGTATTTGATACTTTCAAGGAATGGAAAACTTTGGTTGAAAATGAGATAGGAAAAAGGTTGAAGGCCCCAGATCAAACAATGGAAGTGAATATTGTACCAGAGAGTTTGATAGGTTCTGTTTAGAGAATGGAATACGCAGAGAAAAGATAGTTCCATGAACACCAAAGAAAATGGTGTGTCAGAAAGGATGAATAGGGTAATCATGGAGCATGCAAGGTGCGTGAGATTGCATGCATGATTGCCTTTACAATTCCAGGCAGATGTTATAGATACTTCTGTTTATCTAATGAACATAGGGCCTTCAAGTTCCTTGGATGGTGGTATTCCAGAGGAGGCATAGACAGGTAAAAAGGTAAACTACTCATTTTTAAAGACTTTTGGTCGTGAAGCCATTGTCCACTATTAGGGGAATTTTGAGGTCTAAAATGGGCATCCTAAGAAAAATGTACAACCAAAATAAAATTTATAGGAACCAATAGGATTCAAGATGATGATGTCAACCATGGGGGATGATTCACCATTTTTGGAGTAAAAAAGTAAAAATATTAAAAAATAATAAAATATATTTTTCAACTCGTATTTTCAACTTATCTCCTTAAGGTTTTACTCTAATTTTGAGCGGAGTACTCATTGGATGCAAAATTTAATTCATCATCCAAAGAGTACCCATGTTGCATACTTTTGATGGACCCTGCTACACAAAAAATGAGAAATACATGAAAAAACGTGATTGCAATCAAAATTTTCAAGTATTTCTCAGTTTTCGTGTAGCAGGGTCCATCAAAAGTATGTAACATGGGAACTCCTTGGATGAAGAATCAAATCATGCATCCAATGAATGTTTTCGACCGAAATTTGAGTAAACCCATAGGGAGATAAGTTGAAAATACGAGTTGAAAAAATAGTTTTTCTTTTTTCCCTCTAAAATTTGATGATGTCATCTAATCTTATATTATTGTTTCCACTATTATTTTATAATTTCATTAGGAGGCCCATTTTAGACCTCAAAAATCCCCTAATGATTAATAAAGAAAATAGAACAAAGCTTGAGGCAAAATCAAATAAATATACCTTTATTGGATATGGTGTTAATAATTTTGGTTATCACTTTTATGATTATGAAAAACAAAAAAATCATTAGGGACCGAGATGTCATATTCAATGAATAGGTTTTGTATATGGATCAGATGCAGGAAAAAAAATAGGAGAAAGAAAACATAGAATACATAGTGCTTGATGAGATCAAAGGAAAAGTGAAGGTGCTTTAAAATCATAATGATCAACAGTCAGAACAACAACAACAAGCACCTCAAACACTTGAAAGTGGTGTTAAAAGATCTACCATGATAAGTATACCCCTTGAACGATACTCTAATTCATTATATTGTGTATTGTTGACTGATTCTGGTGAACCAGAATGTTATGAAGAAGAAGTGCAGGTAGAAACCAAGAAGAAGTGGGAGAAGCCATGAAAGAAGAGATGGACTCCTTAGCACATAACCAGACTTAGGACTTAGTCAGGTTTCCTGCAAGTAAAATAACATTGAATAATAAATTGGTTTACAGGTTGAAGGAAGAATATGGAGGTAAAAAAATGTAAAAAGTTAGACTTATGGTGAAAGGGTTTGCACAGAAAAAGGGTATAGACTTTGATGAGATATTTTCTCCTATTGTTAAAATGGCCTCAATCAGAACTATTTTAAGTTTAGTAGGCACTGAAGATTTGCATCTTGAGAAGTTAGATGTACAGACAATCTTTCTCCATGGGGATTTGGAGGAAGAGATGTATATGCAACAACCATAAGGATATGAGGTAAAAGGGAAGGAGAAACTAGTGTGCAGGTTGAAGAAGAGCTTGTATGGCTTAAAACAGGCTCCAAGGCAATGGTATCTAAAATTTGCAGGTTTATGTTTGAACAAGGTTATAGTAGATGTCACTCTGATCATTGTGTTTATCTTAAAGGGAAAAATGATGGCATCTATATTATATTGTTATTGTATGCAGATGACATGCTTGTTCCAGGTTCTAAAATGCAGGAAATAAATGTGCTCAAAAGAAAATTGGCAAGCTCATTTACAATGAAGGATTTGGGTGCTACAAAAAAAATCTTTGATATGAAAATAGCTAGAGACAGGGAGAATCGAAAATTAACATTGTCTCAGAGTAAGTATATAGAAAAAGTGTTGAAAATATTTAATATGCAGAATGAAAAACTAGTTAGTATACCTTTGGCTAGCCATTTAAAACTATGTAAGGAGGTGTGTCCCAAGACTCAAGAAGAAATGGATTATATATCTAAAGTTCCATGTGCATCAGTAGTTGGAATCTTAATGTATGCAATGGTCTGCACAAGGCCTAATATTCCACATGCAATGGGAGTTGTAAGCAGGGACATGAACAATCCAAAAAAATAACATTGGATGACGGTGAAGTGGATTCTTAGGTATTTGAGAGGTACCACAAATCAGGCATTATGATTTGGTGGTTCAAACATTGCTTTACAGGGATATGTTGATGCACACATGGTGGGTGATAGAGATAACAGGAGGAGCACCACAGGGTATGTGTTTACTGTAGGTGGAACAACTGTCAGTTGGGTTTAAAAACTGCAAAGTGTTGTTGCACTCTCAATGACGGAAGCAGAGTATGTTGCTGCTACAGAGGCTAGTAAAGAAATGATTTGGTTACAAAGGTTTCTGGATGAATTGGGTAAGAAACAGGAGTTGGGAAAGTTATACAGTGATAGCAAAAGTGCCATACATCTTGCAAAGAACTCCACATTTCATTCCAAGACTAAAAATATACAACTCAAATGCCATTTCATATGGTCAGTGTTGGAAGATGGATAGTTGAAGCTGGAAAATATACACACTAGCCAGAATTCTACAGATATGTTAACAAAAGTTGTAACCAGGGAGAAACTGAGATTCTTCTCAGTTTCAATTGGTCTTCAAGTATGATGATGAAGATGAGAAACAACCAGGTCCAAAGTGGAGTCATTGTCCAACAAATGAAGCAACAATGGAGTTGCTATAATCAGTCTCCAAGTGGGAGATTGTTGGGTGTGGAGCTTGATTATCTTCTTCATTAGAAGGTATCCATGCATTGAACACCAGTTTGTAATGGGGTGGAAACGCTGCCAGTTTAAGCATGCCGCTAGGGGGGTCCAAGGGGGGCAACGATGATTCTTTAGAGCCCTTACCTGGCGAGGAATCGGGGGAAGTGCCCCCGAAGCTAAAAATAGATGTAAAATTGCCTGTAAAATGTTGTAATTTTGTAGTCAATTTGGGCTGTTCGTTAGGCAGAAATCTGACGGTAGAAGTTATGTTTAATTTAGGGTTTTTTTTTTCCCTAGAAGGCAAACCCTAGCCATATATGAGGGAATTGTATTGCGTCTATGTAGATCTATATCTTGAGCAAGAAAGATAGAGGATATTGTGTGAGAGCGGAGAGGGAATTACAATGGATCTGTGGTAGGTTGTATCTCTTCAGTTTTCTGGATAATATGAAAGGAAAGACTCATTGTTTTTTCGTGGACATAGCCCAAATTGGGTGAACCACATATATATGTGTCTTTCCTTTTTTTATGAATTTTCTATGTTTATATTTCCGCAATATATTTTATGTGTTCCATTTCTCTGTAATATATAATTTTCTAACAATAAACAATTAAAACCTAGAAAAACCTAAGTCAGAAAAATAAATACAAAATTTACAAAATGCACAAGAATACTAGATTTGAGGAGTATGAGTCCAAATCCACTCCCAGATCTGATAATCTAAGGCTTTAATCAGCGATATTTGTCATTATACCACAAAAAAAAAATTAAATTTTTAAATTTTATAGAGGTGCTAACTCAAAACCCTTCGTGCATCACCAACAAAAATTCTTATGATAAGCCCAGGATTTATTTTACTGGGCTCCCTAGAAAACATGGATCAGGAGTTGGCTGGTCTAATTGAAAACTTCCCCTAACGCTCGAGGATCTAACAATCAATATTTTCCTGCAAAACTCAATCCAACCATTAAAATATAGCGATAAAATGATAATAAAATTTAGATAAATAGAAATACCTTCTATTACATTCAAAATTTAAATTATCACTATAACACCAACGACTGAGCAAGATACCTGTACTCAAATCACTCTTCAGAAGCTATCATCAATGGCCGAAAAAAATTATGCATGAAAATGACACATCTTACAGTGTTCCCATGAAGAGTAACACCATAAAAACTTAACCCCAAAGTCTTCATTTATTATCCATAAAAAAGATTAGACAAGAGATTCTTGGTAAGCACACGACTCAAAGGTTGGATGAATTGACTAATGAATGACTTCTTATTTAAAGATAAGTCCTCAAATGGCCAGGTCAAGTGATCCTCATCAAAAAAATCTCGACCATTGATGAAGATTAAAATTTATTTTAATCTCATCCGTTGAAATATTTAAATATTTAGGGAAATTTGAAATCTTCAATTAAATGCATTTTAATTAATTCAAAAGTTAATTTTTTGAGTTAATTTCCCCAAAATTTTGACTTTGACTTAACCCCAGGGATCAAAGGTTTAAAATTTATCAGAGTAATTAATTTACCTTAGTCCCTGGGCCTCTTAAAATTTAATTTTTAAGGATTGATGAATTTTGCCTTTGGAGAATTTAAATTTACTTAGGACCTAGAATTAATAATCTTCTGGCTTAGGATTTTAATTAATTTTTTGCCAAAAAATTTCATTAATTAATCTATGAGAGGAGAAATTATTTTTCCAACCCGCAAGACACTTTACATCATGATTTTCATATTTTTTACATCACAAGGGGGAAAACCCATTTGCAATAGAGCCTCACAGACTACCCATTTCTGCGACACAAATATAATCCAACAGACCACGCAATTTGTAATAAAATAACCTAACCAAATAGTTAGGATTATTCCCAAATTAATTTTACATAGAATTGATCTAGAACACTAGGACTCACCTAAGATGCTAGCGAGAAAATCCATTCCATATTTGGGGTAATATTGGATGAAAACTTTTTCGACCATCCGAGAATGGATTGGTGAGACAAAAAACCTCCTAGAATGAAGATCATCACTAGAAAAGTAGGTTTACCTAGGTCGCTACATACATGACACGGATCTGGTGAGATCATTTACATATACCCATGCAAAAAGGGTTTACATAACATCTTGGAAGTCAGGTTGGTGATGATAGCTGGACAACACAGACACATCAATTAGGCGATATCTATTTCGTGAAAAAAAGGGGGTGTAATGCTATGGGTTGTTGACATGTAGTGGTCAACAAGGCCAACCATACTTATGGAAGCGTCATGTTGTGTATGAGTTAAAGCCTCACACTTTTATTATCACTTTTTGTAGTAAGCTAGAAAGGATACTGTAGGTAGCCTCATCTACCTCCATTTCTTTGATCTTTGCTAAGAAATTCAGTAAGATCATCTCCCAGACCAAGAAATTTATTTTCTTTCTGATTCACTCTCAAATTAATGGGAAGATAATGGCCACATCCATTTCCCTCGGGAAGGTTTCCTCCATGTAGTAGAAGGAGGTGAAACGGTCATGGAAGAATACAAGGAGATATTCTCCTCACCCACAGGGGTACCTTTGCACTTTAGGTCAAGCTTTCAATCGATTTGATTCCCAGAGCACCTCTACCCAATGGGCCAATATACCATCTCTCTCTTCTAGAAAACAAAGAAATAAAGAACCAGATCTTGGATTTGCTACAAAAAGGGCACATTCGACCAAGTTCTTCACCTTGTGGGAGCCAATTATACTGGTACAGAAGAAGGATGGGGCTTGAAGACTCTGCATTGATTATCAGGCACTAAATAAAATCACTGTTCGGAACAGGTATCAAATCCCACATATTGATGACCTTCTTGACCAGTTTAAGGGGGCCAAGTACTTCAGAAAGATCCAGGTTCGAATAGAACCCATAGATGTATGGAAGACTAGCTTGAAATCTAAGGGTCTTTTGAGTGGTTGGTCATGCCTTTTGATTTGAAAAATTTCCTTGATACTTTTATGAGGCTTACATATGACATCTTGCAACCCTTCACCAAGTCATTTGTGGTTGTATATCTAGATGATATATTCATATTTAGCAAGAGTTGGGAAGAGCACTTGCAACATATTTGGCAGGTCCTTCAAACTCTTTGACAAAACAAATTATGTGTTAATCTGGAGAAATGCACCTTTGGCATGAACCAAGTCCAATATGTAGGTTACATTATTGATGAGCAAGGTGTGCAAGTGGATCTGGCTAAGTTCCAAGTTATTTAGGATTGGCTAGCCTTGACCACTCTAACAGAGATTTGAAACTTTTTGGACCATGCTAATTTGTATCAAAGGTTCATGTTGGGATTCTCTCATATCACATCACCTCTGAGTCAAGTTACCAAAGGTGGAGTGAAATAGAATATTTTTTTGGTCTAAGTCTCAACAAAAGGCATTCATTGATATGAAGCATCATCTTTTCTCTACACTAGTACTCACACTACCAGACCTACAACAACCATTTGTAATTGAGATAAATGCCTCCGACTATGCTATTGGTGCAGTTCTCACCTAACAAGGGCATCTGTTCGTCTATCACAGTGATACACTCTCTGATACAATTTAGAAATACCCCACCTAATATAAAGAGATATATTCCATCATGAAAGTTTTCCAACAGTGGAAACATTACATTATGGGGAAGGATATGATCATCCACATAGACCACCGACCTCTTTATTTTATACAAACACAAGGGAAGTTGCAGAACAAATGACATCAGAAATGGTCCAGATATTTGTAACAATTTCTTCTTATCATTAAGTACAAGAAGTAAAACACCAAAAATCTTGAAGATTGCCTTAGTTAGCCACCGGTTGTGGCATTGACCACTATTCTCGACTCTTGTGGGCACAATACTTTTGGATGACTGCAACTTTACAAAAATGATCTAGAATTTTCCACCACTTAGTAGATGTTGATGGATGGCAAGGCAGTTCAGTCTTCCACCTCTAGGATGCACTGTAATTCCACCTAGAACACCTTTATGTTCCTTTAAGAGAGTGTGCCAAGATTATTTAGGAGGTACACTATATTCGAGTCACAGGACACTTCGGTGTAGAGAAAACAATGGAAGTATTGCAAAATTATCTTTATTGGCCAAATATCCAACAAGATGTTTGAAGATATATTAGATCTTTCACTACGTGTGTTGTCGCCAAGCCAATAATTAAGAAGCAAGGCCTGTATAATCCTTTTCCTACTCCTAGTCAGCCCTAGGAGTCCATCTCCATGGAATATATGTCTAGCCTTCTACCAAGCATGGCAATGACTATGTATATGTGGCCATCAAAAAATGTTCTAAGATGTCCATATTTGTTTCCTATAAGAAGGGTTTTGCAGTAGAAACCACTACCAAAATATTATTTGAACGAGTGTGGATACATTTTGTGATCCCGCAGACCATTGTATCATATTGGGATAGTTGGTTCCTAAGCACATTTTTGTCGAGCCTTTAGTCATTCTTGGACACCAAGCTCACCAAGTTGACTTCATTCCATCCCCAGACTAATGGCCAAACATAGGTCGACAACATGATGATTGTGCACATACTATGTATGTATAACTATAAGCATCCATGAATATGGGATGAGAGTATTTCCTATGTGTAACATAGTTATAACAGAGCTCTCCATAGCTCAACTGGATACAACCCCTTTCAACTGGACCTTGGATTTCAGTTATTATGCCCCATTGATGTTGCACTACCTTTTGCTGCTACAAAGGAAGAATCTGCCCATGTTCAGTCTAAAGCTGATAAATCCACCAGGTTTATTGAACACATTTAGCACATCCACCAGCATGCTCATGGAATATTGGTTAAAGCCAATACCAAGTACAAACAATGACATGATGAGCATTGGGTGCCACATAAGTTTCAGGTGGGTGATAAGTGGTTGCATTTGCAGAAGGAATGCCCTTCTGGAGTCCATCAAAATCTTCGACCATTATGATACGGGCCTTACACTATCACTGAGGTTGAGGGAGACAATTATTTCGATCTCTTTCCCCCCATTCCTTGGCTTTCACCCCATAACATTCAATGTGGACCACCTTTGGCCATACTTTCCATCATTACTGGACACATCAGGCATTGTTGAGTATCTAACACCAACAGAGCTCAACCCAAACTACATTAAATAGGAAAAAAATGATCAGATCATGGAAAAAGAGGTCAAGAACACTCGTCAAGAGAGAATCCAACTGTATCGAGTTGTAAAAAATGGCCAACTCCTATACCAAGGCAAGTGTCTCACCAAAGACCAAGTTCAACATAATGTTCCCCACCTCATCGAGGCACTCAACGCAATGGGAAAAATTGCTTACTAAGGGGGGAGGACTAATCCAAGTGGATATTGGTGGTCACCTGCCTATTCCACTTGAACCCCCAACTCTTTTTCCTTATAGCTTCTTTAATTCTAGAACAAATTTCTATTGTTTGCATTTTATTGAGTCTTGAGCTTCCAAAACCATTTTAAGGCCCCAAATGAAATTCTTTTTGGAAAATGCATCAATCCCGTAACTCATTTGGCACAGGCTTGCGAGGAATTTTTTTTTCTTGAGATAGATATTTCTAACAAGGTATCATGCATGCCAAACGATGATCATATGCCCAAATCACAACCTCGGGAAGTTGTCATTCAAACTAACCCCATCAGGGCCCACAAACTTTTGGTGTTTCATCTCCTAGGGTTAGGTTTTTGGATATTTATGGTTTTCCATTATTTATCAATAATAAAAATTCCTCTAATCCCCATTGTAACATAGTTCAAAAGTCATGTAGTTGTCACATATATTCTCAGAGATAAGTTAACATCGCTCGAGCTAGTTTATTTCCATTCTGCTTGTAGACCATTTTCAATACTTGTTATTAATTAATTGAAGTTAATTTTTCGCTATAGATATGTTCTTGTCTTTAAATTTATAATTCATTTCATTCATGCATAAATCTTGATCAGTGGTATCACATCGGTCCACACTATCTCTATTTTTTTGTGCATGTCTCCAATGAGTTCAGGGTATAAGGAATTAAGACTTCAACTGGTTGAACCCTTGCAAGGCCGACCTTTCCAACCCCAAAATCCTCCCATGGCGGAAGAAAAGAAAGATGAGGGAACAAGAGATATTTTCAAAAGGTTATTCAAAGAGGCCCTCAAGCGAAAAAGGAATGAGATGATGGATAACTTTTCCAAGATCCTTTAGTGAGTATCATCGGGTGAAGCATCTTCATCCAACAGTCACTTCGAAGGTGCAACCCCCTTTAATGTAAAATTTTGCTTTGAAATTCCTATATTTAAAGGTAAGATAAACATAGATGATGTAGATAAATGGTTAAATCTATTGGAAGAATATTTTTCAGTCCATTATTTTTTCAATAAGGGAAATATTACTTTTTCACTCCTCAAAGTCATCCCCAATGTCAAGCACTGGTGGGAAACCTACTTTGAGAAGAGGGACGGAAATGAACCCTCAATATTTTAGCTGCACCCACATAGAATTCTCTCTGAGATTTCGTCAAGGAACAATATTACCCTATCAGGAGCTATGAATATAAGTACATAAAATGGACCACACTGTAGCAAGAAAGAGACCAAGATGTGTCAGAGTTACAAAAATATTTTTTATACCCTTCACACGAAGTTGGGTATCAATGATTTTGAGTGGAATTTGGTACTTAATTATCTCGGTTGTCTGCACAGATAAATACAGGCAGAGATGGTGTTCCTAGACATCTCCTTGCTTGGTGCCACATATTGATATGCTGTCAAGGCTGAGAATAAATTTAAACATAGGAAGCAAGACTTTGGATCTGTGAATCCGAAGCAAGGAAAAGGAAACTCTAAACTCAGAACAAAGAACAAACACAAGGAGGGGTGATCCAGGATAAACCATTGAAGCTACAAGAAATTAATATCACCATGAACATGAAGGAGGACATGGTAAAATGGTGTGAGTTCCACAAGAGCCTCAGTCACAACACAAATGAGTGTCACACCAAGAAGTCATTGGTGGTCGAGTTGAAAGCTTCAGATTTAGATACATGTTTTGACTATGAGTTGAAACATGATGAGGGGACTGAAAAGGGGAAGCATATTATTGATACAAAGCCTAACATCACAGTTACTACTACCAAGATCTAGAAGATTGAGCCCAAATATCAGTAGGAAGGGGAGCATCTCATCAAATCACAAATGTGGGCGAAGGGTTCCCTGCTATAGTTCATTATCTAAAATGGGAGCCAGAAAACCTCATATAAATCAAGATCATGAAGTAATTGGGCCTACCGGAGACACCACACTTGCATTCATACACCAACGGATGGCTCCACCAAAGTCGAGATCTCCACGTCAGCCAACAGTGCCACCTGCCCTACAACATCAAGCCCCTCGCAGATGAAGTATTATGTGAATTTGCTCCCATTAAAGTTTGTGATCTATTATTAGTCCAACCATACTTATAGAGGCATCATGTTTTGTATGAGTCTATGCCTCACACTATTATTATTAACTTGGGTAGTAATTTATACAAGATACCATAGGTAGCCCTGCCTACAAAAAATTATTTGATCTCTTCTCAGCAATGCAGTAAGATCATCTCCAAAATAGGGAAATTCAGTTTCTTTCTGATTTTTTCTCAAAGTAAGGGGAAGATTGTGGCCACATCCATGGTCCTCGATAAGGGTTCCTCCAAGCAGTAGAAGTAGGTGGATAAGTGTTGAGAATGACAACAAGAAATTCCATTTTAATTTGTCCTTGAATTTTTTTCTCTGTAAAAGTAAATCTATTAATGGAAACATAATGTACAGTGAGGCCCTAGCCTCTGTAGGTCTAGAACATCCATATGACTAGTTTAAGCATCAAAACTAAAACGAGACTGCCCCGGGTGGGGAAACTAGTTCGACATCCATATGACTAGTTTAAACCATAAAATTAAAACGAGATTGCCCCGGGTGGGGAAACCAGTCCGAAGAAAAGATAATGACAAGTTTCTTCTACCCACACAGGGGCTGCAACTCCAAAACTCAAAATTTACTGTCATGGTGACTTTCAAAAAATAACAGCCAAAAATAACCACAGTAAAAAGACAAAAAACTGATAAGATCGAGCTGGCCACGTGACCTGTTTGCATGCGAATGCTAGGTGTCTTAGGACGGTGGCTTCTCTTCCACAATCTAACACCCATACTCACCTGAATCAATCCTCTACCTGCCTGCCACCCATAGTGTCGTGTGGCGCTCTAGCTTCCTCATAAACTCCTTTAGCTATGCTGATGGCCTTACCGCCTGATGCCTTTGTTCTGTTGGTGGTCGGCTGATCCTTGGCTTCTGACTGATGGCTTGTGCCCGACACCCTCTGAATAGTGTCGTGAGGCGGAAGAACCAAGTTCTTCATTGGTCTGTGGTCTAGTTCAGTGTGCATGCCAGCTTCTTCCCTGAATTCCACCGAGACTGTGGCAATGACTATAGGTCTGTCCATGGAGCAAAGGAAATGAAATTGAGCAGACTGGGTGGTATCATTTGGAATGGGCATCTAGGTGGCCTCATCAATCCGAAGAGTTTCACAGGGACAAGCTCAATCTATTCCATTATGGGTAGCCGGATGACTGCCATGGGAGTGGGAAGAGGAAGGCTAGGGGGTGGGGAGGCCGAAGGGGAATTCGAAGTAGAGGGAAGTAGCTCAGGGGGGTGGTTGGCTCTTCTGCAGCTACCACCATGCCTGCTTCTCATGCGGTGATGACGACGAGGCATATTGCTCTGAGAGGGATGCTGCAGTGAAGAGTGAGCCAAGATGGCATGAAGTGGGGTGAGAGCAGCAGAGGTTAAACTAAAAGTGACAGAGGGATTCAAATCAGGGATAGAGGCAAGGGCCGAGGCATCAAATTGCAAGGTGCAGTGGATGGATTGGGAGAAGTGAAGACCATTTCCCAGGTCGATGCAACAGAAAATCCTGCAATGCCTCCCTGTAGTGGTGCGAGAGCTTGGCTCTGCGGTAGTAGGGTGGCAAGAGCAATTCAAAGGAAAAATGGAGGTCTGTTGTGGGGTCGAAGCCATAATTTGAAGCTTACTGGGGAGGTCTCGATCTGTGCAGTGGATTAATGATGCCAACTGAGAGGTAGAGGCCTACCTTGAATTCCCATAGGTGAGATCATGGACAACCATGTGGCTCGGCCACCTACCAGGCCAACATTGTATCCGCATTAACTTCCCATCAACCACCCGCATCCGAGGGTGCTGTATCATTTTGCACCAGTGCAATATATTCCTGTTGATGAATGACATCTTTAATAATATCAAGCAAACCAGTGTATAGCATTCAGTCACTGGCCACCCCTAAATTTGCCAAGAGGTCAATCACTTTGTTGCCATATCTCTTGATGTGTTTGAAGGTGATTGCTCTATTGCAAAAGACCTGCTAGTATCTAGCTGTAGGACAACTTGTGTATTGGTGTTCCTTGTATAATATGATTGGCCCTATTGATGAGAATTTGTGAGTCTCCTTCAATTATTAAGGGGAAAAGGCCATGCTGCTGAGCGAGGTGAAGACCTTGCCACAATCCTTCCAGTTCAGCTGAGTTGTTCATGTCCCATCCTGTTGTGCCTAGGAAGAGCAGCAAAGGTTTTCCATCGTGATCCCTAAAAATTCCTCCATGTCTGGCCTTGCCTGGATTGCCTTTAGAAGCGCCGTCAAAGTTTAATTGGGTGATTCCTGGAGGCGGAGGGAGCCATTTACTAGAAGATTGGTGAGGTGGGAGGGATCTACTGGGATTCTCTTGAGTCTGGATGATCCTAAGGTTCCAATTCTTCCAGATGGTCCATTCTTGCGGATCGGTGGGAAAATCATCTTCGCTCCAAGTTTGGAGCACTAGAGTTTCCTGAAGGTTGTTGTAGAGATTGCTCTAGATGATCTCTATGGGAGTGGTTTGATTCTTGAAGATACGCCGATTCCTTTCCTTCCATATTGTCCAGATGAGGAGGCCTGGAACGATTCTCCATAAGGAATTAAGCAAGGGACTTTTGTACGGTTTTTTAGCCTAGTTGCGGATGGTTTTGGTAATGTCTTCTTTAACTCTACCATCTTTTTGACATCTGAAATTTGTTTTTTCCCAAAGTTTGTTTGCCAAATAACAGGAGTCCATGAGATGCTGAATAGTTTCCTCCTGTTGCTTGCAGTTGGGGCACCTTGAGGGGCCGTGGAAATTTTTTTTCCTTAAGTTGTCCCATGTGAGAATTCTCTTGTGACATAACAACCATAGGAAAGTGGAGATCTTGGGCCATATTTTAGGAGACCAAAATTTGTCCCAGAGAGGGTCCTTGTTATTCTGAGTATTAATAAGAATATTGTATGCCTCTTGTGTGGTGAAAGTTCCACGTGGTTTGTATCCCCAGCGTAAGATGTCCTTTTCTTTAGAGAATCTGATTTTTCTATTGGTTAGTTCTGTTTCCAACTCCTTGTACATTAGCTCTGTCCCGTGCCTTATGATGTGCTCGTCTTTTTTCCATTGTCTATAACCATGATCGAGGGTGGGGGTCCAGTATTGATTGACCGTTTTCCATTGATGAGCATCCCCATCCTCTGTTTGTGGTGGTATGATTATGTTGTTGAGTCTGGGTCTTTGCTACCAAGAATCCATCCAGAAGCAGGCATTGTTGCTATCTCTTATTTCCCAGAAGTTGTGCTGATGGATCATGTTGTTGTGCTGTCTAGCTACATTCAAAACAAGGGAGCCCTTATCCGTATCTGTGAGTTTGATCAAGTCATCAGTCGGTCTATTTTTAGCATATTTACCTTTCTATAGGACTGCCCAAGGTGTCTCGGAGCTGAAAGCCACTTCTACCAAATTTTAGCTCCCATGACTGCATTATTGTGTTGAGGGTCCTTGAGACCAATTCCCCCAAGGTTTTTTGGGAGGCAAACTATTGCCCACATGACCAGTGCACATTTGTGATTATGTCTAGAAGATCCCCATAAAAAATTTCTTTGAAGATCTTTGATTTTTTGAAGCACCCATTTAGGTGCTGCCAGGACAGAAAAGAGATAAAGAGGCATAGATTGCAGTACAACCTTGATAAGAATTAGTCAACTTGCCATGTTTAGGGCTCTAAAAGTCCAGGAGGTGAGGTAGGCTTCAAGCTTTTCTAAGAGCAGTTGCCAAGAGGAATGCTTGAGAGCAGAGTTAGTTAAGGGGGCACCGAGGTACTTGGAGGGGAGAGAGGCTACTAAGAATCCTAGAATGCGGGCTATAGAGTTTTGAGTTATAGCGGGAGTGTGAAAAAAGAATATTTGGGATTTAACGATGTTGATGCTAGCACTAGAGGCTGCTAAGAAATCATCAAGGAGGGACTTGAATTTTTGGGCTTCTTGGATCGAAGGATGCCCAAATAACATGTTATCTTCCACAAATTGTTGGTGGGTTATGGCGGGGGAATTATGAAGGGATATACCTCTAACCTGATGCTCCTGGAGAGCATGCTTGATGATTCTGCCCAGCCCTTTGGCCATAAGAACAAAGAGAAAAGGGGAGAGGGGATCTCCTTGATGGATGCCTCTGGTGGGTTGAAAGGGGGTGGAAGGACTTCCATTGACCAGGATGGATAAGAAAGAAGAGGAGATTAAGCTCATGACCCATCAAACCCAAGCATGAGAGAAACCAAAGTTTGTCAGCTAAATGTACATCCAGCTCAACTTGTCAAAAGTTTTTGAGAGGTAGATTTTAAGAAGCATACCTGGCTTTTTGAGGTTCTTGAGAGAGTGAATGATCTCATGGGTGAGGATGATGCCATCTATGATTTTCCTTCTTTCCACATAGCCCGATTGTTTTGACGAGATGAGTAGGGGTAGCGGCGGCTTCAGATGGGAAGCTATAACTTTAGATATGATTTTGTAGATGACATTACAAAGGACTATTGGCTTGGATTTGTCCGGAGTATTAGAATGCTCCTCTTTGGGGATTGTTTTCGAGAAAAATAGTGTCTTTTGGATCTGCTAGTCCCACTAAGATGGGTAGCTATCTTAGAAACAAAAAATCAAAGAAAATTGAAATTTCCTTTATGTATGATAGATAAGAGATAAGCAAAGAGGACCAACCTGTATCTTCCACTTCGCTCCTTGCTTGTTTCCTCTCTCGCTTGATAGAGCTTGCCACTCCCCTCCTACTTGTCCCGCTTTAGAGAATACCTGTAGAGGCAAAGCAACAAAACACTATCAAAGCATCTTGATCTATGATACTATAAACAATGCAGAATCAGAAACACATTGACCATACAATTGCATTCATAAACAACAAGATTAAAAAATACATAGTTTTATGGAGGAAAACTCAAATAGATTTATTAATAGTAGAAGAGAGGATTACAACCTAGCTGTCTAATCTAGCATCATCATCCCAGCATCAAAGCCCTCTTCACCTCATGAAAAACAAGATCACCCAATAATACAATGTCTCTTCTTAAAGAGAAACCAACAACACTTCCTTACAAATTAAAAAATTCCAGCCTCTAGATCTCTCAGATGAGGGATCTATATATAGATGTCCTGCAAGGGTGTGAGTCAGCTGGGTTTCTGATTAGTGTCATTCCACTGATAGTTCTTGGTTCCACTTGGAGATTTCTTTGATCTCTTACTCATCTCAGGGCGAATTTAGAGAGGCAAGTGTCGTATGAGAAGTTTCTAGAAGATTCCCTAGGTTTCCACTTAGAAAACTGTCTCTGCCATTTGTCTATTCTTGCTCATCGTACCCCACAGAAGGCTCTTTCAGTATGCATCGCACTTAGCCAGTGTAGGAGCCAGTATACATCGCACCTTGACCATGATCCTTTATGGTATAAAACAAAACTTTTAGGGGTTAAAGAGCCCTTGGTTTATCGACATATGTGATTGGGGTTGAAGTGCCTAAATATGTCTATAACAGTTTCCCCCTAAAGCATGAGGCCGTAAATCTTTTGATGTCACGTGAAATGCTTTATCATGAGGATTCGAGGCATTTGAGCTAAAAGGTGACCTGTATAAGATACAATACAATACATCATCATCATATTATTTTCATGATCTAGCTGAGGTGGGCATTCCCATGCTCAGCTTTATAAATTCATTTTCATGTACATAGGACAGATAATTGTCTGCTATTGCAGACTGGTGATTCTTTATGTCTTGAGTCATCATCCCTTAGCTTGGATGATTATCTGTGTAGCTTTTGTGTACATTTGATGTCTTTATTTTCCTGAATATATCGCAGCCCAGATGAATGAAACTAGATCCAGGGTCTTCAAACTCATTCAATCTTCGCCCGATGTACAAGTTGATCCATGTGAAAAGATGTTTTGGAGTTGAACATGGAAATACATTGCCTGATTACCAACCAATAATGTAAGCCGTTAACAGGCGCGAGAGGAGTCACCGATAATGATAATGACCCTCAAGGTACTATAGTACAATTCATGTGGTGTGAATATATGAGTTGATGTCGAACACCACGCAAAATTTTTTGGTCGAAGGCCATTGATGTATGCCTGTTCCCAGAAGTGAGAAGCTTTCCATTGAGGCATGCAAGCTTCAAAGTATTGAAAGGGTTGTTTCTAAGTCAACTTCTTGGATAATGAGCTAATGTCGACAAGAAGTGACCCATCGTAGGAGGGCCTTGATGTATCCCATATCTATGACACGAAATGAAGAGGTGAAAATGATTTGATGATATAAGGTTCAGGAATGGCGATCATGAAAATGGAGGGTGAAGTTATTGTAGTGGATGAGGCATTAGCTGGATGGTGAATTCTATGAATGACTTCTCTTGAACATGTCGGTGACACTGATATGGATTGGTAGCGTTAACCCCAAAATATGGATGGTACAGAGGACCAATGGTGATATGACCAGTGAACGGAATAACCCAAACCGACTCAATTATGGTGATGGAGTCAAAGTGTCATGTTCAAGAGCGACCTGCTACCAATAAAGTTTTTTAAGTTTTCTTCCCTTTTTCCCTAGTCATTGCTGATCAATACCTCTTTATTTTTGTCAAGCTTGAGGAGGATAACATATGATTGTTCTATAATTTTCCCTTTGGGCAAACCTGTCACTATGTTTTAGCGAGCCTAGCGACAGTGAAACTTATTCTTGTCTAGATGGACAAGTTTGTCACTACCATTTTAATGAGTTTAACAACAAAGACAACTCAGTCCTTTTCATATTTAGAGAGTTTGAAAAGGGACGAAAAGTAAACTGCAACAATCCTTTTTCGTAGCATAATCCCTTAAGTCCAAAAAGTATAAAATAATACGAAAGGGATGACTTTTCGATCGCTTTAGCAAGCCGAAAAAGACAAGTGCTCGATATTTTGTTTGATAATACCTCAGGTTCCAAAAGATTAAAATGTACAGGAGGGATGGTGCTTCCCCTTTCTTTAATGAGCTGGAAAGGCCAATAGCTCGGCAATCTTTTCATATTTAGCGAGTCTAAAAAGAGCTTAAAAGAGACTCATTTTGAGGAACGAGTGGTGTTTTCGGGTAGCAACTGGTTCCAGGTAAGTTTGGAACTTCTCAAAACATGGCAGTGTGAGGAGGGTGGCTAACAGAACCACTCGTCGCAGCTGTTCCTCAAAAGGGTAAACAATCAAGTGGAAGCGTATGATCAGCCAAAAGAATGGAGGTGATAGTAGAACACAACCAAGGTTCAAAAGGTTGATAGCATGGCAATCACAGAGGTCATTTACTGAAGGTGGATTCATTTTTTAATGAGCTTAGATCGGGAGAAACTATGCTCAGTGGTAGGTTTATTTTTTAACGAGCTTGAACCTTGCGGAAACATTGCTCATGATATTGGTAAAAGATATTTAGTTCATTTAACACATTAGATTCTTTCATTAGTCATTCAACTTGCTCAATGGCTCCATTAAATTGATTAGAAATACATATACATGCCTGAAAAATGAATTAAAAACTAACATTTTACTTGAAGTATGTGAATAGTAACATAAAAAGTAGTTTTACCTATCATTTTTACCATTTCATTTTGAATTTGGGATTTTGGAGCTCTAGAGTTGTTTTCCCCCTCAAATTTCATCAGCTAATTTCAAGAGATCTGGTGGACTATTCTTCACGCCATCATGACCAGGTAGGAGCTAACCCTAAGCTCTTCATTTGTATTCCATCTTTTTCTGATTTTGAGCAGCTTTTTCTTTGCTTCTGGGTCCTTAGGGTTTGAAGAATTCGTTCTCCCATCATTACACCTTCCCTATATCGAAAGGTGTGATGCATACTAAGTTGTACATTGGCCAGTCAATATGCATCTCACCTAGTCCAAAGGTAGGGTGCAATGGGCGTAGAAGGGAAACTTTTCACAGTGAGTTTTCATGAAATTTTTGCCTATTTTTGCTCAAATTTTGATCCTAATTCATCTTTTGTCTGTGACTCAGATATTTTTTGGATCAAGATGGTCATTACATGGCCTGAATGCGAGCATGAAGAAGAGGACATGATTGCCTTACATGATTAGGGCACTATTACTGCATTGCGAAATTGTGGCTTGCTCAAATTCTTCCATATATCTAGCATGAGGCAACAAATCAACTTGTTGTAGTATTTCCTTGATGCTTGGGATCCGATCAACTAGGTGTTCCAGATTAGAGGCAAATCCATCCCACTAAGATTTGAGAATATCTACTTTCTGACGGGGTTATCGAGGCATGGTGCCCCTCTCTCATTATTAGGATCCGCCCGTGGGGGTGAATTTGTGAGGGATTATATTCGCTAGTATTGTAGAGATGGATCTCAGCCTAGTAGAGATGACACGATCAATATCTACTATGTCACTCCTCAGTCTTTGAGGACCATTTTTTTCACCTTTTCTAGATTGGCTAGTAGCGCAACTCTTCATTTGGCCAATAGATCTTATATGCAGTATGCCCTAGAATGCCTGGAACCAAAGGTATTCAACTGGTGTGAGGCGGTACTTCCGATTATAAAAGAACAACTCTCCAAGGTAAAGAATGGAAGATCCAAGAACTTTGGCTATGGTTCCATTTTGACTGCTTTCACCTTGGAGAGGATTCCACTGATGCAGCCATAGTACATTTCACTAGGGATGCCAGCATCGAGGGAACCACGGATGCAGAGATGGGTCGATCTCATGTCTAGAAATGCTGGTCAGTCGTAGATTTCTTTCTCTGATGCCTTCTTTGAGTGGTTCAACCATTAGGAGATGGTCTTCGCTAAGTATCCATACGTTGGGATGGATTTCTGAGGTGACCCAGATTTGGTGTTACCGGCTGGTGAGCAGTGGAGTGTTATGGGTAAAATGATTTGACCATATCTTTATTTATTAGTTTTATAATGTTTTTTTGTTTTTAAATGTTATCAAGACTAATTGAACTCATATGTGTGTGTAGATGTTGGGCCAATGCGACCAGCGGCATGCCCAAGGGCGGCAACTGACGTTCCATCAAGAGAGGTTGTAGGGAAGGCTATCCTTCGCGATTTGGACATAGCGGAGACCCTTGCAGTGCTACAGGATCAGATCGAGGGTCTCACTCTTGGTATTTAGGATGAGTACGGACGAATTACCTCTGAGATTACAACGCCATACTATTGGCATGCTGAGTTGATGGACCAAGCTCTTGCGTATGATTGCACAGGTGGTGACATGTTATCACCGGCACCATTAGTCTAGGATGCTTTTCTGCATTCATTTTTGAGTTTCTTGGTCACATGACCGATTTTTCCTTGTACAGAAAACATTATGTGAAACTATAAAAAGTTATATATTTTTTATTTTCGGAGCTTTATTTTGGTTAAGTTATGTGATCCTGATGCAAATGTTAATGTGAAATGCTTTTCTTTACGAATGCTGCAAAATTCTGTATAACACATAATCTTCTAATGAATCAGTTAATGTGTTTAAGTTTCTGGAAATGTGTTGATATTGAATTAAATCAAACTCAAAATCCTGACTCTTAGGAACATACGATAGATAGCTGGGTTCTGAACTGAATAGACGCTAGTAAGATGTAGAATGATGAGTTGCGAATCTAGCCTAACAAAAATTCGGCGTATTCCATGTGAAATGGATCAGAGAGAAGCTCCATTAACGTGCTGTACTCAACGATGTTGTTCGTTGAATGACCAATACATATCCCCCTGAAACTCACTAACTCGCTGCTTGGAGCAAAAATGGCCCAAGCTACAGAATATAGGTTCCGCGTTCTACGACTAGCTCCATCAGTGTACCCAACGAATGTTTCCAAAAAGACCGACATCTGCAACAAATGCAATGTGGATTACCTAACCAAAGTGACAACTCTTGACGAAAACAAAAATGTAACAAAAGCATATCTATAAAGAGACTACTACACTTAATCAAGCATAGTAACTCTTAAGATACAACTTGTTTCAGGGTTGCGACAGTAGAATCCCATCGTAATCTACCAACTCGTAGGCTCCTTTTGCTAATATTCATTTAACAATGTAGTGGCCCATCCATAAGGGTTCGAACTTACCTTCTCCCAATTTGTCGGAGTCTTGATCGTAAAGCAAGACTAGGTCACCTTCTGAGAAGACTCGAGGCTTGACATTCTTGTCAAATTGTGCTTTGACACGTTTCTTATGTGCTTTGTTAGCCAGTGCAGTGTCTTGATGGGTTTCATCCAATTGGATTCGTTCCAAGAAACGAGCCTCTTCCTCCGAAGTTTCGGGAAGTAGATCGATTGTGAGCTTGAGAGATGAAATTTCACACTAAATCGGTAAGACAACTTCCAGGCGATACACCAACTGAAAGGGTGTTAATCCGGTCACATTTCTCACTGATGTCCTATATGCCCACATAGTTGAGTACAGGATTAAGTGCCAATTTCGTTTGTGGACTTCAATCATCCTTTGCAGCATCCGCTTCAGGACTTTGTTGATGGCCTCAACTTGTCCATTAGCTTGCGGATAATATGGGGTAGAACTGTCGTGGGACAATCCTAATTTGGCATCTAATTCAACCATCATGTGATTGTGAAAATGTGATCTATGATCTATGACTATTGCTTGTGGAACACCGAATCTAGAGACTACATGATTGAAAAAGAAAAGAGCAACCGTTTCACTGCTATTGTTTGATGTAGGCATCGCCTCAGCCCATTTTGTAAAATAGTCGACAACAACTATGATATACCCATGCCCCCTAACTGAGGTGGGGTTAAATGCCATGAAATCTATGCCCCATTTGGTGAATGGCACAACAACTACTGGATGCAGCGGTGCAGGTGGTAATCTAGTTTTGCAATAAAATATTTGACAAGCATGGCAACTTCTGATTGTGATTATGCAATCTTTGAATATTGTGGGCCAGAAGTAGCTAGCTTGTAAGATGTTTTGTGCAGTGGTGTAACTAGATTTATGCCCCCCACATGTGCATGAATGATCTTTTTCGGCCTCCTCATGCATGAGGCACCTTCGCAGAACTGTATCGACACCATGACATTAAAGCGTATCATCGATGATCATGTAGTCTTTTGCTTGGTATCTAGTACGTCATTGTTCACAGTGAGAGGTGTTAGGCCTAAATGTTTGGGTTTGGAGATAGATCAGTATATCTTCGTACCACGGGTCGCTTGATGATATTAGAAACAGCGTTTCATCCACGATTGATGCTTTAGATGTTAAATCATTGGATGATGATGGGAGGTCACAAAGTAACTCAGTGAAGACTAGAGATTTCTTTGATTTGAATTTTGTGAATCCCAGATCAAACTCTTGAAAATGGCTATCCATTTGGAATATTTGCCCCCTAGCAATTGACATGATAGAATGTAGGTCATAGGGTTGCATTATGACAAAATGGTAGTTTTGCGAAAAAGTATATAGTGTCGAAATCTCTGTACTACTTGAACAGCTGCTAAAGCCAAATTTTCAACATAGGAGTAGTTGCTTTCTATGTCATTTAAGTTGCAGCTTAAATAATACACAGGATGTGCTATGCCATTGCCTTCTTGTACTAAAACCATGGCGATGGTTGTATTTTTAGCGGCTAGATACAGGTTAAAGTCTTTCTGGATAGTCAGGAGCATACATTAATGATGCTTTTACTAGGGAACCTTTTAAAGCACCAAAGGAAGCTTGTGAAACCTGATCCAATTTGAAGGGTACTTGTTTTTTCAAAAGATGCGTATAACCTTTAGCAAGTTCAGCATAATTTGGAATGAACCTCCTTAGAAAGTTGGCTTTCCCTTGGAGTTTCTGAATTTGAAGCAAATTTTAAGGTGGAGGCATGTTGATGATTGCTTGAACCTTACATGGGTCGAGTCGAATTCCGTATTTAGAGGCTACGAAACCAAGTAACCAACCAAAACCAACAAAAAACACACACTTGTGTGGATTGAGTCGTATCTTGTATTGTTGACAACGTAGAAATATTGCTCTCAAATGTTGTGGATGATCAGTCCGCTTTCACGAATGAGCAAGCAGATCGTCGAGATATGGTTGAATGATGTGGTTGTTGTCATGGAAGGCATAGTTCATTGCCCTCTGGAAGGTTTCCCTTGTGTTCTTCAAATCGAAAGGTAATTAGTGGTACGTGAATGTGCCCCACGGACATATAAATGCAGTCTTCGACTGGTCTTGTGGGTGGATATTGATTTGATTATATCTGCAAAATCCACCCATAAACGAAAAGATTTCACATCTGACACATTCATCAATTATCTGGTCGATGAAGGGTGTAGGGTAGTTGTCCTTTGGACAAGCCTGATCTACATACCTGTAATTGATGCACACTCTAATCATTCCTTGCTTTTTCATCATAGGAAAAATATTTGATACCCAATCAGTTAGAGGAATGGGCTAAATTAAACCAGCATGTAAAAGTTTTTCAACTTCTACCTTAATGGCAGTGGCTTTCTTCGAGTGCACCAGTCGAAGCCATTGTCATACTGGTTTGACATCTAGATACATCTTGATTTCATGTTCAACTATACTAGAGTCAATGCCTAGCATTTCTTCATATGACCATCTAAAGACATCTCTGAATTTGTGAAAGAGAGCGCAACATATTTCCTATTATGAAGGAGAACAAGATTTGCCAACATGAGTATTCTCTACAACATTAGGTTTGGTCGAGATTTTAATGGCTACAGTTTCCTCAATATTGGACAGATTTCACTCGGAATCCACAACATTTACAATATTTGATAAGAAATAAAAAACTGAAGGATGACCAAGGTCACTGGAATAATCTTTGTTGTCATCTTGAAGACGGTAATGATGGTGGAAATCTTCCCATGGTGCTTCTCCTAACATCATGGACTGAATGATTACTTCGTTTGTTGAATGTATATGTGACCAAGGATTAGAATAGGTACCATACTCTAGAGACCTATCTATCCAAACAATTCTTGAGTGTTGGTTTGGGTTTGTCGCCCATGTTAGAGTCGGTCTGGTCAGTCCTCCGTCAGAGATCAAAACTCTTTATGAAGTTCATTTTTAGGAGTCCCAGTCCATTCGCCCAGCTGCATTCCGCTAGGAGCATGCCATAATGTGACAGAAAAGGTCATGCTAGTCAATTCCCCTCATGTCTGGCTCCTGCTGGCTTAGGTCTTTGTCAATGATCACTAAAGTCCATGATAGTCAAGGTCTAGTCCTTTAATGGACAAAAGTCATTTTCGATAATTAGGTCTAGGGATTAATCAATTTGGTCTTCAACCATGTCCAATAAAGCCATGCAGGCTAGAGTGAGGCCCTTACAAAGTTATGATTCAGAGAGTTTCATCGTCATGTGGACAAATTTCGACTGTTCTTCAAAACTCTGTTTTGAGGAAAAGTCAAACAGTGTCATTTGTGATAAAATTTTCAAAAAAGTCATTAGTTGATTTCTTCAGGTGCAGTCATGGTTTCCGTGGCCAAATTCCCTGTCATGCAATCCCTGCAAAGAGTGCCGAAAAATTTCATCATTTTAGCTAAAAATTCAAAGGGAAAAATGAAATTCAGTGTTGCATTAAATCAGTGAAAAGTGTCAAAATGAAACATTATCAAAGTGGGTTTTGAAGAAGCAAAAATTAAACCCATGACTCCAAGGTCTTTATATACAAGTTTCCACAAGCAACCAAATCATTGTGCACACCAAGGTCATAGAGAAACATTGCAAAGTGATTAGGAGAGAAAAGTGTGTGTTTAAGAGTGAGTGGGAGTTGTTTTCCAGAGCGCTGCGCACTGGGTTTGGTGCGCGGCGCGCACCCACAAAGGCCCGAAACTGTGCCAAATTGCCTCAAGTTGCCTGTGAAACCCTTCAAATCAATAGGTGGGCTCTATATCATGGCTTGCTCATCAAAATTTGTGAATGTTATGGTGGTTCATGGCTATGTTTAATTACAACAAAACTCATAAAACCGACCACAAGAAAACAACAAAAGCCATTGTTGCTAGGGTTGCATAATTGTGGTGTTTATGCCAAGGTTCCGTTATCACCCCTCATTTTCCCTTTCTTACCATTTTTCCCTATCCCCCTATGCCATTTTTTCCTATTCTCCCTACCCTAAAATATTACCAAACCCATATTCCTTATCCCTCCTCTCTTTGGTCAATATAAACCCCAAAACCCTACCTTATCAAAACTCCAAAACCCTACCCTATCAAATCCCCAAACCCTCCTATATATCCCTGAACAAACCTCTCCCCCATAACCCATCATATTATTCCCCTCCTAATACTCCCTTTTTTTCATTGTTCCCCTTGGTGGCAGATATCACAATAACACCTAGTTTCACACCATCATCAAAGGGCAGCCCAAGTACAGTACATACAGCAGTCATGGCATCTGAGGATTCATTGGAGTATGAGGTGGAAACTCAAAGTGATACAGCCTCGGAAGAACAGGCTCCCCGGAGACATCACAAAAGTGGCAAACATGTTAGGGATGAGCCAACCACCCTCACTGAATTGCAGGCTTTCCCTCTTGCTATGTCATGTTTCCAACATCTATCATGTTTTGAGTTTTGTCAAAGGGTGGCTAATGTTCAAGTTCATCATGAGTTGGCCCATCTTTTTGTGCTTCACCTACATGGAGATCACTCTATCTTGGCCGGGGTCACCTTCACACTGACACCCGAAACTGTCTCATTAGCAATTGGCATACCGAATGTTGGAGAACCATGGCACAAGAAACAGAAGGTTGATCGGCAACATTATGAGCCTTACATTAAGGCTAGTTGCTTGAGGCAGCTCACAAGAGTCTTTCCATTCTGATATTTGAAAGATGAATATGCTCCACTCATGAGGTTGATCATGAAGTACTTCAGCTGTGAGGGGAGGTTCTCTTGTCTATATGCCTATCACATCAGGTTTCTCATGCACTTTACCAGTGTACAGATGATGAACATCCCATATTTCATTTGTAGGAACATAGAGAGGATGAGCACCTTCATGCAGCACAAGACCCCTCAACAACAACTTAATAATGTTTATCACTTTGCTCTTATTAAGATTTTGGTGGATCATCAGTTGGGATTGCAGGGCATTACTTGGGATGACTTCATCTCCCGTGACCTCTTTAGGTATTATCAGAGGTTGAACATGAGATAGGTGGTCCTTCTCATCAGTATGAGCGCCATGAGGCCACTACTATGCCAATATTCATCACCTATCAGAGAGGCAGTACGCATTTGTTTGCAGCAGCAAAGCGAGTGTTATCTCCACCCAGGGTGGAAGGGGCCTCGCTTCCGACATCAGCACTACAGGTATAGGACATAGGTAAGGAACCAATGTAGGATGAGGGGCCTTCAGGTGAGCCATCAGGTGAACGAGAGAGTGAATTCGTTCTCCTTCATGATGATGAGACAGATACAGAACCGACAAATGCACAACTTAAAGAGATCATCCAGGAGCAGCAAGCAGAGATTAAATCCTTGTCCCTTGATTTAGAAAGCGCCAAATGGAACATGAAACATCTAGAGTAGAGGAACAAACAGCTGGAGGATCAACAACTGATCATGGAGCTACAAAACATTCGTGAGCATCGCCAAGCTGCACAAAGGAGAAGTGTTGAGCTCACATCATTGGAGCAAGAGATTAATGAGGATCGGGAGGCCAATATCGAGAGAGTTAACATGCACTTGGAGAGGCTGGTGGATAAGGCCGACAAGGACCATGAATTGCTAAGACACATGGTTTTCCACTACATGGCGCGAAACAAAGTGTGCAAGGCCCGAATCAGGAATTTGAAGGCGAAATTGAGGAAGCCAATCAAGAAGCAAAAGAGGAAAAGGGAGCTTGATCGACTTTAGATATTGGTTAAAGCCTCTGTGGCCTAGCATAGCACTCCATAGAGAAACTCCAGCCCAAAGTTCAAAAAATTTGGGGCAATTTTGGTCACATGACAAATTTTTGGGCACAAAACATGGTTTTTCTCCCTGTGCGCCGCGCCACTGACGTGACGCTTAGGATTGGGAGCTCCAAATCATGAAAGGTTTGCATTTTTTGATTTAGCAAGAAAAATCATGAATTCTGGTGTATGGACAAGAAGTTTGGGCAAGTTCTGAGTCCCCAGGAGGTCAAAAACGATCAAAAAATGACCTCTTTGCCCCTATTTTGACATACAGGAAGTAGTCTTGGGAGAATGAGTTTTTGGAGGGGAAAATGAGCACTAAATTTAGAAATTCCACTTGGGTTGGAAAGTAGACAGGCCAGGCTTTCCAACAAGTACACTTGGGCACAATTTGGACTCCTGCATGTACCTCCAAATCACCTCCAAAGTGGCATGACACGTATAGATTTGGGCATGGCGCATATAGAGAAAAAGGCCAAAATCACTTCCGCTTCGCGACTTTCTCCAAGTGGGCCCGCTCATCTACACTACACTTTTTTTGGCACCTAAGCCAAAAATTTAAAGTATTTCCACTAAAGGTTGGCTTCTATCCAAGTGGCAAAGGAAGGCGAGCAGTCACCCAAGCTATTTGTCATTTTTGTAATGTTGCACCTGTAACTAATGGTTGGCTTTCCACTTCCACTTTGTAATGATTCGAAAAACTCCCCAACTCTTGGTCATTCTATTTCCTCATGGCATAGTCTATTTATTGTATGCAAACCATTTGCAAATGGTTGGCTTGTAATTTCTGGGAGACTATGGGAGAGAAACTCAGTTCTTCATTGTATATTTTAACAAAGGATTAATGAAAGGCAACGGCTTTGTTTCATGAGATTCGTGTGGTTGTGAGTGTAGCAAATGCGTCTCTTATGTTTCATATGTATTTCGTAATGTTTCACAGTTCATTTCATATTCATTTCTAGTGAAATTTTCTAAGTTAGATAAGGTAGAATTCATTTTTATTGCTCTGGCTGTGGGAAAATTTCATGTTCAGTGTTCTTCTTCTGTTGAAAAGGATTCATGTACTTATGCCCTTTCCACCCTCCTAAGAAATTCTTCCATTCCTCGTCATTTCAAACTAAATTGCTAGACTTTCCACCTATCTTGCCTCACGAAGTAATCTGTGCCTTTGTATTAAATTCTCTGCTCATTGCTGTCCGTTGGTCCCATACCATCCCAGAAACTCAGTCATTCATAAAAAATTGCTTCTTGTATCCATATTTACTTACTAGCCTAAGATCAATATTTCACTGTTAATCATCTCAAACCATTCCGTTTACTTATTCGCTGAGCGTGATTCGGAGAGAGCCCTCTCCTATTCTGGTAGGGCAAGCTACCTGACTGAGTGTAGTTTGTGGTTACCTTGAATTTTTCCTTCCTTCAGCCTAAGGCAAATTTAGGTGCTAACATAGTGGCGACTCCACTGGGGATGAAATTCTTTGTTTGTCTTCTCAGTTGCATAAATGGCAAGCTTAACCTACGAACACCCCATACTTCTGATAATTCTAACCTTCCGGATGATAAGTTTAGGATTTGATAGGCTGAGCAAGTTGTTCATGTCCTTCTGATTTTTTAAAAAATAGCACGCTGGCTTCGAGACGATATACCAGAGCCAATCCAGATCGAGATCCTCCTCATATCTACGAAAACCCCAATTTTATTCCAATACTCCTTCATCAAGAGATCTCTATAACTCTCGTATTCAATTCCTATTCATGTCCTGACGTTTTTGAGTATCTTGAAGAGCTTGAGTTTGATGAACGATTTGAAATATCATTGTTCGAGACCAAATCTGAAAGGGCTGTTGACTATACTGTCCCCAATCCACAGTTTCTTGTAGACCTAGAAATCGAAAGAGTTAACCGGTCAATTGATAATTATATTGTGACACAACTTCAAACTCAAATTGTTAATTCCCTACAAACTGCACACACCCATCCAACACCTCCAAGACCAAACCCACCAAGAGTGATGGCTGCCCGTTTTGCACCCCTTGTTCTGCCTCAGGTTCTAGATGATATGCCCGCAGATTATCAAAGAAAAATCCCATTTTTTGATGGCACTCCTAACAACATTACTGCTTAGCAACATGTGGACAGAATGGCAGATTTCTATGAACTTCATGAGATCGATGCGGAGAATGTGGCAATGAGACTCTTTGTACAGACATTTGCAGGTGAAGTGAGGAAATGGTTCAGAGGTTTGTCGACGGCACGTATCGCTACCTTGGCCAACCTACAAAGACAATTTTTAAACCGATGGGAAGTGAAAAAGAATCCTGTTCAAATTCTGGCTAAATATGAAAAAATAAAACGAAATGCTGGTGAGTCGGTCCAAGACTATTGCGTTAGGTTCAATTCAGTTTATAATGAAATTCTAGATCATCTAAGGCCACCTGTGGGACTAGCTATGATGAAATTTCCGGATGGTTTTGATGCTGACATGGCTTATCAACTGAGAGAAAGAGTGACGGCCACGATGGAAGACATGCATAAAATTGTGGTTAGTGTTGAAGCAAATCTATTGTCCAAGAGAGCTAGAGAAAAAGTAGAAAAGAAGGTCACAGTCAAGGAAGAGTCTTCTTCGATGGATCAATTACTCAAGAAGGTAGAGCAGATGCTTGAAAGGGTGAAACTCGACAAACCTGAGCTACAAGTTAGAAATCCTAACTTCTGTGGCCAGCAGCAGCCACAATATAGGATAAGGTAGAGAGATCAATGAGCCCAAGATCAAACAGCACAGCAGCCAGTACAACCACCTCTTCAGCAAAATTTTGTGAATGGACTAGACTCTGATGAGGAAGGGAAGGTAATAGGGGAAGAGAACCACTTCTTTACTCTAGATGATCTGCCTACTTACATTACTGAAGAGGAGGAGTGTGCGGAGAGTTCAGCTGCACACAAAGACGCAGATTTCATTCTAGCAAGTGACACTATTTTAGAAGAAGAATCAGAGGAGTATCAAAGGGGGTATATGAATGCTCTGTCCGCCCAGCAGCAACGATATTCACTTAGAAACAGAGATGTGCCGGTCAAACCAATTCAGAAAAGGAAGGATGTTGAGGCATCAAAGAATGATTCATCAGTTACACAAAGGAAAGGAAAGGAAGCGGTTGGTCCAGAGAGCAGCAAATCACCATCAGCAGAACAATCACATTAGTAAGTTGCATCAAAAGAAAAGGAAAAGAAAGAAATCCCAGTCAAAGAGGTAGAAAATATTCCCACTTTTAATTTAGAGAATGAGATTTCTAAATTAAAGGTATCCATCCCCTTCACTGAAATAATGAGGAACATCAATTATAGAGGGCAAGTATCTAAAATTTTGAATTTGGACCCAATGTTTGACATGGTGAATGTCGAAGACGATCAACCTGAAATGATTTTTGGGCCAACATCGAATGGTGAGTCTCCTGATAGTGATGTGCCACCCCTTTATGTCAGTTTAATATTGCATGATTTTGTGTTACATAATGCCATGTTTGACTCTGGAGCTTCTCACAATCTGATGCCCAAGGCTATCATGGATAAGCTTGGTCTGGACATTACCCGGCAATACCATGATCTCTATTCATTTGATTCCAGCAGAGTAAGATGTATAGGACTCATCAAAGACTTGGTTGTGAGTCTAGATGAGCTCCTAATGAAGAATGTTTTGATGGATGTTGTTGTAGCAGATATTCCTCCCAGGTTTGGCATGCTTCTTTCCAGGTCTTGAGTAGAAAATTTGAAAGGGACACTACAGCTAGATTTCTCCTATGCAACGATTCCAATTTTTGGCCAAATGAGGAAATTGTATCAGGAACTAAAAATGAAATACATGATCACAAGCAAGGAGAAACCAATAAATCATCCGATTAATTATGTACATATAGATTTAGAGTCTTTTGTTTTGCATTCTGATAGTTTCAATGATATCGATAGTTAGTTAGAAGAAGCAGATGATATTCCAGAAATAACATAAAATTTCAGAGGAGTTCTAAAGAAAGAAGGACAAGAACAATAGAGCACCGTTGAGCGATCAGCTAAAAGTAATGGACAGCAAGCAGACCAAGCACAACAAACAGATTTTCAACACTTGCAAGAGGAGGAAGAAGGTTTGTGGACAATGGATTTCGATGGAGCAATGGGAAATGGTGGCGCTGGAATTGGAATTTGGGTACGCAATCCTTTCTCCACCCCGAACAAAGTGCCTAGTAGCATACGAGTGTGCTCTTACAAGTTGGCTTTTGATTGTTCTAAGAAAGATGAATGCTAAGAGGATTTCAGTATATGGCGACTCCGAATTGGTGATTAAGTAGGTCAGAGGCGAATATCAAGAAAAACATCCTTGGATGCGGATTTACCGTAATGTAGTCCTAGACATCTTAAAATTATTTTTAGAATACACCTTGACATGTGTGCCTCGTATACAAAATAGTATTGCTGATGCTCTTGCTAAGGCAGCAAGTAGTTTGAAAATCCCAATGAACTCTAGTAATAAATTCGAAATCCATGTCAAGCATCGTCCGAATGTCCCATAAAATCAGAGATATTGGCAAGTTTTCCAAGATGATGAGGAGATTGATGATTTTCTGCAAAACAAAGGTGAGTTCAAAGAAACCTCAATTGATGTAGAAAATGACGATGGTAAAGGTAATGGTACAGATGATGTGTAGATCAATAAAATGGACGTGTTGCAGCTAAAGAATAACGTTATTCCTAAAGGCTTGATACCTTTAGAAGAACTCTTCGATCAAGATGATGTAGCCTACAAACCAACATTGCAGCCAACAGAGAAGGGTGTGGAAGAGGTCAATGTCGGAACTACTGCTAATCCTAAATTGGTAAAACTGTCTAAAGCATTGCCACCAAAGATCAAGGACAAATATATCAGTTTACTGTCTTCATTTGCAGATGTGTTTGCTTGGGACTATTCTGACTTAAAGACATATGGTACCAATATAATTCAGCACACTATACCCATCAAGCCCAATCAAAAACCATTCAGACAGAAGTTGAGAAGGCTAAATCCAAAGTTGCTGCCATCTATTGAAAAGGAGATAAATAGGTTGTACAAATTAGGGATCATTGTTCCCATCAGATTTTCAGATTGGATCTCTAATTTGGCGTCTGTACGAAAGAAGATAGGTGAGATTCGCTTATGCATTGATTTTAGAAATCTCAATAAAGTTTCGTTTAAAGATAATTATCCACTGCCCAAAATGGACCATATACTTCAGGGAGTAGTGGGAGCATCTCGTATGTCACTACTTGATGGTTATTCTGGATATAACCAAGTTTCGATCCATGAAGATGACCGAGACAAGACAACATTCACCACTCCATGGGGAACCTTTCATTACGCTAAAATGCCTTTCGGTTTAAAGAATGTGGGTGCCACATTTCAACATGCAATGGAATTGGCTTTTGCAAATGAGAAGGATGTCTTTTTGGTTGTGTACCTGGACGATTTGACGGTGTTTTCCAAATCTGATGAAGAGCACATGTACCATCTAAAAACTGTCTTTCAAAAGTGTAGAAAAAATGGCTTGTCGCTGAATCCGAAAAAGAGCTTTTTTGCCATGGAGGAAGTAAAACTACTCGAGCACATTATCTCAAAAGATGGCATTCGTATTGACCCAACACGTGTGCAAGAAATTCAGCAAATTGATTTGCCCCGGAATAAGAAATAGATACAATATTTCAATGGTAAAATGAATTTTCTACGCTGCTTTGTACCTAATCTTTCTGAGCACCTAAGAGAGATGACAAACATGCTTAAGAAGGACAGCCAAGTGAAGTGGATGGAGGAGGCTGTAAAATCTTTCAATTTAGTCAAATTAGCTCTTTCTTCAGCTCCCGTTCTAGTCAGCCCGGACTACACTCAGGATTTCATATTGTTTTCATTTTCTTCGGAGCACACTATGGCAGCTGTGTTATTGCAAAAAACAGATGATCATGAAAGACCCATTGCATTCTTCAGCAGAGCTATAAGAGATGAAACCTTAAAATACAACATCATTGAGAAGCAAGCCCTTGCACTTGTGGAGGCATTGAAATATTTCTGGGTATATATTCTACATTCTCATATTTTGGCCTATGTTCCTAACGTTGCTGTCAAAGATGTTTTAGTGAAAACCGATCTGGAAGGAAGACGAGGCAAATGGATTGCAGCCTTGCTAGAATATGATGTGGAAATAAAGCCCACAACACTAGTTAAAGGACAGGGATTGGAAAAGTTAATGGCTGAATCAAACTTGCATGCCTTGGACATAAATATGATCGCTGCTATGTCCGATGAGAATGGGGAAAGTTCATCAATTTAGGCATCTGAAATCTTTGCTCTTTCTCTGTGGTATTCAGACATCATATGTGTGCTTCAAAATTTGTCACCACCACCTGACATGACTAGAAACAAAGCTAGAACTCTCAAATTAAAGGCTGCCAAGTTTTGCATTCTAAGTTCTGCACTTTATTGGAAAGATCCCGATGGCATTCTTTTGAATTGTTTGGTGGAAGAAGAAGCAAAGCAGGTCATGGAGGATTTCCATGAAGGAGATTGTGGTGGGCACCTTTTTTGGAAAACAAAAACAAATAAAATTCTGAGAGCAGGATACTATTGGCCGACATTGTTTGCTGATGTATATAAGATGGTCAAGCGCTGTCATAAGTGTCAGATTTTCGAAGGTAAGCAGAAGTTACAACCTTTTCCACTTAAGCCTATTGAGTTGAGTGCTCCTTTCCAGCAATGGGGATTGGATTACATTGGTGAAATTCATCCCGCTTCTTCCGGTCTGCATAGATGGATCCTCACAGCGACAGATTATTTCACGAAATGGATTGAGGCAATTCCCACCAGACAAGATATTGTTGTGGTAATCATTTCATTCCTTGAAAATAACATCTTGTCTCGCTTTGGTTTCCTGAATAAGTTAATCACTGATAACGCAACAACTTTCAAATAAAAAAGGATGGTAGAGTTTTGTCATAAATATCACATCATTTTGGGTCACTCAATTGCGTATCATCCACAAGGCAATGGATTGGTGGAGTCTTCGAACAAATCATTGGTCAACATCATCAAGAAGCTGCTGGAAATAAATAAGAAGAGCTGGCATAAGAGGTTGGTCAATGCACTTTGGGCAGATCGGGTCAGTCAGAAGAAATCCATTGGTACGTCACCGTTTGAGCTTGTTTGTGGAGTTGATACAGTATTTCCTACCTCTCTCGTTGCCCCGATAGTCAAACTTCTTCAGGAGGCCGGCAGTAAAGAAGATCCCATGCGGAGAAGGTTGAATCAAATGGTCCACTTGCAGCAAACCAGAGAAGAAGTTTTCAAGAACACATCCAAATTGCAGGAGAAGATTAAGAAAATTTAAGACAGAAAAGCAAAGGCAGATAAATTTCAGTTGGATGATGTGGTGCTGAAGTGGGATGCAAGGAATGAGGAAAAAGGTAAGCATGGTAAGTTCGAGAATCTTTGGAAATGTCCTTTCAAGATTGCAGCATATCGGGGTCAGAATGCCTTTCTTCTGAAGGAAATGAACGTGGAAGATTGTCCAGGAGGGCCGATCAATGGTCGGCTGCTCAAGTAGTACCATTTCTGAGTTATTTACGTTGTTTCCACTGTCATTGTAAATACCATTTTTATTTCAATTTGGTTTGAGTTTGTCAAGTTAGTCTTCAAGTCATTTCAATGTCAAGTTTGAGTCAATTTTTTGGTCATTCTAGTTTCATAAATGAGTCAAAATCCTGTGTTGTTTGTCGAAAAAATGACTCCATAGCCCAATGGACGAAGGGACTGTCTAGCTCTTCCAGAGATCTGTTGTTCTTGGCACCTCCAAGGAGCTACCATCACCCATTGGAGCCAATGTTAGAGTTGGTCTGGTCAGTCTTCCGTCAGAGATCAAAACTCTTTATGCATTTCATTTGTAGGAGTCCCGCTCCATTCACATAGATGCATTCTGCTAGGAGCATGCCATAATCTGACGGAAAAGGTCATGCTATTCATTTACCCTCATTTTTGGCTCCTGCTGGCTTAGGCATTTGTCAATGATCACTAAAGTCCATGACAGTCAAGGTCTGGTCCTTTAATGGACAAAAGTCATTTTCGATAATTAGGTCTAGGGATTAATCAATTTGGTCTTCAACCATGTCCAATAAAGCCATGCAATCTGTTAGAGTTGGTCTTGTTTCCCTCCATCAGCGATCAAAGCTCTTTGCATTTGCATATGTAGGTGTCTCATCAATGTTAATTTTTGCATCCCATTAGGCATGCCATAACCCTAATGGAGGAGCTGGTGTGTTTATACCCCTCTTGACATTGCTGGTTCAGGTCATTTAAGTCATTAGGCTCTCTCAAAGCTTGTCTTGTTTTGTCATAAGGTCAAATTCCTAGGTCTAGGGTTTTGGTCAAGATGGATTACAAGGTCATGTCTCTGAAGGTCAAATGGTGCCCAGCAAGCCAGAGGGATGATTTTAAAAAGTGTTTCTTCACAAATTTCAATATTGTACAGTTAATTTTCACCTTGGATTTAAAAACTTTGTTTTTAAAGCCAAGGTCATTTTAAATTTTTGTAAAAAGTGATGAAATTTCAAAAGTGTTCAGCAGACAAAATGAAACCCTGGTCCCCTTGCCTAGATCCCTCAGATGATCTACCTGCAAAAAGAATCAAGTCAAAGCACTAAATGAGTCAATTTCAGGACAAAGGAAGCCAAAAAGTGAGTTTTGTAAAGTGTCAATGAGAAACTTTAGAAAGTGGGTTTGAGCATGAAATTTTTTCAAATGGAGTTTATAAAAACCCAATCTCCCTCCTTTTACTCTCATTATGCATCCAAGGCATTGGCAAGTGCGAGTGAGCAAGTATCCAAGAGCTTTGGGCAAAATCTGGTCAAATTCGGGCTCAAGACAGGTGCGCGACCCGTCAGGCCAGGCGCGCGACCCGTCAGGCCAGGCGCACGACCCGTCAGCGAGCATCCAGCAGTGTTGTTTTGTAATGGGCACGACCCGTTAGGTAAGGCGCGCGACTCGTCAACGTTTCCCCTGCAAACTCAACTCAAAATCGCTCAAACTCCCTCCAAATCTTCAAAGTTGTTTGAGGTAGGCCCTCTACACTTCAATTTGGTTGTTGGTTATGATTGAAGGCCCTCATGCTTGTGTTTAAGAATCAAATTGTGCAAGTGGAAGAGGCTTCATATGACTGCAATATTAATGGTTAAAATGTGCTAGGGTTTGTGTTGTTTCAAGGTTTTTTCCATTTGTAATTGTTTCCCTCCTTCCCCTTTCCACTCACATTTGTATTTTCCCATACTATTTTATAAATAAAATGCAAACCCTCCCTTCTCCCTAATCACTAAAAATGAAAACCCTACCCCTCTCCCAAAGCATCAAAAAACTCAAACCCTAATCTTGCTGCACCATATGCATGTGTAAACACAAGAATTTGTTGGTGAATATGTAAAGAGTTTTGTAAATATGTTTCCCTATCTTCCCCTGTTAGTGCATGTATTCATATTCCCATATGTTCACTTTCTATACATGTATTCCCATATGCAGTGATTTTTGCAAATGATTTCCCAATATTCATGATTATAAACATGTATTCCTATATGCAATAATTGTTTGCAATGTTTTCCTTAAATTCCCTGTTATATTCATATATTCCCAATTCCTTGTAAAAAGGTCCCTCCCCTAACATTTCCCTCATGTCCTTGTCCCCTTGAAACAACATAGAAATCAACATTTTATAAAGCAGAAGCAGCAGTACATTTTGTCCACTTTGCTCTTTTAAACATGTCAAAAACCGAAACCTATGAGCAAAGTGATGACCAGTCATCAGCTTCAGAGATTGAGGTACAGAGGAGGCCTCATAAGGGTGGTAAGGGTGGACATCATAAGAGAGAGGAGCCCACTTCTTTAGCAGAGTTACAGGCTTGTCCTATGGCAGTCACATGTTTTCAGTATATGTCTTGCTATGAGTTTTGTGAGAGGATCTGACGGATTCAGCACCATAGAGAGTTGGCTCGCCTATTTGTCTTACACTTGCATGATGGACGTGTCAACCTTGCAGGGGTAAACTTTACATTGACACCTGAGGTGATCTCACATGCCACAGGGATACCTAATGTTGGGGAGGTGTGGAACAAGCGCAAGGTGCTAGATTATGTTCATTTTGAGCCTTTTGTCCGGCCACCATTCATGAGACATTTGGCAGGTGTGTTTCCGTTCAGGTTTCTTAGGAGCGAGTATGCTCCCATGATGAGGTTCATTATGCACTATTTTACCTGTGAAGGCAGATTTTCACAGGTATATTCATATCATATTCGCCTCTTGATGCACTTCACCCGAGTGAGGATGATGAACATCCCTATTTTCTTCTATCAAAACATTCAGAGGATGGTGCCCATGTTACAGAGGAAGAGCCCGGCACAGCAGTACAGGAGCCTTTATCATTATGGTTTGATTCAGCTAGTAGTATTGCATCAGTTGACTCAACAGGGCATCTCATGGGAGGAGTTCATCTCTCGTGAGTTTTTTACAGCACACCCTCGCCACATCCTGAGATTATTCATGAGGAGGGAGGACCATCACAGCAGCATGACATCCCTGTCACTAGACATGTCAGCTCCTCACCTCTGGTCACCTATCAGAAAGGACCGAGGGCCTTATTTGCAGCAGCAAGGCGAGTACTATCTCCATAGCAGGTGGAAGGGGTCTCGCCTTCATCATCAACTCAGCGAGTGTTATCTCCACATCAGGTGGAAGGGGCCTCGCTCTCTTCAGCAGCATAGGCAGCACAGAGGGGCAAGCGGCCCAAGATTGATGAGGGGCCATCAGGAGTTCCAGATATTGAGCTTGTTGATCTTGAGGTCATTTCTCCGAGCCAAGAGGCAAAGGAGGTCATTCAGCATCTCAAAGCTGAAAATGATGCCTTACAGAGGAGATTAGAGGGTGCACAATGGACCATTACATACCTGGAGCAGTGCAACAAACAGTTGGAGGAGGAGAAGGCACTTGATGAGCTATGGAGGATTCGTAGTGACCGAATCTTGAACCGAAGAAGACCCGGTGACCCATTGCCCGCTGACCGAGAGTCCATGCTCATCCAGGTAAATGCACACTTGGAGAGGTTGTTGGCTAAGGCCAACCAAGAGAAGAAATTGCTGAGGAACATGAAGAACCACTACTGGGCAAGGATGCATGTGTGCAAGGCAAAAATGAAGATGTTTCAAAGGCGGTTGACCGAAGCACTAAAACGGAGAAAGAGGCCTAATCCCCTCCGTATCTTGGCTGAGGCTTCACTCAAGGATCAAGGCACTAAATAGCCCAGCCACAGCACAAATCCCAAGAAATTTTGAGAATTTTGGGTGAATTTTGGCATTTTTTGGCAATTTGCAGGTTTTTCCCATTAACGGGTCTCACCCCCCGCGTGACCCTACATCAGGGCAACTCCTTTTGACCAAAATTCAGCATTTCCAGATTTTTCATGCAAAGTTACATATGCTCATGGATGGACTTGAGATTTGGTGAAGTTTTAGGCCTCCAGAAAGTCAAAATACATGCAAAAATTGACTTTCTGCCACTTTTTTGAATTGCAAAAAGCAGTCTTGGGAGATTTGAGGTTTGACAGGGCAAATGAACTCCAAATTCCGAAACTCTAGTTGGGTTGGAAAGTAGACTCATAGACCTTTCCAAAAAGCCCACTTTTGCTCCATTTGGCCACCTGCAAGTGCCCCAAACATGGCTCCAAAGGCGCGCGACCCGTCAGGCAGGGGCGCGCGACCTGTCAGGCAGTTTTGTCCAGAAATGCACTGTACAGCCCAGAAAACGCAGATTTGACTTTTTGAGATGAAATGTGATCCTCTTTGATGTAATGTATTGTAATATTTAGATACTTTTACTCTTATGTAACACTTCTAGAACATTCATTCATGAAAAGGGTAAATATTAAATGAATGAATTGGTTTCCTAGCTTATAGAGGCAAGTTGTTTTGACTGCCTAGTTTGTAGTGCTTAGTTTAGAAGTGGTTGAAACAGCTCCTAGGATAGTGAGCTCGACCCATGGAGGCAGGGAAAGAGGTTAGATCATCTATATTATGTACTTTCTTGCTCCTTTTCATGGTTGGACTCTTGAGGGATAAGCTATCATTGTATTATTTACTGTATCTCTACAATTTTTGGCTAAGGAAGACCAGGGTTTTGCAGTCCTCTTTGGGATTCTTGTGGACTCATGTGTTGATGGTGTGTTTCTCAATGTTTTTGTAAGTGTGTTTATGTGAATCATTTCCTTTCTTTTGCTTCTGCACATTAAACAAATGAAGTGTTAAAGTAAGAATTCATGCTTGCCATGCTCTGCTTTTAAATTTGTTTAATTTCAATGTTTTCTACTGTCTAAAGAGAATTCAAAGTCATTTTTTTCTCTCTTTAGCTTCTCATCTTTCATTCCCGATCATCCATCTCAATCTAAGGCATCAATACTATTTCCTACCTCGCCCCAAGGAACCCCCTGCAGAAACTGTGTCCAATCCCCGCACCCGAAATTGCCATCCCCTCAATTTGCCACCAAAAACCCTAAAAACCATAAAACCCCTTTTGATCAGTTTACTAGCCTAAAATCAGTGTTACCCTATTGGTCATCTCATCCATTGAAGATTTTACCGAGATAGACCAGAGAGAGCCTTCTCTTGCCCCGTAGGGCTAGCTACGAGGCTAAATGGTTTGATGTTGCCTTGAGGTTTACCTTTCTCAGCCTGAGGTGAAATTTCAAGCGCTAACACAGGCTAGAGTGAGGCCCTTACAAAGTTATGATTCAGAGAGTTTCATCGTCATGTGAACAAATTTCGACTTTTCTTCAAAACTCTGTTTTGAGGAAAAGTCAAACAGTGTCATTTGTGATAAAATTTTCAAAAAAGTCGACAATTGATTTCTTTAGGTGCAGTCATGGTTTCCATGGCCAAATGCCCTGTCATGCAATCCCTGCAAAAAGTGCCGAAAAATTTCGTCATTTTAGCTAAAAATTCAAAGGGAAAAGTGAAATTCAGTGTTGCATTAAATCAGTGAAAATTGTCAAAATGAAACATTATCAAAGTGGGTTTTGAAGAAGAAAAAATTAAACCCATGACTCCAAGGTCTTTATATATAAGTTTCCACAAGCAACCAAATCATTGTGCACACCAAGGTCATAGAGAAACGTTGCAAAGTAATTAGGAGAGCAAGGTGCGTGTTTAAGAGTGAGTGGGAGTTGTTTTCCAGAGCGCGACGCACTGGGTTTGGCGCGCGGCGCACACCCACAAAGGCTCGAAACTGTGCCAAATTGCCTCAAGTTTCTTGTGAAACCCCTCAAATCAACAGGTAGGCTCTATATCATGGCTTGCTCATCAAATTTTGTGAATGTTATGGTGGTTCATGGCTATGTTTAATTGCAACAAAACTCATAAAACCAACCACAAGAAAACACCAAAAGCCATTGTTGCTAGGGTTGCATAATTGTGGTGTTGATGCCAAGGTTCTGTTATCACCCCTCATTTTCCCTTTCTTACCATTTTTCCCATCCGTGAGCATCGCCAAGCTGCACAAAGGAGAAGAGTTGAGCTCACGTCATTGGAGCAAGAGATTAATGAGGATCAGGAGGCCGATCTTGAGAGAGTTAACATGCACTTGGAGAGGCTACTGGACAAGGCCAACAAGGACCATGCCTTGCTGAGACACATGGCTTTCCACTACATGGCACGAAACAAAGTGTGCAAGGCTCGAATCAGGAATTTGAAGGCGAAATTGAGGAAGGCAATCATGAATCAAAAGAGGCAAATGGAGCTCGATCGACTTCAGATATTGGCTGAAGCCTCTGTGGCCCAGCATAGCACTCCATAGAGAAACTCCAGCCCAAATTTCAAAAAATTTGGGGCAATTTTGGTCACATGAAAAATTTTCGGGCACAAAACAGGGTTTTTCTCCCTGTGCGTCGCGCCACTGGTGCGATGCTTAGGATTGGGAGCTCCAAATCATGAAATGTTTTCATTTTTGGATTTAGCATGAAAAATCATGACTTCTGGCACATGGAAAAGAAGTTTGGGCAAGTTTTGAGTCCCAGGAGGTCAAAAACGCTCAAAAAATGACCTCTCTGCCCCTATTTTAACACAGAGGAAGTAGTATTGGGATAATGAAGTTTTGGAGGGGAAAATGAGCACCAAATTAAGAAATTCCACTTGGGTTGGAAAGTAGACAGGCTAGGCTTTCCGACAAGCACACTTGGTTACAATTTTGATTCCTGAAGGTACCTCAAAATTTCCCCCAAAGTGGCGCGGTGCTTATAGATTTGGGCGCGGTGCATATAGAGAAAAGGGCCAAAATCACTTCTACTTCGCGACATTTCGATTTGCAAATTTCTCAAAGTGGGCCCACTCATCTACACTACACTTTTTTTGGCACCTAAGCCAAAAATCTAAAGTATTTCCACTAAAGGTTGGCTTCTATCCAAGTGGCAAAGGAAGGCGAGCAGTCACCCAAGCTATTTGTCATTTTTGTAATGTTGCACCTGTAACTAATGGTTGGATTTCCACTTCCACTTTGTAATGATTTGAAAAAATCCCCAACTCTTGGTCGTTCTATTTCCTCATGGCATAGTCTATTTATTGTATGCAAACCATTTGCAAATGGTTGGCTTGTAATTTCTGGGAGACTATGGGAGAGAAACTCAGTTCTTCATTGTATATTTTAACAAAGGATTAATGAAAGGCAGTGGATTTGTTTCATGAGATTCGTGTGGTTGTGAGTGTAGCAAATGTGTCTCTTATGTTTCATATGTATTTCGTAATGTTTCACAGTTCATTTCATATTCATTTCCAGTGCAATTTTCTAAGTTAGATAAGGTAGAATTCATTTTTATTGCTCTGGGTGTGGGAAAATTTCATGTTCAGTGTTCTTCTTCTGTTGAAAAGGATTCATGTACTTATGCCCTTTTCACCCTCCTAAGAAATTCCTCCATTCCGTGTCATTTCAAACTGAATTGATAGAATTTCTGCCTGTCTTGCCTCATGAAGTAATCTGTGCCTTTGTATTAAATTCTCTGCTCATTGCTGTCCGTTGGTCCCATACCATCCCAGAAACTCAGTCATTCATTAAAAATTGCTTCTTGTATTCATATTTACTTACTAGCCTAAGATCAATATTTCACTGTTAATCATCTCAGACCATTCCGTTTACTTATTCGTTGAGCGTGATTCGGAGAGAGCCCTCTCCTGTTTTGGTAGGGCTAGCTACCAGACTGAGCGTAGTTTGTGGTTACCCTGAATTTTGCCTTCCTTCAGCCTAAGGAAAATTTAGGTGCTAATAGCCCAAGCCCAGAAAATTGATTTGTACAAAATTCCTATGGGGTTTGGGGGCAACACCTAGCAATGATCCATGCTGACAAAACGTTTGGAATTCTTCTTAATCTTCAATGATGTAGAAGATATCATATGACAGATTTCCACTGTGGCCACTTTTGCCAAATTACTCAGAGGTGGGAGGGAAAAAGTACCCATTAAGGAAGGGTCTTTTAGGATACTTACTTTGACATTTTGAAGCGATTGAGAGTTTCCATGGATCAAAGGAATTCTTCCAGTAGCTTGTGAACCATTGGGGAGAAAGGTTATTTGGTCAAATATTGTAATTCCTCCTTGGATGGGAAATGCAATCTTTTTGAAGTATATTGACACAACGACGGCCATGGCATAAATCCAGGGCCTGCCTAGTAAGATATCGTTGTCAAGGTTTCCATCAATGACCTCTACTTCAATTTCTACTATTTTGCCCCCAACTCAACTTGCAAGTTACTTAATATCTTATATGGCGTGTATGTTTTTCCATTGAAAGATTTTAATGTCATTGAAGATCTTGACAAGGGTGGTGAGTGCAAAGTTTTCCAGCAACTCATTGACATAATACAAGTAGATGCTCCCTCTTCAATGATTGTTCGATGAACAGTTTTGTTAAGGGTTTTTACTTGTACAAGGAAAGCGAGTTGGGTTGGTAACTGTGGTTCGTATCCTTTATGATTAAAGGCTACAAGGTTGGAATTAGTTGGGTCAATCCCACCTATTGCTGATAACAGAGCCGACTTTTGGGAAGGAAATTCTGTAGTACTTCAAGTGTCGACATAGCGGATGGCGATTGAGCCAGATCCTCCACTATATTATAATTCTGAGCTACTCTGTCACGAGGATTATATGTCGATTTATGTACTACTCCCTTTGGCGGCTTTATTTAATTCAGGAATGATGGGTGGAACAACTTTTGGTGAAGTTGTTGTCAAACTACTCGGTTGATCTGTAGCCTTGTTGTTCGACAACTGTGGATTCCTGTAATCTTTATTCCTTGTTGATATCAAAGCATCATTTTGCTGTTTTGAGATGGATAACATAAGCACTTGGGATGGAGAAGCATGATCGATAGCAACTAGATTGGTTTCTAGGTTCTAAAATGGATCAGTCAACACTGCTAAGGTAGTTGAATTCTTTTTAAAAAGTTTCGAGGCCTCAGCTCGATGTGGAAAATATTTTGTCCAATGTTCCTCATTACATATGAAACATGGTAGACCTTGTTTCCTCTTTCTAGCAAGGTTTCAGAAGATTTTTCAAGAGTTGAATCTTCTTGTTTCTTTTTTTTTTCCCTTTCTTCTTTCCCCTTGGCTGCTTAGGTTCTTTTCCCTTGTCAGATGACACAACATTAACCTCCGAGGCAAGAAGTTTGTAATTTTCTTTTTGACTAGAAACTACAAGGGCTTTTCCAGATGGAGCCTTTGTGGTTTGCATGCTTGAGGTACCAATCATGCCGTCGCCACATGAGAGTCCCTGTTCGACTTAGGAGGGGGAGGAATGGAAAATTCTAGTCTAGGAGCATCAAGAATTTTGTCGTAGAGCATGCCAGACTGAGTATAGATCAAGTCCAAATATTGTGCACGAGAAATGACTTGCTCTTCAGTAACAACTCCTCCTTTCGCAACATCTTCAGTAATAGAAGGTAATAATGACCTAATAAACCACTCAGATAGAATCTAATTAGAAACATATGTCTTTACCATTCGACGATGACATCGCCACTCATGAATATGATCAGATATGTGAGTGGCTGTTTTTTGTTTAAAGTTGGTAAGGCGTTTTGTTCCTGTTTCGTACCTTATTGGTAACTGAAAGTGGGTTAGAAAGGTGGTGGCAAGGGTGCTAAAGTTATCAAACAAAGCTCTAGGAAACTCAATATACCATTTTGCTATTGGACCAGTTAGCATTCACTAAAAGAGTCGAAGCCTAGCCAAATCATCATTTAGGGTATTAGATGAGCACCACAAATGAAAAGTCATTACATGATTTGATGGATCTTCACCCAGATTTCCATTGAATTTAGGAATATCATAGGGAATTTTATGAGGAAACGCTGGCCACCAAGGGGCATAAGCAATTGGATCATTCGTTAGCCGGTTTAAATCTGGTAATTCTAGAGTTGCTACAAAAGGAAACTGTTGATTCAGGTTTTGCGAAGCATTCCCAGGATAAGATGGGATCGCCTGAGCAGTAGGTCTTTGCATACCAGCATAATGTATCTGATGTTGATAACTTTGATAAGGTTTATGGGCATAACCATTATAGTATGGTTGTTGATAACTGTTTTGAAAATGCGGTTGTCCACTACCTACAAAGCCTTGTTGCTCAGGTCCTTGGTAAGCTTGTTGGAACTGTGGTTGTTGATATTGTACCAGCCATGGTTGCTGGACCATTTTCTGTTGACCAATACTAGATGCTTGATCAAGATGTGGGGTGATAGTACCCGTTTGAGCCTGAGTCATTCTAGGTAAGGAAACACTAACCTGAGGTTGTGATTGAGCTGTAGAGACAAGAGGTTGTTGTATTGCAACCTGAGAAACTTGAGGTTGACATACAACAGGCAGTGCTTGTACTTGTGACACAATCACAATAGCAGGTGTAGTGGGAATATTCGACACAGGTTGAGTTGGTTGCATTGAATATACAACTCTTGGTTGTTGAGGCAGTATTGGTATCCAACCACTGGATGTAATTCTAGTTTGACCTGAATTTTGTTGTGAACTTTCATATGGTTGTTCTCCAGGAGGGAATAATGAAAAAGCATAATGCCCCCCATATGGCGGCAATCTGGTGCTCAAAGGATAGGTCGGCCTTACTGGATTGCCCAAATTGAAGCTGGTATGCAGGATCAATTTGCTGAGTTTGAACATAAGAAATGCCAGATAGGATTCTGGATGAACAAGTAGGAATAGACCATGTCGTCGAAACAGTCCCTCGGTGGACTCCATCTAGTGATTGATAACTAATTGGGACAGGTGGTATACCAGCAAACATCGTTGGAGTGGAAGTAGGAAGTTCTGTTGTGGCTGTATCAGACAATATAGTCCTAGATGTTGATGGTTGTTCAGACATATTTAGTCTATCCAAAAGATTTCCTAGCGATTCGATAGGAACTTGCGATGAAGGAGGATTAAAAGAACTAACTTTAGTAGTGGAAGGATATAAGTGGATCCCAATCCCAAAATGCAATGGGTTACTGGATGGAAGATCCTCTACAATCTCTTTTATGGAAATCAGTCCAAGTGGAAGAGGTAGATCGTCAAGTCTGTAAAATGTTTCTGGAGCCGAAGAAGCTATTGCTGATGTAGTAACAGATATTGGAGGGGTAACACCTTCTGAATTTTGGAACTCAACTTCCAGATGTTCAGGTAGGTGAACTTCAGTCTCTGGTTCAACTCCAGATGGAGTTGTTTCAGGGATAGAAGTGTCTACTGTTACACTAATATCAGTTCTAATGTCTTGCTGTAACTGCGAAACTTCTTCTATAAAGGTAGATGTATCATAAATGATCGGAGTTACTGGAGCCTTTGATGATATTGAAACACAAGTTTCAAATAAACCAGGAGAATTGGACTCAGTTAAATGAGATCGTTTTGCCCGGAATAGTTTTGTTTCCAGAGTCAAAGATGGTTGACTCGCTAGCCTCCGCGAATGACGAGGTTTTGATTGAATTTCTTCCATGATTGCGGATTACTTGATCAACTCAAAATTAAAGGGAAAAAGGTTATTCCATATTAAATGAATTTTAGGACACTTTGACACAACTTTTGTTTTTCAATTTTTAAGAGTCGAGAAAAAGCTAAAGATGACTCTAGTCACCTTCGATTTTTAATGAGCTCGAAGTGACAAGTGCTCAGATGGACCTTTTCTTTTAAGGAGTTGAAAAGGAACGAAAGTGACTACTCTGGAGATCTAGACATAGGGATTACCAAACCAATAACAAAGCTGCAATATACACCTTTGTGGTAAATTAAAGAGAAATTACCAAGGACTTTACATATGACAGTCAATCTTCTTGAATGCTATGTTCAGTGCATTGCAATCGATAGGGTGACAAACACGACTTTCTAAGGATAAAGGATGTCAGCTTATTGTGGTCTCCCCATATATACTCGACGGTACGAGGAGCACAAGTCTGTACTGGCACTTGTTTTATCAAAGAGGAGGAATGACCCAACCTTTGATGAAAATGATAGTTACCAGGTTTTACGACGCTGGAACACGTCTCTAGCCTAGACTTCTAGATGTGTTTTGTTAGGTTCCAAAGCATTTTTATGTTCATTGAGATTTATTTTAGAGTTGATCTTTCTTAGAAGTTTGTCTTTCAAGGTTCACCACGTGATGTAGATGTAAAATTCCTAAATATGCAATCTAAAATGATAAACAATCGTTTGTTTTCTTTTAGCAATGAAAATCCTAGCTACTAAGGAAAGAAGAGTACGATTATTTCAACATAGAGAAAAGAGCACACTAAATGCACATTTCCTAAATCATCTTTCGCACACAGTCTAAATGCAAATGTAGATGCATGTATTTTTTTTCATTTCCTTAATGTGAGGATGCCAGAAAGGAAAACTAAGTACAGATCTTAAGTATTTTCTTCAAAGCAACATTTCAACAATTTCTTTACAAAATGAAAGGAAGACTAAAACGACACTTTCTATTTCAAATGGAAAACTGCTTTTGACACTTCAAAAATTGACAATTCAAATCAAATACAATGACAAAAGTACAATCGACTATGTAGAGGAGGAAGACTTTACGACACTCTTCTTCTTGACTCAAAATGACAGTTACGACACTTTTGCATCAAAAGACGATAGTTCAATTACGCTACTTTTGACAAAGAAGGTCTGTAAATGATGAAAAATACGTAAAAAGCATTCAAAAATACTAATCAATGGAGACGTAATAATGTAAAGGAAGAAGGTCTCAACAATGAAATACTGATCATATGAAGCAAAACTACTGAATAGAGCTGAAAACAAGGAGGAAAAAACCAATTCTAGAGAGAGAAAAAGTATCATTCAATCATTGCACCTGTCTTTAAGGGAAACATGGATGCATCTCACCTACAACACATGGGAGGTGCGATGCATATAGACTGCGAGTTGAAAACAGTGCGACGGGCCAAGGAACGAAACCGAGCTTGGTTTTTTCTTAAAATTTGCAGCTAAGTTCTGTGATTTAGGCTGAGCTATGATAGATAGTAAAAACAAAGTGTAGGGGTATGATCTTAGGAGGTTATTGAGCTACCACAAGGAAATTTAGGATGTTTGTAAGTCAGATGTTCAGTTTATAAACCATCCTGGAGATTCTCTGAAGCAACATTCATCTACTTTGCAGTTGCATAGCAAAAGTAGTTCAAAGGATAGCTAGCTAACTTTAGGCTCAGTCTGTAGTTTATAAAGCAAACAAAAACAAGAAACAAATAAACTAATCGCTCCCCAGTGGAGTCGCCATTTTGTTTCAGGTAAAACTAGTGTCTTTTCAATCTGCTAGTCCCACTAAGATGGGTAGCTATCTTAGAAACAAACAATGAAAGCAAATTGCAAAATCCTTTATGTATGATAGATAAGAGAGAAGCAAAGAGGACCAACCTGTTCTTCCGCTTGGCTCCTTGCTTGTTTCCTCTCTCCCTTGATAGAGCTTGCCACTCCTCTCCTACTTGTCCTGCTTTAGAGAATACCTGTAGAGGCAAAGCAACAAAAAACCATCAAAGCATCTTGATCTATATACTATAAACAAAGTAGAATCAGAAATACATTGACCATACAATTGCATTCATAAACAACAAGATTCACAAATACACAGTTATATGGAGGAAAACTAAAATAGCTTTATTAATAGTAGAAGAGAGGATTACAACCCAGCTGTCTGATCTAGCATCATCCTCCCAGCATCAAAGCCCTCTTCACCTCATGAAAAAAAAGATCACCCAACAATAAAATGTCTCTTCTCAAAGAGAAACCAACAACATTTCCTTACAAATTACAAAATTCTAGCCTCTAGATCTCTCAGATGAGGGATCCATATACAAAAGTCCTGCAAGGGTGTGAGTTAGCTCTGGGTTTCTGATTAGTGTCATTCCACTGATAGTTCTTGGTTCCACTTGGAGATTTATTTGATCTCTTACTCATCCCTGGGCAAATTCAGAGAGCCAAGTGTCATATGAGAAGTTTCTAGAAGATTTCCTGGGTTTCCACTTAGCAAACTGTCTCTGCCATTTGTATATTCTCGCTCATCGTACCCCATAGAAGGATCTTTCAGTATGCATCGCACCTGGCCAATGTAGCAGCAAGTATGCATCGTGCCTTGACCATGGAGTAGTCAGTATGGTCCAGTTTTGGCTAGTTCTGAGTGGTTTTTCAAGTGGAACTTCTGGGAAATGATGTAATCAATTTACCATGATCCTTTAGGGTATGAAACAACACTTTTAGGGGTTAAAGAGCCCTTGGTTTATTGACATATGTGATTGGGTTTGAAGTGCCAAAATATGTCTATAACAGGTATGAGAGTGATGAATGTTGCATTTAAAGAGGGGAGCATCCTGTGGAGAGTTCTAGATTCTTCCACTACCTGCCAGACTTCATCTTTGATAACATCCCATAATCTATGGAAGAAATTGGAGGTGAAACTGTCTGGTTCGGGAGATTTTCCTTCCTTGAGATGTCTCATAGTTGATTCAACCTCCAGTAAAGAGATAGGAAGGAGGAGCAATTGATTGTGATCATCTGTTATCACTTTCAGTATGTGTGCGAGAATCTTTTCAATTGCTGGTTGTCTGTTGATATCAGGTTCTTGATGGACCATTTTGAAGTGCTTAAGGAGTTCTTTTTCAATATCCTCATGTTCTTCCAATCGGTCTCCCTACTTATTTTGAATTTGGGTGATGTTGTTATGCATTCACCTTTGGATGGTAGTACGATGAAAGAATTTTGTATTCCTCTCGCCCTCCTTTAACCATCTTATTCGGGATTTTTGTTTCCAGAGGATTTCCTCTTGTTTTTCTCTTTCTATAATCTGTGTCTGAAGGTTATTTTCCTATTTTATGAGAGCTTCAATCCTTCCTTCATTTATGAAGGTTTGTTGGATTTTCTCCATTTCCTGAGTGAGGCCATTTTGCACTTGGAAAATGTTTCCAAAGGTGGATTGGTTCCATTGTTTGATATGCACTTTAAGGAATCTAATATTTTGCTAGAATTGAAACATTTTGGAGCTTGCTGGGCGATGAAAACTTTTCCATGCATTCTGAACTAGATCGTTGAAATCTGGATTCAACCAGAAAGATTCAAAGCAGAAGTGTATTCTAGTGGAATTTCTGGGTCTTTGCCATTGAAGCGAAATGGGCCAATGGTCCGATCCTGAAAGTGGAAAAATTGAGGCTGAAAGGTCTCCCCCCAAGTGGATAGCATTATCGGAAATCATAAATCTATTTAGCCGTGAAGCGATCTGATGGGGACCAGATCTTTTGTTATTCTAGGTAAACATTCCATTGTTGAAAGGCAGGTCAATTAGCTAGTTGCTTTGAATGAACTTCTTGAAGTGCACACTTTCATTGTCCAATCTGATTTGGACTCCTATTTTTTCCTCGAATTTAGTGATCATATTAAAGTTGCACCTCGTTATCCAGAGTGTATGAACCCATGTGGCATTGAGAAATGTGAGCATGTCCAAAATTGTTGATTTATCCACAGCAACTTATGGAAAATAAACATTGGTGAGGTGACCATGCACATTGGTCCCTATGATATGGAAGGTAGCTTGTATGAAGTGGTGGGTTGCATGGAAGTCCATGAGTGTAATGGCCTGTGCATTCCATGCTATTGCTAATCCTCCCAAGGCACCTATAGCGTCCACTGCAATTGTATGGCTACCTAGCCAGGCTTTTGAAAGAATGGTACTAAGAAAAGTACTATTACATTTGTTCAGAAATTTATTGCATAACATAAATAATTACTGAGAAGAATAAATATAAAAATAATCAGCAACAACCATAAACACATAAACACAAATGTTTATCCGAGAAAACCCCAAATCCGAGGAAAAACCCATCCTAATAAGATCTCATTAGCATTGGCCAAAATCCTGGCCAATTCAACCAAGTGAGCCTTCACCGCTCACCTCCAGGTCTTGCATTACAATGAAGTCCTTCCACCCTTTTATAAGCTCCATTACATATAATACCATGGTCAGAATACTATGGGTGCACAATACCATGTGCCCCAAAACCATCATTGTTTAACCTGATCAACTTTGACTCTATCCTGAGTCACGTTTACCTAACAATTCCCCCCTTAAACTTGACTTGGGGTTCCTTGAATAACCCCAACCAAACCTGCTAAGTGAGACAATCCCGCTCACTCTAGCTCTTACCCCCCTTAGGGTTTTTACCTGAGGTGTTGTTAACTCGACATCCCCCTATCACCTAGGTCTAACCCAGACTTTACCGGTGATCACCGAGGGGTACACATGCCTTACCAGGTCTTATAGTAGTATGTGTTGGGTGTGGAGCCTGATTATCTTCTGTATTCAAAGGTATTGCCGCATTGGACCCCAGTTCGAAATGGGGTGGCAACGCCGCCCATAAAATATTCACTGCAGGGGGGGTCCAGGGGGGGCAGCTGCTACCTTTAGGGAGCCCCCCCCCTGGCGGGGGGTTTCGGGGGCAGCGCCCTCGAAGCTAAAAACGAATGTAAAATTGCCTTGTAAAAGTATAGTAATTTCTAGTCAATCTGGGCCATTCATTAGGCAGATGATCTGACGGTAGAACTTATGTTTAGTTTAGGGTTTTTTTCCCTAGAAGGAAACCCCTCTCTTTGTATTCGGGCATTGTATTTGAGGCTGTGTAATAGATGTGTATTCTCTAAGCAAGAAGCAGAGAGGTGAGACTATGAGAGAAAACAGAGGATATTACATCGGATCTGCTGTAGGTTGTGTCTCTTCATTTCGCTGGATAATAGAAAGGAAGGACTGGTTGTTTGGGGTGGACGTAGCCCAAACTGGGTGAACCACGTATATCTGTGTCTCTCTTGTTTTATGTGTTTTCTGTGTTTATATTTCTGCAATATTTTATGTGTTCCATTGCTCCGTAGTATATAATTTTCTAACAGTGTGCCCATTTACATACAATAATTTTGACTTCAATATTTTTTTTTTGTTTATTACTGCTGCGATTCTGATCCATCCTCTCTCAATTTGATTTGCTCAAAAACATCTATCAAACTGCTCCAACTGCGAGCTCGAAGAGAACCTTGTAGATTGCAACACTGGTGGCCTCACATAGCAGAAAACGAACAATTTTTGAAGCCGCATGAATCCTGAACAATTCGTCAGCATGTTCCAAACCGGTAAATATCACAAATGCATTGCGATCCTTGGTAGTTATGGCACTATCTTCTGCACATTCTCCTCGAGGTTCTTCTGGTTCCACCATTATTTTCAGACCCATATTTGTAAAAAGGCTACATTGATCTCATCATGCACTCTAAACCCCTGGCATCAAAGAATCCCTTTGAAGCCAATATCTGGCTCTGATACCACTTGTTAAGAAATTTACTGCATAACATAAATAATTACTGAGAGGAATAAATATAAAAATAACCAGCAACAACCATAAACACATAAAAAAAAATGTTTATATGGGAAAACCCCAAATCCTGGGAAAAACCCATCCTAATAAGATCTCATTAGCATTGGCCAAAACCCTGGCCAATCCGACCAAGTGAGCCTTCACCGCTCACCTCCATGTCTTGCATTACAATGAAGTCCTTCTAGCCTTTTATAAGCTCCATTACATATAATACCATGGGCAGAATACTATGGGTGCACAATACCATGTGCCCCAAAACCATCACTATTTAACCTGGTCAACTTTGACTCTATCTTGAGTCAAGTTTACCTAACAACATTTTGTTTCTTGCATGAAGAAGATGTGAGGTTTCTCCTTCTGTATCATTTTTTTGATCATTCTGTATTTCCCAGGGTTGTTTAACCCTCTTAAATTTCATGATGTGAGCTTCATGGTTCAGGATTGGGGTGTGGCCTGTAGTACTTTGTCAATTTATAATATCTAACAGATTCTACCAACATTTCCCCAATGAGGATGGTTCTTTGTAGATCTATATTTCTTCCTCTTTTCTTGGTATCCTTGGGCAGGTTCTTTCAATCCCGCTGACATCCTGGTTGAACTCCTAAAGATTGTTGCTGATGTGCTCTGGATAGGATGACCTCTAGACTTTCTAGTTGTCTTGTTGGAATTGTATCATATTATTTCTTCTTGCATGCTTGCTCAAGGCCAAAAATGTCCAAGTCTTTCTTCATTGCTCTCCACCAAGATGTCATCTGCATGCTTGGGATCAATCAATAGGGTGTCGATATCCATACTGTTGGGTTTCCAGGCTAACTCTTTATTGGAAGAAGAGGTGGGGGGAACTTGGTTTAGCTCAGGGATTTGGGCAGGATTGGAATTATAATGAGGGATGACGGAGGGCATTTTGGGAAGCTCAGAAGAGTGCATGGAGGGATCAGAGACAAAAGAGGCAGGCTGAGCTAGAACATCGAAGTTGTTGCTAGTAGATGGATTGAAATTACTGGCCGAGGGATATTTGTGTTGTGAAGTAGGCTTTTTATGGCTCCTTTTTCGAGAGTTCACTTTTGTAAAGCCATCTGTATTAGTATGCCCTGAGGAGGCATTGGAAGAAGGCTTTGAATTAAGCGGGAAATCACAGAATAGATGTCCATGCGCATGAAATTTTGTACACCTAAAGGGGACATGTTCATAATCTATTGTCTAAAGCCACTCGAAATCATCATGAGATAGACTTACTGAGTCTGGAAGAGTTTTGTTGAGATGCATATAGACACAGATGCAGGCATAGGAAGTATACCTTCTAAGTTTTGTTTCTCCTGCAATTTTCATAAACTCTCCCAGGTCGTTTCCAATATCCTTTAATTACTCTTCATCCCAATACTCCAGTGGCAGAGAGTATAACCTGATCCAGACTTGTGTCAAGCTCAGATCTTCTTTGTCCAGATTGAATCTCTCGATCCAATCACGTAGATATAGACCTGCAACATTAAAGAAATAAGGGTCGTCGTCGATGACCCTGTTTCAATCTTTGATACAGTTGAATATCATTGTAAAGAACCCCTTTGGTCCTAGCTACAGATTGATGTGCCCTTTTGGTTTCCATTTGACTGCTATCCATCCCTGTAATGCTTTCTCTGTTGCCCAAAACCCAATAAATTTCCCTATGAGTGCATGATATTTCATGTACTGGATTTGGGAGTTGATTTCTTGACTGGGAAATTCAATCTTTGGTCATTCTACTGCTACAGGTTTGCAGGTCGCAAAGGTTACTTTGGGCATTTCATCTTCTCCTGCAGAGTTTTGTTGCCTGTCTTGGGGTATATCTTCTGTTTCCTGAGGTCCACTCTATTTATCATGCTTATTCTGATTTATCTGCATCTGCGATGCAGAGGCCTTATCAGATCTATTTTTGGCCAAAAGTGTAGGGTTCACCATGGGGGGAGGCACAGAGTCCTCCCCCAATAGGGTTGCCATTGAGGCTGTACTAATAACCGGCGTGTGAAGTCGTTAGTAGTTTCAGAGTCGATGATTCAGGGGCATCGTGCTCAAAGCAGAGCTTCGTTGCAGAGTTTGGGAAAACCCTACATTGCCATATTCAAGTAGCTACCATCCTCTTGCCCCGAGAGAGGGTGTGTTACAGCAAAGTGTCCCCTAATTTGTCCTTGAATTAAACTGTATATTACAATTGAATTATATTCTCATAGCAACTTGTAAATAGTTAATTAAATTTATTAACTTAATTAACTTAGGAATTTTGAGTTGGAAGTATTTATGTAGTCATTTATATCTTCTCCCTAAGTTTTAGGGTTCCAGGATGAGTTTATTTGAGTCGTAATTAGATTAGCTCAATTTACTGAGTTATGGTCAGTTAAATGAGTTCTAACTGTTTGTGGAACTAATAAAGGACTAATAGTCAGTTGGTGCACTGGTACAGTGGCAAGTCTTACTCCAGTTAAATGAAGATTCCCTCATGAGAAACTCATGCATGTCAGTTCAGAGAAAGACCTAGTTGAGACTAGAGTGTAGGGGCAATGTACTATTAGTTGTATGATTTATTGAGTTGTAAATATCATGCATGCAATCAAAGAAGGAACTATGATTTGATTGGGAAGTTTTGGAAGCATGAATTCCCTTTAAATACAGACTATTCATCCTAGGAATTGTGCAAGGAAATAGGGGCTTGGTAGGTAGTGTAAATTGGCTAAGTATTGGATAATAATGAGCTTGTGAGGTAGAGAGTTGAGCATACTTGTGCGGAATTGTTCTTGTGTGAACAAGCTTTGTATCTTCACTCATATTTATGATTTAATGAAATACAAATAGGAGGGGTTTTGAGCAGTGGCTTTCCCTAGGAAAAATTATTGTGTTGTGTGCCATTGATTTGTCTTCCTCTTGTTCATATTGTTTTCATCGATCTATTGGCTTCTGCTGATTGAAAGTAGAAGTAGATTCTTGCCATGTGCTTTAGTAATTTGCATGAGCTTGTGAATCTACAGGAAATTGTACAATAAGTTCGTGAAAGAATACAAGGATGCCTTCTCCTCACCAACAGGGGTACATTTGTACTACCATACTAAGAATTCTATTGATATGACTCCCATATCACCTCTACCCAATGGGCTGATATAGCTTCACTCTCTTTTGGAAGTTGAAGAAATCAAGTGGAAGATCTAGGATTTTCCACAAAAAAGGGCCCATCTGACCAAGTTCGTCACCTTATGGGATCCCAATTGTACTTGTAAAGAAGAAGGATGTGACCTGGAGATTCTACATTGATTTTCGGGCACTAAATAAAATCACTGTTAGATGCAGGTATCCAATCCCATGGATTGATGACCTTCTTGACCAAATCAAGTGGGCCAAGTACTTTAGAAAGATTGATTTGAAGTTTGGCTATAACCAGGTTCTAATAGAACCCACCGATGTATGAAGACCACCTTCAAATGCAAGGAGGGTATTTTTGATGGGTTGGTTATGCCTTTTGGGTTGAAAAATGCCCCTACAATTTTTATGAGGATGATGGATGACATCTTGTGGCCCTTCTCCAACTCATTTTTGTTTGTATATCTAGAAAATATCCTCATCTTTAGTAAGAATTGGGAAGAGCACTTACAACATATTCAACAGGTCCTTCAAACCTTGCGACAACAAAAACTATGTGCCAACTTAGAGAAATGCACCTTCGGCATGAATCAAGTCCAATATTTGCATTACATCATTGATGAGCAAGGTGTGCATGTGGATCCAGATAATATCCAAGTCATTCAAGATTGGCCAACCCCAACCACTCTAATAGAGCTTCACAACTTTTTGGGCCATGCCAATTTCTATCGAAGGTTCATGTTGGGATTATCTCATGTCACTTAGCCTCTAAGTCAAGCTAGCAAGGTTGGAGTGTAAGAAAAAAAAAATTGGTTCGAGTCCCATCAGAAGGTTTTCATTGAGCTAAAGCACCTCCTTTTTGTTTTGTTGAAGCAAGAGTCAGTCCTTTTATTCAAATTTACAAAAAAAAAATTACATAAAGTACAACAATCCCAAAGGAGATGTGGGCCATAGAGTTAACGAGCCACAAAAAGCCCTGGGCATCGATCCAAAGGCTCAAAAACTGGGCCCAGGTCCCACAAAACATAACTACGAGACCTTCAAAATACAATCAATCTCCGATATCTTTCAATCCACCTTCATAGATCTGATGGATGAGGCTCTATATCGGAACGAAAACATGAAAACTCTTTAATTCTTGAATCAGACCTAATGAGGAAATAGAGACTGCCATATAATGATTTCATGTCTACCAGGGGGGATAACCCTCGAGCATGTAGACCACCCGAAATCCATCGATCCCAACCTTGAAGAGAAACAAGCATGGTAGATAACACCGCACCTGGACCCGAATTCAAATAAAGACATTGTTTAAGTTAAGTTGGGGTCCAACAGGCATGGTAACCTCCTTGCAAGATGCCATGCGAAATCCCTAGGATTGCTTCAAATTTTCCTAACTTCTAGCACATTAACCAAGCGCTCGACAAAGCTAATTCAAAGGTGATCCTCTTTTAGAGAATTTTGTTTTCATAAAAGGACTTGTCATTTAAATTGACTCTCGCCCAAAAACTTTGGGTATGAAGGGTTCAGGGAACAAATTCCCGCCGGCAGACCAGATATTTGTTGGCTGTGGAGCCTCATTATCTTCTGTATTCAAAGGTATCACCACATTGGAACCCAGTTCGAAATGGGGGCGGCAACACCGCTCGTAAAATATTTGCTGCAGAGGGGGTCTAGGGGGGCCGACTGCGACCTTTGGGGAGCCCCCCCCCTGGCGGGGGGTTTGGGGGTAGTGCCCCCGAAGCTAAAAACAGATGTAAAATTGCCTTGTAAAAGTATAGTAATTTCTAGTCAATCTGGGCCATTCATTAGGCAGATGATCTGACGGTAGAACTTATGTTTAGTTTAGGGTTTTTTGCCCTAGAAGGAAACCCCTCTCTTCGTATGAGGGCATTGTATTTGAGGCTGTGTAATAAATGTGTATTCTATGAGCGAGAAACAGAGAGGTGAGTCTGTGAGAGAAAAAAGAGGATATTACAGTGGATTTGTTGTAGGTTGTGTCTCTCCATTTTGTTGGATAATAGAAAGGAAGGACTGGTTGTTCGAGGTGGACGTAGCCCAAACTGGGTGAACCATGTATATCTGTGTCTCTCTTGTTTTATGTGTTTTCTGTGTTTATATTTCTGCAATATTTTATGTGTTCCATTGCTCCTTAATAAATAATATTCTAACAACTGGTATAAGAGCCAAAGTTCTATTTGGTTGATAAACGCGCAGGAAAGAAGGGTTCCTCATTCAAGTGGAAGCAATGGCAGAAGATGGTAAGTTTAGGGTCGAGAAATTTAATGGCCAAAACTTCTCGATTTGGAAGATGCAGATGGAAGATTATCTGTATCAGAAATATCTATACCTACCATTGGGCAGAAGAACAAAGATGCCGAAGGGTATGACAGATGAAGAATGGAACCTTCTCGATTGACAGGCACTTGGAATAGTACGGTTGTGCCTTGCAGCGTCGGTCGCCTTCAACATTTCGAAGGAAACAACAAGAGAGGGTTTGATTAAGGTTTTGGAGAAACTATATGAAAAACCCTCGGCCTCAAACAGGGTATTTCTTATGAAACGGTTATTTAATATGAAGATGTCGGAAAGTGGATTTGTTGTAGACCATTTAAATGATTTTAATATTGTTACAAGTCATTTATGCTCTGTAGGGGTAAACATTGATGATGAATTAAGAGCTCTGTTATTCTTGTGCTCATTACCAGAAAGTTGGAATGGTTTGGTAATGGCCATTAGTAACTTTGTTTCTGAATCTAGTACTTTAAAGTTTGATGATGTTGTCGGTGCTATCCTTAGTGAGGAAATGCGACAGAAAAGCTCTGGTGAGACATCGGGTAATGCTTTGAGTGCAGAGTCTAGGGGAAGAAAAAAGGAAAGATGAAAGAGCTTAGGATATTGCAGTAAATCAAGGAAAGGCAAATCCAAGTCCAGATTAGGGATAGTGTGCTAGAAATGTGGAAATAAAGGACACCTAAAGAAAGACTGTAGATCTCGGAAGGGAAAAAAAGGAGATGCACAACAAGAAAACACTCATGAAGCAAATGTGACAGGTGAGGTGTTACAAGATGCTTTGATTCTTTCTTTCGAAAATATTACTGATTCTTGGGTGGTAGATTCAGGGGCCTCATTCCATGCCACACTTGATAAGAAACACTTTCATGACTATGTTCAAGGAGATTTTGGACAAGTGGATTTGGGTGATGATAAACTGTGTAAAATTGTTGGAATGGGTAAGGTTCGGGTAAAACAGCAGAATGGAAACCAATGGCTACTAGAGGAGGTAATGCATGTTCTAGATCTAAAGAAAAATATGATTTCAACAGGGCAGTTAGTCAGTGAAGGTTATGTGACAACTTTCACAGATAAAGCTTGGAAGGTTACCAAAGGAGCCCTGGTAATAGCAAAAGGTGAAAAGGTTGGTACATTGTATTTATGCAATGGCATTTCTAACTCTGTTAATGCTTTAACTTCCAAAGGAGTAGATGCAGCATTATGGCATCATAGGCTTGGACACATGAGTGAAAAGGGGATGAAGATTCTTCACTCAAGGAATTTGTTGCCAGGTTTGAAGAATGTTGATTTGGACTTCTGTGAGAATTGCATTTATGGAAAACAGAAGAGAGCAAGATTTCTCAGAGTTGGGAAAGAAAAGAAGAGCGAAAAATTAGAGCTTATGCATACAGATGTGTGGGGACCTACTCATGTATCATCACTCGGTGGCTTTCATTATTATGTTACTTTTATTGATGATGCAACTAGAAAAACTTGGATTTATTGTATTAAGAATAAATCTGATGTATTTGATACTTTCAAGAAATGGAAAGCTTTGGTTGAGATTGAGACAGGAAAGAAATTGAAGTGTCTTAGATCAGAAAATGAAAGTGAATATTGTAGAAAAGAGTTTGATAGGTACTATTCAGAGCATGGAATTCATAGAGAGAAGACAGTTCCAAGAACACCACAAGAAAATGGTGTGTCAGAAAGGATGAACAAAACAATCATGGAAGAAGTGGGAGGTAGCCATGGAAGAAGAGATGGAATCCTTAATGCATAACCAGACTTGGGACTTAGTCAAGCTGCCTGCTGGAAAAACTACATTAAAGAATAAATGGGTTTACAGGTTGAAGGAAGAAGATGGAGGAAAACAAAGGTACAAAGCTAAACTTGTGGTGAAGGGGTTTGCACAAAAGAAAGGTATTGATTTTGATGAAATATTTTCTCCTATTGTTAAAATGACTTCAATCAGAACTATTTTAAGTCTAGTAGCAACTGAAGATTTGCATCTTGAGAAGTTAGATGTAAAGACAACCTTTCTCCATGGGGATTTGGAGGAAGAGATATATATGCAACAACCACAAGGATATGAAGTGAAAGGGAAGGAGAAACTAGTGTGCAGTTTGAAGAATAGCTTGTATGGCTTAAAACAGGCTCCAAGGTAGTGTTATCTAAAATTTGACAAGTTTATGTCTGAACAAGGTTATACTAGATGTCACTCTAATCATTGTGTTTATCTGAAAAGACAAAATGATGGCAGCTATATTATATTGTTATTGTATGTAGATGAAATGCTTGTTGCAGGATCTAACATGCAGGAAATAAATGTGCTCAAAAGAAAATTGGCAAATTCATTTGCAATGAAGGATTTGGGAGCTGCAAAAAAAATCCTTGGTATGAGAATAACTAGAGACAGGAAAAATCGTAAATTAACATTGTCTCAGAATATGTACATACAAAAGGTGTTGAAAATATTAATCGCGCTTGAGCCAGAGGAGTTCTGGGATGGGTGACCTCCTGGGAAGTCCTGGTTACCGGGTGCAAGCCCCGGAAGTGATGATTGATGCTATGTGATTCGTTCTCCACATTTCACTAGTTTCAATCCCACTTCTTCACCCTTGTGAGCATCACCCGATGCAATGAGTGCTAAGTGAACTATTCAAAAATCATGAGAAATTAGTCAGTTACGACTACCTCTCATGGAAATGGTCATACATGAATGACTTACTTAACGCAGTGGAATCCCAAAAATGATATCTAATATAATGCACTGCGTAAACCCCCATACCTAAATTCAAAAAGAGTCAAGGGATCTCTACTTGAATGGTTCATGAGGCAGAATACTTGCTAAGGTTTTGCAAATGGGGTAGCAAGCTAAGTGGGCTTGATTATGGGGAAAAACTCCACAGTTAAGCGCGCTTGAGCCAGAGGAGTTCTGGGATGGGTGACCTCCTGGGAAGTCCTGGTTACCGGGTGCAAGCCCCGGAAGTGATGATTGATGCTATGTGATTCGTTCTCCACATTTCACTAGTTTCAATCCCACTTCTTCACCCCTGTGAGCATCACCCGATGCAATGAGTGCTAAGTGAACTATTCAAAAATCATGAGAAATTAGTCAGTTACGACTACCTCTCATGGAAATGGTCATACATGAATGACTTACTTAACGCAGTTGAATCCCAAAAATGATATCTAATATAATGCACTGCGTAAATCCCCATACCTAAATTCAAAAAGACTCAAGGGATCTCTACTTGAATGGTTCATGAGGCACAATACTTGCTAAGGTTTTGCAAATGGGGTAGCAAGCTAAGTGGGCTTGATTGTGGGGAAAAACTCCACAGTTAAGCGCGCTTGAGCCAGAGGAGTTCTGGGATGGGTGACCTCCTGGGAAGTTCTGGTTACCGGGTGCAAGCCCCGGAAGTGATCATTGATGCTATGTGATTCGTTCTCCACACTTCACTAGTTTCAATCCCACTTCTTCACCCCTATGAGCATCACCCGATGCAATGAGTGCTAAGTGAACTATTCAAAAATCATGAGAAATTAGTCAGTTACGACTACCTCTCATGGAAATGGTCATACATGAATGACTTACTTAACGCAGTTGAATCCCAAAAATGATATCTAATATAATGCACTGCGTAAACCCCCATACCAAGATTAAAATGCACAATGCAAAACCAATTTGTAAACCTTTTGCTAGCCATTTCAAACTTAGTAAGGAAATGTGCCCAAAGACCCAAGAAGACATAGATTATATGTCTAAAGTTCCATATGCATAAGTAGTTGGAAGCTTAATGTATGCAATGGTCTACACAAGGCCTGATATTGCACATGCAGTGGGAGTTGTAAGCAGGTACATGAACAATCCAGGAAAGGAACATTGGATGGCAGTGAAATGGATTCTCAGATATTTGAAAGGTACCACAAATTAAGCATTATGCTTTGGTGGTTCAAACATTTCTCTACAGGGATATGTTGATGTAGATATGGCAAGTGACAGAGATAACAGGAGGAGCACTACAGGATATGTATTTACTGTTGGTGGAACAACTGTCAGTTGGGTTTCAAAAATCCAAAGTGTTGTTGCACTTTCAACAACAGAAGTAGAGTATGTTGCTGCTACAGAGGCTAGTAAAGAAATGATTTGGTTACAAAGGTTTAAGGGTGAATTGGGTAAGGAGCATGATATGGACACATTATACAATGATAGCCAAAGTTCCATTCATCTTGCAAAGAACTTAGCATTTCATTCCAGGACTAAACACATACAGCTCAAGTACCATTTCATACGATCAGTGTTGGAATATGGAGAGTTGAAGCTGGAAAAGATACACATTAGCCAGAATCCTGTAGATATGCTAACAAATGTTGTAACTAGGGAGAAACTGAGAATATGCTCAGTTTCAATTAGTCTTCAAGGATGATGATGAAGATGAGAAACAACCAGGTCCAAAGAGGAGTCATTGTCCAACAAATGAAGCAACAGTGGAGTTGTTATAATCAGTCTCCAAGTGGGAGATTGTTGGGTGTGGAGCCTGATTATCTTCTGTATTCAAAGGTATCGCCACATTGGACCCCAGTTTGAAACGTTTCCGCACGTAAAATATTCATTGCAAGGGGAGTCCGGGGCGGTGGCTGCGACCTTTGGGGAGCCCCCCCCCTGGCGGGGGATTTCAGGGGCAGCGCCCTCGAAGCAAAAAACAGATGTAAAATTGCCTTGTCAAAGTATAATATTTTCTAGTCAATCTGGGTTTTTCATTAGGCAGATGATCTGACTGTAGAACTTATGTTTAGTTTAGGGTTTTTTGCCCTAGAAGGAAACCCCTCTCTTCGTATGAGGGAATTGTATTTGAGGATGTGTAATAGATGTGTATTCTATGAGTGAGAAACAGAGAGGTGAGACTGTGAGAGAAAACAGAGGATATTACAATGGATTTGCTGTAGGTTGTGTCTCTTCATTTTGATGGATAATAGAAAGGAAGGATTGGTTGTTTGGGGTGGACGTAGCCGAAACTGGGTGAACCACGTATATGTGTGTCTCTCTTGTTTTATGCGTTTTCTGTGTTTATATTTCTGCAATATTTTATGTGTTCCATTGCTTCGTAATATATAATATTCTAATAATATCCATGCATTACTTCACCATAAAAGATCAAAACCATTTCTTTTAGTCTACATCCTTCTAGTTTCCCCTACTTTGATAGAGCTCCATGTCCACACTCGCCTATCTGAGACATTCTTCCCTCAATCTGCCTTGAGGGGTCTCTATCCAATCGTAAATTTTATTTCTCTTAGCACAAAGCACACCTTCATTAGCTAATATGTCTGCTACTTTGTTGGCTATTTGGTGCACATGAGTAAAACTAAGGGTTCTCATTTTCTGCAGGTGGGATTGAATCCATTGCTACACTTGCAGAAGCCGCCAATATCTCGAGACTTTATCTGGAGCAGAGGCATAGCAAATTTTCTTGACCGAATTAATAATCAATTCAGAATTAGCTTCAATTGTGGTGTAATGGAGATTTAAGTCCCTCAAGATTTCTAGACATTGTTCAAGGGCCATAAGCTCTACCATATTATTAGTGGCTTTTCCCAAATGGCTATGAAAGATGGTCTTTATGAAACCCTTTTCATCTCTTATTACTCCTCCATACCTCTCCATTCCCGGGTTTCCTTTTGAGGCTCCATCTATATTGCATTTCAAAAATCCCTGGGGGTGGAGGGGGGTTGCTAGAAATCCTTATCAATTATTATATGACTTACATTCATGTTTTTTCCCTGTGGGACAAGCCCTTGGAGACCCAAATACAGTAGTATCTGCACAACCGTATGTTTAGGTTGGTCCTCAGGGGGGTTTTTAATGAGGGTCCCTACTGTCTCATTGATCTGTCTTAAAATTTGAGCCATGATGTTATAGGTTTTAACCCCGTACAGAAATTACCTGCATACAAATTCTGAAACATAGAAAATAAACAATGCGAGAGCATAACACATAAAACACATATACACAGAGATTTTCCCCTGGATCCCAAAACCGGGACTACTAGCTTGATTTTTCATTATTTTTCTTTCAATGTTACAATACATATTTATACATGCCGAAGCATCCATACCATGGACTGAAAACCATCACGTCCAAAACCATGGACCGAAAACCATCGCATCCAAAACCATGTGTGAAAATCATGCACAAAACCATATGTAGGTCTGCCCAACCTAACATAGGGTCCAAAACCAAAATTTTCCAGGGCGCTGCACTAGACCCCATAGAGAGGGGTTACCTACACCCTTCAAACCCCCTGTGACTCCCCTCGCTACACAATCGGCGCAACGAAGGGAGGGCTCCGCCCCCTCCTAACCCCCTATTAACTACGTGGGCTAGCCGTGGAAAGAATATAACACAACCCAACATTCTCCCACTTGTTGTTTTCTTTCCACAGGGGGCCACAAGAGAGATTAGTCATTTATCTAGCCTTGCTATGCCTATTGTTACTCTACACCAAGAGAACTTCTCAAAACTCACAGAGTTTGTCAATGCATCTGCAATATTCTTCAAAGTGTCCACCTTTACTAGCAACACCTTTTTGTCTTCTATCATATCCCTCACAAAGTGATACTGAACATTAATGTGCATTGTCTTTGAATGGTAAGAAGGGTTCTTTGCCAACAAAATTGCACTTTAGCTGTCACAGTCTATCCTTATAAATCCCTGTACTAACCCCATACTTGAACACAATCTCTGCAACCAAACTGCTTCCTTGCTTGCATGAGTGGCTGCCATGTATTCTGCCTCTATAGTTGATAGTGCCACTACAGATTGTTTCTTACTCATCCAACTGTCTGCACCTCCAAATATGTTAAACACATACCCACTTGTAGATCTTCTCTGATCCAAATATCCAACCCAATTTACATCAACAAAGCCACTGATATCCAAAACTCTGTCCAATCCTGGTCTTCCTTGGTAGCACAAACCATAATCACTAGTGCCATGCAAATACCTAAAAACCCGCTTCACTGTTCTCCAATGCTCCTTCCCTGGTTTTGACATAAACCTGCTCAATACTCCCACTGCATGTGCGTCTAGTACAAACCATTGCATACATCAGGATACCGACAACACTTGCATATGGAACACCAGACATATCCTCTTCCTCTTCTTGTGTCTTGGGACACTGTTCAACAGATAACTTTACACCTATAGGAATAGGAACCTTCACCGATTTACTATCTTGCATATTAAAACTTTCCAGTATTGTCTCGACATACTTCCTCTAGTTTAACCAAAGCTTTCTCTTTGCCTGGTCTCTTTTAATTTCCATGTCCAAAATATAGTTTGCAACACCAAGATCTTTGATGTTGAATTTGGAAGACAATTGGGTCTTCAAATCCTGGATAATTTCTTTGTCATTTCCAACCAACAACATATCATCCACATACAAGACCAGCTAAATAACACGGTCACCAATTAATTTAAAATACACACAGTGATCTACTTTGCTTCTGGTGAAGCCAAGTCCCTGTATAAATGTATCAAATTTCTGATACCACATCCTTGGTGACTGTTTTAACCCATACAAAGTCTTCTTTAACTTGCATACCAGTTCTTTCTTACCCTTCACCGCAAAGCCTTCAGGTTGCTTCATGTAGATCTCCTCTTCTAGATCCCTGTGAAGAAATGCTATCTTCACATCGATATGTTCAACCTCAAAATCAAAAGCGGTAGCAACAGATAAAAGTAATCTAATAGAAGTTACCTTGGCAACAGGAGAAAAAATATCACCAAAATCAATTCCCGGCACCTGGGAGTAACCTTTTGCTACCAACTAAGCTTTGTATTTCTCCACCTTTCCTTCTGAATTTGTCTTCTTGTTGAACACCCAATTTCTGCCAATGGGTTTCCTTCCAACTGGCAACTCTTCTAGATCCCAAGCCTCATTTTTGTGCAAAGATGCCATTTCATCAACCATGGCCTCTTTCTAGAGTTTTCCTTCCTCTGAATCTACTACTTCCTTCACAGTTTTGGGATCATCATCAGTAATAGATAAAGCAAAATTTGAACAGAAAGTAGATGGACTATACCTTTCTGGCTGCCTTCTTTCTTGAACTGATCTTCTTACACCCGGAGTTTGTGGCTCTTCATCTTCTGATTACTCCTCTGCTGTAGAGTCTGATTCTTCCCCCTTTAGCTCAAACTCTATCTTCTCAGGTTCCTTTGGTTGGAATTCATGTTTAGAAACATCTTTCACCTCTCTAAACACCACATCTCGACTATACACAACCTTCCTTGTTGTCGGGTTCCATAGCTTATAACCCTTTAAACCATCCTTATACCCAATAAAGATGCACTTTTCAGATTTACTATCTAACTTGGTTCGCTTCTCCTTTGGAACATGTACATATGCATCACATCAAAATACCCTCAAATGTGAAAGAGAGGATTTCTTACCAGTCCATACCTCTTTTCGAGTCTTATCCTCCAACGCTAATGAAGGTGATCTGTTGACCAGGTAACATGCTGTCTCCACCGCCTCTGCCCAGAATTCTTGTCCTAACCCAACACCACCGAGCATGCTTCTTACCCTTTCCATCAACGTCTTGTTCATTCTTTCTGCAGCTCCATTTTTTTGACGTGTATATGGAGTAGTCTTCTTTCATGCTATACCACACTTCTTATAGAATTCTTCAAATTCCTTACTGCAAAACTCTCCACCGTTATCTGTCCTCAACACCTTTATCTTCTTCTCTATTTGATTTTCCACCAGAGCCTTGAATTCTTTAAACTTTTGAAGGTAACCCCACTCTAGAAGTCATCTATAAATGATACATAGTATACAGACTTACCCAGTGATGGAACCTTCACAGCTCCAAACACATCAATGTGCACAAACTCTATTATCTGTTTCGCCCTCTTACCACTAGAGGGGAAACTCATCCAATTCTGCTTCCCATATACACAATTTTCACATAAATTGAAATCGAGGGAGCTATTACTCATACCTTCTACCATACCTTTACCATGAAGTATTCAAAGGCCCTTCTCTCTAGTATGTCCAAGCCTTTGCTGCCACACCATGGTCTTCTCTCCAGAGACCACTATATTTTTTGCTCCACTTTCAGGAACCATATAACTATTGCACCCATCAGCAATAGTGCTACCTTGCAGCTTGTAGAGAGTTCTAGTCCAAACTCCCTGCATTGGTACCAGTGCTCCTCGAACCATCTTGTAGGTATCCTTCTCGAAAATTGTTTTTACACCTGCATCATCCAGCTTGCTTGCATAAATCAGATTTCTGGCTAATGCAGGAATATGCAGAACACCCAAAAGTGTTCTAACCCTTCCACTTTGCAACTTCAAATTTACTTTTCCGTGACCAATGATTCTAGCCTTCCTATCATCCCCTAAGAAGACATCACCACTATCATATTTATCATACTCGCAGAACCACTCTCTATGGGGAATTAAGTGAAAGGATGCACTTGAGTCAATCAACCATGCCTCATGATCTACATGTGTATTTGAAGAAGCCAAGTACACATCCCCACCTTCATCTGAGGTGGTTTTTGCCTCTACAGAAGAAGCATCATCATATCCCTTTCCTTTGTCATGAGCTTTAGATTTACAGTCCCTTTTGTAGGGCCCTTCCTTTCCACATTTCTAGCACACCACCTTTACAGGTTTTCCTGGAGATTTAGATCTCCCTCTAGATTTAGATCTCCCACTCGATGACTTATTTTTGTTTCTATTCTTGGACCGTCCTCGTACAGACAAGGCATCACCATTATGGATCTCCATATTTTTTTGTCTCATCTCCTCCGTTAGTAAGGATGATACTATTTCATCAAACTGCAAGGTATTTTCATTGCTACCTATTGCAATAACCAGACTATCCCACGAATCTGGTAGAGAACACATCAAACTGATGCACTTATCTTCATTTGAAATTTTAATATCAACAGATAATAACTGGCTTACCACTATATTAAATGCATTTAGATGCTCTATCATCGAGTCTCCATCTTTCATCTTTCACCGAGTCTCCATCTTTCATCCGAGACTTAGATTGGTACAAAGTCCCTAACTTGTCCCACAAAGCCTTCCTTGTAGCTTCCCCTGATAAATTCAACAATACTGAATCTGAGACACAATCATATTGTGCTCTTAGCCTTCCGATCCAACTTCTTCCATTCTTTATCAGACACTCCCGTTGGTTTATTACCTAGATCTACCGCGATCCGCTGATCTTTATCCACCAACATATCCTCCATATTGAGTTTCCACAACTCAAAACTTTGACCATTGAATTTCTCAATCTCTATCTTTCCATTGCTCGCCATCTTCTTTCACCACCAGAATCGATCTCGCAGATCTCCCATTGAACAGGGTCTACCACAGGCCTGAGTGAAACCCCTTAGTAACAAAGGTGTCCCCTTGAAGCCAAAGAAACTCTGTTACCACATGCAGGTTTTAACCCCGTACAGAAATTACGTACGTACAAATTCTAAAACACAGAAAATAAACAATGCGAGAGCATAACACATAAAACACATATACATAGAGCTTTTCCCTTGGATCCCAAAATCAAGACTACTAGCTTGATTTTTCATTATTTTTGTTTCAATGTTACAATACATATTTATACATGCTGAAGTAACCAATACCATGGATCGAAAACCATTGCGTCCAAAACCCAGGACCAAAAACCATCGCGTTCAAAACCATGTGCGAAAATCATGCACAAAACCGTAGGTAGGTCCGCCCAACCTAACATAGGGTCCAAAACCAAAATTTTCTGGGGCGCTGCCCAGACCCCATAGAGTGGGGTTACCTATACCCCTCAAACCCCCTGTGACTCCTCCCGCTATGAAATCAGCACAACAAAGGGGGGGGGCTTCGCCACCCTCATAGCCCTCGATTAACTATGTGGGCTAGTCTTGGAAGGAATATAACACAACCCAATAAATTTTCTGGGGAGAAACTTTCCCGTTCTTGAATATTTTGTTGTTGCCTTCTTTCTAGACATCCCAGATTAGAAATCTTGGAACTAAAGCCCAAGCTTTGTTGATTATTTCATTGTCAGAGAAATTTTTCCTCCAGTGCTTCAGAGTACTGGTAATGCTGCCCCTGTCCCTTTCTGTTTGTATGAATATTGAAGCTACCCAATTCCACAAGGTGGATGTGAAAGGGTAGAGGTTGAGTAGGTCATCCATAGTTTCTTCTTGTAGTTCACATAGTTGGCATCTAGATGGATCAGATACTCCTCTTTTCCTTAGGTTTTCCCAAGTCAGAATTTTTTTATGTTGCAGTAACCATGTGAAGAGTTTGATTTTCATCCAACTTTGGTTCTACCATAAGTCCTTCCATACTCTATCAGGGTTTGGAAAGTCAAACCCAAGGGACATTTGTTTGGCTTCTTTAAGGTTAAAGTTTCCTTCATTGTTTTTTCCCCATCTCAGTTGGTTTGAAGATGCTGATATCAGAATCTTTCTCTGGTCCAAGATGGCTGTTAAAGCTTCTACCTGTGCCTTCAATGGGGAGTCATCACTGTATACCAGGTTCTTCCATATTCTCCATTTTCCTTCTCTTCTATCCTAATCCCAAAATTCATTTACCTTGAGTAACCCTTTGGTGTCAGTATCATTCTTGAGATTGACAAATTCTTCTCTAAACAATTTAGGTTCCTGTTGCCAATTATCTTCCCAAAACCAAGCAAGGTTTCCATCTCTGATTTCCCAGAAACTGTGTTTCTGCACAATTGCTCTATTCTCCCAGGCTTTATTCCAAATGTGGGAGCCTTTGATGAGCCCTGACATTCTAATATGATCCCTTTCTTGCCAATTGTTTGCATATTTCTGTTTCCAAATTTTGGCCCAAGGGGAAGCAGATTCTTTTAGCCATCTCCACCATAGTTTTGCCCCCAAAACTTTGTCTAGTGTTTCAGGGTCATCAAGCCCCAAGCCTCCATGTGTCTTTGGTTTACAGATCTTTTCCCAGGCCACTAAAGCCCATTTTCTTTTCTCTTCCCCTTTGCCCCAAAGAAAATCTCTTTGGATATTTCTAAATTGTTGCATAACTCCTTTAGGAGCTGGAAGGGCTAAAAACATAAAGATGGGGATCGTTTGGAGGATAACTTTTGTGAGCACTAGTCTTCTTGCTAAATTCAAAGACCTGTTTGTCCACTTTCAGATTTTGTCTTGGATTTTATTAATAACAGGCTCCCAAATTGCTTTGCTCAGAGGTTTTTCTGTTAGAGGTACTCCCAAATATTTGGAGGGTAGCATATCTCTTTGAAAGCCTATAATTCTAGATATATTTCTCTGAATGGCAATGTCAATATTAAAAAAGAAAATTTTCTATTTGGTTAGGCTTACCTCTGTACCCGCATCCTTTTCAAAGTAAATAAGGATTTTCTTGTAAGCTAGAGCTTCCTTGACTGTGGGTATACCTTGCAGCATGGTATCGTCCACAAATTGTTGATGGGTTAGAGCATCTCCATTCAGGGTGAGTTTGAGACCCTAGATTTTGCCTTCTTCTTTGGAAAATTTGATAGCTTTACCTAGCCCTTCCATCATGAGAATACAGAGGAAGGGTGAGAGTGGGTCTCCTTTCCTAAGTCCTCTTGAAGGTTTAAAGGCTTTGGATGGTGAACCATTTAACAGGATTGAAAAATTGGATGTGGTTACCAGGGCCATTATCCATATTACCCAGTTATGATCAAAGCCATATACTATTAGAACTTTCTGGATGTATGCCCAGCTTAGTTTATCATAAGATTTCTCTAGATCAAGTTGAATAATCATTCCTGCCTGCCTATTACTCTTAAGTGAGTGAACCAGCTCGTGATCTTGAATGATGTTGTTGAGAATTTACCCGCCTTCCACATATCTAGTTTGCTCCTCAGACACGAGAGTTGGAAGAAGGGGCTTAAGCATGTTTGCAATTATTTTGTACACCACATTACATAATTCAATTGGTCTAAATCTGTCTAGTGTTATGGAATTATCCTACTTTGGAATCAAGGATATGAAAGAGGTGTTGAGCGCCTTCAAAACTGTTTTGTTTTCCCTTAAGCCCTCCACCACATCACAGATATCGTGTTTGACAATGTCCCAACATGCTTTGAAGAAATCAACATTGAAACCATCCGGACCTAGCGCTTTCCCATTTTGCATTTCTTTGATTACTTCACTAACTTCCTCTTCATTCACGGGCTTGTTTAGATTATAATTGTCTGCTCTTGTCACCAGCCTAGGAATATGCCTTGTAAAGTCATTGATGAATTGTGATCTGTCTATAAGAGGTTCCTCTGCTATTTCTTGGAAATGTTGAACCAGAGCAACTTCTATATCATTTTTGAGATCCTGTTATGGGACCTAAGATCCATGGTAGATTTATTGAAAAACCTTGTATTCCTTTCTCCTTCTTTTAACCATTGTACCCTCGATTTCTGTTTCCAAAATATCTCCTCTTTCTTGCATAATCCTTCCCATTCCTATTGATGATAGTCAGCTTGTTCCTTTCTCTCCTCGTTGAAGCCCTTTGTGATGAGGTTCTGATTAATTTCTTGTAGCTTCCGCTCAACTACTTTTTTGGCTTCAAAGATGTTGCCAAATTCATTCTTATTCCAATATTTAAACCTGAGTTTGATGTGTTTCAATCTTTGCTGTAGAAGGAACATTTTGGTGCCTTGAACTTGCATATCCTCTGTCCACCATTTTTCAATATTGCTAATGAAGTCAGGATGGGTAAGCCAAATGTTTTCAAACCTGAAAAGTCTGTTTCTTGGAGTTCCTATAAAGGACGCTTCAAGTTGAATAGGCCAGTGATACGAGCCACCATAAGGGAGTATCATAGCTAACAAGTCAAGGCCTATAAGGATGAGATCCTTCGAGATAATAAATCTGTCTAGTTTTGAGGCCACTTGAGCCTCTCCTCCCCTTTTATTATTCCAGGTGAAGATACCATGTTGTTTATGAAATTTTGAAAAGCTATGGAATCTCTGCCCAGTGATCTGGTTCCACCCTTTTTTCCAATAGAGATCTGATCATATTAAAATCCCCTCCCAGAATCTTGGGGATACCCGAATGTCTTTCTCTTAATTCGTCCAGTGAGATAAGTAGCTTGACTTTATCTTTAGGATTTTGTGGACCATAAACATTTGTGATTAAATAAACTTCCTTGTCCCCCAAAGGTTGGATAAACACTGAAAGGTAGTTCATAGATGCTTCAAAATCTAGGATACCTATTCTCTGAGGGTTCCAAAGTGTGAGAATTCCTCTTGTTGTTTTATCTGCTTTAACTTCTAGATATTCATATTTAGTCAACCATTTGCTGTGTATTTCTCTTATTTTTTCTATTGAACATTTTGTTTCTTGGATAAATATCTTATCTGGTTTTTCCTCTTTCATTCTATTGCTGAGATTTCTTTGCTTCCTTTTGCTTCCTAGACCCCAAATATTTCATGTTGTAAGCTTCATTAAGAAATATTTGTAAATTAATAACTAGTTAGGTCCTTCATCTTACTTGAGTTGATCATGAGTTTCCCACACTCTATCAGCAGCTCATTCTGTCTTTTTCTTCCTCTTTTCCTACACGGGTTCTTGGGAGTTTGTCCCATTGTTGCCTCCATCATTTTAACCCCTCCGTTGTCCTAACTGTCATAATTTCTTTTGACCCCCACACCTTTTTCCTGAGTTCTCCAGAGGAATAGTTGTTGCACTCTGTTAAATTCCTCTTGAGGTAATGATTCCACTCCTTTGGTTTGTCCCTGCTCCAGGAACTTTTCCAGATCGAGATGTTCCCTTTCAAGAATATCTTGCAGTTCATGATCCTCCATTCCCACTTCACTTGGGGTCATCTCTTGGTCCCTATCAAGTTCCATAGTGCTCGGTAGATCCTCCTTGTTTTGGTTGTTTTCAGGTCTATCCTCCATGTTGTCCTCCTTTTCCTCTTCTAAAATCTTGAACCTATTCTGATTAAGCTGCTTTTCCTCATTATATTTTTTCTGGTTCTTTCTCCCTCCTCTACCTTTACCTCCCATTTTGGTGAAACTTTCCATTTCTTTCCCTAAGGTGGCTTTAATAATGCTCTCGATTTTGTTTAAAGGGAATTCTCCGAAGAGATGCCCATGTTCATGGAATTTGCGGCATCATAAAGGGATATGCTCATAGTCCACCGCTTGCACCCATTCTTCATCATATACCTCTAGAATTATCTCATACGGTAGAGCTCTTGAAAGGTCCATTTCTACGCATATACATGCAAAGGAGGTGTATTTTCCTTGCAGTGTAGCCTCTGATATTTTCAAAAAATTCCCTACTTTATTTCCTATGGCTTTTAATGATTTTGGATGCCAATAATCCAGTGGTGGGGAATAAAGTCTTACCCAAACTAGAACTGAAGTAAATATCTCTCATTCCGGAACAAAATTTATCATCCATGGCCATATATAGAGGCTGACAGCAGCATAGAAGTACGGTCCTCCTTCAAACACCCTATTTTTATCCTCTATATTTGTAAAAACGACTGTGAAAAAGACCCTTAGATCCAAGGTGCAGATCTATGTCTCCCTTAGGTTTCCAATGATTCTTTATCCAAGCATTTAAAGCTTTCTTGTAGGCCATAACCCCATGAATATACATATCAATGCATAATTCGCCATGTGCTCCCTATGCGCCTATAGCACTAGATCACTTAACACCACTCGGGGTGTGATGGTTGTCCTAGGTTTACATGGTCCTGCCCGATTTCTGTGCTCAGATTTCTAACTGTCACCCTCTATTCGCTTCTATTTTCTGCCTTCCTCCTGCTTACCTTCCTGCTCCTATGCGCGTTCTTCTGTTTCCCTTTTCCTGAACTCTTAGTTTCACCTTCCAGTGGTTTCTTGAAGCTATTGGAGACTGCCTGCACGTAGGAGGGATTAGAGCTCCCTCCCTCTCGCCCCTCCATGGTACCCAACCCTAGTTTTCCTCTACAAACCCTAGCTTCGTGTGCCTTTCTTATTGCTTCATACCTTCAAGATATTGTCAAATAAAGCACCTCCTTAGCTTCACACTAATACTTACATTTTCATACCTGCAATAATCATTTGAAATTGAGATAGATGCCTTTGACTATGCTATTGGTTTAGTTCTCACCCAACATGGGTATTTGATGGTCTATCACAATGAGAAACTCTCCGATACAATTAAAAAATAACCCACCTATGATAAAGATACATATTCCATTGTGCACGCTTGCGAGCAGTGGAACCATTACATTCTAGGGAAGGAGACGATCATCCACATAGATCTTTGACCTCTTTAGTTTATACAAACACAAGGGATGTTGCAGAATGATCGCCATCAGAAATTGTCCACATATTTGCAACAAGTTAATTTGAACATTAAGTACAAGAAGAGCAGCACCAATAATGTTGCAGATTACCTCGGTCTACCAATGGTTGTGGCACTGACTATTGTTCTTGACCCTCTTGGGTATGAGACTTCTCGATGTCTGCAACTTTATGAAAATGATCTAGAATTCGCCAGCACATGCCAGATATTGATGGATGGAAAGTCAGTTCCATACTTCCACCTATAGGATGCATTGTTATTCCACCTAGGACACCTTTGTGTTCCTTCAAGTGAGTGTTCCAAGATAGTTTTGGAGGCGTACTATAGTTTGGTCACAGGACACTTTGGTGTAGTGAAGATAATAGCGTTATTTCAGAAGTATTTTTATTGCCATCTCCTAAAAGATGCTGGAAAATATATCATATCATGCACTACATGTGCCATCTCCAAGCCAACCATTAAGAAGCAAGGATCTTATAATCATTTGCCTACTCTTGGTCAGCCCTAGGAGTCCATCTCCATGGACTATATATATGGACTTCTTTCTACCAAGCATGGAAATGAATATGTATTTGTGGTCATCAACATATTTTCTGAGATGGTCATATTGGCTGCTTGCAAGAAGAGGATCACAATAGAAGCCACTACCAAATTGTTCTTTGAACAAGTGTGGGTACATTTTTGGATCCCACAGACCATTATATCATATCAGGATAGCTAGTTACTAAGCACATTATGGTCGAGCCTTGTTAGGATACTCTGACACATAGGAAATAGTTAAGTATAACTCTGTCTAGTGTAGAGTTAGGTAAAGTGTGTTTTTATACTATGTACTTTTGTAACTTACAATCTGACAGTCACGATATGTTCTATACATGAAGTGATCTGATGGTTCATTCTCTCTTTGGTATTACCGACACTTGATCTGTGGCTTAACACCCGATTGGTCCATGATATTTATTTAAAGAGCATGGAGGGTCATTTGTAGGGTAACCATTCATGAGAGAAGCTTATGTAAATTTTCATTCTTTTATTAATAAATTTCCTAAAGTGGTCGTTTTGGCTCACGCCATGGACTGTTTCCCTCTTTAAGGGTTTTAACCACGTCAAGCATACTATTGTATAGATATGTGATATGTTTGTGAGTAGTGTCCATTGATGTTCTGTCTGAGGAACTTACCCTATAAATTCCTACATGGTATCAGAGCTAATTGAGGGCCACATCTGTTTGTGATCCAAATCTGAAACCGGTACAACTACATCTGACTGTCGTTTCCTAGATATACTATTTCTGACTGCTTTTGGGCCAAGAGGCCTGCTCTATTGTGTTAAGAGCATTTGTTCCAGTGAGGAACCCCTTTCATTTCACGTGAAAATATTTCTAGCAGCCCTAGCTATGTCATTTTTAAGATCTAGAGGTATATAGTCTTTATTTGCAGCTCTAGCTATTCATCTCTCTGTTTATTTCGGCTTATTTAGCTCTCTGTTTTTTATTACCGGATCTATACCTTTCATTTCTGCATATGCTCTTTGCCCCGCGACTCTGTGTGATCTGGGTAAATCAGAAACAAAAAGGAAGGATTTTTCTCATGCATATGCTCTTTTTCGCCACGCCTTAGTGTGATCTCAGAAAATCAGAAACATGAAGAAAATATTTAGTTTCCAACTAAAGCTAACTTCAAGCCGTAACGTTTTTTTTTTTTTTTTGTATGTCCATGTTGGGTTTTGTGGTTTTTGTTTTGTAGGCAAAAAAGAGTTTTTTCAAGTAAGCACACACCCCAAAGCTTCAATGACTAAAAAAAAGGTCTTTCCTCTTTTCCAAAAATTACTAACCTTTTACACTAGCTCACTTGGTCCAAAGTTACTTTATGAGAATAGAGGTTTTGAGTTCAAGTCTTTCATTTTGTTGAGTTACTTTTTCAAAAACAACATGTAACTTATGTTTTAAAGTATAGTGTTCTCACCCATTATAAAAAGTGAGTCACTTGTAATTCTAAGGTCTCTTTATCTTTTATTTAAGTTACAATTTAGTGGGTAGCTCATAAAGTACAATTGTAAAAGTGACTTTCACTTATTTATAAAAGTGAGTCACATATATTTTTTTTTAAAGTGAGCTAATTAGATTAAGTTTGGAAATGGGGGGGAGGGGGGAGGTGGGGGGGGGCGGGGGGGGGGGGGGGGGGGTTTAAATATAACATTATCATTCATTTTCATGTATTCACACACTTCAACGGAATCTTCAACAACTTTTCTTCAAAAAGCCATAACTTCTTCATCCGAAAGCCGTTTTTAGAGGCGTTTTTTTTTAATCAGCCTAATTTTTCGAGATCTTTCCATTGGAATACTTAGTTTCAGCATATACATCTTTATTTTCTGTTAAAATGGAAAGTCCATGCCAAGTTATTCTTGACTGCACCAACTACTTCTAATGGTGGTCATACATTGTGGATTTACTTAGAAGTGAAGGTCTTTACAGAATAGCCTTAGGCCAAGAAACCAAAGCTCAAGATGAAGATAAGGAAGCCAAATGGGAAAATAGGCAAGATAAAGCATGTGGGTTGATAGGGATGTCTATTTCTCTAGACCATAGATTCCATATCGTAGAACTTGATACTCCTAGTGAAGCAATGAAACAACTCACTAAAGCTTTTGGAATTAAAAATGAAATTAAAGCTCATCAACTTGAAAATGAGTTGCTTACATTGGACCCCAATAATTTTTCTTCCATTGAAGATTTTTTGTCTAAGTTCAAGACCCTTAGACTTCTCTTGGAAGGTGTTAAGGTTAAGAAAGAAGATGGTAGCCTTATCTATTGCATTCTTACTAAGTTGGGACCAGCCTACTCTGTGTTTGTTTCCGCCTTCAATTCTACTAGAGAAGCCTTTATTTCTCAACGACAAGACTACCTGTCCCCCTCTTTTGATGCCTTTTGTGATTCTTTAATAAGAGAACAAGAAAAGTTATTATATCTTGGTCTTCTTAATCTTGGAAACTCTTCTAAGAAAGCCTTAGCCACCCAACCACAACCAAATTCAAGGAATCCTAAAAAGAATGGTCCTAAACCAAACAAGGGTCCTAAGTAATTTCAGTCTCAAAATGAAAAATCATTTCAACAAAATGATAAGGCAAATAAAAACAAAGGGAAGAATACTAATAGACATTGCCACTTTTGTAATCGAGATGGCCACTTAGAATCCAAATGCTTTAAGAAGATGGAAGCCTTGGAAGTAACAATGAAGAAGCATAACATCCATTTGGAGCACTCTTCAACTTCAACTTCATCTTTAGGAATAACCCTTTCTGCATGTGGTTGTCAAGCATCTCGGTCTAGTTATGCACTAAATGTATCTTCTTCTTCTCATTCTCATGAGTGGCTCATTGATTCTAGAGCTTCTTATCACATGGTAAAAAACAAAGCCATGTTTTCTTCTTTAAATGATTGTAACACCATAACACAAAAAATATATATGTTGGTGATGATAGATCTCTTAGTGTTGTAGGGACTGGAACTATTCATCTAGACAATGGTGAATTTAATGATGTATTATGTGTTCAAACCTTATCCTGCAACCTTCTATCTGTATATTAGATAACTCATTCAGGTGAAGGTAAAATCATTGAATTTTCACCTCACAATGTTGTAATTAAGGACCTAAGAGATCCTAGACAGATTTTAGCTATTGGCATTGTTGATGATTCTACAAGCTTGTATAATTTTAACAACTTTGTGTCACCAAATCTTCCCTCGATATTTGTTGCTCATAATGATGAAGTGATCAAACTTTTCCCTAAGTGATTTGGTCACTTAAACTATCGCTCCCTTCAAAATCTATGTAAAGAAAATATGGTGACAGATCTTCCAATGGTATCTTGCAGAGATCGTGTTTGTTCAGGATGTGTACTTGGAAAACATCATCAAGATAGTTTTGAAAAACATGCCTCTTGGCATGCCTCATCCCCTTTACAGCTTGTGCATAGTGATTTATGCGGTCCTCTTCTAGTTGTTTCATTCTCTAGCTACAAGTATTTCTTAACTTTCATTGATGATTTCTCCAGACGCAGTTGGGTATACTTCTTAAAACTCAAGAGTGAAGTATTTAACATGTTCTTGGCCTTTAAGGCCTTTGTTGAAAAACAATCCAGACATCAATTTCTTAAGCTAAGATCTAATAATGGCAGAGAATATCTTAACAACAAATTCATCAACTTTTGCACTGAGAATGGAATTCAAATGCAACATACTGTTCCATATACTCCACAACAAAATGGTGTAGTTGAAAGGAAGAATCACAACTTAAAGGAAATGGCTAATTGTATGCTTCACTAAAGGAATTTGTCTTAATTTTTGGGCAAAAGTAATTAATTGTGCAAATTACATAGTAAATCACACTCCTACTAAGGTTTTAAAGAATAACAATCCAGAAGAAGTATGGAGTTCAATTAAACTAGATGTAAGTCACTTTCGTGTTTTTGGAAGTGAAGCATGGGCCCATATTCCAGATGAGAAACATAAAGATTTAGAACCTAAGAGTGAAAAATGTATTTTTGTTGGATATTCTGAAGATGTCAAAGGATATAGAATTATTCCACTTAAGTCCAAGAATGTTATCATTAGAAGAGATGTAAAGTTTGCTGAAAATATATCAGCCTACGAGCCTAGTTCAGTGGATATGTCACCTCTCTCTATCCCTTCTACTTATGAAAACATTTCGTATTCAGATGATGATAACGAGGATGAAAATCCTCCCCCACCATCTTAGGATCCTCCTTTAGCTCCTCAACTTCCAAAATGGGTCTGTGCTACTCGGGATGCAACAGGTGCTCTTGTCGGTGATCGTACATATCAACGACGTACATGTTCTTAGTTCGATAGATCCTCTTCTTTACTGGCTCAAGCTTCAGTGAATTATGTTACTGACAACTTTGCAAAAGCTTCAGGCCATCCAGATTGGGACGAAGCTATGAATAAAGAATATCGTTCGTTATTGGCAAATGATACATGAGATCTTGCTCCTCTTCCAAAGGGATGAAAACTTGTTATATGCAAATGGGTTTACAAAACCAAGTATGGAACATATGGAAAAGTTGATAAACATAAAGTTCGTCTTGTTGCTAAGGGTTTTTCACAAGTTGAAGGCATTTACTATACTAAAACATTCTCTCATGTTTCCAAAATGAACTCTATCCGCCTTGTTCTTTGCCTTGCTGCCTCTTTCAAATGGGAAGTCCATCAGATGGATGTTAAGTCCGCCTTCTTGCATGAGGACTTGCATGAAGAAATTTATATGGAAAAACCTACTGGATTTATAGAAGAAAACTCTAACCTTGTATCTTGGCTTAAGAAATGCATTTATGGTATCAAGCAAGCCCCTCGGGCTTGGTATGCCAAAATGGATAGCTTTATTTTAGAAACTGGTTTTTTTAGGTGTCATTCTGAAAATACTATCTACACTAAGAAATTGGGCAAGTCTCTTATCCTTCTTGTTATTTATGTTGATGATCTTATCCTTACTAGTAGTGATCTCAACCTTATAAACCATGTGAAGTCCAGCCTTAAAAAGAATTTTGAAATGACAGACTTAGGACACTTACATTATTTTCTTGGTTTTCAATTCTTGCAATCCAAGGAAGGTATTTCCCTTTCCCAGTCCAAGTATGCCTGTGATATTCTACGCCATTTTCACATGGAATACTATAAGCCAACCCTTTCTCCCTTTCAGTATGGAACCAAAATTTCAGTCACTTGTACTTCCCTTGAAGTTGATGTTACCTTATACCATCAACTTGTAGGAAACCTTTTGTATCTGACCCATACTTGTCTCGACCTTTCCTTTGTTGTTGGCCTTATTGCTCGGTTTATGAAAAACCCACTTGAAATTCATTGGAAAGCCTCTAAAAGAATACTTCGTTATGTTCAAGGTACAGTTCAGTTTGGGATTCATTACAGTGCAGAATCATCTCCTCTATTGGTTGGTTTCACTGATTCTGATTGGGTTGGTGACCTTGACGATCAGAAGTCTATTGTAGGTTATGTGTTCACTCTTGGTTTAGGACCTATTACATGGGCTTGCAAGAAACAAAGTGCCATTTCTATTTCCTCAATAGAAGCATAGTATCGTGGTGTTGTAGAAGCTAGTAAGGAAGCCCTGTGGCATCGTCAGATCCTGTCAGAGTTTGGCTTTCAACAGCAGCATCCAACTACACTTTGGTGTGATAATCAATGTGTTATTCAACTATGCAAAGATCCAGTGCAACATCAGCACAGAAAACACAATGAACTACCCATGCACTTCATCGAAAAGCTCATTCATGACCATGTTATTGAAGTGAAATATTGTTCAACAAATGATCAAGTTGTAGACATCTTTACAAAGGCTCTCACAGAGGAAAAGTTTACTAAACTTCAATTTATGGTTGGAGTTCAGGAAGTTGTCACTAAGGGGGGATAGGCTATAATCCCTCCTTCCTTCTCCTATTTCCATATTTTTACATCCTTCAATCCTATCCCAAGTTGTTCTTAAGGGGGGATGGTGTGGCTGCTAGGATCTGTTTGTGAGCCGTGTACTTTGGTGTTCTATCTGAGGAACTTAACCTATAAATTCCTACAAGCCTCTGGTCATTATTGGACACCAAGCTCACAAAGCTGACTGCATTCCACCCCCACACTGATGGCTAGACATAGATTTTCAACATGATGATTGTGCAAATAATACGCATGTACAAATCTAAGCATTCGTGAACATGGGAGGAGAGTCTTCCGTATGTGAAACACATTTATAACAGAGATCTCCATAGATCGACTAGCCATAGCCCGTTTCAAGTGGGTCTAGGACTTTAACCATTATATCCCATTGATGTTGCATTGCCTTTTGCCACTACACAGGAAGAATATGCCCATGTTTATTTAGAAGTTGATAAAGCCACTATGTTTATTGAATTCATTCAAAACATATGCTAGTAGGTTCATGACATCTTGGATAAATCCAATTCCAAGTACAAACAATGGAATCATCAGCATCACGTGCCACATAAGTTTCAAGTGGGTGACAAAAAGTGGTTGAATTTCCAAAAGGAACTCCTTTCCGGAGCTCATCGGAAGATTTGACCACTCCGATATGGGCCTTACACCATCACCAAGGTTGTGGGAGAAAATTATTTTGAGCTCAGTATCCCCACATTCCTTGGCTTGCACCTCGTATTCAATGTCTACTACCTTCAACTATAATTTCCACCATTGTTGGACACAATAGACATTGTTGAGAAAATGACGCCAAAAGAGTTCAACCTAGGTAGCATTGAATAGGACACAATTCATCAGATCATGGACACATAGATCAAGAACTCTAGCCAATAGATGATGCAATTGTATTGGCTTATCAAAGCTGGCCAACTCCTGCACTAAGGAAAGTGGATCACTAGGGACCAATTTCAAAAAAAAATCCCCATCTGATGGTGGCTCTAAACAAAATGGGGAACGTTGCTTCCTAAGGGAGGAGGATTGATCTAGGTGGATATTGGTGGCCACCAACCTATTACACTTGGACCCCAACCATTGTTTCCTTTCAATTTATTTAATTCTAGCACATCTTTATATTTTTGGAAATTTTTTGGGTCCTAAACTTTTGGATATAATTTGAGGCCCTAAACGGTGTATTTTTGGAAAATGAGCCAAGATCATAGCCCATTGGGTGGGGGATTTCTAGGAAAAAAATTGCCATTAGATAGATATTTCTAGCGAGGTATCGCGCTTGCCAAATGGAGATCATATGCCCAAATTATGACCTCAGGAAGTTAGCATTCCAACTATTCCAAACATGCCGCACAAAATTTTGGCACTTCATCTCCTAGATTTAGGTTTTTAGATGTTTAGGTTTTTCCATTGTTTCTTAGTAATAAAAAGGCCTCTGAGCCTAATTGTAACACAGTTCAGAAGACATGTATCTATCACATCTCTTGTTGGCACGAACTTGACAACATGGAAAATACCCTGGGTTCATGCACAAGAGGCCAACAAGGATCCGCTGTAGTATAGAGAAACGCCGAAATTTTCACCTTACCCAGAGAGGGTAGTGAGTCTCACCAAAGGCATTTCGCGACCGAAGTTAGAAGGGGAAGAATGGGGTACCAAGGGAATAACAACGAACAAACAATAGTGTCTCAGAACAATAAATCATCCATATTAATCCAATCATATTTCTCTATTTAGATACTCTTGAGGAACCATACCAATTATAAGAATCCATTAGAAAATTCTAAAGAAACAACACATAAATCAATATCACATTGCTGATCAAACTGTCTCTTTCATTAAGATTAACATAAGGAAATACATACAGAATTAGAAGAGGCTCGAGGCCTGATCATCCAAAACATAAATACCACAACCCACAAGAACAGACATAGACAAGACAGGCAATGATTTATGCCTTCCACAACTCAAGAAGGCCCTACCAATCCCTAACTTTCTCAACTGATTAACAACGACCATTTATCACCCTCCCTTCTTCCTTTTATCTTCTACAAGCACTAAGACTACTAGTTCCACCTATCTTCCGCTCAGCTGGCTCTATCCTTGGCTGCCACTGCTCTCCCTTTGCTTCATTTCTCTTTCTCTTCTATGCCACCTTCCAGCAACTACATGTTCCCTTCTAGTCCTTGTTCTCCCCTTTGGTTGTCAACTCTGCAAACACAATGGTTGTCCCCAACTCTCCTTTCCACAAAAAATCAAAACAAAGGCCCCAACAACCCTCGACCACAGTTCATTGACTTGTCCCAGAGTCAATCAACCCTAGGTGTTGTCTATGTGCTTGTTGTCAGCTTTGTTGATGCTTTTGTCGGTGCGTCTGCTGATGCTACTTCCTATTGTGGAGGTAATATATCTTGCTATGTGGATGCTACTTCTTGTTGGCATTCTTTTCCAAATGAAGGCCCCAACTCTAGTACCACAACAATAGTTTCCTAGAGGATTTGTGTGTACTCAGCAAGGGCTGCTTGCCAAGGGCTAGTAATTGTGTCATCTTGCTTGAAGAATTCGACAACCATGATGGAGTTTGGCTAGTTAGGCTAGCTATTTATTAGGGAGCTCCATTGTTCCTCCATTTCATCACAAAGTTGTGAAGAGCATTAACATGGGAATTGACTGGTCGCCTAAGATCCCCGATCTTCCTTTTAGTCTTTGCCAACTCATCCTCAAATTGTTGAACTCTGGCTTCCAGAGAGGAAACCTTCGCGTCAATCCTCTTCCACTGATATTTGTCCCTATAGTTCTAGCTATCATTGAGGAGCTGTTGAATTTGTTGTCAAAGTGGGTATACCGGTTGATTTTTCATGGCCAAGTTGCCTGGCCTATCATGTACTTGACCATCAGAATATACCTGTCAGCTAAGGCATCAACAATAGAGGCTTTCAGGGCAGCCGTGATAGTGATATTTTGTTCAATCCCAACAATGTAGCTAGTGGACGGATCAGGCAGAGCCATTTTCTCTGCATCGAGGCTTTGTTTCAGTTCCCTATTGGTTGAGATCATCCCCATGCACACTGTTTGAATATGGCTACAACATTCTTCCAGGGTGCATGCAAGAAAGTCCTCAAGGGATTCGATAACTACATGATCTGATTTAGAATATTAATTTGTAGTGCGAAGATCTTCCTCAAAGCATAAACAAAATTCTTTGATTGTGCGTAAGGATTCATCATTTTTTGCAATTGAAATGAAGAGCTTTTATGTTAATTTTATGAGAAATTTAACATAAACCAGAAACTAAACAACAACATAAACATGTACATAACATCAGAAAAAAAAACATTACAACAAGAACATGATAAAGGAGTTCACCCCTCCTGGGCTACGTCTCCTTGGTATAGCTTCAAATCGCTTGGGCCTCTTTAATATGCTCAAAAGTGTAAAACTATGTGTTTACAATGCTTACATGCTTCTAAAATCTGCTCCAATGAGTCCAGAATGTCCAAAAATGTCTATCTCACCTCTTTCTGCAAACAATTTGGTGGAAAACTGAAGAAGTTATGACTTCTCCTAGTTTCCCCACTATTGGTTCCACAGATTTCTCTATTTCTGGCAAGATCCTACAAATTCGCTCCAAAAATCTGCTAATTGAGTGAGAATTTTGCTGTGTGGCAGGCCATAATCTTTCGGCACCAACTGTATATCGCAAATCGCGACCGAAAGAGTCCTGTGGGTTAAGGTATGTGCATGCAGTGGGCAATTGTGTGATTACGATGTGGTGGACCCGACGAACGATTAAACTGTAGTCTATAACCTTATCGCATCTGGAATATCGCAATCAACAAAGTACTAGTGGTCGTATATATGCGGTACTTGCCCTATTGCGATATGCGATTAAAATATTGCATCGCAACCCGAACCCACCAAGGATAATTATTCAATACTCCTCGTATACGATTTTGTGATTGCGATTAATCACATTGCAACCTGGTACTTGCAGGGGGCCAATTCTTTAACGTTGACCTTGTTGTGATGTGTGATGTCAGTTATCACATTGCAACCCTGATCCTGCCGACGACTGATTCTTTAATATCGATCCACCTTCGATATGTGATTTTCAAAATAAAGCAACTAGTGGTGGCTTGCCACTTGGCACCTCCCGATTCGCTAAAGGGTCCTACCATGTCATCCATTCCTACCATGTGAGCAAGTCAAATCTAAACTTTGACTAGCTCTAACTTCTTCATATGAGATCGAATTTGAGTGTCGTTTGCACCATTAGATTCAGAATGATGAGCTCTTCGATATGAAGCTAAGTCTATCAAGATTCTGAAACTTTGATTTTTTAGCCTAATTTTGAGCGCCTAATCACTTCTTCCCACTGGAAGTCTTTTGGACCCCAAAATATCACTTTAAATTGACCAACAGGTGAGGGTACAATTCTATCACCTTTCCAACCTCGATCCATTGATCATTAAATTGGAACTTTTGATCTTCGTGATTCTTGTTGTGCCTTTTTGTGTACTTGCCTTTTCCCTTTTCAAGCTGTTCTTGCACTGTTTGATGTACCATTTGGAGTTGTTCAATGAACTCTTTGGCCATCTCCATGTTACTATCAGTAGCAATATCCTTCTTACCAAGATGATATGATACATTATGATGCAAATGGTAAAAAAATTCCTCCACTTGATTCCCTTAAATCAAGCTTGAATATACATCTTGAAAGTATGTATTTTTCTGAACATAACTTTCATGTAAAACAAAATGATGCTTGAGGAAAATAGTTATAAAAACTATAGGCCTAGAAAGTACAACAACAAACTTGTCGCTTATACCTTTATTATACCTTTTGACTGTGGAATAGAAGTAAACCCATCCAATGGAAGTGCCATTGTCACTACAACTTAAACAAAATAAATGGGCTTACCACATTGCAAACATATTGTGCCCATGGAATAGTCACATATAACAACCTGAAAATTAAATGAATTTTTCAAGTTTAGAAGTGCAAGTACTAGAACTGTACTAATCTTTTGTTTTAAAACATCAAATGCCTCTCGTTGTTTTCCTCCACACTGGAATACCTTTTGCACAACTACCAACGAATGCAAATGAACTATAATATAAGAAAAATTAACAAAATTTATCCTCGAACATTGGGAGAACCAAATGAATATCTTGATCCTTCATGTGTAAATTGCGAGTAGAGAAAAGGCATTTGTGACTTCACGAGAATGTATGATTCCTTCACCCATGTTTGCTGGAATGGAGTCAATATCACCATAGACTATTACGACATCAATCTTGGAGAGGTCTACCTTCAACTCACATTCTCCACATCCCATGTAGACTTCCAAAAAGCCTTTGGGAACCTGAACATGCTTGGAAGAACCCATTTCACGACTCAAGCACATAAAAGAAGTTTTATCCAACATATACTTTGACATCTTTAGAAACAAATTTTCTTGACATATGAAATCAAGTATTTTTTTTCTCACATGAAATGTTCATAATGAAATTTTCTGAAAATGAAAATGTCATCCAAATAGACTATCTTGTCTAGAAATGGCTTCAACACATCTTTCTTCATGTGCGTAAAATTAGTAGGAGCATGGCAAAGACCGAAATGCATAACAAGCCATTCAAACAAACCTTGCCTGGTTTTAAATGTCATCTTCCCTATATCTCCTTCAACAACTCTACTTTGATGAAAACCACTTCTTGAATCCCATTCAAGGAAATTATTACCATTCTTCTTGGGCACCAAAACAAGAAGTGCACCACACCGTAAAGGAGTAGGCCGAATGATACTTTTATTCAAAAATTCCTAGATTTGCATCTTATTTTTTGCGCTTTCCATCACTGACATCCTGTACATGCCAATGTTAGGAAGAAGACACTTTTGTTGCAACTGTAACTTAGGTTGTATTCCCCTCTTGGGAAGTAATCCCTTAGATCCTTGAAACATTTCATAAGATTGGTTAACAACGTCAACCAAATTAGTTTTCTAATTCAAATTAGAACCATCAAACGCGTCATAATAAATATCATTCTCAGGTTTGATCATGAGAAGCATAAAATTCTTGCTTGAATTCACTAGTCTTTTCTTCTACCCTGCATTAACAAGTGAAAGATTTTCTTTCTTGCTATGAGCTCTCACAATATATTCTACTCCATTTTTTAATATGTGATATTTGTTTTCATGTTGATGGAAGATAAATTTTCTATCATAAAGGTACATGCTACCCAAAACGATGCCACAAATATCTAATGGCACAACTTCAAGCTCCACTTCATCTATGAATTTTGCTGTGATTGTGAATTTCAGTTTTCACTTTCTCATAACCTGCAATTGTGCATTTTCACACATTGATCCAAGAACATACGATTTATGATGTGGAACAATTTCCATATTTAAACTCTTGATAATGTTTTCTGAGATAAGATTGGCTTGAGAGCCGCTATCAAACGATGTATCAATCTTGTTATGTTTCGATATCACCCTTATGTGAAATAGTTTTATTCTCCTTTGTTAATTTGGATTTTCATTATGTGAGTTTGAAGAACTAGTGCTAGCAATGGATTCCTTTCCTTGAAATTGCATGGCTGTGATTTTAGTTTCATCACCTGAATCAGATCCTAAATCCTGTTGAGTGGTTGTAGTTGTCTTTTGTTTCCCCTTGTTTCTGTTTTTCTTTGGTCTCATTTCAGGATGAAGCTTCCAACAATTCATCGTGACCCTCTTTGGAACAATGTTTACAAATTGTTTTCTCTCCTTCCTTTTTAATGGATGCATTTTTCTTTCCCTTGAAACCCTTTTCTTTCTCTTTACCCTTAAATAGATTTTTACTACCTTCTTCTAAGATGTTTTTCCCTCTTACCTTAAGATGAGTGGCTTGCACACACACATCATCTAGATTATTTGGATTAAACATTAAGATAGTATTCCTAAGGTAATTTTGTAAACCCCTTATGTATTTCAGCAAAGTGACTTGTGATTGCAAATCTATACCTAACATCAAAGACCTTTTTCTCTTGGATGTAATCTTGCACATTTTGACCTTTAAGCTGTCTAATTTTTTTCCAATTCATATTGGCTTTCTGCATATAAGCTAGAGGGTAGAATTGTCATTTAATTTTAGCAATGACACCATTTCGAGAATTTGATATCTTATCATATTTTTTAATCTCCTCTTGGGTCTTTGATTCCCACCATATGAGTGTTGCACCCTCCAATCTCAAGGAAGCTAACTGAATTTTTGTTTCATCCTCTTGAAGGTTTTAAATCCTACAATAGACCTCCAACTGAAGAATCCAATTATCAAGCTTCTCTACATTCACTTCACCATTATACATGGGCAACTCGAATTTAGCATCAAGTTTTAGAAAAGGTGATTTACGAGTTCCTTTTGAAGAATGATGATGAGTATGAGTAAGGGTTGTGTTAGTGGAAGATTGTGAAGATTCTCGTGAAGAAGAAGATGAAGAATATGGTGGAGAGGGTGGAGGTTTGTCTCCATTCCCATTACCTCCTTTTCCATTACCTCCTCCTAAAGAGCCTTCTCCTTTGGGAGGTTTGGAACTTTCTCCTTGCAACCTGGTATTCGTCTCTTCATAGAGGACCTTCACCATCTCCACCATATCAAAGAAAGCATTTCTGAAGGTCTTCTCATCTTCTATCATGTTTGTACGTTCTCCTTCATGAGACATGATATCTGGAGTCTCAACTGCAACTTGAGGCTAAACTAGTGTTGAATATTTTGGCAACCTTGCTCTTCTTCCCCTTGACCTAACTTCAGGACTTCCAACCAGCTTTCCTTCACCTCTTTTGAGTTTTAACCTTGTAAGCATGACATAAATTTGAAAACAATTAGATCCTTCTTTCACAAAGAAAACCTATTGCTTTGATACCAAATTTGATATGATTTAGAATATTAGTTTGCAATGCTAAGATCTTCCTTAGATTATAACAAAAATGCTTTCATTGTGCTTAAGGATTCATCAATTTTTGCAAGTGAAATGAAGAGTTTTTATATTAATTTTATGAGAAATTTAACATAAACCAGAAACTTAACAACAACGTAAACATGTAGAGAACATCATCAAAAACTCATTACAACAATCACATGATAAAAAATTTCACCCCTCTTGGGCTATGTCTCCTTGGTCCAGCTTCAATGGCTTGGGCCTCTCTATTATGCTCATAAGTGTAAAAATTTGTGTTTACAGTGCTCAAATGCTTCTGATACTTGCTCCAATGAGTCCAAAATATCCAAAAATGGTTGTCTTGCCTCTTCTTGCAACCAATTTGGTGGAAAATTGAAGAAGTTATGACTTCTCCTAGTTTCCCCACTATTCGTTCCACAAATTGCTCTATTTTCGACATGATCCTAGAAATTTTCTCCAAAATATGCTAACTGAGAGAGAATTTTACTGCGCAGTGGGCCATAATATGTCAACACTGGTTGTCCGTTGTAAATCATAGTCGGCAGAGTTCCGCAGCTTAAGGTCTGTGTATGTGGTGGTTGATTGTGCGATTGCAATGTGGCAGACTGAACGTACCATTAAACTATAGTCTATATCCTTATTGCATTAAGAATATCATAATCAGTGGATTAATGGTGGTAGTATATATATGTGGGACCTATCTTGTTGCGATATGCGATTGCGATATCGTATCGCAACCTGAACATGTTGGGGACGATTCTATAATACTCCCTTCTATGATTTTGTGATTACAATTAATTGCATCGCAACCTGGTACCTGTCGGGGGTCAATTCTTTAAAGATGACCCTGTTATGATGTGCAATGTTGATTATCGCATCGTAACCCTAATCCTATCGGGGGCTAATTCTTTAATGCTAATCCATCTCCGATATGCGATTTTTGAAATGCAGGAACTAATGGCGGCATGCCACTTGGTGCCTCCTGATTTGTTGAAGGGTCCTGCCACATCATCAATTCCTGTCATGTGAGCAAGTCAAATCTGAACTTTGACTGGCTCTAACTTCTGCATATGATCTCGTATTTGAGTGTCATTCAAACCATTCGATTCAGAAGGACAAGCTCATCGATCTTAAGCTAATTTTATCAAGATTCTAACACTTTGATTTTTTAGCCTAATTTTGAGCACCTGATTACTCCTCCACACTGGAAGTCTTTTGGACCCCAAAATATCACTTTCAATTGACTAGCAAGTGAGGGTATAGTTCCATCACCTTTCCAATCTCGATCCATTGATCACTAAATTGGAACTTGTGATTTCCATGATTCTTGTCATGCCTTTCTGTGTACTTGCCTTTTCCCTTTAGAAGTTGTTCTTGCACTATTTTATGTGCCATTTGGAGTCGTTTGATGAAATCTTTGGCCTTGTCCATGTTACTATTAGTAGCAGCATCCATCTTACCAAGATGATACAATATATTATGATGCAAATGGTAAACAAATTCCTCCACTTGATTCCTTTGACTCAAGTTTGAATATACATCTTGAAAGTATGTATTTTTCTGAACATAACTTTCATGTAAAACAAAATGATGCTTGAGGAAAATAGCTATACAAACTATAGGCCTAGAAAGTACAACAACAAACTCTTCTCTTATACCTTTCTTATTCATTTTGGCCTAGTGGAATAGAAGAAAATCCAATGGAAGTGCCTTTGTCGCTGCAACTTAAACATGTTATCGTTGAAAATTTCTGAATGAAAAGAAATGGGCTTAACACATTGCAAAAAGACTGCACCCACAACATAGTCACATACATAAACCTGAAACTTAAATGACTTTTTCAAGTTTATAAGTGCAAGTACTGGAACTATATTGATCTTTTGTTTTAAAACATCAAATGCCTCTCATTGTTTGCCTCCCCACTGGAAGACCTTTTTCACAACTACCAAAAAATGCAAATAACTATAATAGAAGAAAAATTAACAAAATTTCTCTTCCAACATTGGGCTACTCCCAAAAGACCTCTTTTCAAAATGACTATCTTGAGCCTCCCTACGTAAATTGCAAGTATTGCAAAGGCATCTGTGGCTTCACGGGGATGTATGATTCCTTCTCTTGTTTATGTTGGAATGGAGTCAATACCACCATATACTATTACAACATCAATCTTGGAGAGGTCTAACTTCAGCTCACCTTCTCCATGTCCCACGCAGACTTCCAGAAATCCTTTGGGAACCTGAACACGCTTGGAAGAACCCATTTCATAGATCAAGTACATCAAAGAAGTTTTATCCAACATATACTTTGACATCTTTAGAAACAAATGTTCTTGACATATGCCATCAAGTATTTTTTTCTCACACATGACATGTTCATAATGAAATTTTCTGAAAATGAAAAAATGTCATCCAAATAGACTATCTTGTCTATAAATGGCTTCAACACACATTTCTTCATATGTGTAAAATTAGTATGAACATGGAAAAGACTAAAAAGCATAACAATCCATTCAAATAAACCGTGCTTGTTTTAAAATTTCATCTTCCCCATATCTCCTTCAACAACTCTACTTTGATGAAAACCACTTCTTGAATCCCATTCAAGGAAATTACTACCATTCTTCTCAGGCGCCAAAACAAGAGGTGCACCACTCCATGAAGGAGTAGGCCGAATGATCCTTGTATTCAACAATCCTTGGATTTGCGTCTTAATTTTTGCACTTTCCATCACTGACATCCTGTACATTCCAATGTCAGGAAGAATACACTTTTGCTACAACTGTAACTCAAGTTGGATTCCCCTCTTGGGAACTAATTCCTTTGATCCATTAAACATTTCATCTGATTGGTTAACAACGTCAACCAAATCAGTTTTCAAATTCAAATTACAACCTTCAAACATTTCATAATCAATATCATTATTAGGTTTGATCATGAGAAGCATAAAATTCTTGCTTGAATTCACCAGTCTTTTCATCTTCCCTGCATTAACAAGAGAAATATTTGTTTTCTTACTGTGAGCTCTCACAATATATTCCACTCCATTTTTGAATACATGATATTTATTTTCATGTCGATGGAAGATAGCTTTTTTGTCATAAAGGTACGGGTTGCCCAAAACGATTCCACAAATATCTAATGGTACAATGTCAAGCTCCACTTCATCTATGAATTTTGCAGTGATTGTGAATTTCAGTTTACACTTTCCCGTAACCTGTAATTGTGCATTGTCACACACTCACCCAAGCGGATATGGTTTATGATGTGAAATTTCCATATTTAAACTCTTGATAATGTTTTTTGAGATAAGATTGGCTTGAGAGCCACTATCCAACAATGTATCAATCTTGTTATGTTTTGATATCACCCTTATGTGAAACATTTCTATTATTGTATTTTCATTTGGAGTTTCATTATGTGATTTTGAAGAACTAGTGCTAGCAATAGATTCCTTTCCTTGAAACCCCATGGTTGTGATTTTAGTTTCATCACCCGAATTAGATCCTAAATCTTGTTGAGTGGTTGCAGTTGTTTTTTTTTTCCCATTGTTGTTGTTTTTCTTTGGTCTCAATGAGCTTCATCGTGACCCTCTTTGGAATAATGTTTACAAATTTTTTCTCTCCTTCCTTTTTAATGGATGAATTTTTCTTTCCCTTGAAACCATTTTCTTTCTCTTTACCCTTAAAAAAATTTTTTACTACCTTCTTCTGAGATGTTTTTCCCTCTTGCCTCAAGATGAGTGACTTACACACACACATCATCTATATTATAGGGATTAAACATTAAGATAGAATTCCTAAGGTAACTATGTAAACCTCCTATGTATTTCAGCAAAGTGTCCTATGATTGAAAATCTACAACTAACATCATAGACCTTTTTCTGAATTCTTTGGTGTAATCTTGCACATTTTGACCTTTAAGTTGTCTAAAATTTTGAAAATTCATAGTGGCTTTCTCCATATGAGCTAGAGGGTAGAATTGTTTTTTAATTGCAGCAAGGAAATAATTCCAAGAAATTGAGATCTTACCGTGTTTTTTAATCTCCTCTTGGGTCTTTGATTCCCACCATACAAGTGTTGCACCCTCCAATCTCAAGGAATATAACTGAATGTTTATGTCATCCTCTTGAAGGTTTTGAATCTTGCAATAGACCTCCAACTAAGGAATCCAATTATTAAGCTTCTCTATATTCACTTCAACATTATACATTGGCAACTCGAATTTAACAACAAGTTTTAGAAAAGGTGATTTACTAGTTCCTTTTGAAGAATGATGATGAGTATGAGTAAGGGTTGTGCTAGTGGAAGAGTGTGAAGATGCGCGTGAAGAAGAATATGAAGAAGATGGTGGAGAGGCTGGAGGTTTGTCTCCATTCCCATTACCTCCTTTTCCATTACCTAATTTTGAAGAGCCTTCTCCTTTGGGAGGTTTGGAACTTTCTCCTTGTAACCTGGTCTTCCTCTCTTCATAGAGGACCTTCACCATCTCTGTCATATTAAAGAAATCCTTTCTAAAGGTCTTCTCATCTTCTGTCACATTTGTAGGTTCTCTTTCATGAGACATGATCTCTGGAATCTCAACTGCAAATTGAGGCTGAACTAGTGTTGGGATTGTGGCAACCTTTATTTTCTTCCCCTTGACCTAATTTCGACGCTTCCAACCATATTTCATTCACCTCTTTTGAGTTTTAACCTTGTAATCATGACATAAACTTGCAAAAAATCAAATCCTTCTTTCACAAAGAAAACCTAGTGCTCTGATGCCAAATTTAATCTCATTTAGAAAGTTAGTTTGCAATTTTAAGATCTTACTCAGATTATAAAAAAAAATCTTTCATTATGCTTAAGGATTCATCAATTTTTGCAAGTGAAATGAAGAGTTTTTTTGTTAATTTTATGAGAAATTTAACATAAACTAGAAACTAGATAGGAGCATAAACATGTATAGAACATCATCAAAAACACATTACAACATGCACATGATAAAGGAGTTCACCCCTCCTAGGCCATGTCTCCTTGGTCCAGCTTCCAATGGCTTGGGCCTCTTTATTATGCTCAAAAGTGTGAAAATATGTCTTTACTGTTGGCATTATGATTCTGGTATGGCTCTATGTTACAGGTGTTGTACTTGATGGCAACTCACTCTAGTGGCAATGTTCTGTTTAGGCTCTCAAAATGTTGGAAATTAAGAGGTTCACAGGTGAATGGTTCAAAAGGTGCGGACCCGCAGGTACGCCGTGCAGGAAATGCGGTCATACCCGCAGGTTACCCGTTTAGAAGGTGCGGTCCCCCAGTTCACTCTCTTCAAGGTAGAGAAGCGTGCTCATATGGGGTTTCTTATGTTTGGCCCGTGGTATTTAGCCTATCGTTCATGTTCCTATGGTTTTGGCCCGTGGTATAGGATCTAATTTAGCCCCAGTTTGGATCCCTTGTTTTGGTTATTTGATGGTTTTGTCCCATGGTGTGAATGAGGGCTTGAATATAAATAGGGAAGGAGATCACTTGGCTAGAGCATCTTTGCAAATTGAATATCTTAAGATCTAAAATATTGGGTTATTGGTTTAAATGCTTGATCTATATAAAATTGAAGTTGAAAGCGAATCTATAAAGTGTGATCTCTCGGGCGCATGATCTGATCTGGGTATCTGACTGTCAGTGGCAGTTTGGAGGGTTGTTAATTCGGTTCAAATCAAAGGTCCGCAGGTATTTCACGGTTCAGGTGCAGAGGACCGCAACTCGGTGAAAGGTCCAGTGCGGTGGTACGCGGTTCACAGAAAGGCACAGTGTGAGGGCTCGTAGCGCGATCGAAGACGCAGTGCGTAGATACACTAGAGGTACGTGGCATAAGAAAAGCGCACAATGCGGACGCACGCAGCGAGATAGAAGAAGAAGTGCAGAGCAAGATCAGAGGTACGCGGCGCGATAGAAGGAAATCCTGCGTAGCTACATAGAAGTACGCTGCGTGATAGAAGGAACAGGTGCGTTGGCACAATAAATCTACGCAGAAAGGCAGAAGGTGAGTTGCGGTGATACGCAGTGAAGCAGAAGACGCTCTGCGTGGATACACAGGAAAACAGAAGGCGGGGTGCAGAGTCACGCAGTCCAGATAAGGAAAAACTGATGATCTGTCTTAAAAACATTTGTTGGTTATTTTTTATCTCTTGCTGCAGAGTTTTGGGTTTATATTTCTGGTACTATCTTTATGTTTACAACATTCTGAGAAGTTGGGTGATTCTTGGTTGATTGTATAAGGAGTTTGGGTAATTTGCATGTACTTGATGATTATTTGATATTCTTGGATCCAGTTTGAAAATTTATGAAAAGTGGTCCTTGAAAGAAAAGAAGTAGGGGGTTGTAGCTCCCTTCCAGGAGAGACTGGAAAACGAGAGAGAGTTGTAGCTCTCTGTAGGTTGCAGCCTGCGTACTGGTAAAGGAATGCACCAGTACAAAATCATTGTAAAAGGAGTTTATAATTGAAAGAAGATAGAGACATATTGCAGCGGGTGGTTTTCACCCACATTAGGTTTCCACCTTATATCTGGTGTTCTTTGGTGTGACTATCTGTTTTTCTTGTTCATGCTCATTATTTTATGGTACTGACATACAAGAATAATTCAAAGTGTAAATAAGGAAGATTTATTTAAAAGAACTTGATAATACTGATTCACCCCCCCATCTCAGTATTATTTCCAACAATTGGTATCAGAGCAGGTCCTTCAGAGAAGCTTGATCGCTTGAAGGAAGATCATTCATCATGAGCAACTACGAGAGCGAAGCATCAATCAGGCCACCAATTTTTGATGGGACAAACTTCAATTATTGGAAGGTAAGAGTTACTGCCTATCTTCAATCTCTTGGTACAGAAGTTTGGGATATCATAGATATAGGCTACACTTTTCCTTCAGCTACTCCTACAGATCCGGCCGAGAAGAAGAAATATGAAACAAATGCTAAAGCAGTCAATACTCTGTTGGGATGCTTATCTCAAACAGAATTCGTGAAGGTTATGCAATATAAATCCGCAAAAGAAATATGGGACAAGATTGTCTTGAGCTATGAAGGAGATGAACAGGTAAAGCATGCTAAAATTCAAACCCTCAGGATTCAGTATGAGAATCTCAGAATGTATAATGATGAAAGTGTGGCTAACTATTTCCTTCGGGTAGACGAGATTGTTAATTGCATGAAAAACTTGGGTGAAGAAATAAAAGAGGCTATTGTGGTTGAAAAAGTTCTAAGATCATTGTCCCCCAAGTTTGAATCTAAAGTGTCTGCAATAGAAGAAAAGGAAAATCTACGAACTCTTACTATGTCTCAGCTACACAGAATCCTAAATGCTTATGAAATGAGAAAAGGAGGTCCATCAGACAGGAGAGAAGCTGCTTTTAAGGCTTCAAGCAAAGGAGACTACTATGAATCAAGTCACGTGCCAGAAGAAGAAGAAGAAATAAATTTTGTCAGAAATCTTCAACGGGGTACTGGAAGGTTCAGAGGTAAGCTACCTTTTAAATTTTTTGATTGTGGAAGAGTAGGTCATTATGCTGCCAAATGTCCTCATAAGGATAAGATTGACAAAGGAAAGGAACCTGCTAGATGGAACAAGAAACAGAATGCAAATAAGAAAAGCTACTGCACTCATGAAGACAGTGATGGCCTATCAAATAGTGATGAAGATGAACAAGGTATGACTATAAACTTTTAATGGCATTTGAGGATGATGATTACATGGATGCTATAGATGTGGATAGTTTTTATGAAGAGATTTCTAGACTCAAGACATGTATAGAAGAAAAGAATATGATCATTGATACTCTACAATTTCAAATTGATGAAAAAGAAAAATATCTTGAAAAGTTAGAAGGTGAAATTGTTGGCCTTAGAAAATAAATTGAGAAAACAAAGGCTATTAATCTTAAGTTTGTCAAAGGATCTAAAACTCTGGATGAGATCATCAATGTACAGTGTTCTCCGCTAAACAAGACAGGTCTGGGGTATAATGGAGAAACATCTCAAGCATCCACCTCAAAGAGTTATCTTGATGCAGCAAGAAGGAATGAGCAAAAGCACAATGGAGATCACCAGGTAAAGCAGGGACGAATTACATCAAGAACGAACAAAGACTATCAGGTAAACTAGGGGCAATCTGTCTTAAGGGTGAACAAAAGCTACAACCAGCCACAGGTAAAATCTTCTCAATTTGCTGCAAGAATGGATGAAAATAGAAATTACAATCATTTGGCCGGTAGATTTGATAATCGCAGAAGTTTATTCAATGGGCAATGTTTCTCTTGCCATAACTTTGGTCACAAAGCATCTCAATGTGTTGCATATAAAACAATCATGACTAGAGAAGCTCAAAAACAAAGAAGTATGACCGGGATTACAAAAAGGACATATAACAACTTTTCGGCTCTTGAAAATGAAGTTGAATTTTCTATCTGCAATAACTTTGGTCATGAAGATTCTGAATGCAGGAGCAGGTTTCAGCAGACAAAGGAACAAGCCTCAAGCACCAAAACTTGGAGAATAAAGGAACCACAAACAGAAAGATGTGGGATAGCATTTTATGCAGAGGGACAGGAAAACCTATGATACATTGACAATGGATGTTCAAAGCATATGACAGGTGATAAAGAAAAACTTGAATCATATTCTGCTTTAGAAAAGGGAAAGAAAGTTTCTTTTGGAAATGATACTCCTGCAGCTATAAAAGGAAAAGGCACTGCTCAGTTAAAAGAAAAGGTCAAAGCTGGAAATGTTTTGTATGTTGATGGATTGAAGCATAATATTCTGAGTGTCAGCCAGCTGTGTGATCAAGGAACCGAGGTGATATTTAGATCAAATGGATGTCGTGTTCGTGATCTTGATACAGGTGAAATAGTGATCAAAGGTAGAAGAACTCCAAACAATCTATACACATTTGAAGAAGGACAACAACAATGCTATTTGAGCAAGGATGATGAACACTGGTTATGGCACTGGAGGTTGAGGCATCTAATCTTTTCACAAATAAGGAAAGCATGCAAATATCAGGCAGTTCGTGGTCTTCCAGATATCAAAATTCCAGACAACACCATATGCAAATCATGTCAGTTTGGAAAGAAAACCAGAACTAACTTTCCGGAGAAGGAAGGATCAGCTAGCGTGCCTCTTGAGCTAGTACATACAGATGTATGTGGTCCATTTAGGAAAAGGACACCTCGAGGAGAAGAATACTTGATATTATTCATTGACGATTTCTCCAGGTTTGTTTGGTTAGGACTTATGAAGCACAAAGATGAAGCATTCGAAAAATTCAAATCCTTTAAAGCCTTGGTTGAAAATGAATCAGGTTACAAAATTAAGTGCCTCAGGTCCGACAGAGGTGGGGAGTTTACCTCAAATGAATTTTTCGATTTCTGTGAAGAACATGGAATAAGAAGAGAATTCTCTACAGCTAGAACTCCTCAGCAAAATGGAGTGATTGAAAGAATGAACAAAACAGTCCAACAAATGGCTCGTGCTATGCTTGATGAGTCTGGAACTCCCGCAACTTTCTGGGGTAAAGATTCATATGCTGCGGTTGTTATTCTCAACAAAAAAAATGTCCGGGTGAACAGCACTCAAACCCCTCATGAGCTCTGGTATGGTGAGACTCCTTCGGTAAAGCACTTCAAAATCTTTTGGAGCAAATGCTATATTAAGAATACTGATGAGAAACTTGGCAAACTTGAACCTAGAGCAGATGAAGGCATTCTTCTTGGTTATTCTCCACATAGGAAAGCATATAAATGCTACAATAAAAGACTTGGAAGAATTGTTGACAGCATTGATGTAGTGGTTGATGAAAAGGGATACATTCCTAGGCAAGTAAATCATGAAAATATCGAAGAAGATGAAGACTACCCTCAAAGATAGAATGATGAAGAAGAAGAACCTCAAGAAGCATCAGAAGAACAGATAAGGATAGAAGAGAAGACTCCATCCAGGTATGTTAAGAAGAATCATCCAGAATCTCAGATTTTGGGGCAGAAAGAAGCAGGTGTACAAACAAGAAGAACAATTGCAGAAGCTTCAAGCTATTTGGCATTACTCTCTTCCACTAAACCACAAAATGTGAAAGAGGCATGCAAAGATGAATGTTGGGTCAAAGCAACGGATGAAGAACTTGAGCAAATCGAAAAGAACAACACTTGGGAGTTGGTCCCTAGACCAAAGGATAAGAATGTTATAGGGACAAAATGGGTCTTCAAAAATAAATTGAATGAAAATGGGGAAGTAATTAGAAACAAGGCCAGACTTGTTTGTAAAGGTTATGCGCAGCAAGAAGGAATAGATTTTGAAGAAACTTTTGCTCCTGTTGCAAGACTTGAGGCCATCTGAATGTTCCTTGCTCTCTCAAGCTTTCAAAATTTCAAAGTATTTCAAAAGGACGTGAAATCAACCTTTCTGAATGGAGACTTAGAAGAAGAAGTATACATTGAGCAGCCAGATGGTTTCATTCTTGGAAATGATCCAAATCTTGTATGCAGATTAAAAAAGGCTCTCTATGGTCTCAAACAAGCTCCAAGGGCTTGGTACTATCGTTTGGACAAATATCTTCATCAACAAGGTTTTTCAAAAGGATCAGCAGATAGCAATCTTTATATAAAAATTGAAAATGACAAATTGCTAATACTTGTTGTGTATGTAGATGACATTATCTTTGGTAGCAATGAAGAAGCTATGAGTCAAAGCTTTGCCTTGGTGATGCAGAAAGAATTCAAAGTTTCCTTGCTTGGAGAACTGACATATTTTCTTGGTTTGCAAATCCAACAAAAAGAAGGAGGGATCTTTTTGTCTCAAACCAAGTATCTCAAGCAGATTTTGAAGAAATATGGCATGGAAGATGCAAAACTAGTATGTACACCCATGGTCACAGGATGTAGCCTCATTGCAAATGATGAATCAGCAGCAGTGCATCAACCAACCTACATATCTATGATTGGAAGTCTACTTTATTTGACAGGTACCCGACCAGACATCATGCATGCAGTGGGAATAGTTGGAAGATTACAGGCAAATCCAAAGGAAACTCATCTTCAGGTAGTGAAGAGAATCTTCAAATATCGTCAAGGGACTCAAAATTATGGCTTATGGTATCCTAGAGATACAGATCTCACACTTCATGCTTACACTGATGCAGATTGGGCCGGAAGCGTGGATGACAGGAAGAGCACAAGTGGTGGTGCATTCTTTATGGGTTCCAGAATAGTATCTTGGTTCAGCAAAAAACAAAGTTTGATTGCCTTGTCTACAGCTGAAGCGGAATATGTTGCTGCTGCATCTTGTTGCACTCAACTCCTTTGGATGATGCAGACCTTGCAGGATTTTCAAATTACTTGTACACCACCCATATCCATCTTATGTGATAATACAAGTGCAATCAGCATTTCAAAGAACCCAGTCATGCATTCAAAAACCAAGCACATACCAATCAAGTATCACTTTCTCCGGGAACAAGTGCTTGAACAAAAGGTCAAGTTGGAGTATGTTCCTTCTAAGGAACAAGTTGCTGATATACTCACCAAACCTTTGCCAAGGGAGACCTTTGAATACCTCAGGCAAAAGCTGGGGGTTGTTGATGCATCATCTTGTTGTTGAATCTCTTCTGATTGTTGGTTGTATGCAAGGATCGTCTGGGGTATATGCGTACATATGCTGGGTTGTGGATTGGTCGAAGATCGAATGGCACAGGTTCAGGGGGAGCATATAATGCATTGTTGGCATTATGGAGGAAGTACAGAAGGAGATCATGGATGCTGGTCTGAATATTGATACAATATGTCTCTATCTCTTTCATGGTCATTTATGGTGTTTGGTGGATTATGGTTCTTCTTTGCAGATCTGGTTTATAGTCAGGGGGAGCATGTTCTTAGGGGGAGCATAACCCTTTGCCCTTGATGTCAAAGGGGGAGAATGACGTTGAGGATCTTGAGGTTGCCATCAAGTCCAAAGGGGGAGATTGTTGGCATTATGATTCTGGTATGGCTCTATGTTATAGGTGTTGTACTTGATGGCAACTCACTCTAGTGGCAATGTTCTGTTCAGGCTCTCAAAATGTTGGAAATTAAGAGGTTCGCAGGTGAATGGTTCAAAAGGTGCGGACCCGCAGGTACGCCGTGCAGGAAATGTGGTCATACCCGCAGGTTACCCGTTCAGAAGGTGCGGTCCCCCAGTTAACTTTTTTCAAGGCAGAGAAGCGTGCTCATATGGGGTTTCTTATGTTTGCCCCGTGGTATTTAGCCTGTCGTTCATGTTCCTATGGTTTTGGCCCGTGGTATAGGATCTAATTTAGCCCCGGTTTGGATCCCTTGTTTTGGTTATTTGATGGTTTTGTCCCATGGTGTGAATGAGGGCTTGACTATAAATAGGGAAGGAGATCACTTGGCCAGAGCATCTTTGCAAATTGAATATCCTAAGATCTGAAATATTGGGTTATCGGTTTAAATGCTTGATCTATATAAAAGTGAAGTTGAAAGTGAATCTATAAAGTGTGATCTCTCGGGCGCATGATCTGATCTGGGTATCTGACTGTCAGTGGCAGTTTGGAGGGTTGTTAATTTGGTTCAAATCAAAGGTCCGCACGTATTTCACGGTTCAGGTGCGGAGGACCGCAGCTCGGTGAAAGGTCCAGTGCAGTGGTACGCGGTTCACAGAAAGGCACAGTGCGGGGGCTCACAACGCGATCGAAGACACAATGCGTAGATACAATAGAGGTACGCGACATAAGAAAAGGGCACAGTGCGGACGCACGTAGCGAGATAGAAGAAGAAGTGCAGAGCAAGATCAGAGGTACGCAGCACGATAGAAGGAAATCCTGCGTAGCTACATAGAAGTACGCGGCGTGATAGAAGGAACAGGTGCGTTGGCACAGTAAATGTACACAGAAAGGCAGAAGGTGAGTTGCGGTGATACGCAGTGAAGCAAAAGATGCTCTACGTGGATACACAGGAAAACAAAAGGCGAGGTGCGGAGTCACGCAGTCTAGATAAGGAAAAATTGTGGATCTGTCTTAAAAACATTTGTTGGTTATCTTTTATCTCTTGCTGCAAAGTTCTGGGTTTATATTTCTGGTACTATCTTTCTGTTTACAGCATTCTGAGAAGTTGGGTGATTCTTGGTTGATTGTATAAGGAGTTTGGGTAATTTGCATGTACTTGATGATTATTTGATATTCTTGGATCCAATTTGAAAATTTATGAAAAGTGGTCCTTGAAAGAAAAGAAGTAGGGGGTTGTAGCTCCCTTCTAGGAGAGACTGGAAAACGAGAGAGAGTTGTAGCTCTCTGTAGGTTGCAGCCTGCGTACTGGTAAAGGACTGCACCAGTATAAAATCATTGTAAAAGGAGTTTCTAATTGAAAGAAGATAGAGACATATTGCAGCAGGTGGTTTTCACCCACATTGGTTTTCCACCTTATATCTGGTGTTCTTTGGTGGGACTATCTGTTTTTCTTGTTCATGCTCATTATTTTATGGTTCTGACATACAAGAATAATTCAAAGTGTAAATAAGGAAGATTTATTTAAAAGAACTTGATAATATTGATTCACCCCCCCTCTCAGTATTATTTCCAACATTTACAATGCTCAAACGCTTCTAAAACTTTCTCCAATGAGTCCAAATGTCCAAAAATGGCTATCTCGCCTCTTTTTGCAACCAATTTGGTGGAAACTTGAAGAAGTTATGTCTTCTCCTAGTTTCCCCACTATTCGTTCCACAAATTTCTCTATTTCCTGTATGATACTACAAATTCGCTCCAAAATCCACTAACTGAGCAAGAATTTTGCCGCATAGCAGGCCATAATCTGTCAGCATTGATTGTCCATTGAAAATCGTAATCGGCGGAGTCCTGAGGCTTAAGGTCTATGTATGCGGCAGGTGATTATGTGATTGTAATGTGGTGGACCCGACAGACCATTAAACTGCAGTCTATAACCTTATCACATCTGGAATATCACAATAAGAGAAGTAACGGTGGTCATATATATGTAGGACGTACCTTTTTGCAATATGTGATTAATCACATCGCGACCTGGTACTTGTCGGGGGTCGATTCTTTAACACTGACCCTGTTGCAATGCGCAATGTTGATTATCACATCAAAACTCTGATATGGCGAGGGGTTGATTCTTTAATACCAATCCACCTCTGATATGTGATTTTCGAAATGCAGGAAGCAATGGTGGCCCGCCACTTGGCACCTCCTGATTCACTGAAGGGTCCTGCTACATCATCCATTCATGCCTTGTGAGCAAGTCAAATCTGAACTTTCACTGGCTCCAACTTCTGCATATGATCTTGGATTTGATTTTTATTCACCCGATTGGATTCAGAATGATGATGTCTTTGATATGAAGCTAAGTTTATCAAGATTCTAACGCTATTATTTTTTAGCCTAATTTTGAGCACTAGATCACTATGTTAACAATGGTGGGCCAAAGTGATTGAAACCATGATGTTACTTGGTCAACCTATGTATTTAGCCATTGATTGCTTAGACGAAGCTAATCTCTCTCGATTGCAAGAGAAGTGATTTTCTACTTCTCCTACTCATGTTTGGAAACAAGTTCATTGTGGATTTTCTCCACCTGTGTGCTTCCTGCTGAATGAATCCAAACAACTATGTAGAGGACCAATTCTGAAGATTTTCTGGCTACATGGTAGAGGGGTGTGGGGATCTTCTCTACAATGGTTGGTCACTAGCAATAGACTTATCAGAGTGGCCTTGGTGTGAGGTTTCTTGTTGCGAGGGTTCTGCAAACTAGGGAATTATAGGAATAATAATTGGGTCAGGAACAACTAGAAAATTTAAATACAATGGGGTGCCAAACGATTCAATTGTTGCAACCAGTAGGTGCGAGGTGATAGGCACTTCACCCAACAATGGGCCCTACCCTAGCAGTAGTGACATCATTGACGTTTTGTTACCTTCTCCCTTAGGGAGCATCATGGCCAATTGAATAACCAAGTTTACCTCCATATGTTTAGTTCCTATTTGGATGCTGGAGGGGATGGGGTCTATCAGTGTTGTGGAGGTTGAGGTCATATGTGGGGATGGATCTTGTGAGAAAGTTGAGCTAGTAGATGTAGAAGGTGGAGTTTCTTTGACAATTGGCGAGGCCATGGCCGTCTGGGGTCCTTCATTGGTGAGGCCAACTACAGTCATGGTGGGCATGGCCTTTTTCTTCTTTGCAGTGGGGGACTTGGTGATTTTTGGCTACCCGAGCTTGGGAATTGTTGGCTTGGATTGTGAATGAGGCCATATAGTCAAGATATCCACAACTAGCGGTGTAGTGATTATCAGATTATGCTGTGAAAATACTTGCAACTCAGTAGAACCAAAGGCCTCACCTAATGAACCAGTTAAGCTCGCAATGGTCTTCTTTTTGGCACTCATCTTTTTCTTCATCTTGGTGACCATTGGCTGCAATTCCTGCTCCTTGATTGCTTCTGGGTGTCCAAGGCTACATCTCCTGTCAGTGTTCTCACTACCATTCCCCTAAACAAATATTTGTATCTACCTTCTTTTATCTCGTTGGAAACTCCTAACCATGACCTCACTTTCGTGTGGAATGATTCAGCTATTAATGCGAACTTTTGTGCCCTCATTTGGAATGTGATTGGATGGGCACAGCATGGCCTGAGGAAAGTGTTGACATGCATTATCTTGAACCAAATAACCTCTAAGTATTCATTGAGTAGTTCCCTCGAAACCATTTCGATGTCCCTTATGACCCCTAGAATTTTACCGCACCACTCGTTGAAGGTCGTTTCATTGATTTCTTTGTTGCTTGGATCTCCTAACATTTTCCATGGTCTGTATAGGAGAGCATAAGGCTGGTCTTCGAAGATCTGCACCAAGTGCCTTCCTGGTAGAGGGCACCACTTCCACATCGCTAGGGTCGTGATCAGGTTTCCAGAAATAAAAATAGTGCTCCTTTTGTACACATCCTCGCATGCCACGAACAGTTCATTCAGCAGAAAAATAGACCAGTTAGCATTTCCCCTTTTGCACAGTGCTTCACAATTGAAATGGTTTCCAGAGTACTTTCATTTCTTGAAACGTGCCGCATCACCTTCCCGATGATGATATAGCAGGAAAATCTAATGTAGTCTTTATTGATTAAGTTGATCTTTGCTCCCTTCCCGCCTCTCTTGGTGTTGTATTTTTTGTAGTAGTCATTCTCCACCTCCTTCTTCGCTCGCTTTGAAGTGGTTTGAAATGTTGTTGAGACTGCATTTCTTTTGGCTAATAACCTTGTAAGTTGTTGAATGCCATCGACATGAATTGGGTATAATATATCCAACCAAATCAACCCTCTCGTGCATCCTACTGATTAATAGTTTCGTGCATTGCATTGCAATGAAAGTCGTGCCAAACATGGGCAAGATTCTCAAGTTGATTAGCATTGATCGCTGAATTCCTTTGAAATCCACTTTGGCTCTAGTCACATTATCCCATCATCCTTTGTAATTGTCTTTGTGTATACTTCCTTCTTCAGTGCCGAGAATTAGATGCAATCTGATAGGTCATTATCTACTAGCATGGCCTTGTCAAATTTTCCATACAACAACTCTGTAACTATAATTATTGTATCCACCCCTTCTTCAAGATCTGAAATCATCAACTTCATCATCTTGTATCACCGCTGATAGATTGTAATCATTAGAGGCCGACGACAAATGCTTGGGCAACAACACTAAGGATCATACTATGACTCACACAATTCTACCACATAAACTCTAAACTCTGAGAACTTCAGCATCTCCATGCAGATTAAGTAAACTAGCTTTGACATGACATTTATGTCTAGACTTGATAACTAATTACTATGAAAACTTTCCTTATGCAGAATTGAACCTGTTAGCCCATCGTCGACTGATCTATTCCTGATTTGGCTGACGTATTTTGTGAAAGTACAAGTTGGAGTGAATGGATAATAATGTTAGCGTAATGGCAGACATTTAAGAGTTAATTTTTTTCTATAACGGGAAAGATCCTATGGAAAATTTGGACTGACAGTGGTATTATTGCCCAATTATCGCAGAAAATAAATTTGGTATGTGTGACTAACCTCCCCCCAACCACAATCAGTTGCGGTGTGGTGACATGGAAGCTGCAACTGAGATTGACAGTCAAGTTTTTTTTTGTTGGAAATAAACTAACTAATGAATTGACTGACTAACTCCTACTGACTCTCCTTCTACCTATAGTCTCTTTGCAGAGACCACATCAATGTTGAATAAGATTGTTTGGTTGGTGGAAGGGTTTCAAGCATGCACCATTCACCCATCCTGGTAGTAGTATCCCATCCAGTTGCGCAAGCTTCACAACTCCAGCCTCCCTGATCTCTGGCTATGAATGGCCCTAGCCAACGCATCTATAGCTTCCCCAGAAAATTTTGGAACTTGCTATCATATAACAAAACCTTGCCTCTGGTTGTGAAGGATTTTCTTTTGATGTGTCTATCATGCCATGCTTTATGTATTCATTTCTCGACTGATTGGTGAAAATATGATAAGAACTTGGCCTCTTCCAATTCAAATAATTCTTCCAGTCACTTCTGTAGCACCTCGTCTTTTGTCATCCTTGTGGCCTAGGTGATTAAGGTGATAGGGATCGCGAAATCTACAGGCACAATGACTTCTTACCCATATATTAACTGGAATGGCATCTTCTCGTGTAATTTTTTAATTGTTGTGTAGTACGCCCAGAGCGTAGCTAGCACTCTTTCGTCCCATTCATCCCTATTTGCAGAGCATACCTTGGTTAAGCCCTTCTCAAGTATCTTGTTAAAAGCCTCTACCATTCCATTAGCCTGTGGATGATATGGGCTACTATTGTGGTGTTGAATCAAGAATTTCTGCAACAGAGAGGCGACTATTCATCAATGAAATGAGTTCCTTGGTCTCTTTTCATGCTTCTTGGGCACCCAAACCTTGAGATGATATTTTCAAAGATGAATCTTATAGTTGTGTATGGTGTATATTCTTTCACTAGTTTTTCCTCAGCCCATCTTATGTGATACTGGATCGCCATGATGATGTACCTTTCCTAGGTGTGATGCGCTGATAGATTGATTGGACCGATGAAATCAATTTCCCGCTTTTCAAAGATCTGTAAAGCACGTATTGACTATAGCGGAAGTTCATTGCAATGTGGAAATTTCCTGGCTCTCTGGCACACATCACATTCGTTAGCAAATTCCTTAGCATCCTTGTATATTGTTTGCCACCATAGACTCACCTACAAAACTTTCCTTGCAATTTCCTTCCCCCCTACATGGTCGTCAACAACTCTGGAGTGACATTCTTGTAGAACTTCCTAATGCTCATGCTGGAGTACACATCGCCACAACACCTGATCAAGTCCCAACTTGTATAGGTATCCTGCGATAAATTGATAGTGTTGAAAATAGCTACAAGAAATGATAAAAATAGAATCCAGAATATTCCAATTTTAATTTGCCCTTGAATTAAAATTGTGAATTAAATTCGAATTTAGTCTCACCAATTGCTTGAAAATAATTAATTAATTCATTATGGATTAACTAGTTGGAGAAATTCAAGTTAGAAGTCTTTCTGAAGTCATGCAACAGTTATCCCTTAAATTAAGGAGATTATCCCTTAATTAAGGAGAAAAGATTGAGTAATATTTGAGTTGTAAGTAGTTAGCTCAATTTACTGAGTTAAGTCCAATTAAATTAGTTCCAAACTGGTTGAGGAACTAATTGTGAGTTATCAGTGAGTTGATGCATGCATGCACTAAACCAGTGTACTCCAGATAACTGAAGATTCCCTCATCAGAAACTCATGCATGTCTATTCAGAGGAAGAACCAGTTGAGCTAAATGTCAAGGATAGGTTACTATCAGTTGCATGTGTTTTTCTATAAAGGAAACTCATCCATGCAGTCAAGGTAAGGTTCCTTGAGGATTGCGCAGTTTTACAAGGTGTGAGATCAGTGTGAGAGATCATTGTTTCACTTGGTAATAGTAGGATCACCCAAGAGAAATTGTGTAAGGAAATAGGAGCTTGGAGGGCAGAGGAGAAGGCTTGTGAGAAGCTTTGATTTCCTGTGAGAATCCAAGAGGACTGTACTAAGTGCTGGCTAGTTGTGAGAGCTAAGGCTTTGTATAAGTTTGATGTATTTCCACCTTGTATGATAATACAGATAGTAGGGTTTATTATTTGAGGCTTTCCCCTGAGTATTTTCTTTGTTTCATGTGCATCGATTCTTCTTCTGGTTATATGTGTTCAACTTGATCTTGCTCAAATCTTTTAAGCTTCCACAAGTTGATAGTAGAAGTAGGTTATGGTATATTTCTTTGGTTATATTGCATTATCGAGTTAATATACAGTCAAATTTTCTACATAGGTCTCAGAGCGAGATTTGTAGAGAATTTTCAAAATTTCTACATGGTATCGAAGCCAAGTTTATCGGAGCTATGAATAGTATACGAAGAATAGAATTTGAAGTTTGAAGTTTGGGGTTGCATGTGCAAATCGAATTCCAATGGCGTTCTATGGCTTGAGACTCGAGTATGCCTTGGAAGGTAGCTTGAATTACATAGCATGGAAAGATTGCATGGAGGTTGTATTAGAATACAACGGCTTGAAGGATTTCATTGATTAAGAAATCCCAAAGCCAAGTTCAACTAATGCACAAGAGTTGGTGTTGCACTGAAAATTGTCACCTTGATATTCTGTTATCTGTGTGAGTTCATTACCACTCATACTTTTCTCCTCTACAAGTCTAAAACATCAATTCCTCATATCAAGCCTTGAAAATAAGAGAAAAGCTCTCAAAAGTTTGTTAAACTCTAGTTCTGCACTTTCTCTTTGTCTTACCTGCGGTCCCACACCTAATGGTCATGTCTCCAGTGCACCTGACCACAATGTCTCTGTGTTAAAGGTGCGGACGCCTGTAAAAGTTAAAAAGGAGCAAGTATATTTTGAAAAACTCACTTTCAGTTATTTCTAGAAGCTTTTGGAAGGAATCTTGAGGTGGCAAGTTCTCTCCTTTAAGGTTTATGTATCTCATACCTTAAGGAGCTAATCCCTTGATGTGAGGAGCTTATCCCTTTGAATGAGGATTCTATCCCTTCATAGGTGGAACTGTAACCTCCTCCTTTGCACCATAAAAAGAAGCATTGGGCTAGTTAACAGGGAATTAGAAGCTTGGTATTTTTGAGGGAAAATGCTGTTGGAACTTAGTCTTCTTTAGTTGAGTCTTTATGAGAAGATATTACATACCTCTATGAATCTCATTTGGAAGAGTGCAAGACTTGTTAAAGTAAAGGAAATTCCTATTTCAGACCCCGGGAAGAACTTGTTCAACATCAAGGCTGAAAAGGTTGTAAGGTTATTCTACTATTCAAACTTAATACAAATATATTTGTTTTTCTCAATATGTCGTTAATTCATGGTTTATTTTACGGATTCCTTGATCAGCATAATAGGCATGATTTATAATATTTGTTGTGCAAGTGCTATTTAATGTTTGCTTGTTTATGATTGCATGCCTTCAAAAATAACTCTTTCGAACAACTAGAGGACGAATACTACAAAAAAGCATTGGATCTAAGGTAGGATCTTAACACCTTTGTAGTATTTATTTATAAATCACATATGTCTAGAGAAAGATAGATTTGTTTGTCTGTTTGTTGCTAGACTATCTTCTGATACTAGGGAGATTGGTCTTGTCCGCAAGATCAATTTATCTGGCCAACAGTTGGCTGAGTGGAAGAAGTGTGTGGTGAGGGCGAGATGAATCATCCTTGACGGAGTTCAAGACCATATTGTCTCGTGTCTCCATAGGAATGATACTCCATATTCAATGTGGAAGACATTGAAGGACCTCTACCAAAACAGTAGCGACCAGATGATCTGAAAATCACTCTTGAGTGATCTCAGTTAAATAATTATTGAATGAAGGTATTACAGACTCATGTGCTAGTGTGTGTCTATGTCATTTTAGGCAACGGATCGATCAGATTGCAAAATACACAGACACTGGAAAAATGGAAAACAACAAGAGAAACACAGTAAGCAAATACAAGAACACAACAATTAATAAGGATTTCACCCTGTCCTCCAGGGCTACATCTTTAGTCCAGCTTTCAGTGGCGGCCTTCTTTTATTGTGTCTTCAAAGTAGAGAATTACAATGAGGAGCTTAATTTGAGTCTCCTGAAACATAAATGATGTTTGGTACGGTGGTTCTTGGATCCCCCAAGCCACTAGAGTGCACATACTCTTTTCCTATCCAAGTCTTGACCACTCTGGTCTTTAATGGAAGGAGCCCAATGTGGTGCTCAATTCCCGATAGATCCTCTCAGGGATTGCTTGAACCTCTCAATCTTTCTGTCTGCTCAATGCTGCCTTAGGTCAACTCGGCTCTTTGTTTTTATGCTTCTTATTTCACTATCTTCCTTCGTGTGTGTTTTGTTTTGTGTTTTTTCATGGCTTAAAGTCAATTCGTCCTTGACTGTTCACTTCCTCTTCTACCCCCGTTGAATTGCCTACTGTTGCTTGCTTGGATTTCCCTGTCTTTGCGTCATCGTCAACGTCTCACAAGGAGTGGCCACTTGTCCTCTCACAAATTGCGCCAGCTCTTCCTCTTCGGTTCAATTTTCCAATTATACTATGGAATGACTCATCCACCATCTCAGCGGTCAAATCAGACTTCAAACTCTTTATGTACCACAGCTTAATTCCCCTATTAAATCTGGTTCCTTAATCGGGTGCAATCTCAGCTGTCAGAGCTGGAGCCCCCAGATCCTACGACATTTGCTCATTTCACGTGATTGACTTGCTCGATCGTTAGCGCTTGATGATAGGAGATTTTATCTGTCATCCACTTGACACACATCGAGCGCTGAATGGAATCGCTTGTTTTTCTCCAAATTCGTTTACCACCCAAGGATGCCCCCGATATACTGCCGGTTTTGGAGTGCGGGACCCGCCTTTTGGCTTAGCGCTTTCCCCACGGTTTCCCAGATTCCATGCGACCGAACACTTCGGGGCTTTTCCTTCTCGAGGGGTTTTGCCCAGTGATAGTGCTAATCGCGCATCAAAAATGCCCTCTATTTCCCTCCTAATGGCCAGTTTTTCCTCCTGCACGGTCTCCATGGGCCTCGATCAGCGTGCTTTGACCGAGGTGCTTGTCGTTCCTTGCTGGCTACAAACTGCCACTGTCCAGAGGTCTTTTTGATCACTCTGTGTATAAATTCGAAGTCTGTCCTCTTTTGATACAGTCAAGGCACTTTGATAATCTTCATGGATCCAATTCAGATCATGGCCTTCCTACTGAAAAAGCTTTTGGACCACCAAAAGTGGTTTTCAAGCATCAACTAAGGGAGAGTACAATTGTCTCACTTGTCCAATCTCTATCCACTTTGCATTGCTCAGCTTTGAACCATTGAGCCCAATTCTAAGGTACTCAACATCTCCTCCACACGTTGTCCTCACCTTCTTGTCCAGAATTATGTCTTCCTACAACTCATTAAGATATTTAGGTAGCAGGTCATCAATAGAAGGAAATTGACTCTGCTCTTTGGGATCCTCAATTAGTGAAGGTTCAAACAATCTCAATCAATTTGCATTTACGACTGAGTAGATGTGCATGTAAGTTGGTAGATCAAGGCAAAAAGAATTCTCACCAATCTTCTCAAGTATTTTGAAGGGTCCATACCTGATAGGCTTTAGCTTCTTACCTTCACCTTGCATGCTATCCTTGGTGATGTCCAACCAGACTTGGTCACCAACTTGGAAACTATGCTCCATCCAATGCTTGTCATACCTTGCCTTGTATTTGGCTTGGCTCTTTTCCAGCTGTTCTTGTATTTCCTGGTGGATCTCTTGGATTTTTTCAATGAACCTAGTTGCCCTATCCACATCACTGTGTCCCTCAACTGTGGTATCTTTACCAAAGACAAAATCCAAAGGAGACCTTGGGGTGAAACCAAAACAGGTCTCAATAGGAGGTCTCTATGTAGAAGAATGTTTTGCTCTGTTGTAAGCATGCTGCACATAACACAAATGTTCATCCCAAAGATTAGGATGCTTGCTGCAATATCCTCAAAGTAACTGGATCACTGTCCTATTAACTACTTCTATTTGGCCATCATTTGTTGGATGAAAAGCTGTGATTTTCTTCAATTTAGTGTTCATCAGTTCCCATAGACTTGACCAAAACTTCCCCACAAATCGGGTATCTCGATTAGATACAATGGAAGTGGGTAATCCAAAATGAACCCATACATGTTCAAAGAATAGTTTTGCAGTTTGTTCAGTTGTAATCTGTTTATTACAAGGTATCAAAATACACATTTTGCTGAACCTAGCGACAACAACATACAAATAATCATGACCTTTCCTAGATTTAGGCAGTCCTCCAACAAAATCCATGGAAACACTTTCCCAAGGGTGAGAAGGAACTGCTAATTGAGTGTAAAAGCCTAGTTTTCTATTGCTGGGCTTGCTTTTAGCACACATAGTACACCCTCTTACATATCTAGAAACTGTCTCGTTCATTTTTGGCCAATAACAAACTCTTTGTAGCTGTGCAACTATTTTACTTACCCAAAGTGACCTGATATTAGAGAAGTGTGTGCTTCTCTAATTATCTTTACTCTTTCAATTCGTGGAATGCATAACTTCCCACAATGGTATAAGAGTTGGTCCTTTACATGATAATCCAATTCTTCTACTCAGTTGCCTTGACTTAAAGTTGCATATACATCTTTAAAGTCTATATCTTAAGCATATTGTTCAATGTAGCTCTCATGTAACATAGAATTATGCTTAAGTATAGTAGATTCATTTATAATAGGCCTAGATAACATGTCTGCAACTTTATTATGTATACCCTTCTTATATCTGGTGACTAAATGAAACTGTTGTAGAAACCCCATCCATCTATAGTGTCTTGATTGCTACAACTTAGTTTGGGAGTGTAGATATTGAAGTGGTTGATGATTAGTATGTATTAATGTCTATTTTCCCATTAAGTAATGTTTCCACTTTTTCACACTCTGAACTAATGAATACAATTCTTTATCATATGTAGGATAGTTAACTACTGCAGGATTAAAATTCTTAGAATAATAAAATATGGGTTTACCGTGTTGTGTCAACACTGCTCTGATGGCATAGTCACAGGCATCTGTTTGGATCTCAAATGGTCTTTGAAGATTGGGCAGTGCTAGTATAAGTGTTGTACTAATCTTTTCTTTCAAGGTGTCAAAGGCTTTCTGTTGTTTGCCTCCCCACTGAAACACCTTGTTCAATACTGTTAAAGAATGTAAGGGAACTACAATTAAGGAAAATTTAGAAATGAACTTCCTCCAATATTGTGCTGATCATAAGAAGCTTCTAACTTCTGTAGCAGATTTAGGTTTAGGCCAGTTCACAATGACTGCCACCTTAGAGGGAGCTATCTTCAATTCACCACCCCCTACTATATGACCCAAATAATTCAGAGATGTTTTGCCAAATTCACATTTTGAGAGTTTAACATGAAGTTTTTCTCTTTTCAAAACATCTAGTGTCTGCTTAACATGCTTTAAGTGTTCTTCCCACATTTTACTAAAAATCAGAATGTCATCCACATACACAATAACAAAATCATCAAGAAAAGTTCTGAGTACATCATTCATTAATCTCATGAAAGTAGCAAGAGCATTAGTTAAGCCAAAAGGCATAACCAACCACTCATACAATCCTTGCTTTGTTTTGAAAGCAGTCTTTCATGCATCTTGTTCTACAACTATAACCTGATGGTATCCACTATGCAAGTCTAGCTTAGAGAAATAAACAACTTCCTTCAAGTGATCTAAAAGATCATCTATGCGAGGAAGGGGATAATGATTTTTTATTGTTATCTTATTTAGTGCTCGGTAATCAATGCATATTCTCCACGAGCCATCTTTCTTTCTCACCAAAATGATTGGTGACCCACATGGTGATGTGCTAGGTCTGATGAACTCCTTCTCGAGCAACTCCTATACCTGCTTCTTGATTTCAGCATTCTCTAAAGCAGACAACCTATACATTCCAATGTTAGGAAATGGAGCATCTTGCTACAAAATAATATCATGTACTATTTCCTTTTTGGGTGGCAGACCTTTAGGTTCTTGAAACAAGATATCATACTCTGAAACAACATTTTCTAAATTAGTATGTTGTTTAGCATTACAACCCTCAAATACATTGGTTTTATCAGGTTTCTTTTCCTTTACGACCATCAATAAGAATTGTTTGCATGAATTTATAATTTGTTTCATCTGCCCTGAGTATATGAGAGTATAAATATTCTTGAGCTTATGAGCTCTTACAAAGTATTCAATTCCATATTTAACAAGTAGATACTTGTTCTCAGCTCTATATAAAATAGCTTTTTTATCATACAAGTAAGGACTTCCTAAAAAAATTCCACATATATCCAAAGGAATTATGTCTAACTCAACCTCATCTACAAATCCTGACCCAAAAGAAAACTTGAGTTTGCACTGTCTAGTCACTTGTAGTTGTGCTTTATCATTCAACCTTCCTAATGGGTATGGTTTCTTGTGAGGTGTAGTTACTAATCCCAACTTCTTTAAAATTGCTTCAGAAATTAAATTTACTTGTGAGCCACTATCAAACAAAGTATCAATCTTTTGATGTTTGGAAATAACTCGAATATGGAAAAGCTCATGTCTTTTTCTCTTATTTTCTTCATCAATAATAGATTGTGTAGAATTACTAGTAGATGCTTCAAAATTCTTACCTCTTATACCTATGGCTACAAAGGTTGTGTCATCTCCCGATTCTAACCCCAAATCTTTCTAAATAGCTGCAGCAGTCTTCTTCTTCTTTCCCTCGAACTTCTTAGGTCCCAACTCTAGATGTAGAATCCAACAGTGCTCATCATCATGCCCGTCCTTTTTACAGTGAGTGCATGAAGCTTTTCTTTTCTGTGCAGTGTTAGCCTTCCTTGCTTTCCACTTCTGCTTTCTTTTCTCCTTATTCTTGCTTGCAGTGGGTTGGGATGATCCCCCAAATTCTGGATTTCCATTCTTTCCTCTAGCTTCTAGATGAGTAGCTTGTACATATACCTCGTCTATACTAGTGGGATTAAGCATGAGGATGGTGTGCCTCATGTAACTATGTAGACCACCAATGTACTTCAACAGAGTCTATAGTGAGTCTAATGAGATTCCTAGAATCAATGCTCTCTTTCTAAATTATTGAGTGTACCCTTGCACACTTTTCCCTTTAAACTGTTGAAGAGTTTGACAACTCATCATGGCTTGTTGCATGTAGGGAAATGGATAGAACTGTTTTTTGATTGCAGAAACAAATTCACTCCAGACATAGATGGTCTTGCCATGTCTTTTCATGTCATCTTGGGTCCGACCTTCCCACCAAACCAAGGCAGTGCCTCCAAGATGTAGGCTTGCCAGCTGAATCTTGCTCTCGTCTGAGTTGATATTCTGTACTCTGCAATAAAAAACAATTTATCTAATCCAATTGTCCAACTTTTCTGCATTCAACTCTCCATCATATATAGGCAAATCAAATTTAACATCTAGTTTGATCAAAGATGCTTTCTTTTTTGTGTTTAGGGCTGTTAGGAGGTGTGAGAAATCTTTCCTCTTTCCCTTTGCCTTTTGAGTGGTCATGGAAGTGAGACTCATCTTCTTCTTTGTCTTGTTTAGAGCTTGATGAATCTTCATCCTTATGTTTTCTAAAGTCCCTATACATTTCTTCTACCATGGACTTTATGGCTTGGAAACTATCTATGAATTGAGGGTCTGACCCCATAGAACCTTCCTCTGACATTGTCTTCCGAGGATAGACTCTCCCAATTTCAGTATTAGTTTCGTCCAACTCTCGTTCTCCTAATTTGAGCTTTGATCTAGTTAGAATTCAAGAGCTAAACCAACAAAAGCTTGTCTAACCTTAACAGCCTAGGGCTTTGATACCACTTGATCTGAAAATAACTCTTAAGTGATCTCAGTTAAAGAATTATTGAATGAAGGTATTACATACTCATGTGTTGGTCTGTTTCAATTTCATTTTAGGCAACAGATTGATCAGATTGTAAAATACACAAACACTGGAAAAATGGAAAACAACAAGAGAAACACAGTAAGCAAATACAAGAACACAACAATTAATAAGGAGTTCACCCTATCCTCCAGGACTATGTCCCCGGTCTAGCTTTCAGCGGTGGCCTTCTTTTATTGTGTCTTCAAAGCAGAGATTTACAATGAGGAGCTCAATTTGAGTCTCCTGAAACAATAATGATGTTTGGTAGGGTGGTTCTTGGATCCCCCAAGCCACTAGAGTGCACAGACCCTTTTCCTATCCAAGTCTTGACCTATCTAGTCTTTAATGGAAGGAGCTCAATGTGGTGCTCAATTCTTGACAAATCCTCTCAGGGATTTCTTGAACTTCTCAAGCTTTCTGTCTGCTCAATGTTGCCTTAGGTCAGCTCGGCTCTCTGTTTTGTCTTCTTGCTTCACTGTCTTTTCTTCGCTCTCGCTCTCTCTGTCTTTGTTCTCTTCTTCCTTCATGTGTGTTCTGTTCTATGTTTGTTCATGGCTTAAAGCTAATTCGTCCCTGACTGTTCACTTCCTCTTCCGCCCCCATCGGATCGCCTGCTATTGCTCACCTCTACGTCATTGTCAATGGCTCACAGGGAGTGGTCACTTGTCCTCTCGCAAACTATGCCAGCTCTTCCTCATCGGTTCGATTTTCCAGTTATACTGTGGAATGACTCATCTGCCATCTCAGTGGTCAAATAGGACTTCAAAATCTTTATGTGTTTCGGCTTAATTCCCCTATCAAATCTGGTTCCTTCACCAGGAGCAATCTCAGCCGTCAGATCTGGAGCCCCCAGATCCTACAACATTCGCTCATTTCACACAATTGACTTGCTCGACTATTAGTGCATAATGAGAGGTTGTTTTCTCTCTCATCCACCTGACACGGATCGGGCGCTGAATGGAATCACTCTTTTTTCTCAAAATCCATTTACCGCTGAAAGATGCCCCCGATATACTGCCAGTTTTGGAGCGCAGGACCCATATTTTGCCTTAAAACTTTCCCCACGGTTTCCTAGCTTGCATGCAACTTAGCGCTTCACGCCTTTTCCTTCTCGAGGGGTTTTGCCCAGCAATGCACAATTAGCGCTAAGCGCTAACACTAATCACACATCAGAAAAGCCCTCTATTTCCCGATTCGGGCTTCCCAATGGCCAATTTTTCCTCCTGCATGGTCTCCATGGGCCTCGGTCAAAGCACTTTGACCGAGGTCATCGTTGTTCCTTGCTGGCTACAAACTGCCCCTGTCTAGAGGTCTTCGTGATCACTCTATGTATAAATTTGAAGTTTGTCATATTTTGATACAGTCATGGCACTTTGATAATCTTCATGGATCCAATTCGGATCACCAGAGGAAATTGGCGCTCAAGGATAAGCTTCGAAGAATCAAGATGGAGAACGGCGATACTATTTCCACATATTTAAACAAGCTCACCACTTGCATAGATGAGCTTAGCAGTGTGGGAATAACTACTACCGATGATGATATGGTGAGCCTCGCTCTCCTTGGCCTTCCAAAGAGTTGGAATAGCTATTAGGACTCTGTGAATGGAAGGGAGAAACTTCCGGATTGGGAGCGATTGTGGTCAGATCTCATGTAGGAGGAGATCAAGAGGAGCACACAAGATGGTTCTTCATCAAAGGATAATGATGAATAAAATCTGGCCTTAGCAAGTAAGGCAAGGAAAGGGAAGGGAAAGGAGTCCCATTTCGAATCAAATTCTTCTCATGGAGGGTAGAAGGGTGACAAGTCTAAAGTGAGATGCTTTAATTATCACGATATGGGTCATTATGTGACTAATTTCCCATTGAATAAGTCTAAGAAGGGATCCTCGAATGGATCGAAAGGTGAGGCATTAGCCTTTCAATTCAAAAAGAACTTCACCCTCATTGCATGCATGGTGTCATTGATGATGGGTTGTGGTTGGTATCTTGATATTGGAGCCTCATTCCACATGACTGGAAATAAAAGTTTATTCAGTGCCTTGGAGGAGAAAGACCTCAAGATGTGCATAGAGATGGGTGACGATGAAAGTCTTAGTGTTTCAGGAGTGGGCACAGTTTCTTTTTAGAGGGAGCATGGAGCTCCTATCACCCTGACCAATGTGATGTATGTGCCTGGATTGAAGAAGAACTTGATATCAGTTGCGACATTTAACAAAGGCTACGATGTTTTTTTTATAAGGGAAAGGTTTTCCTTAGACACATCACCATGAGATAGGTGAAGCAGACTGGTTCACGAGTCAAGAACCTGTATGCTCTTAAGGTTCAAGATGCATGCACAGCATTGATGAGCAAGGAAAATTTTAGAGACTTGGTGGTTGAGAGGGAGATTAAATTACCTCTCAACACGCAATCCCAGAAGAAGTCTCAAACAATTATGGAGGAGCCACAATTAGAGTCAGCAGAGGGATCACATGTAGCCATACCTTGAACTGTGAGGTGGGGAGATGTGAAGTGATAATCCCAAGAAGGCTGAAATTGGGTAGGGTCCATTAAGAGGTTTTGTCTCATGGATTGTACCTTGCTACAGTAGCCCAAAGTACATAGCAGTAGGAGGAATCAATGGGATTGATGCAGTTAGAGATCAAAGTGACAGAGGCTAGAGCAGTTAGATATTGAAGAGCACAGAGAAGGATTGACAACAGTGCAGAAAGGCAGAGTCAGCTGAAGTGAAAAATTTTCAGTTGACAGAGGCAATAACAGTCAGAGACTTTGATGACGGATGCATCATACTGATTTAGGTTGGATGTTTTTTTTGTTTCTAGAGTTGCTGGAGGAACAACACTAGAGAGAAGTGTTGCATGCATAACATTCCAAAGGTTCAGGATCGGGATTGAGTTGAATTCCTTTCTTGTTGAGAGGGAGTGCTGAAAATAGCAACAAGAAATGATAAAATTAGAATCCAAAATATTCCAATTTTAATTTGAACTTGAATTAAAATTGTGAGTTAAATTCGAATTTAGTCTCACCAACTACTTGAAAATAATTAATTAATTCATTATGGATTAATTAGTTGGAGAAATTCAAGTTAGAAGTCTTTATGAAGTCATGCAACAGTTATCCCTTAAATTAAGGAGATTATCCCTTAATTAAGGAGATAAGATTGAGTTATATTTGAGTTGTAATAGTTAGCTCAATTTACTGAGTTAAGTCCACTTAAATTAGTTCCAAACTAGTTGAGGAACTAATTCTGAGTTATCAGTTAGTTGATGCATGCATGCACTCAACCAGTGTACTCCAGATAACTGAGGATTCCCTCATCTGAAACTCATGCATGTATATTCAGAGGAAGACCCAGTTGAGCTAAATTTCAAGGACAGGTTACTATCAGTTGCATGCGTTTTCCTATAAAGGAAACTCATCCATGCAGTCAAGGTAAGGTTCCTTGAGGATTGCGCAATTTTACAGGGTGTGAGATCAATGTTACACTTGGTAACAATAGGATCACCTGGGAGAAATTGCGCAAGGAAATAGGAGCTTGGAGGGAAAAGGAGAAGGATTGTGAGAAGCTTTGATTTCCTGTGAGAATCCAAGAGGATTGTACTGAGAGATGGTTAGTTGTGAGAGCTAAGGCTTTGTATAATTCTGATGTATTTCCACCTTGTATGATAATACAAATAGTGGGGTTTTTAGCTAAGGCTTTCCCCTAAGTATTTTCTATGCTTCATGTGCATTGATTCTTCTTTTGGTTATGTGTGTTCAGCTTGATCTTGCTCAAATATTTTAAGCTTCTGCAAGTTGATAGTAGAAGTAGGTTATGGTATTTTCCTTTGGTTATATTGCATTATCGGGTTAACCTACAGTCAGATTTTCTACTTAGGTCTCAAAGCGAGATTTGTAGAGACTTTGTAGAAATTCTACAAATAGTCGGTTGCTCGCACAACAATGTATCTCCTTTGCATCACTGTGTACTCTTCTAGGCATTTCCCTATGTCCAAGGAACCCGCGACCTCCTCTAAGTAGTCGGGTGTTTCTTCCACTCAGAATAACTTGGCATCTGGTAATTGATCGTCCAAGGAGACCCCACTTTCCCTTGATTCCAATCTAGACAGGTGATCAGGTCTGAATTTCAATCATCTGAGTTTGATGTTTACCTTGAATGTCAACTCTTGGAACAGTAGCAACCATCTACATATCCTCCCTTCTAATACTGACTTATTGACTAGGTATTTCAATGTTGAGTGATTTGTGAAGAACTTAAACGAGGCCCCCAACAAACAATGCCTAAAATTTCGTAAGTAATACACCATGGCCAATGCTTCTCTTTTGGTTGTGGTGTAGTTTTTCTCTACAATTAATACTTTCTTGCTGACAAAGTAGATGGGATGGTCCAAGTTCCCTTCTCCCGGTTGTGCCAACACTGCCCCAAGATAAATGCTAGATGCGTCGATATGTACATGGAGCTTCTTATTCCAATCGGGGTATTTACTAAAATTGGAGCACTTACCATCTTCTCATTCAATATGTTTAATGCAGCTTGACAGTCTCCTGACCATGTGAATTCTTCCACTTTCCTTAGCAACTTTTCCATTGAGGGGTGATGGACATGTAGTTACGGATGAATCTATGATAGTAGCCTGTGTGGCCCAATGTCGATCGTAACTGCTTCACATTGGCCAACAGGTCCATTTTTATAATTTCCACAACCTTGGTTGGGTCTCCCTCTTTGCATACAATGTGGCCTAGCATTGTGCCGAATGGAACTACGAATATACACTTATTCACATTCAAGGAGATATATAATTGCCAACAATGATCAAACATTACTTTGAGTAAGATTGCATGCTTCTTCAACAGGCTATATATTGTCCAGTCATCCATATATACCTCCTGGAATCTATGAATGTAATATTTGAATGCGACTATAACAATATGGGAGAATATAAAAGAAACATTCTTATGGCCAAATGGAATCACATGGTAAGCATATGACCCCCACTCTATCATGAAAGTGGTCTTCCTCTTGTCCTCTTCAGCTATTCTGACCTGATGGTACCTTGAAAATCCATCTGTGAAGGAGTATGCTTCATTCCCTGCAACATTGTCTAGGACCTCATCATTGAAGGGTGTGGGGAATGGGTCATGTATGCAAGCCTTGTTAAGGTTGTGATAGTTTATGCAAACCCTTATCTTCATGGCATATTTCTTATTATGTATCACTATTGAGCTGAAACATTCTACCTCGTCCATAGGGAAAATAAGTGCTACTTCCATCATTTTGTCTATTTCCTTCTTGACCTTCTCCTTTACTCTTGGGTTTAGACTATATGGTCTGTGTTTCACTGGATTGGCATCAAGTTTTAAGATGATCTTCATTTTCTTGATGTACCCTTAATTCATTTTAAATCTATAACTGAAGTTGGGAACAAGTCCTCATACTCCCGTAAAATATAAAAAATTTCCCTTGTCGTGTGCTCATCCCAATAGTCCCCTATTGACGCCATCTTGGGCTTATCCTCCATGCTAATGTTTTGCTTCTTTTAGCTTTACTAGGAGCAAGTTTGTAGCATTTGTTATGTGTCCTTCCTAGATATCCCTCTCCCCTTTGATCTCATGAAATGTAAGGTTCCTCAACCCTTCCAGGTCATCCTCCTACGGATTTGCATTCACCTTCATGTAGGCCATGGCTTCTGGGTATCCTGACTCATAAAAGTATTAAAATAACCTCTCATTGATGCATCCTTCCCATAAGTGGCCTGAGGTGAAGAGCATAGAAAATTTTAGGGGTGAATGTTTTCCCTTTGGCAAAATTAAGGGGTTTTAAATTTTTAGTGGGTGAATATTTTGTATCATAGTAAATTTTTACAAATCACCTCAAATTTCCCACCTTATTTTAAGGGAGAGGGTAGAAAAGGTAAATTTAGCCCTTGAAATTAGGAGTTACAACCTTCCATTCGCCCATTTTCAAGAATAGGTTTTATTTAAGTGAATCCATTCGCCCATTTTCAAGAATAGGTTTTATTTAAGTGAATCCTATGGGCCAAAGGCCCAAATACCATATTTATAAAAGATGTATGGTAAATTGATAAAAATATAAATAAATGAGAGGTATGGTAAATAAATAAAACATTTTTATATTTACTCCATAAGTCACCTTATATACATGCAAGGGTGTAAACAAATAAAAATATAAGTAAAGTGGAGGTATGGTAAATAAATAAAATGTCTTTTTATACTTACTCAAAAGGTATGGTAAATAAATAAAAATATAAATAAACTAGACGCATGGTAAATAAATAAAACCTCTTTTTATATTTAGTCCATAACCCTCGTTCTATTTATGAAGGCTCAAGAAAGAGGTGTGGTAACAAATAAAGCATTTTTTTATATTTACTCCATAAGTCACCTTATATTTACGAACACTAAAAAAATGCGTTATATTTAGGTGAAACCTATGGGCAAAATACCGTCGGACAAATACCATGGACTAGATCGTTATTAATACCATGCAAAAAAACATTATTAACCCTAATATTAGTATTAATAAAATAAAAATGGCACATGGTATTGACCCATGGTATTCACCTGGAATGTAGCCTATTTAAATGGGGGAATTAAACCAGCATAGATCCATCTTTACTCTGGATCTACTAACCCCCGAGAGGTATCAATATCGTGATATGCAAACTAGCATAGAGTGAAATTGTATTTGATCCGATCAAGAGTAAAAATGCATGTTGTAAATTAATGTATGTTAAACATTTTAGCTTGGTTAAAATAAAAAATAAAATAAAAATCAACTATTAATTTTATTAATTTTTATAAATTACTAATAGTAATTTTTAAGCTCCAGGTTTATGATAACCCATGGTAATACCATGGTATTCATGTGAGCATAGACTATTTAAAGGGGGAATTTATCATCTTAGATCCATCTTAATTCTAGGTCTACCAAATGCTCAAAGGGATAAATAGATTTCATCCCCCTAAGAGTGGTAGATGTGGAGTTAAGATGGATATACGTTTCTTTTATGAAAATGAAGATATTAAATAGACTTAGGAAATTATATTGTAAAAACATCTTAAGGTGAATGGTTAAAAGATAGACATTGGACAAGTATATTTGTATACTTCTGTTTTAAACTGAAACAAATCCAGGGCTAAAAGGAATGAATTGATTGCACTAGTCATCCTTCTATAACTTTCCAACATACGTTGGAGTAAACGGATTGTAATTTGGGTAATTTTTCTAATTGCAAATAGGAACATACTTGTGTATTGGCAGGGTGGTTACGAGGTCCCTAGAAGTGATGAATTTGAATTTTTCTTGGTTTTATATATAGTATTAGGTTTTCTCTCATGCTTTCTGTTAATAGCACGGGTGAATTTTATCCTACACCCACTAGGTTATCGATATGTAATTTCGGTAATTTTGATTTCAAAAGATATTTTAAATAAATGCAATGATTTCATTTGTGTATTCAATAAACACGAGATTTTATAATTGAGCAAAATATTCGCCATGCATTCGCCAAAAAACTATATATACATATCATATTATTGATAAAATCGCCTTCCATTTTTCCTATATACCATGGAGATTCGCCCATTTATTATACATGTAAATTTAGGGGGGGTTCTTAAAATTTTCCGTGGTGAAGAGGATCCTTTTAATGGCATATAGACACTCGGTCAACCGCCTGTCATTATCCTTAAACAAGAAGCTGCTACTGAATTGTTCTGTCAGGTTGTCCCAATCTACGGTTTGTCTTTGTATCTCTTCCTATATGTACCACGCTTGAGGAACCATGCCTAAGGTGTATATGAACATGTGTACCCATAATTCCTTCAGAAATCTTTCTTTGTTCCATTTGTCTATGTAGTTTTCCTAGTGTTGTCGGGGATTTGAGTTTCCTTTGTATTTTTCAATCTCTTGTGGGCTATTCCCCACCTGCTTGAATCTTTCCTTCATGACCCTATTGATTTTTCCCAAGTTTTGGAGGTTGTTGTGGTGCAGTCCCCACCAGAATTCTGGGGTGGGTTGCAAAAAAATGTCTAACAGTGGCATTTTGTGGCTTTCCCTTACAGTTTTATCAACTTTATTGAGAAATATGTCTACTGAATCTATGCCATGGAAAGTGGGAAAATTCCTTACCTCTGTTTCAATCCAGTTGATGCGGCATATCATAGCACAATGTCTGGTATCAAATTCATATCTACCCTACTGCCATGCATCCCATGCCACCTCAAAGCCAACTTCCAAGCTTTGTATACTCCTCTAGCTGACTGATCCTTCTATTGTGGGGTTGATGTAATCTTCCTTCTTTCATGTTGTCATCTGGTAGAGCTAGTCTAGAATTCCTCGGTTGTTTTTGTCGTCTACTAGTTCTGTGAACCTAGGTCCCTGGTACAAGTCCATTGGCTCGATGGCTTGTACTCCCTCCACTTCAAATATCATCAACTCCTTCTTTAGTTTGATAATGATGTAGTCTTTATAGGCCCAGACAATACCTAGCAGTGTTGGGTAAGGATCTTTGTATCCCATGCTATCGATCACTTCAAATGTTGTGTGTGTCTTCACCCATACCACATCAACTTCTATGTCCTCCAGTCTCCCAAATGGTAGTATACAGTACTAATTGGCCATCCGAAATTGAATTGGTGAGAACTTCAATTGTGGTTTTCCTAGTGCCCCACGTCTTCCTTGGTAGGATATTGACATCAAAACCCAAATCTAGCATATTATCTTTAATTTGAAACATCGCGACCTACATATCAATCCTGAACTCCCTGCCCATTCTCTTCTTATTTATCCTGATTCGCCTTATGTGTTTATCAGGAAAGTTCACTTAGATATTCCCTTCTCCAGTCTCCTTCTTCGGCAGGACTACTTTCATACTTTTGTGCAACTCCCCTAGCATCTGATCGTTATTAACATTGTCTAGCAACAACCTAAACCATTCCTTAATTAACTAGACAATGATAGCTATTGTAAGGTCGGACATATTATCCTTTTGAGTGTCTGTCAATATTTCAAACAATTTTACTGCCTCATGGTAGTATTGCTTCTATTGTCCAGGGTTGTATAACTGCTTTAGGGAAGCCACCTTAATGACCGTTGGCTAGTCCAGGCCACCCTGGTCACCCCCCATTTTATTACCACCACGGGTGACTATGTTTATGTTGTACAGTGGAGCTATCTCGATGATCCTTGGTTCTGCATTGATCTGGTTCATCCCTCGTTGCCTGGTCTATTCTTCCCACCTTGTGATCAACTCAGGGAAATCCTTAGCTTCATGGGTGTTGGCCATGCATTGGGAGCACCATGGTCTTCTTGGTGGGGGTAGTCCTGAGTGACATGTCCCTCCTAATCATAGTTATAGCATTGCACAAGTCCGTTGCCCCCCTATTCTACCTCCTCTTGTTCCTCCTCCTCCTCCTCGTCCCTCGTAAGCAATTTCATTGACCCTAAATGTCGATGGTCTAGCTAATCAGCTAGCGCATCTAGTGCTTAGCAGTGGTTTGTATGGTGGGTTGTAGATATGGACAAATCACAATAGTTATTATTCGGGACATTTGAATATTTCTACAGTATTGAGCATAAGCGCAGTGAGTGTCCATATCCCCTACGCACTTCACAGTATTCTACTGGGTTATGGCCTGTGAATGCACCTTCTAATCCTACTGTTGGAGGAAGTGTAACTAGGTTTGGTCTTCATAAATGTAACTTTTATATTTGTACTTATTTAAGAAAAGAGAATTTATTTTGATCTTATTTGTCAATGAGTTTCTTGCTCATTGAAAATAGGACAAGCACATTTTGAAGTGCTTCTAGAGAGCCAAACTTTGTGTTCTTGTTATTTTGTTTTAGTAGCATTTAATGAAACACACACTTTAATAAGAATAAGAGGATAAATTGTAAAAATACATCACAAATTCTATCAAGAAACGGAAAATCACTTTACACTACTTTTCCCTAGATTCTCCAACATGGTATCAAAGGGTAGGTGGCACATCAAGGAAAGGGAAACTCAATAACACTCAAGCATCTACAAAGTTGAAGCATAAAGCTTAGAAGTCTCAACCACTTCAAGGGAAATAAGGGTCTACAATCCATCATTCATCAAGGAGGTTTACAAAGCTAGGAGAAGAGCCTTATATAAAGTCACCTACAAAGAAGAGCAGATCAAGCTACAAGTCTTCAAGCAAACCTCAACTCCAAGAAAGTCCACTTGAAGGACATCAAGATCTAGGGAATACAAGCCATAAATCTCTCAAAGAGGAATAAAATCCATCGCATCTCAAAATCTATTAAGTAACTACATGTCCCCTTCTGAATATACATCAATGTCTTTTTGCTAGGAAAGCAATAACTTTCTTGCATGGAAGAAGAGGACTGACCTACTTCTCAAGGAGAATGAACTCCCAGAATACATCAAAGGGAACATCACTATCCCTGTTAAGGAAAAGACTAATCCTTAGCCAAGTACAATAAGGATGAGACAAGAGCTCAAAGGATTATGATAGAATGAATCAAAGACTCTCTCATTCCCTATGTCTCCAATTTTGAGGCATCAAAAGAAATTTATGATAAGCTAGTAGAGCTATTCGCGGTATCCACAAATGGAGAAGTAATATCTCTAAGGAATGAATTATATAAGATGAAAATAACAAAGGAAGGAATAGCTCCCTACTTCATGAAAATATCTGAAATGAGAGATCAACTTCAAGAGCTTGGGGAAGTCATGTTTGACAGAGAAATGACATATCTTGTACTCAATGCTCGACCTGAGGAGTGGGGAAACTTCACATCAAGCATGTATGCCAAGAAGGAAGCAACTACTCTCAATGAAATTTGGTCTCTATGCAAAAAAAGGAAACCATACTTAAGGAAAAATAAGATGTGGGATCAAAGGAGCAAGCATTTTCTACCATGGCAAAAAATAAAGGGTAAATTTAGCAAGTTTGGTCCATGAATAACAAACAACAAAGACATGTCCAAGATTTAATGTTTTGGATGCCAAGAATATGGACACTACAAGATGGATTTTCCTAAGATTAAGAAGGACAACAATAACAAAAGGAAGAGGGAAGACATAGCTCAAGAGATGAAAGAAGAAGGAAAGAAGAAAAAGAAGGAAGATCCTTTGGATATCTACTATGACTAGGTCAAACTCCTTACTTCTAGACTTCTTTCAAAGTTTTGAGTACATGTCCAAGATCCAATGTTTTGGATGCCAAGAATATGGACACTACAAAATGGATTGTCCTCAGATTAAGAAGGACAACAATAACAAAAGGAAGAGGGAAGAATCTCACATAGCTCAAGAGATGAAAGAAGAAGGAAAGAAGCAAAAGAAGTAAGATCCTTTGGATCTCTACTATGACTAGGTCAAACTCATTAATTCTAGAATTATTTCAAAGTTTTGAGTAGATAGGAGCATGTAGGAATAAATCAAATTACATGGCTTGAAACATCCTCTAGAATCTAGTAGCATGATGTACATAGAGTTCTAGACACTCATATAGATGTAGCATTTATGAGAAGAAAAATAATGCATAAGTATAAATATCTACTAGAATATAGGAGCATGGAAGATATAGCTCAAGATATTCATAGGACCTCATACATGATGAAAGAAAACTTGATCATGATAAGAATGTTAGAAGACCTACATCATCAAAGAAAGGAAACATTTGCAAGGCAAGGATCTTGAAGATCCTATGATGCAATCTTCAATAGAAGGTTCATGGACCAAGCATATGTCTCATTGGGAATCCCATTTATGGGTTTCAAGAAAAGAATGATATGCAGGAAGACTAAGATGAAGCAATAAGGGCCACACCAAAGGATGATCAAAGGAGAATCAAAATGAGGTATATATGCATCAAAGTTTAAGTCATGTTATCATTTGTATATTATTGAGTCATGGGTATATCTCTATATCATGATCAATCATGAAATAATCTCTTTCACAAAGAAAATGCTCGAAGGCATGTACCACAATGCAATGAAGCTCAACAAAGGAATATGATCACATAAGGAGCATAAGATCGCTGACTAAGAAGAAAGAAGAAATGCTGACAAGTCTAGAAAGAAAGCAATGAAGGAATGCTCTGACAATAATAATTAAATGTTTGACCTATCTATCGGAGAAGAATCAAATGAATAAAGAGATCAAGCATGTGAAAAACACCATGATCACCGAGAATCGCTATCTAACAAAATTCCTTGAAGATGTCTCTTGAAAGAAGGCATAACAACTCTGATAAAAGAAGAAAGAAACCTTGACACCTATGAAGGCCTTGGAGATATGAAGGTGCAGATAATTGATTCTACTCTACAAAGATGTCATGATGAAGAATCCATCCAACAAAAGGAAAAGTAATGTTGAAGCAATATCAGGATGAAGTCATGATGGGCTACTAGGTTAGAACATGCAACCTAGAAAGTACGATGGAGAATCCATAAGGAGATCATTCTGAAGCATGGAAAAAATGGAAAAGGAGTAGCCAATACGATAAGAATAACCTAATAATCACTTTCCACAAACCAATGACATGAAAAACTAGGAAGGAAAGTGATCAATGAATGGTGCCCTACCTAGAAGAAGTTCGATCGAAGACTTCATGATATCGAGAAAGTAAGGAGATCAAGCAAGTTGAAGGACCCATGAAGAAGAAGCTGCTAATGAAGGAAAGAGTTCCCAATTAAGAGGGAGCTTTGACAAGTTCTTGATGAAGAGGGAGTTTTGGATCACACCTTATTACAAAGGACTGACAATTGTGTTTTCTGTTTCATGAGTCACACACTAGACTAGGACTAACAGACGTAAGTCTAGATGAAGGCCATGAATGGAAATGTAGACACAAGATAGACACAAAATTCTTGTCTTTACTTGGGAAGAAAGAATGGGAGGATTAGGTAATCATTTGGCATCCAATACTCTTTGAGGATGTGTAGGGCATCCAAGACAAGAGTAGGCAAGAGGACCAATATTCTTTGAGGGTTGGGAACCCAAGATAAGAATAGTCCTACAAAGTCGTACTCAAGAACACCCAAGTGGGTATGTAACTTAAGAGACAATGATGAAGGTGTCTATAAATCATTGGTCTCACCAGCATTTTAGCTCATGGTATCGTAAAGAAATGGAGTTGTTAGTCAAGGCCTTTCACTATGACAATGCCGATGAATATGATTCTATAACAGATGGATTGCTAATCCGGTTTCTCTTATGTGAATTCTTCAAGATCGAAAATTGCCAAACACCTTGTAATATTGTATGAATAGCTCCCTAGTTAAGAGGGAGTGTTGGAGTAAATGAAACTAGGTTCAGTCTTCATAAATGTAATTTTGATATTTGTACTTATTCAAGAAAATAGAATTTATTTTGATATTATTTGTCAATGAGTTTCTTTCCCATTGAAAATAGGACAAACGCATTTTGAAGTTCCTCTAGAGAGTCATAGTCTAAATGTAATTATGATGAGATTTTTGGAGGGCATGTTACATCATGTATGACATCATATAAGGTCATGGGAACACCTCCAAGCATGGTCAAATCCTCTCCTAGCATCAACAAAGTCTCCAAGAAACAAAACGATGGGTAAAAAATTGAATTATAGTGCAAACTATAAGTCAGCCTTAAAGATAGTCAAGTCAGCCTAAAGAGAAGGGACATACCTATATTTATAGAGCATGTTCACTCCTCATTCAATGTGGAAATCTGCAAGAAAAGGAAGACAGGAAAGTTGAAGCAGACGAGATAAAAGGTCTACAAGAGCAGTGACACAAGGAGACAAAACAACGAAGGAGAAAAGACTATCTCTAGGGTTCACATAGTCAAACATGCGAGGGAATGAAGATATGACTATGGTAATAACAACAAGGAAATCACAGTGACAAAATATCTTTGTTTTGGGCTAATACACAAGGTCTATTAGGCCTCCCCATCCAGCAAAGAAAGAAGGATTGTTCTAGGGTTTTTGTCCACGTGTGTGAAGATTCTAGAAGTAGACTATTGTAGATTTAACAATAGATGAAGGAAGCATATTGAGAGACCTCATTTAGATGTATAACAAGGTATCTACTAAAAGTGAAGAAGTTCCTCCTTATAACGAAGTAGAGAAGCCCTAATATTTTAGGGTTTCCTAACTTAAACAAGCAAAATAAAAGGACGAAGTACTAAGGAAAAGAAGTGCCAGAAGCTATAGTGCAGAAGAGGAAGGATTTGACTTGTGCTTGGAGGATCCTATAATCAAGGGTCTAGTGTTTGGCAGTTGTTCAAATAAGAATCTTCAATAAGAGAAAAATTATTAAGGGTTTTCCTCTCAAGAGTGGAGAGGGTTTGTCCTTGGCAAAGAGCCAAAATTTATGTTCTTGTTATTTTGTTTTGGTGGCAGTTTGATGAAACACACACATTAATAAGAAGAAGAAGATAAATTGTAAAAATACATCACAAATTGCTATCAAGCAATGGAGAATCACTTTAAACTACTTTTCCCTAGATTCTCTAACAACGGCCACGACACCTGTCATAGGTGAGGTCCCTAAAGGTCCCGCTAGCCCTAATGTGGTACTTGTGCCCCTCAACCTCGGGCACTATGTTGCAATGTGACCCTCTACTAAGAAGTTGGTACACCACATGTTCGGTCTCGCGGGCCAAGTTTCCCATAAATATTTCAACTTCCATGTAAAGATAGCAATCTAGTGTTGTAGACCCAAGATAGAGTGATCATGCGACGCGACTCCTCCCCTGTACTCATGCGGTTATCCTGCCATAACCGCATGAATCCGGTTGCTTGGTCCAGGGAATCCTGTAGTGTATCGATCTTTTGTTGTGTCAATGGTGTTTGGGTGAGGGGTAACAACGCCTTGATGAACCAATCCCTCTAGTGATTTAGATATATTGTGTAGCTAATCGTACTGATTGCGTCTTTGAACCTCTGCATTAGTTCCCAAGAAGTTTCTCCCTCTCGCTACTTGATCTCCCACAAATATGATAGGCCCTGTTGATCCGTCTGGGGAAGCTTGAACTCTTGTACAAATGTCCTCTTAATCTCATCTACAGTCGGGTACTGGTGTAACTCTGCCATTTTTATAACCACCGTAGGGCTCATTCCCTGAGAGTTTTCTAGAACTCTATTAGCTTTATTTTGCTAGGCATCTGATGAGCAATCCATAATATAGCCTCACTTAGGTACCAATGTTGTTTTGCGTTCATTCCCTTCTCCATAGAATTATGGGTATCTCATAAATTATCCCAACATAATAGACTGTGTCCGTGTAAAGAGTACAAAACCTTGGGTTCCCAGCTATTGAGCTCCTTGCAATCCCAAATTACTATTGCTATTATTTCTGATATAGTTAGCAGCACTAGTCCTGTATTTAACATGCACACTATTCACTCTTATTGCCTTAAACAACTTAGCAACAAATTTACCAGGGTTATTGTAGAGTACCAGGGGAAGCTCGGGGGGAACACTACCTAAGCCTCGAGGGTTTAGATCTTCAATTATTTTGGATGCAAAATTCTCCACAAACAATCTTCTCATCACAAAGCACATCTCATCCTCCATGGCTCCCTTAGGGCTACCATGACCATCTCCTTCCAACCACTCCCCCACAACTGGGGAGGGAGGGATCATATCACCCTTTGGACTCTCGGTCATCCCTACTATCTCTATCCCTCTCACCATATACTCCTCCCTTCCATCTCTTTCCTATGGACTCTTCAACATTTCTCCTAATTGGTGTAGTCCCTCTGGTTTCCCTTTGATCGCCTACATGGTTATTTCATGCCACTTCTCTTCTGTCTACTTTCTCCTTTGCACTCTCACCTCCCTATCCCTTCATGAATCCTCTACATCCATCCCTCTAAAAACATCATGGTCCCCCTCTTAATAGCATTTCTCCCCTTTGGTCCTCCCCCAGTACTAGCGGTTTATGTTGCCATGCTTAGCCCTTGGAAAGGAACTAGACCCCCTTCCACCATTAAAACCTTAATCCAGAGAGGTATTTCTTTCAACATCATCCCTCTTAACCTGGTCCAAAACATAGTGTCAGATTTTGAGAAGGATTGGTATCTTTTTGCTGCAAACTCGACCATGTATCATTCAAGTGTAGTTTTCACCGAAAAGTCTACTACTTTCGTCAGATCCGTGTCAAGATGATGTAGAGTCGTGAGATCTGCGGGAATCCAATTGTGACGAGCTAGCATTCATCCTCCCCTTTGACCCTTCACTTGTAGTCTCCACAACTAGCTGTACAATTCCTTTGGGAACCTACCTTAGAAGATCTACTACTGATCACTTACAGCCTCTGAATATAAAATCTCATCGTTCACTTTAGCAACAACTCAGTCGTGAATTGTGCCTTCCTGGGATACAAACTGATCCACATCATCATCTCACTAGCTCCATATCTTCTTCTTAAAAGTCCTTGATACCATATTTTGAACCCCTCTTTTTTATTTCTAGTCCCGACAATGGAAGCATTTGTCTCCATGAATTTGACAACAGGGAAGAGACCATGTGGTCAGGCACAAGGGGCCAACAAGTCCCTGTTATAGTCTAGAGAAACACTGACATTTTCACCTGACCCAGATAGGGTAAGGAGTCTCTCTTGAGGCATGCCATGACTGAAGTAAGAAGGGGAAGAATGGGGTACCAATAGAATCATAACCAACATACGATAGTGTCTCATTACAATCAATCATCCACATTAAACCTGTTATCACCCAAAAATTCTCAAAACATCATTGTCTCAACTCTGCTTTTGGTCATGATTTCAAGGAGGTCTAAAGGTCATTTTAGTCTTGATAATGGGTAGGTTATAGGTTAAGAGTCTCATTTTCATATCCAAATAAAGTTAAATCAGCCTTGTTCCATGTCCTAGAAGTCTCAAACACTGTTTAGAACCCATATATTTAACCATTTTGAAAACTGTGTTGAAAACGAGCATACACATGAATCCACAATTTCATAGTGCAACTAGTTCAAAAAGGGTGATTTGCGCTATGAAAACAACGAATTTCGTAGTGCACTATGAGACAAAAACCTTGTTATTATGTTTTTAGTAGTCAATTTCCAAGGGGGTTCTTGGGCAATTCAAAACTCATTTTTGAAAAATGAAAGAAGTTTTTCTTATAAAAATCCTTACATACAAAAATATCCTCCATTTTTGTAACAGCTATCAAGGATCAAGAGATAGGAGCTCAGGAGTGAAATCTTCTTTTTCAGGAAAAACATAGTTATTTTTATTGGTTGATGAAGTGGTTGTTGCTTTCCACTCCCTCATTTTGTCACCTTCCTCCACATTCAAATATCATTCCTTAAAAAAGTTACCCAAGCTCCTCTCCGTCGTTTACTTTTCAACCTTTGCATGTATCAGTCAGCTGTCACCTTTGAAAAGTTAACTTTGTGACAAACAACTTGCTATCCAAAAAGTTCTTTACATCTGTCATATTTTTAGAAAGGAATTTTTGGTTATAAATGGAAATTGCCATGAAGATGAAAGGACAAAAAGAAGGCTATCATGGATGACCTTAACTTCTCACAAGCTTTCATCCAGACAGGTTACATGTATTTCTACCAGGAGCTGCAAGGGGATTTATGTGTTTCTTGGATTGTTTGAAGTTGTTGGTTTCAAAAGGAATTTTCAGGAAAATGAAAATGAGTTTCAAAAATCTGAAGGAGGTTTTTTCTAAGAAAATAACAAGGAACAAAAAAAGTTTTCAAATTTCTTCCAGGAGCTACCAATTTGGAGATCCGAAGTTTCCTTTGAGACCTATTTGCAGAATTTTGAATTTTCTTGTTTTATACATGCTTTTATAATGCAGATTCTGGACAACTGAAGCTAGTTTTAAAAAAATTGAGAGAGTTTTTTCTTATAAACATTCATATATACAGAAACCTCCTCCATTTTGGTAACATCAATCAGGGATCAAAAGATATAATCTCTGTCTCAACAACTATTGTTCAGATAAAAAATAGTGCAGAGAATGATAAATTTATAAGACAGTTTTGGCATAAAAGAGAAGAACATCTGTGAAGAAGAACATCTCATAAGGGTAAGTTGTTTTGATTCTTGGTGATCATATCAGTATTTATGAAATTTTGAAAAAAAACCCAAACTACAAATTTTTGAAGGTCGTGTTGAAAAAGAGCATACACAGCAGTTTCGTAGCGCGCTACGAAACTGCTGAAGGTGACCATTTAGCACCTTACGGATGTATTTTGAAGGTAAGGTCTGATAAATTCCAAGTTTGGTGATTTCTGGTAGACATATGAGGATCATTGATGAATTTTTACATGGAAATGATGCAAAATGGTTCAAAGAAGTATTCCATAAGTAATATAAAAGTTGTGTTACAAAAACAGGCTATTTATGTAGCATAGTCATGTTTTATTCTCTTGTTCATCTATTTGAGATTCCCTTTCTTGCACAGGTGGAAAAATGAAGTTTCTATGGATTATTAATGCATGCCACATGTACACCAACAAAATTGTTTGAAGATAGGCATTAAGGATTAAGGACCTTAAAAGGAGGAACTCTATCTCCTAGTTTTCAAGATAGTTAGGTCATAACTCAACAGGTTTTGCAACAACACTATGGAAATCATCAAGCTCGAAGACATAGGTTGGCCACTGATTAAAGAATGCATTGAAGTCATAGATAAGGTTGTTGAAAGCATGTTTTAGGAGTTTTACTCCTGTTTGTATTAGGACTCTTACTGACAGCTAGCTATCAAGTTGTAATTAAATAGTTTGTTTTGTGAATAGATAGGTGTCTAAGTTACGAATTCGAATTCCTCTAAAGGTGGATCATAGTATCCAAGGATGTAAAACTCTATATAAAGCTTGAGAATAAAATTCCTCAGGGTTGGAAATTTCATTAGTAAAGGAAAGATTATGTGATTAGAAGAAACTGTGGTTTTCATACTTAATATAGAGATCAGTTTGACTACTCAAGATTCACAAAGAGTTTATGTGTTTGATGCTCTTATGGCTTTGTTCAATTACTTATTTGCAGTGGTATGAGCTTGTGATACTTAGAATTCATTGGAAAATGCTCTAAATTCCTTCACATGCTTGTAAACTGTGTTGTTTCATTGTGTTACTCTTTTATTCATAAACCTAAACTCTAAGTGCCTTGACTTCCATGTTTTTTTGATCATGTTGTTTTGTTGAAGACTATTTTGACTCCATAGCCCAATAGATATTTGCTAATCATAGTTTCAACTAGTTACCAATTATACTTTTGTTCATTTTGTTCCTAGAGTTAACCATCGAATCATTAATCAAAAACCCTAAACCTAGTGAGAGAGCCCTCTCAGGTTGAGGAGGCTAAGCCTCAACCAAAAGATTGGTTTGAAAGAGTTACTCATAGTCTACTTAATCAACAGCCTGTCAAGGTCAGATTTGTGATAACAAAACCAATCACATTGCTCTACTTAGATACTCTTAAGGAACCATACTTTTATCCTGATGACCACCCGTCGCCTAAAGAATCATAACCATTACATTTAACTGCTCCACCTGCCTCCATTGCTGCTTTCAATTGAGCTACACCTTGTCTATGTGCCTCTTCAGTGGTTGCACATTGTCTCTAAAGCTCCCAATCCTTTTCCCTTCCACGCCAAATCATCATCCATAATATTTGTTTCTCACCTCGAACATCCTAATAACCTCTCAAAAACCCCATTTCCACCCAAACTATAATGGTTTGAATGGGACTGAAGCGGTGGCAGCTCCACTCCATGCAGCCTATATTTGGTTATGTTACAGATGGTTTCACTGCTGAGATGCATAAATGCATTAGAGCCAGACTACTCGAGGAATACTACCAGTATAGATCATCATGCCCAGGAGGAGGAGAAGGGAAAGGAGAAAATTGAAGCAAAAGGTGAAGGCAAAGTCAAGGAAACTGATAAGGAAAGAAGAGGAATGGCAGTAGATGGTGCTGTTCAGACAATTTATGTTGGTTCATGAGTCAGGTCTAGTTTCTAGTATCGACACTATTCAACCTCATCGAGGCCTTCAATCGTAGCAGACTGAATTGTTTGATTTTTTTTTTTGGAGCTTTCGATGTGGCAAGGATGACAATTCTTGTAAAGGTGGAAGGGTTTGAAGGCCCATAACTAAAAATAATTTCAATAATGTTGATAAATAATATTTTGTTCACAAGGGGGACTTGTCAACGTCTCCATAGCCAGGATTCACAGATTTACTTCCGCTACAGATGAACGTTTCTAAGATTTCTTATGGCGAAGACTATCTGTCGAGTCCTTTTCAGCAGTTCCCTTCCTGTCAAGCCTACGGTGCTTTCTAATATCTTTACGATCTGCAGGATCCTTTTCCTTAGGTCCTTTCCTATCGAGCCTATGGTGCTTTCCAGTGTCTTTACAATCTACAGAGAGAGATATGACATATGGATTATGAATAATTCATTGTAACCCATGGATTTCGGAAGATGTTGTTCATGAACTGTTAGGCATCATAAAAATCATTCAAATGCAAAGCATTAGACCCGCTTTTCCTGAAATGTTGTAACTGATTACAATAGATTAATTGATGCATAGCTATTAGTACAAATATCTATGCAAAGATGTCAGCCGGAGAGGAGAAATGTAGACGAAATTGGGAGAATCTCTTATTCAAAGAAAAAAAAAATCAAAAAACCCCTTTCTAGGTAGTGGCTAAAACTTGTATTTATATTGTGTAATTTTCAATACCTCTAAAAAAATTAAACATAGATCAAATGATGCTAGAAGCGCAAAATATGTTAAATACACATATGAAAGGTATAAAACCAAGTAACAAATTTATAAAATGTAGTCACTCTAAACAAGGGGTAGGAGAGGATGAAAAAAAATCAACAGAAAAGATTTCAACCTGCAAATTGTAGGAGGAGTCAATGATCTGTACCCCCCACTTTGATACACATGATTTTGAAACACGATATCAAAGCAAATGGCGTTTGTAAGTTATTGCTCGAGTGGGTAATAGATACTTTGGGGTTGGAGCCCTAAAAGGCTTGTAGCTTGTTTGGTGTAGATTTTTACCTAGAGTCCAGACCAGCCTAGACAACAACATCAAAGGCACAAAACAAAAAAGGAATAGAGGATGCACGCTAAGTGTTTGACGAATCAACTATATAACAACTGAAGTTAGAGTCCCTATTTGTGTAGTTCTTTTACAGAACTTCTGATGGACCTATACATGGATGTTAACCAATTCATTGAAATATTGTCAGGGCCTCCAGCTTCACCTGAAGTGACAGTGGTTGAAAGTCAAGGGGTACAACTTGAAACTGGGGTCCATGAAAAAACCATGTTGATTTTTCATTTTGGACAGCCCAAGTAAAACAAATTTTGTAGCAAATAGAATTTCTAGAAACTAAAAACAACAAGCTCTTTTTTGAAATACACACCCTCTCTACTAGAGTTTCGGAGGTGGAAGGGGATAATTTATCCCTTAAGAAGATATTACATGAAAGCAAACATCAGGAAAATCTCCATCCTCCAAATGATACGTTGCATGCAGAATTTCTCGATCTTGAAAGCAAGTAGGAAGAAATATGATCCCAACAAGTTACCTTCAAACAAGAAACTGATACACACATCAATTCTTGGGCACAAGTGGTTCGAGCAAAGGATAAAACTCCTACCCCTCTTGCAGCAGTTGAGGAGGTAGTGCAAGCAAAACTTGTGGAAGAACACACCATACAATGAGAGAATTGAATATCAAGGTGAGAGGTCTCCCCTTACCTCACTCCTCTTCATATCCTATTGAAGTAGGGGCTAGGTTCCTTCAGGATACCCTTAGCCTCCTTGATATAGCTCTGGACAGAGCCTGGTTGGGATATGACTCCACTCTCTTCCTCAAGTTTCATATTGCATCTGATCGACTCCACACCCTCAGGGATAAGTGGAAGTTGTTTTCTTTCCCCAGTAGGATTTTCTTGGATGAGGACCTCACCCGAGAACAGGTTAAAGAAAAACAATCCAGAGAATAGGTTATGGCAGCATGATAAGCATGGAAATGGGAAGTTATTAGGAATCTTTGGGTAGTCATTCGGGACTCCTTCCCACCTGGGTGGGAACCTCGAACTAGCGGTTCCAAATGATGGGCCCGCTTGGGGAGACGATAGGGTACATGCATCTCTATTCATTGTTGGAATGGAAATGGATCTTTCTGGTCATCACCAAGACTTTTGTATGACGCTCTCGAATCAACATACATCCTCTTCGTCACTGAGACTCATGCAAGCCCTGTTCAACCTCTCCCATATATCACATGTTAACATTGGTCCTCAGTTTGCAGGCAGGAGACGAGGAGCTCAAGAGGGGTCAAAGGATCAGGTGGAGTTTCTTGTTTGGCTAATGACTCACTTCGAAACAAGGTATCTACAATAATCTAAGATGCGTTTGCCAAGTTTATCTAGATTCGGATTAGCATCAGAGTCTCTCATCCGAGGGACATTGAAGTCTATTACTTTCCCCTAACCTCTTCACCATTTTCCATCCAGAATGGCTCAAATGGGGACCCATTTATAGAATTGTACATTGAAATCACCCAATACTTTGTTTTTGGGGAAGTCATCCTCCTAGGTGACTTCAATCCACGTACTAGATATCTCCAGATCCCTCTCCACAATCAATCAGAGGATGTATTTTGTACCCAGGGGATAGATCCATATTTAGTTGGGCTTCACTGGATGTCAAATGATGCTTTGGGGCCCACAACAGTTTATGGTAAGCATCCATTGCAATTTGGGGAATCATAGGAGTTGGTAATTCTAAATGGTCTTCCCTATTTCCTAGATTCTCGCTTTTTCACATGTCGACCATATGGTAGGGGTGCAAGTGTAGTTGATTATTTCCTTGCAAGCCAGAACTTGATTATTTTATTCGCCATCTCTCGGTCTCCCCCATCCACCTTTCTGATCATGCACTTCACTACTTCTCTCTCCGGTTTGACCCTCCCCTTCCACCCCATCCTTCCCCTTAGGGCCCACCCTGAACCACCTTTCAATTTTACGAAGGAGATCCTAACATATTCTCCTCTATTCTATGCAAGATGCTCCCATCAAAAACCCAATTATACTTGCTTGATTTTTCTTCCACTAAATACACCCATATTTCATCTACCATTTGAGAAGCAACACTCAAATCCTTCCCTCACTCCACTCATTCCACTTTCACCTCCTGAAAATTTGGATCTTGGCCCATGAACAAATAGTACGATGATGAATGCAAGACTCTACAACGAGAACTTCGATATGATTTCACCCACTCTCAACCCTTCTACCCTAACCTCAAAGCTTCTTACTATCATCTCCTTTGTCGCAAGAAATGACTCTTTGTATATCATAGAAGACGGGAACTTTCTACTCTCCTTGCCCACTCCCCTAAACAATTCTGGCATACCATCCTTCCCCGACGCTCCCCTCTTCCATATGAGCTTGACCCTACATCCATTTTCTCTCACACTTAACCTTTATGATATTTCGGGGCAGGGCCAAGTTCATGTTACCTCCCCACCCCCTTCCTTTTACCTATTCTCAGAAAAATATATTAGAGAGGCCATTTGGGTGATGAAGAATAACAAAGTAGCCAATGAGGAAAGCTACCAAGAAGAGTTTTCTTTAAACACAATTTTTGTGCTTTCGTTAGTTACTTGGAGCTTAGTGGAAAGGAGCTTAGTGGGCCCGCAGGCTATTTTTGACACAAAGTCTATTTTTAGACTATGTCTATTTTTAGACATATGGATCATGGTCTATGAGTTGGAGGATGCTATTTTTGGATGATTGGTCATGTTGGTAAAAATAGATGGACTTCTATTTTTATACATATGGGCAGTTTCTATTTTTATACTGCCAGGCTAAAAGTAGGAGAGTCGAATATTATTGTCTCATAATAATATTTGGACTATAAACATGATCTTATCCTCTTGGAACACTTCAGTTTGAGCTACAGATGTGGCACATGTAGCTGTTAGAAGGAAATACGCTTTTCTTGTGGGTCAATTTATCTATTGCATGCAAGACTTCAGTTAGAAATCATGTGGTTGAGTTTGGTGGAGTTGATGGAGTTGTGTTCAGTTTGACTTGGTTGAACTAGTTGTATTTTAGTCTAACTAAAGAATGCACTAGTGATGAGTTGTTTGAATTAATTATTAGTTAAGTCACTAATTATTAACTCATAAAGCAACTAAAGAATACATCAGTTAACTCAGTGCATGTACAATTCAGTGGAGACAGGTGTTAGAGGTTGAGATTGCTATCAGTTGTGGCTATAGTTGTGCATGAGATTTGCACATGCATGGATGGATATTTCCCATGAGGCTTGCGTAGTATAACCAAAGGAATTCGATTTCACAGAGTGATTGATTCTCTTGCAGGATTGTGCAGTGGAGGCAGGCAAACAATGGAGGAGATTTGAGGCTTCAGATCTGAGCTAGTTTGTGTGTAACAGGTGGAGATAGTACTAAGTACTTGTGAGGAGTATTGTACTATGTATTGTTACATGTTCTCTATCATTATAATATATAGATAGTGTGGGGTTTTCAGCTGTATGCTTTCCCTGGGTTACATACTATGTTAATGTGCACATGCGATTGATGTTTCATTGTTTTAATACTGCTAAATTGATGATCAACATAGAGGAGGTTACGTATTATGCATGTATTCCACAATAGTGTATAATCGAGATAATCTATGTGAATAAGTGTCATATTATTCAAAATTTCTACATGGTATCACAGCAGTTGATCATCAGATCTATTATTCAGAAAGTGTTTACATTTTATTTCTTCAGGTAGAGTCTGTAATTGGGCCAGGTAGCCTTTGGATTCATCCTTCCTTTGGAAGGTGAGATATCCGGTAAAATCCCATACAGTCAATCTCTGCACGAGAAATAATTTGTTCTCACGAATTTTAGATCAGAGGCAGTTGAGTTGTGAGCTGGTGGAATTCGAATTTGCAGCAGTGTTTTCTTGGTATCAACGTGGCAATGTCTTTCAATGGATTGCGATTGGAGTATGCTATTGAGGGTAGCTCAAACTATATTGAATGGAAGGACAAGATGGAGGCAGTGTTAGATGATAATGGGTTGAAGGATTTCATAGAGGCTGAGGTCCCAAAGCCTACTGATATTGCGCAGGTTGATGCTTGGAAAAAGAAGACAGCAAAGTGTCGAAGGATTCTGTTGGAGGGCGTGAAGGATCACATTGTGTCCAGCCTGCATGGAAAGGCTTCTCCATACTTGATGTGGAAAGTGTTGAGATATCTATTCCAAAGAAAGAGCGATCAGAGGAAGCTGGCGCTCAAGGATAAACTCAGAAACATTAAATGTGAGAAGGGAGACAGTATGCCTAAGTATCTCACGAAGTTCACTCAGTGCAGGGATGAGCTGGGAAGTGTGGGGGTGACTGTCGATGATGAGGACTTGGTGAGCTTGGCTCTCCTTGGTCTTCCGAAGAGTTTGCATTCCTATCAGGACTCTGTCAATGGTCGGGAGATATTTCCAGGATGGGAGAGACTTTGGTCAGATCTTGTGCAGGAGGAGATCAAGCAGAATACCCGGGATGAATCTTCATCAAAGGCACCTGATGAAGAAAATTGCGCTTTGGCTACCAAAGAAAAGAAGGGGAAGAATAAGAAAGCTTCTCATTCCGGTGCGAAAGGCAACAAGTAGGACATGTCCAAGGTGAAGTGCTTTCACCAGCACGAACACTATGCCACAAATTGTTCGCAGAAGAAGAAAAATAAGTAAGCTGCTGGATCTGTAGCAGGAGAGGCCTTAGCCTCACATCTTGAGCTTGATTTTTCATTGATCGCATGCTTGGTATCAAGTGTTATGGGATCGGTATGGTTCTTGGACAGTGGTGCATCTTTTCACATGACAAGAGATCGAGATTTGTTTTCTGATCTGGAGGAGAAAGATCTTGGAGTGCACATCGATATGGGCGATGATGGTAGATACAGTGCGATCCGTATCGGTACCGTTTCCTTTTGAGAGGGAGTCTGGTAAACCCTTCATATTGAAGGAAGTGATGCATGTTCTAGGATTGAAGAAGAATCTTATCTCTGTGGCGATGTTAGAAGACAAGGGATATGATGTTGTTTTTCAGCGAAGGAAAGGCTTTCTTGCGCAGTAAGAAAATTGGAGAAACCTGGAAGATAGGGATTCGAGTGAGGAGCCTTTATCAGTTACATGTAGATGGTTGCGCATCAATGGCATGCAAGGCAGAAGGATTGGTGAGTTGGGATGATGGCGAGCTGTGGCATAAGAGATTAGGTCACCTTCACCATGGAGCCTTGAAGATACTGTAGCAGATCACTACATGGCTTCCTAAAGGCACTCTTGCATAGTCAGATCAGTGCAAGGGGTGTACTTTGGGAAAGTTTGTGAAATTCACCTTTCACAAGAAGGATAGTCGCCCCACGATGATCCTTGAGATAATTCACACAAACATGTGTGGACCTTTCTAAGTAGCCTCGACAGCAAAACACAGGTATTGTGTGATCTTTGTTGATGATTTCTCTCGAAAGTGCTAGATCTTCTTCATGTAGAAGAAGAGCGAGACATACTCTAAGTTCTGTGAGCTCAAAGCACTGGCGAGTTCAAGGATTTTTGCAGTGCAGAAGGGATTCGAAGAGAGCTCATAGCTCCCCATAACCCACAGCAGAACGAGGTTGCTGAGTGGAAGAACAGAACGATCGTGGGTGCTGCATGGGCGATGTTGTATGATTAGAGCCTACCCCTTCACTTGTGGGTGGAAGCATGCAATACTGCAGTATATGTGCAGAACCATTGTGCTCACAGGATACTTGGCATGAGTACACCCGAGGAGGCTTATTCTGGTAAGAGGCCTGATATTTCTCATTTGAGGATTTTTGGTTCTAACATTTACATGCATGTGACGAAGGATGCCAAGAAGAAGTTGGAACCAACTGCAGAGGTTGGGAAATTTGTGGGATACACTGATACGCCCCACAACTATCGTGTGTATTTTCCAGACAATGGCAAGACTATTGTGCGACGAGATATAAAATTTCAGGAGGAGAAAGCCATGAAGTGTTCGCTTGAGAGGGAGCCACACTTGCATGTAGATGATGAGCTATTATTTCCTAAGAATGAGCTTCAGGACATGGATCAGCCACAGGATGAAGTTCATGGAGTGGAAGAGACCACTCATGTAGCACCAACATCAGAGGGCGAAAGCACTTGACAGAAGCTAAGCGACGGGTTCAAGATGCAGAGAAGGTTGTAGGACCACCTATAGCTTAATGCAGGCAAAGAAAGTCACCTGATCGGTACACTGGATACATGGCTCTTGTGAGCAAATGTGTTGTCACTGAGCCATCCTATTTCGAGGAAGCTGTGGAGGACCCCGCATGGGTAGATGCCATGGTGGAAGAGTATGATTCAATTGTCAGAAACAGTGCATGGGAGATTGTCCCAAGATCGGAAGGGAAATCAGTGGTGGGTTCGAGATGGATCTACAAAGTTAAGCAGGCAGCTGACGGGAGTGTGGATAAGTACAAGGAAAGATTTGTTGCCCGAGGCTTTTCACAGATAGAGGGGATCGATTATGAGTAGACCTTTGCACCTGTCGCAAGGTATTCTTCCATACGTACGATTCTTTCTCTCTCAGCGCAGATGGGGTGGCACATTCATCAGATGGATGTGAAGACTGCGTTCCTCAATGGAGTCATTGAGGAGGATGTGTACATAGAGCAGCCCAAAGGTTTCGAGATCTTCAGCAGTGAGTCGCATGTGTTTAGGCTCAAGAGAGCATTGTATGGGTTGAAGCAAGCACCACGTGCTTGGTACACACGGATAGACATTTATTTCACCGAACTTGGATTCTCCAAGAGTGAGGCATATCCTAACCTATACCAGATTGTGGTGGAGGGTAAGTTGCTTATCATTGTACTTTATGTAGATGATTTGATTCTAATAGGTGATGAGCTGTTGATACTTTCATGCAAGGATGATCTTGCTAAGGAGTTTGAGATGAAAGACTTGGGCCTCCCTTCATTATTTTCTGGGATTGGAAATTTGGTAGCGTAGTGATGGACTATTTGTTTCTCAGGGTAAGTATGCTTGATAGATACTGGAGAAGTTCAACATGCATGGTTGCAAGCCTGTTGATACTCCTCTTCCTGGAGGTTGGAGGAAGGAGGATGCTACTTCAACAGAAGTAGTGGATACCACTATTTATCGACAGTTTGTGGGGTCGCTTATGTATCTGGTCAATACACGACTAGATATATGCTATGCTATTAACCAGCTTTCACAAGCTATGGTTAAGCCAACCAAGCTCTTCTGGAAGGCAAGCAAGCATGTATTGCATTATATCAGAGGCACATCAGCATATGGATTGTGGTACAGACAAGAGGATGAGGTGAAGCTATGTGGCTTCACGGATGCAGATTGGGCAAGGAGCCCAACGGATAGAAAGAGCACATCTGGAGGGGTCTTCGAGATCGGGTCGACAGCACTTTCTTGGTACAGCAGGAAGCATAGATCCATGGCACTCAGTTCAGCAGAGGCCGAGTATATGGCAGCAAGTTTGGCTGCATGAGAGGCTATATGGATGAGGAAGATCCTGGTCGGGTTGTCTATTTGTCACTTGGAGCCTACAGTGATTTATTGTGATAACTAGAGTTGCATTAAACTCTCAGCTAATCCAATATTTCATGATAGATCCAAGCACATTGACATCAGGTACCATCATATTAGAGATTGTGTGCAGTGGAGAGTCATGTTACTTTCATACATTCCAATGGAGGATCAGGATGCTGATATCTTGACAAAGGCAGTCACCAGGAGAAAATTCGAATACCACTGAGGCAGGATAGGGGTTGCTGATAATCCATATCTTGTTGAGATGGAGTGTTGAGAATGCAACAAGATGATGGAGCTTAGTGGAAAGAAGTCACCTTCACTAAGTGGGCCCGTAGGCTATTTTTGGCGCAAAGTCTATTTTTAGACTATGTCTATTTTTAGACATATGGATCATGGTCTATGAGTTTCAGGATGCTATTCGTGGATGATTGGTAATGTTGGTAAAAATAGATAGACTTCTATTTTTAGACATATGGGCAGTTTCTATTTTTAGACTGCGAGGCTAAAAATAGAACAGTCGAATATTATTGTCTCATAATAGTATTTGGACTATAAACATTATCTTATCCTCTCAGAGCACTTCAGTTTGAGCTACAGATGTGGCACATGTAGCTGTCAAAAGGAAATATGCTTTTCTTGTGGGTCAGTTGAGCTGTTGCAGGACTTCAGTTAGAACTCATGTGGTTGAGTTTGGTGGAGTTGATGGAGTTGTGTTTAGTTTGACTTGGTTGAACTAGTTGTATTTTAGTCTAACTAAAGAATACACTAGTGATGAGTTGTGTGAATTAATTATTAATTAATTCACTAATTATTAACTCATAAAGCAACTAAAGAATATATTAGTTAACTCAATGCATGTATAGTTCAGTGGAGACAGGTGTTAGAGGTTGAGATTGCTATCAGTTGTGACTATAATTGTGCATGAGATTTTCACATGCATGGATGGATATTGTCCATGAGGCTTGCGTAGTATAACTAAAGGAATTCGATTTCACAGAGTGATTGATTCTCTTGCAAGATTGAGCAGTGGAGGCAAGAAAACAGTGGAGGAGATTTGAGGCTTCAGATCTGAGCTAGTTTGTGTGTAACAGGTGGAGATAGTACTGAGTACTTGTGAGGAGTATTGTACTATGTATTGTTACATGTTCTCTATCATTATAATATACAGATAGTGTGGGGTTTTCAGCTGTATGCTTTCCCCGGGTTACATACTGGGTTAATGTGCAATGCGATTGATGTTTCATTGTTTTAATGCTGCTAAATTGATGATCAACATAGAGGAGGTTATGTATTATGCATGTATTCCGCAATAGTGTATAATTAGGATAATCTCTGTGAATAAGTGTCATATTATTCAAAATTTCTACATGCCACCCACTCCATTTTGTCTTAATTTCACCATCTCATCATGAACAGTGACGCCAATGGTCACTTCATACTTTATTCGTGCAACAACGCTCCCCCTAGTGTGCGGGCACAAACCCTGTGACATACTGATCATGCGTGTAACCTCCTCATTACGCAACTTTGCTACAGACTTGTTTATGGTCTCGCACTCTCTTTCAACTACTTGGAGTGCTGAGACTGTTCTTCCCACAGTTAGTCAGGTGGTCACACCACCCATGCGGAGTTGTATTGCATCCACTTGAATGGTTTACGAAACAACCTTCATTGTTGTCATCACGCACGCTACAGGGTGTGGTGCGCTCTATTGTCTTCTGGCCAAAATAAGTTGTGGCCTCAACCACAGCCTTAGACGGACTACCTTTCGATGGTTCTTCTTCCATCCGTCGTTAGGGGTGTGCACACCCGACTGCACTTGCTTAGGTTTTTCCTGAAGGATGACTTCCTTTAGTTCACTTTCCAACTGATTCACTTTTGCTTCCAGCAACATGCTCTTCTTCCTTAGCAATATACGGAGTTCTTCTAGTACGTGAAGTTGTTGATTCCCTTGCTGAATGGCTTCCTGAAGTCTTTCATATTCCTCATCATGCAGCTTTGTAATTCCTTCTGGTAGGTCTTCGTGTGTTTTTCCTTTTTCTGGGATTACTCTATGCAGAACCTCATGTAGGGTCTTTTCGGAAACACCAAACCCTTCTCCCTTCTGCAACCTTGGAATCAATTTTGTGACCCTATTTTTGCATATTGTCCTATAGACCCCTTTGATCGTTGGAACACGCAACTCCCAATTCGTACATCGTAGCTTATGTCCTATATTCATGATGTTGCATACCTTGGTAAACACTTTTCTATCGATAGTTAGTAGCACGAATCTCCATTTTGTCCATTGTGTCTTGTTTTGGCTTTCAACCCTGAGATTGGTGGCCATTGGAAAAAACTGCCTGTTATACATCATGGTCCCTTGATTTGTATTCCACCCTTGTGCAGGTGTTGCACATAGTGCTCCTTCCAGCGCAGGGTACCGCTGCTATTCCAGTACTACGCTTTCAACTTTGTCCAGGAAGTCCTATATCGTTGTCACTTCATCATGTGTTGGCAATTCCCTTGCCTCTATCGTCATGCGACGAAGTGGTCTAATCATCATGTTGTAATTTATCATCGTCACATCGTGCAACCAATTCTGCCAGCGTTCTACTTCCTCATCTAAATCCGAAGTGTGGGAGTTGTCACGCTCCCACGAGATTCTTCCATCCATGGTCGAATTCACCCAATCTTGATCTTGCGCAGTTATCTGGTAAATTCAATCTAGCTCATCGTCGCACATGGGTTCATTGTAGCATGCTCCTTCAGATGGGTCTAGTGGGACTACTATGCGTAGGGGATTTTTCTTGAATATCATCTTCCTCTTCTTCAGGTTGATGATTCCATTCATATCAGTTCCCAAATCTATTCCTACCAACGCGGGATAGGGATTGTTGTCATCAAAAATATCTATCACTTCAAAGTCCGTCTATGTGCTTGTGCCTTCGATATCAACTCTTACTCCTTGTAACCTCCCCATGGGCACAATATTTTGTTGGTTTTCCATTCATAATTGAATATAGGACCACTGCAACACGGGCCTGCCCATGCACTCCCATATTTGCTTAGGTAACACATTCGCATCTGACCCTAGGTCCAAGATTACCTGATCCATTTCATACTCACCAATCTACGTCATCAATCTCATCTTCCTCCCAGTGCGCAATGTATGCTTTCCCAATTTCTGAACTACGTGTGGCTCTCCTAACCCCGCACACCGAATGATCAACTCTTGTAGTCCTTTAACTGCCTTATTGTCGCGTGACAGTTTCATGCAGGTCTCTAGAAAGGTAGTAAGCATGGGAGGATCCATTTTTGGCTCTGGTTGGTCCTTACTACCTGAAGTGGAGGCTTATGTGAAGCTCTTCTTAGCTTCCATAAACATCTCCTTTGCGTGTTCCAAGTCGAACTCAGGTTCCTTTGCAGGAGCCTTGTGAACCCATGTATCTTCCTCAGGCTGCTTCCCCTTATCTTCCCCTGTATTCACGCCACTTTTGAGCATAATGTTCATGTTGGGGTCTTCTTCACGGGGTTCAGATCTCATCATTTGGATATTCTGAGTTGGAGGAGGCTAGAGTACCCCTTTCTCGCACATCTGTGTGATCAACATAGGACAATCTATCATTTCATGATCAAACGGAGCACAATATGAACAAGATATTCTCGTCGGGTTAGTACAATCGTGGGTGTAGTGCCCTGGTCCTCCGCAATTGCAGAAAATCAACTGCCTGCAGCCCCTTGCTGGTTTCATTCTTCTCATCCTCGACGTCGCCCCTGAAATCTAGCGCACGCCACCCCAAAGCTAGATCGAGGGCCCGCGTTTCTATCTGCATCCTATAGGTTGGGGTTTGATCCATCATTAGCTTGTAACTGTGACAAGTGTGCTCGTTGTGGCCTACCGACCTATAGAAATTACAAAACAGCTGCTAAGGAGTCTGGGTATACTTCTGCAAAATGTGACAATTATCTGTCATGTGTTTCCCTCCTATTTGACAGATTGTGCACCATAACATGGGTGTCATACTCAGCCCTGCCTATGCTTCTAGTCTCAACGAAATTGGTCCCCCTCCTGCCAAGTAGTTCAGGAATACTGGACAGTGATCCTTGTCGTGGCCCTGGCCTTTGCGTTTTATGCACCATACTTCCTCGTGTTCCTCAAGCCATGGTGCCCTATCCTACTTCAAACTTTTCATCTCCAAGCATAGATTCTGTATTTGCATGTGGATTTGTTGAACTCCAAACCCAGGGTCTTGTATCATGGTCTCATGCAATCTTATCGCCATTTCCAATGCTTCAACCTGGGTTAAAAACTTCTGTTGTGATAGCATCTTCCTTAGGTGCGGTGTCAGAGTTGCCACAAACCATGCATGGTGTTGTGCATCTGTGAGCATCATATTAGCCTCACGGATCATACTCTTCAGTCGTTGATCCAGATCCCAGGGGGTCTTGCCCGGGAGCATTGAGATCTCTTTAAACCCAATGGTTGACTGTGTCTCTGATTTTGGTCGGCTAAATTCCCTGTTCAACACATTCTGGATCTCTGTTATCCCTGTGTTCGGGTGATCGTTAGAGTGCTTGATATACCATGTTAATGCACGATCCTACAATGTTCTCACCAATGTAGCCTTCTTAATGTTGTCATCTGTGACCCCTTGCACTTCCCATATTACTCTTACCATGAACCAGATCTAGTCTGGATCCTCATTCCCTACTCCTCTTAATATAGGTAGCTTGATTATGCTTGCCATGCTAAACCGAGGGGTTAGTGGGGTTGGAGTGGGTGGGGATGGAGGGGAGGGAGGTGAAGCGAGTGGTGGTGTTGGTGGAGGTGGTAACTGCAGAATATGTTGCTTTATCAACCAAACCACACTTCTTAGAGAGAACCGAGTGAGCTCTTCCTTGCTCTCTCGTGAAGGTGAAATTAATGGACTGCTTTCTAATTCCTCGCTATCTTTGTAGATCTTTCTACTTTGCGTCATCCCAAACATTAATGTATTCACATAACCCGCTTTTCACATAACAATATCTTAATCCAGGTATTCAAAGATTTAATATACTTACTTTGCGGTCCTTTGAAAAAACTTTGTTCTGTTTCGTTGTAGCTCACGGTTGTGTCTACCGCGAACTCAATGATGAATCCCTATTATCCGGTCAAGCTAGTGGTCCACAGCTCTCGTGATCTTATCTTCTGATGCCTCTAGTCTGCACACTAATTCCAAAGTCCAAACTATGGGTTGGTCGAGCTTACACCTTCCCTGGCTATTGGCTAACCTCGTGATCTACTCATACATCTCAGAAGGAAAAGATGCAAATAAAATCTCGTGGATTTCCATGTACACGTAGCAATCCAACCACCTTTTCTCAGATACTTGTGAATTTCTATTTTCCTGTGTTGCGAACTCATGAATATTTTTGTCCAACCACTCTTCAATTTCCTTCTTTATGGGGTTCCAGTGGCACGACATCAGACATCCCTAAGGTAAATCCCGGTCCCGAAAATGGAACCATTTGTTGGCTACTTGGGGCTTGACCCAGGTTCAGCAGTGAGTTTAGCCAAGCAAATCCCAGTACTACTAGCCCTTTCGGTAATAGTCCACAGAGCATGGACTGAGGTCTCACTCGAGGTAGTATGGGAGGGTGTTGGAACTAGGTTTCCGCACGCTAGGGATGTCTTGATGTGGGAGATCGGTACCTGATTCAATCTTCACACTTACTAGATTACACATACCCACAAACTTCTAGTGTTCTGTGGGACTACCTTTGAGTGTTTCCTACCACAGTGCAACCAGTGTTAATTACCCAAGTCTTCCTTAATTAGGGTTTGTTCGTTAATTACTAAGAATATTCTCATTCATAAGCATACATATAAGTGTGTGCAGATAAATAAACATATATCATCAACACATAACATTCAAATACATATCTATAAACCAGATGCACCATATGTCAAACCAACTGATATTTATTATTGATGCCTTCAAAGTTTGATCCAGTATAGACTCGACTCCACCCTACGCACTCAGCTGCAGGGGTCTACGCACTTAGCTACGAACTCTACTAGGCCTCTACACACTCAGCTACAAAGCCTCTAACTACTACTATGACCCAATACCTTTAGATCTACTTCTATCTTCTAACCATGCCTTCGCATCTATATTTTTCTTCTCAAGAACTCCCAAGACTGACTTTTACACTTAGAGCCTCGCTCTATTTATACAATCCCATGGTCCGTGGACCATGAGTAGGCTGACACACTTTACATTAAATTACATTATTTTAGGGTGGACAACCCTAGGCCCTCACGCTCTGTGCACTTCGCAGAGTCTTTACAATACAATTTTCCCCAAAATTTGGGCTTTAAGCCCCCAAATCCATTGTGCAGGGGATTCGATGCCCAACAACATAGGAAGCTCTTCAGTGACCTTGAGCAGAGACAACTCAGAGCTAGGGACAGGCAGGTTTTCAACCATCTCATCAAACCATTGACCACATCTTCATCCTTCACGCTGTGATTGAGGAGGCAAGACATCACTCTTCAAAAATCCACTATTGTTTCATAGATTTTTGGAAAGCTTTTGACTCTATTCCTAGGGAATCCTTACTCTAGAGACTCAGAGATATTGGCATCTTGGCGACCCTATTGACAACTATTACATGCCTATATGAGTCTTTCCTTGGTCATCTTCACATGGGTCATGGAATGTCTGATTTCATCCGAAGCACTATCGGGTTAAACAGGGTTGTCTATTGTCCCCTACCCTGTTTGGGATCTATATTTATGAGTTGGAGGTTTTTCTACACGAGCATATTCAAGACATTGATGGTTTCCTTCTTCACTAGGTCATGATATCCATTCTACTCTTTTTTGAAGACGTGGTCCTCATCTCCTCATATCCAAAAGGATTACAGAGGCAGTTGGATGCCTTAGCTTTGTTTTGTGATCTTTGACAGTTGACAGCCAACCTAGGTAAAACCAAGGTTATAATCTTAAATGGGGTGAAGAAAACTTCAGACCTTCGCTTTCTATTCAGAGGGGAGGAGGTTGAGATCACCAGCACATATACACACTTGGGGGTGAAATTCTCAGGTCCTCACTTCAATTTGTGACCAGCTCTTCAGCCTCGGTTCAACAAAGGATATGGATCCTTAGCCCTTCTCAAGAGACAATGCTTTCGACATCACTTCTAAGACATCTCGTCCAAGATGAGCCTCATGGACACCTTGATTCATCCCACTGTTCTATATGGCTCAGAGATTTGCAGACTGTCTTTACTTGAGTAAGATTGGGCTTCAGTTAAGAGAGTCTAGACTCTTCTTCTCTACCACATCATTAGATGCAAACAAAGAATACCTCAGCACATCATCCTTGCAGAGTTTGGATATCAACCTTTCAGCTTGATACAATCTTCAGTTTGGTCTCATTCTTGCATTGTGTCTAGGGATTTTCAAACTCGATAAAGAGTAGGGATCATTACCCTCACTTGGCATATTTATCTTCTAATAATATTTGTTGTTCTACTCCCTTGAGCTAGGCTAGATGTTGGTTTACAAGAGTTTTAGATCTCTTAGAGTTAGTGGGAATTCAGTTGGATCTTCTCCCTCCTTTCTGATATTCCTTAGATGCTCCTGGTCACCTTCTACCCACTAGACAATAGTTGAACAAGATCATCACGGAGAACATCTAGAGGCAGTTCATTCAAGTCACCTACGTCAATCCTATGAGAGGGTTGCACCCAAAGATGGCCTTCTATGTTGAGCACTTTTTGGAGTTAAGAGACAGGCTCATTATTCGACCCTAGTATATGTTTCACCACTGGATGCATAGTCTTCGCCTTCCTCTAGGCTAGTTCAGAGTAGGTTCTCATAGACTTCAGGTAGAGATGGACCACTAGATTGATAAGCCAGACAGAATCTGTTAGGTATGTCATTTACAGGAAGCAAAGACCAAGGTGCATTTGATTTTTGGATGCCCTATCTATTACGAGATCAGAGGAAGGTTCCATTACTTGTTCAGGGACTCTCAGACTCTCACAAACTTTTTAGGTATCCTGATCAGATATCTCTAGCCCTATACATGAAGGAGGTTCTTAGGTTCTGAGCACATATTATTCAGCCTCCCATCAGACCAGACCCCACACAGAGGATAGCGACTTTTTTCAAGGTACTACCTTCAGACAGGGGCACAAAGAGAAATATTGATACCATTTCATATCCAGACTCTAGACCAGTGAGTATCCATGAGACCTCACCCCGCCACACGAGACCTTAGCAGCTAAACCATCTCAGATCCATCCCTAGGAGATGGACTAGGTCCTCCAAACCTCAAAAGTGCACAAACCCCCCCAGACAATGAGTTAGTGGATAGTCTGCATCTCGCAATTGATCCTTCATTAGGCCAACAAACTTTGTGGAATTTTTTTCAGTCAGTCTCAGATGTTAGGAGAGATGGGTCTAATCCTCTTCATTAGGGAATTCCATAATTGTGTCTTTTATGTTCCTGTATTGTACCTTTTATATTCATGAATTTTTATTTTTTATAGGAGACCGTTTGGTTCTCCTACATTTTATGGACATCATTGTACTCAACAGTCCCTTTGACCTATTTTGTGGTCATTAGTTGGACATAAATATAATTATCTTATCTTATCTTGTGATATTTGAGAGATTATGACTTGCAAGTTCCATCAAGATGGAAAAAGATTATTATTAAGTGGAAAAACCTTACACATTGCCTCAACTACAAATATATTGATGGTCATCATGGTGACAGAAAATCACTTTGATTTAAAAATGGTATCCTCTTATGCAAAAAACATGAAAAATATGATAAACAATTAAAAGTATGAGATTATCAATTTTCTATCTAACTCGCACCATCTCAAAAAAAATATTTTATTGTTGGAATCAAAGACCCAGCAGCAGAAAAGTGACAGGACAACCATACTCTATAAACTGTGAGACTTCACCGCATCAAGCATTAAAATAGGTTTCTTAAAGAAATAAGTAACGAAATTTAGGAGTAATTTTTTTTATATGAATGGTTATGAAATTGTTAATTTGAATATCAATGCTCAAATTTTATGCCTGCATCTAGTCTTCCCTACTTTCTCATTCTCCACAACAAACAAGATGTCAAATTGCTACCAAAAACCTTCTTCATATCACTGACCTCTATCTTGGCAACATTAATCTCATCATCAGTCAATACCAATGATGGAACAAAAAAGGGGAGGAAAGAAACAGTCAACATATGCTTTAGATCTTATGGTTGATTACACTAGGTGATTTATGCCACGTATGAATACCCTCTGTAGGCAGGAAGCCAAACAACATATTTTTTTTCTCTTTGTACTTCTGTGAAAGCAAGTTCATGCCTCAATATCACAGTTGTTCCTTTCCCCTCATATAAAGAAGATCATTAGAATATTCATCATCTTCTACCACAAAAGCAACAATGTGAACTATATCATTAATCAACAATGTCAGCTATATCATTCCAGAGAGAGGTTTCATAGAAAGGTAATGACTACTCCATATAAGCCAACAACACATGATTGAAAAAACTGCTATAAGGTTGTTCCCCATTAGAGCATGTGTATTCATACAGATTATTTGAATTATTAATTATTTTATTCCAGCCTTAACAGGTGATTTTCTAAACATGAAAGGATGACAACCAATATTTACCAGTCTATCCAACCATAAATACCCCAAGCAGTATATGCCCACTGTAGAATTGAAATAGATGTAATTGAAGTAGATACATTATCCAACAGTGGTATATTAATGGCTAGATAGACTGGTAAATATTCCTTGGCTAAAAATACCATCTCATGCATTTAATACAAAAACAAATCCAATTTTACAAGGATTCAGAAACTAACAGAATGGTATACAAGTGATAATATTCGACTTTTGACTGAGCTTTTGAACACAACATAATCAACATTTCCCCGCAATGAAATGAGAATAGGTAGATTTTTATCTTGCCCACATGGAGGAAAAAAATAATATATATCAAGTTCAGAAGTAGGATAAAGAGTTATTGACAAAAAACACAAATTTAAGGTTGTATGATTTAATTGGAAAAAATCGATAATAACATTTCAAATCTCTACGCAATACATAAACAAGTAATCATTTGTAAGATGTAAAAACATAAATAAAATATTAATAAACAAATAATTTTCAATATTTGAAAAATAAATAAAATATTTTAATACTTGAACTATTTTTAAATACATTTTTTTATAATTTTATAGATCATTTTATTTTTTTATTTAACTTCACTGGAGCAAGAACATTGCGACCTAGGGTTTTAACCTTTCTCGGCAACGAAGTATTGCTCAAAGCATGGCGCCCATGATCCACCGACCCCGCAACTCCTGACAACCACGCATGTCAGCTTATAGTTTAGCCTCAATGGCTTCCCCGATGGGCGAGGACTCGGGGCCTCCCCCTTTGGTGAACCTTGCGCTACGGGCCTCAAACAGCTCTGACATTGCTTTTGATCCATAGTCGCAAATAGATTAGCATAACATTGATTCGTATATTGAACCACATGGTACAAAAGATATACCCCTGGACAGGCAGCAACACACAGTGGGTGATGATGAGAAACCCAAAGCAACCTTTGCAACCTGCAAACCTGTAGCTGCAAAATAACCTAAGATTGAACTGCCTAGTCAGAGAATCAACACCCAAATCAAATACATGAAAGATCATGCCCTTATTAGGAAATTTATTGGGTTTTGGCCAACATAGAAATCCTTATAAGGATGGATAGCAACCAAATGGATAACCAAAAGGATATATCAATCTAAAGCTAGGACCAAAGGGGCTTTCACAGTGATCTTCAACTGCATAGAAGATCGAAACAGGGTCTTAGAAAACGACCCTTACTTCTTCAACACTGCTAGACTTTATTTACGTGACTGGATCGAGTGATTCAACATTGATAAAAAAGATCTTAGCTCAGCACCAGTTTGGATCCGGCTATATTCCCTATCGCTGGAATATTGGGATGAGGAATCGTTAAAAGGCATTGGAAACGGACTAGGAGAATTCATAAAAATCGCGGAAGAAACAAAACATAGAAGATACACTTCCTATGCCTACATTTGTGTCTACATGCACCTGAACATAGCTCTTCTAGACTTGGTAAGTTTATTCCATGATGATTTTGAATGGATTCAGACTTTAGATTATGAGCATGTTCCATTTCGATGCCGAAAATGTCATGCTCATGGGCACCTATTCCGGGATTGCCCGCTCAATGCCAAGCCCTCCTCCAACACTGCCTCTGGGAAAACTGATCAAGAGGGCTTTACCAAAGTGAACTCTTGGAAAAGGAATCATAAAAAGCCTACTTCTCAACCTAAAAATACCCCTGCCAGCAATTCAAATCCCTCAACCAGCAATAGCTTTGATATTCTAGCTCAGACTAACTCTGTGGTCCCAGAACCCCCATGCACTCTCATGAGATTCCCAATTAGTCCTCTACTAACCCTCAGCCAAATGCATCTCTTGACCATGTCCCTCAGGAACCCTAAGCTCCCCCCTCTACCGCCTCCATTAAAGAGATGGCCTAGAAACCTAATGGTATGGACATTGATACCCTTCTGATCGATCCCAAGCTTGTAGCGAACATCATGGCTGAGAACAGTGAACTCAAGCAGATGGATGAAGAGCCTGAAAGCATTGACCTAGGAGACTTGGATATTTTTAGCCTTGAGTAGGCATGCAAGCAAAAACAATATGATAAGATCCCCAAGAGATAGCTAGAAAGTCTAGAGGTCATCGTATCCAGAGCACATCAACAAAGATCTCTAGGAATTCAACCAGGATGTCAGTGGGATGGAAAGAACTTGTTCAAGGATACTAAGAAATGAGGGAGAAAGACAAATCTACAGTGAACCATCCTCATCAGGGAAATGCTGGTAGAATCTGGAAGATATTCTAAACTCATAAATTATTACAAGCCACTCCCCAAGCCTAAACCATGAAGCTCACATCATGGAATCTAAGAGGGTTGAACAACCCTGGGAAATAAAAAATGATAAAAAACTTGATACAAAAGGAGAAACCTCATATCTTCTTTATGCAAGAAGTGAAATGTATTAGTACTCTTCTTAGTACCACTCTTTCAAAAGCATGGCCTGGCTGTCACACAATGGCGGTGGATGCCATAGGAGCCTCGGGTGGTTTAGCAATATCTTGGAATGCATAGGCTATTGCACTCATATATTTCAATGCAAATCACTACTTCATTCAAGCTAACTTCCATATCCTAGGGACCAATGTGCATGGTCGCCTTACCAATGTGTGTTTCCTGCAAGCTACTGACGACAAAATCAAAACTTTGGACACGCTCACATTGCTGTTTGTCAACCGAACCCATCCACTCTAGATCATGAAAGGCGACTTCAATATGATCACCAAATTAGAGGAAAAATTAGGAGGCCAAATAAGATTGGACAATGAAAGTGAGTATTTCAAGGAGTTCATTCAAAGAAATTGGTTAATTGACCTACCCTGCAACAACAGAATATTCACTTAGAATAACAAAAGATCCAGTCCTCATCAAATTACTTCAAGGCTTGATCAATTTCTGCTATCATAGAATGCTATCCACTTGGGAGGAGACCTCTCAGCCTATATTCTACCATTTGTAGGGTCGGATCATTGGCCAATTTCGCTTCAGTGGCAAAGACCGAGAACTCCACTAGAAGACCCTTCCACTTTGAATCTTTCTAGTTGACCCATCCACATTTCAAATATCTAGTACAACATGCATGGAAAATTTTTCTTCCCCCTGCAGGTTCCAAAATGTTCAAATTTTAGCAAAAGCTGGGGTTCCTCAAAGCACAAATCAAACAGTGCAACAGTGCTACCTTTGGAAACATTTTTCAAGCTCATAAATCCCTCACTCAAGAAATGGAGAAACTCCAGCAAAGCATCATCAAAGAAGGCAAGACTGAATCCTGCAACGAATAGGAAAAGAATCTTCAGACTCATATCAACAAAAGAGAAAAACAAGAGGAAATCCTCTAGAAATAGAAATCACAAATGAGATGGTTAAAGGAAGGTGAGAAAAATACAAAATTCTTCCATCGTACAACAATCCAAAGGAGAATGAATAACAACATCACCCAAATTCACAACCAACAGGGAGACCGATTGGAAGACAATGGGGATATTGAAAAAGAACTCATCAAGCACTTCAAATCAATCCATCAAGAACCTAATACCAACAGGCAGCCAGAAATTGAAAAGATTCTCCCTCATATCCCAAAGGTGATAACATATGAACACAACCAATTGCTTCTTCGTCCAATAACCTTACAGGAGGTGGAATCAGCTATGAAGCAGCTTCAGGAAGGAAAAGCTCCTGGTCCAGACAGCTTTACCTCCACTTTCTTCCACAAATTCTGGGATGTTATCAAAGAGGAGGTCTGGCAAGTCATCGAAGAGTCTAGAACTCTCCATTGGATGTTACCCTCCTTGAATGCAACATTTATCACTCTCATCCCCAAGGAGGAACACTAATATGTCGAACAAATTCAGGCCTATAGACCTTTGCAATGTCATCTACAAAAGCATATCCAAAGTTATAGCCTCACATTTGAAGCTGCTACTTCCCCTGCTCATCTTGCCAGAACAATCAGGCTATGTCGAAGGAAGGCAAATCATAGACGGAATTATCCTCACCCGTGAGATCATTCACTCTCTCAAGTACCACTAAAAGCAGGTATGCTACTAAAAATTGACCTCTCAAAAGCTTTTAATAAATTGAGTTGGGTGTACATTCAATCGATGTTAACAGCATTTGGTTTCTCACTTGTTTGGGTTTGATGGATCATGAGCTTAATCTCCTTAGCTTTCTTCTCCATACTGGTTAATGGAATCCCTTCCACCCCCTTTCAACCCTCAAGAGGCATCCGCCAAAGGGATCCCCTCTCTCCATTCCTCTTCGTTCTTATGGCTGAAGGGCTGGGTAGAACCATAAAGCATGCCCTCCAAGAGAAACAGCTTAGAGGAATCCCCCTTCATAATTCCCATGCCATTATCCACTAGACATTTGTGGACGATAACATGTTTTTTGGGCATCCCTCAATCCAAGAAGCCCGAAAATTCAAATCCCTCCTTGATGATTTCTCCGCAGCATCTGTCGCCAGTATCAACACAATTAAATCCTAGATCTTCTTTTTTCATACTCCTGCCATAACTCAAACCTCCATAGCTCGCATTCTAGGATTCTTTGTTGCCTCTCTCCCCTCCAAGTACCTTGGTGCCCCCTTAACTGATTCTTCCCTCAAGCACTCCTCTTGGAAAATGCTCCTTGGTAAGCTTGAAACCCACCTCACCTCTTGGACCTTTAGAGCCCTAAACATGGCAAGCCAGTTAATCCTCATCAAAGTTGTACTGCAATCTATGCCTCTTTATCTATTCTCTGTCTTAATAGCACCCAAATGGGTTCTCAAAAAAATCAAAGATCTCCAAAGGAACTTTATATGTGGATCGACAGGACATAACTGCGAATGGGCATTGGTCAAGGGGGTGACCGTTTGCCTCCCAAAAAACCATGGGGGAATTGGTCTTCGAGACCCTCAACATAGTAACGCAGTCATGGGAGCACGAATTTGGTGGAAGTGGCTTTTTGCCCCACACACATCTTGGGCAATCCTATGGAGATCCAAGTATGCCAACCACAGATCGAATGAAGACCTTATTAGGCTTACAGACACGAGTAAGGGCTCCCTAATCTAGAACTCGGCTAGAATGCCCAGAAATATGATCCATCAACACAGCTTTTGGGGAATAAGAAACGTCAATAGTGCTTGTTTCTGGATGGATTCATGGCAGCAAAGACCTAAACTCAACAGCTTAATCCCACCTCCACCAACAGAGGACAAGGAAGCACATCGATGGGAAACGGTCAACCAATACTGGATACCCACCCTCAATCAAGGATTTAGACAATGGCATAAAGCAAAACTCATCAATAGGAATGGTACAGAGATAATGTATAAGGAGTTGGACATAGAGCTAACCAATAGGCGAATCAATTTTTTTGAAGAAAAGGATATATTACGTTTGGGATACAAACCACGTGGAACCTTCACCACACAAGAAGCATACAACCTTATGATCAATCCTAGACCAACAAGGACCCTCTTTGGGACAAAGTGTGGTCCCCTAAAATCTGGCCCAAGATCTCAACTTTTCTAAGGCTACTCTGCCATAAAAGAATTCTTACTTGGGACAACTTAAGAAAAAAACAAATCATGGCCCCTAAAAATGCCCCAATTGCAAGCAATAGGAGGAAACTATACAGCATCTCATGGATTCCTGCAATCTGGCAAACAAACTTTGGGAAAAAATAATTTTCAGATGTCAAAAAGATGGCAGAGTGAAAGAAGACATCACCAAAACCATTTGTCACTAGGCTAAAAACCCGTACAAGAGTCCCCTGCTTAATGCATTATGGAGAATCATTCTAGGCCTCCTCATGTGGATAATCTGGAAGGAAAGGAATCATCATATCTTCATGAATCAAGCCACCTGTTGAGTCTTGAAAATGTCATTCATTTGCATTACACTTTCGCTATTATGTCCATTATATCACCTCCATTTCACCTCCATTTCACTACTATGTCACCACATTCATCCCACTTTCATTATCATTGGGCTACCTTTATGTTTTTCCAATATTTATTATTTCTAAGCCTTTTAAGTGAATTTGTGGTTAAACATTAGAAAATAATGTGCATATGCTTATACCTAACAAATGTGTTGAGTTTGTTGACATGTGTAGGTTGAAAGGAGGCTTCTAGAAGACCCTTATGTGGCACTCTAAGGCCAAATTCGAATTTGGTTGAAAAGAATCATGGGATCATGAGGATATGTGTCATATCTCCTAATTGTATTGTAACTCTAAAAGACATGTGTCTTATCAGTTCCTATTTTGATTAGGACTCTAGAGGTAGAGGGAGATATTCATGGATTATCATTAATGAGATGGCTCTCATCTTTTTGTATAAATAGGAGATCTCTCTCCTTCATTAGTTAGTCACTCTTTAGTCTTTCCTTTAGTTTTTTCTTAGTCCTTTTAGCTTGTTAGTCTCTTTTTAGTCTCTCTTTGGAGAGCTTTGTTGTACTTTGCACTTTTGAAGAAATTGAATAAAGCTTTAATGTTCTCAACATGGAAGGAGATGTGAAGTAGATGTCATGGAGCATATTAGGATGTAAGTAGATTAGATTTCATTTTGTAAATATTGCTTTGTAGAATGTAAGCTAGATTAGATTTTCATTCATGCAATTTTAAGTATGCTTTGATTTCATAGGTAGAAGGGGGCCCCTGCCTTGTACAGTTTGAATTATTGCATTTTATTTTCTCCCGGGATTTGTTTTTATGTTTATGTATTTGCTTTACAAACTAATGGTATTTGAAGTTGACAGGTTCAAGCTACTGCCTTTGTTTTTATAGCTGATTTTTAGTCTTATTTCTCAAAGTTCTGCTAACACATGAATGATCTTTTATCATAAACTGTTATCTTTTAAAGATCAGAATACCACTAACTTGCAGTTGGTTTTGAGTGCTTTTTAGACTAATCTTTCACTACTTTCTAATCATACTTTGCATAGTACATATGGCTGAAGTAGAGAGTTAAAAAGAGCAAAACGTTATCACTAGTCTTTAAAGTAGATTTTCTCATTTTTAATCACTTTTCTAATTCAACTTAAGCTACTTTCTTTCCGTGCTTTACACAGTACATGTGTTTGAAGCAGCGAGTTAGAGAGAGATAATCATTATCTTTGGTTTTAAAAGTGACTTTCTTTTCTTTTATTTGCAGCAGCATGAATGGTGTCTAGTGCCATTGGAAGTGGTCATTTACTTTCAAGTCATTTCAAGTTCTTTGCTTTCAGTTTCATTTCAAGTTATTTCTTTCAAGCTCTTTCTTTGCAAGTTTAAAGTTTGATTACTTTCTAGACTTATTTCTAACTACTTCCTAATCGTGCTTTACACAGCACATGTGTTTGAAGCAGAGTTTTAGGAAGAATTGAACATTATAACTGGTCTTTAAAGTGGTTTTTCTTACTTGTCACCTTAGAGCTTGATTACTTTTTGGACTTATTTCTGACTACTTCTTAATCGTGCTTTACACAGCACATGTGTTTGAAGCAGAGTTTTAGGAAGAGTTGAACATAAACTATAAAACAACGAAGTAAGAGAAAGGTTAACTAAGCACATATAGTGCACCACACTTCATCAGTTTACGATACCCGGATTGATAATTTATGTACAGCAATTTAAGACATTAAATTGACTAAACATTTTGGCACCGTTGCCGGGGAAGTGTAATTAGGAGACCTTATTTCTTACATCTGAAAAAAAAAAATTAATAATCCTTGAGTATGCTCTCCTCCTGCACTTTGTGTGATCTGGAGGATCAGAAAAAGGATTGTTAAGTAAAAAAGACAAAACAATAATTCTTGAGTATGCTCTCCTCCTGCACTTTGTGTGATCTGGAGGATCAGAAAAGGAATTGTTACAAAAAAAAAAAAATAGGAGACAAAATAAACTTCATCACTTCAATTGATTCAATAAAAAAAAAAAATGAAAAAAAATGAAAAAATAAAACTCAAGTGCTTTGATAGGTTCAAATTGTCCAAAATTGTCTGGTTATGCTTTGTAGTGGTCTTCAAAACACTATATCCTGTTCAAATAAGGTTTTGCAACTTAGTTGCAGAAACTGCCCTGATCCCGCAGCTATCTGACAATCCCGCAGCTGTTTCAAGGTTTAACAAGTTACAGGCATCTAATGAAAAAACCGACCACATGGGCATCTCCAGAATTGTCCCGACATGGATCCTATCCTAGTCACCCAGCTCAGATCGATGAAAAACCAGCCTAGGACCTCAGTCAAAGTCTTGTTTTTAACATGTTTTTCTTGAAGTATTTGCTGCCTGAAATTGAAAATCATTAATCCTTTTTATAAAAAATGTACAATTTCAGAGAAGAAAAAAAAAAGAGAAAAACAATCTAGGGCTATCTCCATTCTTAGTTTTCACTATGGCTTCAAAAAAAAAAAAAAAAAATATGCCTCCCTGTTCAAGCTTTGACCTGTTGATTCCTGTAGTAAGGCTATTTCCATATTTGAAGCAGGAAAATCCTGACACTAATCCTCTTCAGGTTTCAGCAAGATCAGATCCACGTCTGCTAATCTCTAATGAACTCGTACCCTTTTAGGAAGTGCATTCAAGAGATACATCCTCATTTGAGTATGTTCCATGCAATGAAGTCTACAATCCCAGTGGAAATTATTTTGAAGAACTAGATTATGCCTCTGTTTCAGATCCCATTGATGTACAAGAAAGTCCATTTAATGATTTATCAATGCCGAGAGACGTTTCAAGACGGGTTTTACCTTCTGTAGGGGCATTCACCGTCCAGTGTGCAAGGTGTTTCAAGTAGAGGTTAATTCCAACCAAGGAGCAATACGAAGCGATATGACAATACATTCTGGAAGATCCTTGGATGTGTGAAAATGCTTATCCTTGGCGTCCAGATGCATCAGAAAAGAAAATTCATAAACAGCCGAGTGCAGAACAGAAAAATTAACTCAGGAAAAAAACGCAAACAGCAGAAAAACGTCAAACTTTACACGCTCGATTTGCCCAAATGGTAGCGAATTTCAAAAAAATAAAACATGGGTTTTGTTGCCAGGTGGGTTAATTAGATAACTCAAAAACCGATTTGGAAAATTCGTGGTGGTCTGGGAGAAATGTTCGGTTCTTTGGAGCCCGTTTTTGACTGCCGCGCGTGAAAATTGGGTTATTAACTGGTTGTTTGAATAACTCCGCGTGCCTGAGGGAAAGAGTTCTAATAGGGATCAATTACATGCTGGCATAAACAATAAATCACACAACTTTACACCTGTTTAGAAGACGTGTTTTAATTAAACACAACTCTCTGTCAGTAATCGCTGTCGGTTAAATGTTGGGAAGAGCTGATGTGGAAGCCTTAATGAATGGTGAAGAGGTCTGTATGTAAGCTTTAATGAATGTTCCATTAGTTCTCGGGGCATGAGAAACATCATTTATGATATTGTTCCATTAGTTTCCAGTACATGAGAAACATCAAAACCATACCACACTCTTGCTTGAAGGAAATGTTGTGAAACTCTTTCTAGTGTTGACCTACTCGATTATATTTTTCGATAGTGAATTCCGTTCCCCGATCTGAAAATCATGAACTCGTGCCCGTTATAATTTATGAACCCATGCACGAATCTATGAAGATTTATAGAGTTTTGTTTTTGCTTTCTGTAGCAATTCGAAATCGTCTGTTATATTTCTGCCAGCATAAAACTTTTTTCGGGACAATGTCAACTTATGGTTGCAGAACCACTACGAAACTTGGAGTAACTAATGACCTTTATATGCGGGACTCTATTTCATACACACTCTTGCTTGAAAAAAAAAAAAGGTATTGTGTAAATCTTTTGAAATAGTACATTCATTGCTTTCTATGATCTGGAAATCAGAGACTTTGGTAGCTGTTATAATTTGTGAATACATGTTTGATCTTGTGAAGACAAAGGATATGATAGTTGCTTGCTTCCCCTTTGATGATCATAATGTTTTAAACCCTGCAGCCCTGTTTTAAACTCCACAGTTCCATTTTTCAGCCGAAGCTTGAGATGGAGAAACTGCTTAGTTCATTCGCACACAGCCACTCCATTTCACTGCACTTTCTACACTCTGCAATCCCGCAGCCATTTAGCGATCCCACAGCCATTTAGTGATCCCGCAGCTGTTTTGTTAAACTCTAGGTTGTAGGTGTCATCAGGCAAAACAGGTCACATGGGTAGCTAGGGAAATGTCAGTACATGGATGGTGTCCTATTCATTCGGTCAAATTTGATAAAAAAGACCCCGGTCAAAAGGAATTCAAATTGGGTGTTATCACAAAGTCGCCACACTGAGTCGCCACATTAAGTCGCTGCATGTCAAGAAAAAATAATAATTTTGAATCAATGAAATGAACAAGTTATTTTCTCACTTTTCTGAAGGTATTGATTAATTTTGGACTGATAATGAAATTGAATGGCTAACTTTTTATTCAAGATTTTTAGCTATAGAGCTGTTCCTCAATTCCGCAGCCAGAAAAATCTCATTGTTCAAATCAGCCTATCTTTCTCATACAAAATCAGATTTTGATGATTTAAGTACCATTGGAAAGATCTCAACAAGATCTATACAATGAGAAATATATCATTAGGGTTTGAAATGGCAAATAATGAAATAAATTGCTGAAAAGAAGCAACATCAACTTGAGGCACTAATTCCAAAGCAGGTATAAATTCTTTTGATTTTTCCTTTGAGAACTTGTTTCATTAATACAAATTCCTAGTTTTGTGTGTAAATATCATAACTAGAGAGATTGGCCACCTCTCTCTTTGGATAATCTTACATTCCATTGCAGAAGAAGTATTATTTTTTTTGCAGGTTCCAGGAGGAAGGACAAATGACTACAAGAGAATGATGTCTCTCTAAGAGACCAATTTGTTTCATAAGAGGATGATCAGCAACAAAGAGGAAATAAGCTGATGCAAAATCAGATCCAAACACTTGAAAAACTTTCAGATACTATTGTCTCCATTACATCCATCCATCACATCCATACTTCATAATAAACCATTCACCTCATTCCACTCCATATTTTCCATTTTCATTCACATACACTTTCCATCTCTTTTTGTCCATTCATAACCCACCAATAAAAGCAAAAGGCTCATTCACATGCTTATTGCCCATTGTCATTTCTGTTCTCCATTGCCATTTTCCATTTTCATTTTCCATTCCTTGTCATTTTCATTCCGCAAATAAGCCCTGCTTCAATGCAAATTATTGAGTCCATAGTCCTTTGAGTCTAAGTTCTTTGTACAAACACCTTGAGACTTGCATGCCTTAATGGCAAGTCCTCATGCTGACAAACAATGGGAATACATTAATGTCCCTTGTTCGTTAGATCTTCTAGGTGACTCGACATCAGCAAATTCATTCGTACCTAGCAAGATGTGTTTGGGCATCTTGACTCTCATTGTCATCAATGGTGAGAGTTCTCGTGTTGACTAGTGGCATCCATTAATGGCCACTAAGCCAACAATTTCCTACTATGTTCGACATCAGAACATCTTTTCACATAGTAGGAATTGTGCCAATGAGTTTTGAAGACATGAAGACTATTATTTTCAGCATTTTGGAGCAGATTCAACAAGTTTTAGTAGAAGCAATAAAAAGCCATCTTATCTCTCTATCCATGACTCCTCTTGTTCAGCCACTTGAAGAAGAATATGATCAGAAGTTTTCAGCCACCACACACATACAACTCATCCATTCCAAAGGGTAAGTGAAGGTACGACATTTTCTAACTTTTAACCATAGAATTCCATAAAAAGCTAGAATGATACTTGTTGGAAAAACATTTCTCTTCCTCATTTCATAAAATTGCCAATACTATCAGTTGGGGGGGGAATACATTCATATTCATATATTTCCATGTCCATAACATATTCAAGAGCTCACATACTTCCAACATATATTAATTATTACATTGCTATTATGAGCATACAATGGCTTTTGAAAAAGTGCTTAAAGGATAAATTGGATACAAACAAAATCATGGTTGTCACACAAGAACCAACCATCATGCAATCCAATAAAGATATACTTTGCAACAATAATCAAAATATCATTATGCAAAGTTCAAAGATCAAAATAGAAGGCAAAAAAAAAAAAAAATGGTTGTAACACAAGAACCAACCATGTTGCAATTCAAGTAAAACACTTTGCAGAAATATGAAGTTATCAAATGATATCATGCAAAGTTAAGCCAAAGCTCAAGGATCAAAAGAGTCAATGTAATATATGTTGCATGAGGACATGCAATAGCTTCAGTTGGGGGGTATGTTGAGTCTTGAAAATGTCATTCATTTGCATTACACTTTCGCTATTATGTCCATTATATCAACTCCATTTCACCTCCATTTCACTACTATGTCACCACATTCATCCCACTTTCATTATCATTGGGCTACCTTTATGTTTTTCCAATATTTATTATTTCTAAGCCTTTTAAGTGAATTTGTGGTTAAACATTAGAAAATAATGTGCATATGCTTATACCTAACAAATGTGTTGAGTTTTTTGACATGTGTAGGTTGAAAGGAGGCTTCTAGAAGACCCTTATGTGGCACTCTAAGGCCAAATTCGAATTTGGTTGAAAAGAATCATGGGATCATGAGGATATGTGTCACATCTCCTAATTGTATTGTAACTCTAAAAGACATGTGTCTTATCAGTTCCTATTTTGATTAGGACTCTAGAGGTAGAGGGAGATATTCATGGATTATCATTAATGAGATGGCTCTCATCTTTTTGTATAAATAGGAGATCTCTCTCCTTCATTAGTTAGTCTCTCTTTAGTCTTTCCTTTAGTTTTTTCTTAGTCCTTTTAGCTTGTTAGTCTCTTTTTAGTCTCTCTTTGGAGAGCTTTGTTGTACTTTGCACTTTTGAAGAAATTGAATAAAGCTTTGATGTTCTCAACATGGAAGGAGATGTGAAGTAGATGTCATGGAGCATATTAGGATGTAAGTAGATTAGATTTCATTTTGTAAATATTGCTTTGTAGAATGTAAGGTAGATTAGATTTTCATTCATGCAATTTTAAGTATGCTTTGATTTCATAGGTAGAAGGGGGCCCCTGCCTTGTACAGTTTGAATTATTGCATTTTATTTTCTCCCGGGATTTGTTTTTATGTTTATGTATTTGCTTTACAAACTAATGGTATTTGAAGTTGACAGGGTCAAGCTACTGCCTTTGTTTTTATAGCTGATTTTTAGTCTTATTTCTCAAAGTTCTGCTAACACATGAATGATCTTTTATCATAAACTGTTATCTTTTAAAGATCAGAATACCACTAACTTGCAGTTGGCTTTGAGTGCTTTTTAGACTAATCTTTCACTACTTTCTAATCATACTTTGCATAGTACATATGGCTGAAGTAGAGAGTTAGAAAGAGCAAAACGTTATCACTAGTCTTTAAAGTAGATTTTCTCATTTTTAATCACTTTTCTAATTCAACTTAAGCTACTTTCTTTCCGTGCTTTACACAGTACATGTGTTTGAAGCAGCGAGTTAGAGAGAGATAATCATTATCTTTGGTTTTAAAAGTGACTTTCTTTTCTTTTATTTGCAGCAGCATGAATGGTGTCTAGTGCCATTGGAAGTGGTCATTTACTTTCAAGTCATTTCAAGTTCTTTGCTTTCAGTTTCATTTCAAGTTATTTCTTTCAAGCTCTTTCTTTGCAAGTTTAAAGTTTGATTACTTTCTAGACTTATTTCTAACTACTTCCTAATCGTGCTTTACACAGCACATGTGTTTGAAGCAGAGTTTTAGGAAGAGTTGAACATTATAACTGGTCTTTAAAGTGGTTTTTCTTACTTGTCACCTTAGAGCTTGATTACTTTTTGAACTTATTTCTGACTACTTCTTAATCGTGCTTTACACAGCACATGTGTTTGAAGCAGAGTTTTAGGAAGAGTTGAACATAAACTATAAAACAACGAAGTAAGAGAAAGGTTAACTAAGCACATATAGTGCACCACACTTCATCAGTTTACGATACCCGGATTGATAATTTATGTACAGCAATTTAAGACATTAAATTGACTAAACACCACCCCCATAGCAATCATATGGAATAATATGTGCAACAACCTTCAGGAAACTCTAGCACTCCAAACTTGGAGCAATGAGGACTTTCCCATCAAACCGCAAGAACGAACTATATGGATGAATTAGAACTTCAGGCTCATCCGGACTCAGGAGCCACCCAATAGATCCATCCCTACCCATGACTCTTCCAACAAGTGGTGCCCTCCGCCCTCAGGATTCACCCAGCTCAACTTTGATGGCGCTTCTAAAGGTAATCTAGGTCAAGACGAACATGGAGGAATCTTCAGGGATCATTATGGCAATCCTTTGCTACTTTACCTAGGCACTTCAGGATGGGACACGAACAATTTAGTTGAATTGGAGGGATTGTGGCAAGGTCTAAATCTCACTCAGCAGCATAGCTACTTTCCCTTAATAATTGAAGGAGATTCTCAAATCCTTATCAACATGGCCCAACAAATTATACATGGAACTCCAGTAAACAAGCTATCCTATAGCTGGAGACTTGCAGCTCATTTGCAACACATCGAGCATTGGCTTGCAACTAATAAAGTTATCACTTTCAAACACATCAAGTGAAATGGCAACAAAGTGGCCAATCTCTTAGCCAATTTAGGGGTGATAAGTGATCGAACTCTATACACAGGTTCACTTGAAATTATAAAATATGCCACACACCAACAGGAATACACCAAGTTGGTGCAACTGGATGCAGCACCCCCGGATGCGGGTGTTAAATGAACAATTAATGCAAATCGGTAGTCGAACAAGCAGGTGGCTGATCCATATGCCAACTTGCACCTTCCCCTATGGGAATTTAAGGCAGGTCACTGCTCCTCAGCCAACGCCATCAACCAGTTGTGAACAACAGGTAATTCTATCTCCAAGTCCAGGCAAGAGGGTCCTTCATGATCCGGGGGCTTCTAGTCTAGAGAGAGAAGCTGATCCTTACGAGCACGAGCGCTTAGCCCTTAAACTGAAAAATTCTCTACAAATTCAGAAATATGGAGCAAAGTCCCCTACAATTACCCATTTGGCCTCTTAGCTCTCTGCATCAGAGCCGAGCCTTTGTACCGCTACGGGAAGACATTGCAAACCCCTCTGCTACGTCAACCTGGGCAATGATCATCATTTTTCTCAGTCCTTTCTCTGCAACTTTCATTTTGAGGTCTTGGCCCCTCCTCCGGCCCGGATTTGAATTTCCCTATTCCTCTCAACATCCCCTCCATCGTTCTTGCCTAGCCTCCTGCCCCTAAAACTAAATGCCTGCTACAGCTTTCTAGTTGGAGAATCATGTGCCAACGCCATCGAATGTAGTGCAGGCGAGGTGGTAGTCGGGGTGGCGCCACTCACCCTTCGTTTGTGCCCCCTTCTATCTCCACTTCCGTGTCCGCCTTCCCTCCCCCAAGCCCTTCCTCTTCCCACTTCCTTGGCTGATATCTGGACACCCACAGCTGCCGAGGTAGAATGGGCACCCACGATGTTCGACATTCAGGTGGAGTCGCCCAGCACACCACTTCCATTACTTCTTCCCAGGAAGCTCAATTTTGGTTTCGCTGCTCCATGGATAGGTCAACCATCATTGCACCGTCATGGTGGACTTAAGAGAGGTAATTGGCTCATGTACTGAACTAGAGCTCAGCTTGGAAATGAACCAGGCTCCTCCATCGCTCGTCAACTTTTAGGGGGAGCCGAGCTCTAGCCACCCGCCGACAGACATGGACCACTTGTCTAGTAGCCGACAGCAGACTTTGAGAGGCGACTCCACCCGCAAAGACAAAGGAATACAAGTGGATGACCGTGAGACACAGGACACTGCAGGTGGCAGGCAATCAGAGGAAATTGGTTCAGAAAAATATGGCTGGTGTTTGATCATTGAAAAGAAGCCACCTAGCCGCTACATGCTAGGTCACATGTCGGGTTCTAAGTTCTGATTTTGTTTATTTTCGTTTTACTATGGTCAATTTTGAGTCTAGCATCCAGCTCAGTTTCCGAGTTTTGGCTCTCTTGGGTCTTTTTACTAAGGTTAATTTTGAACTATACTGTGGGTTTTACTGTGGCTGTCTTTCTGAATTTTACAGTCTTTATACAGTGTTAATTTTGGTTAAAAATTTTGAATTCTGGAACTGTAGCCTTTGCGTGGGTAAAATGAACTTTTTTCTTATCTCGTTATTGGACTCATTTCCCCAACTGCGAGAGTCGCGATGTCAAGACTTGTTGTTTCAAATGGTCATATAGCTGACCGAGTACCGTAGAGGCCGATGCCTCTTTGTACATTATGTTTTTATCAATAGATCAGTTTTACTTGGAAAAAAAATTATAAATCATTTTTCTTTTTCCAACTTCCATTTCTATCAGGCTTCACAAATTTTCAATATCACACAATATATATATATATATATATATATATATATATATATATATATATATATATGATTATAATAATAATATAAAACATTACCATAAAATTAAAAAAAATATAATCAAAATTTAAATAATGCAAAATAAAGAATAAAGTAAATTTTATAATCTTGACCTTCAACCTAAACTAATAATTACACAAGATCTTTATCTCACAAATATTTCAATTGTGAAATAATTAAAAGCTAGTCTTGGGCAACCTTGGCCTTAAAGATTCATAATGATTCTTGTACCCTGGTGAAGAATGACGATGCTTCGAAAACACTGACATTAATTTATGATCATCATTCTTGTAGTAGTAATTTCCTAGGGGGTGTATATTGGAAGGCCATTTCATCAAACAATTGCACATGAAAGTCTTAAGCTCCAGGTTTATTTCCTTCGCCAACCAAGCAAATGGGATCCTTTCTAAACTGTAGCAATTAGACAAATTAACATATTGGAGGTTCTTTAGTTTCTAAAAACAAACTGGGACTATTTCAAAATCACTGCAATGGGAAAAGTTAACATGTTGCAGGTTCGTTAACTTCTCAAAGGAATTTGGAATGGTGTGGAATTGGTTGAATTTTAATTCAAGATGTTCAAGGTTAGTAAAATTCCTAAAGGAGTTTGGAAATGTCTGCAACTGGGAATGAGACAAGCAAAGACGTCAGAGGTTATTCAATTGCCCAGTGTCATCTAGAAGCATCAGCAGATCGGAGAACTCATACAAGTTAAGTTGTTTAAGGCTCTTCAATCTACAAAATAAATCTGGAAGCAACTTCAAGTTCGAACAACTCCTTAATTCCAAGTGTTTCAAGGACTTCAATTGATAGAACTCAGATGGAAAAGTTTGCAAACACAATATTTTCAGAATTTTGTCAGGTTCCAATAAAATATTCTCAATGTGCCTCAGCTTTCCTATAAAGATTGGAAACTTAAGGTCATCATAGCAACATACAACTCCCTCAACTGCATAGGTATTGTAAGATCCCAAACAACAAAATGATCAACCAATTTGGCACATCTAGGTGTTCTAGTTAAAAATAATTGCAATCAAAATACTGAACACAACGGGATCTGAAAATGAAACCTTTATTTATATTAATAAATAAAGAAAAGGTACATGCCCATATAATAAATTTCAAGCCCCTACAATGGCATCAATGACTTCTTATTATAATGAGAAGACAAATGCAATTAAGCACAATCATGGACCCTGGATGGATCCACCAGACAAAATAACACTCATGAGGTTTTCTTCCCTGGGATCAAACTGGAACTAGCCACGCCAAGTTCTCAAGAAAAACACAACACAATAAATAAACTCGAATGATCTAAATGTTTAGCTTCTATCCATTTTTATAGGCTTCATGGACTCTCTAAAGACCCTATTTTATTATTTTCCGTCGAAAACCAAAGGAAAATACCATGGGAAAATACCATGGTAAATACCATGGAAAAATTTCGTCCATTTTTTACCAGATCAAGAAAGGAAATATTACAAATCCTCCTGCCCAACGATTACTTTCCCTCAAGCAATTCACTACTATCCACAATAGAAACATTGATACTAGGATCCCATACTAGCCAATGTGTTATTCCATACCTTGATGCTACATGATCTTGGATGGATCCTTTGATACCTAGATACCAAATGAGCCTCCAACCAATCCTTCGCTCAATAGATTCATCTAGGTCCCAAACGATCCTCCAGCCAATCTTGGCCCCAATGGATTCTCCTAGATCCCAATGCCACCTAAGTTCCGAGACCTATGGGTTATGGTACCATCTCAGCCTTCCATCATTGCTTGTGCTAAAGGGACCAAGATGGAATATGCCCTTGGTTGTGAGTGTCCTCCTAGGAATCAACCCATCAATAGAGTATCAACTTATAATTTCTCACCAATCCAAACTTTAGAAAGTTTGAATACCTACAAATCTACTATGTTGATGTTGCTTGATGCTCAACTCATGTTACTCCTCTCGGTCACCCAATATGATGCATTTGGATAACTTTATCATGCTCATACCAATGTATAAGAGGGGATTGGTAGTGTTGCAAGCCTTATCTATGTACTCCTGTATAGGGCTTCTCTGGAACTCCTAACTGTACTCCTCTTCCTTCCTTATCAGGGACTTGAGTCATTCCTCAACATTAGACAGTTGGGTCATTAATTCAACACATACCCCTATGAGCTCCTCAATTTTTCTATTATCCTGTAAGAAAGTGTCTCAAGATGTCCACACTCTCTACTTCAACATTAGAAGATCTATCTTGAAATGTATGATCCTTTCCCGAAATTCCTCTACTGGAAATTCTCGTGTCGTGCTAAGTGTCTTTGTATCTGTCTGCACCGGATGCCCATGACCACAACTTCAACTTGAACCTTTGACTGACCCTCCAGAAATGGCTCATCTTGCATAAATTTTTTGTCATGCTTCCCCACATGATCATGCTCATCATGTCGTCTTATTATTACTGGTTCCTCATTTGATGCTCCTTGAATGTCTTCTTCCTGACCTTCTCCACATGTGGGGATAATTTGTTTGCCCTCTCTGATTGTCAAACATGGATGTATTGGTGGACTGTTATGTATACCTAATTTCCCATACTCTTTATGTATGTTCTTCTAGATATCTATAGACTCAACCACCTCATCATCGGGAGGAATTCCCTCCTTCGTTTCCCCTTGTACTTTATCAAGTCGACTGATTATAATCGTCTTGTCCTGCAAGTTCGTCTGAAAAACATGGTGTTGTTTCTCACCATATGTACTTGACTGCTTGGATCCTTCATAGGTTCTCTTCTAAAAACCGGTGAACTAAACTATGGATGAATATCCATGATCTTCCCTTGTTGCCTCCTTATCACCTTGACATGAATGGTTAAGGGCCCAAGGTCCCTTGCAGAGAAATCATAGTCCTCTCCTCCTTAGTTCATTCTTTCTTCAGATTTTGTTCTTGCTTCCTCCATCAATCCTTCTCAACTCCTTCCTAGTTAGCACCCTTTTGAGAAATTTTATGTGTTGCCTAACAACCTTCTTAACTAGATCACAGACAACTGGTGATCCCTATGGTTCCTTCCTTCAAATGGTCAACAATTTGGATCTTAGTATCTTTCAGACGTCAGAGTTTGTTATGAAACCAGCTCACAAAAATATACAAAAGAAAGATAAACACCTTAGAATTCATCCTCTTTGAGGGCACAACCTCCTTTACATTACACAAATGAATAATTCTTGGATGATACAAATGACAAGACCTCCTTTCTATACATAGGAGTCTAAGGGATCATAATGTAGTCAGAGCTGACATAATAATAATAATGTAAGGGCACAACAATAACAATAGTGTCCTTCTATGGGGCACAACAATAACAATATGGGGACTACACTAGTAGTATAGGGACCTAACATGCCCCTCTCCTTCAAAAAGTGTTGTCCTCAATGCTTGAGTAGTTTTGGATGTTTCTGTATAAAATTCTCATCCTCCCATGTGGAATCTTTAGGAGGTGAGTTCTTCCACTTAATGAGATACACTAAAATTTATTGATTTCGTAGTTGTCGGGTTCTTGTTTCCGTGAGTGCTTCAGGTTCCAATATGATTTTCCCTTCCCTGTCAAGTTCCAACAATATTGTTTGAACTGGGACCTTGTCACTTATAAACTTCTTTAAGCATGAAACATGGAAAACTCGGGTCACTTGGGAAGATGCAGGAAGCTCTAATTTGTATGCCATAGTACCAAAATTTTGCAGCACCTTGTAAGGACCATAGTACTTTGGTGATAATTTATTATCCTTATTAGCTTGCTTAAGGGACATCTTTTTGTATGGTTGTATTCGTAAAAATACCCAGTCGTCTATATCAAAATTTCTTTTGCTGCGATGTTGATATGCCTATTGTTTCATTTGATTTCGCGTGAAAGTGAGGTTAACCATTTTCTTCTTGATACATCCTTCTATCTTGAGAGTTTTAGGAGTGTTAATTCCTACCAATGCATTACAAGATATGGTTGGATTCATTTATTCTCTCTTCATAATCAATGTAAAATAATTTTTTCTCAACACACTTATGACCTTTAGTGTATTTTCTATCACAACTGTAACAAAGGTCATTTTCTCCTTTTTCTTCCAATTGTTGTGGTGTGAACCTTGTAGGTTGTGGAAGGCTAGGAGCAAAAAAACTTCCATCTTTATAATTGTGAGTGGTAGGATTTCTTGTTGCTGTAATTTTTCTTCCAATTTTTCTTACCAACCTAAATGCCTTCTCTAATGAATCAGGTTCTCAAAGATGAACCTCATGTTGAATGTTTATCCTTTAAAGTCCCTATGAAGACATCAATTCTTTGCTTCTCTGAAATATCATTTACCCTTATATTCAATTTTTGTAAATCCTCAGTGTGCTCTGCCATGAACCCTTTTGTTCGAGGTTTATCAATTGGCTAAAGAAGGTGTTGCTCTTTGTATCCTCATAATTTTCTATCATTTCCTCCGTGAAAATTGACCAGGTGACAAGTTGTTTACGAGAACAAATCCTTCTATACCATATAAGCTGATTCAGTTCTAAATATAAAGATGCAATACATAGCTTTTGTGTGTTTTACACATTATGTAGATCAAAATATTTCTCCATCTATAGTATCCATGTTATGGAATCCTTGTTATCAAACTTCCTTATATCGAGCTTTGAAATATGTTAGGCCTTCAATTCAACGTTAGATTCTATGAAATCATGATTAACATTACTTTTGTTCTCATTGTGAGTTTCCTCTACTACCTTTTCGCCATTAGGAGGACTTTCTTTTAGCAGCTTCGTCCCACCTTCCTTCAAAGCTTACATGTCTTTATTCAAATCTTCCATGCCTTTCTTCCAATATTCTTTCATATCATCGATATCAGCTTCCATGGCATAGATAAAATTATTTATCTTAGCTTTGATCGCATTCTTCACATCATCCACCCAATTTTGATTACTAGGTGTTTCTATTTTCTTGATTCGAGTCATTATTTTTCGTGCTTTTAGGATCTCAATCTTGAATCTGTTATATCTCTGAAATTTCAAATCTCCAAGGTCCAGAATTGTGAATTCTAGTAGTCCTCTATTTCCTCCTTCTAACCCCACAAGTGGGATCACAATTGGATTCCCAAAGAAAAAGTTATGACCAATCTCCTGCGATGACCTAATTATAGACTGGTTCAATAGAGTGAACTTGTATGATGTGCCATGTGTCACTGTTTCAACCTTAGGTTCTGTAATTATTACCCAACAAACTATAGTTTGTCTTCTTTTTTTCAGTTTTGACGAAATTTGAATCAAATGCTCTAATAGAGAGTGAGGGTGATCTTTCCAAGGTCACCTATTTTGGATGTAATTTGGGGGCCTGCAAAAACCCTAACTGTCTTGGACCGTATCTCTGAAAATATATCGAATAAAAATATGAAATTCAGGCTTGAGCTTCATCGCAATTTTGGCTCAAATGTTAATTTCAGAATATAAAACTTTCTAGAAATCAAATTGTAGCGAAAATTCCACGATGACCCATTTGAGATGGAATTCTGGAGCTTGCAAAAACCCTAACTTTCTTAGGTCTTATCTCCAACACTATAGCGAGACAAGATTGGAAATTTAGACCTGAGGTTCAAAATGCTTTCATCTGAAATGGTTTTTTTGTATCTTCTGAAACGCCGCAGAAAAAAAAGTTATAATGAAAATGCCACTAAGTCCTGTTTGGAGCAACAAAACCTAGAATCCAAAGCTCTGATACCAAATGTTATGAAACCCGCTCACAAAAAGATATAAAAGAAAGATAAATACCTTAGAATTCAGACTCTTCAAGGGTGCGACCTCCTTTACATTACACAAATGAAAAATTCTTGGATGATACAAATGACAAGACCTCCTTTCTATATATAGGAGTTTAAGGGGTCATAATGTAATCAGAGCCAACATAACAATAATAATGTAAGGGCACAACAATAACAATAGTGGGCTTCTATGAGGCACAATAATAACAATATGGGGACTACATGGGCACAAAAACATAATAAGGGGGTTGCACTAATAACAATAAGGGGTTACACTAGTAGTATAGGGACCTAAAAACATCACCTTCTAAGAATAGACACACAATATTTTGCATGCATCTTTTCACATGGTCTGAATGACCTAATGTAATACTGGTGTAAAAGTTTTGGAGGAACTGAAAGATCAACTCATCATATTCTAGATTCAACATGAATGTGACAAAGTTTAATTTTTCCATGAGTTTTAAAATTATGCACTACTTCTAAAAGGTAGTGTTGTAGTGGCTACAAACAACTTCCAAAATTTTTCCTTAGCTTCATTTTGGAGCCTCCCTACCAACTATCCTCAGTAGCATGTCTTGCACTGTCAACTATATAAGCTTCATTGGTTTTTCAGCAGCTTTCCAACCTGTGCATGATTTCTTTTTTAACTCCCCTCACAGACTGCTACTCTGAACTTGGGCCAGCTACTGGCTAAGCGGTTCCCTCAGAAAATTGCGCAATTCTGGAGAGGAACCAGCCTTCCATCTAGAAATTGCACAAATCTACTGGCAGCCTGTTGGGCTCAGAAATTGCGCAATCTTGTCAAACAACCTTCCTTTGGAAAATTTCACAATTTGGCCCAGTAGTGTAGTTCAACCTAGAAATTGTGAAATCCTAGGCAGTAGTCAGTTGCTCCTCCCAGAAATTGCACAATCCCTTGGACAACCAACCCAACTTCCTCCCAGAAATTGCAAAAAAATCCCTCTGAGTCAAGTAGGTTGTTGCATGTGCCTTCAGGTTAACCAGTTCCCTCCGGGACTGAGAAAACTTAACTTGCATGCATTGGCTTCTTTTTCCCAAAATAGCAAAAAGAAACATGCAAAAAACATCCCTAGATTTTAGGGATCTATTTTTAGCAGCTAGAGGTTACATGCAAAGATCATTTTAGAAACTTTCCTCCAAGTTTCGCTTTTTCCTAGATTTGTGGCATGCGCGTCATGAGCCTCAAACTTATTAATTCGATGCTTCAAAGCTCATTCTTCACATCGATCTTGGAGCTTTGACATCCCACAAGACATCCAGGAGTCTTCGGCACATCTAGCTCAATTATTTCTATGTAAGTCCGCTTAACTTGTCTTTTGCAGTGTTTTTGTTGTTTTTCTGTTTTGGCTTGTGTGAGTGTTGTTTTCTTGATTTCTATGAACACTTATTGTTATTTGCATGGTTGTTAGCCTATACAAGCACCATTTTAGTTTTTGTTTGCATCTCACTGCTATCACATCCATGACATTGTTTTGCATGAACGATCGTTGATTCAGTGAGTCGTTTCACACACATGCATGTTGTTCCATTTTCTGAAAATTGCATTCAGTGTTTGCATGAATTATCATTCACTCCTGCTTACACTCAGTATCACCATGCATTCACATATTCATTTGCTTTTAGTTTCCCGTCGGCGGGTCTGGGTAACCTTGGCTTGGACTCTGCCTTGCCCGGAGAGCATTGTCTTGGGTTGTGTGATATTCTTTCCACGACAAGCCCACATAGTTAACTGGGGGGTTAGATCCCCCCCTTCGCTGCATCCATTATGCAACGGGGGGTCATAGGGGTTTGAGGGGGGTAGGTAGGCCCCCTCTACGGGGTCCAGGGTAGCACCCCAGGAAAAATTATTTTGGACCCTATATTAGGTTGGGCAGACCTACTTATGATTTTGTGCATGGTTTTTCGCACATGGTTTTGGACGTGATGGATTTTGGTCCATTGTTTTGGACATGACAGTTTTCGGTCCATGGTATTGGATGTTTCAGCATGTATAAATATGTATTGTAACATTGAAAGGAACATAATGAAAAATCAAGCTGGTAGTCTCGGTTTTGGGATCCAGGGGAAAATCTCTGTGTATGTGTGTTTTATGTGTTATGCTCTCACATTGTTTATTTTCTGTTCTTATAATTCGTATACAGGTAGTTTTTGTACGGGGTTAAAAACTAATTTGGTAGGAGAGCTATTTTGGCTTCAAGGGGATGCCTTTGTTGCTGATGGGTTTCGCTCGGGCCTATGGTAGACCCTGTTCAGTGGGAGATCTATGGGATTGATTCTGGTGGTGAAAGAAGATGGCAAGCAGTGGAAAGATAGAGATCGAGAAATTTAATGGTTAGAGTTTTGAGTTGTGGAAACTCAAGATGGAGGATTTGTTGGTCGATAAAGATCAGTGGATCACAGTAGATCCAGGTACTAAACCAATGGGAATGTCCGATGAAGAATGGAAGAATTTGGATCGAAAGGCAAAGAGCACAATACGATTGTGTATCTCAAATTCAGTATTGTTGAATGTATTAGGGCAAGCTACAACTAAGGCTTTGTGGGACAAGTTAGGGACTTTATACCAATCTAAGTCTCCGGTGAATAAATTGTCCCTATGGAAAAAAATTTATAACCTGAGGATGAAGATGGAGACTTGGTGACAGAGCATCTGAACGCATTTAATACTGTGGTAATTTAGTAATTATCTGTTGATATTAAAATTTCAGATGAAGCTAAGTGCATCAGTTTTTTTTGTTCTCTATCAAATTCATGGGATAGTATGGTTATTGCAATAGGTAGCAATGAAACTGCCTTGCAATTTGATGAAATAGTCTCATCCTGGCTGACAGAGGAGATAAGACGGAAAAATATGGAGAGCCATAATAATGATGCCTTGTCTGCACGAGGATGGTCCCAGAACAAAAACAAAAATAAGTCATCAATTGGGAGATCTAAATCTAGAGGGAGATCTAAATCTCCAGGAAAACCTGTAAGGGTGGTGTGCTAGAAATGCAGAAAGGAAGGGCACTACAAAAGGGACTGTAAATCTAAAGCTCCCGATAAAGGAAAGGGATCTGATGATGCTCTGTTTGTAGAGGCGAAAACCACCTCAAATGAATGTGGAGATGTGTACTTGGATTCTTCAAGTACACATGTAGATCATGAGGCATGGTTGATTGACTCAGGTGCATCCTTTCACTTCACTTCCCATAGAGAGTGGTTCTGCGAGTATGAGAAATATGATGGTGGTGATGTCTTCTTGGGGTATGATACGAAGGCTAGAATCATTGGTTGTGGAAAAGTAAAGTTGAAGTTGCAAGGTTGAAGTGTTAGAACACTTCCAGGTGTTCTGCATATTCCTGCATTGGCGAGAAATCTGATTTCCGTAAGCAAGTTGGATGATGCAGGTGTAAAAACAATGTTCGAGAAGGATACCTGGAAGATGGTTTGGGGAGCACTGGTATTGATGTGGGGAGTTCAGACTGGAACTCTGTACAAGCTGTAAGGTAGCACTTTTGTTGATGGGTGCAACAATTCTATGGTTCTTGAAAGTGGAGAAAAAAATCTAGTGGTCTCTGCAGAGAAAACCATGTTGTGGCATCAAAGGCTTGAACATATTGGAGAGAAGGGCCTTTGAATACTTCATGGTAAAGGTATGGTAGAAGGTATGAGTAACATCTCTCTGGATTTTGATTTCTGTGAAAATTGTGTATATGGGAAGCAGAATTGGTGAGTTTCCCCTCTGGTGGTAAGAGGGCGAAACAGATATTAGAACTTGTGCACAGTCATGTGTTTGGACCTGTGAAGGTTCCATCATTGGGTAAGTCTATGTATTATGTATCATTTATAGATGACTTCTCAAGGAATACATGGATATATTTCCTTAAGAATAAATATGAAGTCTTTGATAGGTTTAAAGAATTTAAGGCTCTGGTGGAAAACCAGACAGAGAAGAAGATAAAGGTGTTGAGGACAGATAACAGTGGAGAGTTTTGCAGTAAGGAATTTGAAGAATTCTGTAAGAAGTGTGGTATAGCATGGCAAAATACTACTCCATACACACCTAAGAAAAATGGAGTTGCAGAAAGAATGAACAAGACATTGATGTAAAGGGCAAGAAGCATGCTCAGTAGTGCCAGTTTAGGACAGGAATTCTGGGCAGAGGTGGTGGAGACATCATGTTACCTAGTCAACAGATCACCTTCATCAACGTTGGAGGATAAGACTCCAAAAGAGGTATGGAATGGTAAGAAACCCTCTCTTTCACATTTGATGGTATTTGAATGTGATGCATGTGTACATGTTCCAAAGGAGAAAAGAACCATGTTGGATAGTAAATCTGAAAATGCATCTTTATTGGGTATAAGGATGGTTTAAAGGTTTATAAGCTTTGGAACCAAGTAATAAGGAATTTTGTGTACAGCCGAGATGTGGTGTTCAGAGAGGTGAAAGATGTTATTAAACATGAAATCCAACCAAAGGAACCTGAGAAGATAGAGTTTGAGCTTAAGGGGGAAGAATCATACTCTACAATAGAGGATGAATCAAAAGATGAAGAGCCACAAACTCCAGGTGTGAGAAGATCAGTTCGAGAAAGAAGGAAACCTGAAAGGTATAGCCCATCTAATTTCTGTTCAAATTTTTCTTTATCTATTACTGATGATGATCCCAGAACTATGAAGGAAGCAGTAAATTCAGAGGATGGAAAACTCTGGAAGGAGGCCATGGTTGATGAAATGGCATCTTTGCACAAAAACGAGGCATGGGATCTAGTGGAGTTGCCAGCTGCAAGGAAACCCATTGGCAGTAAATGGGTGTTCAAGAAGAAGACAAATGCAAAAGGAAAGGTGGAGAAATACAAAGCTCGGTTGGTAGCAAAGGGTTATTCCCAGGAGAAGAGAATTGATTTGGTGATATTTTTTCTCCTGTCACCAAGGTAGCTTCTATTAGATTACTTTTATCTGTTGTTGCTTCTTTTTATTTTGAGGTAGAACAGATGGATGTGAAGACAATGTTTCTTCACAGGGATCTGAAATAGGAGATCTACATGAAGCAACCTGAAGGCTTTGTGGTGAAGGGTAAGAAAGAACTGGTATGCAAGTTAAAGGAGTCTCAGTATGGGTTAAAACAGTCACCAAGGATGTGGTATCAGAAATTTGATAACTTTATATGGGGACTTAGCTTCACTAGAATAAAAGTAGATCATTGTGTGTATTTTTTAATTGGTGACCATGTTATTTATATGGTCTTGTATGTGGATGATATGTTGCTGGTTGGAAATGACAAAATAAATTATCCAAGATTTGAAGACCCAATTGTCCTCCAAATTCGACATGAAATATATTGGTGCTGTAAACTATATTTTGGACATGGAAATTAAAAGAAATCGAGCAAAGAGGAAGCTCTGGTTAAACCAGAGGAAGTATATCGATAAAATATTGCAGAGGTTTAATATGTAGGATAGTAAATTGGTGAAGGTTCCTATTCCCGTAGGTGTAAAGTTACCTGTTGAATAGTGTCCCAAGACACAAGAAGAGGAAGAGGACATGTCTCATGTTCCATATGCAAGTGTAGTTAGTAGCCTGATGTATGTGATTGTCTATACTAGACCAGACATTGCACATGTAGTGGGAGTATTGAGCAGGTTTATGTCAAAACTAGGGAAGGAGCATTGGACAACAGTGAAGTGGCTTTTTAGGTATTTCCGTGGCACTAGTGACAATGGTTTGTGCTACCAAGGAAGACTGGGATTGGACAGAATGTTGGATATCTATGGCTTTGTTGATGCACATTGGGCTAGAGATCTGGATCAAAGAAGATATACAAGTGGGTATGTGTTTAACCTATTTGGAGGTGCAGTTGGTTGGATGAGTAAGAAACAATTTGTAGTGGCACTATCAACTACAGAGGCAGAATACACAGTAGCCACTCATGCAAGCAACAAAGAAGTTTGGTTGCAGAGATTGTGTTCAAGTATGGGGTTAGTACAGGGAGCTATAAGGATAGATTGTGACAACGAAAGTGCAATTTGCTTGGCAAAGAACCCTGCTTACCATTCAAAAGACAAAGACCATTGATGTTTAGTATCATTTTGTGAGGGATATGATAGAAGACAAAAATTTGTTGCTGGTAAAGGTGGACACTTTGAAGAATACTGCAGATGCATTGACAAAATCTGTGAGCTCTGAAAATTTCTCTTGTGTAGAGAAACAATAGGCATTGAAGGGCTGGATAAATTAATAATCTTTCCTGTGGAAAGAAAATAACAAGTAGGAGAATGTTGGGTTGTGTTATATTCTTTCCGCAACTAGCCCACGTAGTTAACCGAGGGGTTAGAGGAGGGGCGGGTCCTGAACTTATGGAGCCATTCGGAGGCCCTAAATGACGTTTTTGGTAAATATGGGAGCAACATGGGTCCACGAACTGATGTTTCTCTTCCCAAAGTTATAGTTCTTGGATAGATATTTCTAACGAGCTATTGTACGCATCAAACGGAGATCGAATGCCAAAGTTACGACCCCGAGAAGTTGATGTACCAATTTACCTAAAATGGGGCCCACAATTTGGCATTTCATCTTCTACTATTAGGTTTTTGGATGTTTAGGGTTTTCCATTGTTTCTCAACAATAAATAGGCCTTTGAGCCTCATTTTAACACAGTTCAAAGGCATGTAGCTGCCACATCTCTTCTCAGAGATAAGCTACCATCACCCTAGCTACTTTATTTCCATTGTTGTTTGTAAGCATATTTTAGTATTTTACATTAATTAAATGAAGTATTATTTCCACTGCATCACTTTGTTTATAGTTATCTCTGTAATTTGTTGTGTTCCTATTTAAATCCGGATCAGTGGTATCAGAGTGGTCTACTTTTTCTCTATTTTTCTTTGCATGTCCCTAACGAGGTCGAGATATAAGGAGTTAGGGCTTGAACTTGTCGAACCTTTGCAAGACCAGCCTCGCAAATCTCGATGGCCTTCCATGGTGGATGAAAAGAAAGATGAGGGGGCAGAAGATCCTATCAAAATCTTGCTTGAAGAATCCCTCAAGTGACAAAGGAACGCGATGATGGAAAGCTTTGCCTAGATCCTTCAGCGGCTACCTAGAGGCAATGCATCAGATTCCAACAGCTACTCTAGAAACACCACACCCTTTAAGGTACAAGTTAACTTTTAAATCCCCATATTTGAGGGTCAGATATGTTATCACTGACAAAATTTCAAAGAAAAAAAAAAGGATCTCCATAAAGAAATCTCACTTCAAGTAAGGATATGCTTCAAAGTTTTGGTAGTTATGTTTGGTATAATCTTTTCAAACATTTCCATTCAATTTTGGAGGGTCTTGAAACATTTGAAAGAATGTTTTAATAGAAAATTTCTCAAATAGCAAATTTTGGGTTGAAACTATGATTTTTGAAACAACTCAGCAGTTTCGTAGCGCGCTACGAAACTGCTGAAGGTGACAGTTTTGTTTTTTGAGGATCTACCTTGAAAGAAAAAGAAGATAATTTTGAAAGGAATGTTGCTGCAGAGGTGTAATAAGATCACTTGAGAAGGTTTGAGCCCTAATCAAAAGGAAAATTCAAGAAATGAAGATAAATACGCATGCTAAACCTTGCGCTACGAAATCAGTGTTTTCGCAGCGCACTGCGAAACCCCTGTAGCAGCCTGTTTCAGCAGAAACAACTGTTTTACTAGGTAACTTCCAAAAGCTTTCCAGAGCAGCTGAGAACTCAATTTTTCAAAATGAAAGAGGATTTTCTTCCTAACATGTTGAATTACAAAAACCTCTTCCACTTTCTTCAAATTGATTATGAGCTGGGAGAAAAGGGTGACCAAAGTTGCGCTACGAAACTGCTGTAGGTGCAGTTTTTCATCTCCTGTTTGACAACTGTTCTTCAAGGATCGATTCTGGGCAGCTGGAGTAGTGTTTCAAAAAACAAAGAGAGGTTTTTGTTAAGAACGGATTGGTTCACAAAAACCGCCTTCAGTTTTTCCAAATACATTTTTTACGAGAAGTTATGACCTCTGTCCCAAGACCTATTTTTCAGCCAGAACAGAGCAAGGGACAGTTACCTGTTTGACACGTGTTTTTCAAGGACAGATTCTGAACAGCTGGAGAAATGTTTTCAAAAACCAGGAGAGGTTTTTGTTCTAGACATCATGGGCTACAGAAACCTTCTTCAGTTTCGTAAAATGTTTCATGGATGAAGGGATAAAGGCTCTGCAATTTTCAAGGATCTAAACCTAAAACCAGGGAAACATGTTCCCTAATTTCTAGGGTTTGTCATCAGCAGTTGGGTGACCACGTGGGAGGCTTCATCAAATTCGACTTCATGGAGTGTTAGGTGTCAAAGAATGCTTTAAATTTTTAGATAAGGTTGTTGTAATCATAATAAGGAGTTACACTCCTAGTTGTATTAGGTCACTAGCACTCCTAGTTAACAGCTAGTTCTAATTAATGGTTTGTTTTATGGTTAGAATAGGTGTCACTGATGGCAAATTCGAATTCTCTTGATGAGGGATGATGGAATCCTAATTGTAAATGCTTTATATAGAGCAAGAGGTCGAATTAGCAAAGGTTGGAGACTTTTTGGCTCAACTGCTGCTCTATGTGCAGACTGTGTATATTTTTAACCTAATGCAGAATTTCTACTTAGACAACTCAAGATTCATGAAGAGTTCTTGTATGTTCTTGTTTTGATGGCATCTTCCAATAATTACATTGCAGTGAGGTTTACTTATGATACTCAGAATTCATCAATGATGCTCTGACTTCCTTCATAGATAAACTAACTCTGTTTCACTGTTTTATATTTACATTTCTGCACTTGAACTCTATCAATGATGCTCTAACTTCCTTCATGTATTTATAAACTGTGTTTCCTTGCATTGTATCTTTGTTTTGTTGATGTATAAAATCTCTCTATGCCCTGACTTCATGTTAAGCTGATCTTGCTGTGTACTGAACATACTTTGACTCCATAGCCCAATGGTAGCCAACCTTCATCTTTCAACCTATAAACATATACAATCACAAACCATAGAGTTAGCCATCTATCATATCTTTAATCTAAATCATTAACCCTTTGAGAGAGCCCTCTCAGGCTGAGGAGGCTAAGCCTTAGTCTAAAGATTGGTTTGAAATAGTTACTTGAAGTCTTCCTGGTTTGCAGCCTTCCAGAGCTTGATTTTGAGATAACATTTTGGTGCGTCTGCCGGGAGCCTGAAGTCTATTCATTCCCGAAATCATGAAGCTAAACTTCTGAAGGTAGCAGGAGCTCAGACATCTATTTGAGGCTGCAAAACTACCTTGGCGACTCCACACATCAAATAAGAAATTGGAAGGTGACTCCACTGCTAGAAGATCAGTAGCTTGATGAAGTTTCAAGATGAATTCCACTGCAAGAATGAATGCCAGGTATGCTCCTATGAATCGGTCTCATATCCCTGGTTTTCCAAATCCTATGCCAAAGGTTGATTGGTTAGAGGATCTTCCAATATTCAAAGATGAAAAGAAAGACAATGCTGCTCTTCATTTGGTTAGGTTTCATATGCATGTGCGCAATCTTAAGGTTCATTTCCCTTAAGATTGTCTCATGAAGATTTTTATGACCACTTTAGAAGGAAAAGCATGGTCTTGGTATAAAAATTTGGAAAATGGTTCAATATATTCGCTTGCTAGTTTTCATGATGAATTCTATGAGATGTATAAAGAATGTCATCCTTCCTTATTGTTGCTCAAAGATTGTTGTAGACATTCTTTAAGTCTTATACAATACTTGGAGGATTGTTATGATGATGATGAATTTATGGATGAAGAAATTTTAGAGGCTCTTCATAACAATGCATTCCAGCACCAAGAAGAAGGTATAACATCTCATGAAACGCAACATGAAGAGCAGCAGGGGTTTACTTGTGAAAACCATGTTTCATCCTTTGATATGAATCATAATGAAGATAAAAATGATTACACACAGCAAGAAGAAATACTGGAGGAAATTTCCTATGACCCTCAGGCGGAGGAAAAGGTTGTTCATTTTTGTGATTCCTTGCAGCAGCTTGCATCAAAGAATGACCTTTATAATGAAGAAAATTACATTGTTTGTGGGCATCATTTAGAAAGGCAGTTGGATAGCATATCTAAAGAATCTGGTGTGGTTGAGAATCAGTTGTCCAGAGATGTAGAATGTTATGATGATCATCAACATAACCATGTATTCTTTGACCCTATAAGTGAATATATGGACAAGCTTTGTACTCCGGTCTTTCATTTTCATTTGCATTATGAAGATCAAGTATATTATGAGTTGATGTGGTCATCCCACTACCATGGTTATTTTGAGGTTGAATGTAGTCAAGAGCCTCCAATATCAGAGAAGACAATTGATTGGCTTTATTGGAAATATCATGTTGCTTGAGCTACAAGTGGAGCTTGCAGCTGATAGGGTAGGTAGGTAGGAAAGTGAAAATAAGCTCAAGGTGACTGAGCATTTTTATTTTTCAGTAGATATAGACTTCTTTCTCCTACAGTGATCATCAAGCTTAAGCCTGAGGTGAAGGCCCAAGGAACTTAATGAAGTTTGTCAAATAAATTTTTGTTCATGATAAGAGGATAAGGCACTGGAACTGCAGGTTCTTAGTGTACCACAAGGGCACACTATCCCAAGTGGAGCCACTGTTATCACTGAAAAAATTTCAAAGAAAAAAAAAAGGATCTCCATAAAGAAATCTCACTTCAAGTAAGGATATGCTTCAAAGTTTTGGTAGTTATGCTTGGTATAATCTTTTCAAACATTTCCATTCAGTTTTGGAGGGTCTTGAAACATTTGAAAGAATGTTTTAATAGAAAAGTTCTCAAATATCAAATTTTGGGTTGAAACTATGGTTTTTGAAACAACTCAGCAGTTTCGTAGCGCGCTACGAAACTGCTGAAGGTGACAGTTTTGTTTTTTGAGGATATACCTTGAAAGAAAAAGAAGATTATTTTGAAAGGGATGTTGCTGCAGAGGTGTAATAAGATCAATTGAGAAGGTTTGAGCCCTAATCAAAAGGAAAATTCAAGAAATGAAGATAAATACGCATGCTAAACCTTGCGCTACGAAATCAGTGTTTTCGCAGCGCGCTGCGAAACCCCTGTAGCAGCCTGTTTCAGCAGAAAAAACAGTTTTACTAGGTAACGTCCAGAAGCTTTCCAGAGCAGCTGAGAACTCAATTTTTCAAACTGAAAGAGGATTTTCTTCCTAACTTGTTGAATTACAAAAACCTCTTCCACTTTCTTCAAATTGATTATGAGCTGGGAGAAAAGAGTGACCAAAGTTGCACTACGAAACTGCTGTAGGTGCAGTTTTTCATCTCCTGTTTGACAATTGTTCTTCAAGGATCGATTCTGGGCAGCTGGAGTAGTGTTTAAATAAACCAAGAGATTTTTTTGTTAAGCACGGATTTTTTCACAAAAACCTCCTTCCGTTTTTCCAAATACATTTTTTACGAGAAGTTATGACCTCTGTCCCAAGACCTATATTTCAGCCAGAACAGAACAAGGGACAGTTACCTGTTTGACACGTGTTTTTCAAGGACAGATTCTGAACAGCTGGAGAAATGTTTTCAAAAACCAGGAGAGGTTTTTGTTCTAGACATCATGGGCTACAAAAACCTCCTTCAGTTTCATAAAATGTGTCATGGATGAAGAGATAAAGGCTCTGCAATTTTCAAGGATCTAAACCTAAAAACAGGGAAACATGTTCCCTAATTTCTAGGGTTTGTCATCAGCAGTTGGGTGACCACGTGGGAGGCTTCATCAAATTCGACTTCATGGAGTGTTAGGTGTCAAATAATGCTTTAAATTTTTAGATAAGGTTGTTGTAATCATAATAAGGAGTTACACTCCTAGTTGTATTAGGTCACTAGCACTCCTAGTTAACAGCTAGTTCTAATTAATGGTTTGTTTTATGGTTAGAATAGGTGTCACTGATGGCAAATTCGAATTCTCTTGATGAGGGATGATGGAATCCTAATTTTAAATGCTTTATATAGAGCAAGAGGTCGAATTAGCAAAGGTTGGAGACTTTTTGGCTCAATTGCTGCTCTATGTGCAGACTGTGTATATTTTTAACCTAATGCAGAATTTCTACTTAGACAACTCAAGATTCATGAAGAGTTATTGTATGTTCTTGTTTTGATGGCATCTTCCAATACTTACGTTGCAGTGAGGTTTACTTATGATACTCAGAATTCATCAATGATGCTCTGACTTCCTTCATAGATAAACTAACTCTGTTTCACTGTTTTATATTTACATTTCTGCACTTGAACTCTATAATGCCTTGACTTCCATGCTAGGTAGAATGTTTTGGCTTCACTACTCAGGATTCAGAGAGGGTTTTTAATGTCCTATTGTCTCATGGCTTTCCTCTTTCACTTACTTGCAGTGGTATGAATACATGTTACTTAGAACTCATCAATGATGCTCTAACTTCCTTCATGTATTTATAAACTGTGTTTCCTTGCATTGTATCTTTGTTTTGTTGATGTATAAAAACTCTCTATGCCCTGACTTCATGTTAAGCTGATCTTGCTGTGGTACTGAACATGCTTTGAATCCATAGCCCAATGGTAGCCAACCTTCATCTTTCAACCTATAAACATATACAATCACAAACCATAGAGTTAGCCATCTATCATATCTTTAATCTAAATCATTAACCCTTTGAGAGAGCCCTCTCAGGCTGAGGAAGCTAAGCCTTAGTCTAAAGATTGATTTGAAATAGTTACTTGAAGTCTTCCTGGTTTGCAGCCTTCCAGAGCTTGATTTTGAGATAACAAGATAGATGCAGATGTCGTAGATAAATGGTAAATCTGCTAGAAGGGTATTTTTTTGTTCATGATTTTTCTAGTCAAAAAAAGATTATTTTTGCTCTTCTCAAAGCAACCCCCCACATCAAGTACTAGTGGGAAACCTACTGCGAGCAAAAGGATGAAAGTACAGGCTAACTATTTCGAGCCACACCCACTTGGAATTAATTTCGGGATGCCATCAAGGAGAAGTACTACCTTGTCAAAAGCTATGAGGACAAATACATGAAGTGGACCACACTGTGGCAGGGAAGGGACCAAGATCTGCCAGAGTTCACCAACATTTTTCATACCCTCTGCACACAGTTGGGTATCAAGGATTCTGAGCTGCATTTGATCCTCAAATACTGTGGCTGCCTACACAGATACATCCAGGAAGAGATGGAATTCCTAAACATCTCCTCTCGGCACACTGTACCGATATGCTGTCAAGATCTAGCAGAATGTTGGGTCCCTATAATACTAGTGATTACCCCATTACTATTGTAGTTATACCCCCTATTTATATTGTTGTGCCCCTATTACCCCCATATTGTTATTTCTGTGCCCCATAGAATCCCTCTATTGTTATTTTTGTGGCTTTATATTATTATTGTTAGGTCGGCTGGATTATATTGTGACTCCTTAGACTCCTATATATAGAAAGGAGGTTTTTTATTTGTATCATCCAAGAATTGTTCATTTATGTAATGTAAAGGAGGTTGCCCCCTCGAAGAGGCTGAATTCTAAGGCGTGGATCTCTCTTTTCTATCTTTTTGTGAGCTGGTTTCATAACATTTGGTATCAGAGCTTTGGATTCTAGGGTTTCGCTGCTCCAAACAAGTCATCGTGGAATTTTCACTATAACTTTCCTTCTGTGACGTTTCAGAAGTTGCAAAAAAAACCATTTGAGAAGAAATCGCGCTGAACCTTGGGTCCGAATTTCAGAGCTTTTTGCGCGATATTTTCCGAGATATGATCTGAGGAAGTTGGCCTTTTTGCAGACTCCTAAATTACATTCAAAATAGGTGACCTTGGGAAAATCATCATAACTTTCTCTCTGGGGATCAGATTGAAATTTCGTAAGAAGGTACAGAAAGAGGACAGACTGTAGTTTCTCGTATGTGTGTTTTAGATTCAAAGGTTGAAACAGGGACTCGTGGCACATCGTACAAGTTCGCTCTACTGAACCTGTCTAAAATCAAGTCACTGTGGGAGATTTCACATAACTCTTCCTTGGAGAATCCAATTTGGCTCAGACTTGTGGCATTGGAAAGAGGACGCAGAAGGCTACTACAGGTAGCAATTTCAGAATTGGATGATTTGAAATTACAAAGATACATCAGATTCAATATCAGGCTTCTATAAAGTGAAAAAAGGTGTGTTGTTTTTTTTTTAATTTTTGTGTAAGCTTGGTTTAACGGAATTCAAAGGGCATAGTAAAGCATTATTATCGGTAACTGATGCCCCGAGGAAAGAAAATGCAAACACCTAGTAAGGAACCTGAAAGCTCTAGCATGACTCATGAAGAAGAGGAAGAAATGCTACATGATATATCAAAATTACAAGAACAAGTGCAACAAATGTCACGCTCACAAAAGCTAACAGAAGCTAAGGTAAATGGCGTGGAATCTAAGATAAAGGGCATGGAAGCTAAGATGGAGGATTCGATGGCAAATTTGAAGACAGACATGGAAGAATTGAAGAAGTTGCTACAAGAAAGGGTCACTAATGGTGAAAAGGTAGTAAAGGAAACTCATGATGAGAACAAAAGAAATGTTAATCATGATTCCATAGACTCTAATGTTGGATCGAAGACTCACCATGTTCCAAAAATCGATATGAGGAAGTTTGATGGCAAGGATCCCGCCACATGGATATTACAGATGGAGCAATTCTTCGATCTCAATAATGTGCAAAACACACAAAAGGTACGTATGGCAACTTTATATTTGGAACCAAATCAGTTTGTATGGTATCAATGGCTTTGTTCTCGTAAACAATTTATCACTTGGGCAATTTTTACGGAAGAATTGATAGCACATTATGAGGATACAAAAAGCAACACTTTTTTTAGCCAATTGATAAGTCTCAAACAAAAGGGTTCAATAATGGAGCACATTGAGGAGTTCCAAAAATTGAACATAAGGGTAAAAGATATTCCAGAGGAGCATAGGATTGATGTGTTCATAGGGTCTTTAAAGGATAATATCCAACATGATGTGCGCCTTTGGGAACCTGATTCATTAGAGAAGGCATTCAGGTTAGCAAGAAAAATGGAAAGCAAAATTATGGCAACTAGGAAGCATACCATTCACAACTATAAAGACGGAAGTGTTGTTGCCCATAGTCTTCCACAACCTACAAGGTTGACACCACAACAATTGGAAGAAAAAAGAGCAAAAGGGCTTTGTTACAATTGTGATAGCAAATACACAAAAGGTCATAAGTGTGCTGAGAAGAAATTATTCTACATAGATTGTGAAGAGGAAGAAGAAAAGGAGCAAGAAAGGTCAAAAGAAGAGGATATATTCCAGGAACAAAGCCTAGATGAAGAACAAATAAATCCGACCATATCTTGTAATGCATTGGCGGGAATTACCACTCCTCAAACCATCAAGATAGAAGGACAAATCAAGAAGAAAAAGGTAATAGTGTTGATTGATTCAGGAAGCACCCACAATTTTATTCATTGTAGGGTAGCAAAAGAATTGAATTGCTTCCTATATCCAGCACCAGAGTGTCAAGTGATGATTGCAAATGGAGGAACAATAAATTGTTCTGGAAAGTGCCATAATATCAAGCTATCCATGGGAGAATATGTATTGACTAGCCCAATGCTTTCCATTCCAATGGGAGGTGCTGATGTTGTACTAGGAGTCCAATGGCTACAATCCTTGGGTACAATAGCTTTTAATTTTCAAGAAATTTTCTGTGGAAGGAAAGGAAGTTGAATTAAGGGGTATTGCAGGGAAACCAGGAAAGATAATCAGCTCTAATGGCATGACAAAGCTTCTAAAAAAGGAGCAAAGAGGTGTAATTGCACAATTATGTTCGCTAGATGTTTCCACATTGGAATCATCTATTTCTCCAGATCTCCAAAAAGTCTTGGACAATCATTCCAAGGTATTTGAGACTCCCAAAGGTCTCCCACCTATGCGTGATCATGATCATGCTATTCATCTGATTCCAGGAAGTGTTCCTCCAAACATCAGGCCGTACAGATATCCATATGTCCAAAAAAGTGAAATTGAACGTATGGTTGCAGAAATGCTAGAGGCTGGTATAATTCAACCGAGTCAAAGTTCTTTCTCAGCTCCAGTAGTATTGGTGCACAAGAAGGATGGATCATGGCGCATGTGTCCAGATTATAGGGAGCTCAACAAGCTCACTATTAAAGATAAGTTCCCCATTCCTGTTATTGATGAATTACTGGATGAATTGCATGGATCAATTTACTTCACCAAGTTGGATCTTCGTTCAGGATATCATCAAATCAGAATGAAGATTGAAGACATTCCGAAAACGGCATTTAGAACTCATGAGGGTCATTATGAATTTTTGGTCATGCCTTTTGGCCTTACCAATGCACCTTCAACATTTCAAGGTTTGATGAATTCAATTTTCAAACCATTCCTTAGAAAATTTGTGTTAGTATTTTTTGATGATATACTAATCTACAACAAGTCTTGGAAGGATCATGTTGAACATGTTGACAGGGTGCTACAACTATTGGAGGAGAAACAATTATATGCAAAAAGATCCAAATGTTTCTTTGGAGTCCAGGAGGTGGAATATTTGGGTCATATTGTATCTCATGAAGGAGTTAAGGTAGACCCTAGCAAAATTAAAGCCATTAAGGAATGGAAAATCCCCACATCCATAAAGCATCTGCGAGGATTTCTTGGGTTGACAGGGTATTATCGCAAGTTTGTTAAGAATTATGGGAGAATAGCAGCACCTCTAACAACATTATTGAAGAAAGATTCATTTTCATGGACTTCCGAAGCAACAAAGGCCTTTGAACATCTTAAAGAGGCAATGTGCCAAGCACCGGTCTTAGCTACACCGGACTTCACAAAAACCTTTATTGTGGAATGTGATGCTTCAGGAAATGGAATTGGTGTGTTCTAATGCAAGATGAAAGACCCATTGCTTTTGAAAGTCGTCCAATCAAGGGAAAGTTTTTAAGCAAAGCTATTTATGAGAAGGAAATGTTGGCAATACTCCATGCACTTAAGAAATGGCGACCCTACCTAATGGGAAGACACTTCAAGGTAAAAACGGATCATGATAGCCTTAAATACTTTTTAGAACAAAGATTATCCTCTGAAGAGCAACAAAAGTGGGTCACAAAGATGTTGGGTTATGACTTTGAAATCATCTACAAAAAAGGGAAGCAAAATGTGGTGGCAGATGCACTCTCAAGAAAGGATGAGGATGTGGAAGCATTGTTGTGTGCCATTTCTATTATCCAACCAGATTGGATAAATGAAGCAAGGGGGGAATGGAAGAATGACGAAGAAGTGTGGGCACTTATTCAAAAGCTACAACAAGATTCCAGTACTTCTGATACATTTAGCTGGCAAAATGATTCGTTATGGTACAAAGATCGCTTATACCTCTGTAAGAATTCCCAGCTAAAACAAAAGATTCTTATGGAATTGCACACTTCTCCCTTAGGAGGGCACTCAGGATTTTTAAAAACTTACCACAAGGTTAAGAAGGAATTTTTTTGGGATGGCCTTAAATCAGATATTCAAAAGTTTGTGGCGGAATGTTTGGTTTGCCAGCAAAATAAAGTTGAAACAATTAAGACACCAGGTCTATTACAACCTTTATCCATTCCAAGCCAACATTGGGAGGAGGTTTCAATGGATTTTATCACAGGTTTACCCAAGTCTGAGGGAAAGAGTGTCATCATGGTGGTAGTTGACAGACTTACCAAGTATGCACACTTTTGTGCATTATCACATCCATTTAAAGCCAGTACAGTTTCTACTGCATTTATGGAAACAGTTCAAAAGCTACATGGAAACCCAAAGATTATTGTAAGTGACAGAGATCCCATTTTCACTGGAAATTTTTGGACAGAATTATTTTCTTGTCTTGGTACTCAGTTAGCTCATAGCTCATCTTATCATCCTCAATCTGATGGGCAAACTGAGATAGTAAACAAATGTTTGGAAGGATATCTTCGTTGCTTTGTATCTGATAAACAGACACAATGGGTCAAATGGTTGCCTCTGGCTGAATGGTGGTATAACACTTCCTTAAGGTTTAGGTAGTGGAGCATCACATCGAACATCAACAACAAGTCCTCCAACTGTTAAAGGATAACCTCGTGTTGGCACAAAATAGAATGAAACAACAGGCAGATCAACATCGCAGTGAAAGAAGTTTTGATGTAGGTGATTGGGTATTCCTACAGCTACAACCATATAAGCAAATGTCCCTAAAGCAGCAAACAAAAGAAGCAAGACTTTGGATCTATGAATTCGAAGACCAAAGGACAAATCCAAGGCAGGGTGACCCAAGACAACCCATCGAAGCCACAAGAAAACAACACCATGAAGTCGAAGAAGGACACAGGAAAGTGGTTTGAGTTCCATAAGAGCCCCACTCACAACCCAAGTGAGTGTCGAACCAAGCAGTCGCTGGTAGCCAAGTTGAAGGCTTCCAAATCAGATGCATGTTCTGATCCTGAGTAAAACTTGACAAGGAGAATGGCAAAGGAAAGCAGATCATTGATGTGGATCCCAGCGTCACTGTTGCCATAGCCAAGATCTAGAAGAATGAACTTGAAGATCCAAAGGAGGGGGAGTGTCTTTTCCACTCACAGATGTGGGTGAAGGGTTTGCCGCTACAATTCATTATTGACAGCAAAGAACCTCATTTCAGCAAAGGTCGTGCAGCGGTTAGGCCTACCGACTACACCACACCTATAGCCATACAGTATCGGGTGGCTTCACCAAGGATGATATCTCTGTGTTTGCTAGGAGTTCCACCTTCTCTACAACATCAAACCCTTCACGGATGAGGTATTGTGTGATGTTGCACCTCTGAATGTTTGTGATGTATTATTAGGGTAGCCATACTTATGGAGGCGACATGCTATATATGAGTCAAGGCCTCGCATTTTTATTATTAGTTTGGGTAATTCATTATACAGGATACCAAAGGTAGCCCCACCTACCACCACCTCTTTGATCTCTGCTAAGAAATGTAGCAAGATCGTCTCCTGGACTAGGAATTTCATTTTTTGTCTAGTTCACTCCCAAAGTAAGGGGAAGGTCATCGCCACATCCATGACCCCCATGAAGCGTTCCTCCAAGGAACAGCTTCTCCTCACCCACAGGGGAACCACACAAGTTTCAGATGGGCAATAGAAGTTGGTTACATCTGCAAAAAGAATGCCTTACGAGAGCCCATCAGAAGCTCAGACCACTCTGACATGGTCCTTAAATCATTACCAAGGTTGTGGGAAACAATGCTTTGGAGCACAACATTCCTCCATTCCTTTGTTTTCACTGAGTGTTCAATGTGGAATGCCCTCGGCCATGCTTCCCACCATTACTAGACACATCAAAGATTGCAGAACAACTTACCAAGGACCAAGTTTAGCAGATGGAGGAACTCAACGCAATGGGGACCATTGCTTCCTAAGGAGGGAGGAATGATCGAGGTGGATGTTGGTGGCCACCCACCTATCCCACTTGGACCCCCACAGCTGTCACTTTTAGTTTTTTAGTTTCCTAAATTGTAGCAAAGTTTACTATTTTTAGCAGTTTTTCGGGTCTTGAACTTCCAGAACCATTTTGAGGCCCTAAACGAAGGTTTTTGCAAAATATGGGAGCAACATGGGTCCATAGACAGATTTTTCTCTTCCCAAAGTTATATTTCTCGAATAGATCTTTCTAACGAGCTATTGTACGCGTCAAGTGGAGATCAGGTGCCAAAGTTACGACCCCGAGAAGTTTATGTACCTATTGACCCAAAATGTGGCCCACAGTTTGGCATTTCATCTTCTAGGGTTAGGTTTTTGGATGTTTAGGGTTTTCCATTGTTTCTCAAGAATAAATAGGCCTTCAAGCCTCATTGTAACACAGTTCAGAGGCATGTAGCCGCCACATCTCTTCTCAGAGATAAGCTATCATCACCATAGCTAGTTTATTTCCATTGTTGTTTGTAAGCATATTTCATTATTTTACATTAATGAAATGAAGTATTATTTCCGCTGCATCTCTTTGTTTATGGTTACCTCTATAATTTTTTGTGTTTCTGCTTAAATCTGGATCACTATGTATATGTGTTTTATGTGTTATGCTCTCGCATTGTTTATTTTTTGTTCTTAGAATTCGTATGTAGGTAATTTCTGTACGGGGTTAAAACTTACACATTGCGCAATTATGAGAGGGAAGGCTCTACCTTCCTCCCAAAAAATGTGCAAATCTAGCTAGTCAGTACCCTCCAGTCTTGCTTTGTGTAATTCTGAGAGGTAGTGACTGTTGGCCCATGAAATTGCGTAATTCAGTCCCTGGGCCTGCATCACTTGCTAGCTTAAACTGCGCATTGCACAATCCTAGCACCCAGAAAATCAGTCTGGATTGTGCATTGTGAAATTCCAATAGTCAACCAACCTCCTGATAATCTAACTTCCTTTTGCGCAGTTCTGGCAGTCAGTCTCCCGGCCTCCTAGTGAAAATTGCGCAATCCTTGCCAGCAGTTCCCCGGGTATGTTGCATGTCATTCTTCAAGTTTTCTTTCATTTTAACTGACATATTTCTTACATGTCACCATGTCTCTAGATATAGCATGCGTTTTTCATCTCTCAGCAGTTTAGGATCAATGGACTCTAAGAGAGTAGGGTCAAAGGACACCAATGGAAGCGCAACTGGAGCAGTAGTTGAGCGAGTGTTTGTGAGTTTGTCGATATACAAACACACCAAGTTGATTGTAGACAAAGACTTTAAGATGAAATGGAAAGATTTCAATGATGCATTCTCAGGCACATTTGGGGAAGATCTCGAAGACCGCCAAGTCTATGTAAACATTTACAAGCCTGGTTTATACCGGATTGCATGCACATATCCTGTGTTCCCATGCACAGACATGATTCATTGGATCGTCTCACACACTGACCTCGAGATAATGGTATTGAGCAGTGTCAGCAGGACAAATATTGCTACCTGTAGGGCACATGTTATTGGAAGATGTACCATTTTCCGAAGCCAGTGATCACCATGGAGACACCCTTCATCATACCCAGTAGCAATGCCAACCCCAGGGATATCTTGAAGAACTGGGTGAAGGAGCCAGCCAAATTCAGGATGACACCCAACCATATTTACAAGACGAAGATATTGTGGAAGGTGTATCTGTACTTGGTCATCTTTTCATGTCGCTTTTACGGCCAAGAGAGCACAGAGACCTTCCCGCAGAGATGGGTGATTGCATTGGACCAAATTTCCATTGAAGGCAAAGCATGCAACTAGTCCGACATGTTGGCTCACAGGCTGAAGGAATAGGTAATAGGAGCTTTGTAGCCACCCAAAGGTCAGCAACCAGAAATCTACATGTCTACTTACATCTTCAATGCAATCTATGCTTGTCAAGGGTTCCTGGGCTTGAAGTGGGCATGGACACCAGTGGATTTTTCTATCAATACTTATTGTAAAAAAAAATTCGAAAGCAACTTTCGAGGAGTCATCACACAACTATCATATCATTTTGTCACCTCGGTGTACAAGAAGATATTTGAGCAAGATGCACCTTGCATGTCAAAGGAAACAATGGAGGCACTGATCAACATAGCAGATTGGTATGCCTCACCTCTTGGCACCTTCATATGGATGTAAAGTGTGGAGAAGCCTCTGCATGTTTTGTCGAAGTTTTCCATGGACAAGCTCATCATGCTAGAAGTATCGTACCACATATCCGCAGGACTGTCAGCTAGGCTGCATCGAAAGGAGAAGGCACCTTGGCCCACTCTTCCATTGTGGATCGGGTTTTATGCGATACAAAATCTCAAGCATGCAGATGCTGAAACAAAAGAGTTCAAGAAATATCATATCGGCACTAGAAGCTTTAATCTATATGACCCGCATTGTTTTGTGAAGGATCACTACATGAGAGTACAGTTTCCGTGGATCCACAGGGCATGTCATTGGGCGAAAGAAAACCCATGGAGATACTGTCACAGCTTCTTCAAGCCCAAAGAACTGGTCGGCATCATTGTGGAATGGTTAGTGAAGCATCATGAAGCAGCATCCAAGAGAGCACCAGTAGCAGAGGTAACATATCGACGCGCATTAAAGGCAAGAGAAATATTGTCAACAGTGTAGAGGTAGAACAAAGCTGCAATTTCATAGTAGACCCACTTGTGTAGAAATAAGCTTTGGAAATAGAGGCGAAGAGGCAACAATGCGACAAGAGGACCGCACAAAGGCAGAGAGAGGAGGAAATAGTGAAGGAGTTGCATGAGTTGAAGGAGAAACTCCGGAAGGAACAGGATCTGCGCAAACAGGAGAAGGAAGCACAGTAAGGATAGATATGACAGGGGGTGAAACATGTAAAAATAGATGAAACTTCACCCGTACAAGTAGTAGACTCATCCAAGCAGCTAGTGCAAAGAAGACAGGGTGAGCAATCACAAGAGCAGGACTTCTTTCAAGAGATTGAACGAGCACTTGAGAAGAAGGATACAGAAATGGAGTAGCCAGAGTTAGAACAAGATATTGACCTCATGCCTTACCACCAAGAGGTCGACCCACCATCTTCATCGGATCTGGAAGTAGAGAAAGTCCCAAGTGACCAAGGATACACTGAGATCCTTGGAGATAGTCCGAAAGAAGAGATGCACAACATACCATTCAACGAGTCGCAACATAGAGTTATGACATCGCGTAGAGTGTCTACCCCAGATGACCACACATCTCCTGCATATTCTGAGGAACGAATGATCGTGTCTGATGTGCGCAAGCATACAACAACTTTGGCTGATGCTACCAGAGCATATGTCATAGCCACCAGCTTGAGTGTTCACTTCTTGATAGCAGAGAAAGAGTGAATGGCTAATGAGTTACAAATATCCAAGTAGGGAGGAGAACAAGTTACAACATCTGCCCTGAGAGAGTTGTAGAAGGAGATATTGGATGAGGTATCATCCCTTGACACGGTCATGTGGGTGTTGTATTCCAGATTTGGTACAGTGTATAAGGCAGTTGTCCATCTCAATAGTTGGCGGCAACGATGTGCTAGGAGAACACATATCTTGTGAAACTTGCATGCTATTGTTGACCACATGCAAACATGGACAATGAGATACAAGGGAGCCCTATTACACTAGCCCAATATGGTGAAGCCCAAAGCGGTTGAGTTGAAGGCACACATCTGAAGTCAGATTTGGAACATTGAAGAACTCCCGTAGCTCATCACTAGTTTGCAGGCTTCCCATGCACAGTTATTCAGGAGCATGAATGTTGTTGTGCATGCATATGTGATCCCATATATTGGGACATTCACTAAGGAAAAGAGAAAGGCACAAGTATGACTGGAGCTTGAATCCTACTTTGATGAGTTGATGCGCATAGCCACCAACACAGATTTGGCGATCAGTGCAAACACCATTCATCTGTATGTCGTTGGTCCAGCCACACTCAAGAAAATGAAGCATGTGTTATTAGATGAGTTAGACAGAGGAGCCAGAGTAGTGTACCTAGATGCAATAGAGGCAAGAGTTCGTTTCCAGAAAGATGTCACTACAGAGCACATAGACACCATTGTGGACTACCAAGCTTGGCCTCATTTCACCACCGTCGACTATCATGAGAATGTCGAAGAGTTGGTCTTCCTGTATTTGTCTGAGTCATAATGATGTCTTGGATGGCTTGATCAAGCCTATTTTATCTCAGATGGGTACATGTGCAGATTGTAGGTAACATCTTGTCAAGTGGAAGTTCAAGTGTCGATAGTTGAATGTAACAGTCATAGAGTAGTTGAAGAGTCATGAGCGTATATGTACAATCAGAAAGGGGAATGTCAAGGGTAACCAAACCCTTTTTTATATATAGTCCCTGATAACTCATTGTATAGGATTTTGGTCAACCAAGCTTCCGATAGGAGTATCTTAGAGAAATATTGGAGAGTATTGTAACGAACCTTGGCTTCTCCACAATACAGAGCTAGTACATCTCTTTGGAGTAGGCAACAATGACTGTAACGTTCCACTATCGGGACTAGTAGTTGGTAATGGTTGTATTGTATGATTGGAACTTTCACTTATTAATATAATAGAGCCAACAACATTTCATGCATATGTTGTTATTGTATTTCAGCTAACTTGTTTACTCTAATTATATATGTATCTATTTCCTTATGCATGTGTGTATAGACTCTTTATGTATATGTATGTATGAATATTACTGAAATATGTTGTTGGTTTAACCATCACTTTGGATTATTAGCTTACTTTCTTTTCAGTTTGTGATGCATCTTCGCTCGTGTGTTCCCTTCTTAGCCATGTGCTTCCACAGGTTTCTAAAGATCACACTCACCTCACTCTCTATGTGTTAGAACTGTTCATGCACCTTCCTTGACTTGCTGCATATGTCACACCCTTGCTACAAACAGGGATATCTTACTTGCCACTGCATGCAATCGTGGTCAAGGCGATACCGTACGACCCACTACTGGGACTCCTACACTAAACATTCTGAGGTCTAGTTGGGACTTCTTACTGGGGAGATCCCCTGACATGTTGGTGAGTCTAGCACCGTTAACGTTTTTGACACTAAAAGGAGGGCTAGATGATAAGTTGTGTCCTCTTATCCTATTTTGAACCTTTGTACATATATCATGGATTCTATTACAATCATTCCTCCACGATGTCTTTCACATGCCAAACGTCTCAACATCTAGAGGGATTGTTTTTTATCTCTTGTCTGAATTCACATATGATGTTGAAGGCGAAGTAGCCTGGCCTGAGTACTTAGAATACTTCTATAAATTCCTTGATAATGCAGATGTGTTCTATGTAGAATAGGTCAGCCTGTTGCTTGCATACACACTTCACGAATCCCCACAACGGTGGTGCTGGAGTCTACCTCCCGGTAGCGTGCACTCACTTGAGTAGTTTTTTGATCTCATTGAATCCACTTTCCATCATTTTGATCTAGAACCTCTTGAAAAAATAAGTGTTACAACAACAAAAGGCCCCGCATGAATTGCCTATGGAATTTTGGGACCACTTTCGTGTGTTGCAGTTTCAAGCTCTGAAAAGTCAAATGAAATTCAAGTTTCTCATGGACATATTTGAGTATTATCTCACCAAAATTTTTAATCCTAAAAGAAAGTTCAAGCCCAAGCCCTGCTCAGCATACTTTGGTGATGGAGCTGCGCAATCACAACTGGACACGGTCGCTGTCACAAGTGACTACCTGCCATCCCCTCATCAAACAAATCCACCACTGCATAGTGACATGGGAGAGTAGGCACACATCCATTCAACTGTCACATCCTCCAAACATCACTTCTCTTAATTTTCTTGCAAAGCTAGTTGTGAATCCCATGGGTTGTCACATGTCTGTTTTACCTCAACCTCAGTCTTCATGTTCTATTGATCCTTTGTTTTGCACTGTCTTATGTTCTTCCATTTCTGACTCTACACTTGTTATGAACGAGGATCAAGCTATCGACAGAGTTGGTGTTGCACAACCAACATGCACTGTCATTCATGAAGAGTATGACTAGGAGTTTGAGCATCAATCCTCAGCGAAGGATGACTCCCTTCTGTCTGAGCCTCCTCTGTTTTTTCGTGACATATTTAGTGATTCTTCCATCCCTGATTTCACATGTGTATCTCCATCTATGGATGCACCAATTTTTGATCATTCACAGAACACACACGGATTTCAGTCCATCATACGACAATGAAGAGGACAAACTATTCATTGAAAATCCACTTGATTTTTCATTTGCATTTTCCATAAACACAGAGGGTGAATTTTTCCACTTCTTATCTACCCCTCTATCTGATTCATAAAATCATGAGGATGCTGATGAGATAATTGATTTTTTTATCATATCTTTCATGATCTATTTACTCCCGTATTCGATCACGATGATGATTCTATCACAGATGATTTTTCCAAACCACCTGTTTATGATGATCTATCTATCGATGAAGTTGAAACTCCCTAGACTGTCAAGGCACTTCAGCTCGCGCTGATGGTTATGTTTGGCCCTTGCTGATCTAGGTGGATCTTCAGATACAATGGCATGGAAAAAGCTCAGAAATCAAATTGATCGGAATGAAGTCAACTCAGGATCAGAATGTAGATCTCATCATCCTGATTCCAACGGGCAAAAGGCACTTCAATCCGAGTTCAGATGATGAAGTTATTGCTAAAATAAGGATGCTTTGATCCTTAAGAAAATGAGGATTTTCCGTTGAAAATGGGTTTTAAGCCTTAAAGGCAAAATCACAATCAGAGGACTTATGGAGGCGGACTTAAGTGAGGAGTAGTGGAATCCCTGATCGCCGATCTCCGATCAAATAGGATCGACAGACCGGAGGCAACCGGATCGAAGGTCTTACATATATACATATCGGCGAACATGCAGAGCGATCGACAATAAATCAATTGGCAAAACCATTATCGGGACACCTGGGGTGATATATGAGCGGGACCAATGCGATCGACCGACACCGATATTGGCGATCGGTGATCGGCGATTGGCATTTTCCTGTTAACAGGACCTTGGAAACAACGATATTCTGATTTCCACCTCAGGTCGGACCCGATAGTCATATAAGTCCGATTTAATGATTTTTGAAGTCCAGGTAAATGGTTTTGGGGCATATTTTTAGTGTTTTTAGGATTTTTAAGGCCTTATCACCTCAATGATAAAAAGGCCATTTAAAGAAGCGGTTGCACTCGCTGACCCTTCCACACTACCGGTCTCCATTTTGAACCAGACAAGCCCTGATTTGAATGGGGTTTTTTCCAAAGAATCCATTATAAAGCCACGATAATTGGAAAGAGCAGGAGGAGACGTTTCGAGCAGCACATTGTTTTGTTTGGCAGGAGGCCAAGAGTGCTATTTTTCTGTGTTTAGACAGTTTACATGACTCCATCCCCTTCATTGTTATGGACGCTTTGGTGTTGCTTAGCTCTCCATCTCAGGCATCCATTTCACAAGCCATCTTGCATATTGGAGGTATAAGCCTCTTGTGGGTAGTTGATGATTGTAATTCTCTTTTCTTTCATGCCATTTAATAAGAAGGTCCTCCCCATTGTTGAGATGAGCCCGGAGATGTAGTCCGAATTGGGTGAACTTCGTTATCAAGCCTTGGTGTCTTCTTTTGTGCCTTTTATGTGTTTAATTCTTCTTTTCTTATGTGCACATTTTTGTATTAAGTTGCAATTTTGCATGTGATTCTTTTCTATACATCTATAAGCGAAAACATCCTAGATCAAGTGGTATCAGAGCAGAGATTTTTAGATGTGAATTGCATGTTTGCATGCTAACAAGAAGCAGGCTTCAAAGAGGCGAAGGGGAGCTAGGACCTTTCAATCCAGAGGCAAGGCATGCACCTTGGAGAAGAAACATGGCTAAAGATGAAGCTCATATTGAAGAGGAGCACAATTTCAAAAAGACTTTCAATTCAATGGTAGAGAACATCAGTCACCTAGTTTTAAGACAAGAGAAAGTATAGGAGAAAAATCTAGAAGGACAAGGTTCAGCACATGGGAATGGTGGAGAAGAACCCCCTCCTTCTCCTTCTAGTAGTGAAGGTTCTCCTTCCTCTCACCACCATAATCAGAGAAATCCAAAGGATGCATCTAAGAAACCTTTTTTTAATTAGATTTTAAATTTGATCTTCCTGTGTTTAATGGTGAAAGTAATACAGAGAAGCTTAATAAATGGATCAAGCAGATTGAATTTTACTATAGGATTCAGCAAATCGTAGAGGATGAGGTGAAAATCCAGTTGGCCTCTCTATGGCTGAGCAACACATCTCTCGTTTAGTGGAAGAGAAAATTATAGTGCAGTAAAAATGTGGGTAAGCTCTTTTCCTCATGATCTGATTTCACTTCTACGTTAAGGGAACAGTTTTATCCCTTAGGATACAAACAGAAAGGTTTGATGAATTGGCAATACTTAAGGCAAGGCAAAGGGCAGGATGTTCAGAGTTTTACAAAAGAATTTAGGAAGCAAGCGCTGAATTTGGGTATTGCACTTGATGCACCTGAAGTTGTAACTAATTATATTGGCTCACTACATAGTTATATTAGGCATTCATTGCTATTGTTTGAACCAACCACTATAGTGTAAAAGCAATTCATATTGAGAACAGGGGCAAGAATGAAAGAGAGGATCAGTCCAGAAAGCCACCGTTCAAACCTTCCAATGGAAAATCCAAAGTGAAATGGAAAGGGAAGGAGAAGAAAACAGCAGTAGCCAAAGAAGGAGAGCATCCTTATTGCAATCACTGCAAGAAGGAAGGCCACAATGATGATCACTGGTGGAAGCAGCACCCAGAAAGGCATCCAAATAAGTATGGAGGAAAAGGGAAGTAGAAAACAGTGGCAGTGGCACAACAAGACCTTGGATCAGATTCGGGAGATGAAGCACTAGTCACAGTAGTGGGAACAAAAGGTACCCTTACACCTCCTATTGATTCTAAATCGCATGAAAGCACTAGTTCTGTAGATGAGTCCCTTTCGAATGATAGAAAAAGAATTGAATTATTTCATATCAGAGTTGTAGTAAATCATACCAAGGTTGAAACTCTGTTTGACACTAGGTCCCAAGAAAACTTAATTGTAGTATCCCTGGTAAAGAAACTTGGCTTAGAGACAAAACCACACCCGAAACCTTACCCACTGGGATGGATACATGATAAAGTGAAATTGAATGTAACCCAGAAGTGCAAGGTCAAATTTGTGATTGCGTCTAAGCTGGTAGATGAAGTAGAAATGGATGTAATACCACTAGATATCTGTGGCATGGTATTAGGGAGCCCATACCTGTATGACAGAAAAGAAGTCTTTTTCCGCCATGAGAATAAATATCACATAACCAAGGATGGGGTAGAATACATAGTGTAGGCTCATCAAAATAAGATTAATGCCAGCCTCATAAGCATTGGGCAAATGAAATGACTGGTGAATTCCAGTAAATGCTTATGGTTGTAAGGGGGAAGGAGGCAAAATTCAATGATGCGTTCCAGGGATGCGATAGGAAGCATAAGCAGGAATTGATGGCATTGATTTCTAGTTATACTGAATTGTTTCAGGAGCCGAAGGGATTACCTCCGAAGAGGCAAATCCAACATGAAATCCATCTATTGCATCATGCCCCTCTACCAAATATCAACATGTACAGGATGTCGGAAATTGATATGGAGAAGATCAAGAAGCAAGTGTAGGAATTGCTGGACCAAGGTGTCATCAGGCCGAGCTCCTCTCCATGTGGTTGGCCGATTGTTCTAGTGCCAAAGAAAGACGGAAATTGGAGGATGTGCGTGGATTACCGTGCACTCAACAAGATATCGATGAAAAATCAGTATCCCCTCCCATGCATAGATGATTTATTAGACCAATTAAAAAGTGTTGTTTATTTCAAAAAGTTGGATTTGTGCAGTGGCTATCACCAGGTCAAAATTGCAGAGTATGACGTGTGGAAAACCGCCTTCAAGACCAAGTAGGGGCTGTTCAAATGGATGGTGATGCCATTCAAGCTTTGTAATGCTCCAACCACTTATATGCAGGCTATGAATGATATATTTCAGCCTTTCATTGATGAGTTTGTTCTTGTGTATTTAGATGATATACTAGTTTTTAGCAAAAGTTGGTTTGAACGTGTGATTCATATAAATAAAGTGCTTGATGTGCTGAAGAAAGAAAAACTCTTTGTAAAATTGTCAAAGTGTGAGTTCGAGAAAATCTCTTTGGGTTACCTAGGTCATATTGTTGGGCATGGTTAGTTAAAAATCAATCCCTCTAAAGTTGAAGCAATTGTAAATTGGCCTAAGCCTAATAGTGTAACTGAGGTCTGTAGCTTTTTAGGTGTAGTCCAGTATTGGAGGAGATTTATTGCTAATTTCTCTGTTATTGCAGCACCTTTGCACACATTGACAAGTGTGAAACAGGTATTTGAATGGAGAGGAAGACATCAGAAGTCCTTCGAAACATTGAAGGAAAAGATCAGCACCACACCAGTCTTAGCCTTACCTAATCTCCAACAGCCATTTGAGATCGAAACCGATGTAGAGGTTATGCCATGGGAGATGTATTGATGCAGCAAAAGAAGCCAATTTGTTACCATTCTGAGAAGTTTTCTCAAGCTGTGATAAACTATCCCACCTATGACAAGGAGCTTTATGCCTTGGTGCAAAGTGTGAAAAAGTGGAAACACTACCTGATCAGCAAGGAGACCATCATCCATACAGATCATCAACCCTTGTAGTACCTTCAATCACAAACCAAGTTGCATCCATATCATCATTTCAAGTGGATGGGCTTTGTTCAACAGTTTCATCTGGTAATAAAGCATAAGAAGGGCACTAGCAATAAAGTGGCTGATATGTTATCTCGCCCTCCTATTTCTGCTTCTATTATTTTTCATAATGCTTTGTTATCTTTTGAAAGTTATGCTAAACAATATGCTAATGATGATGAATTTAAGGATGTTTATGCAAAACTAACCCATGGTTCATAGGTGGACAACTATCACTTGCAGGGGAAATTGTTGTATCACCTTGGTAAATTGTGTGTTTCCACGGGAGAAAGAGTACATGTAATTTGAGAGGCCCACACCTCTCTTGTGTCTGGACACTTTGGTGTCGAAGAGACTTATGTCATGTATAAAGATTTTGTTTTTGGCCTCATATGTAAAAAATTGTGACTCACTATGTAAAGGGTTGTGTGATGTGTTCTGTTTCAAAGCCCTCTAATAGAAAACTTGGGCTCTACACACCACTCCCTATTCCGATTCGTCCATGGAAAGTGTGTCAATGGACTTTGTAGGAGGTTTACATTTGTCTAGGAAGAGTCAAGACTATTTGTATGTTGTCGTTGACCATTTCAACAAGATGTGTATTCTTATGCCTTATAAAAAGTAGATTACTGCAGAGCAGACTGCTTCTCTTTTCTTTCAACATGTTTGGGTCCACTTTGGATTACCCACATCAATTGTGTCAGATCGGGACTCTCGCTTCCTTGGAGAGTTTTGGACCAACTTGTGGAGGATGATGGACACCAAGTTGAAAAGAAGCATGACATTTCACCCGCAAACCGATGGACAAACATAGGTTGTTAACCGTACCATGGTACACTTATTACGAGGTTATTGTGGGAAACATCCCAAGTTGTGGGATGAAAATCTCCCCTATATACAACATTCCTACAACCGAGCAGTGCATTAATCTAAACAACGTTCACCATTCGATACATGTTTTGGTTATCTACCAAAGGACCCTTTTGATATGGTCTTTGGAAGGGAAGATGGCTCCAGTGAACGTAATGATAGGAACAAATCTCAGCAGTTCATTTAGCAAATCCAATTGATTCACCAAGCAGTGCAAGAGCAGTTGGAGAAAAGTCAAGCCCGTTATAAGGCTCGACATGATAAACACAGACTTGACCATCAATTCCAAGTGGATGACAAGGTGTGGTTCCACATTAGCAAAGACAGGATGAAGGGAGAAGGAAAGAAGTTGTGGCCAATCCAGTATGGACCATTCACCATATTGGAGAAGATTGGGAACAATGCCTTTCATCTTGACTTGCCAGTATATATGCAGATGTACTCAGTAGTGAATGTGGAGAACCTAAAGCTGTATGAACCACCTTTGATCATGGACATTAATGAGGTGGGCATAATTCCTACATTCGATGATTTTGCACCAAAATATCTCGATGAGTTGCCTAAAGACATCATCCTCAACAAAATAACCAGGACTTCATGGTGAGGAGATGTAGAATACCTTCAATCCGGATTCAAGGGAATGCACCCCAACAAGGCTAGATGGCTAGAGAAATAGAAAGTGAGGGCACAATTCCCTCACTTGCTAATTGACTAATGAAAAGCTTTTGGCGGTCCAAAATCTCATCAATGGGGAGGATTGATCCAGGTCGATCTTTAGGTACAATGGCATGGAAAAAGCTCTGAAATCAAAGTGATTGGAATGAAGTCAACTCAGAATCAGAACATATATCTTGTCATCCTAATTCCAATGGGAAAACGGAACTTCAATCCGAGTTCGAATGATGAATTTATTGCTAAAAGAAGGATGATTTGATCCTTAAAAAAATGAGGATTTTCCCTTGAAAATGGGTCTTAAGCCTTAAAAGAAAAATCGCAATCGGAGGATTTGTGGAGGTGGACTTAAACAAGGAGCAGTGGAACATGCCATCGCCAATCTTTGATAAGATCGGATCAGCAGACCGGAGGCAACCGGATCGGAGGTCTTCCGTATATACATATCAGCGAATAGGTAGAGCAATTGGCAATAAACTGATCGACGGAACCATTATCGAGACACCCAGGGAGCGGGACTGATGCGATCAACTGATGTTGACATTAGCAATCAGCGATTGGTGATCGGCATTTCCCCATTAATAGGACCTTGGAAACAACGATACACCGATTGCAACCTCAAGTCGGACCCGATAGTCATATAAGCCCGATTTAATGATTTTTGAAGTCTAGGTAAATGGTTTTGGGGTGGATTTTTAGTGTTTTCGGGATTTTTAAGGCCTTATCACCTTAACGATAAAAGGGCCATTTAAAGAGGTGGTTGCACTCACCGATCCTTCCACGCTCTCGGACTCCATTTTGACTCAGACAATCCTCGATTTGAATGGGATTTTGTCCAAAGAATCCATTATAAAGCCACGATAATTGGAAAGAGGGGGAGGAGGCATTTTGGTAGCATGTTGTTTCGTTTGGCAGGAGGCTGAGAGTGCTATTTTTCTGTGTTTAGATAGTTTACATGACTCCAGCCCCTTCATTGATACGAACACTTTGGTGTTGCTTACCTCTCCATCTCAAGCATCCATTTCATAGGCCATCTTGCATATTGGAGGTATAAGCCTCTTGTGGACAGTTGATGATTGTAATTCTCTTTTCCTTCATGCCATTTAATAAGAAAGTCCTCCTCATTGTTGGGCTGAGCCTGGAGACGTAATCCAAATTGGATGAACTCTGTTATCAAGCCTTGGTGTCTTCTTTTGTGCCTTTTATGTGTTTACTTCTTTTATAATGTGCGCATTTATGTGTTAAGTTGCAATTTTGCATGTGATTCTTTTCTATACATCTATAAGCGAAAACATCCTAGATCACTTGCTGTCCTGATGTTGGCTTCACTTCCGATTAGGAAATTGTTGAAACACCCGAGGCTCCTCATCGCTCATTTGTATGCATTGAAGATCAATCTCACACATAGATTTTGCTTCCTCCACTCAATCGACACGATCCCATCACTCATGCATTGGAGGAATCTTACATAGCAACCACACATGCACGACGCAAATTGTCTTACATCGCAAACACCTATGCATGATGCAAGTTGTCTTTATTTATTTCATTTTCTTGTATGTCAAAGTCAAGAGTATGGGTATGCTTAACAGTTGCACACAGTGTCACACAACACCATGGTAAGTCCATAGACCACATGTCATGCACTTGCACTCACTTATGTTCTATGGAAAAATTTAAACTTGGAGTGTGTTTGTCTTCATTGTTATATCTTTCATGTTTGTTGGTTCGCATAGCTGTGTCGTTCATGAACCATGCCTTCACCAACATGGGTTGACCAATGTGCCAGTGGCTGCATTGGAAGTATCACTTCATGTGAGCAGACTCATGCACCATTAGCTTATGAGTAGGAATAGTTTTTTTGCCCCATGCCTGTTTTCTTCTTAATTTTCATGTTTGTTTGTTTTTTTTCTTGTTTGCTTACTTGCTTCATTTAGACATCTACTTATTCTTTTGCTTTGTTTTGTGTTTTCTTGTTTGTTTGTGTTCGTAGGTTAGTTTCACATGAAACCGTGTGCGACTCTTGAAACAAGTTTGGTAAAGTACAAGAGGACTTGTGCAATTATCAATACTTGGTTATCTGTTGTCTCTCCTTTGTATGAAGAACTTGTTATCTTCAGTCCATGATATGTCGATGGAAAATACGTACTATTCAAAGTGAACCTTGGTCAAAAGATAATGCTTGTGCACTAACTAGTGTCACCTACTCTAGTCAGTTTTTTTTGGGTTAACCCTTGTCAGCTCAGTCAAGTAGAGTAAGGTGAGGGGTAAAATCTTAACAATCATGTCGAATGTATATATAAACTACTTCTCTGAAGGAACAACCTCTTCTGCTCTCAATAAGTTGGGATCCCTCTTCCGCCTATGAAATGAATAAGTGCTATCCATAGTTACAAAAAATGAAAAATGAAATAAAAATGAATAAGGTGAAAGAAGAGAAAGGCTTCCGACATAAAGAGGTGATGCAAGTAACTCTTCCAGGGTATTGACCAGGCTCACTAGAATTGGAGCGATGCTTGTGTTCCTGCATGACTCCGCGGGGTACTGTCCAAGCCTACTAGCAGTGAAGCAACACCAGAGATGAAACTAAAACTCTGACAACCATACTGCTTGTGCACCAATATACCCCTCATCCCCAATCGAAACAACTGTGTTGGCTTGGCTTGGAATGTGTGTTTATTGACCAAGAGCTTGGTAGGTGCTACATCTTACAATCAAGAAAGTGTGTGTAGAAAACCTGTAGATTCACAAGCTCATGTAATCTACTAAAACAGGAGACAAGAATCTACTTCTACTCTTCACAACGGAAGCCCATAAACATCGAGCAAACAATAATCAATAGAGGAAGAGAATCAAAGGCACATAACACAATAAATATAAAAGGAAAGCCACAACTCAAAACCCCACTATTTGTTTTTTATTAATTGGAAAATCAAGATTAAATTATGATGCTTGTTCTCTCTAGAACAATCCCAGCACTCAGCAAATTCAATCTCCAACTCATAAGCAAGATCAAGGCCAAATCTTAGCCAATTCACAATCTCTCCAAGTCTCTATTCTAATGTGTAATTCCTATGAAGGATAGCTTTTATTTAAAGGGAAATAAAGCCTCTAAAAATAGGGCAATCCCTCAAGTATCAATTCATGAATGCATGCACTATCAGTGCAACTCAGAAAAATCTAAAACAAATAGTACATTGTCACTGCACTCTAGTCTCAACTGGGTCTTTCTAAGAATCAACGTGCATGAGTTTCTGATTGTGGAAACATCAGTTAGTTAGAGTAGCACTAATTAGGCCACTAGTGTCCCAACTGACTGTTTACTCACTATTAGTTCCTAAAATTTATTGGAACTAATTTAACTAGAATTAACTCAATAAACTGAGTTAACTAATTACAAATCATTCATAACTCATCCTTAACTCCTATTAGTGAGAACATATACTTGTCTTATAAAAGACTTCCAATTTGAATTTCCTAAATTAATTAAGTTAAAAAATCTTAATTAATTATTTTGAAATTTCTATTAGAAAAGAATTCTATTTTAATTCACATTTTAATTCAAGGACAAATTAAACTGGAATTTCTTGTTTCTATTTCTCAATGCTCCCTCTCAACAAGAAAGGTATTATCCACTACCCCTATCATGTCTCTGTGAAACTTGAATTTACTTCTAGGCAATGCCTTTGTCAAGATGTCAGCATCTTGCTCCTCTGTGGGAATTAAAGCTAACAACATGATCCACCTCAATACACAATCTATGAGATGATAATACCAAATATCTGTATGACTGGACCAATCATGAAAAATTGGATTTCCAGAGAGTTTGATACAACTCTGATTATAACAATTAATCATTGTTGGATCCATCTATTGACCAAATGTCACACAGAATCAGTCAAAAGTGCGGACACAACCGACCTTCCTAGAAGTCTAAGACATTCTAATGACAAACAAAACAAACTAGAGTTATCCTTCTCTAAACATGCATTATGAGATGAGAAATCAAGTGTTTCGTTCTTACCTTTGTCCAAACACTGTTGTAGAAGTCCAAGCTTTGTTGATCTGGATGAGCTCCTCCTTTTCTCCAAAACCTGCAATCGCCAACAGTCAAACAATTAAATAGCACTTGATTATAACATAAAACAAAGCATATTCAACATATAGACCAAGGAGTACATGAAATAACTCATAAACCACAAGTTATTGAGAAGAATGGACCAATTTGCATTAAAGGTAATCAAAAGGAACCATTACAACCTGAGCCTTGGTGTTGTGCAAGCTCCTTCCAGGGTCCACAAGAGTCTTCCTCTACTTTGACAAAGCTCACCCACTTCCAAATAGAACAAGCAAAGATGGCAATCTCTCCTCACAAGCTTCTAAATGGGAGTCCTAATTCCTGCAGAATTTACCCTTAGAAATGTATAACTTCCAACCTCCCTCCTTCTGGCCCAATGCCTGTATTTATAATGCTCAAGAGGAAGTTAATCAGGTCCACCATCAATGGGATAGTCCCCTCTTTGGATGGGATCACTCCCTTATTGATGGGATAAGTTCCTCTTTGGTAGGAGTGCATGAACCATCTGGAGGCGCTCAATACACGTCAAACAACCTTCTAGAATGCTCTAGAAATGACCACAAGTAAGTTTTTGAAGATAAAACTTGCGCATTTTAACCTTTTTAGAGGGACGCACCTGCCCCTTTAGATACAGAGCATCCTTGGACGCAGACATCATGAACAATAGGTGCGTACCCGCAGGCAAGGTTTGAGAGAACCTGCGTACCCAGAGATAAACACATTTATAAAGACTTTCTCTCTTTCTTGGAGTTTGACATGGATAGCAGAGGCATAAGACTTGCTTAAGAGGTTAGTATGACTGTTGATAGAGCCATACCAACTGTAAATAGCCATGGTGACATTTTTTAGTGTAACAGATTGCCCCCTAAAGTGCGAATCCTGGAATAGATTAGGGTTTTGTATTATCTAGGAAGGGTGAAGCGCTTTATCATTTCAAGGATTATCCCGTGGAGAGCCTGGTCAGAACCTGCAATTTTCAACACAAAATACATGTATAAGATTATATCATCACTGAGGTAGGCATTCCCATACTCAGATTAAAACTTTAACTAACAGACTAACTACTCTGATACAGGAATGATCTTGCAGTATATCATAATCATAGACTTTTGTAGACACAGTATGGGCGGGGCCATCTGTTTATGATTAGTCTACTTAGATAATGAATACAAAACTCCTCGCAGCCTGGATGGTGGAAACTAGATCCAGGGTCTTCATTTCTACTTCTCGAATTGGTACGATTCTAGCCATGCGAATAAATGAGTTGATGTTGAACATGGTAGAAACCACTTGATTACCAGTCGATGATGTAAACTGTTAACAAGCGTGAGAGAGACCACCAGTAATGTCAATGGTTCTCAAAGTACCCAGTACAATCCATGAGATGTGAATAAATGAGTTGATGTCGAACATTTCATGGAATCCTTTGATCGAAAGTCAATGATGTAAACTGACGTCAAAGGCGAGAAACCTGCCATTGATGCATGCAGACTTCAAGATACTGACGATTTCTAAGTCATCTCTCTAGATAATGTGCTGATGTCGATAGAAAGCGACCCGTTGCAGGCAAGCCCACAACACGAAATCATTGTTCAAGTTGAAGAAATGTTGCTGTAAGGACTGACTCAGGGATGGTCAAATGGATGACAAGTATTTTGCAGATGAAAGTTTTGTTTGCAGACCTCTTGAACACATAACGACACGACAGATGGTTTGGTGCTAAATAACTCAAAGTTAATCCCCGGAACCCGGTTGAAGACTTTCAAAGTAGTTTGATCAACTGTGAGGTAAAGGATTTCCCAACCCAGGTGAATGACAAGTGTCGTGTCCAAGAGTGGTAATAAAGTTTCTTCTGAGACAAAAGTTAACAAATAGGCTCATTCTTCTCTCTTTTCCCCCACAATTTCTGGCAAGTACCTCTTTATTTTTAACAAGCTTGAGGAGGATAACATGTGCTTGATTATAAGCTCATCCTTCGGATGAGTCCAACCTAGTTTTGATTCGAACCCTAGGAAGGAGTGGTTCGTTCCTGTTTGTAATTGAACAGGTCCTTTACTGTGAAATGTTTAACGAGCCCAGTATAGGAGAAACTCGGCGTTTTTCAATTTTAGAGAGTCTGAAAAACTTAAGAAAACTCCAAGTTGAACTTTTTCGTAGATTTGTGTCCCTCAAGCCCGAAAAAGTATAAAATAATACCTGGGGGAACCGCTTGATCTTGCGACCAAGGAGTACTTTCATAATTAGTGCCACTGACCTGAAAAGTAAAAAGCGATCAAGGACACGTCGTTTTATTTCCGTATCGAGTTTGAAACGACAAAAACCCGGCAATCTTTTCCTGATTTTACGGTCAGAAAAGAGCTATAAGGGGACCGTCTTTTAATTCCGTTTTAACGAGTGTAAAAGAAACGCTCGGAAATCTTTTCATTTTTTAGGAGTCAGAAAAGGGCTTAAAAGATGACTCTGATGTTTTGGTTCGTAAAAAATGACAATTTTCCCTCTAAGTCCCTTTGTCCTGCACAAAAGCAACACATTACTCATACCTGTTTAAGATAGGAAAAAATACATCGAAAAACATCTTTCCATGGTGAAAAATGAACAAATTCATCCAAAAAACCTATAAAAAGACTTTTTACCATGTCATTTTTACCGTTTGACTGTTGAGGTTGAAAAAGGAGCTTTTGACAAGAAACTTCCCGTGGTCGCTGCGGAAAATCCGACCGTCAGAATCGAACGTCGTCTCTTCCAGGTATTTCACAACATCCTCCTTGTCAATTTCATCCGTTTAGAACTTTATTTTAGGTTTCATTTTTTATTTTTGGGGGGTTTTGGGTTTTGAAAACCGCTCCGCGGGGGACGCAGGTTCCCTAAAGGCTGGCTTGCGTCCCTCAACTTTTTCCTACACAGGGAAAAGGTCGGGGGACGCAGGCTACCTTCAAGCCACCTGCGTCCCGGCGCACTGTGTGCCAAACGCGGGGTGCGTCCTCCGCAAAACGCGGATTTTGAAACCCCAAGCTCCCAAATTAACCATTGAATTTACCCAAAATTGATTTTAATGCATGTTTTTTCATGTGTAGGGCACTTATCATGCTGGATTGGAGAGAAAGAGAGCATGAGGAGGTTGATGAAGCTGCAATCAATCATCAACCTTCCCTCGATGCCCTAAGAGGATGTGGATTATACAAATACTGGGCCATACCTGGCATGAGGGCTCAGGTAAGATTCTTGGAGTGGCTGGTCGAGAGATGGAACGTTCAAGAGCAATGCTTTTATATCGGGGGGAAACAACTCGAGATAGAGCCCTCTGATATTTACTTTCTCACTGGCTTGCCGAATAGAGGCGAGCAACTCAATCTAGTCGGGACTAGGCCGGGTGGCCAATCCCTTGATAGTCTCCGAGCAGATTGGTGCCTACCTGATCGACACCATGCGAAAGGCATAGAGATCAAATACATCTCTCGGCGTGAACTCATGGTCTTAGCTTTCTCTGTGACCAGGATTTGTGGCTTAGCCACTTTACATATTGCCACTGGGTCCCAAATGTGGATGGCAATTGACTGTCTCCAAGGCACCATCTTCAACTGGTGTGATGCGGTGTCGGCTAACTTGAAAGCTCAACTGACCAGGGCAAAGACCGGGAAACTAAAGACCTTTGGATATGGGCCTATAGTCGTGAGCTTTGCCCTAGAGAGAATTCTGATGCTGATCCCTCAGCATCTCACTGTTGATATTTTGGGTCCTCAGGAGCCAAAGCTGGTACGATGGGTTACGGTGATGGCCCGACATCCGGACGAGGGTGCGGCAGTTGTTCGATTCACTGACAGTTATTTTCACTGGTTAGAGGACCAGGTGTTTTCGATTCAGGACTTTCCGTATGCCGGAGTAGATTTTCGAGGTGATCCGGACATGGTTCTTCCACAGGGAGAACAATGGGACGACAGAGGTACTTTAGTTTTCACGAGTTTTCAAATTATGTATTTTTTTTTGTTTTTTATATATATCGTCTCAAAACTGACAGTAAAATTTTCAAAATGCAGATGTTGGTCCACAGCGTCCAGCCAACCTCTGGCCTTTTGAGAGGAGACATCCAGTTGCACCGGTACCGGCCCCACAGGACACGGCGGCTGCAGAGGTACTAGCTGAGTTGGAGCATGATCTACAGCGTCTGACGGCGGATATACCTGAGACTACTATGGATGATATTCCTATCAGACTTCAGCGCTATGTAGTCGCGGTCCCTGGACCGTTTAGGAGATTTTTGCGCAAGGTAGCCCGTGCAGTGGTGTCGTACAGGGAGCACCACCAGTGATTGGCTAGTCACTTTGTAGACACATGTGACATTTTTGACTTTTTTGTACTCTATCATTTTTGCCGATCATAAGGTGTTTTTCAACCTATGATCGAAGACGATGTATATTTTTTGACACACTCCTATCTATATATATATATCACTATTACCGGCTTATCTTGTTTAACATGTATGATGAAATGTTTTTAAATTTACTTGCATGATTATCGTAAATGTCTGTCCAACACTCGAGAAGCAATTGCATCTGCTAATGTATTTAAGGACCTTGGAATATGCTGATATTCAATGTAATCAAATTCACGTTCCAAGAGACGCACTCTCAAAAACAACCTTAATAACACAGGATTTCTAATGGCATAAACTCTATTAAGCTGTAATACAACAAGTTCAGAATCTAACCTCACTATCAAACGTCGAATTCCAAATGAAATAGATTCGGATAATAATTCAACCACTGCACTGTATTCTGCAATGTTGTTCGTTGTTTGACCGAGGCTTACCCCATGCATAGAAACTAACTCGTCAGAGGGTGAATAGATAACCCAAGCTGCGGAAGAGATATTCCGTGTACTACGACAAGCACCATCAGCAAATCCAATGTATGTTTGGAGGGGCGTCGACATCTACAATATCAAGAGAAAAACCAAGATAAGCCAGAATAACGACGAAAAACACACTCACTAAGCTAAGCACACTGACTAACTAACAATCATACTAGCTAGAAAGAAAACCTAACCTAACTAAAAATTCTCCATACCCACAATTTAAGCATAATACTTCTTTAGGTAAAGTCCATTTCTGGGTTTACCCAAAGAGTCCCCATCAAAATCTACCAGCTCATAAGCCCCTTTTGCTAGCTTTCGCTTTACAATATAGGGTCCATGCCACATAGGAACGAATTTTCCAGCACCTAGCTTATCGTTAGCTTGATCATATAAAAGCACTAGGTCTCCCTCCGAAAAACTTCGAGGGGTCACATTTCTATCATACTGAGCTTTCATTCGCTTCGCGTGAGTCTCGATTGCCAATGTAGCGTCACGTCGAGTCTCATCTAATTTAGCTAAGTACAATAAACGTTTCTCCTCTTCGGAAGTAGCTGGGAGTAATTCGACAGCCATTTGAAGTGATGGGATTTCGCATTCAATGGGTAACACAGCTTCCAAGCCATAAACTAGCTGGAAAGGAGTGAACCCTGTTGAGGTTTTCACTGAGGTTCGGTATGCCCATAGCGCCGAAAATAACATGTTGTGCCAATTCGACCGATGAATACCAATGGTTCGTCGGATCATGATAACCAGAACTTTGTTGATAGACTCAACCAAACCGTTGGCTTGCGGATAATAAGGAGTAGAGCTGTCGTGGCGCAAACCAAGCTGGCTTGTAAGCTCAGTCATCATGATGTTTCGAAAATGGCTCCCATGGTCAGTAATGATTGCTTGTGGGACACCAAACCTAGTTATAATATGATTGAATACGAAAACTGCAGCTGTTTTGCCGCTTGCGTCGAATGTAGGCATCGCCTCGGCCCATTTAGTGAAATAATCAACCGCGAGGATGATATACGCATGCCCCCCGGCCGAGTGAGGGTTACAAGTAATAAAGTCGATACCCCATTTGGCGAATGGACCAACGACAATTATAGGGTGGAGAGGAGCAGGTGGTGCGCGCATCTTTCGATCAAACACTTGGCAGTTGTGGCACTTCCGGACTGCAATGATACAATCTTTAAACATAGATGGCCAGAAGTAACCAGCGCGCAACACCTTCTGAGCTGTGGCATACCCAGACATATGACCGCCACATGCTCCAGAGTGACAATCATTCAAAACCCTCTCAGCCTCTTCGTGAGTTAGACAACGTCGAAAAACTAAGTCTGCCCCCCGGCGATAAAGTGTATCTCCAATAATTTTGTATTGCTGGGATTGAAACCGAATTTTTCGACGTTCCGCCTTTGAAGCTTCAGGCCGAAAGGTTTGGGTTTGGAGATAGATGATTATATCCCCGTACCACGGATCTAAAGTACTGATAAGAAACAAAGATTCGTCCGCAATGGACTCCTCTGCCACAGTCTCTGTGTCAGTACGCGGGAAATCACACATCAATTCCGCAAAAACTAAGGATTTCTTAGACTTGGACTTCTCGAACTCCAAGTCGAACTCTTGCAGGATAACGATCCATTTAGAGTACTTGCCCCCTAGCAGTTGTTTTGTCAAAATGTAAATCATAGGGTTGCAATCCGAAATAACTGTAGTTTTACGGAGAAGAATGTAGTGACGAAAACGCTGGACAGCTTGAACGGCTGCCAGGGCCAATTTCTCCACATGCGAATATTTTAGCTCAGTGGGATTTAAGGTCCTACTGAGATAATATATCACATGCTCCGCTCTGAATTCATCTTCTTGAACTAACACCATTCCAATGGTGGAATGCGAAGCTGCGAGGTATAAGAAGTAGTCCTGGTTGTAGTTGGGAGGATGCAACAACGGTGCATGGGTCAACGCGTGTTTAAGTGCATCAAAAGATTGTTGGGCAATCTCGTCCCAAAAGAATTGAACGTTCTGTTTCAACAACCGTGTAAAACCTTTAGTGACCTCGGCGTAGTTTGGGATGAATCGGCGTAAAAAGTTTGCTTTCCCTTGCAAACTTTGGAGTTGGCGCAAACTCGAAGGAGGAGGCAATTTGATGATAGCCTCGACTTTCGAGGGATCGACGCGAATGCCGGCTTTTGAAACAACAAATCCCAGCAATCGACCTGTTTCTATACAGAAAACACACTTGTGGGGATTCAACCGAATTCGATAATGCCTACACCTCATAAAGATTGCTCGTAGGTGGACAAGGTGATCAGCTCGACGTAAAGAATGAGCAGGCAAATCATCGAGATACGGTTGCACAATGTGCTTGATGTCGTGAAATGCGTAAGACATCGCCCGTTGAAAAGTGGCCCCGGCATTCTTAAGCCCAAAAGGTAATTTGCAATAAGCAAATGTCCCCCATGGACAAATGAATGCCGTTTTTGGTTGGTCGGCAGGTAGAATATTGATTTGATTATAGCCCGAAAAACCATCCATGAAGGAAAACATTTCACTTCCGGCACAATCATCAATAATTTGATCGATATAAGGCGTAGGATAGTTGTCTTTTGGACAAGCTCGATTGATATCCCTATAGTCGATACAGATTCTTATTGTTCCTTGTTTCTTATTGACCGGAACAATATTCGATACCCAATCCGTTAACGGGATCGGATAAATGAAACCTGCTTTCAACAGCTTTTCGACTTCTGCTTTAATCGCAGCCGCTTTTCGAGGGTGAATCTGACGCAACCGTTGCCGGACGGGTTTAGCATCCGGGTAGGTCTTTATTTCATGAACAACAATGGCAGGATCGATTCCCGGCATTTCCTCGTAAGACCAGGCAAACACATCGCGGAATTCTTGGAATAGGGCCTTGTAAGTTTGGATTTCTTCTTCTGTACATGCGGCACCTATATGAATGTTCTCCTCAATTCCGGGCTTCACTGAAATATCAATGGGAATAGTACGAGAAATATTCCCTAAATTCAACTCTGAATCAGAATGTTTCGTTGGATCCTGAGCGTCTTTGACATATTCAGCGGTAAAGATAGATGAAAAATCATTTTCAAATGCATCATCCTTAGGTAAAAACGAAGATCTGTGATGGAGATCCTCCCATGGTAGATCGTCTACACTTAGGATTTCGCGAAGTTGTTCGTCAGATGACACGACTTCGGGAAACGCTATCCGTTCTAAGGTTGAGGTGAAAAGTGATTCTTCACTGACCACATTCATTTGGTCGATCTCGGTTGAATGAGAGTCGGTAAAAGACATGAGAGCTTCATAAGCAATTTCATATGGACTCAAGGGCATAGCATCACCGAATGAGTCTATCTCAGAGTCAGATGGGACAATCCAAGGATCATCATAAATAATGTTTTCTGATGTAATCATATGAATTGTTGCAAATGAAGGTTCTACGCTGAGTGGAGGGAGAGGAAAAGTTCCCAGTAAACCGGAATCCTTAACTAAACCTACACCAACGTCCCTATAAGGGATTGTCGTCTTACCGACATGCTGGATACTCTCTGAAGAGGCTGGGTCGGATGAAAAGTATGTCAGCTGATCAATAGTCACGATCTTACCGTTATGTGGAAACTTAATTACTCTGAAGACCGATGAAACGACCGCTGTCATAGCATATGACCAACTTCGACCCAAAAGAAGGTTGTAGTCTAGAGGGGCATCAACCACTTCCACATCCAGACTAACGGTTTTACCTTCTACCCCTATAGGCAATTCCTGTAGAATACCAAACGGACGGAACCCACGGCCATCAAAGGCCTTAAGGATGGTGGGGGATTGGTTCAACGAAGGAGAACCAAGGGATCTCCAACATTGAATCGACATAATACACGTAGAAGCTCCCTCATCAATCACAGTCCTATGAATAGGCCTGTTTTTGACTATCACTGGAATTTGGAAAGCCATTTGATGGGGGAGACGCGGTGTACTATTTTCTAGATCGAAGATCATTAGATTCGGATCCTGAACATCAACAGCTCCTATAGCCGACAAAAGCAATTTTCGTTGTGCTGGGCATGATTGCAGCACTTCTAACGCCGACATTGCTGAGGGTGAAACAGCTAAGTCCTCAACAATGTTGTAATTCTGGGCCGCTCTCGCATGTGGATTGAAAGCAGACCTTCGAAGTACACCCTTGGCGGGCGGTTTAATTACTAAGTCTGGGTTAGGTTTCTCGATCTGTAGTGGATCGGAACCAGGAGCTGAGGTTGATGGGTTAGAGTGAGAAGATTCTGCTTCCTTACCATCAACAGGATTCTTACTACCATAATCTTGCGATCGAGTCGCAATCCTCACATGAGACATCATCAAAATGGGTTCTTCACTGGCATTCGAGGAAGAACCTATCATCTTATTCTCCTGCTCTGGAAATGGATTTTTTAACACAGCAGGAGTGGGAGAACCTTTGACTATTTTCACTACCTCGGCCCGATGAGGGCAATCTCTCGTAAAATGATCCTCTTCACAAATAAGACAAGGATATCGAGGTTTGCGCTTTTCGTCATTGGTTTCCGACTTTTCTGTTTTCTCCTTTGGAGCCTTGTCTGCTTTAGCCTTCTTCTTTCCTTTCTTCTTTCCACCGTTTTTTGATTTGGCCGTAGATGACTCTACAGCGTGAATATCGGCGGTAAGTTCAGGAGAAGACTCTCCTGTCGGGGAATCGGGCAAAGTGATAATAGGAGTAGTTGAAGCCTTGGAAGACTTCTTCTTGCTCTTTGTATTCACGATACCAATCATACCATCAGCGGCATGAGATCCCGAAGGAGCAGCAGCGATTTGATTCGACTTTGGAAGATCCGGAATCTTCTCGTGTAATGTACCCGACTGAGTGTAAACTAAGTCAAGGTATTGCGCCTGAGCAATGACTTGCTCCTCAGTAACTACTCCGGCCTTAGCTACATCTTCAGTAATCCTTGGTAATAATGATTTAACAAACCATTCAGCTAAGATTTGGTCCGGGATAAAAACTTTCACTAGCCTTCTTCGACGTCTCCACTCATGAATGTGATCAGAAATATACGTGGACGTTGATTGTTTTAGTGAAGTTAATAACTCCGTGCCGTTATCGTATCTGACCGGCAACTGAAAGTGAGTTAAGAACGAGGTAGCTAACTGGCTAAAATTGTAAAAAGAGGCCCGTGGTAACTCAATGTACCACTTGGCCGCGAGACCAATGAGTGTACGCTGGAAAAGACGTAAGCGGATCGAATCATCCGAGATAGAATTTGAAGCACACCAGAGGTGGTAAGTCATCACGTGATTGGACGGATCCTCTCCAGACTTACCTTCGAACTTGGGTATATCGCTGGGCAACTTATTTGGCATTGGCGGCCAGAACGGAAGATATTGAATTGGATCGTTCGTTAGGCGCGTCAAGTCTGGTAAATCCAAAGTTGCGATAAACGGTAACTGCCGGTTAGGATCTCTAAAACTCTGGGTCACAATACCGGCCCCAGGAGGAGGATATCCAGGATAACTAGGAACAGGAGTCGCATTTGGGATATTATATCCTCCTGGAAAACCAGGATTAACCGGACCGTACTGGGGTTGCTGAGGTTGTTGATAAGTGTACCCAGGATACGGTTGATACTGGTAAACCGGTTGTTGGACAGCTTGCCCAGGTTGGTACTGTCCCTGGTACGGAGGTTGAACAAATTGAGGTTGAGTAGTGACAACCGTACTTATACCAGGCTGGCCTACAGGCATCTGGACCGTGGTTTGAATCGTAGATCCAGACAACGGTACAGATGTCTGAGGAGTGGTTACAGAGACAGTAGAAACCGGAGCCGTCGATACTCCAGAAGTAAGTATGGTAGATGTGGCGGTAGTTGCAGCAGCCGTTTGAGATGGAGTACTAGGTGCAATTGGCGGCTGAGTAACTACCGAAGTTACAGAGGTTTGAACACTTGACTGGACAGGTTGCGGTTGCTGGGGTGGACCAGAAACTACAGGTTGTCCAGCTTGAGGTACCGACTGTATACTTGGCTGCAACACCTGTTGACCCTGTGATGGATCCCACACTAACATTCCAGGGTATTGACCCATAACAGGTTGAGGATACTGAGATCCATAGCCGGATTGAGGATAGGATTGATAATTGTAAGGTGCAGTTCCCATACCTTGACCATATGATTGACCTTGAGGTGGTTGATAACCTTGACTTGAGTATTGACCTTGAGGTTGATAACCTTGAGGTAAATACGGATACTGGGGTTGACCTTGACCTTGAGGTTGGTATCCTTGAGGTTGATACCCTTGGGGTTGATACCCTTGGGGTTGCCATCCTTGAGGTTGCCATCCTTGAGGTTGATATTGATACTGAGGTTGACCTTGGGGTACATATTGAGGCTGGGGTTGACCTTGAGGTATGTATTGCCCTATAGGAGCGTACTGACCTTGAGGTTGCCCCCAGACACGAATGAAGTACCTTGAGGTTGCCCCCCAGGCATTAACGAAGGCTGCCCCCCAGGCGGTAATTGGCCACCTTGAGGTTGGGAAACGGGAACTGAACCTGACATCATGTAAATGTCTCCTACACCCAATGGTACATTACCACTGTTTCCAACTAATAACCCATGATCAACGGGTTGAGGAGATGCTCCCGCAAAGGTACCAGAAAGAGATTGATACCCAGTAGGAACAGAAGGACCGCCATGTAAAAAAGATTCAGGACTTTGTGTAAACACGGACGACTGACCAGACATATTTACAGGAGTATGAATACCTCCAGGTGGAAAAGGAGTACGAGGTGTAGAAAAACCTAGCCCAAAGTTGTCTAAATAATTGGTTAACGAAAGGTACCAAGTAGTACTTCTAGGAGGACTGTAAAAGATAGATTCACGCTCCCTTAGATCAAGGGTAATTTGATCTTCAGGATCAGAGACGCCTATTTCTTCCTCTGGAACAAGTTCTTCAATAGCAATCAAACCAACAGGAAGATTTTCGGTGATAATTCTTTCTATTCTCGGTGAATCAGGAACACTAGAAGTCGGAGTAACAGGTTCGGATATTTCTGGTTCTTCGCCTGTATCACTAGCAGACGAAAAACTACCAACAAGCTCAGAAACTGTAACAGCTTCGGGATTATAACCTGTCTCTAAACTTTGGTAATCTGGATGGACCACCAAGGAAGATTCTCCTTCTTCAGGTGAACCTACTCTACTGCCACTAGGAGGAGTTACAAGGACCTTTAAACCTTCTAGATGACTGGACTCGTCTTGAGGAGGTTCACCCCTAAGTCTACGGGATCTTCTCAACAATTTGGCCACAGAAACAACTTCAGGAGACTGGCCCCGAAGTCTACGGGACTGTCTCGGTAATTCCGCCACAGCTAAAAACTTTTAACTACTACACACGAAAACAAAGTAAAAATTTCAAATCAAACCACCTAAAGTCTCTAAAGAACCAAACAAATTTGAATCACACGCCTAAAGAATCTAGGGCGTCAAACCAAACACAAACAGTAGCCTTCCGGACCAAAAGCGCTAGTTGGTGATGAAGCCCAACCTCGCTGGATTCAGTACAGAAGTGGCGGGTGGAACAGTTACCCCGGCAACCTGCTTAATGAATAGACTGGACCAAGTTCCTCCACTTTAACCGTCTCGAGTGAAGTGAACCCCCCAGAAAATCCAAGTGAGTCTAGCCGACGTCTGCTCCAGGTACAGTGGGATCTTCCCTCCACCGTCACCTCGGTAGAATCCTAAAGATAATGGCCACTAAGGTTACCAACCACAACAAATGCACCTGGGGGAACAGTCTAAACTCCGACAGCACGCAAGGGCAGAGTAGCAAGCTCAATCCCCTTGCCGGCTCCTTGACAATAATCCAAGGTTTACCGACAAGTGACCCCTGGCTCCTCGACAATGGTTAATCCGAGGTTTACCGTTTGTAATACGTGCGTGTCTGGCGTCGTTCCCAACGAGGGGGGATTGATCCCCTCACTGGTTCGGACACGAGCTCGTGCTTCTCCTTTAAGAGGAGCTTTCCCAGAGTACAAGTGAGACAATTGGATTTATTCTATCACAAGATAAGCTACTTGTTTGGTTTTGTTGTCTTGGAGAGTTAATTACTCACCTACTCCAAGACACTAGCCTGATCTAAATTGGTGTTTCAGAGCCCTAGTAAATAAAAGTTACTACATCAATTTTACTTTAAGCGTTACTTTTATGGTTGTTTTTAAAGACAAAAGGTAGTGGAAGTGAAACCAATGGTGTGTAGACTCGACTCCAACCACTACAAAGATGCACCTAAGATGATTTACGCTACTTTCCTTTTTCAATGAAATTCTTAACTAAGAGAGTTGAGAGAATGCAAATTTTAGAGAAAACAACTTCCTTAGAAAAGACAATCAAAGAAACAATTCTCTTTTTCTTTTCAAGCACACAAACATGACCACTCTTTACTTGCACGAAAAACTCTTTTTCTTTCAAAACTTTCAAAGCTACTTGAAACAAAACTTTTCAAAGGAGATGTTTTTGTATTTTCTCTTTTTAATAAAGCATATAAACCTATCTTAACAAAAAACAATCTCAAAAGCTACAAAAACTATGAAAACTTGACTCACAAGCAAATCAAAAGAGAAATTACTCTAAGCAAACCTAACAAGGCAAAAGCTCACAAAGATGATTCTAGGTTGTTTTACTTGATCAAAATCAAATCAAGGACCAGCTAATGCAGAATCAAAAGACTAGTCAAAACAAAACTCAAATCTTTTTGTTTTTTTTGTAAAATGGAATTCAAGACTTAAACAACAAGCACTTCGAAATTGGCCCAAGAGACAACTCAATGGTAAGTTACTCTCACAGGTAGACTTTATGACAGGTCTGACTTCTTAGAATGCTGACAAAACCAGAGAGATCTAAGGCTTGACAACTCCTACCGCCAAAGTCACTACAAGACCTACTCAAAATCAAACCCTAGGGCTTATACTTTGATGAAATCCACTAAAACACTCAATGCTATCGAAACAAGTTCAGGTGAAGATTCTTGGAAAGGGACTAATGAATCTGGGCAGAAAAAACTAAGAAAAAACAAAATCTAAGAGCAAAAAATGCAAAAAATGGAATTTTTTCAAATTTTAGCAGGGGACGCAGGCAACCCGTTAGCACAGGTGCGGGCCCGCTCTGTGCACACAGCAAAAGTGCGTCCAGGGACGCACTGTGCAGCACTCAGAGGGTGCGTCCTACTGAAAAACTCAAGAAAAACCAAAATAAAACTAATCCTAAGCTAACCCACCCAAAGACAAAATCACAGAGCCAAAACCAGAAAAATAAACCAATTTTCTCAAAGCAAAGTTCACACAAAGGAAAAGACTTTTCTCATCAATGGAATCCCCAGTGGAGTCGCCAATTTGTCACACGGAATCAGTCAAAAGTGCGGACACAACCGACCTTCCTAGAAGTCTAAGACATTCTAATGACAAACAAAACAAACTAGAGCTATCCTTCTCTAAACATGCATTATGATATGAGAAATCAAGTGTTTCGTTCTTACCTTTGTCCAAACGCTGTTGTAGAAGTCCAAGCTTTGTTGATCTGGATGAGCTCCTCCTTTTCTCCAAAACCTGCAATCACCAACAGTCAAACAATTAAATAGCACTTGATTATAACATAAAACAAAGCATATTCAACATATAGACCAAGGAGTACATGAAATAACTCATAAACCACAAGTTATTGAGAAGAATGGACCAATTTGCATTAAAGGTAATCAAAAGGAACCATTACAACCTGAGCCTTGGTGTTGTGCAAGCTCCTTCCAGGGTCCACAAGAGTCTTCCTCTACTTTGACAAAGCTCACCCACTTCCAAATAGAACAAGCAAAGATGGCAATCTCTCCTCACAAGCTTCTAAATGGGAGTCCTAATTCCTGCAGCATTTACCCTTAGAAATGTATAGCTTTCAACCTCCCTCCTTCTGGCCCAATGCCTGTATTTATAATGCTCAAGAGGAAGTTAATCAGGTCCACCATCAATGGGATAGTCCCCTCTTTGGATGGGATCACTCCCTTATTGATGGGATAAGTTCCTCTTTGGTAGGAGTGCATGAACCATCTGGAGGCGCTCAATACACGTCAAACAACCTTCTAGAATGCTCTAGAAATGACCACAAGTAAGTTTTTGAAGATAAAACTTGCGCATTTTAACCTTTTCAGAGGGACGCACCTGCCCCTTTAGATACAGAGCGTCCTTGGACGCAGACATCATGAACAATAGGTGCGTACCCGCAGGCAAGGTTTGAGAGAACCTGCGTACCCAGAGATAAACACATTTATAAAGACTTTCTCTCTTTCTTGGAGTTTGACATGGATAGCAGAGGCATAAGACTTGCTTAAGAGGTTAGTATGACTGTTGATAGAGCCATACCAACTGTAAATAGCCATGGTGACATTTTTTAGTGTAACACCAAACAAACCAACTAGGATCTTCATCCAAATAGCCTCACATGCTTCTTGACTTGAAGCCATGCACTCTGCCTTTGCCAAACTGAGTGTAATCGATCTCTGTTTCCTATTGTACCAAGAAACTGTAGTTGAACCAATATTAAAGATCCCTCCAGATGTGCTCTTCTTGTCAAATGGACTCCCCCCCCCCCCCCACAATCTACATCGGTGAAGCCTTGAAGCTTCACTTCCTCTGTCTGTCCGTACCACAACCCAAACTGAGTAATGCCTCTAAGGTATCTCAATACATGCTTTTATGCCTTCCAATATAGCTTGTTAGACCTAACCATCGCTTGACTAAGCTATTTAACTGCATAACACATATTTGGTTGTGTGTTCACAAAGTACATGAGTGAACCCACAAGCTTCCCGTAAACAATAGCTTCCACTACTTCCCCTGAAGTAGCATCCTCATTCCTCTAGTTACCAGCTAGAGGAGTCTCCATGGGTTTACTGCTCTCCATGCAGAATCTACTAAGTATCTCATTGGCATACTTGCCTTGAGAAACAAACAACTCCCCATCTCCCTGCCGTACCTCCATGCCAAGAATGTAATGCATGAGCCCCATGTCCTTCATCTCAAACTCTCTTGCAAGGTCCTCCTTGCAAGATTTGATGAGCTTCTCATCACCTATTAGTATGAGATCATCTACATAAAGTACAATGATCAAAATCTTACCTTCCTCCACTATGTGATACAGGTTCGCATCTGCATCACTCCTTGTGAAGCCCAACCTAGTGCAGTAGCTATCTATCCTGGTGTACCAAGCATGGGGTATTTTCTTTAGCCCATATAACGCTCTCTTGAGTTAGCACACATGCGACTCATGGTCCAACATTTAAAAACATTCAGGCCGCTCTATGTACACCTCTTCCTTAATCGTACCATTGAGGAAGGCAGTCTTCACATCCATTTGATGGATACTCCAACCCATTTGTGTAGATAGTGCCAAAATAGATCTGATAGATGAGTACCTTGCAACAAGAGAAAAGGTCTCATCATAGTCAATCCCCTCTACCTATGAAAAGCCATGAGCCACAAATTTGGCCTTATGCTTCTCCACACTACCATCTGCAACTTGCTTTACCTTGTAAAGCCAATGGGAGCTCACAACTGACTTGTCCTCCGGTCTCAGGACCACATCCCAAATAGTGTTTCGAACTACGGAGTCATACTCCAAACAAGATGTTGCACTGCTTCCTAAAAGGAAGATGCCTCTATCACAACACATGCACCCATAATTTCCATGTATCTAGTGTACCTCTCTAGTGACCTCCTATATCTTTTTTGAGATGAGGGTGCTCCCACATTCTCCCGTGGATCATCCAACAATATGTCAACCTCTCTAGTGCACTTTCTTCCCTCTTTGGAAGACTCTGCCTGAGTGGATGTCTCCACTCCTAGAACCTCTCCACGTGACTGCTCCACATCAATCTAAGCCTCCTCAACCTTAGGAACTAAAAGTTCCGCCTCTACATGTAGCTCAAGATCCCTCTCAAGGGATACTCACATGGCCTTCTCCTCATCAAACTTGACATCCCTGCGAACCACTGTAATCCGACTAGTTTTCATGTACACCCAATAGTTGTGGGGAGCATCAATGTACCCCACAAATATCCCCAACTCTGTTGTTGGCTCAAGCTTCTTCCGTGCATCTTTGGTCACATGGAAATAAACCGATGACCCAAAAGTCCTGAAGTGACCAACATCTGGCCTCTTACCGGAATAAGCTTCCTCTAGTGTTTTACTCTCATAGTATCCGATGTGGACTATGGTCTTGAACATAAAATATTGTGTTGAATGCCCCAACCCACAAGTGTAGTTGTAGTCCCTGATCATGCAACACCGCACTTGTTTCCCCTACTATGCTCCTATTCTTCCTCTCGGCAACCCCATTCTGTTGAGGGTTATGAGGTGCCGTCAAATCTCATTTAATCCCTTCCGGTGCATAGAAGTTCTTAAACTCATTCGAGACATATTCTCCATCGTTATCACTGAAGAGAGCTTTAACCTTCTTTTTTTACTCTTTTTTGACTAATTCTTTGAATTCAAAAAAAAATTGTGAATGTCTGATCCTTTCTCTGCATGAAAAATATCCAACATTTATGAGAATAGCCATCTACAAATATAACATAATACCTGTGTTTGGCAATGGATACTGTCGAGAATGGTCCACACACATCTAAATGGACTCTCTCCAAAAAAGACTTTGCTCGACTGTCTCTATCTCCAAAGGAATTCTTTATGTATTTTCCCAAGTACATCTATCAACTTGCTCAAGCATACCCTTGGGAAGACCGGTAGAGATTTTTTGCAATATCTTCGAAGCCCCATGATCCAAATGGCCCAATCGCTTGTGCCACAACTCGCTAACGTCTCAACTCAACATTTTTTCCACTTTTGAACTCAAAGCAACACAATCCTCTACCTCTATCTTATATAGATTTTGAACTCAAATCCCTATCTTCTTTACTTGACCCATGGCTATGTGTTGAAGGAACTCCTTTCCTTTTGAAAAGATCACATCATAGCCTCTATCCTCAAGTATGGAAATAGAAACCGAATTCTTCGTCAGTCTGAGTACATGCATAACATTCTTCAAGGTGAGTGGAGCCACATGCTCCCTCTTAAAAGTAATAGTGCCCACACTAGTAACATTATACTTACCATCATCAGCCATCTCGATATGCATATTGATATATTTCCCCTCCAGTTCACTGAATAACTCTTTGTCGCCAGTAATGTGGAAAGAAGCTCCATTTTCTAAGTACCAAACACTTCCCATCATTGAAGACACCATGCATGCAATGAGGGAAAAGTCCAATTCAAATTGGGAGGCCAAAGCCTCGCCACCGCTCTACCTGAGGACTTCTCCTTGGACTTCTTCAATGGACAATTTGTTGTAAAATTTCCCATCTTGTGACAATGGAAACATTTCACTTTTGACATGTCCTTCTTCTTACCTCCATGATAAGAATCTGGTTTCGAATGGGAAATTTTACCTTTCCCTTTCCTTGCCTTAATCGCTAAGTCATATTTATATTCATCATCAATCTTTGTTGAAGAGCCATCCTTGGTGTTCCTCCTAATCTCATCCCGCATCAAATCCGACCATAGTCATTCCCAATTTGGAAACTTCTATAGACCATTGACAAAGTCCTGATAACTATTCCAACTCTTTGGGAGTCCAAGAAGATCAAGGCTCACCATATCCTCCCCGGAAATTGTGATTCCAACACTTCCAAGTTCATCCCTACATTGAGTGAACTTGGTCAAGTACTTTGGAATCATATCGCCTTTCTCCATCTTGATTTTATGAAGTTTATCCTTCAGTGCCAACTTCCTTTGATTACTACTATTCTAATACAAGTCTATCAATGTTTTCCACATAGCATGCAAATTTTCCTTGCCATGGAGACTCAAGGCAATGTGGTCTCGAACTCCCTCAAGGATTATCCACCTTGCCTTCGCCACACACTTCTTCCATTCGGCCAAGTTCTGTGCATCCGTAGCTACTGGCTTGGGGACTTCTCGATCAATGAATTCCTTCAAGCTGTGATCTTCTAGCACAGCCTCCATCCTGTCCCTCCAAGCTATAAAATTCAAGTTGTCTTCCAAGGCATACTCAAGCCTCAACCCATGGAATTCCATCTGCTAATCCTGAACTATGTATGCAAATTCAACTTTCACCTATAACCCAGAAACTCAAAACTTCGAAATCTCCTCTAGAGAGTTGATTTTAAATAAACGATATCTCCCTCATCCGAACTCCGATTCGGCCAATTTGTTTTTTTGAATTTGGGTATCTTTTCCCAAGGAATCCAAATAGACAATTTGTTTCTGAAAATTTTGTACATAAATTCTCATAACTTCTCTACAAATTCTCGGCCCAAAAAACAATCTTGCTCCAATACCATGCAGAAAAACTTGTAGATTCACAAGCTCATGTAATCTACTAAAACAAGAGACAATAATATACTTATACTATTTACAATTGAAGCCTATAAACATCGAGAAAACAATAATCAATAGAGGAAGAGAATCAAAGGCACATAACACAATAAATATCTCGAGAAATCCACAGCTCAAAACCCCACTATCTATTTTGTATTAATTTGGAAAATCAAGATGAAATTACAATGCTTGTTCTCTCTAGAAAAATCCCAGCACTCAAAAAATTCATTCTCCAACTCATAAGGAAGCCTAAACCCAAAGCTTATCCAGTTCAAAAGCTCTTCAATTCTCTATTCCAATGTGTAATTCCTATGAAGGATAGCTTGTATTTAAAGGGAACTTAAGCCTCTAAAAATAGCGCAATCCCTCAAGGACCAGTTCCTGAATGCATGCACTATCAGTGCAACTCAAAAAAATCTAAAACAAGTAATACATTGTCCTTTCACTCTAGTCTCAACTGGGTCTTTCTCAAAATCAACATGCATGAGTTTCTCATGGTGGAATCTTTAGTTAATTAGAGTAGCACTAATTAAGTCACTAGTGTCCCAACTGACTGTTTGCTCACTATTGGTTCCTGAAACTGATTGGAACTAATTTAACTGGACTTAACTCAATAAACTGAGTTAACTAATTACAACTCATTCATAACTCATCCTTAACTCCTATAAGTTAGGGAGAACATATACATGTCTTCTAAAAGACTTTCAATTCGAATTTCCTAAGTTCATTAAGTTAATCAAACTTAATTAATTATTTTCAAATTGTTATGAGAAAATAATTCTATTTTAACTCACATTTTAATTCAAGGACAAATTAAACTGGAATTTCTTGTTGCCATTTCTCAATAGTGTGGAAACCAAGATGAACAGAGAATTGAACAATACTTCTGGAGGTGTTAGACTTGATTTTCACGAACATGGTCCATTCAGAGAGCTAGAGTTCTACCAGTGTGTCGCCAAGTGGTGTAGCAGCTATAGCCACCCTCCAAAAATTTTCCTTAGCTTCGTTTTGGAGCCTCCCTACCAACCATCCTCAGCAGCATGTCATGCACTGCCAAGTACATAAGCTTCATTGGTTTTTCAGTAGCTTTCCAGCTTGTGCATGATTGTTTATTTCACTCCCATCATAGGCTACTACTCCGAACTTCGACCAGCTGTTGGCTGAGCAAGTCCCTCATAAAATTACGTAATTCTACAGGGGAACCTGCCTTCCTTCCAGAAATTGTGCAAATCTACCGGCAACCTGTTGGGCTCAGAAATTGTGCAATCTTTTCAAACAACCTTCCTCTGGAAAAATGCACAATCTGGCCCAGCAGTGTAGCTCGGCCCAAAAATTGCGCAATTATGGGCAGTGATTAGATGCTCCTCTAAGAAATTGCGTAATCCCGCTGGACATCCAGCCCAGCTTCCTCCCAAAAATTGCGCAAAAATCCCTCTCTATCAAGAAAGCTATTGCATGTGCCTTCAGGTTGACAGGTTCCCTCTGGGACAAAGAAAACTTGACTTGCATGCATGAGCTTCTTTTTCCTGAAATAGAAAAAATCATTCCTAGATTTTAGGGATCTATTTTTAGCAACTAGAGTTACATGCAAATATCGTTTTAGAAACTTTCCTCCAAGTGTCTCTTTTTCCTAAATTTGTGGCATGCGCGTCATGAGCCTCAAACTTATTTATTCGATGCTTTAGAGCTCATTCTTCACATCAATCTTGGAGCTCTGACATCCCACAACACATCCAGGAGTCTTCGACACATCCAACTCAACTATTTCTGGATAAGTCCGCTTAACTTGTACTTTGCAGCATTTCTGTTGCTTTTTGTGTTTTGGCTTGTGTGAGTTTTGTTTTCTTGATTTTTGTGAACACTTTCTATCATTTACATGCATGTTATCATGTACAAGCATTGTTTCAGTTTTCATTTGCATCTCACTACTATCTCATGCATGACACTATTTTGCATGAACGGTCGCCGATTTGGCAACTCATTTCACACACATACATGTTGTTCCATTTTTTAAATATTGCATTCATTGTTTTCATGCATGATAATTCACTCTTGCTTACACTCAGTATCGCCATGCATTCACATCTTCATTTTCTTTCAGTTGCTTGTCGACAGTTCTAGGCAACCTAGACCCAAACTTTGCCTTTTCCTGGACAACATTGCGCAATTCTGAGAGGGAAGGCTTTGCCTTCCTCCCAGAAAATGTGAAAATATGGCCAGTTAGCACCATCCAGTCTTTATTTGTGTAATTATGAGAGGTAGTAAATATTGGCCCAAAAAATTGAGCAATGAAGTCCCTGGGCCTCCATCACTTGCCAGCTGAAATTTCACATTGTGCAATCTCATCAATGAGTAGGCCAATTTGGATTGTGCATTGCACAATTCCATATCCTAACCAGCCTCTTGACAGTCCAGACTTCCTTTTGCACAGTTTCGACAGTCAAACTCCCAGCCTCCCACTGAAAATTGTGCAATCCTTGCCAGGAGTTCCCTAGGTATGTTGCATGTGATTCCTCAAGTTTTATTTGGTTTTAACTGACATATTTATTGCCATGCATGTCGCCATGCCTCCATATATAGTAGGTGTTCATCCATATCTCAGCAGTTTAGGATCAATGGTCTCCAAGAGAGCAAGGTCAAAGGACACTGACAGAAACGCAACTGGAGTAGTAGTTGAGCGAGTGTCTATGAGTTTGCCGATATAAGAAGACACCAAATTCATCATAGACAAAGAACTCAAGCTAAAATGGAAAGAGGTCAATGATGCATTTTCAGGCACATTTGGGGAAGATCTTGAATACCACCAAGTCTATGTGAACATTCATAAGTCCGGCTAATATCGGATTGCATGCACGTGTTACACTAAAAAATGTCACCTTGACTACTTACAGTTAGTATGGCTCAAATCAACAGTCATGCTACCCTCTTAGGCAAGTCTATGCCTCTGTTATCCATCTCAAACTCAAAAAGAGAGAAAGTCTTGTAAAAAATCATGTTTATCTCTGGGGTCGCAGGTTCTCTCTAGTCTTACCTGCGGGGACGCGGACCTTGTTCACCAAAACTGCGTCCATGGACGCTCTGTATGTAAAGGGACAGGTGCGTCCCTCTGTAAAAGACAAAATGCGCGAGTTTTATCTTGAAAAAGTTACTTGTGGTTACTTCTAGAACATTCTAGAGGTCGGTTTGATGAAATGGATGCGCCTCCAGTTGGTTCATGTATCTCTATTAAGGGGAATCTTATCCCATCAATAAGGGAGCTATCCCACCCAAAGAGGGGGATGATCCCATTGATGGTGGACCAGAATAACCTCTTTACAGCACTATAAATAAAGGCATTGAGCCAGAAGGAGGGGAGGTTGGAGCTATACATTTTCTTTGGGTAAATGCTGCAGGATTTAGGTCTTCCATTAGAGCCTTTGTGAGGAGAGATTGTCTTCACTAGATTCTACTTGGGAGAGGGTGAGCTTTGTCAAAGTAGAGGAAAACCCTTGATGGACCCTGGGAGGAACTTGCACAACACCAAGGCCAGGTTGTAAGAGTTTCTTGTTTCGTTATTAATACAAACTGGTTTATTTTTCTCAATAGCTTATGTTAATGAGTTATTTCATGTGTTCCTTGGTCTGCATGTTGAATATATGTTTTATTATATGAGATGCAAGTGCTTGGTAATTGTTTGATTGTTTGTGGTTGCAGGAATTGACTTGAAGGAGGAGCTCATCCGGATCGTCAAGAACGGACTTCAACAACAGCGTTTTGGAATAAGGTAAGCCTAAACACTTGTAGTTTTCATGTTATAAAAGGTGTATTTAGAGAAAGATCACTCCTTTTTGTCTTGTTTGTCATTAGAATGTCTTAGACTTCTAGGAAGGTCAGTCGTGTCCGCACCCTTGACAGATTCCGTGTGACAAATTGGCGACTCCGCTGGGGAGAAATGGGCCGAGGCGATGCCTACATTCGACGCAAGTGGCAAGACAGCTGCAGTTTTCGTATTCAATCATATCATAACTAGGTTTGGTGTCCCACAAGCAATCATTACTGATCATGGGAGCCATTTTCGAAATGTCATGATGACCGAGCTTACAAGCCAGCTTGGTTTGCGCCACGATAGCTCTACTCCTTATTATCCGCAAGCCAACGGTTTGGTTGAGTCAATCAACAAAGTTCTAGTCGTCATGATTCGGCGGATCATTGGTATCCATCGAACGAATTGGCATAACATGTTATTTTCGGCGCTTTGGGCATATCGAACTTCAGTGAAAAATTCAACAGGTTTCACCCCCTTTCAGCTAGTTTATGGCTTAGAAGCTGTGTTACCTATTGAATGCGAAATCCCATCACTTCAAATGGCTGTCGAATTACTTCCAGCTACTTCCGCAGAGGAGAAACGGTTATTATACTTAGCTAAATTAGATGAGACTCGACGTGACGCTACTTTAGCTATCGAGACTCACGCGAAACGAATGAAAGCTCAGTACGATAAAAATGTGACCCCTCGAAGTTTTTCGGAAGGAGACCTAGTATTATTATATGATCAAGCTAACGATAAGCTAGGTGCCGGAAAGTTCGTTCCTATGTGGCATGGGCCCTACATTGTAAAGCGCAAGCTAGCAAAAGGGGCTTATGAGTTAGTTGATTTTGATGGGGACTCTTTGGGTAAACCCAGAAATGGACTTTACCTAAAGAGGTATTATGCTTAAAATGATGGGTATGGAGAAATTTTTAGATAGGTTAAATTTTTAGATAGGTTACAATTTCCCTCGAAATCCCTTTGTCCTGCACAAAAGCGACACATTACTCATACCTGTTTAAAATAGGCAAAAATACATTCAAAAATATCTTTTCATGGTAAAAAATGAACTAATTCATCCAAAAAACCTATAAAAAGACCTTTTACCATGTCATTTTTACCGTTTCACTGTTGAGGTTGAAAAAAAGGGCTTTTGACAAGAAAACTTCCCGTGGTTGCTGCGGAAAATCTGACCGTTGGAATCGAACGCCGTCTCATCCAGGTATTTTACACATCCTACTCTGCATTTCTATCCGTTTAGAATCAATTTTTAGGTTTTAGTTTTATTTTTTGGGGGGGTTTTGGTTTTGGAATGCGCCTCTCGGCGGACGCAGGTGCCCTTCGGGTGACCTGCGTCCCCCAACTTTTTCTCTTAGGGGAAAACGGTCGGAAGACGCAACCCGCCTTCAGGCCAGCTGCGTCCGGGCGCCCTGTGCAACAAAGCCGGGGTGCGTCCTCTGAGAAACGCGCATTTCAAAACCCCAACTCTCTCAAAAAACCACCAAAAATTCCCAAATTAATTTCTAATGCTATTTTTTGATATGCAGGCACTAATCATGTTAGACTGGAGAGAAAGAGAGCACGTAGAGGAAGATGAAGTTGCAATAAATCATCAACCTTCTCTGGATGCCCTAAGAGAATGCGGTTTGTACAAATATTGGACCATACCGGGCATGAGGGGCCAGGTAAGATTCTTGGAATGGCTGGTTGAGCGATGGAACGTACAGGAACAATGCTTTTACATAGGAGGGCACCAGCTCGAGATAGAGCCCTCGGATGTATACTTTCTCACTGGCTTGCCAAACAGAGGTGAGCGACTCAACCTTGCGGGGACTAGGCCGGGTGGCCAATCCCTTGATAGTCTCCGCGAGACTTGGTGCACACCTGGAGCTCACCATTCAAAAGGCATAGAGATAAAACACATCACTCTGCCGGAACTCAAAGTCATAGCGTTCACGGTTACCAGAATTTGCGGCGCGGCCGCTTTACACATTGCTTCCGGATCCCAAATGCGGATGGCAATTGACTGTTACCAAGGCACCATTTTCAACTGGTGTGAAGCTGTGTCGGCTCATATGAAGAGCCAACTGACCAAGGCAAGGAACGGACGACTAAAGACTTTTGGATATGGGCCTATAGTCGTGAGCTTTGCCTTGGAGAGAATTCCATTGCTGATCCCTCAGCAACTCACTGTTGATATCTTGGGTCCTCAGCAGCCAAAGCTGATACGATGGGTTGCGGTAATGGCCCGGCATCCTGACGAGGGCGCGACAGTAGTTCGATTCTCAGATAGTTATTTTGACTGGTTAGAGAGCCAGCTTTTTGTGATACAGGATTTTCCGTATGCCGGAACAGATTTCAGAGGTGATCCGGACATGGTTCTTCCACAGGGAGAACAATGGGATGACAGAGGTACTTTTTATTTTCACAAGTTTTCTAGTTATGTATTTTTTTGTATTTTTTATATATATCGCCTCAAAACTAATAGTAAATTTTTCAAAATGCAGATGTTGGCCCACAGCGTCCAGCCAACCTCCGGCCTTATGATAGACTACATCCAGCTGCACCGGTACCGGCCCCACAGGATGCGACAGCAGAAGTACTAGCCGATTTGGAGCATGATCTAGAGCGTCTCACGGCAGATATACCTGAGACTACTATGGATGATATTCCAATGAGGCTTCAGCGCTTCGTGGTCGCGGTCCCTGGACCATTTAGGGGTTTTTTGCGTAAAGTAGCCCGCGCAGTGGTGTCGTACAGAGAGCACCACCAGTGATTGACTAGTCACTTTTGTAGTCACATGTGACATTTTGATTTTTTGTACTATCATTTTGCCGATCATAAGGTGTTTTAAACCTATGATCGAAGACGATGTATATATTTTTTGACACACCTATCTATATATATCACTATTTTACCGGCTTATCTTGTTTAACATATGTGATGAAATGTTTTTAAATTTACTTACATGATTATCGTAAATGTCTGTCCAACATTCGAGAAGCAATTGCATCTGCTAATGTATTCAAAGACCTTGGAATATGTTGATATTCAATGTAATCAAATTCACGTTCCAAGAGACGCACTCTCAAAAACAACCTTAATAACACAGGATTTCTAATGGCATAAACTCTATTAAGCTGTAATACAACAAGTTCAGAATCTAACCTCACTATCAAACGTCGAATTCCAAATGAAATAGATTCGGATAATAATTCAACCACTGCACTGTATTCTGCAATGTTATTCGTTGTTTGACCGAGGCTTACCCCATGCATAGAAACTAACTCGTCAGAGGGCGAATAGATAACCCAAGCTGCGGAAGAGATATTCCGTGTACTACGACAAGCACCATCAGCAAATCCAATGTATGTTTGGAGAGGCGTCGACATCTACAATATCAAGAGTAAAACCAAGATGAGCCAAAATAATGACGAAAAACCACACTTAACTAAGCACACTGACTAAACTAACACACTTGCTAGCTAGAAAGAAAATCTAACCTATCTAAAAATTTCTCCATACCCATCATTTTAAGCATAATACCTCTTTAGGTAAAGTCCATTTCTGGGTTTACCCAAAGAGTCCCCATCAAAATCAACTAACTCATAAGCCCCTTTTGCTAGCTTGCGCTTTACAATGTAGGGCCCATGCCACATAGGAACGAACTTTCCGGCACCTAGCTTATCGTTAGCTTGATCATATAATAATACTAGGTCTCCTTCCGAAAAACTTCGAGGGGTTACATTTTTATCGTACTGAGCTTTCATTCGTTTCGCGTGAGTCTCGATAGCTAAAGTAGCGTCACGTCGAGTCTCATCTAATTTAGCTAAGTATAATAACCGTTTCTCCTCTGCGGAAGTAGCTGGAAGTAATTCGACAGCCATTTGAAGTGATGGGATTTCGCATTCAATAGGTAACACAGCTTCTAAGCCATAAACTAGCTGAAAGGGGTGAAACCTGTTGAATTTTTCACTGAAGTTCGATATGCCCATAGCGCCGAAAATAACATGTTATGCCAATTCGTTCGATGGATACCAATGATCCGTCGAATCATGACGACTAGAACTTTGTTGATTGACTCAACCAAACCGTTGGCTTGCGGATAATAAGGAGTAGAGCTATCGTGGCGCAAACCAAGCTGGCTTGTAAGCTCAGTCATCATGACATTTCGAAAATGGCTCCCATGGTCAGTAATGATTGCTTGTGGGACACCAAACCTAGTTATGATATGATTGAATACGAAAACTGCAGCTGTCTTGCCGCTTGCGTCGAATGTAGGCATCGCCTCGGCCCATTTTGTAAAATAATCAACCGCGAGGATGATATACGCATGCCCCCCGGCCGAGTGAGGGTTACAAGTAATAAAGTCAATGCCCCATTTGGCGAATGGACCAGCGGCAATTATAGGGTGGAGAGGAGCAGGTGGAGCGCGCATCTTTCGATCAAAAACTTGACAGTTGTGGCACGTTCTGACAGCAAGGATACAATCTTTAAACATAGACGGCCAGAAATAGCCAGCGCGCAACACCTTCTGAGCTGTGGCATACCCAGACATATGACCGCCACATGCTCCAGAGTGACAATCATTCAAAACTCTCTCAGCCTCTTCGTGAGTTAAACAACGTCGAAAAACTAAGTCTGCCCCCCGGCGATAAAGTGTATCTCCAATAATTCTGTATTGCTGGGATCGAAACCGAATTTTTCGACGGTCTTCCTTGGAAGCTTCAGGCCGAAAGGTTTGGGTTTGGAGATAGATGATTATATCCCCATACCACGGATCTAAAGTGCTAATAAGAAACAAAGATTCGTCCACAATGGACTCCTCTGCCACAGTCTCTGTGTCAGCACTCGGGAAATCACACATCAATTCCGCAAAAACTAAAGATTTCTTAGACTTGGACTTCTCGAACTCCAAGTCGAACTCTTGCAGGATAACAATCCATTTAGAGTACTTGCCCCCTAGCAGTTGTTTTGTCAAAATATAAATCATAGGGTTGCAATCCGAAATAACTGTAGTCTTGCGGAGAAGAATGTAGTGACGAAAACGCTGGACAGCTTGAACGGCTGCCAGGGCCAATTTCTCCACATGCGAATATTTTAACTCAGTTGGGTTTAAGGTTCTACTAAGATAATATATCACATGCTCTGCTTTGAATTCATCTTCTTGAACTAACACCATTCCAATGGTGGAATGCGAAGCTGCGAGGTATAAGAAGTAGTCCTGGTTGTAGTTGGGAGGATGCAATAACGGTGCATGGGTCAACGCGTGTTTCAGTGCATCAAAAGATTGTTGGGCAATCTCGTCCCAAAAGAATTGTGCGTTCTGTTTCAACAACCGTGTAAAACCTTTAGTGACCTCGGCGTAGTTTGGGATGAATCGGCGTAAAAAGTTTGCTTTCCCTTGCAAACTTTGGAGTTGGCGTAAACTCGAAGGAGGAGGCAATTTGATGATAGCCTCGACTTTCGAGGGATCGACGCGAATGCCGGTTTTTGAAACAACAAATCCCAGCAATCGACCTGTTTCTATACAGAAAACACACTTGTGGGGATTCAACCGAATTCGATAATGCCTACACCTCATAAAGATTGCTCGTAGGTGGACAAGGTGATCAGCTCGTTGTAAAGAATGAGCAGGCAAATCATCGAGATAGGGTTGCACAATGTGCTTGATGTCATGAAATGCATAAGACATCGCCCGTTGAAAAGTGGCCCCGGCATTCTTAAGTCCAAAAGGTAATTTGCAATAAGCAAATGTCCCCCATGGACAAATGAATGCCGTTTTTGGTTGATCGGCAGGTAGAATATTGATTTGATTATAGCCTGAGAAACCATCCATGAAGGAAAACATCTCACTTCCGGCACAATCATCAATGATTTGATCGATATAAGGCGTAGGATAGTTGTCTTTTGGACAAGCTCGATTGATATCCCTATAATCGATACAGATTCTTATTGTTCCTTGTTTTTTATTGACGGGAACAATATTCGATACCCAATCCGTTAACGGGATCGGATAAATGAAACCTGCTTTCAACAGCTTTTCGACTTCTGCTTTGATTGCAGCCGCTTTTCGAGGGTGAATCTGACGCAACCGTTGCCGAATGGGTTTAGCATCCGGGTAGGTTTTGATTTCATGAACAACAATGGCAGGATCAATTCCCGGCATTTCCTCGTAAGACCAGGCAAACACGTCGCGGAATTCTTGGAATAGGGCCTTGTAAGTTTGGATTTCCGTTTCAGTACATGCGGCACCTATATGAATGTTCTCCTCGATTCCGGGCTTCACTGAAATATCAATGGGAATTGTACGAGAAATATTCCCTAAATTCAGCTCTGAATCAGAATGTTTCGTTGGATCCTGAGCGTCTTTGACATATTCAGCGGTAAAGATAGATGAAAAATCATTTTCAAAAACATCATCCTTAGGTAAAAACGAAGATCTGTGATGGAGATCTTCCCATGGTAGATCATCTACACTTAGGATTTCCCGAAGTTGTTCGTCAGATGACACTTCTTCGGGAAACGTTATCCGTTCTAAGGGTGAGGTGAAACGTGACTCTTCACTGACCACATTCATTTGGTCGGTTGAATGAAAGTCGGTAAAAGACATAAGAGCTTCATAAGCAATCTCATACGGACTCAACGGCATAACATCACCGAGTGAGTCTAGCTCAGAGTCAGAGGGAACATACCAAGGATCATCATAAATAATGTTTTCTGACGTGATCATATGAATTGTTGCGAACGAAGGGTCTGCATTGAGTGGAGGGAGAGGAAAAGTTCCCAGTAAACCGGAATCCTTAACTAAACCTACACCAATGTCCCTATAAGGGATTGTCGTTTTACCGACATGCTGGATAGTTTCTAAAGAGGTTGGGTCGGATGAAAAGTATGTCAGCTGATCAATAGTCACGATCTTACCGTTATGTGGAAACTTAATGACTCTGAAGACCGATGAAACGACCGCTGTCATAGCATATGACCAACTTCGACCCAAAAGAAGGTTGTAGTCTAGAGGGGCATCAACCACTTCCACATCCAGACTAACGGTTTTACCTTCGACCCCTATAGGCAATTCTTGTAGAATACCAAACGGACGGAACCCACGGCCATCAAAGGCCTTAAGGATGGTGGGGGATTGGTTCAATGAAGGAGAACCAAGCGATCTCCAACATTGAATCGACATAATACACGTAGAAGCTCCCTCATCAATCACAGTCCGATGAATAGGCCTGTTTTTGACTATCACTGGGATTTGGAAAGCCATTTGATGGGGGAGACGTGGTGTACTATTTTCTAGATCAAAGATCATTAGGTTCGGGTCCTGAACATCGACAGCTCCAATAGCCGACAAAAGCAATTTTCGTTGCGCTGGACATGATTGCAGCACTTCGAGTGCCGACATTGCTGAAGGTGAAACAGCTAAGTCTTCAACAATGTTGTAATTCTGGGCTGCTCTCGCATGTGGATTGAAAGCAGACCTTCGAAGTACACCCTTGGCGGGCGGCTTTATCACTAAGTCTGGGTTAGGTTTTTCGATCTGTAGTGGATCGGAACCAGGAGCTGAGGTTGATGGGTTAGAGTGAGAAGATTCTGCTTCCTTACCATCAACAGGAGCCTTACTACCATAATCTTGCGATCGAGTCGCAATCCTGACATGAGACATCATCAAAATGGGTTCTTCACTGGCATTCGAAGAAGAACCTATCATCTTATTTTCCTGCTCTGGAAATGGATTCTTTAACACAGCAGGAGTCGGAGAACCTTTGACTATTTTTACTACCTCGGCCCGATGAGGGCAGTCTCTCGTAAAATGATCTTCTTCACAAATAAGACAAGGATAGCGAGGTTTACGTTTCTCGTCATTGGTTTCCGACTTTTCCATTTTCTCCTTTGGAGCCTTGTCTGCTTTAGCCTTCTTCTTTCCTTTCTTCTTTCCACCGTTTTTGGATTTGGCCGTAGATGACTCTACAGCGTGAATGTCGGCGGTAAGTTCAGGAGGAGAAGACTCTCCTGTCGGAGAATCAGGCAAAGTGATAATTGGAGTATTGGAGGCCTTGGAAGACTTCTTCTTACTCTTCGTAGTCACGATACCGATCATGCCATCAGCGGCATGAGATCCCGAAGGAGCAGCAGCGATTTGGTTTGACTTGGGAAGATCCGGAATTTTCTCATGTAACGTACCCGACTGAGTATAAACTAAGTCAAGGTACTGCGCCTGAGCAATGACTTGCTCCTCAGTAACTACTCAGGCCTTAGCGACATCTTCAGTAATTCTTGGTAATAATGATTTGACAAACCATTCAGCTAAGATTTGGTCTGGGATAAAAACTTTCACTAATCTCCTTCGACGTCTCCACTCATGGATGTGATCAGAAATGTACGTGGATGTCGATTGTTTTAGCGAAGTTAATAACTCAGTACCATTATCGTATCTGACTGGTAACTGAAAATGAGTTAAGAACGAGGTAGCTAACTGACTAAAGTTGTAAAAAGAGGCCCGTGGTAACTCAATGTACCACTTGGCCGCGAGACCAATGAGTGTACGCTGGAAAAGACGTAAGCGGATGGAATCATCTATGATGGAATTTGATGCACACCAGAGGTGGTAAGTCATCACGTGATTAGACGGATCCTCTCCAGACTTCCCCTCGAACTTGGGTATATCGCTGGGCAACTTATTTGGCATTGGCGGCCAAAACGGAAGATATTGAATTGGATCGTTCGTTAGGCGCGTCAAGTCGGGTAAATCTAAAGTTGCAATAAATGGTAACTGCCGGTTAGGATCTCTGAAACTCTGAGTCACAATACCAGCCCCAGGAGGAGGATATCCAGGATAACTAGGAACAGGATTCGCATTGGGGATATTATATCCTCCTGGAAAACCAGGATTAACCGGACCGTACTGGGGTTGTTGAGGTGGTTGATAATTGTACCCAGGATACGGTTGATACTGGTAAACCGGTTGTTGGGCAGCTTGCCCAGGTTGATACTGTCCCTGGTACGGAGGTTGAACAAATTGAGGTTGAGTAGTAACAACCGTACTAGTACCAGGTTGGCCTACAGGCATCTGGACTGTGGTTTGAACCGTGGGTCCAGACAACGGTACAGATATCTGAGGAGTGGTTACAGGGACAGTAGAAACTGGAGCTGTCGATACTCCAGAAGTAAACATGGTAGATGAAGCGGTAGTTGCTACAGCCGTGTGAGGTGGAGTACTTGGTGCAATTGGCGGCTGAGTAACTACAGAAGTTACAGGGGTCTGAACACTAGACTGGACAGGTTGCGGTTGCTGGGATGGACCAGGAACTGCAGGTTGTCCTGCTTGAGGTACCGACTGCATACTTGGTTGCAACATCTGTTGACCCTGTGACGGATCCCATGTTAACATTCCAGGGTATTGACTCGTAACAGGTTGAGGATACTGAGAGCCATAGCCGTATTGAGGATAGGGTTGATAACTGTAAGGTGCAGTCCCATATGATTGCCCTTGAGGTGGTTGATAACCTTGACTAGGGTATTGACCCGTAGGTTGATAACCTTGAGGTAAATACGAATACTGGGGTTGACCTTGACCTTGAGGTTGGTATCCTTGAGGTTGATACCCTTGGGGTTGATACCCTTGGGGTTGCCATCCTTGAGGTTGCCATCCTTGAGGTGGATACTGATACTGAGGTTGACTTTGGGGTACAAATTGAGGCTGGGGTTGATACCCTTGAGGTTGCCCCCCAGTCACGAATGAAGTACCTTGAGGTTGCCCCCCAGGTATAAACGAAGGTTGCCCCCCAGGCGGTAATTGGCCACCTTGAGGTTGGTTAATGGGAGTTGAACCTGACATCATATAAACGTCACCTATACTCAATGGTACATTACCACTGTTTCCAACTAATAACCCATGATCAACAGGTTGAGGAGATGCTCCCGCAAAGGTACCAGAAAGTGATTGATACCCAGTAGGAACAGAAGGACCGCCATGTAAAAATGATTCAGGACTTTGTGAAAACACAGATGACTGACCAGACATATTTACAGGAGAATGAATTCCTCTAGGTGGAACCGGAGTACGAGGTGTAGAAAAACCTACTGAGTTGTCTATCTGAGAATCGAACTACTGTCGCGCCCTCGTCAGGATGCCGGGCCATTACCGCAACCCATCGTATCAGCTTTGGCTGCTGAGGACCCAAGATATCAACAGTGAGTTGCTGAGGGATCAGCAATGGAATTCTCTCCAAGGCAAAGCTCACGACTATAGGCCCATATCCAAAAGTCTTTAGTCGTCCGTTCCTTGCCTTGGTCAGTTGGCTCTTCATATGAGCCGACACAGCTTCACACCAGTTGAAAATGGTGCCTTGGTAACAGTCAATTGCCATCCGCATTTGGGATCCGGAAGCAATGTGTAAAGCGGCCGCGCCGCAAATTCTGGTAACCGTGAACGCTATGACTTTGAGTTCCGGCAGAGTGATGTGTTTTATCTCTATGCCTTTTGAATGGTGAGCTCCAGGTGTGCACCAAGTCTTGCGGAGACTATCAAGGGATTGGCCACCCGGCCTAGTCCCCGCAAGGTTGAGTCGCTCACCTCTGTTTGGCAAGCCAGTGAGAAAGTATACATCCGAGGGCTCTATCTCGAGCTGGTGCCCTCCTATGTAAAAGCATTGTTCCTGTACGTTCCATCGCTCAACCAGCCATTCCAAGAATCTTACCTGGCCCCTCATGCCCGGTATGGTCCAATATTTGTACAAACCGCATGCTCTTAGGGCATCCAGAGAAGGTTGATGATTTATTGCAACTTCATCTTCCTCTACGTGCTCTCTTTCTCTCCAGTCTAACATGATTAGTGCCTGCATATCAAAAAATAGCATTAGAAATTAATTTGGGAATTTTTGGTGGTTTTTTGAGAGAGTTGGGGTTTTGAAATGCGCGTTTCTCGGAGGACGCACCCCGGCTTTGTTGCACAGGGCGCCCGGACGCAGCTGGCCTGAAGGCGGGCTGCGTCTTCCGACCGTTTTCCCGTAAGAGAAAAAGTCGGGGGACGCAGGTCACCTGAAGGGCACCTGCGTCCGCCGAGAGGCGCATTCCAAAACCAAAACCCCCCCAAAAAATAAAACTAAAACCTAAAAATTGATTCTAAACGGATAGAAATGCAGAGTAGGATGTGTAAAATACCTGGATGAGACGGCGTTCGATTCCAACGGTCAGATTTTCCGCAGCAACCACGGGAAGTTTTCTTGTCAAAAGCCCTTTTTTCAACCTCAACAGTGAAACGGTAAAAATGACATGGTAAAAGGTCTTTTTATAGGTTTTTTGGATGAATTAGTTCATTTTTTACCATGAAAAGATATTTTTGAATGTATTTTTGCCTATTTTAAACAGGTATGAGTAATGTGTCGCTTTTGTGCAGGACAAAGGGATTTCGAGGGAAATTGTAAATTTTTCACAAACAAAATTGCAGAGTCATCTTTTAAGCCCTTTTCTGACTCCTAAAAAATGAAAAGATCGCCGAGTGTTTCTTTTTCACTCGTTAAAACGGAATTAAAAGACGGTCCCCTTTTAGCTCTTTTCTGACCGCAAAATCAGGAAAAGATTGACGGGTTTTTGTCGTTTCGAACTCGATAAGGAAATAAAACGACGTGTCCTTGATCGCTTTTTACTTTTCAGATTAACGACACTAATATGAAAGTACTCCTTGGTCGCAAGATCAAGCGGTTCCCCCAGGTATTATTTTATACTTTTTCGGGCTTGAGGGACACAAATATATGAAAACGTTCAACGTGGAGTCTTCTTTAGTTTTTTCAGACTCTCTAAAAATGAAAAACGCCGAGTTTCTCCTATACTGGGCTCGTTAAATTTTTACAGTAGAGGACCTGTTCAATTACAAACAGGAACGAACCACTCCTTCCTAGGGTTCGATTTTAAACTAGGTTGGACTCGTCCGAAGGATGAGCTTACAATCAAGCATATGTTATCCTCCTCAAGCTTGTTAAAAATAAAGAGGTACTTGCCAGAAATGGTGGGGGAAAAAAGAGAAGAATGAACCTATTTGTCACCTTTTGTCTCAAAAGAAACTTTATTACCGCTCTTGAACACGACACTTTTCATTCACCTGGGTTGGGAAATCTTTCACCTCACAGTTGACCACGTCACTTTGAAAGTCTTTAACTGGGTTTCGGGGATTAACTTTGAGTTATTCGTCACCAAGCCATCTGTTGTGTCGTTATGTGTTCAAGAGGTCTGCAAACAACAAACTTTCATCTGCAAAATACTTGTCATCCATTTGACCATCCCTGAGTCAGTCCTTACAGCAACATTTCTTCAACTTGAACAATGATTTCGTGTTGCGGGCTTGCCTGCAACGGGTCGCTTTCTATCGACATCGACACATTATCTAGAAAGATGACTTAGGAATCGACAGTACCTTGAAGTCTGCATGCATCAATGGCAGGTTTCTCGCCTTTGACGTCAGTTTACATCATTGACTTTCGATCAGAGGATTCCGTGAAGTGTTCGACATCAAAACATCTATTCACATTTCACGGGTTGTGCTTGGTACTTTGAGGACCATTGACATTACTGGTGGTTTCTCTCACGCTTGTTAACAGTTTACATCATTGACTGGTAATCAAGTGGTTTCTACCATGTTCGACATCGAATCATTTAATCACATGGCTGGAATCGTACCAATTCGAGAAGTAGAAGTGAAGACCCTGGATCTAGTTTCTACCATCCAGGCTGCGAGGAGTTTTGTATTCATTATCTATGTAGGCTCATCATAAACAGATGGCTGCGTCCATACTGTGTCTACAAAAGTCTATAAAAATGATGTACTGCAAGATCATTCCTGTATCAGAGTAGTTAGTCCATTAGTTAAAGTTTTGAATCTGAGTATGGGAATGCCTACCTCAGTGATGATATAATCTTATCCATGTATTTTGTGTTGAAAATTGCAGGTTCCAATCAGGCCATCCACAAGGTAATCCTTGAAATGATAAAGCGCTTCACCCTTCCTAGAATTACAAAACCCTATTCTATTTCAGGCTTCGCACTTTAGGGGGCAATCTGTTACACTAAAAAATGTCACCTTGACTACTTACAGTTAGTATGGCTCAAATCAACAGTCATGCTACCCTCTTAGGCAAGTCTATGCCTCTGTTATCCATCTCAAACTCAAAAAGAGAGAAAGTCTTGTAAAAAATCATGTTTATCTCTGGGGTCGCAGGTTCTCTCTAGTCTTACCTGCGGGGACGCGGACCTTGTTCACCAAAACTGCGTCCATGGACGCTCTGTATGTAAAGGGACAGGTGCGTCCCTCTGTAAAAGACAAAATGCGCGAGTTTTATCTTGAAAAAGTTACTTGTGGTTACTTCTAGAACATTCTAGAGGTCGGTTTGATGAAATGGATGCGCCTCCAGTTGGTTCATGTATCTCTATTAAGGGGAATCTTATCCCATCAATAAGGGAGCTATCCCACCCAAAGAGGGGGATGATCCCATTGATGGTGGACCAGAATAACCTCTTTACAGCACTATAAATAAAGGCATTGAGCCAGAAGGAGGGGAGGTTGGAGCTATACATTTTCTTTGGGTAAATGCTGCAGGATTTAGGTCTTCCATTAGAGCCTTTGTGAGGAGAGATTGTCTTCACTAGATTCTACTTGGGAGAGGGTGAGCTTTGTCAAAGTAGAGGAAAACCCTTGATGGACCCTGGGAGGAACTTGCACAACACCAAGGCCAGGTTGTAAGAGTTTCTTGTTTCGTTATTAATACAAACTGGTTTATTTTTCTCAATAGCTTATGTTAATGAGTTATTTCATGTGTTCCTTGGTCTGCATGTTGAATATATGTTTTATTATATGAGATGCAAGTGCTTGGTAATTGTTTGATTGTTTGTGGTTGCAGGAATTGACTTGAAGGAGGAGCTCATCCGGATCGTCAAGAACGGACTTCAACAACAGCGTTTTGGAATAAGGTAAGCCTAAACACTTGTAGTTTTCATGTTATAAAAGGTGTATTTAGAGAAAGATCACTCCTTTTTGTCTTGTTTGTCATTAGAATGTCTTAGACTTCTAGGAAGGTCAGTCGTGTCCGCACCCTTGACAGATTCCGTGTGACAGCACGTATCCCGCGTTCCCATGCGCAAACATGATTCATTGGATCGTCTCACACACTAACCCCGAGACGATGGTATTGAGTAGTGTCAATGGGAAAGAGATTTCTACCTTCAGGGCATAGGATTATCAGCAAATTTACCATTTTCTGAAGCCAATGATCACCATGGAGACACCCTTCAGCATACCCAACAACGATGCGAACTCCAAGGATATCTTTAAGAACTGGGTGAAGGAGCTAGCCAAATTCAAGATGACACCCAACCATATTTACAAGACGAAGATATTGTAGAAGGAATATCAGTACTTAGTCATCTTTGCATGTCACTTATATGGCCAAGAGAGCATAGAGACCTTCCCGCAGAGTTGGGTGATTGGATTGGACCAACTGGCCAGTGAAGGCAAAGCATGCAACTCGTCCAACATGTTGGCTCACATGCTGAAGGAACAAGTAATAGGAGCTCGGTAGCCACTCAAAGGTCAGCAAGTAGAAATTTACATGTCTGGTTACATTTTAGATACAATTTGTGCCCATCAAGATTTCTTGGGCTTGAAGTGGGCATGGACACTAGCGGAAACCTCTATTAATACTTATTGTAAACTTTTTTTTGAATGCAGTTTACAAGGAGTCATCACATAGCTATCAAATCATTTTGTCACCCCGGTGTACAAGATGATATTTGAGCAGGATCCACCTTGCATATTGAAGGTAGCAATGGAGGAACTGATCAAAATAGCATATTGGTATGCCTCGCCTCTTGGCACCTTCATACGGATGTACAACATGGAGAAGCCTCTCCATGTTTTGCTGAAGTTTTCAATGGACAAGCTCGTCATGAAAGAAGTATCGTACCACATCTTGGCAGGACTCTCAGCTAGGTTGCACCAGAAGAAGAGGGCACCTTGGCCCACTCTTCTGTTGCAGATCGTGTTGTGCAAGATACGAAATATCAAACATGCGGATTCTAAAGTAGAAGAGTTCAAGAAATATCCTTTCGGCACCAGAAGCTTTAATCCGTATGACCCGCATATTTTTGTGAAGGATCACTGCGCGAGAGTACAGTTTCCATGGATCCACAGGGCGTGTCATTGGGCGGAAGAAGACCCATGGAGATATTGTCACATCTTCTCCAGGCCTAATGAACTAGTCAACATCGTTGTGGAATGGTTAGCGAAGCAGCGTGAAGCAGCATCCAGGAGAGCACTAGCAGTAAGAGCAGTATAGGTAAACACATCGGTGTGCCCACTTGTGCAGAAAGCAGCTTTGGCAATAGAGATGAAGAGGCAATAATGCAATAGGAGGATCACACAAAGTAAGAAAGAAAAATAGAGGATGGACGAAACAATGAAGGAGTTGCATGAGTTGAAGGAGAAATTCTAGAAGGAACATGTGCTGCATAGATAGGAGAAGGAAGCACGGCAAGGACATATGCAACAAGGGGCACAACATGTAAATACAGATGAATTTGCACCCGTACAGGTAGTAGACTCATCTGAGCAGTTGTCACAAAGCAGACAGGGTGAGTAGTCATAAGAGTAGGACTTCGCTCAAGAGATTGAACGAGAATTTGAGCAGATGGATACGAAAATGGAGCAGCCAGAGTTAGAACAAGACATCAACCTCATGCCTTACCACCAAGAGGTCGACCTACCAGCTTCATTGGATCTGGAAGTAGAGCAAGTCCCAAGCGACCAAGGAGACACTGAGATCCTTGGAGACAATCTGGAAGAAGAGATACACAATATATCATTCGATGAGTCACAACATAGAGTTGTGCAATCACGTAGAGTATCTACTCTGGATGACCACACATCTCCTGTACAGTTTGAGGAATGAGTGATAATTTCTAACGTGCACAAGCATCGAGCAACATTGGTCGATGCTACCAGAGCATATGTCGAAACCATTAGCTCAAGTGTTCACTTCTTGATAGCAGAGAATGAGCAAATGGCTAAGGATTTACAGACAGCCAAGCAGGGAGGAGAATTGTTTATAACATCCACCTAAGAAAAGTTGAAGAAGGCAATATTGGATGAGGTATCATCCCTTGAGATAGTCATGCGGGTTGTATTCCAGATTTGGTACCACGCATAAGGTAGTTGTCCATCTCAAAAGTTGGCAGCATCGATGTACTAGGAGAGCATGTATCTTGTCAAACTTGCATACTGTTGTTGACCACATGTAAACATGGACAATGAGATACAAGGGTGCCCTGTTACACTTGCCCAAGATGATGAAGCCCAAAGTGGTCGAGTTGAAGGTGTTGTAGCATCCATTGTCGTTTAAATTTTATTTTTAATATTATAAAAAAAATTAAAAAATCAAATATTATGTTCTAAAAAAAATATTCAAAAGTGAATGTGAAAATCTGAAAACAGTGATTTATTTTGATGGCATTCAAATCCAATGAAAAGTGGGGCCTCAACCCATATTAAAGTTCGAGCGGTATTACAAGATTTAAGCAAGCATGGGTTCGAGAAGCGGGTAAATTTCTCTACGGGGGAGCAACGAGCACGAGTTATAACTCAGGCTCAACCCCCGCAGTTGACCATGACGTCAAGGTGTTTGACCAATATCTATAGCCTGAGATTGTTGCGGGGGTTCAAGTTTGATGAACATCCCGTACACTCCCTACCCCTGCAATGTGCCACCCCAATCGCTTCACTCCATCTCATCTCCTCCACGTCATCTGCCACCCTCATTCATTACCGTCCACCTCATCCACTGTACCCTGTCACCTCATCTGCCACTCAGTTAATTAGTTACATTAATTACAGGTCCCCCCCCGCCAATCTGATTATTATATGTATAAGGACAAGCAAAACCCCGTCGCATTTGTCTTTTTTTTAGTACTAAGCAACCTTGCATCCAGTTCAACAGTCTAAGTCAGCAATTGTCCTGTTAATTGTCATCAGCAATTGTCACCAGCGAACTGTCACCTACAATCACCATGGCCAAACAAGTAAGTTCCTCTGTACAGTTAAACATCATTCACTATATCAAGAGGTCATTCTGAACCATAAGAACTCTCCTATATTCATGGCAATGGTTAGGTCAGTTGTTCTAGATGCTTTTGCCCCCGGAACTCATTTATTTCCTAAATTTATTCAATGGCTAGCCTCAGCAATATACCCCAAGAAATGTTTCGTAATGAATCAGTTAGGGGAGAGTGTTTTTCAAGTAACCTCATAGTTAATACACCAAGCTTTGAATTACCCTGTGTCTAGGACTTACACCACCTTTACTGAAGAATCCTTGATTTCTTATTATGATAACATGTCTCCTCAAGATCTTTCTCATATCACCTCTTTCTTGGCCCCTAAATCTGGTCAATTCTCCCTAGATGGCAATCTCTTCTCTTTAGAAATATTTGCAGTTGACATAAGACTTGTGTTGCAAGTAATTGCCAAGATTCTAGGGAAAGAAGACTCCAAGTAGGTAGATAAAGTTGTGTTGGGATTTTTCTCCTTAATGTTGAAGCCTAAGATAGTACTAGACATTCCAGCATTCTGGGTAGATGCTATCAATACTCAATTTATGACTTTGCCTCTCACTAGTTCCTTCAAATTTCCTTTAGTCATTACTTATTTATTTATGTGCCAGAATGCTGAAAATTTTTCTGATTTGGGGCTAAATGTTGTTGATATCAATAAAAAGAAACATTCAGTGGTATTTGGACAGACCTAATAAGGGGTGATTCAGGAGATAGTGGTTTATTTGAGTTTAATTCTTTATTCCTTCCAGCGTTTATAAAATTTTGAATGAAAGCCTACCCCCAACCTTCCTTCCTAAAGCTCAAGAGTGTCTTCAATTAAGTAAGGATGTGAGATGTGGAGATTGCTTCATCTTTGAAGAGCATGTGGAGATTAGGCCTTATGGAGCCTCTGTCAAGCCTTACAGGTTACCTAAATTTGTGCCAATGAGGCTTTTTTCCCTTGAATTTATTAGGAAGAGCTTAAATGTTGATCAATTTCATTTTTTTCCTATGAAGAAAGGCTTCTTCTTCAAGTTTCCTAAACCAGTGGGACCCTTCATTGTAAACACTAGACGGGATGCCGAGGAGGTTGAAAGATTGTTGAATGACATGTGTCTTTTACAAGTGGTTGAGTGGGCTTATGACCCTCATCAAATTATTTCAATGAGAAGACTAGAGAGTGGTTAAATAGCCTTTGTACATGAAAGTAGACTTGAAATGGAGAAATTTGCAAATGGAGGTTTGCAAAACACTCAGGGGACAGAGATAGAAACCCCTAGCATTACAGAAAAAGGGGTCAAGAGGGTTAGAGAGGAATTTAATGATCTGGATGAGGAAGAATCTGAAGCAGCAAAAAGGACCAAGCTTCAAGATGCAATGTCTTCAACACAACCCGGTTTTGTGATTCAGTTAGGAGAGACAGAAGGTGCTCCATCTTCCCCATCTTCCAAAGAACATGTTCATGATCATGTTCCTTTAATTCAAATTATGTTTTCTCAGATAGATGAGAGAAATCAGAAGATGAAGTTAAATATGGAGGTTCAAGCTAAGTCTTAGGTAACTCCTGAAAAAACTAGATTGCTATCTACCATGGATTTAGAGAAGAGCCAACTTAAAAAAAAAATTCTCATCCTACTGAAATATCAGTGGGGTCTACTAGAAATTTCAAGACTATGAACTTAACTATTGACACTCACAAGCTTCCAATGCTTGACAAGATCAAGTTTCATATACAAACTAGGTAATTGATCGTGAATGATCTACATAAGACAAATACAGCAGCTATCAAGGAAGAAAAAATGCTAAATAAGGTGATTCAGCAATTAAAGTTGGAGAAAGCCAACTCCAAAGCTTTGAATTCTCAGGTGGATGAGCTAAAGAAGATTATCATTAAAGTAGATGTCAATCCTGATGACTAACCTGTTGTTCAGAAATTATTACAATTTGCTACGTTAGAGATTGGGGCTTTGAAAAAGAAGTTGAATCTACCTACAGGTGAGCATCTCATAGCTGCAGGGATAGCTGAAGTAGAAAATGAAAAGGAAAATCTCCTACAAGATGTGTTGCAGAAGACTGAAGAAGTTTCTTTACTTAAAGAATCTTTGGACAAGTTGCAACGATAGGTGGACACTCATGTTTGTACAATAGTAATGCCAGCCAACACAGATGATCCAGCAGCATGTAGGAATTTACAGGGTAAGTTCCTCAGAAAGAACACCAAAAGGACACCGCTCACAACCAGATCACAGATCAATACACCAGTATTTTTGACGTGGTTAAAACCCTCAAAGAGGGAAACAGTCCACGGCCTGCGCCAACGTGGCTACTACAGGCAATTTATTAATCAAAGAATGAAAATTTACATAAGCTTCTCTCATGCACGGATTACCCGAACAATGACCCTCCATGCGCTTTAAATAGAACTCATGGACCAATCGAGTGTCAAGCCACGGATCAAGTGTCGATAATACCGAGGAGAGAGTGAACCGTCGGATCACTACATATCGTGACCGTCGGATTGTAAGTTACAAAATGTACAACGATAAAGAAACACACTTTACCTAACTCTATACCTAACTCTAAACTAGACCAAGTTGTACTTAACTATTTCCTATGTTTCGGAATATCCTAACATCCCCCCTTAAGAACAACTTGGGATATGATTGAAGGATTTACAAATATGACACAATAGGAGAATGAAGGAGGCACTAGAGCCTATCCCCCCTTAGTGACAACTTCTTGAACTCCAAGCATATATCGAAGTTTAGTGAACTTCGCCTCTGTGAGAGCCTTTGTGAAGATGTCTGCAACCTGATCATCTGTTGAACAATATTGCACTTCAAGAACATGGTCATGAATGAGCTTTCTGATGAAGTGCATGTGTAGTTCAATGTGTTTGTTGCGCTGATGTTGGACTGGATCTTTGCATAGCTGAATGGCACTTTGATTATCACACCAAAGTGTGGTTGGATGCTGCTGCTCAAAGCCAAACTCTGATAGGATCTGACGAAGCCACAAGGCTTCCTTACTAGCTTCCACGGCACCACGATACTCTGCTTCTGCTGACGAAAGAGAAATGGCAGCCTGTTTCTTACAAGCCCATGTAATAGGTCCTGAACCAAGAGTGAAGACATAACCGGCAGTAGACTTCCGATCATCAGGGTCACCAGCCCAATCAGAATCAGTGAAACCAACTAATAGAGGAGTTGCTTTGGCACTGTAATGAATCCCAAACTGAACTGTACCTCGAACATAACGAAGTATTCTTTTAGCTGCTTTCCAATGACTTTCATGGGGGTTTTGCATGAACCGAGCAACAAGGTCAACAGCAAAGGAAAGGTCAGGACGAGTATGGGTTAAATACAAGAGTTTTCCTACAAGTTGACGGTATAATGTAGCATCAACTTCAGGAGAAGTACAAGAGACTGAAAGTTTGACTCCAGACTGAAAGGGAGAAGGGGATGGCTTACAGTCTTCCATGTGAAAATGACGAAGAATATCACAAGCATACTTGGACTGGGAAAGGGAAATACCCTCCTTGGATTGCAAGACTTGAAGACCGAGAAAATAGTGTAAGTGTCCTAAGTCTGTCATTTCAAATTTCTTTTTAAGGCTGGACTTCACATGGTTGATAAGGTTGGGATCACTACCAGTAAGAATAAGATCATCAACATAAAGAACAAGGATGATAAGAGAGTTTCCCACTTTCTTGGTGTAGACAGTATTGTCAGAATAACACCGAGAAAAGCCAGATTCTAAAAGAAAGCTATCCATTTTGGCATACCAAGCCCGAGGAGCTTGCTTGAGACCATAGAGAGATTTCTTAAGTCGACATACAAGGTTGGAGTCTGTTTGGATGAAGCCAATGGGTTGTTCCATATAGATTTCTTCATGCAAGTCCCCATGCAAGAAGGCAGATTTAACATCCATCTGATGGACTTCCCATTTTAAAGAGGCAGCAAGGGAAAGAACAAGGCGGATAGAGTTCATTTTGGCAACAGGGGAGAAGGTTTCAGTGTAGTCAATGCCTTCAACCTGTGAAAAACCCTTAGCAACAAGACGAGCTTTATGTTTATCAACTTTCCCATCTGGTCCATACTTGGTTCTGTAAACCCATTTACATCTAACAAGTTTGCGTCCCTTTGGTAGAGGAACAAGATCCCATGTATCATTTGTCAACAATGAATGATATTCTTCATTCATAGCTGCTTCCCAATGTGGATGGCCTGAAGCCTCTGCAAAAGTGTCAGTATCATGATTTACTGGAGCTTGAGCCAGTAAAGAAGAGGCTCTTTCAAACTGAGAACGTGTACGTCGCTGATCTGTAGGATCACCGGCAAGATCACCTGCTGCATCCCGAGTAGCACGGACCCATCTTGGAAGTTGAGGATCCTGAGAAGGTGGGGGAGGATTATCATCCTCACTTTCATCATCGGAAGAAGAAATGTTTTCAAAAGTAGAAGAGATAGGAAGAGGTGGCACATCCGTCGGACTAGGCTCGCAGGCCGATTTATTTTCATCAAATTTTACATCTCTTCTAATGATAACATTTTTGGAATTAAATGGAATAAGTCTATAACCTTTTACATCTTTACAATATCCAACAAAAGTACATTTCTCACTCTTAGGTTCTAAAGCTTTATGCTTTTCATCTGGAATATGGGCCCATGCTTCACTTCCAAAAACACGAAAGTGACTTACATCTGGTTTAATGGAACTCCAAGCTTCTTCTGGAGTGATATTCTTTAGAACCTTAGTAGGAGTGCGATTGATTATATAATTTGCACAATTAATTGCTTCGGCCCAAAAACTAAGACTGAGTCCTTTAGATTGCAGCATACAATTAGCCATTTCCTTTAAGGTGTGATTTTTCCTTTCAGCTACACCATTTTGTTGTGGAGTGTATGGAACAGTATGTTGCATTTGAATTCCATTTTCGGTGCAAAAGTTGATGAATGTGTTTTTAACATATTCTCCACCATTATCAGTTCTTAGCTTAAGAATTTGATGTCCAGATTGTTTTTCAACAAAGGCTTTGAAGGCCAAAAATGTGTTAAATACTTCGCTCTTGAGTTTTAAGAAGTATACCCAAGTGCGTCTGGAGAAATCATCAATGAAATTTAAGAAATACTTGCAGCCAGAGAATGAAGCAACAGGAAGTGGACCACATAAATCACTGTGCACAAGCTGTAAAGGGGCTGAGGCGTGCCAAGAGGCACGTTTTTCAAAACTGTCCCGATGATGTTTTCCGAGTACACATCCGGAACAAACACCATCTCTGCAAGATACCATAGGAAGACCTGTCACCATATTTTTTTTACATAGATTCTGAAGGGAGCAATAGTTTAAGTGACCAAATCGCTCATGCCAAAGTTTTATCACTTCATCATTATGAGCAACAAATACTGAGGGAATATTTGATGACCCAAAGTTGTGAAACTTATACAACCTGGTGGAATCATCAGCAATACCAGTAGCTAGAATCTGTTTAGGATCTCTTAGATCCTTAATTACAACATCATGAGGTGAAAATTCAACAATTTTACCTTCACCTGAATGAGTTATCTGATATACAGATAGAAGGTTGCAGGATAAGGTTGGAACACATAATACATCATTAAACTGACCATTGTCTAGATGAACAGTTCCAGTCCCTACAACATTAAGAGATCTATCATCACCAACATATATATTTTTGGTGTTACAATCATTTAAAGAAGAAAACATGGCTTGGTTTTTGGCCATGTGATAAGAGGCTCCAGAATCAATGAGCCACTCATGAGAAGGAGAAGAAGAAGATACATTTAATGCATAACCAGACTGAGATGATTGACAACGACATGCAGAAAGTGCCATTTCGGAAGTTGAAGTTGAAGTATTCTCCACATGGATGTTATGTTTCTTCATTGCGGCTTCCAAGGCTTCCATCTTCTTAAAGCATTTAGATTCTAAGTGGCCATCTCGATTACAAAAGTTACAATGTCTATCAGTCTTCTTCCATTTGTTTTTATTGGTCTTATCATTTTGCTGAAATGATCTTTCATTTTGAGGCTGAATTTGCTTAGGACCCTTGTTTGGTTTAGTACCATTCTTTTTAGGATATGACTTCTTAGGATTCTTTGAATTTGGTTGTTGCTGGGCGGCTAACGCTTCCTTGGAAGAGTTTCCAAGATTAAGAAGACCAAGGTGTAAGAGTTTTTCTTGTTCTCTTATTAAGGAATCACAAAAGGAGTCAAAGGAAGGGGCCTTGTAGTCTTTTCCTTGACAAATGAAAGCTTCCCTTGTAGAATGGAAAGTGGAAACAAATATAGAGTAGGCTGGTCCCAACTTAGTAAGGATGGAATAAATAAGGTTACCATCTTCTTTCTTAACCTTAACACCTTCCAAGAGATATCTAAGGGTCTTGAATTTGGACAAGAAATCTTCAATGCAAGAAAAATTATTAGGATCCAAAGTAAGCAACTCATTTTCAAGTTGATGGGCTCTAATTTCATTTTTAATCCCAAAAACTTTAGCGATTTTTTCCAATGCTTCATGAGGAGTCTCAAGTTATGCAATATGGAATCTAAGATCAGGAGAAATAGACATCCCTATCAAACCACGTGCTTGATCTTGTCTATTTTCTCATTTTGCAGCCTTGTCTTCATCTTTTGGTTTCTTCTCTTGGTATGTGGCTATTCTGTAGAGACCTTTACTTCTAAGTAAATCTTCCATGTAGGTTATCCATTGGAAGTAGTTAGTGCTATCAAGAATGACTTGGCATGGACTTTCCATTTTAAAAAAAACTCGAAGCTGAAGATGCTGAAAGTAAGTGTTTCAATGGATAGATCTCGAAAAATTAGGTTGTTTTAAAAAAAACGGCTCTGAAAAAGGCTTCCGGATGAAGAAGTTATGGCTTTTTGAAAAACAATTGTTGAAGTTACTGGCAAAGTGCGCGAATATGCGGGAATGAAAAAATCCGCCCCCACCAAATGGAGACTTGAACCCAAGACCTCTACTCTTTTAAAATAGCTTTGAACCAATTGATCTATACAAAAAAATTGAGAGAGAGGGAGAGAGAGAGGGGGGGGGGGCTTGGTTTGTGTGCTTGCCTTGAGAAAGCTCTTTTTCCCTACAAAACACAAAACACAAAACCCAACACGAATATGCAAAGAAAAACGAACCTTGCGGCTCGAAGTTAGCTTTAGCCAAATAACTAGATATTTTTAAAAAAATGAAACTTGCGGCTCAAAGTTAGCTTTAGCCGAAAAACTAAATATTTTTCTCAATGTTTCTGATTTTCCGAGATCACACTAAGGTGCAGGGAAAATAGCATACGCATGAGAAAAATCCTTCTTTTCTGTTTCTGATTTGCCCAGATCGCACAAAGTCGCAGGGCAAAGAGCATACGCAGAAATGAAAGGTATAGATCCGGTTAAAAAAAAGGCTAAATAAACCGAAACCGAAATAAGCAGAGAGAAAATAACAGTAAACTGCAAAAACACTGTATACCTCCCGATCTGAAAAATGACGCAGCACTGAACGGGGTTCCTCACTGGAACAGATGCTCCGAATGCAACAGAGCAGTCCTCTCGGCCCGAAAGCAGTCAGAAACAACAAATCTAGGAAACGACAGCCGCATGCAGTTCTACCAGCTTCAGATTTGGATCACCAACGGACGCGGCCCTCAAATAGCTCTGATACCATGTAGGAATTTACAAGGTAAGTTCCTCAGAAAGAACACCAAAAGGACACCGCTCACAACCAGATCACAGATCAATACACCAGTGTTTTTGACGTGGTTAAAACCCTCAAAGAGGGAAACATTCCACGGCCTGCGCCAACGTGGCTACTACAGGCAATTTATTAATCAAAGAATGAAAATTTACATAAGCTTCTCTCATGCACGGATTACCCGAACAATGACCCTCCATGCGCTTTAAATAAAACTCATGGACCAATCGGGTGTCAAGCCACGGATCAAGTGTCGGTAATACCGAGGAGAGAGTGAACCGTCGGATCACTACATATCGTGACCGTCGGATTGTAAGTTACAAAATGTACAACGGTAAAGAAACACACTTTACCTAACTCTAAACTAGACCAAGTTGTACTTAACTATTTCCTATGTGTTGGAATATCCTAACACAGCATGGGTTTTACAGTTGGCAACAGAGCTTAAAATGGCTAAACATGATGTAAAGAAAGCCCAAAGGGAATTCGAAATAGCTTGCAATCTACTGAATTTAAGTGAAGAAGAAGCAAGAAGGGAGAAAGATAATGCAAATAAGTACATGGAAGATCTCTTAAGGGCTAAAGATGAAATCAAAAGGCTAAAGGAGAAAATGAAGGGCAATATGTCCTTGATTCAAGCCAGAGAAATCCTATGGGATGAAGTCATTAAGGTTATCAGGGTCATTTGGGAGTTTCTTGTGATTATATCTAAAGAAAAAACACTAGTTCGGTATATGGAAGAGGTAATCATTAAAAATAAGCAAAAATATCTAGATAGATCAAAGTTTGTAAAGAGGATGATAGATTTCATTAACTCTAAATCTACTACAGAGTTGAAGGAACATGATATGCCAGACAGAACATCATCTGCAATAGATTTTAATATAATGATTGTCAGAAACATCTACAAGATCACTGCTGAGAAGAGGATAAATGAGATGAAGGAAGCAGTTTCAAAATTTAACATCTTGTTTGATAAAAGGGTTAGGGTTGGACTTCCTTCTTGTTGGGATCTACAGGGAAAATTATTGCCATGGAAAAGATATGAGACTTTGCTGGTTGAGGCAAAAAGCAAAGTTGATAACACTCATGAAAAGACAGTAGTATCAAAAGGATCCACCATTGTGAACTACCTAAATAAACATTTTAAGCTTCTCTGGATGGTGAAGGCTCTGTTCAGTGACAAGACTACTTATGGTAGGTTTACAGCTTGCAGAATAGCACTTGACAAGTTAGAGGAAGCACCAAAGTTAAATGTGTCATTATGGAGAAGGTGCAAGGAATGGATGATAGAGCAGACCAAAGATGCATCAACAGGACCATCTTCCCAAGCCTCAGATTCAAACAACGATCATCAATCACCAATCATACAGTGATTTCTGTTACTTCTCGTTATCTTATTTTCTTGAGAAGAATGTGGTATCTTTTGCCTTCCAATGTAATATTTTGTAATGACTTTTACTTTAGATAGTTAGAAGGTAGTTAAGCAGTTTGACAGTTTTTGTAGTTACCAACTATCTCATGATGTATAAAAAGAGGCAAAATTATATAAAAAGGAGCCAAATTTTGAATAACCTGGGGACTATGCTATTGTATTCTTGAAAAAATGATGATTAATGAAAGAATCAGAAGTTTTCCACACATTGTTGGGTATGATTTTGTAATTTATCCATTATGTGTCATCATGTGTCTTCCTTTCTTTAAGTATGGTAATGAAGTTGCAGGTCTTTGTTTACTTATGTGAATGAAGTTAAAATTCCTTAAAATATCACACCTATATTTAAAGTTCCTACTTTTACATTTCTTCTAAGTTACAGATAATAGTTTCTGTGAAAAAACATATTGTCTCTAACTTCTCAAAGCATTCTTCACTCAGCATTATATTCAACGTCCTATGGCATTCTGAGACTTTCATATCACCTAAATATTAAGGGTTAAAAGTTAGGTCCTTCGGGCCCTTCACATGAGGATACATCATACAAATAAGTGACATGAATAATAAAATTAATGTCTTAAGCACAATTTCTACACAGCCAAGAAATTGGTTTCTTAAGGGACAACAAACGACATGCATCCAGAGTCAGATCCGGAACTATGAATAACTCTTGTAGCTCATCTAGTTTGCAAGCTTCCCATGCACGAGTATTTAGGAGCATGGATGTTGTTGTGCACGCACATGCGATCTCATCTACTGGGACATTCATCAAGGAAAAGACAAAGGCACAAGTCTGACTGCAGCTTGACTTGTATTTTGATGAGTTGATGCGCATAGCCACCAGCATAGACTTGGAGATCAGTGAAGACACAGATAAAAATAATGAAACTTGAATTAATCAGAAGGAGTTGCAGCTCACAGGTGTGTACATCACCTGGAGACTGCACTCATACAAGGAGGAGACTCTCTCTCACGTTCAATCAATGCACTACAATGAATGATATTACATATTAAATACATGACTGAAAAATAGGTAGTTGAAACCAACCTCCTAAATTCTAGGAACAACTCCTAAAGTAAGAAGGTAACGTTACAACCACATAACCATTTCTCCATTATTTCTAACTCCCCCCCTTAATGGAGAAAGGGTTATTGTGCACACCTAACATCCCTCTAAGTAATTCAAACTTTATTCGCCCTAGAGGCTTAGTAAAGATGTCAGCTAAATTATCACAGGTATTACAATAATCCACACAAATTTCCTTAGACTGTATCTTTTCCCGTACAAAGTGAAATTGAGTATCAATATGTTTAGTATTCTTATGGAAAACTGGATTGTATGCAAGCTTTATTGTGCTTTGATTGTCTGTTTTGATGCTGGTTGCTGCTTTTTGTCCTTCGCCTGCATCACTAAGCAATCTCCTCAACCAAATGGCTTCGCATGTAGCTTCACACAACGCCTGGTACTCTGCTTCACATGATGATAACGCTACAGTACTTTGCTTTTTGCTGCACCATGAAATAACCCCGGATCTGATGCTGAATGCATAACCTGTGATGGATCTACGATCGTCCAGGTTACCTGCCCAATCAGAATCAGAATAACCTGCTAAAGTAACATCATAACTGTCAATGTATAAAATACCATAATTACAAGTACCACTAAGGTATCTCAACACACATTTCGCTGCATTCCAGTGACTGTCAAGTGGTCTGGACATAAACTGGCTCAACACACTAACAAAGTATGCCAGATCAGGCCTAGTTGTCGTAAGATAGATCAAACTTCCCACTAGCTGTCTATACAAAGTGGCATCCACCTGTTTTGTGCCATCATCACTGCTTAGCTTGAGATTCTGCTGCAATGGTGTTGCTGCTGTTTTACACTGTTCCATTCTGAATCTTTCCAACAGGTTTCTGGCATACTTTCCTTGAGTTAGAAAAGTTTGACCAGAATCTTTCCACACTTCCAGTCCTAGGCAATAATGAAGATCGCCAAGGTCTTTCATTTCAAATTCCTGTGACATTTGCTGCTTGATTTCTTTGATTAAACTATCTGCATTCCCTATTATTATCATGTCATCCACATACAAAGAAATCAAAATGATCTGCCTCTGTTTATTTATTTTGGTATACAGTTTTGGATCGTTGAGGCTCCTATGAAAACCATGCTCAATAAAGAATGAATCAATTTTGTCATACCATGACCTGGGTGCTTGTTTCAATCCATAGAGTGCCTTATGCAGTTTACACACTAAATGCTCTTGCCCCTTTTTCACAAATCCAGGGGGTTGTACTAAATATATTTCTTCTTTTAATTCCCCATTCAAAAATGCAGATTTAACATCTAACTAGTGTAGCTTCCATTTATGTTTTGTTGCTAAACAGATTAGCATTCTAATTGTATTAAGTTTGGCTACAGGGGCAAAGGTGTCATTGAAATCAATTCCTTCCTGTTGTGAATAACCCTTTGCTACCAGTCTTGCTTTGAATTTTTCTACAGTACCATCTGCATTTATCTTAGGTTTATACAGCCACTTACAACCTATAGGGGTTTTTCCTTCTGGCAGCTCAACTAAGTCCCAAGTATGGTTTCTATATATGGATTCCATTTCTTCATGCATTGCAGCCCTCCATTCATATGATCTACTTGCTTCTTCATAATTTAAGGGTTCTACAATGTTCAAAATCTTGGACATTAAAGCATAGTCTCTAAATTTTGCAGGTAGTTTAGTCTTTCTACCTGATCTTCTAGGTAAAGGACTCACCTCAACTCTTTCTGTTTCAGTACTGTACAGGCCTGCATCATCACTTATTATGCCATCTGCTGCTACTTCTTCCTGTTTCTGCTCCTGCTCCTGAACCTGTTCTTCTTCATCTTCACTGTTCAGTTCTATCAAGAATGGAATATGGCCATCATTGTCAGAGTCTTTCTTTCCATCTTCTATATGTTCATGAAAGATAACATCTCTGCTTGCAAACACTTTATGAGTCACAGGATTATATAATTTGTATGCTTTATACTCTGTGCCATATCCTACAAATATGCATTTCAAGGCTTTGGGATCTAGCTTTTTCCTATCTGGTTTCGGTACATGAGCAAAAGCTTTAGATCCAAATATTCTCAGATGATCAGCTGCTGGTTTGAGTCCAAACAATGCTTCAAAAGGGGTTTTGAAGCCTAAACATTTGGTAGGACTTCTATTCTTTAAATAAACAGCAGTATTAATGGCTTCTGCCCAAAGACCATTAGAAATGCCCTTACCTTGAAGCATGCTCCTGGCGCACTCCACCAGAGTCCTGTTCTTGCGTTCTGCTACTCCATTCTGCTGTGGAGTGTGTGGCACTGTAAACTGTTGTATAATCCCATGTTGCTTGCAGAAGTTCATGAACTCATTTAACCTGTATTCCCCCCCTTGATCTGAGCGGAGAATTTTTATCTTCTTTGCTGTTTGGTTCTCTATCATCACTTTAAATTATTTAAAATATCTGAAAGCTTGACTCTTGTTGCTTAAAAAATACACCCAGGAGAACCTAGTGCAATCATCTACAAACAGTAGAAAATAATATGCACCTCCTAAAGACCTAGTCTGCATAGGTCCACAGATATCTGTATGCACTAGCTCTAGGATGTCTCTTTGTTTTCTGTTGACATGCACAGGGAATTCATCTCTATGCATCTTCCCTAGTGCACAACCATCACATTCCAATTTGGCATTATGTAAAGCAGGAAGTCCATCGACCATACCTTTATTTTTAAGCAGGATGAGATCTTGTAGATTGATATGTCCAAATCTCTGGTGCCAGAGATTCTCAGCTGTTGATGTTGCTGCAACCATCGCCTGTCGTGGTATGCTCCTTGCATCCAGTCTATACAAATTCCCCACGCGTACTCCTGTTGCAACTGTCTCCAATTTGCTATCCTGAATGACACATCCATTCTTGAAGAATTGTACCTGCATGTCTTGGTCTGTTATCATAGAGACAGAGATCAAATTCTTTTTTATTCCTGGAACATATAAAACATTTTTAAGATGCTTGATATCGCCACTTGGTAATTTCACAGGAATATCTCCACAACCTTTGATCTCATACCCACTGTCATCACCCAAATAAATTTTGGATCCACATGCAGATTCTTCAAGAAACTCAAAATATTCTTTCTTACCAGTCATGTGCGAGGATGCACCTGAATCGACATACCATGTATTTTCATCATCTCCTCTTGATGCAGAAAGTGCACAGTCGACTGTAAATAGCCTAAGATCATAGCTGTGATCTTCATCTTCTTCTTCAGCAAAACAACCTTGATGTTTCTTCTGTTTGCTTCTCCTTTCATCAGCTTGCTTCTTGTAACATTCTCTGATCTGGTGACCAGCCTTTCCACAATAAAAACATCTCTTAACATAAGTATCAGTCATACCTCTAGATGATTTCCCTTGAAAGGAGTTGGCCCCTTTCTGCTGCTGCTGCTGCTGCGATTGCTGTTGTTCGTATTGGTACTGACGCTGCTTTCCTCTGTGCTGTCTTCTTTTTGCCATCAGAGCAAGGTCATTGCTCTGGGTCTTCAGATTTTGTCTTCGCTCCTCCTCCTGGAGCAGAATCGTTGTCAGCTCATCAAAGGATGGGGCTTTCTCCCTTGCTGACAACCCTGAGATGAATGTCTGATATTCATCTGCCATTCTGTTCAGTGTAAGTGTAACCAGATCTGAATCTGATACCTTCTCTCCAATGGCTCCCAATTGGTCTTTCAGATCTTTAACTCTGGCCATGAATCCACCAACTGATTCATTTTCACCCATCTTTAATGCAAACAATTTCCCTTTAAGTGCTAGAACCCGATTTGAGTTCTGTGTCTCGTACAAACCCTTGATCGTATTCCAAATTTCCGCGGCCGACTTGCAGTCTCGAATATGAGGGATAATGTTGTCTTTGACAGACATCTTCAGTATTACTTTTGCCTTTGTTTCTCTCTTATCCCAGTCCTGTTCTTGGGTTGCATTTCCGGCTCTCTGTTCATTTCCCAAGACGATCGCCCACGCATTCGCACTCTCCAGCAAGGTTTGCATTTTGAACTTCCAGTTGGAGAAATTCGTTCCATCGAGCTTGCCAGACTCGTGGAGGTATGATTCCAAACTATTGTTCATTTTCGCCCAACTAAACACTTAAGCTGCCACCACCGGGCAAGTCCGATCTGCTGCCACTGAACAGATCACGGACTTCACTTCGCCACCACCGGGCAGATCCGATCTGCTACCACCGAGCGATCAAGGACCTCACTTCGCCACCACCGGGCAGATCCGATCTGCTACCACAGAGCTGATCAAGGATCTCACTTCGCCACCACCGGGCAGATCCGATCTGCTACCACCGAGCGATCAAGGATCTCGATTCGCCACCACTGGGCAAATCAAATCTGCTACCACCGAGCAGAATCTCCACGTGCCACCACCGGGCAACTCCGATCTGCAAAAAAAAACAAAAAACAAAACAAAATTGCAGATTTCCAGAGAGAAAGAGGTTGGCTCTATGGCGCTCTGAATAGCCAAAAATCTGCGCCAATTGCGGAAAATAAAAATTCACGAAGTGCACGAAAATTGGCGCGCTTAATAGCCACGGATCCGCGCCAATTTTAGTTATAATTTTTCTGGCACGCTTTTCAGCCCAAAAGTAGCGCCAATTGCTCAACTTTGGCACGCTTTTCAGCCCAAAAGTAGCGCCAATGGCCCTTCTGGCACGCTTTTCAGCCCAAAAGTAGCGCCAATTGCTCAACCTTTTCTCCAGCTCAGAGATGATCAGTCATCTGAGACCCTTCACTCCAGGTGTTACTGCAGTTCCACCTGATCACACAGATACATTTACAAGCTCTCCTACTACTACAGATGTGCAACTAATGATACATCCCAAAAAAAAAAAAAAATAAGGCTACCTCTACCCTAAGCTCTGATACCAAGATAAAAATAATGAAACTTGAATTAATCAGAAGGAGTTACAGCTCACAGGTGTGTACATCACCTGGAGACTGCACTCATACAAGGAGGAGACTCTCTCTCACGTTCACTCAATGCATTACAATGAATGATATTACATATTAAATACATGACTGAAAAATAGGGAGTTGAAACCAACCTCCTAAATTCTAGGAACAACTCCTAAAGTAAGAAGGTAACGTTACAACCACATAACCATTTCTCCATTATTTCTAACTGACACCATGCATCAGTATGTCATTGGTTCGGCCGCACTCAAGACAATGATGCACATGTTATTAGATGAGTTGGATAGAGGAGCCAAAGCAGTGTACCCGAATGCAATAGAGGCAAGAGTTCGTTTCCAGAAAGATGTCACCACAGAGCACACAGACACCATTGCGGACTACCGAGCTTAGCATCAGTTCGCCACCATCGACCATCATGAGGATGTCGAAGAGCTAGTCTTCCCACAATTGTCTGAGTCATAGTGATGTCTTTCAAGCCTATTTTGTCTCACATGGGTACATGTGTAGATTGTAGGTAACATCTTGTCAAGTGGAAGTTCAAGTTTCAATAGTTGAATGTAACAATAATAGAATAGTTGAAGAGTCATGAGGGTATATGAACAGTGACAAAGGGGAATGTCAAAGTTCACCCCACCACTTGCTATATATAGTCCCTTATAACTCATTGTATAGGCTTTTGGTCAACCAAGCTTCCGATAGGAGTATCTTAGAGAAAGCTTCAAGAGTATTGGAATGAGCCTTGGCTTCTACACAGTGCAAAGATAGTACATCTCTTTGGAGGAGCAGGCGGCAATGAATATAACGTTCCGCTATCGAGACTAGTGGTTGGTCATGGTTGTATTGTACGATTGGAACTTTCACTTCTTAATATAACAAAGCCAGAACATTTCATGCATATGTTGTTATTGTATTTCAGCTAACTTGTTTACTCTAATAATATGTGTATGTGTATAGACTCTTTATGTATACGCATGTATGAATCTTATTGAAATGTGATGTTGGTTTAACTATCACTTTGGATTGTTAGCTTACTTTCTTTCCAGTTGGTGATGCATCTTCACTTGTGTGTTCTCTTCTTAGCTGCATGCTTCCACAGGTTTCCAAGGGTCGCACTCACCTCACTGTCCGTGTGTTAGAACGATTCATGCACCTTCCTTGACTTGCTGCATATGTCACACCCTTACTACCAACAGGGATATCTTACTTGCCTATATGCGCAACCGCAATGAAGGCAATATTGTACAACCCACTGTTGGGATTCCTACACCAGGCGGTCTAAGTTTTAATTGGGACTTCTTACTAGGGAGATCCCCTGACATGTTGGCGGGTCTAGAACCATCAATAGGTAGGAAGCATGATGTTATTCAATCTCTGAAGGGATTCTACTGTCAACTGCAGCATATCTCTCATGAGATCATTGTTGTAGGGAAGTGGTGGCGATGTTAAAGTTATGAGCCTACTGAGACAAGAAGCAATTGTGAGTCTGATCTCTTCATAATGTGTTCCCAAAGTTTGGATTGTATCAATGCAAGCATGGATGGCTTGAGAGCTCAACTGAGTTTCTTCCATTCTGGTTGCCCCACCTTAGACAAACATGTGTCTAATTCCTCCAACTTATGAATATCTATGTCTAACTTGTTTGTTGCAATTCAAATCTAAGTGCGAAGATTTAAGCCCTCTTCCCTTTCCTTTATTCGTTTCCCATGTGTGCTTCTGCTGCAAAATAACATAGACTCTTTTCTAGAATGGTCCACTACTTTGACCATCATTTTGGTCTAGGGAGGCATTGTTGTGTAAAGGGCCATAGCATTGTTGTGTAAAGGGCCATATATTCTCACTAGTTCATCAAGAATTTTTTGGGTGTTTTCCAAGGTATCTTCAAGACGGCCCATATTCTCATATACCAAAGCAGGGAAATATGCTTCATAGAGAAGTTACATCAGACATTACTATGTTTCCTCCACGGGGGATTCACTGGGGGAGCAATACCATACCACGTGGGTTCATATTGGGGGATATATATTGAGGAAAAAATGACATAATATATTAGGGGATATATAAGGGTGAAGGGTTTTTATATTGACAGGTGTAAAAAATGGAGCTTAAAGTTAATGAAAAATATAAAGGAGTATAAAAAATGTTAATGAAAAATGGATACCTACAATATCTAATAAAAGTAGCGGTTTTTTAAATTGGGAATGTGTATTGGGTTTGTATTGGTAGGGGATTAAACAATGTATTTTTAGAAGTATTTTCTAATATGAAGTCAAATTAGGGGTATTTTTTAGTATGCCACGATCGCACGTGATATGTCATAGATTCACTGTGTGAAACCCTTATAGTTTCCTCAAACTTTGACTTGGTTAAATATTTAACAGCAAATATCTTTCTAGCCTTTCAACAATGACTACATTTGCAAGGGAAAAAAGTTGAATCTTCCATACACATGATTATAAAATAAATATCATGGGAGCACTTCCTTTGTGCTTCTTAGAATCACTAATTCATCCAGAGAATATAAATGCATAGTCTCTTAACATTGGTGCAATTCGATCATGTTCCAGCTGTTGAAGAATGATACCATCACAAAACAAAACAAATCAGTGACTATGATGACCGACCAATCTCTTGTGATATGGCACTGGCACACGTATCCCTGGATTATGACTTAGCTTTTGTACTGTGATCACACATCGACAATAGGAAGTCAGCCCAACCAGCCAATTTATGCCACACTGTGGCATAATTTATGAACACTGAAACACTTCCAACTGACTCTCTTCCAACAAGCAATGATACTCGTCTCCGTGACACATCCCTCTCAGTTTTGGTAAGAGGGATGTCTCAAACTAGAACTTGGCCGTGAAAGAAATTTGATTGATTCTACCTGTAAATCGACCCTCAGAATTAATGGGTTCGATCTGCTCTGAGAACTGGATATCTCTCCCTACCTCCAGCAAAACTAACAATCTGAAACCCTCGCAATAGGTCTTCAGTTATTATGAATTCGGCCTTCAGTTTCAACAATGAAATGGTCGAGCTTCTCTCAAGAAATCGACCTCCAAAATTCAGAATTTGTCCTTAGAAATGCCTTCAATTCTCAGTCAATAATGACGGTTCTCAGCTGCCAACAAGAAGAATAGTTCTACCTTTTTTTAGATATGAAGAAACAAGCAACTCGGCCTCAAACCCTTGAGACTTTGATTTGCAATGAGCCTCAGACAAAATTAGCCCTTCTAAAAAATTTTGAGTACTCTTCTTTATCCGCCAAATTTGTTCTATCATCTGTCACTGCTCTTTACCTCCCGATCAGCTGAATGGTTTCAATGGTTTTTGTTTCTTTCTGAAAATGCTGTTAACATGTATATATTACATGATGGTTTTGAGATGCAGTCTATAGGTAGTATGAGGAGTTTTCATCAAAACACATTCAGAACTATCTGAACATTTTGTTTTATATATCCTCAATATAATATCAAGATTTTCTTTCTGAAAAAAATGATGGTAATTTGACCCTTCTCACAAACCCTAGTAACAACTTCTAAAGTAAGATTCTGGTGGTGGAAAATATGGTTTTTCAGCAAACAGAATCTGATCGGTAGTATGAGGAGTTTTCATCAAAACACATTCAGAACTATCTGAACATTTTGTTTTATATATCCTCAATATAATATCAAGATTTTCTTTCTAAAAAAATGATGGTAATTTGACCCTTCTCACAAACCCTAGTAACAACTTCTAAAGTAAGATTTGGTGGTGGAAAATATGGTTTTTCAGCAAACAGAATCTGATCTCCAGATTTGATGGTGGCTTGGATTCATGGCAGATAGGTTTCGCTGGTTAAATCACTATGGGTTTAGCCTTCAATAAAAGATACACTTGGCCTTCTCTGAGATAAATTCACCCTTCACAACTGATGACACACGATTTTCCCAAAGATAGCTAACAGCCTCCAAAAAGTCGATTCCCCCCATATTCGGCTTAAAAAAATGACTGTAATGAGCCCCTCTAATGGCTTAATACAAGTCTCCATAGATTGCATCATGAAATCGCCTGGTGCCTCAATAGATCGACTGAAAGAATATCCCTCCAACTCCGCTTCTTTGTCACTGATCTCCTTCGGATGCTCGGCCTTTGCAAGGGTAAATCAAATAGTCTCCCATTTGAATTAATGGTTGAATATCTTATTCTATACTCACAGTCCTTTTCATAAGCATGAATTTCATTTTCGGCATTTAATAATTAAATGTTGGCCCTTCTTAATATTTTCATGGCCATTAAAATAACACACCAAACCTTCATGTAATGTAATTGTTGGCTTTTAAAACGCAATTCAACCAAGCTAATTACCTAATAGAATATAGTTCTCGGCGTTTTAAAATAACAGTTGGCCAAAATAATATGTGCCCTTTTTAAAAAGATATTTTTTCTGCAACACACAATGCGGGCTCTTCAAAATAATATGTGCCCTCTTTAATAACATATTTCTTCTGCAACAAACAATGGGCTCTTCAAAAATCACCTGTAATTCGAGAAGAATAATTGGTTAATTAGGGTTGTTATAGAAACCATCGAAATTGCCCAGATTTTAGTTAGGGGATTATAGAGAATCACCCAATACTAGTTTTTGATAAATAAAAAATTGATTTACTACAAAGTTATCTGCAATAATCTCGCATAAACCAATCTAGTCTATCTAGGTGTTCTAGTTAAAAATAATTGCAATCAAAACACTGAACACAACGAGACCTAAAAATGCAACGTTTACTTATATTAATCACTGAAGAAAAGATACATGCTCATACAATAAATTTCAAGCCCCTGCAATGGCATGCACGACTGCTTATCAAAATGAGAAGATAAATGCAATTAAGCACAATCATGGACCCTGGCTGGATCCACCAAACAAAATAATACCCACGTTGTTTTCATCACTGGGTCAAACTGGAACTGGCCACGCCAAGTTCTGAAAAAAAACACAACAAGATAAATAAACTTGAATGATATAAATGCTTAGCTTCTATCCCTTTTTATAGGCTTGATGGATTCTCTAAATACCCTATTTTATTATTTTCCCTCGAAAACCGAAGGCAAATACCATGGGCTGATACCATGGTAAATACCATGGACATATTTTGTCCTTTTTTACTAGATCAAGAAAGGGAATATTACAGGCACCTGCAATGTTCCCTCGATATCAAAACTTCTATGCATTGTGGCATAAGAAGACAGGATACTCAAACCAAAGCAATTTTTACAATTAAGGAAAACAAAAACACCCTTTTGTCAATAAATTACATGACCACCTAACTCAGATTCATGTTCCCACAATGTTTTCAATTTGCTCCCCTTTATACATAAAACCTTTAAATTCTTTGTTGGAATCCCCAAAGGTAAGGAAGAGCACGGACAATTAGACCAGTGGAGCCATATTATCTTTAGTGAGTGCCTAACACAAAATACTTCATCCAGATCTACATAACCTTCAGCTCTAAGCAATTGCAAGCTTCTTAGCTATTTGTTGCTCATATAAGTTATCGACGTATTGCACTGCGCAAAGTTTGTGATTCCACGCACCTAAATTGTTCTCTAGAAACTGTTAGAAATAATGTTGAAACCCTTGCAAAGTTTAAGTATTCAAAATTTCACAAATGACATAGCGATTTTGAAAGATTATCTAAAACTTCAACTACTTACCGGTGAATTTGGCGAAAGGTTGAAGTCTTGGTGCCAAAGACGACGCCTAGGTTCTCTCTCAACTGTATACCTTCCCGAGACTCTGAGTTGATCATTCCTTTTTATACATTCTTTCCCATCCACCTCCAAGATAGGGTTCAACATACTGCATTTTTTCCGATGGAGCTCCACTAGACACCTATTATCTAGCTTCCGAAGACACAGCTTTCCTGACCACCCGCATCTGTTCCATATCTTGATGGTTGTATCCTTGTCTTTTCCTATTAAGAAACATGCAATGTCTAAGAATACCTACTTCTTGTCTTCTTCAAGGTTGTCGTAACTAATATTCAGTGTGTTTAGTATTTTTTTTCAATACGAAAAAAATGCTTTCCTTTCATTAAAAAAAGAGAGTACATTCTCTTAGATTCCATACAAAAGTTCCATGTCTGAGACAGGATCTCTTTTCCACACATTTTTACAAAGTTTTCAATAAAATCCATACCAAAATCATGTTTTGCATATTCTTCCTATCATATCTATTCAAGAGAATCTATGTTCTATTCATCCACAAAATTGGAATTTAGTTCCCTAACAATATAGTTTGTAATAAAATCACCATAACATTGTTGTGATTAATTCCTAAATGGTATTCATGAGACTATCCTGAACATATGCCACATAATAATACTTACCTATTCCTAATTCGATTCCCCTTTTTGAAAGAAGATCAACAATCTGATTTTTTTCTCTATAGATGTGAGTGTAGGTGATGCTCTGGAAGGAGGGTTCCAGATTCCTGATACGTCTCATCCAATTCAATAGAATATGAGGGTTGAAATTAGTGAAATATTTGACCCAATCTATAATTCTCTTAGTGTCTCCATGTACATAAATGTTGTCCATCCCCAGCCATTTAGCGAAGGTGAGAACACCCCAAAGCGCAATAAGCTCATCTCTACTATTAGTCCCCCTTCCTCCTTGCCACCAGAAGTGGTAAATGCACCCCAGTTCCAAGATGATGAAATCACCACATCCACACCTTCTTTGTTGGCTAGCCCCATAAAATAAAATAAAAATAAAAATAAAAAGCCCTCGGATAAATCCCCTTAATGTTCTTGTAAATATGCTTCCTTGTTTTTTTCACAACCTTTTTTGGACCAAGCTCAGAAATAAATAAATAAATAAAATAAAATAAAATAAATAAATAAATAAATAAATTAAAAATTAAAAATTAAAAAAAAAAAATTAAAATTAAAATTAAAAATTAAAAATAAAAAATAAAATATTGATGCTCTTTAAAATCACCTCCCAAACCACAAATTCCTTTTGTTCGAACAACCAAGAATTTTGACTTCTCCATATGGCCTAGATGACATAGAAGGGGAGGGAATGGTAGTCCGGCCTGTCCTTAGACCATATAAGAAAGCAGTTTTCAAGAGAAATATGAGTTCTCAAATGACCCAGTTTAAGAATGGCCATCACCCCAAACCAAACTTCCCTAGCGAACGAGCATCCAATGAAAAGATGATCAACCTCCTCATCATGCATCCTGCACATGGAGCATATACTCGGCCCTTGGAAACCTCTGCCCTGTAAATTATCCCAAGTGAGAATTCTTTTGTGGATAGCCAACCACCCAAAGCATTGGAGTTTCGTAGGTATCTCCCAACCCCACGTTACCTTGTACCAACTAATGAAATTGAAGGATTTTTCCATTAAAGGAAGATTATTGTATATTTCCTTAACTTTTGGGAACCCATCCTTTGTAGGGCCTTCCCATTGCAATATGTCTTCCCCTTCTCCAATGAATGTACCAACTGCATATAGGTTTGTGATGTATGCTTCCCATTCAATGGCCATGTTCTCAATCAAACCAATGTCTATAGCTCTCAGCCAAGCCAGATGTGCAGTAAATTGATTATTCTTGACAGCTATATGTGCAACTTTGTAGATTCCCTTTTCATGTAAAAGGGTAATAAGGACAACCGATAAGGTGTGATTTCCCTCTAGGCCTTTAATCGCATCCAGGCCTACCTCCACCTTGTTTCCATCCCCGATTGCCCATCTCGTATTCCCCAACATCTAGTGACAGTTTTTCATCATGCTCCTCCATATGAATGAAACACCATTTATCCTTCTTATCCCCATCCTTGACCATGACGAGAGGCCTTGTCCCTTCATGTACTTATCTCTGATTATTTTCCCGTATATGTCATTGTCACTAGCTGTCATCCATAGAATTTTTATGATTAAGGTGCAGTTGAAGTTGTGGGTATCTAGAATACCCCACCCCCCCTCATCTATTGGTCTTGCAATGGCCTTCCACCTTACCAAATGAATCTTCCCCTTTAGCTTCGTACCAGACCATAGGAATCTCGCCATAATCTCGTCAATCTTTTTACAAACCTCCATAGGCAGCAAAAACAGATGCATCCAGTACACCGAAATATTTTGTAAGACAGATCTGACTAAAGTCAAACACCCTCCAATGGAAAGCCATTTATGTGTCCACCCAGTGATTTTATTATTGAATCTATCGAGTAGCCAAGCCCAGTCCTTGTTGTAATATCTATTTTCCTTTAGCTGGAACCCAAGATACTTGATGCCTTCTTCCAAACTGTTCGCAGAGATCCCAAATAAAATACAAATCTCCCTGCATCTTGGGTCATTGATGTCTGCCAAGATCAATATTGATTTGTTTGTGCCCATAAAGAGGATCGATGCCTCACTAAATAAATAGATGATCTGGTGAATAATCTTCCAGTCATCATTATCATTCATGCCCCCGAATAGAAGGTCGTATACAAACATAATATGAGTAACCTGCATATTCCTGGAAACTTTCACTCCCTTGATACTACCACTTCCTTTTGCCTCTCTCATCTTTTGACTCAAACAGTCCATGACCAGAATGAATAGGAGTGGCGATAAACCACATCCTTGTCGGAGACCTCAAAATGCCCTGAAGAATTTGGTCGGGTACCCATTAATAATGATAGCGAAATTTGTGGACTGTATACATCCCATAATCCATCCAATGTTTCTCAAGGAGATGCCCACTTTATACAGAACCATACGCAAAAACTCCCAATCTATACAATTGTATGCCTTTGTCAAATCCACCTTTATCAAGCTAGCCCGCCTGTTCCTAACCTTGATAGAATGCATACATTCCTGTGCAATGCTAATTGCATTCTGAATTTGTCTTCCATCCAAAAATCCAAATTTTTCTAGATAAATGTATGTTGATAAAGTCTTCTTAACTTGCCTTTGTTATTAATTTTGAAATAATCTTGTATAAGGCATTACAAAGAGAAATGGGCATGTAATCATTTAAAGAGATCAGATGGTCCTTCTTTGGGATAAGAGTAATAAAAGTAGTATTCAATGCTCCTGATATGTATCCATTTATGCGTGATTCTTCCACAATAGCTAAAATATCAGAAATTATCAGATCTAGGAAATGGTGAAACAGTTCCACTCCCTAGCCATCCGAACCTAGGCTTCTTTCTTTTGAACTAGCAGGTTTAGCCGCCATCATCTCTTCTTTCTTAATTGGATCCCCTAGCTTCTCATTATCCTCATGTTTAAACATGAGCGGTAGATGCTCAATAATTTCTTGCTAAGCAACGTAATTATGTTCCTTAGCTTTGAAAATACTCTTGAAATAATAGTACACCTCCTGTTCAATATCCTCTTGGTCGATTAACTGTCTCCCCTCAAAACCTCGTATACCCCAAATAAAATTCCTTTGTTTCCTTTTATTTACGCACACATGGAAGAATTTTGTATTTCTATCCCTGGCTGCCACCCACAGTGCACGAATATGTAAACACCTTTCTGCTTCCTGTGCCTTCATAATTTTGCTTCTTTTCCCTTCCAGATCAATAATAGATCTCTTATATGCCTCAAAAAAAAAAAAAAAAACATAGGATCATCAGGATCATTGAAATAACATAAACCCTTGTCAATGTTAGAGAGCCTCCTCTTTTTTTATTTTTAATCCATGAACGTGCCTCCATTTTTAAAAATTTGAGCTTTTCAACAATACTCCCCATCTAACTTCCTATGACATTCCTAACCGGACAATCCCAGATCTCATGCACCAATAAATTAAAATCACCATCAAGCAGCCAGGTAGAGTCGATTTTAAATGGTAAAGGCCCCTTTCTTCCCAATCCTTCCCAAGAGAGAAAAATTGGATGGTGATCTGAGAAAAAGGAAGTCATAAGCCTAGCCAATGAATTACTTATAAGAAAGTGATCACATTGCTTCAAAATTCCCTCCATCCATGTGCATTTGTTTTGCCAAGTCGTAGAAATGTCCCTCATGTCATGAAAAATCATCAATTGGTTGCTTGCAATAAGAGGATCACAACAGAAGGAAATACCAAATTGTTCTTTGAACGAGTGTGGGTACATTTTTGGATCCCATAGACCATTATATCATATCGGGATAGCAGGTTCCTAAGTGCATTATGGTCTAGCCTCTAGTCATTATTGGACACCAAGCTCACCAAGTTGATTGCAGTCCACCCCCACACTGATGGTCAGATAGAGGTCGTCAACATGATGATTGTGCACATACTATGCATGTACAAATCTAAGCATCCGCGAACATGGGATGAGAGTATTCCCTATGTGCAACGCATTTATAACAGATCTCTCCATAGCTCGACTGGCCATATCCCCTTTCAAGTGGGCCTAGGATTTTAACCATTATGTCCCATTGATGTTGCACTGCCTTTTGCCACTACATAGGAAGAATCTTCCCATGTTCAGTCAGAAGTTGATAAAGCCACTAGGTTTATTGAACACTTTCAACACATCTACCAATAATTTCATGACATCTTGGATAAATCCAATGCCAAGTACAAACAATGGCATCATCAGCAACAAGTGCCACATAAATTTCAAGTGGGCGACAAAGTGTGGTTGAATTTGCAAAAGGAACTACTTTCCGGAGCCCATCAAAAGCTTCTACCACTCCGATATGGGCCTTACACCATCACCAAGGTTGTGGGGGACAATGATTTCGAGCTCAATATCCCCCCATTCCTTGGCTTGCACCCTGTATTCAATATGGACTACCTTCGGCCACACTTTCTACCAATGTTGGACACATCAGACATAGTTGAGCAACTGACACCAAAAGAATTCAACCCAGATAGCATTGAATAGGACACAATTGATTAGATCATGGACACATAGATCAAGAACTCTCACCAACAAAGGATCCAACTGTATTGGGTTATCAAAGTTGGTAAGCTCTTGCACCAAGGGAAGTGGATCACCAGGGACCAAGTTCAACAAAATTTTCCCCATCTCATGGTGGCTCTCAATGAAATGGGGACCATTGCTTCCTAAGGGGGGAGGAGTCATCTAGGTGGATATTGGTGACCACCAGCCTATTCCACTTGGACCCCAAATATTTATTCCTTTCAATTTCTTTAATTCTAGCACAACTTTCTATTTTTGGAAAATGTTCAGGTCCTAAACTTCTGGTGCTACTTTGAGGCCCTAAACGGTTTATTTTTTGGAAAATGCACCAAGATCATAGCCCATTGGGTAGGGGATTTCTAGGAAAATTTGTTGTCATTAGATATATATTTCTAACAAGGTATCGTGCATGCCAAATCGAGATCATATGCCCAAATTATGACCTCAGAAAGTTGACATTCCAACTATTCCCAACAGGGCCCAAACAAAATTGGCACTTCATCTCCTAGGGTTAGTTATTTAGATGTTTAGGGTTTTCCATTATTTCTCAATAATAAAAAGTCCTTTGAACCTCATTGTAACACGGTTTAGAAGGCATCTAGCTATCACATCTCTTCTCAGAGATAAGCTACCATCACTCGAGCTAGTTTATTTCCATTTTGCCTGTAAAGAGCTTTTTAGTATTTGTTATTAATTAATTGAAGTTCAGTTTTCGCTATAGCTCTGTGTTTCTATTTAAATTTATATTTCATGTCATTCCTACATCAATCAATATCACCACCACTAAATGGATGATCGAACAGAAGAGAAGGCACTAGGTACTTTCCAGATTAGCCAATTGGCCTCGTGTGTGTACGAGATAAAAAGAAAGTTATTAAATCAAGATAATTACCATTACTTTATTGATTTATAAAATTTTAAATGATGAATATGTGTTGGTAGAGGGATCCCCCAAGGGTATTTTTGGGGCTAAAAGCCCATGTTTGAGTCAAATTTTGTAATAAAATAGTAAAGTCTCTACATTTTGTGGTCGCGGAGCGCGAAGGTGTTATGTGTCATAAAGGGTAGTTTGCCCTTAGTTTTGCAAAGTAAAGTCGGCTGTAAGAGTTTAACCCATGTCCGCGAACCATGGGATTGTATAAAAAGAGCTAAGCTCTAAGTAGTTTTAAGAGACATCGAATGATGGAGAATGTAAAAGAGTGGTAGCTCTGAAGTAAGAAGTCTAAGTATTGGGTCATAGCATAGGTAGAGGCTTTGCAGCTAAGTGCACAGAGGCCTAGGGTAGAAGTCTACAATTGAGTGCGCGGACCCCTACAGCTGTGTGCGCAGGGTAGATAGAGTCTGTAATCACTTGAAAGTTATCAATAAGGGGAATTATTCAGAAATTTATGTGTCTTCGTTCTGTGGATGCATCTGGATATTTTATGTATGAATATCCTTTATAATGCTTATATGATGCACAAATGAATGTAATTACATTGAATAATTGAATGCAATTATGATTATCTGTTTGCACGGTGTTAACTATAATTGTTTGATAAGATAAGCAAGTCACTTAGAGTAATTCGAGAATTCGTACGACATGCTGTCATAGTAGCACGAAAGCACCTGAGCAGCAGGTTAGGGTTGCACGAAGGTCAATTGTACCCTTTCGTGGAGGTATTTAAGGCTGGAATAGAGGGTTAGTATTGCAAGCCCTAGAGCGAAGCAACTTGCACAAAGGCAGGGATAGAGGGAATCAAACAACATCACAACCATCTCAGGGTGCGGAAACTTGGTTCCAACATCCCCCCATACTGCTTCGGGTGAGACTTCAGTCCGCGCTCCACGGGTTGATGCCGAAAGGGCTAGTAGTGTAGGGATTTATTTGGCTAATTAAAGTTGAACCTGGGTCAGGCCCCCTCAAGCCAACAAATGGTTTTGTTGCCGGGACCGGAATCTGCATAAGAGATGTGTGATGTCGTATCACTAGAATCCAACTAAGGAGATTGGAGACTGGTTGGATAAAAAGATCCACGAATTCACGGCGCAGGAGAACAAAAACCCACGATTGACAAAGGAATAGTGGTTGGATAGATACATGTATATAAAGATCCACGAGATCTTTTTTTTCTCCTTCCCTATTGAGCTATATGAGTGGATCGCGAAGCTAGCAGATAGCCAAGGAAGGTGGAAACTTGATGGTCCTATTGTGTGGACCCCGGAGCTAATACAGAAATTGGAAGCATCTGAGGACAAGATCACCTGCATTGTCGATCATTGGCTCGATCGCGTCATAGGAGGATTTGTGACTGAATTCGCGATCGACACCTCAGTCAGCTACAGCGAGGCGGAGTAGTGCTTTTTCAAAGGACCACGAGGTAAGTACGTAAAATCTTTGAATACCTAGATTAAAATGCTATTGTGCGAAAAACAAGTTATGCAACTACCTTGATGTTCGAGACTACGCAAAGCGGAAAAACTTACAGGAACGAAGGAAAAAATGGTCTGGAGTATAGTCCATTGATTTCACCTCCACGAGGTGACGAGGAAGAGATAGCGAAGGTTTCTCTGCAAAGTGCTATTCAGTTAATAAGACAAGGATTCCTACGAATACCACCTCCACCCACACCACCTCCAACTTCACCACCATTGCCTCCAACTTCACCCGTACCACCTCCACCTCCACCATAGTTTAGTATGGAAAATACAGTGAAGTTGCCTTTGTTCAAAGGCTTGGGAAATGAAGACCCAGACCAATTCTGGTTCATTGTGAGGGCTATATGGGAAGCTCAAGGTGTTACAGATGATCATATAAAGAAGGTGACACTGGTTAGTGCTCTGCAAGATTGCGCACTAACCTGGTATATTAAGTACTCTAATGATAACCCGAATGCTGGAGTGGCAGACATCCAAGCAACACTGAATAGAGAATTCAGTAGGCCTAAATCTAAGGCGTAGTCAATTGTGGGATTCAAAGAAATCGTGATGCAACCAGGTGAGACACCTTGGGAACTAGATCAGAGGTTGAAATGTACAATCCGTGAAGCCAACATGAACCTAACAAACGGACAGCATCGTGAGTGGTTTGTTGCTTCACTCTTGCCACACTTAAGGGCTGCATTGTCGTAGCAAAAGATAACCACTCAGGTGGAGGCCTTGGAGATTTCCATGAGACTACATGAAACTATGATGCAAGATCCAAATCTAAGGGTTCAGCAGATCCATGCATAGTTGAAGAATCTGTGCCTTGAGATGCAAAGTCTAAAGTAGGATAGGACGGTTCGACCAGAGGTGCGCGGGGAGGTATGGTGCTTGAAATGCAAGATTCAAGGTCATGACAAAGACCATTTCCTGGTCTTTGCAAACTATATTACAGGAGGAGGACCGATGCCTTTAAGGCTAGAATCTCAAGCAGGACCTAGCGCGGGGCCTGCATTATGGTGCGTTATTTGTCAGGTATCCGGAAAACATGCCACGAATAATTGTCACTTGCTACAAAAGTTTGTACAAACACCGCAACAGCTGTTCTGCAACTTTTGTAGGTCGTTAGGGCATGACGAGTGTACTTACAGGAGCTATGAATTAATGATGGATAGAACTCCCCCCTATAGGGTTCAGGCCAAAATGCGGCCCCTTGACCAAAGTGCAGGGATGGATCAGATGGGATTTCAGGGGCGCAGACGAGGCCAAGGCGGAGGAGGACATGGCAGAGGTCAAGGATAGTTGATTTGCTACAATTGCGAAGGACCAGGACACTATGCCCGCAATTGCACTAATCCAACGTGTCCGTCGTGCAAGTATTGCACACTATTTGATCATGAAATGGAAGACTGTCCTATGTTGATAGCTAGGATACATGACAAAGGGGCACTACCACCTCTGCCAACTCAGAACCTACAAATGATGAGATCTGAGCTGCGCGGAGAGGATCCAAATGTAAATATAGTGATCAGAACTCGAATCACGACAGGATATAACAAGGGGAAACAGTCAGAAGATAGTACATGGGTCACAAAGCTCGAGCAAAGGAGGTTGAGTTCGATTTGGAGTGCACATGTGAAACCTTCATGGAAGCTAAGAAAAGCTTCACTGAGGCCTCCACCTCAGGAAGCAAGGATAAGCTCGAGAAGGAGATGGACCCATCTATGTTCACAACTTTCCTGGAGACCTGTATGAAGTTACTGCGCGATAGTCTGGCTGTGAAAGGGTTACAAGAGCTCATCAATAGATTCGTTGGAACCGCGTCAGGTGAGCCACGCGTAGTACGAAAGATTGGCAAGCATAAAACAAGGACGGGATGGGAGATGAGACTGACCGCATAGATAGGAGAGTATGAAATGGATCAAGTTATTTTGGACCTGGGGTCAAACACGAATGTCCTACCGAAGCAGACTTGGGAACGAATGGCGAGGCCCGCACTGCAATGGTATCCAATTTAGCTAAATATGGTGAATCAAAAGAAAGATCACCCCATGGGGCGGCTGCAGGGGGTGACTGTGGATATTGAGGGAGCGAGCGCGCTGGCTGATTTTGAAGTAATAGAGATAGTGGATGACAACAATCCCTATCATGTGCTCCTAGGAATTGACTGGGCCACTGATATGAACGGGGTAATCAATCTGAAGAAGCGAAAGATGATCTTTGAGAAGAAATCGCTACGTGTAATAATACCCCTCAATCCTGCTGAAGGATCGCGCTATACGGAACCAATCCACGATTATGAGAGTGATGACGATCTAGACTGTATCTATAAGATAACAACATGAGACCAAGATTGGGTGAATCCCACTGCGGATGGACGGATTACATGGGATCGCGAGAGTTCCTGCACTTCGGACTCTGATGAAGAGTTAGAATGCTGGCAGAATCGGTTACATGAAGTAACTACGTTGAATTGCAACATGATGACCCGATCGCTGTGTTGTGTGTCCTCAGAGGTAAGAAATCTGCCTACTTATGATGGTCTGAATGAGGCAGATATCTTTTTGGATGCATTTGAAGGGGAGGTACTAGAAAAGCAGCGCTTCCAGGCGTTGGACTGGGCATTGCACGCTACCCTCGCAAGATGGTGGGGTACGCACAAGGGAAGCTTTGATGATTGGCGTGAATGTAGGATAATGATGAAAAATCACTTCGGGAAGTCGAAGATGTGAATGACAGAAAAGTATGGTGGGAAGGATGATCTACGTGCACATTTGGCCAAATGGACCTAGGCTTATGGAGAAAAGCCCCAACCTGAATGGGTGCACTTGTTCTGTCACACCCTAGATATTGTCCTGATGAACTGGTATATAGAAACTGAGCTTCGCCATGGGACAGGCGAATGGCATATCCTGCGTGAAGGATTCATGATGACATTCAGTTTTGAGGACAAGTTTGAGAGTATTGATGAAGCGCTACAAGAAGTGAAAGCAGCAATCTTTAGGATACTGCAGGATCCTTTAAACCTGATTCAACCCGAATGGGCTACTCAACTGAGTCACACGCTAGAATGTTATAATGTAACTGTTGAAGAAGAGGACAAGGATCTGCGGAAGATTAACATTCCAAAAACAAAAGGTCACCACGAGGTTCAAGGACAGCGGATTAAGAATCCTGACATAACCGTGCTGTTGAAAACAAAACAAGTAAACATTGGTACTGAGGCAGAACCCAAATTCGTGAAGATTGGAGACTACTGGGATGATGCGATAGTGGATAAGGTCATGGAATTTCTTTGAAAATACTAGGATTTATTCCCTACCAAGTTTACGAATCTGAAAGGGATAATCGGGGACCTAGGAATGATGAAGATTACATTGAAACCCGACGTGAAGCCGGTTAAGTAAAGGTCTTACCGTCTCAATCCGAAATATAAGGAAAAGGTCCGCTTAGAGCTGGACAAGATGCTCGCGGTAGGCATCATTGAGCCTATGGAAGAATCTGATTGGGTAAGCCCAATGTTGGTACAAGAGAAAAATCAGAAGGATGAAATAAGGATATGCGTGGATCTCTTAAAGCTGAATGACGCTTGTGTACATGATCCTTTCCTGACTCTGTTCACTGATGAAGTGTTGGACAATGTAGGTGGTTAGGAAGCATATTCCTTCACTGATGGGTTCTCTAGGTACCACCAAATCAAAATTGCGCCGAAGGATAGGAGCAAGACAACCTTCGTGACTGAGTGGGGTTGTTTTCAGTACATTGTAATGTTGTTTGGATTGAAGAATGTGTCGCGATCTTCTCGTGCGTAGTTGTTGCCACGTTCAAGGAATTTATTCATAAGTTCTTGGAGGTATATTTTGATGACTGGACTGTATTTGGGCTGGTTAAACGCCATGTATCAAGCTTGCACCTAATGTTGGATACCTGTCGAAGATATCAGATCGCGCTCAATCTCAAGAAGTGTCTGTTTTGTGTTCCTTTTGGGAACTTGTTGGGGCATGTGGTTTGCAGACAAGGACTAATGGTAGACCCTGCAAAGATCGCAGTGATACTGAACTTGGTAGTGTCGAGAAGTGTGAAACAACAACGCGCTACCCTGGCACATACGGGATATTACAAAATTTTTATCAAAGGTTATGCCCAGATCATCGCGCCTATGGAGAAATTGTTGAAGAAGGATGTCATGTTCTACTGGAACGATAACTGTAAGAAGAGCTTGGATATATTAAAAGAAAATATGGTTACCGCGCTGATTCTAGTCTTCCTGGACTAGAAGAAAGAGTTTCATGTACATGTCGCCACGTCATGTATAGCGCTGGGAGCAGTATTGACATAGGCCGGTGGAGAAGGCTTGGACCATCCTATTGCATTTGCAAGCTGAAGATTATCCAAAGCAGAGAAGAATTATTCCACCACTGAGCGCGAAGGGCTAGCTATGGTGTATGCGCTCCAGAAGTATAGGCACTACTTGCTGGGGGCACTGAAGTACCTGGTCAATAAGCTTGTGTTGGGGGGAGAATCTGCAGGTGGCTTTTATTGTTCTAGGAGTATGATTTTGAAGCTGTTGTGAATCCTGGACGACTGAATGTGGGACCAGACCATCTGTCGCGCATAGAAACAAGGGAGGAACCCACTAACTTGGAAGAAGGATTTCCTAATGCGAAGCTATTTGTAGTGCACATCACGGATGATCATTTTGAGGATATAATACAGTTCCTAACAACAAGTACTGTTCCGGAAGGATACACTATCCAGTAGAAAAAAGAATTAGTGGTGTGCGCGAAAGATTTCTCTGTCATTGTTGGGAATCTGTACAATATGGGGACTGATGAGATATTGCAACGGTATGTACCTAAGATCGAAAGAAGCAGCATCCTCGCGGACGCTCATGGGGGCGCTGCAGGAGGACATTATGCGGGGAGAGCAACCGCACAGAAGATTCTATGCGCAGGGTTGTGGTGGCCAACCCTTCACCAGGACTCAAAATCATATTGCAAGGCATGCGATGTATGTCAAAGAACTGGTAGGCCATTGCAGAGGGATGAGATGCCTTTAAATCCACGAATGATGTTGCAACCCTTTGAGAAGCGAGCGATTGATTTTGTAGGACCCATTCAGCCATAAGGAAAGACACGAGCAAGGTACATTATCACCGCGACGGAGTATTTTACTCGTTGGGCAAAAGCGCAGCTTGTGAAGGATTGCACAAGTGCAACAACTGAAAAGTTCCTCTTTGAACATGTATTGACGCAATTTGGATGTCCGAAGATCTTGGTGAGTGATTGTGGTACGCACTTCCCGAATGAGATGATCAGCATGTCAACGAAGGAATTTCAATTATACCACCAAAAGAGCATGCCTTATCACGCGCAGGCTAAAGCGATGGTGGAAGCGTTCAACAAAGTGCTCGAAAACGCATTGACCAAGGTTTGTAATGCTCAATGAATTGATTGGGACCTACGCATACCAGTAGTACTGTGGGCTTATCAAATGACATGCAAGAAGTTGACTGGACAAACCCCTTTTAGGCTTGTCTATGGTGTTGAAGCGGTAATGCCTATGGAGTATATTGTGCCTAGCCTGCACATAGCAATGCTCACAGGTATGATGGATCGTGAAGCCCTAGAGGAGAGGCTCGCACAGCTAGATGAATTGGAGGAAGAAAGATTTTTAGCAGGATTTCACCAGCAAGTCCAAAAGTAGCGCGAAAAGGCATGGCATGATCGACACATCAAGCTACGCACATTTAAGGTAAATGACCTGGTTTTGTTATATGATAGTAAGTTTGATAAATTTCCAAGGAAGTTCAGGATGCACTGGTTAGGGCCTTATGTTATTAAGGAGATTACCGATGGAGGAGTGGTACAACTGGTCAAATTGAATGGAGAACCCTTCCCAAGAAAGGTGAATGGCAGTCGCTTGAAGCCATACACCAGCGATCCGGCCATGTGACTAAATAAAGGTAGCACAGTCTTAGCACTCCAGGTAGCTAAAAGGAGGCGCGGGACTATAAAATACACTGCCCGAGTTGGGGATCTACACGATTGGAAGATGGTGTGAAGCAAGGAAGTGTCACTAGGTCCACGGCAGCACGGAGGGAGCTGCGCTACCCAGGGAGAAATCGTGCAGGTCAGCCAGAAAGTGACCGTTAAAGTCACTGTTCATGAAAAGACGACAGAAGCGAGGCCAAATGGAGCAGGAGACCGACATTTAAGATGAAATTTATGGCTTATATCCTTGAAAAATTGTCGCCAATCCGGCATTAATGAGCCGATTTTGGGGGGAGCAGGCGGATTTGAATTCGAAATGCCCTATAAATTACAAGTGGTTTCCCAACAAAAAACACTTGGCATTTTGAGAATTGAGTTGTTGCGCTCTCAGGTGCACATGAACCATGAATTCTTTTAAGATCTGATAGCGAGTCCGGCGTTTGAACAATTTTCAAAGGAGACACAGGAACTAGTGACTAACGTCATGTCGACACGCGCAAAAGCTATGGACACCGAAGAAGTGGTAGCCAAGGAGAATGTGTAGGAAATTGATATGGAGGCCAAAGAAGCTACCCCAAAGGTTGCCGAATTATTGACAAAGGTCCCTAAGTCACTGAGAATGTCGAGACCGAAGCCAACCCCAACCAAGGAGACTGTGAAGGACAAGAAGGGAAAGAAGCCTGCCATACCAGTGCACACCTCGCCAAGGTGAAACCCACAAAAACCCACTGCATAGGAGAAGGGAAAGGCCATAAACTTAGAGGCAGAGGAGGAGGACATCGAAGACATCCCGATGGACCATGAGGATGTGGGGGTTGAAGTAGAGGAGGTTGAAACCCAGGGTGCAGACCCTATTATGTGGTTTCCAGAGTATGTCCCTCCATGCAAACCTAAATCCAAGGTCCCAAAGGACATTGATGAGAGTAAGACTCCCCTGCAAACCCCTCTGCTACTGGATGAAATTGCTTTCGACGGTCCATGTTTGGCACGGGTACCGATACTAAAGCTTGAAGATTGGGACTTGGCGGACCACGAGAAGTTCCCACACCTAGCGACTGAGTTGCTGATGTGCCGCATCATAAACACAAATATGGGAATGACCTTCTTGGAGCCGCGAAGGTGGCTCAAGGAGGTAGATAAGGCAGGATTTTTGAACCTGTTGTGGGTGCCGCACTATAACCGCACCCCGGTGACAGTTTTGGTCATCAAGCAGCTATTGTGCTTGCTGCATGATGGGTGTTTGTGGCTAGAGGAAACGATACCCATCACAGATATGTTAATCCACCGAATAACGTGCCTACCTGATATAGGTGAGAATATAGCAATGATCTTTGGCGGCAAGGGTGGCAAGCAGGCGCTCGCGGAATCAATAAAGGAGAAATTCAAGTTGGTGAAGAAGCTGCGCAGGTATGCTATCTCCAGCATCTGCGATCCCGCTATGAAGGTAGCAATGCAGATCCTTGCAGGGAAGGTGATGTGGAAGTGTCGTGTCGATGAGGTGTCGATGCCTATCGTCGCACTCGTACAGCAGTGCGCGGAAGGAGTCCAGTTTAACTGGTTGGAATACCTTCGTGGAGAGTTCTTGGTGAACTGTCGCGAGGCACAAGAGCAAAGCAAGACATTCCACTATGTGTGGCTCTTGTTGTTGATTGTGCTGGTAGCGTTGGAGCTACCAAAGGAGAGCCAGTTCCCTTCGGCCACACCAGACCTTCCTGAAGCAGCAAAGTACGCTTCGATGTGGGTGACCAAGGACGCGGAGCGAGTTTGGGACAGCAAGATCTTTTGGATCTTGATGGAGATGAATATCAGGATGCCCATCAATCACAAGCCATTATTGTCACCCACGGTGTATGCTAACCTGTAGAGCGATGTTAAGTTCAAAGCTAATTTCCATCAAGTATCAATCAAGGCACGGAAGGACCCCACGCAGAAGTGGTATGACTTACCGTATCTGGCCACGGATGATGCCATTAATGGCCGACGGAGTGGCACACTACCACAGACTTGGAAGTGGGTGGAAGTAAGTCCACCACGCAGAAGAAGAAGGAGGAGGCCAAGATGAAAATGGCACAGCTAGTCAAAAAGAGGAAAAAGGAGGCCGTTGACAAGGCCCAGGCGGAACAGGCAAGAAAGGAGGCAGGAAAACAGACAAGTGGCACAGAGCGAGGCTCTAACAAAGGTGCACGGTCACCTTCACCTGAGATCGAAGAGGAAGACACAGAGCAGCACGGCGCGGACCCTCAGGAGACGTCCACCTGCATTAAGTGCCCGAGAGAGCTAGAGAAGGGAGGGTCCAGAAAGAAATAGCAGGCAACCAAGACCTCGTTGGACCCTATCACATTAACGGAGGGCAACTTACATGATATCAGTGACATAGTCAAATATGTAACCACGAAGGCCCTGCAGCAATTTGAACAGCAGCAGTAGATCATAATAGGGGTTATCCAGACCGGGTTGCAGGAGTTGCAGACCCGCGCGTCACCGTCTAGTACGGTGTCTACCAGCTTGGCCATCAGCACTTCAGAGGTTGTTGATATGCTGCGCACGAATGCTTCCAATGTGATAGTGCTACCGAATAGAGCACTAACCACGGACAACGAGGCTCACAGGCCCACTGTCAGCGCCTTGAAGGGAGTTGGGCTGAACCTGACAGTGCTTCCACACGAAGCACTCCACCTCTTGCAGGATGGAGTCATTATGAGGGCCCGAGAGCACCGCGCCCTCTAGGTGATCAACGAACAGATGGACCTACAAATAAATGCTACCATCGCCACTTAGACCGAGGCAACTAACTAGAGCAAGAAGATCATGCAGGTCATTGAGAAGGCATGCAGAATGGTCCCAGAGTTGGCCATTTCGGAGGAAGAGCCAGTCGAGGTCTGCATCCGCAAGTTGGCCACAAGAGTGCACGACACTCAAATGGAGATGGCGCAGATTCAACTGGAGTTGAACCTACAAATTACCGAACTATAGCTGAGGGCCTAGCCCTCCACACCTCCAGAAGTAAAGGAACAGTGGGCGACCGTTGTCATAGAGGCAGTTGCAGCAGTGGAAAGTGCAGCAGCAGACTGCACACAATTGTTCGAGCAATCATTTGAGGTCCTAACAAGCTTGAAGGAGGACCCAAATGTACAGAGGCTAGAGATGGAAGCACATGAGCTACAACAGCGCTACGATGAAGTTAAGGGCACAATGCAAATCGTCGCGCTAACACAGAGGCTAGCTAAGCTGTAGGAGACCAACCAGATGAAGGAACAGGTGGACGCAGCGCTGCACAAGGAAGCAGTGCTGAAGGCGCGACTAAAGCCCTGGCTGGAGGAAGCTTACGCAATCACAGAAAATATTGAAGGCAAGATTGCAACTCTGCAAGCGATGTAACAAAATCTTTAGGCTGACAATGCAAGAGCAGTGACCGAGAAGACAATGGAAGATGCGAAGCAAGTGGCAGCTCAGTGCACGGCCAAGGTAGCGGTCATACGGGTTGAGCTGGGTGGGCTTTTTGCAAAGATCTCCGCGCCTACTAAGTGACTCGAGGGCAATTCATGATGTTTGTGTTGGGGGCTTGTTGGGAGCAAGATCCCCCAAGGGTAGTTTTGGGGCTAAAAGCCCATGTTTGAGTCAAATTTTGTAATAAAATAGTAAAGTCTCCGCATTTTGTGGTCACACAGTGCGGCGGTGTTATGTGTCATAAAGGGTAGTCCGCCCTTAGCTTTTCCAAGTAAAGTCGGCTGTAAGAGTTCTACCCATGGTCCGATTGTATAAAAAGAGCTAAGCTCTAAGTAGTTTTAAGAGACATCGAATGATGGAGAATGTAAAAGAGTGGTAGCTGTGAAGTAAGAAGTTATGTCTTGGGTCGTAGCATAGGTAGAGGCTCTGCAACTGAGTGCACAAAGGCCTAGGGTAGAAGTCTGCAGCTGAGTGCCTGGACCTCTACAACTGTGTGCGCATGGTAGATAGAGTCTATAATCACTTGACGGTTATCAATAAAGGGAATTATTCGGCAATTCTATGTCTTCGTTTTGTGGATGCATCTGGATATTTTATGTATGAATTGCCTTTATTATGCTTATATGATGTGCGAATGAATGTAATTACATTGAATAATTGAATGCAATTACGATTATCTGTTTACGCGGTGTTAGCTATAATTGTTTGATAAGATAAGCAAGTCACTTAGAGTAATTGGAGAATTTGTACGGCACACTACCATAGCAGCGTGAAAGTACCTGAGCTACGGGTTAGGGCTACGTGAAGGTCGATTGTACCCTTTCGCATAGGTATTGAAGGATGGAATAGAGGGCTAGTCTTGCAAGCCCTAAAGCGAAGCAACCTGCGCGAAAGCAGGGATAAAGGGAATCAAACAACATCACAACCATCTCAGGGTGAGGAAACTTGGTTCCAGCATCCCCCCATAATGCTTCGAGTGAGACTTCGGTCCGCGCTCCGCAGCCTAATGCCGAAAGGGCCAGTAGTGTAGGGATTTGTTTGGCTAATTAACGTTGAACCTCGGTTAGGCCCGCTCAAGCCAAAAATATGATTTAGTATTTTTATTTATGACAATTTGAGTTTTGAGTTAACCTAATGTGATATTTTAACTTATGACAATTTCATATATGATCTAACCTGGTCTTGTTGTAGGAATTACAGTAAATTCTAATTTCACTTCAAGGATAAATTGCTAATGAGGTATGTTTTACATTTATTACATTTTATGTATGATGATTCTTCTGGGATATTTATGTCTATGATGTAGGAATAAACATGAGACTACTTAGTTCGAATGAACAAAGCTGGCCACAAGGTAGGATATCAACAGTATGCAAAAGCCAAAATATTTCAAAAACCGGGTCATTGTGGGACACTAACACCAATGGTGCCAACTGATTTCCATAAGTCTTGTTATGACTAGTATGATAATGTTAAGGTACATATATGCCTTGGTTTTGATACCCTTTTGATCCGAGAAAAACTTGTGAAGGAATTGATCGCTCGAGGGACTGGGAAGTAGAGAAGGTGATGCATGAACCTGGAAGATGAGTGAATGCACAAAAGGGGGATGACCATAGTTCCCAAGGGACTAGGAAGTAGAGAAGGGAAAGCTGAAAATTAAATTGGTTTTTGGTCATGAGCATAGTTGATTGGAATTGGAAGCACATTGGGTGTGTGCCCACAAAAAATGAGTTGGGAACTATTTGTTGAAGGAACAAGGAGTGCAAGGATAATAACACTGGAAAATTGGCGATGAGAAAAATGGCAAAGAAAGGGAACAAATACAATATTGGATTGAGCACATCAAAAGCACAAAAATACTGCATGAAGAGCCATCGGGAGATGGATGAATTAGTAAATTTATGTTTATCGAGTGGTTGGGTAAGCCACTATACATATAAAATGTGTTGTAAAAGATAAAACAAGTTGTATATATAAAGCTCCATATCATTTGTGCCTAGTTGTTTAAGAATTTAATTTTAATCTATATATGGTCATTGAACACCAAGGTCGTTGTTCCCCCAAGGGGGAGGGGTTTGTGACAAACCCTTTAGGCAAATCTCATCCTATAAACATTATAAATTGATGTAAATAAAAATGTACAAAGCTTAGTTGGGACATGGATTTCATAGCTTGGGGAGGCAGACAACTTGGGATCAACAAAAAATAAGGGTGATTAAATTAAGTGGTAGCCATGGAGGCTTCCAAGCACACTAAAAAGGGTCTGGTCAAGGAAGCCAACCAATAAAAAACAAGGACAACAAAATATTCCCTTGCAAACCATTACAAGAAATTGAGGACAAGAAAATCAATACATGGTCACGTTGCTGAGGGGAAAGTGGTGGTTGAGCATACACAGGTGAGTTGACCAATTTTAGTAACAAGAAATAATAGAAAAAGAAAACAAATAAAAATGGACTAGATGGTGGGAGACAAGGAGGTTGAGCTTCTACTGCATTCTGGGAAAAAGGGTTGAGGGGAATACTCATCTTGTTAGACTGAATCTTGTTGGCCAAAGGGCTGAGATTATCCAAAGAAGAAGAGTTCAAATGCTTCACTATTGGAGAGGTCGATTTATAATTGTGTGAGGGTTGAAATTTGTGATTTCAAGGGAACGAGTTGTTGTTGCATGTGGAGATGTCAAAGAGTTGAAACATCATTGTTGTAGAAATTTGATAGAAATTGCAACTTCTCAAGGCTTCAAACTGAAAAACAAGAGACACAATTCTACTCTATTGATATGCAGAATTGAAATCACAATTTAGAAAACATGCATGGACATGCAGCAAGAGAAACCACAAATACACAGTGATTTCAAGGGGAACCCAACTGGGAAAAAACCCTCGAGCCTCTTTTCATTAATCAATTGAATAGAGAAACTATTACAATTGCTAGCTCTAGCTCTGAGCTCAACCTACAACAGAATAATTGTTCTTTTTGCTCAATGAGAAACTTTCGCCAACACTTAGCCAATTATTTTCTCATCAAGCCTCTTATTTCCTTATGCATGTTGGGTTGTGTTATATATATTTTTTGGACCCTATATTAGGTGGGCAAACCTACCTATGGTTTTGTGCATAGTTTTCGCACATGGTTTTGGGCACCATGGTTTTTTGTCCATGGTATTTTGTAGATTTTGTCAAGGGAACTACTGTTATGTTCTAATCCAGGGTTAATGTATTGGGGTTTATGGATGCTTCGGCATGTATATATATGTATTGTAACATCGAAAGGAACATAATGAAAAATCAATCTGGTAGTCCCGGTTTTGGGATCCAAGGGAAAATCTCTGTGTATATTTGTTTTATGTGTTATGCTCTCACCATTGTTTATTTTCTATTTTTAGAATTCGTATACAGGTAATTTCTGTGCGAGGTTAAAACCTACAACGCAAATCTTGATCAAATTAGCCCCTAAAAGATAGGAATTTCCTCCTAATTGATTGTGCAACTCCCAATGATTGATCTTCTGACTTCATGCAACACCTATACACTCAAACTACTATACAACGCTGGTTACACTTCCTTGTCATCTCCACTTCAGCCGAGGAACTTGAATTCCATGCATGCACTCACTATTTTGGGTTGATTGATCAGTTAATTGGCAGATCTCTGAGTTAGACTATTGTCCCACTACACAACTAACCTTCAACTGACTCTATCAATAGTTAGAGGTCAATTAACTGAATACAACTAAAAATAATTGAACTAGATTACTAAAATTTAGCAATCACACATGCATAACTAATCTCCAAACCCTCTAACTTGAATTTATTGAGCTAACTGAGTGACAAGATACATGTCACACTAGTTAACTACCTCCAAGTTGTCCTACTGATGTGGAAATTTAATTTACTCAATTTTACTAAGGCTAAATTCAAGATCCTTTCTTGCTACATTTTTTCAACACTCCCTCTTAGCAAGAAAGGTATTTTTCACCACCCCTATCCTACACTTGTGGAATTTAAATTTACCTCTTGACAATGACTTGTCAAGATGTCAGCATCTTGTTCCTCAATTGGAATGTACTATAGCAACATAATTATCCTCTGCACACAGTTCCACAAATGATGATAACGCATATCAATGTGCTTGGACCTGTCATGAAATACCGGATTCTCAGAGAGCTTAATGCAACTATGGTTATCACAATATAACATTGTCGGATCCATCTCCTAACTAAAAAGACCCAAAAGTATTTTCTTCATCCATATGGCCTCACATGCTACTTGACTTGCAGCCATGTATTCATCCTTTGTTAAGCTGAGCACCACAAACCTCTGCTTCCTGATATACCAAGAAATGGCAGTGGACCCAACACTAAAGATAACACTTGAAATGCTTTTCTTGTCTGATGGACTCCTTGCCCAATCTGCATCAATGAAGCCTTGAAGCTTCACTCCCTCTGTCCTCATGTACCATAATCCATACTCAGTAGTGCCTCTGAGGTATCATAACACATGATTTGTTGCCTTCTATTACAACTTGGTAGGCCTCACCATAGCTTGACCATGTTGGTTTACCTCATAGCACATGTCAGGTCTTGTGTTCACAAGATACATCAAAGACCCCAAACGCTTCCTGTAAAGGGTAGCATCAACCTCTTCACCTGAAGTGGAATTATCCTTCCTCCAGTTTGTACCTAGAGGTGTGTCCATGGGCTAATAATTCTCCATGTGAAATCTTTGAAGTATTTCAAAGGCATACTTCCCTAGAGACACAAACAATTCACCATCACCTTGCCATACTTCCAGCCCAAGGAAGTAATGCATTAAGCCCATGTCTTTCATTTCATATTCCCTTGTGAGATTCTCTTTGCAAGAGAGGATTAGTTGCTCATCACTTGTCAATATTAAACCATCATCATACAAAACAAGAATAAGTAGATTACCATTTACCACAATGTGATATAGGTTCGCATCTGCTTCGCTTTTGGTGAAGCCCAATCCACCAAGATAATTGTCGATCCGGGTGCACCATGCTCGGGGCGACTGTTTGAGACCATACAATTCTCTCTTGAGTCTGCACACATGTGACTCTCGATCATATGTCTCAAATCCTTTTGAATGCTCTATGTAAATTTCCTCCTCAACAAAACCATTGAGAAAGTCGATCTTCACATCCATCTGGGGGATTTTCCACCCCATCTACGCAACCAATGCTAGAATTGATACGACTAAGGAATATATTGCAACTGGTTCAAAATTTTCCTCATAGTCCACTCCCTCTACTTGAGAGAATCCTTTGGCCACAAATTGGCCTTGTACTTATCGATGCTCCCATTGACTGCGTGCTTCACTTTGTTTGGAACCAACCATTGTTTTCCTTTTGGCCTCAACACCACCTCCCATACACTGTTCTTCATGATGGATTTGTATTCTTCCACCATGGAATCAACCCAAATAGGTTGAGAAATTTCTTCCTCAAATTTAAAATATTATGTCTCAATGAGCTATGTAATGAGAGCCATGTAACTAATGTACCTATCAGGTGACCTCCTCTGCCTGCACTATGATGTAGGGGCTCCCACATTCTCCCTAGCATCCTACAATAATCTATCAACTTCTCGGGTTCTCTTTCTCCCCTCTCTAGAAGATTTTGGTTGAGTGGGTGCCTCCATTATGCCTCCTATTTTCTTCGCTACATGTGGCTACTCCATAACCTCCTAAAGCTCATCCTGAGGCTCCTCCTTTGGATCTAGAAGCTCCTACGCAGGTGGGATACTCAACTCCTATTCCAAAGAGCATCCCATAGGCTTTTCCTCATTGAACTTGACATCTCTCCTTACAATTATCATCCACAGTGAAGGTAAATACACCTGATAATTGTGTGGAGTTTTGAACTATCCTACAAAAATTCCCAACTCTATTGTAGTCTCAAGTTTCTTCCTCGAATCCTTGGAGACATGGCAATAAATTGAAGCTCCAAAAATTATGAAATAAGACACATTATGCTTTCTCCCAAAGAAAGCTTCCTTCGGTGTGATCATACCAAGTATCCTATGAGGACTCTAGATTTGCAAGTAGCTTGTAGTGTTGCATATTTCTACTCATAGATGTAATGACAACCCCTGATCATGCAACATGGCCCTTGTTACTCCCACTATGTTCCAATTATTTCTTTCAGAAACCCCATTTTGTTGTGGGTTATGGGATGCTATCAATTCTCTTTGAATACCTTCTTTCACACAAAAATATTTGAAGGCATGCAAAAAAAATTCACCTCCATTATCACTCCTGAGATCCTTTACCTTCTTCCCAGTCTCCTTCTCAACTAATTCCTTGAATTCAACAAATTTTGAGAAAACATTATCCTTCTTTCGCATGAAGAAGATCCAACATTTTCTAGGGAAATCATCAATAAAAATAACATAGTACTTATGTTTTGTCGTGGAGGCTGTATAAAAGGGTTCACAAACATCAGAGTGGACTCGCTCCAAGATTGAATTTTCTATGCTCTCTCAGTCATGGAAAGTGGATTTGACATATTTTCCCAATGTGAAACCCTCGCAGACATCCTGTTGGTCAAGGGAGCCTTTAGGGAGACCGGTGGTAATTTGCTGCCTGATTTTTAAGGTACTATGGTGTAGATGACCCAATCTCTTATGCTAGAGTTCTCCGACATCTTGACTCTACACTTTTTCAGCCTTACTTCTCAATGCAGTGCAATATACCACCTAAAATTTGTATATGTACTTCACATGAACTTCGATCTGATTCACTTTCTCAGTAGCTATGTGTCTCGGAAAGGCTTTCACTTTACTAAAAATAACATCATAGCCACGATCCTCCAATACTTATACAAATATTAGGTTCTTCTTCAACCCAAGTACAAACATAACATCTTTGAGGCGAAGAGGAGAGGCTTTCTCCCTCTCAAAGCTGACAGTATTAATTCCTGTAGCACTCCACCTCAAATAATCCCCCATTTCAATATGCAAAACAAATTCAAAATTTTTGAGAGACAAGTTACAAATACTAGTTCTAATGTGATTTCAAGGCTCTGATACCATGTAGAAATTTGATAGAAATTGCAACTGCTCAAGATTTCAAACTGAAAAACAAGAGACACAATTATGCTCTATTGATCTGTGAAATGAAAATCACAATTTAGAACAACATGTATAGACATGCAACAAGAAAAACCACAAATACACAATGATTTCTAGGGGAAATCAACTGGGAAAAACCCCTCATGTATGTTTGCATTAATTAGTTGAATAGAGAAACTATTACAATTGCTAGCTTCAACTCTGAGCTCAACCTGCAAAAGAATAACTATTTTCTCTACTCACCAAGAAACTATGGCCAACACTTAGCCAATTATTTGCTTATCAAGCCTCCTATTTCCTTACGCAATTCTTGAGGAAATTGATCCGAATTGGATCCTAGAACACTCTCTAAGTTTTCATGAACTCTGTAAAATTCATGCCAAAGTTTCAAAGTCTTATAAAGATCGAGCTTATCAGAGATATCCTCGTAACAGTTGCAATTTGTGATCAGCGTGGAGCAACGAGGACCCTCGGTCAAGCGCACAGACCGTCGGCCCATGGTAACGCGTGCTATCACGAATTAGCAAAACGAGAGGTCATTTCAAGAAACGGGGGCAGTTTCTGATATGCGATTAGCAAACCCCTCGAAGAATGAAAAGCCCCGAGCGCCTGGACCCGAAAGGTATAAAATGTAACGGATATCACGCCGATTCCATCAGAGGCGGGGTCCCACAAAAACCAGCAGGATATCGGAAGGGTTTCGAGCGGTAAGCAGTTTCAACTGAGTCTCGCCTGATACCACACAATGGGTGCCACACATCCGGTGGAAGAGAGAGAAAACTACTCACATCGGACGGGTAAACATCATGTTACTTACCCGCCCAATATGGACGAAGATCGTAGGATCTTGAGGCTCCAGATTGACGGTGGAAATGCGTCCTGATGGATGACTGGACCTGACGAGGTAAACAGACAGAGTTGTATAGGATTTGAATTCCGACATGGACAATGCGTTGGAAAAAGGACATGTTTCGCGGGCATTCTTGGAGTTAATGGAATAAAAGGTCGTTTTGAAAATGTCCAAGAGAACTGACACTCGGTTCGTTATGAAACAGGTATCCACCTCCCTGTGAGGCGTTATACAGTGATGATGATGCAGAACAGAAGAATTCAAACGGATAGGGGCAGGGGAACCAGAAAGTCGTGGAGCGAAAACAAACAGTCAAAAAAGCAGATTGGCTTTAAAGCCAGAAACTGACAGAGAAAAAGACAAGTAAGTTAGAAGCGGAAAGCTGAAAGCAGAGAACAGAGAGAAGAAATCGAGCTAACCTACAGAAGCAAAAGGCAGCATCGAGACAGAGACAGAGAGAGCAGAGAGTCTGTGTACTCCAGAGAAGGCTTGAGAGGCTCAAGCAAACTCCTCTGTAAATGCATGTCATGTATTGAGTCTCAGATTGGACTCATACCATTGTGACCCATAGGAGGACGAGAATCAATAAAGAGAGTCTGTGTACTCCAGAGACTTGGGGAATCCAAGTACAGTCTTGCGGATTTCTACTGTTGAGTGAGACTCAAATTGAGCTCACTATTGTAAAAAAACTCTGCCTTGAAAACATAATAGAGAGGCCACCACTGAAGATTGGATCGAGAGATGTAGCCCAGGAGTATTGGGTGAACTCCTTATTAAACTTCTTGTGTTTATATGTTTTTCCTATTGTGTTTTCTCTAACTGCTTCAGTGTCTGTGTATTTCGCAATCTTATCAATCCGTTGCATAAAATAACATAGGCACATCCATGCACATGAGTCTGTAATACCTTATTGTTTGTCTTCGATCAATTACGGATCAAGTGGTATCAGAGCTCTAGGTTGTTAAGGTTAGACAAGCTTGTGCTGGATTTTGTTGTTGAATGCTAACTAGGACAAAGCTCAAATTAGGAGAAGGAGAGTTGGTTGAAGCTAACCCAGAAATTGGAAGAGTCTACCCTAAGAGGAAAATGTCAGAAGAAAGTCCCTTGGAATCAGACTCCCAGTTCATGGATAGTTTCATGACCATGAGAGCCATGGTGGAGGAAATGTATAGAGAATTTAAGAAAGGTAGAGATGAAGATTCATCAAACTCCAAACAAGATAAAGGAGTAGAAGAATCTCTCCTCCATGACCATTCTAAAGGAAAAGGGAAAGAAGAAAAGTTTCCCACACCTCCTAATAGCCCTAAAAATAAAAAGAAAACATCTTTGATTAAATTAGATGTTAAATTTGATTTGTTGATATATGATGAAGAGTTGAATGTAGAGAAGCTGGATAATTGGATTAGACAGATTGATGTATATTGCAGGGTGCAGAGCATTGACTCAGACAAAAGTAAGATTCAGCTGGCCAGCCTACGCCTTGGAGGCACTGCCTTGGTATGGTGGGAAGGCAAGACACAAGCTGACATGAAGAAGCATGGTAAAATTCTTTCTGTCTGGAGTGAATTTGTTTCTGCAATTAAAAAGCAATTTTATCCACTAGCTTATATGCAACAAGCCATGATGAGCTGGCAAACTCTTCACCAATTAAAAGGGCAAAGTGTACAAGGCTACACTCAAGAATTTAGAAAAAGAGCTTTGATTCTAGGAATTTATTTAGACTCACCTGAAACTCTGCTGAAGTATATAGGTGGTCTACACAGCTATTTAAAGCACACCATTCTCATGTTTAATCCCACTAGCATAGATGAGGTATCTGTTCAGGCTACACATCTAGAGGCTAGAGGCAAGAATGTGAACCCAGAAGTTGGGGGATCATCAAAACCCACTACAAGAAAAAGCAAGGAAAAGAGAAAATAGAAATGGAAAGAGAGGAAGACAAATGTTGTACAAAAGACCAAGCCTTCATGCACTCACTGCAAGAAGGATGGACATGATGATGAACACTGTTGGATTCTGCATCTGAAGCTGAGACCCAAGAAGTTCGAGGGCAAAAAGAAGAAGATTGTTGCAGCTATTCAAAAGGATTTGGGGTCAGATTCAGGAGATGAAACAACAATCATAGCCACAGGTATAAAAGGTAAAAATTCTGAAGCATCTACTAGTAATTCTGCACAATCTACTGATAATGAAGAAAATGAGAGGAAAAGACATGAGCTTTTTCATATTTGAGTTATTTCCAAGCATCAAAAGATTGATACTTTGTTTGATAGTGGCTCACAAGTAAATTCAATTTTTGAAGCAATTGTAAAGAAGCTGGGATTACTAACCACACCTCACAAGAAGCCATATCCATTAGGTTGTTTATGTGATAAAGCAAAGCTACAAGTGACTAGACAATGTAAACTTAAGTTTTCTTTTGGGTGAGCATTTGTAGATGAACTTGATTTAGATATAGTTCCTTTGGATATATGTGGAATTGTTTTAGGAAGTCCTTACTTGTATGATAGGAAAGCTATTTTATATAGAGCTGAAAACAAGTATCAACTCATTAAAAATGGAATCGAATATATTGTAAGAGCTCATAAACTCAAGAATAATTATACTCTCATAAACTCAGGGCAAATGAAAAGAATGGTAAATTCATGCAAACAATTTTTACCGATGGTTGTAAAGGAAAAGAAACCTGATAAAACCAGTATATTTGAGGGTTGTAATGCTAAACAGCACGCTGATTTAGAAAAATTTGTTTCGGAATATGATATACTATTTCAAGAACTTAAAAGTCTGCCACCCCAAAAGGAAATAGTACATGATATTAATTTGCAGCAAGATGCTCCATTGCCTAACATCGGAATGTACAGGTTGTCCACTTTAGAGAATGCCGAAATCAAGAAGCAGGTATAGGAGCTGCTCGAGAAATGTTTCATAAGACCTAGCACATCACCATGTGGGTCTCCTATTGTCTTGGTGAGAAAGAAAGATGGCTCATGGAGAATGTGCATTGATTACTAAGCACTGAATAAGATAACGATCAAAAATTGTTATCCCCTTCCTCACGTAGATGATCTATTAGATCAATTAAAAGAAGCTGTTTATTTTTCCAAGTTGGACTTGCATAGTGGCTACCATCAGGTCAAAGTTGCAAAGCAAGATGCATGGAAGATTGCTTTCAAAACAAAACAAGGATTCTATGAGTGGTTAGTTATGCCTTTTGGCTTAACTAATGCTCCTGCTACTTTCATGAGAGTAATGAATGATGTGCTCAGGCCTTTTATTGATGATTTTTTCATTGTATATTTAGATGACATTCTTATATTTAGTAAAACATGGGAAGAACATTTGAAGCATGTCAAGTAGACTCTAGATGTTTTGAAAAGAGAGAATCTCTATGTTAAGCTCTCAAAATGTGAATTTGGCAAAACATTTTTGAATTATTTTGGTCATATTGTAGGGGGTGGTGAATTGAAGATAGATCCCTCTAAGGTTGCAGTCACTGTAAACTGGCCTAAACCCAAATCTGCTACAGAAGTTAGAAGCTTCTTAGGAGCAGCACAGTATTGGAGAAAGTTTATTGCTAACTTTTCCTTGATTGCAGCTCCCTTACATGCTTTAACAAGATTGAACAAGGTGTTTCAATGGGGAGGAAAACAGCAGAAAGCCTTCGACACCTTAAAAGAAAAGATTAGTACAGCACCAGTACTAGCACTGCCCGATCTTCAAAGACCATTTGAGATTGAAACAAATGCCAGTGACTATGCCATGGGAGTAGTGTTGATGCAACACGGTAAACCCATATGTTATCATTCTGAGACATTTAATTCTGCAGTAGTTAATTATCCCACATATGATAAGGAATTGTATGCATTAGTACAGAGTGTGAAAAAGTGGAAACATTATTTAATGGGCAAAGAGACAGTTATACATACTGATCATCAACCACTTCAATATTTACACTCCCAAACTAAGTTGCAACAATCAAGACACTATAGGTGGATGGGTTTTCTACAACAGTTTCATCTTGTCATCAGATATAAAAAGGGCATACACAATAAAGTTGCAGATATGTTGTCCAAACCAATCATAAATGCATCTACTATACTTAAGCATAATTCAGTATTGCATGAAAGCTACATTGAACAGTATGCTCAAGATATAGATTTTAAAGATGTATATGCAACTTTAAGTCGCGACAAACAAGTAGAAGAATTGGATTATCATGTTAAGGACCAACTCTTGTATCATTTTGGAAAGTTATGCATTCCACAAACTGAAAGAGTAAAGATAATTCGAGAAGCACACACTTCTCTAATATCAGGTCACTTTGGTGTAAGTAAAACAGTTACACAGCTGCAAAGATTTTGTTATTGGCCAAAAATGAATGAGACAGTTTCTAGATATGTAAGAGGGTGTACTACGTGTGCTAAAAGCAAGCCCAGCAATAGAAAACTAGGCTTGTACACTCCACTACCAGTTCCTTCTCATCCTTGGGAAAGTGTTTCCATGGACTTTGTTGCAGGACTACCTAAATCTAGAAAAGGTCATGACTATTTATATGTTATTATGTATAGGTTCATCAAAATGTGTATTTTAATACCTTGTAACAAACAGATTACAGTTGAACAAACAAAAAAGTTGTTCTTTCAGCATGTATGGGTTCATTTTGGATTACCCACTTCCATTGTATCTGATCGAGATTCCCGATTTGTTGGGAAGTTTTGGTCGAGTCTGTGGGAATTGATGGACACCAGACTGAAGAAGAGCACAGCCTTTCATCCACAAACAAATGGCCAAACAGAAGTGGTCAACAGGACAGTGATCTAGTTGCTCAGAGGTTATTGCAGCAAGCATCCCAAGCTTTGGGATGAACATTTATGTTATGTGCAACATGCTTACAACCATGCTAAACATTCTTCTACACAAATATATCCTTTCGAGGCCTGTTTTGGTTTCACACCAAGGTCTCCCTTGGATTTTGACTTTGGTAAAGACATAGCAGTTGATGGACACAGTGATGTGGAAAAGGCAACCAAGTTCATTGAACAAATCCAAGAGATTCACCAAGCAGTACAGGAACAGCTCGAAAAGAGCCAAGCCAAGTACAAGGCAAGGCATGATAAGCATCGGATTGAACATAGTTTCCAAGTTGGTGATCAAGTCTGGCTGTATATCAGCAAAAACAGAATGCAAGGTGAAGGTAAGAAGTTGAAGCAAATAATGTATGGACCTTTCAAGATACTTGAGAAAATTGGTGAGAATGTTTTTCGCCTTGATTTGCTAGCTTACATGCACATCTATTCGATAGTTAATGCAGAAAGCTTGAGACTATTTGAACCTTCATTGATTGAAGATCCCAAAGAGCAGAGTCAGTTGCCTTCTATTGATGATTTGTTACCTGAATATCTCAATGAATTGCAGGAAGATACAGTTCTGGACAGGAAGGTGAGAACTACACACAGAGGGGATGTTGAGTACCTCAGGATTGGACTCAAAGGTTCAAAACCAAGCAGTGTGAAATGGATAGAAATTGGGCAAGCAAGGAATTTGTACCCTCACTTGATTGATGCTTAAAAACCAACTTTTGGTGGTCCAAAAGCTTTTTCAGTGGGAAGGTCGTGATCCGAATTGGATCCTAGAACACTCTCTAAGTTTTCATGAACTCTGTAAAATTCATGCCAAAGTTTCAAAGTCTTATAAAGATCGAGCTTATCAGAGATATCCTCGTAACAGTTGCAATTTGTGATCAGTACGGAGCAACGAGGACCCTCAATCAAGCGCACAGACCGTCGGCCCATGGTAACGCGCGCTATCACGAATTAGCAGAACGGGAGGTCATTTCAAGAAATGGGGGTAGTTTTTGATATGCAATTAGTGACAAGCCCCTCGAAGAAGGAAAAGCCCCGAGCACCCGGACCCGAAAAGTTATAAAATGTAACGGATATCACGTCAATTCCATCAGAGGTAGGGTCCCACAAAAACCGGCAGGATATCGGAAGGGTTTTGAGCAGTAAGCGGTTTCAACCAAGTCCCGCCCGATGCCACACAATGGGTGCCACGCGTTTGGCGGAAGAGAGAGAAAACCGCTCACATCGGATGGGTAAACATCATGTTACTTACCCGCCCGATATGGATGGAGACCGTAGGATCTGGAGGCTCCATATTGACGGCGGAAATGCGCACCGATGGATGACTGGACCTGATGAGGTAAACAGACAAAGTTGTATAGGATTTGAAGTCCGATGTGGACGATGCGTTGGCAGAAGGACGTGTTTCGCAGGCATTCTTCGAGTTAATGAAATAAACAGTTGTTTTGAAAACGTCCAAGAGAACTGACACTCAGTTTGTTATGAAACAGGTGGCCACCTCCCTATGAGGCGTTATATAGTGATGATGATGCAAAATAGAGGAATTCAAATGGACAGAGGCAGGGGAACCAGCAAGCCGGGGAGTGGAAACGAACAGTGAGAAAAGAAAATTGGCTTTAAAGCCACGAACTGACAGAGAGAAAGACAAGTAAGTTAGAAGCGGAAAGCTGAGAGAAAAGAACAGAGAGAAGAAATCGAGCTGACCTGCAGAAGCAAAAGGCAGCATCGAGACAGAGACAGAGAGAGCAGAGAGTCTATGTACTCCAGAGAAGGCTTGAGAGGTTCAAGCGAACTCCTCTATAAATGCCTATCATGTATTGAGTCTCAGATTGGACTCATACCATTGTGACCCATAGGAGGTCGAGAATCAGTAAAGAGAGTCTATGTACTCCAGAGACTTGGGGAATCCAAGTACAGCCTTGCTAATTTCTATCTGTTGAGTGAGACTCAAATTAAGCTCACTATTGTAAAAAAAATCTGCTTTGAAAACATAATAGAGAGGCCACCACTGAAGGCTGGACCAGGAGACGTAGCCCAAGAGTATTGGGTGAACTCCTTATTAAACTTGTTGTGTTTATATGTTTTTCCTATTGTGTTTTCTCTAACTGCTTCAGTGTCTGTGTATTTTGCATTCTTATCGATCTGTTGCATAAAATAACATAGGCACATCCATGCACATGAGTCTGTAATACCTTATTGTTTGTCTTTGATCAATTACGGATAAGAAATTAACCCCTAAAAGATAGGAATTTACTCCTAATTGACTACGTAATTCCCAAGGATAGATCTTATGACTTCATGCAACACCTGTACACTCAAACTAGTATACAACTCTTGTTACACTTCCTTGTCATCTCCACTTGATCTTAGGAACTCAAATTCCATGAGTGCACTTGCCATTTTGCGTTGATTGATCAGTTATATGAAAAATGTTTGAGTTAGACAGTTGTCCCATTACATAAATGACCTTCAATTGACTCTACCAAAAGTTAGAGGTCATTTAATTGAATACAACGAAAAATAACTAAACTGGATTACTAAAATTTAGTAATTGCACATGCATAATTAAACTCCAAGCCCTCTAACTCGAATTTACTGAGCTAACTGAGTGACAATAGGCATGTCAGACTAGTTAACTGCCTCCAAATTGTCTTGCTGATGTGGAAATTTGATTTACTCAATTTGACTAAGGCTAAAGTCAAATTGATCATTTCTTGCTACATTATTTCAACAACTGTTGATGAGGGTCCGTTTCTCCCTTAATTTGTTGATCGAATTATGATTGTTTCATGGAAAACAAGTACCAAATTGTTGGTTGAACAAATCTAGAGTTTAGAGAGTTGATATTAGTCATAGAATAAGTCAAATATATTCTTGTTGGCTAAGACTTTTGAGGACATAGATCTCCGGTGTTAGGAGTTGAGTTAACTCCAAAGAGACCAACAATAGACCGTTGGTGTATTTCTGGGTGTGTATATTAGTTTGGAAACCTAATTGAGTTACCTAGTTAGTCGAGCTTTAATAATATTTGTTGTAGCAATGTATGATAAAGGTATAAAGAGGGATTAATCTTTCTAGAATAGTAATATTGTAGCTTCACATTGGAGGAAATTTCAGCCTAAGAGTGGCCTCCTAAGGAAAAATAATAAAATAATAATTATATATTTTGGAAGGAAAAGAAGAAAACTACTTTTTACTTGTATTTTTCACTTATCTCCTCATAGGTTTATTCAAATTTCAAATATAGAAACTCATTGGATGCATAGTTAAATTCGACATCCAACAAGTACTCATTATGCATATTTCTGAGAAGACCCACATTGATAAAAATTGAAGCGATATTAATAGAGCATGTTACTCGTTATGCATACTTTTGAGAAGACCCGCATTGATAAAAATGAAGATACATTAAAAAAACATGTTGAATATCTTCATTTTTTATCAATGCAAGTATTCTCTCCGAAGTATGCATAATAGGTACTCATTGGATGTGGAATTTAATTCTACATCCAACAAGTGTTTACACTTGAAATTTGAGTAAACCTATAAGGAGATAAGCCAAAAATATAATTAAAAAAAATAGTTTTCTTTTTTTCCTCCAAAATATTTACATGTACCTCTTTTTAAATTTAAAAGATTTTGATTGGTTTACATATTATGACATGGAAATTACATGAAAATTTCATGGGCACTTTTGGCTAAAATTTCCTTTAATGACAAGAGGAATAACAACGATTGACGAAGCACGTGTAGAGACCACTCAAACTTAGAAGATCTCAATTATTTACCAATGAAAAAAGGATACCATTCAAGAGGCTAAAATAGTAGGGAAACAACGCTAAAGCAAATAACGATGGAGATATTTCTTCTGGGTTGTTGAGAGCAGTGTTTTTCAATGGTCTCTGGACCCTTGGTGGAAGCAGGGACACTGAGCATCAAATGAAGTTTGTTGGGTGGAGAAGAAAGTATTTCTAGATTCCCTGTGGTTGCAAGTGCAAAATCCTTTGAGCAATCCCCCCTCAAGCTTTGAAATCTGGCTTGGGAGTGATTGAGCTGCAAAAAAGACCAAGGTGCAACCCAATCTAAAGTTGGGTGTGTTGAATTTTGTAGCTATGGTCGGTGTTCATAATGTATCATTTGTACTTGTAATGATGAAAATATAATTTATATTTGTAAAATAAAATGTATTTTGAAGCATGTAAGTTCATGCTTGCAAGAAAAAAAATATTTATTTGTTTTATTCGAAAGAAATATTATAAGACATGTTCTTCATGACCTTATCAAAGTGGAAACTTTTTGAATTTTTGAATTAGTAATTTTTCCTCCAAAAGAGTCCAAGTTGGCCCTCCAAGATTCATGTCAGCTTGCCCATGAGACATACCCATTCACATGATTGGAAGGCTATAAATAAGCCTATTTTCTCTCCGCCAAGGACACACTTCAAATCACACATCTATCTTTGTTTGAGTGAAGAAGACAATGAGTATTTGAAGGCTGAAAATGAGAAGAAGGAATTTCATCTTATAGCCCTCGCTCTGGTGATCGAAGGAGGCCGAGTTCTAGTCATTCTCTGTAGCATATACTTATGTTGTATAGTGAGAAGGCTCTGTGGTATAGTGTGAAGATATGAGGCATAAAGTCTGGGGCATTATCCTATTTTATGAGGTTGAGACCGAGGATGAATTTTGACCCTCTTGAGACCTTGTTTTTCTGTGGTATATCTCTATGGCACAATGTGAATACTAAGGTAGAGTTGCAGGACATTGTTAGCCCTCTTGGAGACCTTGTTACAAATCTTCTGTGGATAGAATTGTGGACATTTGTTTTGGATCTTGTAGAGGGTTGCCTTGGCTCTCGATGGATGGTCATCTTATTGGTTAGTTGACTTTGATGTATCTCTTATTGCATTGATTCTTTAAGGAAAAGGTTATTTGGGTTTTTCCCCCTTAGTGGGTTTTCCCATGGTAAAATTTTCTTGTCTCTTTCTGCATTTGTGATTTGTATTGTTCTATTGTCTATGGTTTTGTATTTATGAAGTATAATTACTTAATGATCACAATGTTGCGCTAAACACATCTATATCATTGTAAGTAATATCATAGTTTAGAAACAAAGTACTTGCATCTATTGTACATTATAACCAAATTCAGTTTTCGCATGGTATGTAAAAATGTTAAAAGATAATATTGACTTGCAAAGAAGAACACATCAAAAAGTTTCTACCTAAACAAAATTTTGACATTTGCGCTAAACTTACACTCTTTAGAAATGTGATGTCAAATAAAAATTCTTAGTATATTAGTAAATTAAAAAAAAACAAACTCATATGTCTCATGTATATATTGAAACAAGTTGAGCCATAGATATTTGAGTTGACATAAGTTATTTAATGAGAACATATGAATATATCCTTCTTGGTAGAGATAAATACCTCTTATCATAAATTGTACTAATGGAACTATCTTGATTTTACATACAAAGGGCTAAATCTATTATAATAAATTATAATAATGGGACTATCTTGATTTAAATGCAAAAGACTAAGTAGCATTACATTATGTTAAGAAAGCTTAAGGACGCGACCAACATCTAAATGAAATCGCCTGACTCGTAAACTAGAAATTGCCTTAAAAGGTGCAAAGAGAGGCCGATAGGATTTTTAAATTGAAAAAAATGTACTTTGGTTTTCATAATTAAACAAATAATAATTGATATATTAAATTTAAGGCCAAGTAAGGGGTTTGTTGTGTAAGTTTGAAGTCCAAACCATTGTACTTTGAAGCTCTATAGTGATTTAATCCTCTATAATTGTATCATTATGTGACCAATAAAGGAACACGTTTTGTATCAATTTAACATCATTCTTTCAAGTTTTTCTAGGTTACATTTTGAGTTTCTTGGTGCAATTGTTTATTACATAATTTTTTGCTGAAATGAAGAACAAAGTCTATCATAAATTAAGATTTACTAAGATGATCGAACCATTGGAATTTGGAATATCCAAAGTGGATATTGATCAATCTTGCATTTCTTTAGGAGATGATGTATGGGAAGAGATTATTGATCTATGACTTATCTCACCATACAATAGCATATTACTTTGTAGTTATAGAAAATATTACTAGCGTAGATCCATCTTAACCCCAAATCAATTAAGTGTTGATATAGATCAAAAACCTTAAAGTGTGTTTCATAGTTTTGAATTTAAGATGCATCTACAATAACTTTTTATTTGATGAAAACTAACAGTTACACCCAATGTCTCATTAAAAAAACACTACATAATGAGAATCTATCTCCCCACCCAATGAGAATCTCCCCACCCAACTTTTAGAAAACTTCATGTTTCTTGGCATAATTACAACATTGATGAAAAATGGAAAAGAGGCCTATGAAGATTGGAAGAGGTAAACCTTGTTTGCCTTTGTGCAATCCATACGTGTTTTGATATACATCATAAATGGAATGTTGAATGCCCTTATATCTTCTACCCAATAGAAAATCACAACAATCTTGTCGAAACATGTCACAACCAACCATGTAAATGAAGGGCTCTATGGTTATGTTGATCGTGCAATCACAAACTTTGTAGGCTAGCCATTATCCTTGATTCAAACAAGGTGTATAGGGTTGTGGATGGCAATTTGGGGAATCATTATTGTTGAAATAGGTCCTATAAGTCAAACTTTTTATGCCACCATTGTCAATAATGCACCAGCCCAAGAGAATTTTAATGTGACAGCTGTCACTAAACAATGCCTCACTGTTTATCCACGAGTAGTCATTGATCAAGTTTAGAATGACAATTATTAACCAATTGTTTGGTCTTGATTCATCACTTCCTTCATTGTCACAGTGAGTTCAACCTTTCACGCCTTTCTAGATTTGGACATTATCCACTTGAATGCAAGTATTAAGAAAACGTTACATTTCAACAAAAAACAGAGGTGGGCACCAAAAGATTTGTTCCCAGCATGTTATTGGCACGGGTGTTGAGTCTCATTTTCTACTATATTACCAGTAGAAAGTGAATTGATTCCTGCGTGGAGAAATAACCAGCACAGAGAAGAAGTAAAAGAGTTCCTCTTGATGCAAATAAAAGATGCAAACAAGCTACCCAAGGAAGCATTGTATGCAGCTACAAGACAACATACAACCATCTCCAAGGCATTGGAAATACCGACATATCTGCATTACTCTGGATAATTTAATGTGTGAAGCTTAAGGGTTTTGAGGTCTTTACACCAGTTATTTTTCCATCCTTGCAAGGGATGTCCCATTTGCCGGGCTTCAGGGTATAAGAAGCACCAGAATACGGAAGTCAGTGCACCAGTGCAACTGTCTGTACATAATTACATCACTTATACCATCCTCTTCTCAGGATTCCATCCAAAACTTTCCATAGTTGATTTTAGGCCCAACTATTCTATGATTGGGTGTGCAAGTGGCCATGACTACCACTTAAGGAAGTTCTGTTTTACCTTACTCCAGAAAGCTTGACCAAGGAACATCACTGGCTAAGGGGGGGGATCATTTGTAGAATGATTGTTGAACTGAAATAATGTCCAAGATTTGTTTCTGAGCTGACCTTATTGTTGTAGCTTATAATGATGTGCAATTTGTCCACATGGATACACTTTGCTGGAAATTTTTCACTATGTACCTTCTTCTTCTAGGATCTCTTTCACATCAGCAAGAGCAGATACAAAAGTGGATCCTGTGGACCTTTACACACGGTACAAATTTCTAGTTTATGCCAGCACTCTTATTTTATCATCCATCATATGGCAAATGAATTCTATGAGATATTAGCCAAGCCAACATATAGTAACAGGGAAAAACCCTTCTTTAGAAGGGCTGTGACCCCTGTCCGGTCTATAATCATGATTTAGGGGTGCTTACAGCCTACAAAAATGACTTATAAAGTTAAAGCAGCTACCTTCTTCGGATATCGGTGACAATATGCAGAGGTGTTAAGCAAACCTTATCATTGCCTCGATATGATGATATTGCAGAGATATTGTTTTCAGCCAACAGTTATATCAGAACACTGGTTCAGATCTGATTTCTATACCCAGATTTGAAAAGAACATTTTCATCAGGTTTCAAAGGCATAACTCATTTTTGAAAGTTTCTTATTTTTGAAGGTTGGTTGGTTAAAAAACCTAAAGGATCACATTAGAGGAGCACTCCATCCCCTGCACATGGATCACTACTTTAATGCACCTATTTTGGAGCCCGGAGGTGGCCACATTTTGAGGAAGCTGTAGCTTGCACTTGAGATCCTTTGAGATCTTTTTTATGAGGAGTTGGTTAACATGAAGAAGAATACCCAAGTTTTAAGAGATACAAGGCAGCTGGCATATTCTCCAAGGTCAAAGAGTCAATAAGAAGTAAAGTGCTCCATGCCTGAAGGATACAAAGGTAATTTAATATTAATATATGATTGGAGTTTTTTAAGGAATGCCATAGATATAAGGATGACTGTAATCTTTTTTAGTTGCTAGCACAAATCTCAAGAAGTTGTGCCTTTGAAGCGCCATAAAACATTTCAAATAGTGTTTCACAATTCTGAAATGCCATCTAAAATGGCAAGTGGCATTTCAAGGCAAAATGGGCATGTCTTAATCTGGTTTAACTGTGTTTTGATAGGGAAATTGACCATAGGAACCTGCCCAAGTGCTTTAAATTGGCATTGACATAAATTTTGACACTAATTTCACATTGAATAAGCTTCTAGAAAACCCTTACACCCTGTCTTTGTTCTAAACACAATTTACCACTTATTCTTTCCTCACACTTTCTTCCAGATTGTTTGAGCAAAGGTATCTCCTACACAAACAAGAAGCACTTCTGTTGTGTGTGAAGCATTGTGATCTGGTTTTGTAGTCACAACCAGAAGACAGTTGTGAGAAACAACATTGTTCCACACTTCATTTCTTCACATTTTCTTCAACAACTTTTAAGCAAAAGTGTTTTCTATAGCTACAACACGCATGCTCTGTGCATTTCGGACAACATGGATATTATTGGAGGCGACATTTAAATTTTCTTATTCAATTATCCTTTCTTTTTGTACTATTTTATATTTATAGATAGACAAACAGATATTGCTTCCCTATTTCAACATAACAATACCTCTAATAATGTTGATGCATCACTAGGATAACAATATTAACACATCCAAAGCGCTTCCACAATTTACACTGAACTGAAACTCAATTAAGAAAGTATCCAACAAAATCAAGAATAAAATTCCCCAAGACACTACCAAATCTCATATTAATAAATTTGAAATTAGGTATCAGTTAAAAGCTTGATCCAAATTTCTAGATCACCAATACTGATATGGTATTATGATAGAGTCTTATCATAAGAGGAGCATCGACATGAAAGTATTGATAACTAAGAACATGTGAACTGGGATTTACATCTTTCTTTCATCCCAAGAAGCTCTTAAATCAATCTAGTAGTTCGAGTTGCTGTCATCATTTTATTCACCTGTACATTTCTTTATGATTTGAACCTTCTCACATAATACTTTAACAAGTTAATGTAGAGATTTATGCTTTAAAATATGTTGTTTGGTCTGTTCTAATCTTTTATAGTTTCTTTAACAAATTAAAGCATATGTTACAGGAGGGAATGTCTCCCCTTGGTACACGGGACTGCCCAGAATGTCCCATATATTCCAAAAGTGTCCTCGACAAATGGGGATGACCAAGAGATATGAATTTTCCACACAACAGCATGGAAGGATTAGGGTTTCAGCATAGAGGAAAGTTTTTTTCAGCTGGGAAGGATTGATTTTCATTTTGGGAGAGGAGTTATCGCAAAGGTATCACAGTTTCACAACTACTTTTAAGTTCAACTTGACATTATGTATTAAATATATGATATGACTCTGATTTTATTCGTGGATGAATCTCACATGTTCTACTCTGAAAACTAATAGAAAAATCAATAATAAATCAAGGTACATACCATAGACTTCAACATTTTCTTACACAATGGTACATACTACATGTCGACTCTGTTTCTAATTTTCATTCTCTCTTAAACTTAAGGAATTATGAAATCCTACTCGAAAACCAGAAATCTGTTTTTGAACCCACAGGATACTGTACATACATAATGGTACATAGTACATGTCAACTCTGTTTCTAATTTTCATTCTCTTTAAAGCTTAAGGAATTATGAAGTCCTACTCGAAAACCAGAAATCTGTTTTTTGAAACCACAGGATACTGTACAATATATATAACATACCTGTTTCCAAAGGTACACCTACCAAATATAGAACTTTTATGACCATTAGTACAACTATATGGTATACCTATAAAACAATCAAGGACAGTCATTCAAAGAAAGAACTACATCCTTAATAAAAAGGACAGAATAACATAATGCCTCATTTACAGATCAAGAAAGTTAAAGGCATGACTCTTCAGAAAAAAACAAAGGATTAACTTGGTCCTACAGTAGAAGAACCCAAGGGTCCAGTTACTTAGGTCCCAGAGCTGCACACACTTTGGCCTATTATCGAGACTCTGCGCCCTCAATAAAGATTTAATATCAAACGCTACTGCACTGGCCTTTTCATCTATGGAGTTTAGTGGTACCTATTATTGTTCCCAGTGTCAACATTTCCGTAAAGTTTCACCAACTATAACTGTCAATACAGATCTGGATAACAAGGCTGACCAGAGCCAATCCTGCTGAAGCATACATACAAAAATTTACCATGATCTATGAAGTCTCTACCTCTACTTATTAGTGTTCCTCAATGCCAACTTCTCAATTAACGTAGTTAATGTTATCATGGATCAATACAAACGAGGGTTAACCAGGCACTGTCAATACAAAATCACGGTTAACAAAGTTAACTATTGCTTATCATGCTAAAACAACATACCGAATGTTCCCGCAATGCCCTTTTCATCGGGGAAAGTCTAGCTATGCGTATTCACGCTCTTCAATATTAGATTTCTTGGTAAAGTTAAAACCATAGGAATCAATACAGACAGGATTAACACCTAACTAGAGCCAATGATGTTAAAACATACTAGGCCAACCATCCTAATAATATATGAATAGAACTGAATAGAACAGAGACCGAATTGTCCTAATTTAAAACATCTCCCATTTTTTGGCAAAATTGACAGTAAAACCGATTCTTCATTTATCATTCAGAACAAACAAAAGCGCAAAGGATTGTGTGAGAGTTATGGAAAGGAGACTTGATATGCCTCAAACTTGCTATAATAAGTTCCCAGCATTTTGTTAGTGCTGCTTTATACAATCCTTTGGGCATGGCGGAAGTAAGAAATCCCGAGAAAAACATACTAAATGCCAGATGCTGGATTTACTTCCATTCTGTACAAAAATCAAGATGCAAATGATAACAGCCAAATGGAAAAATCATTTCAATCGCTGTTTCTCCTCTCATTGAGATCTTAGATGTTACTAGAAACGGCACGGAAGTCTTCGTTTCCCAAAAAAAACTTCATAAAAAAACAGAATGGTATAGAAAACGGCGTTTTCTACGGCCGTTTTCGTTTTTAATGCACGAGACTGGTTTTCTCCCAGAAACGGTTTTATGGAAAGTGTTAATCTGGTTCATTTGCAATGTGGGTATCGAACTCAATCTCCACTGTCCTGTTACTTAACCACAAAACCAATAGCCAATCTCCACTGTCCTGTTACTTAACCACAAAACCAATAGCCCAGGTGGTGTGTGGCAAATGATACCATAAAGCTCAAATTTGAGGGCACATTTAAGAATATATATCCAACAGGGCACATTTAAGAATATATATCCAAGAATATATACAATGTATGTGGGATTATGTACTCATTCAAAAAAATTTAGGGATCTAGTCAAAGGTTTTTTTATTATGCTATTTGCCAGTCTAAAAATCAAATATGGGTATTCAAGAACGGCCAATGTGAACAATGGAAACTTTGTTTATCACTATAAGTATTAAGGAATGGCCCATGTGAGCAGCGAAAGAGTATGAACAAAAGTATTGGAAAATGTTAACTACCCAGGCTTTGTTTTATGTTTTTCATTATTTTTTCTCTCCTAATTTTTTAAATGTGAAACCTCCCAACTCCGTTTCTCGTTTTGTTTTCCGTTTAGAAGACTAAATGGAAATTTTAAAAAAGACAATCTTATCAAAGCATGAGAATGAAACGAACTTCGGCCTGTAAGCCCCTTCAAGTCCTAAGTACTTGTATCCCGATGACCACCCACTGCCTAAAGAATCAGAACAATTACGTTTAACTGTTCCACCTGCCTCCATTGCTGCTTTCAATTTAGCTGCACCTTGTCTCTGTGCCTCTTCAGTGGTTGCACCTTGTCTCTAAAGCTCCCAATCCTTCTCCCTTCCATGCCAGACCGTCATCCATAATAGTTGTTTCTCACCTAGAACATCCTAATAACCTCTCTAAAACTCTCAAAAACCCCATTTCCACCCAAACTATAATAGTTTGAATGGGACTGAAGTAGTGGCAGCTCCACTCTGAGCGGCCTATATTTGGCTCTGTTACAGATGGTTTCACTGCTGAGACGCATAAAGGCATTAGAGCCGGACTACTCGGGGAATACTACCAGTACAGAGCATCATGCCCAGGAGGAGGAGAAGGGAAAGGAGAAAATTGAAGCAAAAGGCGAAGGCAAAGTCAAGGAAACTGACAAGGAAAGAAGAGGAATGGCAGCAGATGGTGGTGTCTAGACAATTGCTGTTGGTTCATGAGTCGGGTCTGGTTACTGGTATCAACGCTGTCCAACCTCGTCGAGGCCTTTGACAGTAGCAGACTGACTGGTTTGATTTTTTTCGGAGCTTTCGGTGCGGCAAGGACGACGATTCTTGTAAAGGTGGAAGGGGTTGAAGGCCCACAACTGAAAATCATATGAAGAATGCTGATAAATAATATTCTGTTCGCGAAGGGGACTTGTCAACGTCGTCCATAGCCAGGATTCGCAGATTTACTTCCGCGTACTGAAGAACGTTCCTGAGATTGCTTATGGCGACGACTATCTGCCGGGGCCTTTTCAGCAGGTCCTTTCCTGTCGAGCCTGTGGTGCTTGCCAGCGTCTTTACGATCTGGAGGATCTTTTTCCTCGGATTCTTTCCTGTCGAGCCTGTGGTGCTTGCCAGTGTCTTTACGATCTGCAGAGCGAGCTCTAACGTCTGGATTGTGAATAATTCATCGTAACCCATGGATTCCGGAAGCTGTTGGTCGTAAAGAGTCAGGCATCATAAAAATCGTTCAAACGCAGAGTGTTAAACCCACTTTTCCTGAAATGTTGTAACTGAAAACAACAGGTGAATTGATGCACAGCTATTAGTACAAAGATCTATGCAAAGATGTCAGCCGGAGAGGAGAAATGTAGACGAAATTGGGAGAAGCTCTGATTCAAAAGAAAAAGAAAAAAAAATCAAAAACCCCTTTCTAGGCAGTGGCTAAACCTTGTATTTATCTTGCGTAATTTTCAATACCTCTAAAAATTATGTAATTAATTTGAAAATTCAAATAGTTGACATAGTTTTTTAAACGTAGATCAAATGATGCCAGAAGCGCCAAAAATTACGTTAAATTACAGATATGAAATGTAGCAAAACAAGAAACAAATTTATAAAATGTAGTGACTCTAAACAAGTTCCGCTTGTGAGATTTGAGAGATTATGACTTGCAAGTTCCAGCAAGACGGCAAAAGCTTATTATTAGGTGGCAAACCCTTACACACTGCTTCAACTACAAATATATTAATGGCCCTCATAGTGACAGAAAATCACTTTGATTTAAAAACGGTATCCTCTTATGCAAAAAGAGTGAAAAATATGATAAAGCAGTTAAAAGTATGAGATTATGAAGTCTATCTAACTCGCACCATTTTAACAAAGATCTTTTATGGTTGGAATCAAAGACCCAGAAGCAGAAAAGTGACAGGGCAACAATACTCTGTAAACTGTGAGACTTTACCGCATCAAGCATTAAAATAGGTTTCTTAAAGAAATAAGTAGCGAACTTTAGGAGTAAAAAAAGTTGTATATGAACGGTTATGAAACTGTTGATTTGACTATCAATACTCAAATTTTACGCCTGCATGTAGTCTTCCCTACTTTCTCATTCTCCACGACAAACAACAGGTCAAATTGCTGCCAAAAACCTTCTTAATATCACTGGCCTCTATGTTGGCAACATTAATCTCATCATCTGTCAAGACCAGTGCTGGAACAAAAAAGGGGAGGAAAGAAACAGTCAACAGATGCTTTAGATCTTGTGGTTGATTACACCAGGTGATTTGTGCCACATATGAAGATTAATCTGTCAAGACCAGTGCTGGAACGAAAAAGGAGAGAAAGAAACAGTCAACAGATGCTTTAGATCTTGTGGTTGATTACACGAGGTGATTTCTGCCACATATGAATACCCTCTGTAGGCAGGAAGCCAAACAACACTATTTTTTTGCTCTCTGCACTTCTGTGAAAGCAAGTTCATGCCTCAAAATCACAGTTGTTCCTTGCCCCTCAGATAAAGAAGATCATTAGAATATTGATCATATTCGGCCACAAAAGCAACATTGTGAGCTATATCCTTCCAGAGAGAGGTTTCATAGAAAGGTAATGACTGCTCCATATAAGCCAACAACACATGATTGAAAAAACTGCTACAAGGCTGTTCCCCATTAGAGCATGTGTATTCATACAAATTATTTGAATTATTACTCATTTTATTCCAGGCTTAACAGGTGATTTACTAAGCAAAAAAGAACAGCAACCAATATTTACCAGTCTATCAACATTTGCCCCACAATTAAATTAGAATAAGTAGATGCGTATCTTGCCCACAGGGAGGAAAAATAAATAAATAAAATATTTTAATGCTTATATTATTTTAAATAAGTTTTTTATAATTTTACAAATCATTTTTTTTCTTTCTAATTTTTATTTTTATAAGGTGTCACAAATTTTCAATCTCACACAATTTATATATGATTATATTATTATTATCTAATTTTAAAATCATAACCAAGCTAGATATCAAATTGGTGTATGAAATCTCTTTGTTTCTAAATCTACTAAAGCATACATACTTCGACCTCTGATTTTAAGCTTGTGACTTCTTATGAGGAAACACATGCTCTTAACCATTAACCAACCCCACTCAAACTGTATAACATCACCATAAAAGTAAAAATTTATAAAAAAATAAAGAATAAATTAAATTTTATAATCTTGATCTTCAACCTAAACTAAACTAATAATTACACAAGATCTTTATCCCACAAATATTTCAATTATGAAACAATTAAAAGCCAGTCTTGCGCAACCTTGGCCTTAAAGATTCATAATGATGCTTGTACCCTGGTGAAGAATGGCGATGCTTCGAAAACACTGACGTTAATTTATGATCATCATTCTTGTAGTAGTATTGGCCTGGGGGGTGTACATTGGAAGGCCATTTCATCAAAAGGTTGCACATGAAAGTCCTAATCTCCAGGTTTATTTCCTTCGCCAGCCAAGCAGATGGGATCCTTTCCAGACTGTAGCAATGGGACAAATTAACATATTGGAGGTTCTTCAGTTTCTCAAAAAAATCTGGGACTATTTTCAAATCACTGCAATGGGAAAAGTTAACATGTTGCAGGTTCGTTAACTTCTCAAAGGAAGCTGGAATGCTGTGGAATTGGTTGAATTTTAAGTCAAGATGTTCAAGGTTAGTCAGATTCCCAAAGGAGTCTGGAAATGTCTGCAACTGGGAATGGGACAAGCAAAGATGTCGGAGGTTAGTCAACTGCCCAATGTCATCTGGAAGCATCAGCAGATCGGAGCACTCATACAAGTTAATATGTTCAAGGCTAGTCAATCTACAAAAGCAATCTGGAAGCCACTTCAAGTTCGAACAGCTCCTTAATTCCAAGTGTTTCAAGGACTTCAGATCACAGAACTCAGATGGCAAAGTTTGCAGACGCAATCTTTTAAGAATTTCGTCAGGTTCCAGTACAATCTTCTCGATGTGCCTCAGCTTTCCTATGGAGCTTGGAATCTTTAACAGGTCATCAGTAGCGACATACAACTCCCTCAACTGCATAGGTACCTGCAATGCTCCCTCGATATCAAAACTTCTGTGCATTGTGGCTTAAGAAGACAAAATACTCAAACCAAAGCAATTTTTACAATTAAGGAAAAGAAAAACATCCTTTTGTCAATAAATTACATGACTACCTACCTCAGATGCATGTTCCCACAGTGTTTTCAATTTGCTCCCCTTTATACATAAAACCCTCAAATTCTTTGTTGGAATCCCCAAAGGTAAGGAAGAGCACGGACAATTAGACCAGTGGAACCATATTAGCTCTGGTGAGTGCCCGGCGCCGAATACTTCATCCAGATCTACATAACCTTCAGCTCTAAGCAGCTGCAAGCTTCTTAGCTGTTCGTTGCTCTTAATCGAAGAACTGCACTGTGCAAAGTTTGTGATTCCACGTACCTAAATTGTTCTCTAGAAACTGTTAGAAACAATGTTGAAACCCTTGCAAAGTTTAAGAATTCAGAATTTCACAGAGGACAGCAATTTTGAAAGGCTGTCTAAAACTTCAACTACTTACCGGTGAATTTGGCGAAAGGTTGAAGTCTTGGTGCCAAAGACGGCGTCTAGGTTCTCTGTCGGCCAAATACCTTCCGAGGTCTCTGAGTTGATCATGCATTTTAATACATTCTTTCCCATCCACCTCCAAGACAGGGTTCAACATACTGCATTTTTTCCGATGGAGCTCCACTAGACACATATCATCTAGCTTCCGAAGGCACAGCTTTCCTGACCACCCGCATCCATTCCATATCCTGATGGCTGTATCCTTGTCTTCCCCTATGAAGAAACAGGCGATGTCTAAGAATACTTGCTTCTCGTCTTCTGCAAGGCTGTCATAACTAATTTTCAGTGTGTTTAGTATATCCCTGGGAAGTATTTTGGATAATCTGAGCAATTGTTCTTCCCAGTTCTCAAGATCCTTTTCCCCATAAAGAAGCGCCCCAATGACTTTCAGAGACAACGGCAATCCGTTGCAGGCATTCACAAACTTATCAACTACGTCACGAAATCTTGCAACCGGACAAGGTTGGTGGAAGCCGTGCCAGCAGAAGAGCTCTGTGGAATTATGTCGACTGAGGCCTTGCAGCTTGTAAATAGATAATTCTTCAATTCCCCAACTTGTGAGTACGTCCTTGTGGCGAGAGGTAATTAGAATTAAGCTCTTGGAACTAAGAACATCCCTAGCTGGTAAAAGTAATGCATCCAGCTGATCACTATTATCCACATCATCTAAAATGATAAGAACACGAGAGTAAAGGAGATGCATTCTAATCTTCTCTATACCTTCATCAGTGCTGTTCATTTTCTCAGACAACGGAGTTAACTCATCAAGAAGTGTACTTTGTAATGACTTCAAAGAGCTTCCTCTGACATCAAATAAAAAACAAGAACCAGGGTAATGTGATCTCTCACGGTTGAAGAAATGTTTTGCAAGGGTGGTTTTCCCAATCCCGCCAAGTCCCACAATTCCTACAACCCTAGCCTTCCCATTTTCTTGCTGCTTCAATAACACTGTTTCTTCAAATTCTTTTACTTTGTCATCCAATCCAGTCGGATATTTGGAGACATTCAGGGGTGTTTTTCGAACCACTTGCAGCACTCTTTGCACGACATCAACCAACAGCTGCCCCTCGTCACTGAATAATAACCAGAATAAAATTAATAGTAAGCAAGAAAATAGCCCAATATACTTGGAATTCAACAAAAAAGAAAACGAAGATGAACTAACAGGAATAATTAGAGGTCTCACAGGCCACACGCGTCCAGTTCGAAACCGCTTATATCAGCAACAGCAGAAAGAGCCTTCCTCCATTTCCGAATAGTGCCCGAGTCGTATCGCCGCTTCTGTTCACGAGTTTGCGAGTCAAATGTTTTCTTCTCTTCTAGATTCCGGAGGTCTCGAGCATACACTCCAAATTTACCCTTCCACCACCGGCGGGGCCTGAACATGCAGAGAGGTAGAGGATACACTCCGTTGTCTTCCTCCGTCCAGCGAAGTGCTGAAGGCTTCACATTATAGAAGACGGGGATAATGGTCGACCCCGACTGCCGTTTCGACTTGACCATGAGCCGCAGTTCATCCAAACACCAGGGTGACTTGCAATAATTGGTAGTAAAAATAGCTATATGGACGGAGGCGGTTCTAATAGCGTCTTTTATCTGAGGAGTTAAATTATCTCCCTTCTGCAATTCTTCCTGATCCAGGAAAACTCGCAATCGGTGATCCGTGAGGCGATGGTAAAGATGGCTGGCAAAGGTTTTCTTAACATCCGGGCCTCTGTGATTGATGAAGACATCATACAGATTGCAGTTGGTGTCACCGTCCGTGGAGGTGGAGGCGTAGTTGGATGAAGATGCCATGGATGCAAAATAATAAAAAAGTAATGCAAGAGATTGGGAATAATCACCTCCAATATTTCCGTATTGTTGAGCTTACAAGTGCAAAGTGGGTACCAATTGCTTCAAGTCATCACCAATCCTTTGGTAGGCTGTGTCTGTAACTCTATCTCTCAATACTTTGCCAGTCGGTTAAACAAAACTGCAATGCAGCGATATGCCCTTCTCTGTTGTTGTTTAATTGTCTGATAAAATGAATAAAAGCCCTTACATAAGAGTTCGCGAAATGGATACGCGAATTTTCGTCGAAATGGATATTCAATTACCTGGCAATGTCTCTCGCACTCCAAAGGTTCGCGTTGCATTGCAACCACGAAACAGGTACCCAATTGACTGGCAATTTATCTTGCAATCGCAACTTTCCAGTTGTATTGGAATATAATATCTCTTTAATGGGTGCAGGGCTGAATTTTCGCGTGGACTTATTCAATATTATCGGCGATTTGCAACTTTCCTGTTGTATTGCAATATAATATCTCTTTATTGGGTGAATAATTTTGGCGTGGACTTATTCAATATAATCGGCCGGGAGCCTTAAATTAAATGATGTTGTCAGAGGAAAAGGTCGGGAAACTTCGATGTTGCAGGTAAATGTAGCTTAAATGTTTTTCACTGCGCTTTATAGATGGAAAATTATGTATTTATAATTATAAATCTTTTTTTCCCTTTTTTTTTAAAATAAGTATGGTATTATAGATTTTTTTTATCTGAAATTATTTTTTCAATATAATTAATTAATTAAAAAATTATTATAAAAATAAATATATTGATAAATCATAATATTGTAATAAAAAATATTTAAAAGTTGAAAATTTTTATGATAAAGTTGAGATGAATCTCAATAGTTAAAGACATGTCTTTTTTAAATGTATATATATTTAACTCAAATCTTAATACTTTTTATACTTATTTCAACTATATAATTTAATTAAGTAAAGTCTTTTTGTAAAAATCACATATATAACTTAATTTTCTGGTAATTTTTTTATAGACATTAATTTATAAAACGCATCAATAAATTTGCTACATTATACATTTCATGTTGTTAAAATTAAAAAGATGATAAAAAATAATTAAATTATAACTTTATTTTAAATTATTATTATTATTGATGTAATAATTAATTTTTTATTTATAGCTTTATTTTAAATTATTATTATTATGATTGATATGATAATTATTTTTTAATTTATAAGACTCTTTTTAATATGGGTAAGTGTTTTGATGCTTATTATGAATTGTTGTCAATCTATGTTTACCACTCATTTAATTGATATGACTAAGCTAATTTTAATAATTTTGCAAATTTTAAATATCTTAAAGTTTTTTTAGAATGTTTAATTTATTTATGTATTTAAAAACATATTTTAAACTATAAGAAATCACACTCGCTCAAATTTGTATAGCTAAATTCTGATCCAAAAAAATATGAGTCACATATTGACAACTTGATAATTTTTGCAATAACCTTGTGTTGATTTTTATAAAAAATCATATCCTAACTATAATTAAAAATATTACATAAATATTTTATAAAAGTTAAATCCATACCATTCATAAAATCGTGAAAACTTTATTGCAAAATAAATACATATTTACCTAAATATAAATTAAAATTTAATATATTATATTATATAAATTAAAATAATAATAATCCATATTAATAACAAATTAATAAAATATAAAAACTTAATACTCGTAATTAATATATATATATATATATATATAAAATTTAAATTTTAAAAATTATAAACAAATAAAAAAAAATTCAAGTATATATGTATGTATTTTTATATATTATGGGTTTTAATAAAAATAAAAAAAATAAGAATATTTCTATATATAGAGATAAGAAGGGTGGTAACAGGGGGTTATCTATAACCCTCTTGAAATAAAAATCTTATAGTACTTGTGGAATTTGAGAAAGATTACAAATAAATAAGAAAAAGCTTATGGCTTATTACAAGGCATCCTCCTTACCTAAGAAAATTAGGTTTCCTCCCTCATTGCGTTGGGGGAATATCTTATTATCATTTATCACATGGATAAAGATCCATCTCCAAGGGTTAAGTTTTTGAATAATTTTTTAAAACTAGTCAAGAAGACAATTGTGATAGCCCTGGTAATTTTTTCCACTTGTGAAAGGAAGTGTAAGTATTTCATGCAAATATTTGACAAAATGGGTTGAGTCAAGGAACATGAATTCCAGGGGCTAAGGATGGTGACTTGAATGGGATGCTCAGGTTTACTTGTTGTAGGAAAAAATTGGATTACGTTAACAACCATTAAAAGTTGTTTGGTGTGTTTTAATGGACTGGAATGTATGAATTAAAGGAGTAGCATCAAAAGAATGCAGGTCCATGCTCGCTTGGAAAATTCTATAAGGCAAAAGGACAAGGAATTAAAGAGAAAAATGAGAAGGTTTCCAGCTTGTTAAAGGAGTAGCATCAAAAGAATGCAGGTCCATGCTCGCTTGGAAAATTCTATAAGGCAAAAGGACAAGGAATTAAAGAGAAAAATGAGAAGGTTTCCAGCTTGTGAGGTGTGTCGGTCACCCAATGCAACAAGCTAATAGACAAAAACAAATCTGGGGGATTTTTGGATAGGCGACACCATTGGAAAGGCTAGCAAGAATATGGTAGAAACAAGTCATTGTTTGAAGGAAAAGACCATTCAAACAACTGAGATTAGGGCAGAAGAAAAGAGGGGGTGATTTGGAAAAAAGAAAAGAAAAGAGAACACAGAGCAAGAGAGGAGAGAAATCGAAAGACAAGGAGAACGTAAAGGAGCAATAGAATGGTTTTTTGGTTGCCAAGTAAGAAGTAAGAAATCGATTCCAGGTGAGGAATTAATTTCCTTTGGATTCCCCATTGACCAGAGGGAGGAGATGGGTTTTCGTTGAGTTCCCTAAGGGATGGGGTGGAGGAATTGTTCTTGAAAAGTTCCTAGACAATTTCTAGAAGCATCCTTTGTAAGATTCCCAATGGGAAAATTCTAAAGGGATCTAGATCACCAAAATGTTTCAAATAACAATTATCAAATCTCATTATAATGCATGCATTTACAATTAAAACATTTGAGAAATCAATTTTCCAAAACACAGAACACAGGTTAAACCAGAAATAGCAACCACTTTATTTAATAAATAATTATAGGACAATGTATGCCAAGACGACTGCTCAACAAAGAATCGACCAACTAAACTCTGAAGCACAATCATGGACCTTGGATGGATCCACCAGACAATTACACCCACGGGATTTTCATCCCTGGGATCAAACTGGAACTGGCCTTGCCAAGTTCTCAACAAAGACAAAATATATAGACAACTCAGGATGATCCAAATGCCTAGCTCCTATCCCCTTTAATAGGCTTGATAGACTATCTAGAAACCTTATTTTATTATTTTCCCTCGAAAAACGAAGGAAAATACCATAGGCAAATCCCATGGGAAAATACCATGGTAAATACCATGGATACATTCCATCCATTTTGACCATATCTGTTACAGCCCTAGTGAAACGTTCATGTAATAAAAGTTAACAAAGGCAAAATAAGACCACGGTTAAGGGACACTTATTCCAAGCTAAATGTTGGGAAAGGAGATCCTAGTGGGCGTCACTGGATCTGAGTTTTGGCTAAGGAAAATTGGCAAAGGCATTAGAAGGAAAAAATACATTTTGGCACATTTATTTATGAAAATAAAGGAAATTAGGAGAAAAGTAAGGTGAAAGGTCACAGGTTGCATGCGAGGAGGAAAATGAAGGAAAATAATGGAAAATGAAGAAATTAGAGGCCTCATTAATAAAAAGGTTTCTCAGGTTCAGTTGGCAAGTTTTGGTCAGTGTAACTTTTTGTCAGTTCAAGTTTGGAGATCTCTCATTTTTCTCTCTCTCTCTCTCTCACTCTTGGTCACTTAGAGTCTTTGAGCACTCTAGTTTAGAGCAAGGAAGGAAAAGCAAGCAAAGGAAAGGAAAACCAAGTAAAGGAAAGGAAAAGCAAGCAAAGATCAAGGAAAGGAAAGCGGGATAAAGTAGCTTCAACATAAATACTTGCAGATAATCTTTTGCACATGTGATTTCCTAGCTGGTTTGGACATGCATGACTTTGCATGTTGGTGTATGGTTTTCTTGTTGTCAGTGGCATGGTTTTGTTGGGTTATGACAATGGTTTTCAACCTAGCCTTTCCTTTTTCCGAATGCCATGGTATATTGGGATTTTTATTCAGTTTTTGAACTTTGGTTTGCCGGATGGATTTTGGAATCTAGGGCGCAGGTGGTCTCAAGTTCCATTCCCAAAGGCCTAGGAATCCCTTGACCGATTTTGGCAGGATACACGGTAAAGCCTGAGGGAGAAGTCTGGGTTTAGGGCCTAGTGATCTAGGTTTGGATTGTGGTAAAGTGATCCAGGGATCTTTTGCTTATAGATGTATCAAAAGAATCACATGTGAAAATTGCAGCTTAACCACATAAATTTAATGTGCACATGAAAGAAGAAGAAGAAACACATAAGCCATGAAGAGAAGACAACAAGACTTGATAACGATGTTCATTCAATTTGGACTACGTCTCCAGGCCCTGCTCGATCAATGGGGAGGCCTTCATTCATTAAATGGCATGAAAAAGGAGAATACAATCATCAGTTACATAAAAAGGAGTCTTATACCTCCATACTGAAAAAGGCTGAGAAAAGGAGAACTCAGATGGAGAAACAGATAGCACCACTACGTTTGTGGCGTCGAGAAGGGCAGAAACCATATAAAATTTGTCCAATTCAGACAAAATGAACAATTGCCCCTCCTGCAAGTTGTTGCCTCGGACTGCGTGCCAAAAAACCTCTCCCTCCTGCACTTTTCCACATGCATCAGGTTTTATAACACAATGCCGCTTAAAAATCGAGGGTCTATTCGTTTAGAATAGAATCCGTTCTATCGAATGGATCGACGGGCACAACAAACCCTGAAAATAGTCTTTTTCTGCTTAAACAAGCAATACACAGAAAACACTGAAAAACTCGAAAAACGGGAATTCAAAATATATGAAATCGGGCTTATGAACCCATCGGATCCGCGCTTTATCACAAGTCACAACCACAGATCGCCGATTAGATCTGGACCGTTGATCTATTTCTTGATCGGACGATCAATATTGCATCGCATGTCGCTATCACATCGGCCTTTTGTATCGGGGTTCGCCGATCTCCCAAATGCCGATTTAATCCTAATCATTGATCTGTTTTCCGATCCGACGGTAGAGATCGCACATCGCTTATCAGCATATCGCAATCGCAACGACCCTAGGGTCTTCCTTTTGGTTATGCTGATTGTTCCGATCGTCGATATTGCAATCGCAAGTCGGCTCTACCCGAGTCCCGATATCGCGTGCCTGCCTTCCTCCGACCTGATATATTGGAGATAGCTGATCGAGGGTTTTAAAGGCCTTTGTGTTAAGTCCACCCTTTGGACTCCTCTGATTGAGATTTGCCTTTATAAGGCTAAAAACCCATTTTTTAGAGAACATGCCTCCTTTTTCACAGGAACAAAGGCAAACTCTTTTCACAATAACTTCATCATCTGAAGTCCGTTTTAGCCCATTCAAGTTGTAGTAGATTCAGAATGAAAAGATCTACGCAACGGAACTATTTCCAGGAGCATCCTTGGACTTTCATTTTCCCCTGTTTCCTACAAGTCAACCCAGAACTTTGACTTCTTCTATCTCCTTCATTCGGACTCGGATTGGAGCGTTGTTCGCATCGTTGGAATCAGGCAATGAGCACTTCGATCTGATGTCAAGATAATTGCCTTTCTGCCACTTTGAATTTTGAGCTTTTCCCATGCCACTGTGTCTAAAAATCCACCTGGATCAATCCTCCCCATTGAGAAGCTTTTGGACCGCCAAAATATTTATCAATCAATTGGCAAGTGAAGGAATTGTTCCCTCACTCTTTCTTTCTCCAGCCATTTTGCCTTGCTGGGGTGCATCCCCTTGAAATCAACTCGAAGGTATTCCACATCTCCTCGTCGTGAATTCCTAGTTCTTCTGTCAAAGATGATGTCTTTAGGTAACTCATCGAGATACTCTGGTCAAAATCAACAACTGTAGGAACTGTGCCTGCCTCCTCGGTGTCCATAATCAATGGTGGTTCACACAGCTTTAAGTTCTCCACATTCACTATGGAGTACATCTGCATATATATCGACAAATCGAGATGAAAGGCATTGTTTCCAATCTTCTCCAAAATGGTGAATGGACCATACTAGATTGGTTGCAACTTCTTCCCTTCTCCCTTCATCCTGTCCTTGCTGATATGGAACCACACTTTGTCGCCCACTTGAAATTGATGGTCGACTCGGTGTTTGTCATGTTGAGCCTTGTAACAGGCTTGACTTTTCTCCAACTGCTCTTGTACTGCTTGGTGAATCAACTGGATCCGCTGAATGAATTGCTGAACTTTGTCCCTGTCATTACATCCACTAGAGTCATCTTCCCTTCCAAAGACCATATCAAAAGGGTCCTTTGGCAGGTAACAAAAACATGTCTCAAATAGTGAACGTTGTGTAGATGAATGCACTGCTCGGTTGTAGGAATGATGCACATATGGGAGATGATCATCCCACAACTTAGGATGTTTCCCACAATAGCCTCGTAACAAGTGTACCACAGTGCGGTTGACAACCTCTATCTGTCCATCAGTCTGGTGAGCACCAGTATTGCAGCAAGAATGTTGTAACTCCTGGGCTACCAACTTTACTTTTATCAACCCGGTAGTTTGTAACAAACTTGGAAGCGTCGGTGCTATATGCACAAGTACTAGTTCTCACTGCAGGTTGTCACTTGGTCGGTCGGCGCAAGATCACTAGGAGCTCAAGCCAACTTCTATAGATTTCAGAAGAAGCTCTATGTGTGATGAAAGTAAAGAAAGATTACTCTATAGATGCTATTCTAACTGTAGAAAGGAGAAAGACTGGAATCTAAAGCAAAACCTAGTAAACCCTAATTAACAAGCTAATTCTACTTTTGCCAAAAACATTATGAAAAGCATGAAAGAATGCCATTACCTACTCAAGGAAGTAAACAACATCTAACCATGCTATTTCTGGAAGTAAATAAGCAAAAAACATATTTTTGGATTTTTATGTGTTTTTATGTGAATTTAACATGCATCTAATTTATTATGTGTGAGTGTGGCAGCGAACAGGTGGTGTTAGAGGGTGGTTTTGGAGCTTGGGAGGATGTAGGATGGTGTGGATGGGTCTTAGGAGGTCTTAGGTGGCCTTCTAGAGGCTTTTCCCACACTCGGCCTTCAAAAGAAAGCCTACAGGAAAAACTACAGGAGGACACAGGAAAACTACAAGAGGAAAATAGGGAAACTACAGGAGGCCTACAGGAGGAGGCTGAGAGAAATTTTCGTTGTTTTGAGAGTGTGAGAGTGGGTGGAAAAGGTGGATGAAGGTTGGAATGAGGTGTTAGGGTGCCTAAGGTCTACCATGAATCACCAGGAGAGAGAAAGATGATTGGGTTTGCTCAAGGAGAGAAGAAGAAATTCTATGAAAAATGAAGGAAACTAGAGCAGAATTGAGGTGAGGTTTGGGAGACCTATAGGGCATGGATCAGATGGAGGGTGTGATTGCTGGTAAGATGGCCTACTGCTAGAAGAGATCTGTTGCATAGAAACTGACAGTCAACCAAGAAAATCAAGAAACCAATGAAATGAGTGCATCCTAGGAAAAACAGAGTTTTGCATTAAAATGGCCTAAACTATGATGTATAGAAGGAAATGCTGGGAAATGCTGTAAGAAAGGAAAGCATGCAAAAGGACTATTGCAAATCAGGAAGTGAACATGATAAAGAATATCTAAAGCAAAGAAAAACTGGACTATCAACCTACTAGAGAGCTGCAAACACTAGAAGTCCTAGGAATGAGGAAAATTTGTGTTTTTGGGGCAGCAAGAGAGTCTTTGCCTCAAATCATGGTCCCAGAGGGAGGAAGAGAGGCTAAGGCACTGTTGCTAGCCTTTTGAATCTTCTCTGATCACTGCTTAACCTGCTACAGAAAGCACAAATGGAAGCAAGATACTAAATCATCAAAAGCAACCTATTCTTAACCATAAGAGAAATACATCTAACGGCAAACTAATCTACAAACTGAAGTAAAGCATAAAAATATAGGTAAAGAGAAGCTTGGTTGCTTGGATTGGGCCCTAAACCAAGAGCTTCAGCCCTCTAAGGTAACTCAGTGCTAGCTCAAAAAGGATTTCGTCTTCATTATCAAAAAATAGCAAGATTACATAAAACTGTCATAAAATAATAAGCTCGAAATTTGAGTAGAGTTTGCACAAGCAAAAAAAATTCGACCCTAGTGAGGCCCTAGGCCTCTCTACTTATACATATGAAGCTACCAACAACTTCCTTAAAATTAGGGATGCTTGGCTCCCAAAACTCGAGATAACTATCAATCATCTTCCACTTGCTCGGCTGCCTTCTAGTGCATGATTCGACTGCTTGTACTTCGAGCTGAATGAAGGGGAATTTGAAGTGAGGAGAAATAAATGAGGGGGATTCCCTCCTATAAGTCCTCTCCTCTATAAGCCCCAAGGGATAGCTCAAATGGTCAAGTTCCCGTTGCTAAGCACTTTCCCAGTTGGGAGGTCACGGGGTCAAATCTCCTCGACGCCCTCGGGGTTAGGCCTGATATGGCCGACCGGCAGATCCATTCGGGTGGAACTGCCCCGCTTCTCTACGTGGACGTAGCGGCCACTCATTGAGTGCCCGTGAACCACATTTAAAAAAAAAAAAAAAGTCCTCTCCTCTCTCTACTTCGAGTTATTTCTGCAGTTTGACCACTAGATCCTTTACTTTGACCTCGAAATCCATCAATAATCTGCATTAAATACATGTTAGACCACATGGCATAATAACTAGCTCAACTCACCCTATAAGCATAAATATAATCAGAAAATCATACAATAAGCTAAGAGAATGGTTGATTTGACTAGGTTAGGAGGTAAAATGAGCCCATATAATTACTCATTTATGAGGCTCATCATCACCCCCCTACTGAAGGTGTTGCTCATCCCTTGAGCAACCTAGTCAATCTCTTGGTCTTTCATGGCCCTAGTGGCCTCCCTAGCATTCCAGGCTTCTGATGTGGTTTGCTCATGTTCTCCATAAAATCATGTCTTTCTGTCTATGTCCTTCCACTGCTCCTTCTCTTCTACCTTCCAGCATGCCTAATATGAGTGGAGGACTCAGTTTGAGGCCAATCCAGTTGACCTTCAACCTTTGCATGGAGCACTTGTACATTGGCACTCTTTTCAATGCCTCCTTTATCCTCATGGGGGAATGGTATTCTCTGATCTGCAAGCTGTGGGGTAGGGTATTCCATCTTCTCATGCATGCATGCACACAACCATCCCCAAGTAGCCTAAGCATATCTTCAAAGTGTGCAATGTGTTGTTCTTGATTGGCTAGATATTTAGGGGCAATATGAGGGTCATTGGAAAGCAGGTTGTGTGTGCTGATGAGTGCCATAGGATCTGATGGCTTAGCTCTTATCATCAATGGTTCATTCTGCTCTTTTATTAACAATATTTTCATTTCTACTGCCCTCAATTCTTCATGGTTCATCCATGACGCCATGGCCATTAATTGCAGATCCCCTAGCTTGGCATTGGGGTCCCACACATTCAGGTCTATGAGGGCCATGTTGTGTAGATAGAACTTTGCCATCTTTGCTTTGTCCTCGGAGGTGCTTTGGTCACACAAATCCATGAACTGCCTGTAGTCTTGGAAAGGAATTATGCCTCTTTGTGCCAAAGTTTTTATTTGGAATTGAAGCCATTGATCCTTTAGATAGAGGCCATAATATTTGGCTGGTGTTCTGCATTGTAATGCTTCTATGGATAAGCTAGCCATGTATGCCAAATGAGTCTCTTTCTCCTGCAGCTGCCTCCTTAGTAATTCATTCTCATTCTCAAGTTGGCTTCTTGTAATGGATTCTCTGTCTCTGAGAGCACTCAATTCCCCGCCCATTTCCCTGAGTTTGTCTTCCATGTGGTTAATATCCTCAACTCCTTTGGACTTGGCTATCTGCATCCACCTAGGCATTCTCACTCTCTCTTTTTCCAATTCGAAAAATAGTGGAATTGCAAATTTCTATGGGATTATCTTGCCTCCCTCAAGTAGTCTATAATAGGAGTCAAGATTAGGCTGGGATTCAAGTTCTTGTAGCTCTTGTGCTTCCTCTTTCACCTCTGGCTGTCCTCCTATATTTTCCTCAAGTTTTTGTGTCTCCTATAGTTTGGACAGTGTCTCTTGTAGCATTGTTTTAGCCTCCTGTAGGTCTGGTTTGGGGTCCTGTAGAATTTCCTTTCTCTTCCATCTAGAAGATATTTTAGTCCTCCTTTCATAGGTTATGGGTGTCTTGGAAGGAGATTCTTTCACCTTGGTAGATGGTGAATCTTCAATGTTAATGGGAGTCTTTGATGAGGGCTGAGGTTTGCCTATTTTAATTCTGGTACTCTTCCTTGCCCTGAAATACATGGAGGTTTTTCTTTTCCTCTTCTGCTTCTGCTTGATTGGTGTACTGAGGGCAGTGAGGGTAGCTGCTGCTTCTCTTTCCAAAGTTTCAGGGGACTCTTCTCTTTGCTCTGCCCTCTCTACCTCCTTTTCTCCCTCTTCTGTCTCTTTTTCCTCCTCCTGCTCTGTCTCTTTTTCTACCTCCTGTTCTGTCTCTTCAACTCTCCCCTCCTCTATTTCTTTTCTTTCCTCCTTCCTCTCTTGCTCTGATATGTCACCATTGGCTTCATCTTCTCCTCCTTGTTATTCTCCCTCCTCACTGACAGTAGGACTGACATCATAGGTTAATGCCTTGATGTCATCCTCAGCTGTCATATTTCTGAAAACTTCCCATGCTATAGGGATTGTAAGGGTATGGAGGGCTTATTCTACTAGGATCTTGATTAGGCCATGGTGAGCTAGCTGCTGTGAATTTCCTTCTTGTACCTTGGTGCTGGAGTCAATGAGGGACTGAAGGAGAAAGTAAGGGATACTGAGCTTTTGATGTGCTGGGGTATCCATGCCATATCTCAATTCTTGGAGGATTTTGAAATGATATCCATAAAAAATGTTGTGCCTCCCCTCACAAGAAATGTATTTGATCACTTGGTAGCTAACCTCATCCCATGGATATGGTACACTAGCCCTCCTAATTCCATTTTTGTCTTCAACATGGGTTTCATTATTTTGGAAAAATTTCCTCTTGGCAGCTTGGCCAATTATTTTCTCATCCTTACTCCAAGGTAGCCCAAGAGGAAGGGTAGTGACCCTACTGATGAATTCAGGGGTTATTTCAATGGAGAGGCCTCTAATGGTTACAATAGCATGAGTTCTTGTGTGATGGACCAGAGAGAAAGCCAGTTCATGGGCAGTTTCATCATCAAACCCTCTAAACTTCTCAAAGAAATTCATCCAGTTTGCCCTTGTAAACATTTCCACCACTTGAGGATGTGCATCGAGTCTAGTGGAGTTAGTGGGCTCTTTTCTCATAAACCCCCTTGTCATACTACCTATAATTCTTTTGAAAAACCAGATATGGAGGTGAAGACAAATTTTTTTGAGTGAAATAGAAAAACAGAGGGGACTGTGTTTAAAAAAAAAACATAGTTTTTTTAATGTATTTCTACCCTCTTAAAGACTCATTTTATCTTCAATTTGAGACCAACTCTTTCAAATTTTGATATTCAACAGAGGGCATTCATGAACCCTACCTCTTCAGACTGAAATTCGTGCCAAAAATCACGTTTCCTCCATTCAAAATGACCTACTGCCCCTCCTGTAGAAGCTCGCTGCCCCTCCTGTAGATTTCTTGTAGGTGCTCCTGTAGAAAACCTTTAGAGCTCCTGTAGAAGATGCCGAGAGCAAAAATATGGATGAAATCGATGGAGGATGGTGGATACAAGGCTGTGGGGGCATAAGAAGACTGTTGTGTGGCTGAGTTACGAGGAGAAATTGAAGAGAAGGTGGTGAGAATGCACGGGGAGGACTGCTCATTACCTTTTATGGTTGTTTTCGGTTATGAGTGCTGCGCTGGCAAGGTGTACATTGCCCAGATTAAGACCGTTGGTCCCCACCTACTTGGTCATCATGAACCCCCTCGTAATCATCCCCTCATTACTGCATCGTAGTTAACTCTTCCTCCCACTACCTGTCCTTTGCACCTTTTTCTTGAGTTGACTGTGCGCACATGTGGCTAATATCTCGGTTAAGTGGAATCAACTAAATGAAGGCGGCCAAGTTAACTGGCCACCTTTCCCTCTTTCGATATCAACCATCTCATTTCCTTTGTATGATTCCTAATTACACAAATGCAGATATAGGAGTGACTTAGCTACTTACCTGTAATCCAAGAATATTTGCTGCCATCGACAGTGAGGTGTTGTGGCTTTCTCTGTTGCATGCCTTCATTTTCCCTCATGCATGTTGTCTCTGCTTGTTGATGTGTTTTTGTGTGTTTTTGTAGGTTCTTCTTTTGCTAGAGCTGAGCTACATGTGCCTTTTCAACCTTCAGATGTGCTGTCCCTTGCTGCTGGTGCTGGACTTCTATGGGATCAACTGCTATAGGAATTCCTACAGGAGCTCCTGTAGCTGCTTCTCCCCTTGAAACTTTAGCTATTTCCCTATGCTTGGAGCTCGAGAATGATGCCAGAGGTGGAGATGAATGATGGAGGGATAGTAGGTAAGCTTCAGGTAAAGTTAATGGTGCCTTTTCCTCCCTTTTTTTTTTCAAAACCGAAAAACTGTTTTTCTGTGTTTTTTCTTAGAAAGGAAAAAAAAATAATAATAATGATGCTTGGAGTGTGATGCAGGCTTGGAAATGATGGCAAGGAGGTTTGAAGATGGTAAGAGGGATTATAGGTTCCTCATGAAGCTTTTCATGTCCCTCAAACTGCCTCATGTAGACACTTTTGTCTCTCTGTAATTCCTACAGAAGCCTCTTGTAGAAAAAAACAGAGCCTCCTGTAGAAAACACAGTTTTAGAAGAAGAGTTACAGTGGGGTGAAAGAGATGCTAAAAATGATGGAGGAAGGTGTGGAGAATATGAGATGGATGCTGGTATGAATGTTAGGGTCCCCTTGGCACCTTCTTCTGCTCCCTATAGTCCTCCTGCAAACCTACAATGCAATAAAAATTCATTTTTTCTTTCTCTTTTTCTTGAAAACAACTAGGGTACCTCAGAGAGGTTTTCACCTTAATTGCCTAGCCTGGGCGCCTCCAAGGTAGGTTTTCACCCAGGGATATTGTTCTTTTTTTGACATCACTGGGCCGCCTCAAAAGAGGTTTTCAACCCAATGATGGGACTCAAGCGCCTCATGGAGGTTTTCACTTGAGTCCTTATTTTTTCTCTTTTTTCTTCAGTGAGTGGGTGAAGTGGAAGCTAAGACATGCTCCACTACCATCACTGTTTTATTCAAATCTTCAATAAACTCTCGCTTGGAGAGGGGTTTCTTGTAGACTTTCAACTGATGTCCATTGATAAGCATGGGGATGGCTTCATCATCAATGGTTCTGATCAGAACCGAACCATTGTCATTGCATTTCTCCATGGTGTAGGGTCCCAACCATCTTGTCCTCAACTTGCCTTTGAAATCCTTGTATCTTGAATCATAGAGTAGTGCCCAATCTCCCTCTTAGAATTGCTTCTCCCTGATATTTCAATCATGCCATATCTTTCTCTGAAGCTAAACTACCTCTGTATGGAGGAGGGCTTGCAATCTGTATTCATCCAATCCATTGAGTTGAAGTAATCTCTCCTTCTGTGCATGGATGAGGTCTAGGTCCAGCTGAGTTGCCATCCTTAGGGTATTGAATTCAAACTTTATTGACAGCAAAGCCTTCTTCCCATAGACCAGTTCATAGGGTGTGAACCCTGTGGTGGTCTTCCATGTTGTGTTGTAGGCCCAAGTGGCCTCAACTAATCTATCCGCCCAATCTTTTTTGTTGTTGCTCACTACCTTGGTTAGGATCCCTTCCAATGCTCTGTTAGTGACCTCCACTTGCCCATTGGCTTGTGGATGGTAAGGGGTGGAAGTCCTGTGCTTGATCTTATGATGTGTGAGCAGGTCTTCAATCAGGTTGGAAGTGAACTAACTGCCTTGGTCTGTGACCAACTCTCTCAGATACCCGAACTTGTAGAATATGTTTTCCCTCAAAAACTCAGCTAATTTTTCCTTTGTCGCTGCTTTGATTGCTTTTGTCTCTGCCCACTTTGTCAGGTAGTCGGTGCACACAATGATGTACTGCTTCTGCTTTGAAGGGGGGTTGATAGGCCCCACAAAGTCCATGCCCCACTTCTCAAATGGCTCAAAGGTCACTTGAGGTTGCATGGGAATTTCATCCTTTGGAGTGGGTTTCCCCATCCTCTGACACCGATCACACTAGCTCGTGTATCTCCTCACATCCTGATGAAGAGTGGGCCAGTAGTAGCTTGCTTGCAATATCTTGAAGGCGATTCTTTTTGCTACAAAATGACCTCCACAAGGCCCGTCATGACAGGTCAGGAGGATGTCAAAGACTTCCTCCTCCCTGACACATCTTCTCAAGATCTGATCTGGGCCAAGTTTGAAGATATTTCCTCCAATCCAGGTGAAAGGGGCGCTTTTCCTTACTATCTTTCTCTTCTCTTTTGAGGATAGGTGTGGTGGGAACTGTGTTGAAACCAAGTAGTTTGCTATATCAGCAAACCATGGAGAGAGTACTGATATAGCAAATAGGTGTTCATCCGAAATTTGGTCATCCACCATTCCTTCTTCACCTGCAGGCAAATTTACTCTAGACAAAAAGTCAGCAACAACATTCTCTTTACCAGGCTTATCAATAATGGTCAGATCAAACTGTTGCAGTAAAAGCAACCATCTAATAATGCAAGCATTTACATATGGTTTGTTCATTAAATATCTAATTGTAGCATGATCAGTATGCACAAAGGTTTGATAGCCTGTGATATAATGTTTCAGAATTTGTTTAAGGAATGCATGAAAACTAGGAGTTCCTTCTCAGTCACTGTATAGTTTAACTCTGCCTTTGACAAGTTTTTTCTTATAAAGTATATGGCATAAGGTAACTTTTCATCAATTTTTCCTAAGGCTGCTCCTATTGCTTTGTTCGAGGCATCTGTGTGAATGTGAAAGGGTAGGGCCCAGTTTGGGCCTCTGAGAATTGGGGTAGTCACTAGCTTGCTCTTCAAGGTATCTAGGGCTTCTTGACAGTTTTCCGACCATATGAACTCAACATCTTTGCCTAGGAGGCCAAACAAAGGAGAGGCTAACTTGCTGAAGTCTTTAATGAATCTCCTGTAATATCCAGCTAAGCCTAGGAAGCTTCTGACATCTCTCACCTTTTGAGGAGGTGGGACCCTTTAGATGATGGAAATTTTGTTGGGGTCCACCTGTAGTCCTTGTTGAGATATTGCATGACCTAGCACAGTCCCTTTAGTCATCAAAAATTCACATTTTTCCGGACTGAGGGACAGGTTCATCTCAATACACTTATCTAGAACTTTTCCTAGGTTAGATAAAACTTCCTGAAAGTCAGAGCCATAAGGAGTAAAATCATCCATGTATATTTCTACTACATCATGAACCAGTTCAAAAAATATACTCAATACTGCTCTTTGGAAAGTGGCTTAAGCGTTGCACAAACCAAAAGGAAGGATCTGGTATGCAAAGATACCCCAAGGACAAGTGAAAGTGGTCTTATCTTGGTCTTCCAGGCTGATTTGAATCTGATTGTACCCACTAAACCCATCTAGGAAGGAGAAAAACTTTTTCCCTGCCAGACTGTCTAACACTTGATCTATGAAAGGTAAAGGAAAATGGTCCTTTTTAGTGGCTTTGTTCAATTCCCGATAGTCGACACAGATTCTCCACTTACCATTTTTCTTTGGCACTAGCACCAAAGGAGAGACCCATTCACTGTCAGAGATGGGATAGATGAATCCTGCATCAAGCAATTTCTGCAGTTCTTCCTTAACAATATCTTTAAGTGTTGGGTTCATCCTCCTTTGAGGCTGCCTGACTGGCTTGCAATCTTCCTTGATGTATATATGATGAGTACATACTGAAGGGTGCACTCCCTTCATCTCCTTATAACTCCAGGCGAAGGCATCTAAATGTTTTCTCAGTATGCTACATAGCTCCTTCTCCTGGGAAGTAGATAGGGATGGATTGATTTTCAATGTTCTTTCTGGGTCGAACTCTATATTTTTAACACAGAGAGAAGTGGGGTCGGCCACACAGAGATCAGTTGAGGGGTTGTTTTGGGTTTCTCTTACTATGTCTTCTAATGGTGATACATTGGGAGGTGGATTCTGAATCAAATTTTCAATCATATCATCCTCATCTTGCGGTTTTCCCCCCATGGCAATTTCTAATGTACAAAGTGGTGCAAAATAAACTTCATCCTCATCCTCCTCCTCCAACCAAAGAGGTAGATCATGTTCTAGCAAGGGTTGGGCAGGAGGATATAGGATTAACTGCTTGGACATGTGCCCGTTCTTTATGGTCATGTTCCCAGCTCGGCAGCTGATGTAGGCATCGACTATAGCCAACCAGGGTCTTCCCAGAATGAGAGGATACCCAGTGAGCTTTGCCTTTGGCTGGAGAACTAAGAAATCAGTAGGGTACTCCCAAGAATCAATGGAGACCATCACATCTTCCACAATCCCCTCAGGGGTCACTATGGAGCGGTCTGCTAGCTGTAGCATTGTCGTGGTCTTCCTCAAGGAGCCTTGGAGGTTAAGTTTGAGCATTGTGTCCTTTGTCATCACATTAATGGTAGCTCCCAGATCAATCAAGGTATGTGGGACCATTGTGCCATTGATGTGGACATCAACTATTGGGCTTCCAAGGTCTAGATATTTTGGACAGATTATCTGCCCCAACATCAGGTCGGACAGTTGTCCTATGACATTGATGGTTGGGGCATCTCTCTTGCGCCTTCCTGGATGCTTAAAGCACTTCTCTTTGATCAAACTATTGTAGATAGGCACATCTTTTATGGCTTGGAGAAGTGGTATCTTCACACATAAATGTTTCAATTATCCTAGGAGTTCAGTCTCTTCTGGGGTAGGCTAGATTGTCATGGACAGTCTCTCAGGAAAGGGTGGATTTGCTTTAGGTTCGCTTTCATATTTATCCTCCTCAACCTCCCTGGGTGGAGGTTGGCTATCTGGGAGAACTTTCCCGGATCGCAAGTTAATTTCTTGAATCTCCACAACATAAGTTAGGCATGATGGTTCCCCACTATACACTTGCTGAGCCTATCTATTGTTCGGGTTTAGATTTGGCTGGGCAGGCATTTGGGGTTGCCTTGGTGGAGAAGAAGGTAACGGTTGTGGTTGGGCAGGTGGTGGAGGCATAAGAGCAGGAACAGTTGTATTGGGGCCTCCACCCCTGATGAGATGCATTCCACTGAGGTTTCGGCTGAGCATAGGATTGAAATGAATAGGTGGCTATTTGGGCATGATATTGAGATGTGAAGGATCAAGGACGAGGCGTGGACTAGGAAGGATGAGTAGGGGGTCCTCAAGAAGGTATGGAGGTGACTTGGTTGGTGTTGTAGTATGCCTGAGATGTCCCTTGCATCCCCTGCTGGTATGGTCTAAGTCCATGCGGCCTCCTTTGGTTTATGTAATAGATCTTTTCAGTGACTCCTTCGGCCCCTTGGTATACAACTTTAAGTCTGGGAGAAGAAGGGCACTTATCTGTAGAATGATCTTCTTCATAGACTAAACAAACCTCTATAGAGTTCAATGGGCATTCATTCATAGGATGCCTCCTGGTGCATCTAGGGCAAAAAATGGCCAAAGCCCTCTCTGCTTCCTCTTGTCTAATTTTGATATGTAAGGTATCCATTTGCATGGAAAGAGTCTATAGCATCTCACTCTTGAAGTCTTCCAACATGTTTCCAATTTCACCTTTAATGGATGAATTGGAAGAAGAGGTACTGGCTATGGGTTGACTCCCCCTACCTTTCTTTCTGGCTGCTCTAGAATGGTTTCTAAAAACAATTTTTATGTCCTCATAGGATAGTTGGTAGATGTCTCCCCTAGCCAGTAGATGGAGGGTGTCTAAAAGGTCTTCCCGAATTCCCCTGAGCAGGACCAACTTCAGAGACTCAGGGTCAAGTGTACACCTGGCCCTTTTGTAACTGAGCTAGAACCTCTCTTCATAGTCTTCCAGGGACTCATCACTTCCTATGGTCATTCGGAAGATTTCTTCTTTAGTATCTTTTGACCTATAATAGTCTCAATACTTGTTGTTAAAGGCCTGCTGCATCTGAGCCCAAGTTGTGATGCTATTGCCAGGTAATCCCATGAACCAGCGCAGTGTTGCATCCTTGAGAGTAGAAGGGAACAGTTTCAACTTTTGCTCGTCTTCTGCATAGTCATAAGTTCGACAGATGACAACAAACTCGAACAAGAAGGTGTCAGGATCTTCTGTAGTCAGACCATGGAAGTGAGGTAGGGCTAAAGGACTTATATTCTTCATTTTGGTGTCCCCATTGGTCTCTTGAATGGGGAAGGTACCCTCTATTCTCTCTCCATTTCCCCTAGCATTTATGTTTTCAGCCATTGGCTCCAGAGGAATGTTTTCTTCTTCTTCTTCTTCCCCTATAGGTTCTTCAAATATGTCTGGATGTTCACCTAAGGGTTCTTCTTGATTACAGCCACCGAAGAAGAGAGAAGGTTGGCTGTGTGAAGTAGTGGGGGTGTTGGGCAAAAATTTTCCTAAGTTATCTCTACTCCTATGAGGCATGAAAGGAAATATTTTTGGTTGGTTTTTTGTTTCTTTTTCCCCACACTGAAAGTACCTGTAGAAACTGAAATTGTGATTGAACAAAACAAATTGCAACTAGCTGAAATGAACTTGCTGAATGGAAATTTGCAGAATTGAAAAGGAAAGCAAGGAAATGCAGAACTGAAAGAAAAGAAATGACTAGTCTATTTTTGCCGAAATAAACTATTAGCAGAATGTTGCAATAGGAAATAAAAGAAAGCAGTAATCACAAAATACTCTGACGCTTCCCCAGAAACGGTGCCAAAAAGTGGTGAGCGCCAGTATTGCAGCAAGAATGCTGCAACTCCTGGGCTACCAACTTTACTTTTATCAACCTGGTAGTTCGTAACAAACTTGGAAGCGTCGGTGCTATATGCACAAGTACTAGTTCTCACTGCAAGTTGTCACTTGGTCAGCCGGCGCGAGATCACTAGGAGCTCAAACCAACTTCTATAGATTTCAGAAGAAGCTTTATGTGTGATGAAAGGAAAGAAAGATTACTCTACAGATGCTATTCTAACTGCAGAAAGGAGAAAGACTGGAATATAAAGCAAAACCTAGTAAACCTAATTAACAAGCTAATTCTACTTTTGCCAAAAACACTATGAAAACCATGAAAGAAATGCCATTACCTACTCAAGGAAGTAAACAACATCTAACCATGCTATTTTTGGAAGTAAATAAGCAAAAAACATATTTTTGGATTTTTATGTGTTTTTATGTGAATTTAACATGCTTCTAATTTATTGTGTGTGAATGTGGCATCGATCAGGTGGCGTTAGAGGGCGATTTTGGAGCTTGGGAGGATGTAGGATGGTGTGGATGGGTCTTAGGAGGTCTTAGGTGGCCTTCTGGAGGCTTTTCCCACACTCGGCCTTCAAAAGAAAGCCTACAAGAAAAACTACGGGAGGACACAGGAAAACTACAAGAGGAAAACAGGGAAACTACAGGAGGTCTACAGGAGGAGGCTGAGAGCAATTTTTGCTATTTTGAGAGTGTGAGAGTGTGTGGAAAATGTGGATTAAGGTTGTAATGAGGTGTTAGGGTACCTAAGGTCTACCATGAATCACCAGGAGAGAGAAAGATGATTGGGTTTTTTCAAGGAGAGAGGAAGAAGTTCTATGAAAAATGAAGGAAACTAGGGCAGAATTGAGGTGAGGTTTGGGAGACCTATAGGGAATGGATCAGATGGAGGGTGTGATTGCTGGTAAGCTAGCCTACTATTAGAAGAGATCTGCTGCATAGAAACTGATAGTCAACCAAGAAAATCAAGCAACCAATGAAATGAGTGCATTCTAGGAAAAACAGAGTTTTGCATTAAAATGACCTAAACTATGATGTATAGAAGGAAATGCTGGGAAACGCTGTAAGAAAGGAAAGCATGCAAAAGGAATATTGTAAATAAGGAAGTGAACATGATAAAGAAGATCTAAAGTAAAGAAAAACTGGACTATCAACCTACTAGAGAGCTGCAAACACTAGAAGTCCTCGGGATGAGGAAAATCTGTGTTTTTGGGGCAGCAAGAGAGTCTTTGCCTCAAATCATGCTCCCAAAGGGAGGAAGAGAGGCCAAGGCACTGTTTCTAGCCTTTTGAATCTTCTCTAATCACTGCTTAACCTACTACATAAAGCACAAATGGAAGCAAGCTACTTAAATCATCAAAAGCAACGTATTCTTAACCATAAGAGAAATACATCTAACAGCAAACTAATCTACAAAATGAAGTAAAGCATACAAATACAAGTAAAGAGAAGTTTGGCTACTTGGATTGGGCCCTAACCCAAGAGCTTCAGCCCTCTGAGGTAACTTAGTGCTAGCTCAAAAAGGATTCCATCTTCATTATCAAAAAATAGCAAGATTACATAAAACTGTCATAAAATAGTAAGCTCAAAATTTGAGCAGAGTTTACACAAGAAAAAAAAGTCGACCCTAGTGAGGCCCTAGGCCTCTCTAATTATACATCTAAAGCTACCAATAGCTTCCTTAAAATCAGGGAGGCTTGGCTCCCAAAACTCAAGATAACTATCAATCATCTTCCACTTGCTCGGCTGCCTTCTAGTGCATGATTCAACTGCTTGTACTCCGAGCTGAATGAAGGGGAATTCGAAGTGAGGAGCAATAAATGAGGGGGATTCCCTCCTATAATTCCTCTCCCCTGTATACTTCGATTTATTGCTGTAGTTTGACCACTAGATCCTTGACTTTGACCTTGAAATCCATCAATAATCTGCATTAAATACATGTTAGACCACATCGTATAATAACTAACTAAACTCACCCTATAAGCATAAATATAATCAGAAAATCATACAATAAGCTAAGAGAATGGTTGATTTGACTAGGTTAGGAGGTAAAATGAGCCCATATAATTACCCATTTATGAGGCTCATCACAGTTTGTGGATGAAATGCCATGCTTCTTTTCAACTTGGTGTCCATCATCTTCCACAAGCTGGTCCAAAACTCTCCGAGAAAGTGAGAGTCCCGATCTGACACAATTGATGTGGGCAATCCAAAATGGAGCCAAACATGCTAAAAGAAAAGATAAGCAGTCTACTCTACAGTGATTTTCTTTTTACAAGGCATTAAAATACACATCTTACTAAAACGTTCAACGACGACATACAAATAGTCGTGACTTTTTCTAGACAAAGGCAAACCTCCTACAAAGTCCATTGACACACTTTCCCATGGACGACTTAGAATAGGGAGTGGTGTGTAGACCTCAAGTTTTCTATTAGAGGGCTTTGAAACAGAACACATCACACAATCCTTTACATAGTGAGTCACAATGTTCTTCATATGAGGCCAAAAACAAAATCTTTGTACATGACATAAAGTCTTTTCAACACCAAAGTGACCAGACACAAGAGAGGTGTGGGCCTCTCGAATTACATGTACTCGTTCCCCTGTGGGAATACACAATTGCCAAGGTGATACAACAGTTTCCCCTGCAAGTGATAGTTGTCCACTTGTGAACCATGGGTTAGTTTTGCATAAATCTCCTTAAAGTCATCATCGTTAACATATTGTTTAGCATAACTGTCAAAAGATAATGAAGCATTATGCAAAATAACAGAAGCAAAAATAGGAGGACGAGATAGCATATCGGCCACTTTATTGCTAGTGCCCTTCTTATACTTTATTACCAGATGAAACTGTTGAAGAAAGCCCATCCACCTGAAATGACGAGATTGCTGCAACTTGGTTTGTGACTGAAGGTATTGCAAGGGCTGATGATCTGTATGGATGATGGTCTCCTTGCCGATCAGGTAGTGTTTCCACTTTTTCACACTCTGCACCAAGGCATAAAGCTCCTTGTCATAAGTGGGATAGTTTATCACATCCTGAGAGAACTTCTCAGAATGGTAACATATCAGCTTCTTTTGCTGCATCAGTACAACTCCCATGGCATAACCATTGGCATCAGTTTCGATCTCGAATGGCTGTTGGAGATCTGGTAAGGCTAAGACTAGTGTGGTGCTGATCTTTTCCTTCAATGTTTCGAAGGACTTCTATTGTCTTCCTCCCCATTGGAAGACCTGTTTCACACTTGTCAATGTGTGCAAAGGTGCTGCAATAACAGAGAAATTGGCAATAAATCTCCTCCAATACTAGACTGCACCTAAAAAGCTGCGAACCTCGGTTACACTAGTAGGCTTAGGCCAATTTACAATTGCTTCAACTTTAGAGGGATCAATTTTTAACTGACCATGACCAACAATATGACCTAGGTAACCCAAAGAGGTTTTCCCGAACTCACACTTTGACAACTTTACATAGAGTTTTTCTTTTTTCAATACATCAAGCACTTTCTTCACATGACACACATGTTCATTCCAACTTTTACTAAAGACAAGTATATCATCTAAAAATACAAGAACGAATTCATCAATGAAATGCCTAAAGAGATCATTCATGACCCTCATGAAATTGGTTGGAGCGTTGCAAAGCCGAATGGCATCACCATCCATTCGAACAACCCCTGTTTGGTCTTGAAGGCGGTTTTCCACACATCCTGCTTTGCAATTTGGACCTGGTGATAACCACTACGCAAATCCAATTTGGTGAAATAAACAACATTCTTTAATTGATCTAATAAGTCATCAATGCATGGAAGAGGGTAACGATTTTTCACTGTGATTTTGTTTAGTGCGCAGTAATCCACACACATCTCCCATGTGCTGTCTTTCTTTGGCACTAAGACGATCAGTGAGCCACATGGAGAAGTGCTCAGCCTGATGACCCCTTGGTCCAGCAATTCCTGCACCTGCTTCTTGATTTCCTCCATCTCAATGGCCGACATCCTATACATGCCAATATTTGGTAAAGGAGCTTCATGCTGAAAATGGATCTAATGTTGGATTTCCCTCTTCGGAAGTAATCCCTTCGGTTCCTGAAACATCTCATCATAATTAGAAATTAATTCACATAATTCTTTTTTATGTTCCTGATCACAACCCTGGAAAGCATCAGCTACTTCTACATCTTTTCCCCTTATAACCATAAGCATGCAACCCTTATTGGAATTCACCAGCCTTTTCATTTGTCCTGCACTTACAAGGCTGGCATTAATTTTAGTTTGATGAACCCTTACTATATATTCTACCCCATCTTTTGTGATTTGGTATTTGTTTTCATGACGGAAGAAGGTTGCCTTTCTATCATATAGATATGGACTCCCTAACACCATGCCATAGATATCCAATGGGATTACATCTAGTTCTACTTCATCCACTAGCTTAGAAGCAATCACAAATTTTACTTTACACTGCTTAGTTAAATTCAATTTTGCTTCATCATGTATCCATCCAAGCAGGTAAGGTTTTGGATGTGGTTTTGTTTCTAAGCCGAGATTCTTTTCCAAGGATTCTGCAATTAAGTTTTCTTGGGATCCAGTATCAAACAGAGTTTCTACTTTAGTATGATTTACAACCACTCTGATATGAAATAACTTAATTCTCTTTAGATCATTAGGAAGGGACTCATTTACAGAACTAGTGCCTTCATGCAATTCAGAATCAACATGAGGTGTAAGAGTACCTTTTGTTCCTGTTGCTGTGATTAATGCTTCATCTCCCGAATCAGATCCAAGGTCTTGCTGCGCAGTCGCCACTGTCTTATGCTTGCGTTTTCCTCCATACTTCTTCGGTCTCTTTTCTGGGTGTTGTTTCCAACAGTGATCGTCATCGTGACCTTCCTTTTTGCAGTGATTGCAATAAGGTCTGTCTCCTTCATCTTTCTTGGTTGATGCTATCTTCTTCTCCTTTCCTTTCCATTTCGCTTTGGATTTGCCATTGGTAGGTTTGAATGGTGGTTTTCTAGAATGATCATCTCTTTCATTTTTGCCCTTGTTCTCAATATGAATTGCCTTTACGTTGGCTGAGTCAATAGTAGTTGGTTCAAACAACAATAATGAATGCCTAATGTAACTATGTAATGAGCCAATGTACTTAGTTACTACTTCAGGTGTATCAAGTGCAATACCCAAATTAAGTGCTTGCTTTCTAAACTCCTCTGTAAAACTCTGAACATCCTGACCTTTGCCTTGCCTTAAATACTGCCAATTCATTAATGCTTTTTGCTTGTAACCCAAGGGATAAAACTGTTCCTTTAACACAGAAATAAAATCATGCCATGAGGAAAAGAGGTTACCCACATTCTTACTGCTTTGCAATTTGCTCTCCCACCAAACGAGAGCGGTGTTGCTCAGCCGTAGAGAGGCCAGCTGAATCTTTGCATCATCCTCCACGATTTGTTGAATCCTACAGTAGACCTCAATATGCCTAATCCAATTATTAAGCTTCTTTGCGTTACTTTCACCATTAAACATGGGAAGATCAAATTTAACATCTAATTAAAGAAGGGTTTCTTAGATGCATCCTTGAATTTCTATGATTATGGTGGTGAGAGGAATAAGAACTTTCACTCGTGGAAGGAGAAGGAGGGGGGTCTTCTCCACCATTTCCATGCACTGAACCTTGTTCTTCTAGATTTCTTCCTTCTGCTCTCTCCAGCCTTGAAAGCAACTGACCGACATTCTCTGCCATTGAATAGAAGGTCTTGCGGAAATTGCACTCTTCAAGACAAGCTTCATCTTCTGCCATGTTTATCCTTTGATGTGCACGACCCACTTCGGGATCGAAAGGCTCTAGTTCCCCTTCGCCTCTTCAGAGCTTGTTTCTTGTTAGCATACAAACATGCAATTCACATTAAAAAAGACCTACTCTAATACCACTTGATCCAGGGATCTTTTGCTTATAGATGTATCAAAAGAATCACATGTGAAAATTGCAGCTTAACCACAGAAATTTAATGTGCACATGAAATAAGAAGAAGAAACACATAAGGCATGAGGAGAAGACAACAAGACTTGATAACGGAGTTCATCCAACTTGGACTACGTCTCCAAGCCCTTCTCAATAAATGGGGAGGCCTTCATTCATTAAATGGCATGAAAAAGGAGAATACAATCATCAGTTACATAAAAAGGAGTCTTATACCTCCATACTGAAAAATACTAAGAAAAGGAGAACTCAAATGGAGAAACAGATAGCACCATTGCGTTCGTGGCATCGAGAAGGGCAGAAACCATATAAAATTTGTCCAATTCAGACAAAATGAACAATCGGCCCTCCTGCAAGCCGCTGCCTCGAACTATGTGCCAAAAATCCTCTCCCTCCTACACTTTTCCACATGCATCGGGTTTTATAACACAATGCCGCTTAAAAATCGGGGGTCTGTTTGTTTAGAATAGAAGTCGTTCTATTGAATGGATCGATAGGCGCAACAAACCCTTAAAATAGTCCTTTTTCCGCTTAAACAGGCAATACACGGAAAACACTGAAAAACCCAAAAAATCGGACTTCAAAATATATGAAATCGGGCTTATAAACCCATCGGGTCCATGCTTTATTGCAAGTCGCAACCACCGATCGCCGATTAGATCTGGACCGTTGATATGTTTCTTGATCGGACGGTCAATATTGCATCGCATTTCGCTATCGCATCGGCCCTTTGTATTGGGGATCGCATATCTCTCGACTGCTGATTTAATCCTGACCGTTGATCTGTTTTCTGATCCAACGACGAAAATCACATGTCACTTATAGGCATATCGCAATTGCAACAGCCCCAAGGTCTTCCCTTTGGTTATGCCAATCACCGATATCGTAATCGCAAGTCGGCTCTGCCCAGGTCCCGATATCGCGTGCCTGCCTTCCTCCGACCCGATATATCAGAGATCACTGGTCGGGGGTTTTAAAGGCCTTTGCGTTAAGTCTGCCCTTTGGACTCCTCCGATTGCGATTTGCCTTTATAAGGCTAAAAACCCATTTTTTAGAGAAAATGCCTCCTTTTTCAAAGGAACAAAGGCAGACTCTTTTGGTGATAACTTCATCATCCGAAGTCCATTTTAGCCCATTCAAGTTGTAGTAGATTCAGAATGAAAGATCTACACAACGGGACTATTTCTAGGAGCATCTTTGGACTTTCATTTTCCCCTGTTTCCTACAAGTCAACCCATAACTTTGATTGCTTCTATCTCCTTCATTCAGACTCGGATTGGAGCGCCGTTCGCACCATTGGAATCAAGGCGATGAGCACTTCGATCTGATGTTAAGATAATTTCCTTTCTGCCACTTTGAATTTTGAGCTTTTCCCATGCCACTGTATCTGAAGATCCACCTGGATCATAAAGCCAGAGAGACAAGGAGACAGAAAATTCCTCAAGGATAGTGATGGATTCTAGATGGCATTCCAAGTTCGGTTTGGTTGTGATCAAATCACTGTTTTAGTGTGATCACAGTTTGATGAGGGTGGAGGTGGTTTAACATCTGGATTCCCTTAGTTGTTCTTGGATTGGTTGTTCTATGAGATCCCACATTCATGATTGGAATATAGCACATTGGTGACTGGTTGAAAGAGATATTTGGTTCAGCCATGTCTATGGTCAGGTGGTACGTGGAAGTCCCAAACTTGGTCAAATTTTCCTATGAGTAATAAAAGCTAAGTTCTCCTTACTTTTGCACTTGTTTATATGTGGATCTAATGGCTCTCATAACTATGATATTTACATGGTTTTATGTTGGTTATAAACATGTTTAAATGACTGATTCATGTCATGGCTATTTCATGTATTTACTTGTAATTGTTAAATGGATGGATGCAAGATCTAATTGATGATGTATTATGTGTAGTCTTCTTCCGGATTTCTCGCATCCATGATTGTTTGCATCGACATTTCGAGCCATCCACCATGGCTCAACATCAAGATAGATCAATAATTCAAGGAGAAGGAGGTGATCCTTTTGGTTATGTTTCATAAGTTGTTTCATTCATTTATGCTTTGTCTTATATCGTAGACCTGTAGGTTGTATTGATGCCAAGTGTTTGACAGAATGTCAGTCCCGGTTGGGGATACTCAGGCCTATTCCTAAGGTTGATTTTGATTTATGAGCATTATTATCATGTCCTTAATGAATTTTGAAGGTTGTAGCAAGTTCTGGGCAGAGGTTGGGATTGTTGGTCGCTCCCTTGCCCATAACATGAGAGAGACTATGGCCTAATCGATCCAGAATAGCAGTGGGACCCAGGGACATGTTGTCTCAATGGCTGACTTGTCTCTTGAGGGTTTTGTTGATGATGTTGGATGACTATGTGTGATGTTCCGTCAATTCCACTTCCTTAAGGTCACATAGGAGGTTGAATATGATCATATTAACCTCTCGTCTCATGTTTACCCCGGTTGGCATGGTTACTTTGGGTAGACTTGGGAGGGGTTGTTACAATATCAAGAGAAGGGAATATTACAAATCCTCCCACCCAAAGATTTTTTTCCCTCAAGAAATCCACTTCTATCCACAACAAAAGTATCTATATATTGATATGAGGATCCCATACAAAATAGTGTGTTATTCCATGCCTCCATGTTAAATGATCCTGAATGAATCATTCGATACCTCGATCCCAAAAAATCCTTCGGCCAATCCCACCCTCAATAGATTCACCTGGATCCCAATGCCACTTAAGTCCTGGCACCTGTGGGTTATGATACCATCTCAGCCCTCCATCATTGCCCATTCCTAAGGACCCAAGCGACAATATGCCCTTGGCTAGGGGTATCCTCCTAGGAATCATCCCATCAATAGAGTTCCAACACATAATCTCTTGTCAATCCATCAAGTGGGAAGGATCTAATGCATTAATTCTTGCACATGGAATAAGTCTACTATGTTGATGTTGCTTGATGCTCAACTCATGTTTCTCCACTCGGTCACCCAACATGATCCATTTGGATAATTCTACCCTACTCTCTCCATTGTGTAAAGGTGGGTTGGTAGTGTTGCAAGCCTTATATATGTACTCCTGTAGAGGGCTCCTCTGGAATTCCCAACTCTACTCCTCTTGTTGCCCTATGATGACTTGAGTCGTTCCTCAACACTAAACAACTTGGTCGTTGATTCAGCATATACCCCTATGAGCTCCTCAATTTTCCTATTCTCTTGTAAGGCAGTGTCTTAGATTATCCAGACTCTCTACTTCAACATCATAAGGTTTGTCTTGAAATGCATGATATTTTCCCGAAAATCCTGTATTGGAAATTTTGGTGCCCTGCTGAATGCCTCCATATCTGTCTGCACCATATGCTCAACTATCATAGCTCCAACTTGAACCTTTGACTGACTCTCTATAAATGGCTTATCATGCATACTATATTTTTCATGTTGCCCCTCATGATCATGTTGATCATGTCGTTTTACTACTACTGACTCCTTACTCTCCTTAAATGTCTTCTCTCTCGCCTTCTCCAACTGTTGGGACAATCTGTTGTTCACACTCTCTGGTTGTCAAACATGGATGAATTGGTGGACTTCTTTCTACACTTGATTGCTCATACTCTTCATGAATGTCCTCCTAGAGATCTATGGACTCATTTGTACAAGAGTCTAACAGATCGTTAGGAACAATCGCATCCTTCCTTTCCCCATGTACTTTATCAGACTGACTCATTGTCATTGGCTTGTCCTGCAAATATCTCTGATCAACATTGTTTCATTCCTCACCTTATGTACTTGACTACTGAGATCCTTCATGGGTGCTCTCCTAAAAAATCGAACCCAACTATATATGAATCCCAATGGTCTGAAGGAGTTTCCAATTGTTTTTCTCTTGTTTCCTCCTTCCAATCACCTAGGCACGAATGGTTAGGTGCACAAGGTCCCTTATAGATAAAGCATAATCCTCTCCTTCTTATTTCATTCTTGCTACATGTTTTAGTTCCTTTGTTCTTCTTGATTCCTCTTAGTCAGCACTCTTAGTCAACACTCTTCTGAGAAATTTTGTTTTGTATGACCAACCTTTCGACTAGATCATAGGCGGTTGGTGGTACAACTAGTTCCTTTATCTTGCAGATGTCGGAATCTCCTTCAAAGAATAGGGACACAATCCTTTGCATGCTTGTTTTGACACGGTACGGATGAGCTGATGTAATGTTGGTGTAAAATTTTTGGAACACCTGAAAGATTAAGTCATCACATTCCAGATTCAACATGAATGTGCCAAAGATGAAATCTGCCATGAGTTCGAGGATTTTTCACCACTTTTGAAAGGTAGGAAGCATGATGTGATTCAACCCTTGAAGGGCTTCTACTATTAGCTGCAATCTCTCCTTCATGATATCATTATTTTAAGGAAGTAGTAGTGATGTTAAAGCTATGATCTGACTGAGACAAGAAGCAACTATGATCCTTACCTCTTCACACGGACGTTACCAAAAATTGGGTTGTATTAAGGAAAGCATGAATGGCCTGAGAGCCAAAGTGAGTTTGTTCCATTATGGCTACCCCACCCCAGACAGACATGTGTCTAATTCCTCTACCTTATGAAGGTCTATGAATGATTTTGTTCGTTGCAATTCAGATCCAAGCGCAAAGAGACACTTTCTTTTTTCGTCTTCCTTCCAGACATCCTTTAATTGTTGAAGGATAATATGGACCTTCCGAGAGAAAGGCTTATTATTCCACTCTTTCTTTTGATATGTATGTTTTTACCATTTTTTATCCACACAAGTTTTACAATCCAGAGACTCAAATGATGTATTGTTATGTTGATTTATCTGGCATTCAAAAAATTGGAATGATGACATAATGGATCTCAATACTTAGTCTTCCTTCTCTCCTCGACTCTCACCCCTTTGGGATATCGATCTATACTGGGATTGATAAATCTTCAGCCTCCATACAGAAATTGAACGCATGTCTCTAGAAAAATTCAACTCCCTAGTTCAATCTTGACTTTTTCAAGAGATGATGATATAGCCCTAGTGAATACGGCCTCAAAATCGCTCCTCCTTTGGCCCTAATAATTTAATGAATTTAGCTCAGGGATCCAATCATCAGTAGAGAAATTTGATAGGGAGTCGGCCTATAAATAAATCAGAGAGCTGGAGCCAGGATTTAGTCTTCTCAAAGACAATAAACTCAGCCTCTAAGGCATAGAAATGTGTCCTCCAAAACTGCTTAGATTCAACTTCTAGGTAGTGGCTTGGTCAACAATTTGGCCTTCTCTTTTAATCTTCAAGTTCTGGAAATTCCTCTTGATCACCCTCTCTCATGGTTTAGAGAAAATATAGCAACTCAACTCGTAGAGTAGAATAAATAACATTGCTTGTAGATAGCTCTCGATCTTGAGAGACCTAAAACTAGATTGGCAAGGAAACACTCTAGAATTTTCCTCTCTAATCTTGTACTCGACCTCTTGGAAGAATTATGGCACTCGACCCTTGGTATTGAAGCAACAGACCTGCAAATACAAATTATGATGCCAATATATATATATATATATATATATATATATATATATATATATATATATATATCTATATATATATATATATATATATCTATATATATATATATATATATATATATATATATATATATATATATATATATATATATAGATATATATATATCATTTTTTTTTAAAAGGAACTACAAGTTAACTAGTCAGCATCTTAGTACAAAAATGAAAATTGCAAACAAAAGTTGGTCAAAGTTCCAATTTTGGCATCAAATGAGCTAAATCCTCTAATCTACTCTGCCATATACTGCTAGTACTGCTATGGCTACTATATTGTCTTACAAAGTGTCCCAACAGAAGCAAAAATTTGCAATACATTCACTACATAGAAGATATTTAAAAGGTTGCTCCATGAAAAATCTCATCCCACATTTCAAAGTCCTTGTCAGGGGTATCCTTGAAGTCTTCTAATCCATGAAATGGAACCCAAGCACGCATCGTCGGCAACTTCATCTGAAACCCTTTCTTTCTTCACAACTCTAAGCCTAGGGCAATCCAAATTTCCAGCTACAAGTTAGAAGGAATTTAAAGTGTCAGCCCTTCGCATGTTCAAAGAACTCCTAATAAAATCAACCTTGTACATATGCTCTCGGGCCTGCATATATTCCTTTAATTGGGATTACACTACATTCATGCACTTCAATCATTTTTTAGACTCCACTAGGATATTTTCCTCCAACTTTTGGTGTTGTTGTCCCCTTTATAGGGTTGACTTTACCACCTCATGCTATGCCTTTGATCTGATGATCACCCTATGAGTGACTTCAGTTAAAGATTTATTGAATAAAGGTATTACAGACACATATGTTGGTGTGTGTGTGTCTATGTTATTTAAGCAACGGATTGATCAGATTGTAAATACACAAACACTTGAAATGGAAAGATAGTAGAGAAATACAATAAACAAAATAACAGAACACAAGAAATTAATAAGGAGTTCATCCTATCCTCCAGGGCTACATCTTTGGTCCAGCTCTCAGTGGTGGCCTTATTTTATTGTGTCTTAAGCAGAGAATTACAATGCAGGAGCTCAATATGAGTCAACTGAAACAGATTTGCTTGGCAGGGTGGTTCTTGGATTCCCCAAGCCACTGGAGTGCACAGAATCTGTTTGCCTACCAGCTCTGTGACCTTCTGGTCTACAATGGAGAGAGCCCAATGTGATGCTCAATCTGGACATATCCTCTCTGGGATGGCTTGAATCCCTCAAGCTCTCTGGTGCTCGACGCTGCCTTTGGTAAGCTCAGCCCTCTGTCCTCTTTCTACTTTTTCTTCACTGTCTTCTTTGCTTCTCTGTCTTCTGTCTTCCTCTCTGTGTTCTAACCTCCTCTCAGGGTTCTCTGTCCCTCTCTGTCTCTCTGTATATGTCTTCTTCTGTCTTCTTCTCTCTATTCATGGCTTTAAGGCCATTCATTCCCATGTTTGTTCAGTTCCTCTTCTGCCTCCGTCGAATCACCTTCTACAGCTGTGCTTGGAGTTCCCTGGCTGGGTGTCATCATCGGCTCACAGGGAGTGGCTACATGTCCTCCTGTAACGCGCCAGCCTGCTTTGTCGGTTCAATTCTTCAGTTACATCGTGGAATAAGTCTTCCTCCACTGTGGCGGTCAAACGGACCTCAAATCTTTACAAACTACGGCTTAATCCCTCGTCGATTCCACTTCTACATTGGGTGCGATCTCAGCCGTCCGATCTGGATCCCCCAGATCCAACACCATCCACTCATTTTGCGCGGTTGACTTGCTCGACAATTAGCACGCGATCAGTGGTGGTTTTCTCTCTCCTCCGCTTGCCACGTGTCGATCGCTGAGTGGGATCGCTCCACTTCCATCCAAAATTGCTTACCGTTCAAGGAGCCCCTGATCAATACCGCTGATTTTGGAGTGGGTCCCACCTGTAGCTTTTAGCCCTTCTGCCTTTTGCCCTACGATTCTCTAGCTCCCCACGTGACTGAGTGCTCGGGGCTTCCCCATTTCGAGCCTTTTCGCCCAATGATGCGTGATTACACTAATCGTGCATCAAAAACCTCCTCTATTTCCCGATCCGGGCCTCCCAGGGGCTAATTTCACCTCCCACGTAGTCTCCATGGGCCTCGGTTAGTGCACTTTGACCAAGGTCCTTGTCGTTCCATGCTGGTTGCCATTGCCACTGGTTCAGGGTGTTTTTGATCGCTATTTTGATTTCTTTGATGTTCGTCTCGACCTGATACAGTCATGGTTACTTTGACAGTTTTTTATGGATCCAATTCGGATCACGACCTTCCCACTGAAAAAGATTTTGGACCACCTGTTAGTGTCAGTCTTTACAGCCTTCCTCCAGTGATCAAATATGCTCTTACAAAGTGATTTTGAAGTGTCAAGGTCAAATTTTGTCATTTCAGTGAGTCTTCAAGCAAAATTTGGTCACTAGGCATTAGGTCTAGGGTTTGCTTTCACTCTTCTCAAAGTTGTCCAAATGGCGGTCCATGTCATCATTCAGCTTAGTTTATCATCATTCAGAGGGTTTTCATTGTCATGTCAGTGTCTAATGAGTCATTTCACACCTTGTCCATGCTTCAGTTGTGCCTAGGCAAGGTTCAATTCCCTCTCCTAGGGTTTTGAAGGCGATTTCTCTTGAGCGGACAAATCATCGGCAAAACTTGTTTCCTGATGTTCATACACCTTCCCCTATCCTTAAAGTACCTTATCAAACACTTCCCATCCCTTAGATCCGCCAAATTGCTCATTTTTGCACAAACCCTAGTTTCTAGCTATAACCTGGCAATTTTCTAGGTTTGGCCTGTGTTTTGTCCTTTTCGACCCCTTCCCCTCACTCAACCTCTGAGATTCCACTTTCCCCTGCTTCCTAACATCCCTCCCCACTCCCAAAAATTTCCCCAAGAATTTAGAAGCCCTCTATCCCCTTCATTTCGCTCCATTTTGACAAAATCCCTTGTTTCACACATCGGGACAAGTTTCACTCAAAAGCTGTTTCTGAGCAATCAAACATGAATTTTTCAAAAATGAGAGAGGTTTTTGTCCACAACATGCCACGGAAGAAAAACCTCTTTCAATTTTTACACAGGTGTCATGGTTTGTGAGAAATGTCAAAAATATCGACGAGAACAAAGGTGCTCCAAGGACGGTTGGCTAAAGCACAAAAATGAAGGAAAACGCCCGATCCACTCCAAACTTTGGCCAAAGCCTCTTTGACTGAGCATGGTACTTGATTGGGGACTCTCAGCCCAAATTTCAAGAAATTTGGAGAAAATTTTGTCATTTGTGAATTTTTTGTGCAATTTACAGGGTTTGGCCATTGAAATGGTCGCGCCCCGCGCGCGACCATTCTGGAGGATTGCTCGGAATTTTGAAAACTTGGCATTTTTGGAAAGGGCATGCAAAAATAAAAATTACCAATACTTGGGAGAAGCCTGATTTTGAGATTTGAGCCTCCAAAAGCTCAAAATACATCAAAAAAAATGACTTTCTGCCCACTTTTTGAGTTGCAGAAAGTGACCTTGGGAGAAATGGTTTTTGAGGGGTCAAATCAACACTAAATTCATAAATTCCACTTGGGATGGAAAGTAGACAGGCCAAGCTTTCTAATGAGCCATCTTGCACCTGATTTGGACCAGTGGAACCCACTCAAAAACAGCTGTGAAGGGGCGCGACCAGAACTTCCAGGGGCGCGACCAGAACTTCCAGATTTGCCAGAATTCACATTTTCGGTCAAAAAACACTGTTTTGACTATGGTTGACTATTATTACTTGTATATGATGGATAAATGTAATATTTTCATGGCACTTTGGTAGATTTTATCTTTGTTTACCCTTCTAGAAGCTTCCATGATGTAAAAAGTGAAAAATTAATGCATGGATGAGTTAGCTAAGTAATAGAGGCAAGTTGTTTGGCTGCCTATTTTCTAGTTCTTAGTTTAGAATTTGTTCAAACTGCTCCTAGAAAGCTGAGCTCGACCCCTAGAGGTGGGGAAAGGAGTTAGATGGTCTAGATGGTCTATATTATGCTCTCTCCTTCTCATTTTCATGGTTGGACTCTTGTGCAAGGAAGCTTTATTGTATATTGTGCATCTATTTCTGCAATTGAAGGCAAGGAAAGCCAGGGTTTTACAGACATCTTTGAGGATTCTTGTGGATCTGATTGTTGATGGTGTGTTCTCTACATGTTCTTGTAAGTTTGTTTATGTGTTTCACATCTCTCTTATGCTTCTAAATTGGACAGATGAAGTGGTAAAGTTTGAACTCATGTTTTGACATGCTCAACTTTTTAGTTTGTTCAATTTTAATGTTTTCTACTGTCTAGAGAGGATTCGAATTGTGTGTTTTCCCTCTTTAGCTTCTCCTCTATCATCTCTGATCATCCATCTCAAATTAAGGCATCAGCACTCATTCCTACCTTGCCCCTTAGATCCCCCTGTGAAAACTGTGCTCAATTCCCGCACCTTGAATTGCACTTCCACCAATTGCCACCAAAAACCCCAAAAAATCATTAAATCAACCCCCTTATCAATTTACTAGCCTAAAATCTTTATTATTAATTGGTCAGCCTAATCATATTGAAAGATCTATCGAATCTGACCCGAGAGAGCCTTCTCATACCTCGTAGGGCTAGCTACGAGGTGAAATGGTTTGATGTAGCCTTGAGAGTTTGTCTATCTCAGCCTAGGTGAATTCCAAGCGCTAACATATTGGCGACCATACTGGGGAGAACAAACTTGTTTGTGGGTTGATGTGTTTGTTTCATAAGTCTTAGACGGAGCCTGAAGTTACGCCAGAAGCCTTCGAAAACGCTCTTGTTTTACATCAGCGTTAGTAGATAAACGCTGCTTCAGTCAATCTCCGTGAGCTTGTGAACGTAGCGCTTCATTGACTCTTTACCCCAGTACATGTATCAAGTTCAGATCTGATTGTGGATGGTGAACAACGATCAGACACTTGAAAGGCTGAAATCATTCACTAGCGACTCCTTTCACTGAAGAATCCAGCGATCAATGCTTCATGGTGACTTCACTGCAGAGAGATCAGTAGCTTTGAGATTTTCATGATGGACCTAATTGCAAGAAGATATGCTCCCTTGAGCCGAGATCACATTCCCGGTTTTCCAAATAAAATTCCGAAGGTAGATTGGTCAAGGAATCTGCCTACATTTAATGATGATGGTAAGAAGGATGCTGCTCTACATCTAGTTAGATTTCATATGCATATTCGCAAGTTGAAGGTTGATTTTCCTGAAGATTGCTTGATGAAGATATTCTTGGCCACTCTGGAAGGTAAAGATCAATCATGGTATGAAAGTTTGCCACCTGCTTGTATTTACTATTTAAAGGATTTTCATGCTATGTTCATTGAAAGATATATGGACTCTTATCCATCATTGAATTTAGTTCAAGACTGTTGCAAGCATGCCTATAGTTTTATTGAAAGTCTTGAGAAGTTTTATGAAGATGATAATTTCATGGATGAAGAGATCATGGAAGCCTTGTATGAAAATCCGTTTCAACAGCACATAGAAATCTTAGAGGATACTTGTCAAGATCAGCAGGTTGAAGATGGTCATATGGCTGAACTTGATGAAAGAGAAAATCTTGTTTCAGATCTGCCCACAGAAGAAAACCAGGTTGCAGAATGTGATAATGTTAGGACAGCTACTTCAGTTCTAGATTCAGATCATGGTGACCAAGAATACCTTGTGCCGAATCCTGAAAAGGAGAGTTTTGTTGTTGAGATCATGGACAAAGTTCTTGATCCAAATGTCCTTATGCTATTAGAACAGAGCCTGCATGAGGAGGTAATTCAGCCAGCTCATGAACATCAAGATGAGATCTTTGTTCAAGTAAGTGAAAACTCTTCTTTCAATCATAATTTGGATAGTTTGATTGCCATGTCATATGAAGATGATCAACAATGTTTCCAAGTTTCAGAAGATCAGGATTGTCATTCAGATTTTTCATGTTTTGAAATGTTATTTCAAGAAGACAAGACTTGTTTGAGCAAAGGGAAACATAAAGTCTTATCTCCTTTGTCTGAAGAGGAGATAGATCAGCTTTTGAAAGGTCATGCTACAACCCAAGCTAAAGCAAATCGGCAGTGTGCACATGGTCACGAAAGTGTTGGTGAAACTTCTTCCTCTTTTGAAAATGATGACAATGTTGTAATTTGTTTTATAGATCAACAAACCGATAATATTTTCTTTCATGAAGATGATGAGGCTGTCATGTTTGATGATCTTGAGGATTGTTTTCTGTTTAAGAATGACCTAGACCATGAAATTGAGGAATATAAGCTTGAGAGAGACAACATGTCAAAATTTCTCACGGTCAAGGAATTTATAGCTAACACTCATATGGCAGAAGCTTATACTTCTCTGTGCCTTCCTATCAATCAGCAACCCACTGTTCTTTCAGATCAGAGTGAAGCGAGTACTTATATTTTTGCAGCTGGATCTCCAAACAAGGTATTGCTTCAGGATTATCAAGATCCCTTTGGCATTCTTCTGCAAGCATTAGAAAAAATAAATGTTGCCTGGTTCATTATCATAAGCTTTGGTTTCAGTGGTTATTTTGAGTTGCCTACAGGTTCATCGTTTCGCCTGCTCGAGATAAGCAAGAGCAGAAATTTGGTATGTAGCCATCTGCTGGATTGGTTACATTGGAAAGCTCATTATACATGATTGTACATATTTCATTAGTATGCAGGTGGTTGTCATCATGATTCCAAATCTTGATGGATGGCTGCCGTTTTTCCAAAAGCTTTGTAAAGTTTTGTTTTAAGTCGGTCATGAGTCATTTGTGTTCGGTCTATTGAGTGAGTTTTTTCAAGTTATTTCAGTTTGCCATCGAGTCGGTTTGAGTCAAGCTTCAGTTAAGTTTCAGTCAGTTTTCAGTCAAGTTTTCATTCAATAAATGTGTCAAAGTTTTGTGTCAAAGGTGTAAATAATGACTCCATCGCCCAATAATTGTAAGGCACTGGTCTGCTCTCCCAGAGGTCTAAGGTTCTTGGCACCTCCAAGGAGCTACCATCCCCATTGGAGCCAATGTTAGTGTCAGTCTTTACAGCCTTCCTCCAGTGATCAAATATGCTCTTACAAAGTGATTTTGAAGTGTCAAGGTCAAATTTTGTCATTTCAGTGAGTCTTCAAGCAAAATTTGGTCACTAGGCATTAGGTCTAGGGTTTGCTTTCACTCTTCTCAAAGTTGTCCAAATGGCGGTCCATGTCATCATTCAGCTGAGTTTATCATCATTCAGAGGGTTTTCATTGTCATGTTAGTGTCTAATGAGTCATTTCACACCTTGTCCATGCTTCAGTTGTGCCTAGGCAAGGTTCAATTCCCTCTCCTAGGGTTTTGAAGGCGATTTCTCTTGGGCGGACAAATCATCGGCAAAACTTGTTTCCTAATGTTCATACACCTTCCCCTATCCTTAAAGTACCTTATCAAACACTTCCCATCCCTTAGATCCGCCAAATTTCTCATTTTTGCACAAACCCTAGTTTCTAGCTACAACCTGGCAATTTTCTAGGTTTGGCCTGTGTTTTGTCCTTTTCGACCCCTTCCCCTCACTCAATCTCTGAGATTTCACTTTCCCCTGCTTCCTAACATCCCTCCCCACTCCCAAAAATTTCCCCAAGAATTTAGAAGCCCTCTATCCCCTTCATTTCGCTCCATTTCGACAAAATCCCTTGTTTCACAGATCGGGACAAGTTTCACTCAAAAGCTGTTTCTGAGCAATCAAACATGAATTTTTCAAAACTGAGAGAGGTTTTTGTCCACAACATGCCACGGAAGAAAAACCTCTTTCACTTTTTACACAGGTGTCATGGTTTGAGAGAAATGTCAAAAATATCGGCGAGAACGAAGGTGCTCCAAGGACGGTTGGCTAAAGCACAAAAATGAAGGAAAACGCCCGATCCACTCCAAACTTTGGCCAAAGCCTCTTTGACTGAGCATGGTACTTGATTGGGGACTCTCAGCCCAAATTTCAAGAAATTTGGAGAAAATTTTGTCATTTGTGAATTTTTTGTGCAATTTACAGGGTTTGGCCATTGAAATGGTCGCGCCCCGCGCGCGACCATTCTGGAGGATTGCTCGGAATTTTGAAAACTTGGAATTTTTGGAAAGGGCATGCAAAAAGAAAAATTACCAATACTTGGGAGAAGCCTGATTTTGAGATTTGAGCCTCCAAAAGCTCAAAATACATCAAAAAAATGACTTTCTGCCCACTTTTTGAGTTGCAGAAAGTGACCTTGGGAGAAATGGTTTTTGAGGGGTCAAATCAACACTAAATTCAGAAATTCCACTTGGGACGGAAAGTAGACAGGCCAAGCTTTCCAATGAGCCATCTTTCACCTGATTTGGACCAGTGGAACCCACTCAAAAACAGCTGTGAAGGGGCGCGACCAGAACTTCCAGGGGCGCGACCAGAACTTCCAGATTTGCCAGAATTCACATTTTCGGTCAAAAAACACTGTTTTGACTATGGTTGAATATTATTACTTGTAGATGATGGATAAATGTAATATTTTCATGGCACTTTGGTAGATTTTATCTTTCTTTACCCTTCTAGAAGCTTCCATGATGTAAAAAGTGAAAAATTAATGCATGGATGAGTTAGCTAAGTAATAGAGGCAAGTTGTTTGGCTGCCTATTTTCTAGTTCTTAGTTTAGAATTTGTTCAAACTACTCCTAGAAAGCTGAGCTCGACCCCTAGAGGTGGGGAAAGGAGTTAGATGGTCTAGATGGTCTATATTATGCTCTCTCCTTCTCATTTTCATGGTTGGACTCTTGTGTAAGGAAGCTTTATTGTATATTGTGCATCTATTTCTGCAATTGAAGGCAAGGAAAGCCAGGGTTTTACAGACATCTTTGAGGATTCTTGTGGATCTGATTGTTGATGGTGTGTTCTCTACATGTTCTTGTAAGTTTGTTTATGTGTTTCACATCTCTCTTATGCTTCTAAATTGGACAGATGAAGTGGTAAAGTTTGAACTCATGTTTTGACATGCTCAGCTTTTTAGTTTGTTCAATTTTAATGTTTTCTACTGTCTAGAGAGGATTCGAATTGTGTGTTTGCCCTCTTTAGCTTCTCCTCTATCATATCTGATCATCCATCTCAAATTAAGGCATCAGCACTCATTCCTACCTTGCCCCTTAGATCCCCCTGTGAAAACTGTGCTCAATCCCCGCACCTTGAATTGCACTTCCACCAATTGCCACCAAAAACCCCAAAAAATCTTTAAATCAACCCCCTTATCAATTTACTAGCCTAAAATCTTTATTATTAATTGGTCAGCCTAATCATATTGAAAGATCTATCGAATCTGACCCGAGAGAGCCTTCTCATACCTCGTAGGGCTAGCTACGAGGTGAAATGGTTTGATGTAGCCTTGAGAGTTTGTCTATCTCAGCCTAGGTGAATTCCAAGCGCTAACATATTGGCGACCATACTGGGGAGAACAAACTTGTTTGTGGGTTGATGTGTTTGTTTCATAAGTCTTAGACGGAGCCTGAAGTTACGCCAGATCTGATGCTGATGGTGGACAGCAGTCAGACACTTATGCAGGCTGAATCATTCACCTGGCGACTCCAACTCGATCCAGACATTCCAGTGCCATTTGATATGTTCATGCAATGGTAGGGTATGTGGCAAACCCTGCACTGTGTGAAGCTCTAAACGAATTTAGAGAAAGCTTAGTGGATGTTGAAATTAATGAAGAAGTTTTAAGTTTTTTCTTTCAATGTTTGAAATCTCCGAATTATCATCCTAGCGTCTGTGAGTTACTTGTTGAAAGAATTGAAGATGAGATTCAATGGTTAGATGAGCAGATCCACTCTTATGATTTCCAAGACCCTAAAAAGTTCTTGGAAATCCTTCCTCCATCGAAACAAGAAATCATAGACTTGCCTATAGAGGTTTACATTGACACTGTGCAGCTGGAAGTATGTATTGCAGAGTTGGGGCAGCCAACAGAGGCCGGTTTCCGTGATCCTATTGCAGCATACATGGACACATTTTTCAGCTTGATTGACCGATCGGGCTGTCTTCTCGGTGACCAGGATCAGTATGTGCATGAAGGGCTGCCAGTAATTGCATCTGTGACTTCGTGGCAGCATTCTCAAGCGGCTTCATTTCCAGGTTTACTCGAGTGGTTAATTTGGCATTTTAGCATTACTTGATCTATTATTTGTACAGCAGATTAGAGTAGGTTTTGTAAATAAATAAGCAGCCACAAGGGCAGCATCTTGTTTTAGTTTGCTTGAAGATTGTTTGAGTTCAGTTTCAGTGTGAAAATAAGTCAAGTGTTGATTTGTTGATGATGACTCCATTGCCCAATGGTGGAGGCACGGTCTGCTCTCCCAAAGTTCTGCGGTTCTTGGCACCTCCAGGAAGCTGCAGCTGCCATCCCAAATGGAGCCGATGTTAGACTCTGTCTTATATCAGAGATTGATTCTTCTTCAAAACCGGGTTTTGAAGAAGAAATCATTAATGTTGCTTTTCAGATTATGTAATTTATCTTCAGCTCTTCTTAAGGCAGCAGCAAACTTCAAAAACTCCTACCTGCACAAACACAATTTCAAAGCATCATTTATATATATTTTGTGGAGAGCAGGTATTGCAAAATGCAGGTATATATTTTGGTTGTCTTTATGGTGTTACAGCTCCATTGCAGTTGGATGACAGTGAAGAGATTCATGTGGCTGAGGCCATGGTGGCAGAGTGGAAAGAGTTTTTATGGGATGTGCCAGAAGAACAGGCTGCTTTGTGGGGCCACTGTCAAGATCTTTTTAAAAAATACTCCTTTCCCCCATTGCAGGCGGGTATGTTCTTCCTGAAGCATGCAGAAGCTATTGAAAAGGATGTTCCAGCATTAGAGCTGCATGGAATGCTGTTGCTTGCATTACAGTGGTTAAGTGGCAGCATGACACAGTCGCAGCCGGTCTATCCCTTACATTTGCTTCGAGAAATTGAAACTAGAGTGTGGCTTCTAGCTGTGGAATCTGAAGCAGAGATGAAGAATGGAAAGGCCATTTTTCAGATTCCAAATGTTTATTTGAGGTCAAACCAGGAATGTAATATAGGAAATAATGCTAGTGTCATTGACCACACAGCAAGTATCATTGCAATAATGGATAGTCACTTGAACATCATCAGAGCAAGATCTACAGATCAAATTGATAACAAGGAAATTAGCAAGTCAGATAATCGTAATCCACACATAGTAGACATTAGTTTCACTAATGTGTCTGGTGGTGGCTCAAAACCAAAACGAAGGAACAGAGGGTATGTACTTCATAAACGAGCTCCACTTGATAGTGCAGAAAGAGGTCAGAGTGACACTGAAGATAATCTATTATCTTCTATATCTCCTATCAGAAGTAATGAACATGGGGGTGTTTTTCCATCATTTGAGGAAAATATAAAGATAGAGGCAGCTCTTGCAGGATGGGAAGAAAGGGTCGTAGCAGCAGAACTTGAAAGGGCTGTGTTATCACTTCTAGAGGTTGGTCAAATAGCTGCAGCAAAACAGCTCCAACACAAACTTTCACCAACATATGTACCATCAGAGCTCTTACTTATAGAGGAAGCTTTGAAAGTTGCAGAGATTTCCAATCCTAATATGAATGGATATGTTACATTGCCAATGACCAAGTGTCCGGCATTTGCATTACTCCAGTTTTTGAATGTAACAGAAAACATCAATATGAGGACACCTTTAGAGGTATTAGAAGTGATTGCAACTAAATGCTGTGAAGGATGTGGAAGAGGTTTATGCAAGAGGATAATAGCGGTGGTGAAGATTGCCAATTTTCTAGAGCTGTCATTTTCTGAAGCATTCCAGAAGCAGCCAATTGAACTTCTTCAGCTTCTTTCTCTCAAAGCCCAAGATTCACTAGAGGAAGCTAAACTTCTTGTTGAGACTCACTCAATGCCTGCAGCAAGCATTGCACGTATTCTTGCAGAATCATTTTTGAAGGGCCTTTTGGCAGCACACCGTGGTGGATACATGGAATCATCACAAAGAGAGGAAGGACCTGCTCCTCTTTTATGGAGAGCCTCTGATTTCTTAAAGTGGGCAGAATTGTGTCCTTCTGAGCCAGAACTTGGGCATGCCTTAATGCGGTTGGTCATAACTGGTCATGACATGCCTCATGCCTGTGAGGTTGAGTTGCTCATTTTGGCGTACCATTTCTACAAGACATCTGCATGTCTTGATGGAGTGGATGTTCTTGTGGCCCTTGCAGCAACACGAGTTGAGTCATATGTTGCAGAAGGGGATTTTTCGTGTTTGGCTCGCTTGGTGACAGGAGTTGGGAATTTCCATGCTCTGTATTTCATGCTGGATATTCTCATTGAAAATGGTCAGCTTGAGCTCCTTCTTCAAAAATATGCCGTGGCAGATGCAACAACAGAATCGGCAGAAGCTATCAGAGGTTTCCGGATGGCTGTTCTTTCAGCTCTGAAGCATTTCAACCCTGATGATCTTGATGCATTTGCCATGGTATACAATCATTTTGATATGAAACATGAAATGTCGGCTCTGTTGGAGTCATGTGCACAGAAGACCCTAGATCAATGGCTTCAGCGTCGTGATAAAGAACAGAGTGAGGAGTTGTTAGAAATGATGCGCTTCTATGTAGAAGCCGCTGAAGTTTACTCAAGCATAGATGCAGGAAATAAAGCAAGATGGTCTTGTGCACAAGCATCATTAGTTTCCCTCCAAATACGAATGCCAGATACCATGTGGCTTAATCGTTCTGAAACAAATGCACGGCGAACTCTTGTTGAACAGTGCCGATTTCAGGAAGCGCTGATTATGGCAGAGGCATATAACTTGAACCAATCGGGAGAGTGGGTTCTAGTATTATGGAATCAAATGCTGTGCCCAGATTTGATAGACCAGTTCTTAACTGAATTTGTTTCAGTGCTATGCTGATGCACTTAATGACACTGAAGAACATAGTCACGACAATATGCCTTCTTTCTTATCCAAAAAGGAAGAGCAAATCAATAATTTTGATGAAAGAGAATTTACTCCCTCAAAACAACGACTGGAGACTAATGGATCAGATAGCCGAGAAGATAATGGTGTTATCTTTAGGGAAACTACAGCTTGCTTTCCAGATACAAGCATTTCAAAATGCCTTACAAGTGTTGAAACCGTAGAAGACCGCGTGGCTGGCCAGTTGTGAACATGGGAGAATTGTGTCATCAATGGGAGCCTGCGTAATAGAGAAATAAGATTCGATCTTCTATTAATAGCTTTAGTTAAATCTCCAGGTGGATCTACGCCCCAGTTGATATCTTTAAATGGCCATCAGAGGATTTTAAACCGCATTGAGTTGTTGATACATAAGTCGTTGTTTTATAGAACCTTCTGCATATGAATTAAAGCTATCAGTTACGTGGCAATCGTTGCAAAGTGGCATTCAAAAGTGCGATTACCTATTTCTATCATCAGCTAGTTGTCGCTGGAATAATGGAAGGCTTTTCTATCTTTAGGAGCAGATGGAGGATTCTCCTCTATTTTTATGGCTTTAGTTAAAACAGCGCCTCTGTTTTGGGCAGCAGTTTACTTTTAATGTATTTATTATAAAAACAAATTCATTTTGTAAGGAGAGGAGAGAGTGAAGGAGGGAGAGTTTTTTCTGAGCGCTGGGAGCTGCTGGAGAAGCAGAGAGCTTTTTATTGTACAGTTTTATGACAGAGAATTTAATGGAATTTCACAGCTCTGTTTGCCGAGATTCATGTGGTATGTTGATTTAGCATAAGTTTTTCCCTTTGTCTCATATGTAATCAGTTATGTTCCATTTCATTTCATGACCCTTTCAAGCCGAACAAATGAAGTGATTAGGTAGGAATTCATAGTATTATATGCTCCTCCTATAAGTTTGTTCGCATTCGATGTTTTCTACTGTTTAAGGAGGATTCAGAGTTATTGTCTGCCCTCCTTAGCTCCTCACCAGTCTTGCCATCCCATTTGAAACCAGATTTGGTGTTAAATTGCATGCCTACCTTGCCTTAGTTGATAACCTATGTAGTCATTATATTTTTATGTTTGAAGCTGTGATTTTGCCCATGCAGCCCAGAAAAGCCCCGTCATTCCATTAAAAAACCCCAAAAATCATTAAAACCAAACCCCCTATCAATTTACTAGCCTAAAATCCTTATTCTTAATTGGTCAGCCTAATCATATTGAAAGATCTATCAAATCTGACCCGAGAGAGCCTTCTCATACCTCGTAGGGCTAGCTACGAGGTGAAATGGTTTGATGTAGCCTTGAAGGTTTACCTTTTCAGCCTGAGGTGAAATCTCAAGCGCTAACACCACCAAAAGTTGGTTTTCAAGCATCGACTAAGTGAGGGAATTGCTTTCTCACTTGTGCAATCTCAATCCACTTTGCACTGCCTGGATTTGAACCTTTGAGTCCAATCCTGAGGTACTCCACATCTCCCCTGCACGTTGTCCTCACCTTCCTATCCAGCACTGTGTCTTCCTGCAATTCATTAAGATATTCAGGTAGCAGGTCATCTATAGAAGGCAATTGACTTTGCTCTTCAGGGTCCTCAATCATTGAAGGTTCAAACAATCTCAAGCAATCTACATTTATGACTAAGTAGATGTGCATGTAAGCTGGTAAATCAAGGTGAAAAGCATTTTCACCAATCTTCTCAAGTATCCTAAAGGGTCCATACCTGATAGGCTTTAGCTTTTTACCTTCACCTTGCATCCTGTCCTTGCTGATATACAGCTAGACCTAGTCTCCAACTTGAAAACTATGCTCCATTTGATGCTTGTCATGCCTAGCCTTGTACTTGTCTTGGATCTTTTACCGTTGTTCCTGTACTGCCTAGTGGATCTCCTGGATCTGTTCAATGAACCTAGTTGCCGTATCCACATCACTGTGTCCATCAACCATGGTATCTTTACCAAAGAAAAAATTCAAAGGAGACCTTGGTGTGAAACCAAAACAGGTCTCAAAAGGAGATCTCGGTGTAGAAGAGTGTTTTGCTTTGTTGTAAGCATGTTGCACATAACACAAGTGTTCATCCCAAAGCTTAGGATGTTTGCAACAATATCCCCTCAGTAACTAGATCACTATCCTGTTAACTACTTCTATCTGGCCATCTATTTGTGGATGAAAAGTTGTGCTTTTCTTCAATTTGGTGTCCATCAGTTCCCACAGACTCGACCAAAACTTCCCCAAAAATCGGGTGTCTCGATCAGATACAATAGAAGCAGGTAATCCAAAATGAACCCATACATGTTCAAAGAACAATTTTGCAGTCTGTTCAGCTATAATCTGTTTATTACAAGGTATCAAAATACACATTTTGTTGAACCTATCCACAACAACATATAGATAATCATGACCTTTCCTAGATTTAGGCAGTCCTCCAACAAAATCCATGGAAACACTTTCCCAAGGGTGAGAAGGAATTGGCAATGGAGTGTACAAGCCTAGTTTTCTGTTATTGGGCTTGCTTTTAGCACACATAGCACACCCTCTTACATATCTAGAAACCGTCTCATTCATTTTCGGCCAATAACAAAATCTTTGCAGCTGTGCAACTGTTTTACTTACCCCAAAGTGACCTGATATCAGAGAAGTGTGTGCTTCCCTAATTATCTTTACTCTCTTAGTTTTTGGAATGCAGAGTTTCCCACAATGATATAAGAGTCGGTCCTTCACATGATAGTCCAATTCTTCTACTCTTTTGCCTTGACTCAAAGTTGCATATACATCTTTAAAGTCCATATCTTGAGCATATTGTTCAATGTAGCTTTCATGTAGTATAGAATTATGCTTAAGTATGGTAGATGCATTTATAATGGGTCTAGATAACATGTCTGCAACCTTATTATGTATGCCCTTTTTATATCTGATGACTAAATGAAACTATTGTAGAAACCCCATCCATCTGTAATGTCTTGATTGCTGCAACTTAGTTTGGGAGTGCAAATATTGAAGTGGTTGATGATCAGTATGTATTACTGTCTCTTTGCCCATTAAGTAATGTTTCCACTTTTTCACATTCTGAACTAATGCATACAATTCTTTATCATATGTAGGATAGTTAACTATTGCAGGATTAAAAGTTTCAGAACGATAACATATGGGTTTACCGTGTTGTGTCAACACTGCTCCCATGGCATAGTCACTGGCATCAGTTTGGATCTCAAATGGTCTTTGTAGATTTGGCAGTGCTAGTACAAGTGTTGTACTAATCTTTTCTTTCAAGGTGTCGAAGGCTTTCTGATGTTTTCCTCCCCACTGAAACACCTTATGCAATCTTGTTAAAGCATGTAAGGGAGCTGCAATTGAGGAAAAGTTAGAAATGAACTTCCTCCAATATTGTGCTGCTCCTAAGAAGCTTCTTACTTCTGTAGCAGACCTGGGTTCAGGCCAGTTCACAATGACTGCCACTTTAGAGGGATCTATTTTCAATTCACCTCCCCCTACTATATGACCCAAGCAGTTTAGAGATGTTTTTCCAAATTCACATTTTGAGAGTTTAACATAAAGTTTTTCTCTTTTCAAAACATCTAGTGTCTACTTAACATGTTTTAAATTTTCTTCTCACGTCTTACTAAATATCAGAATGTCATCCAGGTACACAATAACAAAATCATCAAGAAAAGGTCTGAGTACATCATTCATTACTCTCATGAAAGTAGCAGGAGCATTAGTTAAGCCAAAAGGCATAACCAGCCATTCATACAATCCTTGCTTTGTTTTGAAAGCAATCTTCCATGCATCTTGCTCTGCAACGTTGACCTGATGGTATCCACTATGCAAATCCAGCTTGGTGAAATAAACAGCTTCCCTCAATTGATCTAAAAGATCATCTATGCGAGGAAGGGGATAACGATTTTTGATTGTTATCTTATTTAGTGCTCGGTAGTCAATGCACATTCTCCATGAGCCATCTTTCTTTCTCACCAAAACAATTGGTGACCCACATGGTGATGTGCTAGGCTTGATGAACCCTTTCTCGAGCAACTCCTGCACCTGCTTCTTGATTTCAGCATTCTCTAAAGCAGACAACCTTTTATACCTGTGGCTGCAATAGTTGTTTCATCTCCCGAGTCTGACCCCAAATCTTTCTAAATAGCTGCAGCAATCTTCTTCTTCTTTCCCTCTGACTTTTTAGGCCTCAGCTCTGGATGCAGAATCCAACAATACTCATCATCATGCCCATCCTTTTTACAGTGAGTGCATGAATCTTTGCTTTTCTGTGCAGTGTTAGCCTTCCTTGCTTTCCACTTCTGCGTTCTTTTCTCCTTGCTCTTGCTTGTAGTGGGTTGGGATGGTCCCCCAACTTCTGGATTTCCATTCTTTCCTCTAGCTTCTAGATGAGTAGCTTGTACAGATACCTCATCTATACTAGTGGGATTAAACATGAGGATGGTATGCCTCATGTAGCTGTGCAGACCACCAATGTACTTCAAAAGAGTCTCTGGTGAGTCTAATGAGATACCCAACATCAATGCTCTCTTTCTAAATTCTTGAGTATACCCTTGAACACTTTGCCCTTTCAAGTGTCGAAGAGTTTGCCAACTCATCATGGCTTGTTGCAGGTAGGCCAATGGGTAGAACTACTTTTTGATTGTAGAAACAAATTCACTCCAGACAAAGATAGTCTTACCATGTCTTTTCATATCAGCTTGGGTTCTGCCTTCCCACCAAACCAAGGCAGTGCCTCCTAGGCGTAGGCTTGCTAGCTAAATCTTACTCTTGTCTGAGTCTATGTTCTGTACCCTACAATACACATCAATTTGTCTAATCCAATTGTCCAACTTTTCAACATTTAGCTCTCCATCATATATAGGCAAATCAAATTTAACATCTAGGTTGATCAAAGATGCTTTCTTGTTATGCACAGGGCTATTAGGAGGTGTGAGAAAGCTTTCCTCTTTCCCTTTTCCCTTGGAGTGTTCATGGAAATGAGACTCATCTTCTTCTTTATCTTGTTTAGGACCTGAGGAGTCTTCATCCTTATGCTTTCTAAAGTCCTTGTAAATTTCTTCTACCGTAGACTTTATAGCTAGGAAACTTTCTATGAATTGAGGCTCTGGCCCCACAGAACCTTCCTCTAACATTGTCTTCCAAGGATAGACTCTCCCAATTTCAGGATTAGTTTCCACCAACTCTCCTTCTCCTAATTTGAGCTTTGATCTAGTGAGCATTCACAGCTAAACCAACAAAAGCTTATCTAACCTTACAGCCTAAAGCTCTGACACCACTTGATCTGATGATCACCCTATGAGTGACTTTAGTTAAAGATTTATTGAATAAAGGTATTACAGACTCATGTGTTGGTGTGTGTGTGTGTCTATGTTATTTAAGCAATGGATCAATCAGATTGCAAATACACAGACACTTGAAATGGAAAGACAACAGAGAAATACAGTAAGAAAATACAAGAACACAATAAATTAATAAGGAGTTCACCCTATCCTCCAGGGCTACATCTCCGGTCCAGCTCTCAGTGGTGGCCTTATTTTATTGTGTCTTAAGCAGAGAATTACAATGCAGGAGCTCAATATGAGTCACCTGAAACAGATTTGCTTGGCAGGGTGGTTCTTGGATTCCCCAAGCCACTGGAGTTCACAGACTCTGTTTGCCTACTAGCTCTGGTCTACAATGGAGAGAGCCCAATGTGATGCTCAGTCTGGACAGATCCTCTCTGGGATGGCTTGAATCCCTCAAGCTCTTTGGTGCTTGACGCTGCCTTTAGTCAGCTCGGCCCTCTGTCCTCTTTCTGCTTTTGCTTCACTGTCTTCTTTTCTTCTTTGTCTTTTGTCTTCCTCTCTGTGTTCTGACCTCCCCTTGGGGTTCTCTATCCCTCTCTGTCTCTTTTTATATGTCTCGTCTGTCTTCTTCTCTCTGTTCATGGCTTTAAGTCCATTCATTCCCATGTCTGTTCAGTTCCTCTTCCGTTTGCGTCGAATTTCCTTCTACAGCTGTGCTTGGAGTTCCCTGGCTTGGCGTCATCATCGGCTCACAGGGAGTGGCCACATGTCCTCCTGTAACGTGCCAGCCTACTTCGTCGGTTCAATTCTTCAGTTACGTCATGGAATGAGTCTTCCTCCACTGTGGCAGTCAAACGGACCTCAAATCTTTACAAACTGCGGCTTAATCCCTCGTCGATTCCGCTTCTCCATCAGGCGCGATCTTAGCCATCTGATCTAGATCCCCCAGATCCAACGCCGTCTGCTCATTTCACGTGGTTGACTTGCTCGACCTTTAGCACATGATCAACGGTGGTTTTCTCTCTCCTCCACTTGCCACACATCGATCACTGAGTGGGATCGCTCCGCTTCCATCAAAAACCACTTACCATTCAAGGACCCACCGATCACTACCACCGGTTTCAGAGTGGGTCCCGCTTGTAGCTTTTAGCCCTTCTGCCTTTTTCCCTATGGTTCTTCGACTCCCCACATGACCGAGTGCTCAGGGCTTCCCCATTTCGAGCCTTTTCGCCTAGCGATGCACGATTACGCTAATCGTGCATCAAAAACCTCCTTTATTTCCCGATCCAGGCCTCCCAGCGGCTAATTTCACCTCCCGTGTAGTCTCCGTGGGCCTCGGTCAGCGCACTTTGACCGAGGTCCTTGTCGTTCCATGCTGACTGCAATTGCCACTGGTTCAGGGTGTTTTTGATTGCTGTTTTGATTTCTTTGATGTTCTTCCCAACTTGATATAGTCATGGTTCCTTTGACAGTTCTTTATGGATCTAATTCGGATCACGACCTTCCCACTGAAAAAGATTTTGGACCACCAAAAGTTGGGTTTGAAGCATCGACTAAGTGAGGGTATTGCTTTCTCACTTGTCCAATCTCAACCCACTTTTCAATACTTGGCTTTGAAACTTTGAGTCCAATCCTGAGGTACTCCACATCTCCCCTGTGCGTTGTCCTCACCTTCCTGTCCAGCACTGTGTCTTCCTACAATTCATTAAGATATTCAGGTAGAAGGTCATCTATAGAAGACAATTGATTTTGCTCTTCAGGGTCCTCAATCATTGAAGGTTCAAACAATCACAAGCAATCTGCATTTATGAATGAGTAGATGTGCATGTAAGCTGGTAAATCAAGGTGAAAAGCATTTTCACCAATCTTCTCAAGTATCCTAAAGGGTCCATACCTGATAGGCTTTAGCTTTTTACCTTCACCTTGCATCCTCTCCTTGCTGATATACAGCCAGACCTGGTCTCCAACTTGAAAACTATGCTCCATCTGATGCTTGTCATGCCTAGCCTTGTACTTGGCTTGGCTCTTTTCCAGCTGTTCCTGTACTGCTTGGTGGATCTCCTGGATCTGTTCAATGAACCTAGTTGCCTTATCCACATCATTGTGTCCATCAACCATGGCATCTTTACCAAAGACAAAATCCAAAGGAGGCCATGGTGTGAAACCAAAACAGGACTCAAAAGGATATATCGGTGTAGAAGAGTGTTTTGCTATGTTGTAAGCATGTTGCACATAACACAAGTGTTCATCCCAAAGCTTAGGATGTTTGCTGCAATATTCTCTCAGTAAGTGGATCACTTTCCTGTTAACTACTATCTGGCCATCTGTTTGTGGATGAAAAGTTGTGCTTTTCTTCAGTTTGGTGTCCATCAATTCACATAGACTCGACCAAAACTTCCCCACAAATCGGGTGTCTCAATCAGATACAATAGAAGTGGGTAATCCAAAATGAACCCATACATGTTCAAATAACAATTTTGCAGTCTGTTCAGCTGTAATTTGTTTATTACAACGTATCAAAATACACATTTTGTTGAACCTATCCACAACAACATATAGATAATCATGACCTTTCCTAGATTTAGGCAGTCCTCCAACAAAATCCATGGAAACACTTTCCCAAGGGTGAGAAGGAACTGGCAATGGAGTGTACAAGCCTAGTTTTCTGTTACTGGGCTTGCTTTTAGCACACATATCACACCCTCTTACATATCTAGAAACTTTCTCATTCATTTTCGGCCAATAACAAAATGCAACTGTTTTACTTACCCCAAAGTGACTTGATATTAGAGAAGTGTGTTTTTCCCTAATTATCTTTACTCTCTTAGTTTGTGGAATGCAGAGTTTCCCACAATGATATAAGAGTCGGTCCTTCACGTGATAGTCCAATTCTTCTACTCTTTTTCCTTGACTTAAAGTTGCATATACATCCTTAAAGTCGATATCTTGAGCATATTGTTCAATGTAGCTTTCATGTAGTATAGAATTATGCTTAAGTATGGTAGATGCATTTATAATGGGTCTAGATAACAAGTCTGCAACCTTATTATGTATGCCCTTTTTATATCTGATGACTAAATGAAACTGTTGTAGAAACTCCATCCATCTGTAATGTCTTGATTGCTGCAACTTAGTTTGGGAGTAAAAATATTGAAGTGGTTGATGATCAGTATGTATTACTGTCTCTTTGCCCATTAAGTAATGTTTCCACTTTTTCACACTCTGAACTAATGCATACAATTATTTATCATATGTAGGATAGTTAATTATTGCAGGATTAAAAGTCTCAGAATGATAACATATGGGTTTACCGTGCTGTGTCAACATTGCTCCCATGGCATAGTCACTGGCATCAGTTTGGATCTCAAATGGTATTTGTAGATTTGGCAGTGCTAGTACAGGTGTTGGATTAATATTTTCTTTCAAGGTGTCGAAGGCTTTCTGATGTTTGCCTCCCCACTGAAACACCTTATTCAATCTTGTTAAAGCATGTAAGGGAGCTGCAATTGAGGAAAAGTTAGAAATGAACTTCCTCCAATATTGTGCTGCTCCTAAGAAGCTTCTTACTTCTGTAGCAGACCTGGGTTCAGGCCAGTTCACAATGACTACCACTTTAGAGGGATCTATTTTCAATTCACCTCCCCTGACCCAAGTAGTTTAGAGATGTTTTGCCAAATTCACATTTTGAGAGTTTAACATAAAGTTTTTCTCTTTTCAAAACATATAGTGTCTACTTAACATGCTTTAAATGTTATTCCCATGTTTTACTAAAAATCAAAATGTCATCCAGGTACACAATAACAAAATCATCAAGAAAAGGTCTGAGTACATCATTCAATAATCTCATGAAAGTAGCAGGAGCATTAGTTAAGCCAAAAGGCATAACCAGCCATTCATACAATCCATGCTTTGTTTTGAAAGTAGTCTTCCATGCATCTTGCTCTGCAACCTTGACCTGATGGTATCCACTATGCAAATCTAGCTTGGTGAAATAAACAACTTCCCTCAATTGATCTAAAAGATCATCTATGCGAGGAAGGGGATAACGATTTTTTATTGTTATCTTATTTAGTGCTCGGTAGTCAATGCACATTCTCCACAAGTCATCTTTCTTTCTCACCAAAACAATTGGTGACCCACATGGTGATGTGCTAGGCTTGATGAACCCTTTCTCGAGCAACTCCTACACCTGCTTCTTGATTGCAGCATTCTCTAAAGCAGACAACCTTTTATACTTGTGGCTACAATAGTTATTTCAGCTCCCGAGTCTGACCCCAAATCTTTCTAAATAGCTGCAGCAATCTTCTTCTTCTTGCCCTTGAACTTCTTAGGCCTCAGCTCTGGATGCAGAATCCAACAATGCTCATCATCATGCCCATCCTTTTTACAGTGAGTGCATGAAGCTTTGCTTTTCTGTGCAGTGTTAGCCTTCCTTGCTTTCCACTTCTGCTTTCTTTTCTCCTTGCTCTTGCTTGTAGTGGGTTGGGATGGTCCCCCAACTTCTGGATTTCCATTCTTTCCTCTAGCTTCAAGATGAGTAGCTTGTACATATACCTCATCTATACTAGTGGGATTAAACATGAGGATGGTATGTGTTATAGACATTTTTGTGCCTTACAACATTGAGCATGAAATGTCCATAATCTAAGGGATCCAAAGTCCCTAAACATGTTGTTCCTACCCCTAGAGGAACAAGGCTAACAAACCACAGCAATTCACAGAAGTTCTCCACCAGAAACTGCTCAAAAACAAGTCAATTCAGAGGCTCCACTAGCTGTCTGCGCTGAAATGCAAAGTCTGCACTGGCTACCTGCACTGCAACGCAGGTAGAAGCACTACCAGGGTGCGCTGAGCGGGAATTGACAAATGGCAGGTTCATTCAACGAGGTGTCAAGACCCTGGAAGCTTCCAGAATCTTCCTCAATGACACTTGCCTCAGTGAATTCGACTGGTGATGAGTAAGAGGTTCTCAATCTCCAAGTGGAAGCAAGAACTGACAGAGGGAGAGGACACTAGTCAGATCTCAAGTTGACTCATCCTCTCTCCAAACATCTATATATGGATCTCTCCTCCATGAGATCTCAGGCTGGAATTTTATTATTGCAAAGAATTGATGTTGGTTTGAGACTGGAATCATTGGGTGCTTAATGCTTTGAAGGGAGGTGAAGATAGGAATTCCATTTGCTGGGAAGGAGATGCTGGATTGGAGCCTTCTTGGTTGTATCTCTTCTTGAACCTTGTTATTCATCAATAAAGCTATCTTGGTTTCTCCTATATATTGATGTATCTTTGATGTATGATTGCATTAGTATGTTTAGTTTATTTCTAATCCTGAACTAGTTATGAATATGAATCTATGTCTTTGTGTAGTGTTCTCTTCTTGTGATCTTGCAGAGACATGTTGAAGCTGGGCGAGCGAGAAGGCAAGTAGCTAGGAACTCTCAAAGAGAAGAGAAACCGGATCGAGGGACAAACGGAAGACACCGGTTAGTCCATCCATCTCTCTTCATTCTTAATTCATAAAGGAAGAATACTAGAATAGTTGTCTCTGTTTGTTGCTAAGGCACTGTCACACCTTAGGTGGATAGGATCGTCCTGCATAGGCATTTTTCCCCACAACAAATTGGCGACTCCACTAGGGAGATCTGTTTAGTCATTTTATTTGTGTCTCTATCATTGTTTGTTTCATAGACTCAACAGCAACAATCGAACTGCATCTGCTATTCTCAGATGCAAAGTAGACAGCTGCTGCTTTGATCCAATCACTGGATTTGTCTATGATCTGAAAAATGGACTCACAAATGATTTGATGATCCTTTGTGATAGATCTTAGCCCTCCCTCAAAGCATCCCTTTGATAGTACCTTGCTTGTTGCTTTTATTTGGCCTGAAACCGTAGATTAATCAGCAAACTGTGACCCAGAACCCAGTGAGAAACTCTCGTTTCTCCTTTAGCGCAGACCCTGTGAAGAGGTTCTGCATTTCAATGCAGGTCCCGTGAAGGCTACCTGCGCTGAATGTCAAAACCCCTATGTTGAGGGTGCGTTGATCCAGTTAGGCCTTGTGCAGCTGGGGTTCTCTGCTCTGTTTTGCCTTGTTTTGATCTCTGATTTTTGCAGCCTGTAACCAGCATAGGTACCTGTCTGATAACTCCTTTTCTCTGCTTAAATTCTGCCTCCTTTTGTACAAAAAGACTGTGAGTGTTTTTATGTGTTTGTGGCGTCATTTACAGTTTTCCTTTGCAAGAGTGAAATAATCATCCTGTAACCCTTGATTCAGATCTGTTGATTGTGATCTTAGGAGAGAGTTCATTGGCTGTTTATAGTTGATTATACATTTACTTTTGCTTGTGGTTTGAGTTTGTCTCTTTTAAGTGTCGAAACAAGTGTTCATTTCGAAAGTCGTAAAGTGTTGTATTCTCTTCTACCCTTTCTGATTTCGAAAAAGTAAACTTGTTTGTATTTGTCATTTAAAAGCAAATTCAAAGTTGTACAAAAAGCTTTCTTTTTAGGCATCATTATTAAGAAAGCGGAAAACAAACACCTGCATTGTGCATTTGCATCTTGATAGTTTGCATGCTTGATTTAGGAAAAGTGCATTAGAGTGTGCTGATTGCTCTTTGAGAAAAGATGGTGTCTTTCTTTTCCCTTTGTAGCTAGGATTTTCATAGTTGAAAAGATATAAAGCTTGCTTATCATCTCTAGACTGCATTTAGGAATTGTATCATACATCTCGTGGTGATCCAGAAAGGCAAACTTCTAAAAAGATCAACTTAAAATAAATTGAATGAACTTAACAACGCTTTGCAACATAACGCACAGCATAGAGGTCTAGGCTAGAGACGTGTTCCGGCGTCGTAAAGCCTGGTGACTGTCGATCTCGTTGATGGTGGGTGATTCCTCCTGAGGGACGATAGCGCCAGTACGGATTGTGCTCCCACGTATATATTGGGAGACCCCTATAGGAATAAAACCTTTATCCATAGGAAGCCGTGTTGACCGCCCTACTGATCGCAATGCACTGAACACAACATTCAGGAAGATCGACCGCCCGTACCCTAAAAAGTATTCTGCGGTTTTGCGAAAAGTTTGGCACATCCTCTGCCTAGAACTCCAGAGCAGTTCCTTTTGGCCTTTTTCAGACTCTATAGCGGAAAAAGTCGATCCGAGCATTTGTCACTTCGGGCTCGTTAAAACATCGAAGGAGACTAGAGTCATCTTTAGCTTTTTCTCGACTCTTTAAAATTGAAAAAGCAAGTTGTGTCTAAGCGTCGTTAAAAATTTATTTTAAACGGAACAATCACCCTTTATTCCTGCGTTGATCTTTAGGTTGAGAAAATGGAGCCCACTAACCAAGGAATTCCCCTTGGTGGAAATCCTAGTCCCTTCTCCTCTTGGGGAGATGTTGGTGCGCCCCATATGGCCACATTGTCGCTTCCAGGACTGATAATTGGCCTGCCGGTCTGGCTCTTTTCAACCAATGTCGTTCAGAACACCACTATTCCTGAACAGTCGAGTCAACAGTTAGACCAGACCAGAGTTACCCACCAGCCTTTTACTTCATCTAATTCTTCCTCTCTTCCTTCCTCTTCGCTTGACGGAACTGGTAAAACAAAAAACCAAATTCCTAAGGAGAAGAAGGAAAAGAAGAAGAAAGAGAAGAAGAAGAAGGAGCCAAAAGCGACTGGGGGCAAACAAGTGTCATCTGGCAAAAATCCGCACACAACACTGACTAAGCCTAAATCGCCATGTGTCATATGCAAAGGAGACCACTTCCACAGAGATTGTCCCTGCATCCCTCAGATACTAAGGGACTGGTCTCCCCGTTTGCACAATTCGGTGGCGTCAACCTCTGATAGCCATGTTGACAGCACACCGTCAACTAGTGAAAGTGAAGCCACAGGACAGAGAGGGAAAGCTAGATTTCCCTGCAAACTGTGTGAAGGCGACCATGCCATCCACCGTTGTCCCTTCTTAGACGAGGCTAAAAGAGTTTTGGAAGATCGCCCGATTTTACGAGCGCAACTTCCTCCTGGATATCAAAAACTCCTGCCAAGTCCTTCACTAGTTGAGAACCCGGTTGGCCCGCTCAAGTGGTCAGCCGAAGCACCTATCATTGAAGATGAACCGTCTGAATCCATACCTGATGAAAGTCAAAAGGTTGAAGCGGCAGTTGACCCGGTTTTGCCTTCAGAGGTTCTATCTTCGAATGATACCATCACAGAGGAGAATAAAGACGACACCGTCCAAATTCTCTTCATCAACACAGACTCCGAATGAACAAGGGGGAAATTTGCCCATTCCTTTATCTCAGGAAGGAACTTCGTCAGAGTCATACCCGGCCGTCTATTCGGTCCCACCACCAAGCAACCTAGTTGTCTCGTTCGACTGGAACCAACTAGGCAGACCCCGTTTGCCAGCAAGCATACCATTCAGAATTATCGTTCAAATATACAGAATGGTAATGGCTGGCACCATCATTGATGAGGGGGCATCTGTGAGTATCCTTTCCTCTATTGCTTGGAAAGCGCTTGGTTCACCAGCGCTTTTGCCTGAAATGAGAAATCTATCAGGCTTCGATAAAGGAACCAGTCGACCTTTAGGGATCCTCCCCAATGTGCCCATAACATTGAAAGGGAAGACCGTTCAAATGAACGTGATGGTCGTTCAAGGACCCTTGGATTATAACCTACTCCTTGGACGAGACTATATATATTGCATGGGAGCCATCGTCTCCTCACTCTTTAGAGTAATGTGTTTTCCGCACGAAGGAAGAGTGGTCAAGCTCGTGGACCAACTTTCATTTCTCGGATCACGCATCGCAAATAGTCATACACCATCCCTAAATGGTCTCTTCACGAAAGAAATGTCTCAACCCACGGTCCGTCCTCCCGATGAGCGCGAGTGATTCGGAAGGATATGACTGGAACCCAGGGGGCATGCGTCCTAGTCTGCTTCGACAGGAAAAATTTGGGTATAGGGTAGGTTTCCGCGGGGGAATATGACTAGTCCGTACCCCGTCCGGCATGGAAGAGGGGTTGTTCTAGAATAAGATTCTTTTGTCAAAGTTATGTGAGTTGGCGGGCATCGTCGCTCACCTTTGTTTATCTCGGTAGACATCGCCGAAGAAGTGTTCTGTTTGAAAGATTAATGGAACAATCTTTGGGTAACCTGAAAGAGGTAGGCCTCTCTCGGTAAAACAAATGTTTTATTGGACTAAAGTAGGGGTAACCTTGAAACTCTGTTTTATACCTGGGGGCATGCAAACCTTTCGGAGTGCAAGCAAGGGGCGGCTATTTATTTTTTTAAATTTTTAGGTCCTCCCTTTAAACCTGTAGGTCTAACCCTTTAAACTCGTAGGATTAGTCGTTTCCGAACTTGCATAACGGAAGGATGCGGGGCATAGCTTTGGTAAGGCGCAAGCTCCATAAAAAATGGAATCTTACATGAGACATTCTTATCATATGACTGGATTTTCGAGCAGTTTTAGCACACAGTTCATGCTCGTTAAAAAATAAACGCAAGATCCGAGCAGTTTTAGCACATAGTTCATGCTCGTTAAAAAATAAACATAAGATCGAGCAAGTGTTTCAATCCGCGTTTAAGCTCATTAAAAAATGAACTACCCGGTAAATAGCCACTGCGAACGTAAATTATCAGCCATTAAAGCCTTGGTCGTGTTTGCACCGTCACCTCCACTTTTCCATTGGCCGATCATTCACCTCCATTTGATTGTTTACCCACTTTGAGGAACAGCTGCGAAGAGTGATTTCGCTAGCCATCCTTGTGACACTGCCGTGATTGGAAAATTCCAAGCCGTACCTGGAATCAGCTGCTAACCCGTTTTATCACTTGTTCCTCAAAAGACGAGTCTTCTTTAAGCTCTTTTCATCTGACTCGTAAAATATGAAAAGATTTCCGAGTTTTGGCCTTCCAACTCGTTAAAACGACTGGAAGTGCTATCCCTCCTCTAGATTTTAATCTTTTTGGACCTGAGGGATTATTGCACATAAAGATCGAGCGCTTGTTTTGTTCGGCTCGTTAAAACTATCGAAAACTCATCCCTTCTGTATTGTTTTATAATTTTTCGGACTTAAGGGATTTGATGACGAAAAAGGACTTTCGGAGTTGACTTTACGTACCTTTTCAGACTCTCTAAAAATGAAAAGGACTGAGTTATCTTTGTCGTTAGATTCGTTAAAATCATTAAATAGCGACAAACTTGTCTTTAGACGAGAACGAGTTTCAGTATCGCTAGGCTCGTTAAAACATAGCGATGGGCTTGCCCGAAGGGCAAGTTATAGAACAAGCATATGTTATCCTCCTCAAGCTTGACAAAAATAAAGAGGTACTGGTCAGCAATGACTGGGGAAAATTGGGAGAAACTCAAGAAAACTTTGATGGTAGCAAGTCGCTCTTGAACATGACACTTTTCCTCCGTACCACAATCGGGTTGGGTTATTTCATTCACCGGTCACACCACCATGGTCTCGCCATACCATCCATATTTGGGGTAATGCTACCGATCCATCGCATAAGTGTTGCCATATGTTCAAGAGAAGTCGTTCAGAGAAGTCAACCGTGTCCCATCCACTGCCGTACATTATCCTTCATCCTTTCATGGCCGCCACCCTGAATCATATGTCACAGATCGTTTTCACCTCCATCAAAATCATTAACTCCGTTCCGTGTCACTGATGTGGGATTCATTAAGACCCTCCTTTGACGGATCGCTTCTTGTCGACATCAGCTCATTATCCAAGAAGTGGATCTAGGAACAACCCCTTCAGTACTTTGAAGCTTGCATGCCTCAATGGCAAGTTTCTCACTTCCGACGACAGGTATACATCAATGACCTTCGACCGAAAGATTTTGCGTGGTGTTCAACGCCAAGTCCTTTATTCACACCACGTGAATTGTACTGCAGTACCTTGAGGGTCATTATCATTATCGGTGATTCCTCTCGTGCTTGTTAACGGTTTACCTCATTGACCGGTAATCAAGCGATGTCTTTCCATGTTCAAATTCAGAACATTTCTCACGTGGATCGACTTGTACTTAGAGTGAAGATCGAACGAGTTTGAAGACCCCGGATCTAGTTTCATCCATCCGGGCTGCGATATATATTCAGGAAATATAAAGACATTGACATGTACATCATTGCAGCAGATAATCATCCTACCCAAAGGATGATAATTTCATCAAAATTATCAGTCTACCATCAGACGATTGTCTGTTCTATGTACAGAAAAATGAATTTATAAAGCTGAGCATGGGAATGCCTGCCTCAGCTAGATCATGAAAGCAGTATGAAAAATAATGTATTGTATTGTATCTTATTACAGGTCTCCTCCCAGCATTGGATGAACTTCAGATCCTCCTGATAAAGCATTTCACCTGATAAACGGCCTCATACTTTAGGGGGCAACTGTTATAGACATTTTTGTGCCTTACAACATTGAGCATGAAATGTCCATAATCTAAGGGATCCAAAGTCCCTAAACATGTTGTTCCTACCCCTAGAGAAACAAGGCTAACAAACCACAGCAATTCACAGAAGTTCTCCACCAGAAATTGCTCAAAAACAAGTCAATTCAGGATCAATTCAGAGGCTCCACTAGCTGTCTGCGCTGAAATGCAAAGTCTGCACTGGCTACCTGCACTGCAATGCAAGTAGAAGCACTACCAGGGTGCGCTGAGCAGGAATTGACAAATGGCAGGTTCATTCAACGAGGTGTCAAGACCCTAGAAGCTTCCAGAATCTTCCTCAATGACACTTGCCTCAGTGAATTCGACTGGTGATGAGTAAGAGGTTCTCAATCTCCAAGTGGAAGCAAGAACTGACAGAGGGAGAGGACACTAGTCAGATCTCAAGTTGACTCATCCTCTCTCCAAACATCTATATATGGATCTCTCCTCCATGAGATCTCAGGCTGGAATTTTATTATTGCAAAGAATTGATGTTGGTTTGAGACTGGAATCATTGGGTGCTTAATGCTTTGAAGGGAGGTGAAGATAGTAATTCCATTTGCTGGGAAGGAGATGCTGGATTGGAGCCTTCTTGGTTGTATCTCTTCCTGAACCTTGTTATTCATCAATAAAGCTATCTTGGTTTCTCCTATATACTGATGTATCTTTGATGTATGATTGCATTAGTATGTTTAGTTTATTTCTAATCCTTAACTAGTTATGAATATGAATCTATGTCTTTGTGTAGTGTTCTCTTCTTGTGATCTTGCAGAGACCTGTTGAAGCTGGGCGAGCGAGAAGGCAAGTAGCTGGGAACTCTCAAAGAGAAGAGAAACCGGATCGAGGGACAAACAGAAGACACCGGTTAGTCCATCCATCTCTCTTCATTCTTAATTCATAAAGGAAGAATACTAGAATAGCTGTCTCTGTTTTTTGCTAAGGCACTGTCACACCTTAGGTGGATAGGATCGTCCTGCATAGGCATTTTTCCCCACAACAGTATGCCTCATGTAGCTGTGTAGACCACCAATCAACTTCAAAAGAGTCTCTGGTGAGTCTAATGAGATACCCAACATCAATGCTTTCTTTCTAAATTCTTGAGTATACCCTTGCACACTTTTCTCTTTCAACTGTCGAAGAGTTTGCCAACTCATAATGGCTTGTTGTAGGTAGGCCAATGGATAGAACTACTTTTTTATTGTAGAAACAAATTCACTTCAGATAGAGATAGTCTTACCATGTATTTTCATATCAGCTTGGGTTCTGCCTTCCCACCAAACCAAGGCAGTGCCTCCTAGGTGTAGGATTGCTAGCTGAATCTTACTCTTGTCCGAGTCTATGTTCTGTACCCTGCAATACACATCAATTTGTCTAATCCAATTGTCCAAAATTTCAACATTTAGCTCTCCATCATATATAGGCAAATCAAATTTAACATCTAGCTTGATCAAAGATGCTTTCTTGTTATGCACAGGGCTATTAGGAGGTGTGAGAAAGCTTTCCTCTTTCCCTTTTCCCTTGGAGTGGTCATGGAAATGAGACTCATCTTCTTCTTTATCTTGTTTAGGACTTGAGGAGTCTTCATCCTTATGCTTTCTAAAGTCCTTGTAAATTTCTTCTACCATAGACTTTATAGCTAGGAAACTTCATATGAATTTAGGGTCTAGCCCCACAGAACCTTCCTCTGACATTGTCTTCCGAGGATAGACTCTCCCAATTTTTCAGGATTAGTTTCCACCAACTCTCCTTCTCCTAATTTGAGCTTTGATCTAGTGAGCATTCACGGCTAAACCAACACAAGCTTATTTAACCTTATAGCCTAAAGCTCTGATACCACTTGATCCGATGATCACCCTATGAGTGACTTCAGTTAAAGATTTATTGAATAAAGGTATTACAGAATCATGTGCTGGTGTGTGTCTGTCTATGTTATTTAAGCAACGGATCTATCAGATTACAAATACACAAAGACTTGAAATGGAAAGACAACAGAGAAATACAGTAAGCAAATACAAGAACACAAGAAATTAATAAGGAGTTCACCCTATCCTCCAGGGCTACATCTCCGGTCCAGCTCTCAGTGGTGGCCTTATTTTATTGTGTCTTAAGCAGAGAATTACAATGTAGGAGCTCAATATGAGTCACCTGAAACAGATTTGCTTGGTAGGGTGGTTCTTGGATTCCCCAAGCCACTGGAGTGCACAGACTCTGTTTGCCTACCAGCTCTGTGACCTTCTGGTCTACAATGGAGAGAGCCCAATGTGGTGCTCAGTCCGAACAGATCCTCTCTGGGATGGCTTGAATCTCTCAAGCTCTCTAGTGCTTGATGCTGCCTTTGGTCAGCTCGGCCCTCTGTCTTCTTTCTGCTTTTGCTTCACTGTCTTCTTTGCTTCTCTGTCTTCTGTCTTCCTCTCTGTGTTCTGACCTCCTCTCGGGGTTCTCTGTCCCTCTCTGTCTCTTTGTATATGTCTCCGTCTGTCTTCTTCTCTCTGTTCATGGCTTTAAGGCCATTCATTCCCATGTCTGTTCAGTTCCTCTTCCGCCTTTGTCGAATCGCCTTCTACAGCTGCGCTTGGAGTTCCCTAGCTCAACGTCATCATTGGCTCACAGGGAGTGGCCACATGTCCTCCTGTAACGTGCCAGCCTACTTCGTTGGTTCAATTCTTTAGTTACGTTGTGGAATGAGTCTTGCTCCACTGTGGCGGTCAAACGAACATCAAATCTTTACAAACTGCGGCTTAATCCCTCGTCGATTTCGCTTCTCCATCGGGCGTGATCTTATCCGTCCGATTTGGATCCCCCAGATCCAACACCGTCCACTCATTTTGCTCGGTTGACTTGCTCGACCGTTAGCGCGCAATCAGCGACTTTTTTCTCTCTCCTCCGCTTGCCACGCATTGATCACTGAGTGGGATCGCTCTGCTTCCATCCAAAACCGCTTACTGTTCAAGGAGCCCCCGATCAATACCACCGGTTTCGGAGCGGGTACCACCTGTAGCTTTTAGCCCTTCTGCCTTTTGCCCTATGGTTCTCCGACTCCCCACGCAACCGAGTCCTCGGGGCTTCCCCATTTCTCGATCTGGGCCTCCCAGGGGCTAATTTCGCCTCCCGCACAGTCTCCATGGGCCTCGGTTAGCACGCTTTGACCGAGGTCCTCGTCGTTCCACACTGGCTTCCATTGCCACTGGTTCACGGTGTTTTTGATCGCTATTTTGATTTCTTTGATGTTCGTCCCGACCTGATACAGTCATGGTTCCTTTGACAGTTCTTTATGGATCCAATTCGGATCAGCCTTAGACAACTCGATCAGTCTTATCTCTGTTCCCCAAGTCGCTTGCTTGAACTCTCCAATAGATTCAACTCGTCCTACTATTAATGACCAACTCATACCATGAGAATGCGATCATCCGCAGGATCTTTCGTTCCTTGTATGAGGGTGAGATTATTTATTTCTCTTTTACAATTACAGGGTGGCACCCTAAGACTTGGATCTTTTCTAATATGGTGTCTTTGGCCTCACGGCCTCATGATTTCTACGTAATTATCCTTTTCGATTGGCCTCATGATTTCTACTTAACGAGCAAATGGGCTCTTGACTCTGTTCTCCTTTTCGATTAACCCTACACTGGATTGATGGCCTGCGACCAACATGTATGACCTCTCATTGGTTGTGTGGTACTACAACCTTCAAGCTCTTGCCCAAATCCCAACCATTGTGTAATTGGTCAACGTGATAAGAACCAATGCAGTCTCTTTGCAGTGACGCCAAACTCCCCTGTGATTAACCTTGCCACTTTCTAACACTCGACCAAGGAAACTCCAATCGATTCTCCTCACGACCCTCCAACACTTGCATGTTAGATGTATGGGCCCCATCGCCTTGAGACTCATGCTTGTTCTGCCTGTGTTTCCCTAAAAATGACTATGAGGGAAGTTGATTGACCACTTGACCTCCAATACCTATGTGCCTCTTAAACATTGATGTAATGCTTCTTGGATGCAAAAAATGGCCCTGCAACAATGATGCGATAACCAATCCCTAGATAAAAGCTTGACTTCTTAATTCAACGCTTACGACCACTAAATATTGATTCTCAAATGAAAAACAGACCCCAGATCTTATAAGGGTTTGACCTCGGCCTTGGATGATTAGATATTTTACAATAGGCTTAGATCTTGTCTAAAATCACTTCCACGAACCAAATAGGGTAATTAATAGGATAATTATTTGACCAATAAGGGTGATATCGAGTGCCAATGAAGAGGGAGGATGTCGACTAGGGTGAAAAGAATTGCCATCGAAGTTACGACAAGAATTTTCAATCCTGCAAATAAAAATCTAATCTACTAACAATAACCCCCAAGTTGGTAGGATGCACAATTTTGATACCACTGTAAAATAATTTTGATACTACCGTAAGATTCTCAACAGGAAAATTCTGAAGGGATCTAGATCACAAAAATGTTCCAATTAATAACAATTATGAGATCTTGTTATAATGCACACATTTACAATTAAAACATCTAAGAACTCAATTTTCCAAAACACGGAACACAGGTTAAGAACTCAATTTTCCAAAACACGAAACATAGGTTAAACCAAAAGTAGCAGCCATTTTATTTAATAAATAATTATAAGACAATGTATGCCAAAATCACTGCTCAACAAACACTTGACCAACTAAACTATGAAGCACAATCGGAGGTTAGTCAATGATAAAAATGGCAATGTTTGTATTAAAAAATAAAACCCACTGGTCAGCTCTACGAAAGAGAGTCTGAACCAGGAGAGTCTGGCTCTGTAGAATGCTCTACATTGTTCATGAACATTACACATTAAATAGAAAACATGGTTTTAGGGAAGTTATAACAACATCCTAAGAAATAGAAACTAATTCCTATCCTGAGGTTATGTAAACCAACTCAACATATTCTAGGATATTCTCCATTATCTTCAACACTCCCCCTTAATGGAGAATGGGTCAAATATATGCCTAACATCTCCCTAAACATTTAAAACTTAACTTTTCCAAGAGGCTTAGTGAAAATGTCTGCAACATTATCACATGTATTACAATATTCCAAATGAATTTCTTTGGATTGCACTTTCTCCCTGACAAAGTGGATTTGTGTATCAATATGTTTAGCGTTTTTGTGAAACACCAGATTATTGGCCAATTTGATTGAACTTTGATTGTCGCATCTGATTGTTGTTGCGTATGTATGTTCTTCCCCAACATCCTGGAGAAGTCTCCACAACCAAACTGCCTCACACATTGCTGCACACATGGCTTGATACTCTGCTTCCGCTGAGGACAAGGAGACTGTGTTCTGCTTCTTGTTGCTCCATGTGATCACCCCGGATCCAATGTTGAAGGCATAACCTGTTATAGATCTGCGATCATCTACATTTCCAGCCCAATCTGAATCTGCAAATCCTGCCAATCTAACATCAGAAGAGTCAGTGTAAATAATACCGTAATCTATAGTACCTTGTAGATACCTCAAAACACTCTTCGCTGCATTCCAGTGGCTTTCAAGTGGCTTAGACATAAATTGGCTTAGCACACTGACTACATAAGCCAAATCAGGTCTAGTGGTGGTTAGGTAGATTAGACTCCCAACCAGCTATCTGTAAAGTGTTGCATCTGCCGCTTTTGAGCCATCCTCACACTGCAATTTGATGTTCTGCTGCAATGGTACCGTTGTAGGCTTACACTGATCCATTCTAAACTTTTCTAGTAGGCTTCTAACATAATTTGCTTGGGACAGAAATGTTTGACCTGAATCTCTCCAGATTTCAAGACCTAAACAGTATCTGAGTTCACCAAGGTGTTTCATTTCAAACACCTGTGACATCTGTTGCTTGATTTCATCGATTAGATATGTAGCATCACCTGTAATTATCAAATCATCTACATACAATGAAATCAACACTACGCGCCCTTGTTCATCTTTCATGGTGTAAAGATTAGGGTCATTCTTACTTCTATTATAGCCAGCTTGTAGAAAAAATGAATCAATCTTTTCATACCAAGACCTGGGAGCTTGTTTTAGTCCATAAAGTGCTTTCTTCAATCTACAGACTAAATGTTCTTTTCCTTTTTGGACAAACCCTTCCGGTTGCTCTAGATAAACCTCTTCTTTTAGTTCTCCATTAAAAAATGCAAAATTTACATCTAGTTGGTGCATCATCCAATGTTTCTTTGTAGCTAAAGCGATTAACATTCTGATAGTGTTCAATTTAGCTACACGGGCGAAGGTTTCTTCATAGTCTATCCCTTCTTTTTATGAGTACGCCTTTGCTACCAACCTAGCTTTTAGTTTTTTATGGTTCCATATGCATTAATCTTCGGTTTATATAACCATTTACAACCTATGGTTTGTTTTCCTCTAGGAATTTCAACCAATTCCCAAGTGTTATTTCTATTATTGAATCATATTCCTGTTCCATGGCTATTTTCCATTCACTACATTCATTTGCTTCTTTATAACTAGATGGTTCAACCACATTCATCATCCTAGTTATAAAAGCATTTTTCCTATATCTTGCAGGCAATTGAGCTTTCCTACCTGATCTCCTGAGTGCTGGTGTGGCTTCAAACCTTATTTGATCATCATTTACTTTTTTTCCATCTGCTACTGCTGCTATTGTTGTTGTTGTTGTTGTTGCTGTTCATCCTATGTCTTTGTTTGCTGCTGACCCTGATTGTTCTCTGTTTCTCCTTCCACAAAGTACGAAATGTTCCATTCCTCATAGTTCTCATCAAGTTCTTCATGATCCTGCTCATGGAATTTGACATCTCTACTAACAAAAATCTTGTGAGTAGAGGGATTAAATAATCTGTAAGCTTTATACTGTGAACAATACCCTATAAAAGTACATCTGATGGCTTTTGAATCCAGTTTTCTTCTATCTTCCTTTGGAATGTGGGCAAATGCTTTTGATCCAAATATTCTTAAGTGTTTTACTGCATGCTTATATCCATATAATGCTTCATAAGGAGTTTTAGACTCAAGACTTTTTGTAGGACTCCTATTTTTCAAATAAACTGTAGTATTCACGGCTTCAGCCCAAAAACCATTCGAAAGATTCTTACCTTTCAGCATACTTCTAGCACATTCCACTAGTGTTCTGTTCTTTCTTTCTGTTGCTCCATTCTGGTGTGGAGTATGGGGTACTGTGAACTGCTGCAAAATTCCATGATCTTTACAATATCTGATAAGCTCATCCTTCCTGTATTCTCCCCCTTGATCAGAATGGAGAATTTTTATCTGTTTCCATGTTTGTCTTTCAATCATATTTTTAACCTTCTTAAAGTATTCGAATGTATGACTCTTCTTACTTAAGAAATACACCCAAGAAAACTTCGTACAGTCGTCAATAAACAATAGGAAATATAGTGCACCTTTTAATGATTTTGTCTACATGGGTCCACAAAGGTCTGTGTGCACTAATTCCAGTATATCCCTCTGTTTCTTTTCTACTCGAATAGGGAATTCTTCTCTATGCATTTTTCCTAATGTATAGACATCACAATCATTATGTACTTGCTTTAGCATAGGAAAATCTCTTACCATTTCCTTCTTTTGTAATAATAACAAATCATTGTAGTTGATGTGGCCAAATCTTTGATGCCATAGCTCTTCTATAGTCAGGCTCGCTGCTGTCAATGCTCGAACTAGTGTAGGTCTTACATCCAACTTGTACAGTCCCCCTGTTTAGATTCCTGTAGCAATTGTCTTCATGCCATCTAGCAGATCTTTAATATAACAATTAGATTTAAAGAATTCAACTTTTATATCTTGATCTGTAATCATAGATACATAAATCAAGTTCTTTGTTACACCAGGCACATACATAACATTATGAATTTGTTTTACATTACCATTAGGTAGAATGACAGAAACTTTCCCACATCCTTTGATTTGATGATTTCTGTCATCACCTAGGTAAATCTGTGCGCCTTCGTTGATTTCTTTAAAATCTTCGAGCCAGTGCTTATTCCCTGTCATGTGTGTTGACGCTCCTGAATCTACATACCAGATTTCTGCATCAACATTCTCATCATGATCTGCCATGAACAATTTGAAATTCTGCACCTGATCACCATTCGCGAGATGACCTGCATGTCTTTTCTGCTTCTGCTGTTCTTCATGATATTTCTTCTTCCTGCACTCCCTGGCAATATGACCCAGTTTTCCGCAATAAAAACATTTAGTTTTAGAGTAGTTTCTATTCGGATGCATACCTTGGGTCTGATTTGGTCTTTTATGTGAATTTTCTCTGTTTTACTGTTGTGGACTTCCTTTCGCTTTGAAGAAGTTTTTCTTCACCATAAATGCAAGATCGGCACTCTGGGGCTTCAGAGTCGATCTTCTTTCTTCTTCCTGCATCAGTATTCCTGTCAGCGCTTCAAATTTCAGGATCTTATCTCTGGAATTTATCCCAGTGATGAACATTTGGTAATCATCGGTGACACCATTCATTGTAATGCTTACAAGATCTGTATCATCAACTGTATGACCAATGTCTACTAATTTGTTCTTCAGATCCTTGATCCTTGCTACAAATGAAGCAATTGTTTCATTCTCCTCCATCTTCAGGGATAGGCTCTTACTCTTGAGGAACAGAAGACGATTTGAGTTCCTGATCTCATACAAATCCTTCAGAATTCCCCTGATCTCATTGATCATCTTACATTCTCTGATGTGCGGTATGATGCAGTCTTTCACCGACATCTTTAACATTGTCCTTGCTCTACTTTCTCTCTTTTTCCAATCTGGGATTGATGTTGATCCAACCATGGGCTTCGGCTCATCCCCATTCACAATCATCCAAGTACTCTGAGCTTCTAGCAAAGTCTGCATCTTGAATTTCCAATTCGTATAATTGGAACCATCGAGCTTGTTATGCTTGTTCATGCATTCTTCAAATATATATTTATTCATCTTAGTGATTTAGATAATATATATATATATATATATATCTATATCTATATATATATATATATATATCAACAGGTAAAAGATGTTAAATTTACCCCAGATCTGTGACAAAGACAGATCATTGTTCTTCAATGTTGTTTGATCTTGCAGCACACCCGCAGATCACTATGGCTTCCTTCTCAGCCTCTAGATAACCTTTTGTTGTGAGCTACAACCTTGTTCTTGGCTTCCCCACGCAGCTTCTCTAATTTACATGATCGTCGCAGATATGCCTATCTTTTCTGCGACGTCGTCATAGCTGTACACGAAATACCTGCGACAGAAAAGGTTAAAATATGTGTGAAGGAGCTACAATGCACTCCTCGCAGAGGTACACTCACAAACATTGACGATTTCGGATCCGTCACAGTTATCCTCCTCACAACTGCAATGATCCTGGTTCAAAGAACCACCCACCAGCCAGCATACAGGTTTCTTAGCCCTAACACTCCGATACCATGATAAAAATGGCAATGTTTGTATTAAAAAATAAAACCCACTGGTCAGCTCTATGAAAGAGACTCTGAACCAGGAGAGTCTGGCTTTGCAGAACGCTCTACATTGTTCACGCACATTACACATTAGATAGAAAACATGGTTTTAGGGAAGTTAGAACAACATCCTAAGAAATAGAAACTAATTCCTATCCTGAGGTTACGTGAACCAACTCAACCTATTCTAGGATATTCTCCATTATCTTCAACAGTCAACTGCCCAATGTCACCTGGAAGCATCAACAGATAGGAGCACTCATACAAGTTAATATGTTCAAGGTTTGTCAATCTACAAAAGCAATCTGGAAAACAAATCCTTAATTCCATGTGTTTCAAGGACTTTAGATGACAAAACTCAAATGGCAAAGTTTGTAGACACAATCTTTTAAGAGTTTCGTCAAGTTCTTGTACAATCATCTCGATGTGCCTCAACTTTCCTATGGAGCTTGGAATCTTTAACAGGTCATCAGTAGCAACATGCCGATGATTTACAGAGACCAAATCCTGATCCAGATCCTTTGTGAAAAATACTATACAACTCCCTCAACTGCATGGTACCTGCAATGCTCCATCGATATCAAAACTTCTATGCATCGTGGCATAAGAAGAAAAAATACTCAAACCAAAGCAATTTTTACAATTAAGGAAAAGAAAAACACCCTTTTGTCAATAAATTACATGACTACCTACCTCAGATTCATGTTCCCACAATGTTTTCAATTTGCTCCCATTTATACATAAAACCCTTAAATTCTTTGTTGTAATCCCCAAAGGTAAGGAAGAGAACAGACAATTAGACCAGTGGAGCCATATTATCTTTGGTGAGTGCCCGACGCGGAATACTTCATCCTGATCTACATAACCTTCATCTCTCAGCAGTTGCAAGCTTCTTAGTTGTTTGTTGCTCATATAAGCTATCGAAGTACTGCACTACCCAAAGTTTGTGATTCCACGTACCTAAATTGTTCTCTAGAAACTGTTAGAAACAATGTTTAAACCCTTGCAAATTTTAGGAATTCAGAATGTCACAGATGACATAGCTATTTTGAAATCCTGTCTAAAACTTCAACTACTTACGGGTAAATTTGGTGAAAGGTTTAAGTCTTGGGGCCAAAGACGGAGCCTAGGTTCTCTCTCAGCCATATACCTTCCCAGGTCTCTGAGTTGATCATGCATTTTTATACCATCCACCTCCAAGACAGGGTTCAACATACTGCATTTTTTTCGATGGACCTCCGCTAGACACATATCATCTAGCTTCCAAAGACTTCAAGGCACAACTTTCCTAACCACCCGCATCTGTTCCATATCCTGATGGTTTTATCCTTTTCTTCCCCCATGAAGAAACAAGAAATGTCTAAGAATACCTGCTTCTCGTCTTCTTCAAGGTGCCAGCAGAAGAGCTTTGTGGAATGATGTCGACTGAGGCCTTGCAGCTTGTAAATAGATAATTCTCCAGTTCCCCAACTTGATCATGAGCCGCAGTTCATCCAGACACCAGTGTGACTTGCTGGACGGAGACGGTTCTAATAGCGTCTTTTATCTGAGGAGTTAAATTATCTCCCTTCTGCAATTCTTCCTCATCCAGGAAAATTCGCAATCGGTGATCCTAAAAATGACTATGAGGGAATTTGATTGACCACTTGACCTCCAATACCTATGCGCCTCTTAAACATTGATGTAATGCTTCTTGGATGCAAAAAATGGCCCTGCAACAATGATGCGATAACCAATCCCTAGATAAAAGCTTTACTTCTTAATTCAACGCTTACGACCACTAAAGATTGATTCTCAAATGAAAAACAGACCCCAGATCTTATAAGGGTTTGACCTCGGCCTTGGATGATTAGATATTTTACAATAGGCTTAGATCTTGTCTAAAATCACTTTCACGAACCAAATAGGGTAATTAATAGGATAATTATTTGACCAATAAGGGTGATATCGAGTGCCATTGAAGAGGGAGGATGTTGACTAGGGTGAAAAGAATTGCCATCGAAGTTACGACAAGAATTTTCGATCCTGCAAATAAAAATCTAATCTACTAACAATAACCCCCAAGTTGGTAGGATGCACAATTTTGATACCACTGTAAAATAATTTTGATACTACGGTAAGATTCTCAACAGGAAAATTCTGAAAATTCTGAAGGGATCTAGATCACAAAAATGTTCCAATTAATAAAAATTATGAGATCTTGTTATAATGCACACATTCACAATTAAAACATCTAAGAACTCAATTTTCCAAAACACGTAACACAGGTTAAGAACTCAATTTTCCAAAACACGGAACATAGGTTAAACCAAAAGTAGCAGCCATTTTATTTAATAAATAATTATAAGACAATGTATGCCAAAAAGGCTGCTCAACAAACACTTGACCAACTAAACTATGAAGCACAATTGGAGGTTAGTCAATGATAAAAATGGCAATGTTTGTATTAAAAAATAAAACCCACTGGTCAGCTCTATGAAAGAGAGTCTGAACCAGGAGAGTCTGGCTCTATAGAACGCTCTACATTGTTCATGCACATTACACATTAAATAGAAAACATGGTTTTAGGGAAGTTAGAACAACATCCTAAGAAATAGAAACTAATTCATATCCTGAGGTTACGTGAACCAACTCAACCTATTCTAGGATATTCTCCATTATCTTCAACACCCCCCCTTAATGGAGAATGGGTTCACATATATGCCTAACATCTCCCTAAACATTTGAAACTTAAATTTTCCAAGAGGCTTAGTGAAAATGTCTGCAACATTATCACATGTATTACAATATTCCAAATGAATTTCTTTGGATTGCACTTTCTCCCTGACAAAGTGGAATTGTGTATCAATATGTTTAGTGTTTTTGTGAAACACCGGATTATTGGCCAGTTTGATTGAACTCTGATTGTTGCATCTGATTGTCGTTGCATCTTTATGTTCTTCCCCAACATCCTAGAGAAGTCTCCATAACCAAACTACCTTACACATTGCTGCACACATGGCTTGATACTCTGCTTCCGTTGAGGACAAGGAGACTGTGTTCTGCTTCTTGCTGCTCCATGTGATCACCCCGGATCCAATGCTGAAGACATAACCTGTTATAGATCTACGATCATCTACATTTCCAGCCCAATCTGAATCTGCAAATCCTACCAATCTAACATTGGAAGAGTCAATGTAAATAATTCCGTAACCTACAACACCTTATAGATACCTCAAAACACTCTTCGCTGCATTCCAATGGATTTCAAGTGGCTTAGACATAAATTGGATTAGCACACTGATTGCATAAGCCAAATCAGTTCTAGTGGTGGTTAGGTAGATTAGACTCCCAACCAGCTATCTGTAAAGTGTTGCATCTACCGCTTTTGAGCCACCCCCACACTGCAATTTGATGTTCTGCTGAATGGTACTGCAGCGGGCTTACACTGATCCATTCTAAACTTTTCTAGTAGGCTTTTAACATACTTTTCTTGGGATAGAAATGTTTGACCTGAATCTCTCCAGATCTCGAGACCTAAACAGTATCTGAGTTCACCAAAGTGTTTCATTTCAAACACCTGTGACAGCTGTTGCTTGATTTCATTGATTAGATATGTAGCATCACCCGCAATTATCAAATCATCTACATACAATGAAATCAACACTACGCACCCTTGTTCATCTTTCATGGTGTAAATATTAGGGTCATTCTTACTTCTATTATAGCCAGGTTGTAGAAAAAGTGAATCAATCTTTTCGTACCAAGACCTGGGAGCTTGTTATAGTCCATAAAGTGCTTTCTTCAATCTATAGACTAAATGTTCTTTTCCTTTCTGGACAAACCCTTTCGGTTGCTCTAGATAAACCTCTTCTTTTAGTTCTCCATTCAAAAATGCAGACTTTACATCTAGTTGGTGCATCATCCAATGTTTCTTAGTAGCTAAAGCGATTAACATTCTGAGAGTGTTCAATTTAGCTACAAGGGCAAAGGTTTCTTCATAGTCTATCCCTTCTTTATGTGAGTACCCCTTTGTTACCAACCTAGCTTTTAGTTTTTTTATGGTTCCATCTGCATTAATCTTCAGTTTATATAACCATTTACAACCTATGGTTTGTTTTCCTCTAGGAAGTTCAACCAATTCCCAAGTGTTATTTCTGATTATTGAATCATATTCCTATTCCATGGTTGTTTTCCATTCACTACACTCATTTTCTTCTTTATAACTAGACGGTTCAACCACATTCATCATACTAGTTATAAAAGCATTTTCCCTATATCTTGCAACCAATTGAGCTTTCCTACCAGATCTCTTGAGTGGTGGTGTGGCTTCAAACCTTATTTGATCATCATTTACTTTTTCTTCCATCTGCTGCTGCTGCTGTTGTTGCTGTTGCTGTTGCTGCTGTTGATGTTCATCCTCTGCCTTTGTTTGTTGCTGACCCTGATTGTTCTCTTCTTCTTCTTCCACAAAGTACGGAATGTCCCATTCATCATAGTGTTCATCAGGTTCTTCATGATCCTGCTCATGGAATTTGACATCTCTACTAACAAAAATCTTGTGAGTAGAGGGATTAAATAATCTGTAAGTTTTATACTGTGAACAATACCCTATAAAAGTACATATGATGGCTTTTGAATCTGGTTTACTTCTATCTTCCTTTGGAATGTGGGCAAATGCTTTTGATCCAAATATTCTTAAGTGTTTTATTGCAGGCTTATATCCATATAATGCTTCATAAGGAGATTTAGACTCAAGAATTTTTGTAGGACTCCTATTTTTCAAATAAAATGCAATATTCACGGCTTCAGCTCAAAAACCATTCGAAAGATTCTTACCTTTCAGCATACTTCTAGCACATTCCACCAGTGTTCTGTTCTTTCTTTCTGTTACTCCATTCTGCTGTGGAGTATGGGGTACTGTGAACTGCTGCAAAATTCCATGATCTTTACAATATCTGATAAGCTCATCCTTCCTGTATTCTCCCCCTTGATTAGAACGAAGAATTTTTATCTGTTTCCATGTTTGTATTTCAATCATATTTTTAAACTTCTTACAATATTCGAATGTGTGACTCTTCTTACTTAAGAAATACACCCAAGAAAACTTCGTACAGTCATCAATAAATAGTAGGAAATATAGTGCACCTCCTAATGATTTTGTCTGCATGGGTCCACAAAGGTCTGTGTGAACTAATTCAAGTATATCCTTCTATTTCTTTTCTACTCGAATAGGGAATTCTTCTCTATGCATTTTTCCTAATGTACAGGCATCACAATCATTATGTACTTGCTTTAGCATAGGAAGATCTCTTACCATTTCCTTCTTTTGTAATAACAACAAATTATTGTAGTTGATGTGGCCAAATCTCTAATGCCATAGCTCTTTTGTAGTCAGGCTTGCTGCTATCAATGCTCGAACTGGTGCAGCTATTATATCCAACTTGTACAGTCCTCCTGTTCAGATTCCTCTAGCAATTGTCTTCATGCCATCTAGTAGACCTTTAATATAACAGTTAGATTTAAAGAATTCAACTTTCAGATCTTGATCTGTAATCATAGATACAGAAATCAAGTTCTTTGTTACACCAGGCACATACATAACATTATGAATTTGTTTTACATTACCATTAGGTAGGATGACAAAAACTTTCCCACATCCTTTGATTTGATGACTTCTGTCATCACCTAGGTAAATCTGTGCGCCTTCATTGATTTCTTTAAAATCTTCGAGCCAATGCTTATTCCCTGTCATGTGTGTTGATGCTCCTGAATCTACATACCAGATTTCTGCATCAACATTCTCATCATGATTTGCCATGAACAATCTGAAATTCTGCACCTGATCACCATTCGCAAGATGACTTGCATGTCTTTTCTTCTTTTGCTGTTCTTCATGATATTTCTTCTTCCTGCACTCTCTGGCAATATGACCCAGTTTTCTGCAAAAAAAAACATTTATTTTTAGAGTAGTTTCTATTCAGATGCATACCTTGGGTCTGATTTGGTCTTTTTAGTGAATTTGCTCTGTTTTGCTGTTGTGGACTTTCTTTCCCTTTGAAGAAGTTTTTCTTCACCATCAATGCAAGATCGGCACTCTGGGGCTTCAGAGTCGATCTTCTTTCTTCTTCCTGCATCAGTATTCTTGTCAGCTCTTCAAATTTCGGGATATTCTCTTTGGCATTTATCCGAGTGATGAACATTTGGTAATCATTAGTGACACCATTCATTGTAATGGTTACAAGATCTGTATCGTCAACTGTATGACCAATGTCTGCTAATTTGTCCTTCAGAGCCTTGATCCTTGCTATGAATGAAGCAATTGTTTCATTCTCCTCCATCTTCAAGGATAGAATCTTACTCTTGAGGAACAGAAGACGATTTGAGTTCCTGATCTCATACAAATCCTTCAGAATTCCCCAGATCTCGTTGACTGTCTTACATTCTCTTATGTGCGGTATGATGCAGTCTTTCACCGACATCTTTAACATTGTCCTTGCTCTACTTTCTCGCTTTTCCCAATCTGGGATTGATGTTGATCCAGTCGCGGACTTCGACTCATCCCCATTCACAATCGTCCAAGCACTCTGCGCTTCTAGCAGAGTCTGCATCTTGAATTTCCAATTCGTGTAATTGGAACCATCGAGCTTGTTATGCTCATTCATGCATGCTTCAAATATATTGTTATTCATCTTAGTGATTTAAAAATAAAAATAAAATAAAAAAAATCGACAGGTAAAAGATGTTAAATTTACCCCAGATCTGTGACAGAGACAGATCACTGTTCTTCAATGTTGTTTGATCTCGCAGCACACCCGCAGATCATTGTGGCTTCCTTCTCAGCCTCTAGACAACCTTCTGTTGTCAGCTACAACCTTGTTCTTGGCTTCCCCATGTAGCTTCTCTGACAACTACAGCCTTGTTCTTGGCTTCCCCACGCAGCTTCTCTGATAGCTATAGCCTTGTTCTTGGCTTCCCCACGCAGCTTCTCTAATTTACACGATCGTCGCAGATCTGCCTGTCTTTTCTATGACGTCGCCGCAACTGTGCACGAAATACCTGCGACAGAAAAGTTTAAAATATGTGTGAAGGAGCTACAGTGCACTCGTTGCAGAGGTACACTCACAACCAGAGATGTTAAATTTACCCCATATCTTTGATAGAGACAGATCACTATTCTTCAATGTTGTTTGATCTCGCAGCACACCCGCCGATCATTGTGGCTTCCTTCTCGGCCTCTAGACAACCTTCTATTGTCAGCTACAACCTTGTTCTTGGCTTCCCCATGCAGCGTCTCTGGCAGCTATAGCCTTGTTCTTGGCTTCCCCACGCAGCTTCTCTGACAGCTACAGCCTTGTTCTTGGCTTCCCCACACAACTTATCTAATTTACACGATCATCGCAGATATGCCTGTCTTTTCTGCGACGTCGTCGCCACTGTACACGAAATACCTGTGACGAAAAAGTTTAAAATATGTGTGAAGGAGCTACAGTGCACTCGTTGCAGAGGTACACTCACAACCAGCGACGATTTTGGATCCGTCGCAGTTATCCTCCTCACAACTGGGATGATCTCGGTTTAAAGAACCACCCACCAGCCAGCATACAAGTTCCTCAGCCCTGACGCTATGATACCATGATAAAAATGGCAATGTTTGTATTAAAAAATAAAACCCACTGGTCAGCTGAACCAGAAGAGTCTAGCTCTGCAGAACTCTCTACATTGTTCATGCACATTACACATTAAATAGAAAACATGGTTTTAGGGAAGTTAGAACAACATCCTAAGAAATAGAAACTAATTCCTATCCTGAGGTTATGTGACCCAACTCAACCTATTCTAAGATATTCTCCATTATCTTCAATAGTCAACTACCCAATGTCACCTAGAAGCATCAACAGATAGGAGCACTCATACAAGTTAATATGTTCAAGGTTCGCAATCTACAATAGCAATCTCGAAGCGACTTCAAGTTCGAAGAACTCCTTAATTCGATGTGTTTCAAGGACTTTAGATGACAAAACTCAAATGGCAAAGTTTGTAGACACAATCTTTTAAGAGTTTCGTCAAGTTCTTGTACAATCATCTCGATGTGCCTCAACTTTCCTATGGAGCTTGGAATCTTTAACAAGTCATCAGTAGCGACATGCCGACAATTTATAGAGACCAAATCCTGATCCAGATCCTTTGTGAAAAATACTATACAACTCCCTCAACTACATAGTACCTACAATGCTCCCTCAATATCAAAACTTCTATGCATTGTGGCATAAGAAGACAAAATACTCAAACCAAAGCAATTTTTACAATTAAGGAAAAGAAAAACACCCTTTTGTCAATAAATTACATGACTACCTACCTCAAATTCATGTTCCCACAATGTTTTCAATTTGCTCTCATTTATACATAAAACCCTTAAATTCTTTGTTGTAATCCCCAAAGGTAAGGAAGAGAGGTAAGGAAGAGAACAGACAATTAGACCATTGGAGCCATATTAGCTTTGGTGAGTGCCCGACGCGGAATACTTCATCGTGATCTACATAACCTTCAGTTCTAAGCAGCAGCCAGCTTCTTAGTTGTTTGTTGCTCATATAAGCTATCGAAGTACTGCACTACCCAAAGTTTGTGATTCCACGTACCTAAATTGTTCTCTAGAAACTGTTATAAACAATGTTGAAACCCTTGCAAATTTTAGGAATTCAGAATGTCACAGATGACATAGTTATTTTGAAATCCTGTCTAAAACTTCAACTACTTACGGGTAAATTTGGTGAAAGGTTTAAGTCTTGGTGCCAAAGACGGAGCCTAGGTTTTCTCTCAGCCATATACCTTCCCAGGTCTCTGAGTTGATCATGCATTTGTATACATTCTTTCCCATCCACCTCTAAGACAGAGTTCAACATACTGCATTTTTTTCGATGGAGCTCCACTAGACACATATCATCTAGCTTCCGATGACACAACTTTCCTAACCACCCGCATCTGTTCCATATCCTGATGGTTGTATCCTTTTCTCCGCCATGAAGAAACAAGAAATGTCTAAGAATACCTGCTTCCCGTCTTCTTCAAGGTGCCAGCAGAAGAGCTTTGTGGAATGATGTCGACTGAGGCCTTGCAGCTTGTAAATAGATAATTCTCCAATTCCCCAACTTGATCATGAGCCGCAGTTCATCCAGACACCAGTGTGACTTGCTGGACGGAGGCGGTTCTAATAGCGTCTTTTACCTGAGGAGTTAAATTATCTCCCTTCTGCAATTCTTCCTGATCCAGGAAAATTCGCAATCGGTGATCCGTGAGGCGATGGTAAAGATGGCTGGCAAAGGTTTTCTTAACATCCGGGCCTCTGTGATTGATGAAGACATCATACCAATTGCAGTTGGTGTCATCGTCCGTGGAGGTGAAGGCGTAGTTGGATGAAGATGCCATGGATGCAAAATAATAAAAAAGTAATGCGAGAGATTGGGAATAATCACCTCCAATATTTCCGTATTGTTGAGCTTACAAGTGAAAAGTGGGTACCAGTTGCTTCAAGTTATATCACCAAGCCTTTGGCAGGCTGTGTCTCTAACTCTATCTCTCAATACTTTGCCAGTCGGGTAAACAAAACTGCAATGCAGCGATATGCCCTTCTCTGTTGCTGTTTTCTCTGTTGCTGTTTTCTCCAGAGAGAAAAATCAACATGTATATTATATTAAGGAAATATAATGAGCTGAAACATGTAAGGGCGTATTAAACCAGCCAAAAAAACAATCTTGATGACAAAAGAGGGACTGCCTCTGCGCCTATAATAAGACAGATACTGTTGAAAAGAGGTCTCAGACCATACCAGAAATCAAAACCATCATAACCATATTCACAATGGCCATCCAAAAATTAAAACAGAGTGTAGAGAAACACATAGGTATAAGCAGGACCATATAGAGAGAAAAGAACATGTCAATCCGAAGCAGTCAGAGCAGATATGGAGACCAGCACAGAATCAATTCGAGCATTTGATTCCTGGAAAATACCGGCATTTCTCCACTTCCAGAAAAACCAGCGGGTAAGAATAAACATCGATCTCCAAGCTGGACGCTGAATTGTCTGATAAAATGAATAAAAACCCTTACATAATAGTTCGCGAAATGGATACCCGAACTTTCGTCGAAATGGATATTCAATTACCTGGCAATTTCTCTCGCACTCCAAAGGTTCGCGTTGCATTGCAACCACGAAATAGGTACCCAATTGACTGGCAATTTATCTCGCAATCTCAACTTTCCTGCTGTATTGCAATATGAAATCTCTTTATTGGGTGCAGGGCTGAATTTGGGCATGGACTTATCCAATATAATCGGCGAACCGTAAAATAAATGATGTTGTCAAAGGAAAAGGTCGGGAAACTTCGATGGTGCAGGTAAATGTCAGCACTTAAATGCTTTTCGCTGCGCTTTATATATAGAAGGAAAATTATGTATTTTTTTAATTATAAATCTGTTTAGGTTGTTTAGGTTTTTTTTTAAAGGTAGAAAATAAGGTTTTAATGAAATATGGATTTTTTTGTCCGTATCTGAAATTATTTTTTTTAATGTAATTAATTAATTAAAAACGATATTATTTTTTTAATGTAATTAATTAATTAAAAATGATAGTATAAAAATAAGTAGTTATAGTTGTTGTAGTATGTGGTATTGATAAATTATAGTATTGTAATAAAAATTATTTAAAAATTAAAAATTTCCATAATAAAGTTTTCAAGAATTTCTATTGTTAAAGATATGTTTTTTTAAATTGTATATATATTTTACTTATATATTAATATTTTTTATAACTAGTTCGATTATATAACTTAAGTTTTTTGGTAAACCTTGATAAGCATTAATCTATAGAAGGCATTAATAAACTTACTACATAATACTTCTCATGTTGTTAAAATTAAAAAGATCATACAAAATAACTAGATTATAACTTTATTTTAAATTATTATTATTATTGATGTGATAATTACTAATAATTATTTTTAAATTTATAAGACTCTTTTTAATATGAGTAAGTGTTTTGATGCTTATTATGGATTGTTGTCTATCTATGTTTACCACTCATTTAATTGATATGGCTACGCGAGTTTTAATAATTTTGCAATTTTTGAATATCTTAAAGTTTTTTTGAATGTTTAAATTATTTATGTATTTAAAAACACATTTTAAACAATAAGAAATCACGTTCTCACTCAAAATTGTATTTGCTAAATTCTGTTATTGAATTTAGGCTTTTGTGATCCATATCAATTTTGAGTAGAATCTTCGGCGAAAATCACATAGAGATATTTTTGTGGACGCTTTTCGAACCAACCAGTGTGCTTCATCGTCAAGACAAGTTGAATGAGCAGATATTGCTATGCATTATAAATAGTTGCTTCATCGTCAAGACAAGTTGAATGAGCAGATATTGCTATGCATTATAAATAGTTCTGGCAGAATTTGGTCCTTGGATATTCTGCCCGATCTATTTATAATGCATAGCAAGATCTGCTCATTGAACTTGTCCTGACGATGAACCACATTGGTTGGTTTGAAACACGTAGACAAAAATATCTCTATGTGATTTAGCCAAAGATTCTTCTCAAAGCTAAATTCTGATCCAAAAAAATATGAGTCACATATTTACAACTCGAAAATTTTTGCAATAACCTTGTGTTGATTTTTATAAAAAATCATATCATATATATCATATTAAAAGAATGATGATTTATATTCATAACCATGGTATTTTAGAACTTTATGTTTAAATTTAATCAATAAACATATAATCATAAATAAAAATATTTTTTATGTATAAAGATGTAAAATATATAAAAAATAGTCTAGCCATATCAATTAAATAGTTGGTAAATGGTGGTAAACACCAAGACACCTACACCTCACATTATTATTAAAAGAAAAAAAAATTACTAAATTAATTTTTTATTTATTATTATTAATTATAGAAAAAATTAATCTTGAAAAATAAAAATAAAAAGCATAACTACCTTCATAAATCTCAGTCCTCTATCCTAACTATTATTAAAAATATTTTATAAAAGTTAAATCCGTGCCATTCATAATTAAATTAAAATCTTGAAAACCTTATTCCAAAATAAATACATATTTACCTAAATATAAATAACTATAAATTAAAATTTAATATATTATATAAATTAAAATAATATTAATCCATATTTATAACAAATTAATAAAATATAAAAACTCTCTCTCTCTCTCTCTCTCTCTCTCTCTATATATATATATATATATATAAAATTTTAATAATTATAAACAAATAATTATTTTAAGTATATATGTATGTATTTATATATATTATAGGTTTTAATAAAATAAAAAATAAGAATATTTCTATATATAGAGATAAGAAGGGTGGAAAGAGGGGGAGTGGTTATCTATGGTCTTCTTGAAATAAAAGTCTTAGAGTACTCATGGAATTTGAGAAAGATTACAAATAATTAAGAAAAAGCCTATGGCTTATTACAAGGCATCCTCCTTGCCCATGAAAATCAGGTTTCCTCCCTCAGTATGTTGGGGGACTCTCTTATTATCATTTATCACATGGATAAAGATTCATCTCCAAGGGATACGTTTTTGAATAATTTTTTAAAACTTGTCAAGAAGACAATTGTGATAGCCCCTGTCATTTTTTCCACTTGCGAAAGGAAGTGTAAGTATTTCATGCAACTATTTGACAAAATGGGTTGAGTCAAGGAACACGAATTCCAAGGACTAAGGATGGTGACTTGCATGGGATGCTCAGGTTTACTTGATGTAGGAAAAAAATGGATTACTTTGACAACCATTAAAGGCTGGTTGGTATGTTTTAAGGGACTCAAATGTATGAATTAAAGGAGTAGTAGCAAAAGAATGCAGGCCCATGCTCGTTTGGAAAAATTCTATAAGGAAAACGGACAAGGAATTATAGAGAAAAATGAGAAGGTTGCTAGCTCATGAGGTGTGTTGGCCACCCAATGCAACAAGCTAATTGACAAAAACAAATCTAGGGGATCGATGGATAGGCAGCACCATTCGAAAGGCTAGCAAGAATATGGTAGAAAAAGGTCATTATTTGAAGGAAAAGATCATTCAAACAACTGAGAATAGGGCAGAAGAAAAGAGGGGGGAGATCTAGAAAGAAAAGAGAGAACACAGAGCAAGAGAGGAGAGAAATCGAAAGACAAGGCGAATGCAAAGGAGCAATAGAATGGTTTTTTGGTCGCCAAGTAAGCAATAAGAAATTGATTCCATGTGAGGAATTAATTTCCTTTGGATTCCCCATTGACCAGAGGGAGGAGATGGGTTTTCGCTGAGTTACCTAAGGGCTGGGGTGGAGATATTGTTCTTGAAAAATTCCTGGACAAATTCTAGAAGCATCCTTTTTAAGATTCCCAACAGGAAAATTTTGAAGGGTTCTGGATCACCAAAATATTTCAATTAATAACAATTGTCAGATCTCATTATAATGCATACATTTACAATTAAAACATTTGAGAAATCAATTTGCCAAAACACAGAACACAGGTTAAGCCAGAATTAGCAACCACTTTATTTAAGAAATAATTATAGGTTAATGTATGCCAAGATGACTAATGAGCCTAGGTATTGCAACAAGAATGCTGCAACTCCCAGGGCTACCAGCTTTACTTATCAACCTGGGGTTTGTACAAACTTGGAGGTGACAGTGCTATATGCACAAGTAAAAGTGAAGGTCCTACCTGTTGTCACTGCTCATCTGGCAAGAGACCCCAGGGGTTCCAAGCTAGACTTCTATAGGGTCAGAAGAAGCTTAATTCTTTGATGGAAGAAGAGAAAATCTATTCTAAGAGAGAGCTACTCTACTGCAGTAATGAAGAAAACAACATGTAATGCTAAACCACACCATAACCTAACTAACCATCTAAACAGCTATGCTAAATAGAATTGCTAAATCAACACTAACCTAATGCTGCTATCTAAGTTGCAGAGGTAAAGAGCATTAAACTATACTAAGGTGTAAGCAAAGGAACTAAACTAAATCTATTTTCAAGCGGAAGAGCAGTCAGAGATCGAAATTGGTGAAAGGAGGACGTAAGGACACAATAGTGCATAGGGACCATTGGATCGATCAACGAACAGAAGATGGACGGCGAAGATCTTATCACGGGGGCTTAAGTGAATAGATGGATGAACAAGGTTAACGAACAGGATGAACGGCGGAGATCTTATCGCGGACAATTTAGTGAATAGGTGAACGAACAAGCTAACGAAGTAGATGAACGACAGAGATCTTATCGCGAGGAATTAAGTGAATGGATGGACGAACATGATTAATCAGTAGATGAACGATGGAGATCTTATCATGAAAGAAACATGCGAAAATGATGGAGCGGGTTTTCGAAGGCGGTAAGCAGTTTCTCGCGCGCCCTCAAAGCTATAAGCTGTATTTTGAAATTTCACGTGATTAGCTTAATTGGGCGACACGTAGCATGGGAAAACCACTTTTCTTGTGTGCTCTCGGGCAGATAATGGTCGTGCAAGAATCCGCATGAGATTGCGCGATAATCGTCGGATCAGGCTAGACAGATCGACGGTGGAGATTTGTTAAGCTAGTTGGCAAGCGAGTGACACGATAGCCGTCGAATCAGGCTAGACAGATCGACGATGGAGATTGGGGCACATAAAGTATTGAGGTGACGTGATAGCCATTGGATCAAGAGACAGATCGATGGTGGAGATTAGAGCACATAAAGTAGGTGGAAGACTTTGCGCGCGATGGTCGTTGGGTAAACTAATGAATCGGACAATGATTGGTCAGGTTTGTTGTGGATCAGATGGTGAGGAAACGATGCATTAAGAATGTGTTGAAGGAGGTTTCAAATGAAAATGACAGAAAAACCAGTGAGGGTGAGGGTGGACCGTGAGTGACAGAAAACGATGATAATTAAATAAAACAAGTAAATGCATCAAACAACAAACTCCAAAGCTCATGCGAGAACTAGAAACCTATGTTTTTGGGGTTGTTGAAGGGTCTCTTCCTCAAGTCATGGTCCTAGAGGGAGGAGGTGAGGCCGAGACACCTGTGGACAACCTTATGGTGATCTTTTTCTCCTAGCTAACCTGCTAATTGAAAAAAACACAAATGGAAGTAAACTAAATCACAACCAATCTACTCTACACTATTGTAATGGGAATGCAGCTACTTAAGCAAATGAACATAAAACCAGGAAGCTATGCTATACTGCTGTAATGGAAATGCAGCTACTTAAGCAAATGAACAGAAAATCAGGAAGCTACTTAAGCAAATGAACAAAACCAGAAATCTATGCTAGCATACATGTACAATAAAGAGGAGCTTTGGCTGCTCGGGTTGGGCCTTAACCCAAGAGCTTCAGTCCTCTGAGTTAACTCAGTGTTGGCTCAAAATGGAACTCATCTTTATTATAAAAACCATGGATTACATAACAAACTGTCACAAGTCTTGCAACTTAGAAATAAAGTAGAGTTTTACAATAAAAATCCAAATCCTACTAAGGTCCTAAGCCTCTCTACTTATACATCTGAAGTCTCCAACGACTTCCTTCCCATTAGGGAGGCTTGGCTCCCCACTCAAGATAAACTAGTTTCTGTCACTTTCACTTGCTCAGCTGTCTTTTAGTCCTCATGATTTGGTTGTTTGCACTCTGAGCTGATGGAGGAATATTTGAATGGAGGGGTAGTAAATGAGGAGGATTTACCTCCTATAATTCCTCTCCCTTGTCCCATTCGAGTTTTGACCAAGGTCTTTTCCACAATTCCTTTCTTTTATCCTTTATTCCTGCATTACATGCACATTAGACCACAAAGCAAAATATCCAACTCTAACTCATCTCATAAACAAAATATAATCAAAAGTATGTAATAAGTTGTGAGAATAGTTGGTTTGACTAAGCTAGGAGGTGAATTAAGGCCAATTAAGGCCCATATAATTACCCAATGATGAGGCTCATCATCACCCCCCTACTAAAAGTGTTGCTCATCCTCTAAGCAACTTAGTCAATGTCCATGTCCTTCATGGCTCTGGTAGCCTCTCTGACATCCCATGCTTCTGTTGTGGTCTCTTCTTCTTGTTTATAGAAGCCTGCTTTCCTTTCTACTTCTTCCCACTACCTCTTTTCCTATTCTTCTTTTCTCCCTTCTAGCATCCCTAAGGGTAGTGTTGGACTGATTTTTAGGCCTATCCAATTGACCTTTAACCTTTGCATTGATTGCTTATACATAGGTGTCCTGTTGAGTGCCTCTTTCAACCTTTGAGGGGAGTGATATTCTCTGATCTTCAAGCTGTGTGGCAGTGTTTTCCATCTCCTTTAGCGGGCATGTATACTATCATCTCTTAGCAGCCTAAACATATCCTCAAAATGTGAAATTGTGTTCTCTTGGGCAGCAAGATATCTAGGTACCAACTGAGGATCATTTGCAATTAGATTATGGGTGTTGATTAGGGCCACGGGATTTGATTGTTTAGCTCTGATGAAAAGAGGTTTATTTTTCTCTCTAGCCAATATTCTTTTCATCTTTGGAGCCCTTGACTTCTCATGGTTCATCGATGATGCCAAAGCCATTAATTGTACATCTCCTAGCTCTGCATTAGGATCCCAAATATTCATGTCTGTGAGGGCCATGTTGTGCAAGTAAAACTTAGCCATTTTGGCCCTATCCTCTAGTGCGTTTGATCACAAAGTTCAATAAACTGCCTATAGTCCTGAAATGGCATGGTGCCCCTTTGTGCTAGTGTTTTAATCTGAAATTGTAGCCATTGTTCTCTGAGGTAAAGAGCATAGGATTTAGCTAGCATCCTACACTGGATGGCCTCCAAGGAGAGGTTGGCCATACATGCTAGTTGGTTTTCCTTTTCCTGCAGCTATCCTCTTAGGGGCCTCTGGAGACACCCTAGGTGACTCCTCCTTGTGTTCTTCCCCTTCTGTTTCAATGCCTTCTTCCTCTTTGACAGAAGGACTAACATCATAGATGAGGGTTTTGATGTCATCCTCTGCTGGTAAGTCTCTGAACACTGACCATTTTATAGGGATCCTGAGGTTTTGGAGGGCATCCTTAATGAGGATTCTGATCAAACCATGGTGAGCCAACTGTTGGGAATTCCCTTCCTTTACTTTGTTGTTGGAGTCTATAAGTGATTACATCAAGAAATAGGGTATGTTGAGTCTTTGATGAACTGGTGTTTCTACCCCAAATATTAGTTCTTCAAGCATCCTAAAATGGTAGCCATAAACAACATTGTATCTACCCTCATATGAGATATATTTGATGAGTTGGTAGCCTACCTCACTCCATGGGTATGGCAGACTATCCCTCCTTACTCCATTTTTATCCTCTGTGGGTTCTTCACCTTCTAAAAAGAATTTCCTTTTTGCCACTTGACTGTCTGCTTTGTCTTATTTTATCCATGCAATTCCTAGGGGAAGTGTGGTGACCCTACTGATGAACTTTGGGGTGAGATCTATAGTGAGCCCTCTAACTATAACAGTGGCATGGATTCTACTGTGTGGAGTGAGGGAATGAGAAAATTCTTGAGAAAACAGAGTTTCCTGTGTATGTAATCCACTAGCTTTTTAGAGGACTTCTAGTTCATTTGCTTGTAAATGGGGATGGATTTTTAGATCCTACCTCTTTAGAATGGTGGCAGTGGATAATTCTCTTGATATTCCCTCTTGAACCCCTCTCTGCCTATCCTATAGACTTCCTCTGTGAATCATTTAGACTGCTCCTGTAGACTGTTTCTTGTAGGAATTCTCTTGTAGAACGATGGATCCTTGCTTACAGTAGGTGGCCAGAGTTATGAGAGCTACTTGAGTGAGGGAGTTTCAAGGAGGTGGAATGCATGAATGCATGCAAACGATGTTTTGTTTCCCTTTATACCACCTCATCATTCCCACTCCTTGTAATCAGCTCCCACAGTTGTTAAATCCATAGTTAACCACTTCTTGTCCTACTCCTCCTCTATTCTTTGAGTTGACTGCAGCCATGTGTGAGAGGACACCCTGCTTTGTATGTGATGATTGAACGAAGGTGGCCAAGTTAACTGGCCACCTTTTCACTTACAAACCAACTACCTCGTAACCTTTACAACTTTTGATCAAATGATGCATATGAGTGAGTGAGTGGGATACTTACCTGTGGTCTCGATGCCATGCTACAGTTTGTCGAGGATCAGAGGTGTTGTGTTGTTCATTTGTTGCATGGTCATTCTTCTTCTTCCTCTGCTGCCTGCTGATGGTTTATTGGCTTTTGCAGGTGTCTGTGACTGAAGATTTGATGTTGCTGCTACTGTGGAGCTCCTGGATCATCCTAGTGAAGACTTTGTAGTTGATGATTGATATTTTGTGGGATAGGGTGATGATAATGGTTGAGGTGATTGGTTAGATCATGTCTAGTATGAATTTTGGGGACCTAACCAATCTACCATTCAAGGGATCCTGTAGAAAACACAATCTTCACCTAAATTGAAGCAATGAAGTGAAAAACAATGGAATTGATGGAGGGATGCATGGTAAGGAGTGGAGGAGATGAATATATGTGAGGCAGGGTTCCCTTTGGATCTTCTCTTTGCTCCTTGATTGTATTTCTCACCCACCTGCAAATAAAAATTATGTCTTTTTTCATTTTTTCTTTTATTATTATATTTTTTTGAAAAACACCTAGGCTACCTCAGAGAGGTTTTCACCCTAGATATCTGCCCTAGGCACCTCAAGGAAGGTTTTCACCCAGGGATATTCTTACTCCTTTTCATTTTTTTCTCATCCTTGGGCTGCCTCACGAGGTTTTCAACCCAAAGATGGGACTCAAGTGCCTCATGGAGGTTTTCACCTAAATCCTTATTCTTTTTTCTATTTTTCAGTGCCTTGATGAGGTAGGAGCTAGAACTTGCTCCACCATCATCACTGTCTTATTGATATTGTCAATGAACTCTTGTTCTGATAAAGGCCTCTTGTACATTTTTCAATCGGTGTCCATTAAAAAGAAATGGAATGGATTCTTCATTTATAGTTCTGATTTGCACTAAACCATTATCATGACATCTTTCAACCACATAAGGTCCAAGCCATCTTGTCCTTAGCTTTCCCTTGACGTCTTTATAACTAGAATCATATAACAATGCCCAGTCTCCCTCTTGAAATTGCTTCTCCTTGAAATGTTTGTCATGCCAGATCTTCCTTTGAAGCTGAACTATATATGTATGTAGGAGGGCCTGCATTCTGAATTCATCCAAGCCATTCAAATGGAACAATCTTTATTTTTGTGCATGACTGAGATCCAAATCTAGTTGGGCTGCCATCCTCAATGTGTTATATTCAAACTCAATGGACAACAAAGCCTTTTTCCCATAGACCAACTCATAGGGTGTAAATCCAGTGGTGGTCTTCCATGTTGTATTATAGGCCTAGGTGGCCTCCACTAGTCTCTCTCCCCAATCCTTCCTGCTTCTACTCACTACCTTAGTTAAGATGTTCTCTAGTGCCCTGTTGGTCACCTCCACTTGCCCATTAGTTTGTGGATGATGAGGAGTGGAGGTCCTATGCTTGATTTTGTGATGGTTGAGTAGTTCTTCAATCATGCTGGAGGTAAACTAGCTGCCTTGGTCTGTGACTAGCTCTCTAGGGTACCCAAATTTGTAAAATACATTCTCCCTTAGGAACTTAGCCACCTTCTGTTTTGTTGCTGCCTTTATCACCTTGGTTTCAGCCCACTTAGTCCAATAATCAGTGCACACAATAATTTACTACTTTTGCTTTGAGGAGGGTTGATAGGCCCAATGAAGTCCATGCCCCACTTGTCAAATGGCTTGAAAGTCACTTGAGGTTGTAGGGGCATTTCATCTATTGGAGTAGGCTTTCCCATCCTCTGGCACTAATCACACTAACTAATGTACTTTTTCACATACTGATGAAGATTAGGCCAATAATAGCCTGCTTGCAACACTTTCAATGTTGTCCTCTTTGTTACAAAGTGACCTCCACAAGGCCCATCATGACAGGTCATAAGGATGTCAAAAACTTCCTCTTCCCCTACACACCTTCTCAAGATTTGATCTGGGCCAAGTTTGAACAGATTTCCCCCAATCCAGGTGAAGGGAGCGCTTTTCCTGACTATCTTTCTCTTTTCTTTGGAGGGCAAGTTTGGTGGGAACTGTGCTGATACCACATAGTTTGTTATATCAGCAAACCATGGAGAGAGAACTGAAATAGAAAACAAATGCTCATCTGGTAACTGGTCATCTACCATTCCTTCTTCACTTGCAGGCAGATTCATCCTAGATAGAAAGTCTGCAACAATATTTTCCTCACTAGGCTTATCAACAATAGTTAGATCAAGCTGTTGTAATAAAAGTGTTGAAATTTCCCTACAGATCTATCTCACTAAGACCATGTAGGAAATATAGTGTAGGTTAACCCGATAATGCAATATAAATCAAAGCAGAATACTATAACCTACTTCTACTATCAAATTTTGCGGAAGCTTGAAGATCGAGCTGAACACATATAACCAGAAGAAGAACAATCAATGCGCAATACACATGAAAATACTTCGGGGAAAGCATCAGCTAAAAACCCCACTATATGTATTATCATACAAGGTGGAAATACATCAAAATTATACAAAGCCTTAGCTCTCACAGCTAGCCAACTCTTAGAAAAATCCTCACAAATGCTCACAGGCAATCATAGCTTCTCTCAAGCCTTCCTCTCTGCCCTCCAAGCTCCTATTTCCTTGCGTTGTTCCTCTGGAATGATTCTTCTTTACCAAGTGGAAAATCAATCTCACACACTGCTCTCACAAACTGTCAGAACTGCGCAATCCTCAAGGAATTTTTTCCTTCTGCATGCATGAGTTTTCTTTATAGGAAAACACATGCAACTGATAGTACACTGTCCTTGACTTTAATATCAGCTGGGCCTTTCTTAGAATAGACATGCATGAGTTTCTGATGAGGGAATCTTCAGTTAACTGGAGTACACTTGTTGAGTGCATGAATACATCAACTGACTGATAACTCACCATTAGTTCCTCAAACAGTTTGGAACTAATTTAATTGGACTTAACTCAGTAAATTGAGTTAACTAATTACAACTCAAATATAACTCAACCTTATCTCCTTAATTCAAGGGATAATTGTTGCATGACTTCAAAAAGACTTCTAATTTGAATTTCTCCAACTAATTAATCCATAATGAATTAACTAATTATTTCCAAGCAGCTGGTGAGACTAAATTAGATTTTAATTCACAATTTTAATTTAAGGACAAATTAAAATTGGAATATTCTTGTTGCCATATTTCAACACTCCCTCTCAACAAGAAATGGATTATCTGCCACCCCGATCCTATCTCTATGGAACTCAAATTTACACTTTGACAATGCCTTTGTCAAAATGTTAGCATCTTGCTCCTCTGTCGAAATATACTGCAGCAACATGATCCTCCTCACTACATCAGTAGCTTGCTTTACCTTGTAAAGCCAACAGGAACTCAAAACTAACTTGTTCTCAGGTCTCGGAACCACATCGCAAACACTATTATGAACTATGGAGTCATACTCCTCCACCATAGTATCAACCCAAATCGGTTGTTGCACTGCTTCCTCAAAGGAAGATGGTTTGGTCTCAACACATTACCCAGCAAGGGCCATGTATCCAGTGTACCTCTCAGGTGACCTCCTCTGTCTACGCTAAGAAGATGGTGCTCCCACATTCTCTCTCACATCCTTCAACAATCTGTCAGCTTCTCTTGTGTGCTTCCTTCCGTCTTTGGAAGACTCTGCTTGAGTGGATGTCTCCACTCCTAGAACCTCTGCATGTGGCAGCTCTGCATTAGTCTGAGGCTCCTCCTCCTTAGGAACCAACAGTTCTTGCACAACCTGTAGTTGAAGCTCCCTCTCAAGGGAAACTCGCATGGCCTTCTGCTCATCAAACTTGAGATCTTTGTGAACCACTGTCCTCTGACTAGTAGGAAAGTACACCCGATAGTTGTGAGGTGTATCAGTGTACCCCACAAGTATCCCCAACTCTGCTGTTAGCTCAAGCTTCTTCCATGCATCCTTTGTCACATGGCAATATGCCGATGAGCCAAAGATCCTAAAGTGACCCACATCTGGTCTCTTACCGAAGAATGCTTCCTCTGGTGTCTTCATCCCAAGTATGCAATGCGGTCTTCTATTTTACAAATAGACTGTTGTGTTGCATGCCTCAGCCCACAAGTGAAGTGGTAGGCCTTGGTCATGCAGCATTGCCCGTGCTTCCCCTATAATAGTTTTGTTCTTCCTCTCGGCCACCCCATTCTGTTGTGGGTTATGAGGTGCCGTCAACTCCCGTTTAAGTCCTTTCGCTGCACAAAAGTCCTTAAACTCTTGAGAGACATATTCTCCACCGTTGTCACTTCTCAAGGCCTTGATCTTCTTCCCTGAATCTTTCTCGACCAAAGATTTGAACTCACAAAACTTTGTGAAGGTTTGGTCCTTCTTTTGCATAAAATAAATCCAACATTTACGAGAATAGTCATCAATGAAAATCAAAAAATGCCTTTGCTTCGCTGTGGATTCCATCAAGAATGGTCCACACACATCAATATGAACTCGCTCTAAGATAGCCTTTGCTCGACTGTCTTGATCATGAAAGGAAGACTTGGTGTACTTTCCCAAGGTACGAAATTTGCATGTGTCAACTTGCTCAAGTTTACCTTAGGGAAGTCCTATAGATATCTGTTGCATTATCTTCAAAGCCCCATGATGCAAATGGCCCAATCGCCTGTGCCACAACTCGCCAATGTCTTGGATTTGCACCAATTCTTCTTTCGTACTCAATGTTGCACAATCATCTACCTCTATTTCATAGAGATTCTTCACCCGAATCGCTATCCTCTTGGTCTAACCCGTGGCTATGTGTCTTAAGAACGCCTTTCCTTTACTGAAGATAACATTGTAGCCTTTATCCTCCAACATTGTGATCGATACCAAATTCTTCTTCAGTCCAGGAACATACTTCACATCTGTCAAGATGAGAGTAGCTCCATGCTCCCTCTAAAAAGCAACCATGCCCACTCCTGAAACACTATACTTTCCATCGTCCCCCATCTCTATGCGCATCTTGATGTCTTTCTCCTCCAAGGTACTGAATAAACTTTTATCACTGGTCATGTGGAATGAGGCTCCACTTTCAAGATACCAAACACATCCCATCGTCGATGACACCATGCATGCGACGAGGTTAAAGTCCATTTCGAATTGAGAGGCTAATGCCTCACCTTCCGATCCTTTCGAGGATCCCTTCTTGGACTTCTTCGATGGGAATTTAGTCGCATAATGTCCCATCTTGTGACAATTAAATCATCTCACTTTAGACATGTCACCCTTCTTCCCTCCATGAGAAGAATTTGATCTGGAATGGGAAGCCTTCCCCTTTCCTTTCCTTGCCTTACTTGCTAAGGCCAGATTTTCTTCATCATCATTCTTGGATGAAGAACCATCTCGTGTGCTCCTCTTGATCTCCTCCTGCATAAGATCTGACCACAGTCATTCCCAATCTAGCAGTTTCTCCCTTCTATTCACAGAGTCCTGGTAGCTATTCCAGCTCTTTGGAAGGCCAAGGAGAGCGAGGCTCACCATATCATCATCGGCAATAGTTATTCCCACACTTCCAAGATCATCTCTGCAGGTGGTGAGCTTGTTCAGATATGTGGAAATAATATCGCCCTTCTCCATCTTGATTCTTCAAAGCTTATCCTTGAGCGCCAATTTCCTCTGGTCGCTACCGTTCTAGTAGAGGTCCTTCAATGTCTTCCACATTGAAAATGGAGTATCCTTCCCATGGAGACTTGAGACAATATGGTCTCAAACTCCCTCAAGGATGATCTGTCTTGCCTTCACCACACACTTCTTCCACTTAGCCAACTCTTGTGCATTAGTTGAAGTTGGCTTTGGGATTTCTTGATCAATGAATTCCTTCAAAAAACCATTGTCTTCTAATAAAACCTCCATTCTATCTTTCCATGCTATGTAATTTGAGCTACCTTCCAAGGCATACTCGAGCCTCAAGCCATAGAATGCCATTGGCAAACCTTGAAGTATGATAAGAATTCGATTTGCACCTGCAACCCCAAACTTCAAACCTCGAATTCTCTTCTCCGTATACTGTTCACAACTCTAATACCATGTAGAAATTTCCCTACATAACTATCTCACTGAGACCATGTAGGAAATCTAGTGTAGGTTAACCTGATAATGCAATATAAATCAAAGCAGAATACTATAACCTGCTTCTACTATCAAATTTTGCGGAATCTTAAAGATCGAGCTGAACACATATAACTAGAAGAAGAAGAATCAATGCACAATACACATGAAAATACTTCGAGGAAAGCCTCAGCTAAAAACCCCACTATCTGTATTATCATACAAGGTGGAAATACATTAGAATTATACAAAGCCTTAGTTCTCACAACTAGCCAACTCTCAGTACAATCCTCATAGATGCTCATAGACAATCAAAGCTTCTCTCAAGCCTTCCTCTCTGCCCTCCAAGCTCCTATTTCCTTGCATTGTTCCTCTGGAATGATTCTCCTTTACCAAGTGGAAAATCAATCTCACACACTGTCAGAACTGCGCAATCCTCAAGGAATTTTTTCCTTCTGCATTTATGAGTTTTCTTTATAGGAAAACACATGCAACTGATAGTACATTGTCCTTGACTTTAATCTCAACTAGGCCTTTCTCAGAATAGACATGCATGAGTTTCTAATGAGGGAATATTCAGTTAACTGGAGTACACTTGTTGAGTGCATGCATGCATCAACTGACTGATAACTCACCATTAGTTCCTCAAACAATTTGGAACTAATTTAACTAGACTTAACTCAGTAAACATAGTTAACTAGTTACAACTCAAATATAACTCAACCTTATCTCCTTAATTCAAGGGATAATTGTTTCATGACTTTAGAAAGACTTCTAACTTGAATTTCTCCAACTAATTAATCCATAATGAGTTAATTAATTATTTCCAAGCAGTTGGTGAGACTAAATTTGATTTTAATTCACAATTTTAATTCAAGGACAAATTAAAATTGGAATATTCTTGTTGCCATATTTCAACAAAAAGCAACCATCTTATAATTCTAGCATTCACATCTGGTTTGTTCATTAAATATTTGATTGTAGCATGGTCAGTATGCACAAATGTTTGATAGCTTGTAATGTAATAATTTGTTTAATGCATGCACAACAGCCAGGAATTCCTTTTCGTTCATAGTATAATTTAGCTCAGCGTTTGACAGGTTCTTACTGGTAAAATAAATGGCATAGGGCAATTTCTCCTCTTCCTAACCTAAGGTTGCTCCTATGGATTTGTGTGAGGCATTAGCATGAATATGAAAAGGGAGGGCCCAGTTTGGGCCTTGAAGAATTGGTGCAGTGGTTAACTTACCCTTTAGAATGTCTAAGGCCTCTTGACAACTCTTTGACCATATAAACTCAGAATCTTTGGCCAACAACCCAAACAAAGGAGAGGCCAACTTGTTGAAGTCCTTTATGAACCTTTGGTAGTATCTAGCTAACCCTAAGAAACTCTTAAAATCTCTCTGCTTTTGTGGAGGTGGGACCCTTTGGATGATTGCTATTTTGTTTGGGTCCACCTGCAGTCCTTGCTGAGATATTGAATGACCTAGCACAATCCCTTCAACCATTAATAATTCACATTTTTCTGGACTAAGAGACAGATTCATTTCAATGCATTTGTGTAATACTTTTCCTAGGTTAGTCAAGGCTTCTTGAAAATCACAGCCATAAGGTGTAAAATCATCCAAATAAATTTCCACCGAATCATGTACTAATTCAGCAAAAATACTCAAGACTGATCTTTGGAAGGTGGCAGGAGCATTACATAGGCCAAAAGGAAGAACCCTATAGGAAAAAGTACCCTAAGGACAGGTGAATGTGGTCTTATCCTGGTCTTCTGGATAGATTTGGATTTGGTTGTACCCACTGAATCCATCTAGGAATGAAAAAACTTCTTCCCTACCAGGCCATCTAGCACTTCGTCAATGAAGGGTAGGGGAAAATGATCCTTATTTGTGGCTTTGTTCAACTCCCTATAATTGACACAAATCCTCCACTTACCATTTTTCTTGGGAGCTAACACTAAAGGAGAGACCCACTCACTATATGAGATAGGGTAAATGAATCCTGCATCTAGCAGTTTTTGCAATTCTTCTTTGACTATGTCTTTAAGAGCCGGATTCATCCTCATTTTTGGTTGCCTAATTGGATTGCAACCTTATTTCATGTATATGTGATGAGTACACACTGAGGGGTGTACTCCCTTCATTTCCTTGTAACTCCAAGCGAAGGCTTCTAGGTTTTCTCTCAACATGTTGCATAGCTTTTCCTCTTCTAAAGCAGAAAGAGATGTATTAATTCTCAAAGTTTTCTCTGGGCTGAATTCTATGGTTTTGACATGGAGTGGGTTGGAATCAACCAAGCATAAGTCAATTGGATGATTGTTCGAGTTTTCCCTTACCTCTTCTTCTAATGGTAATGAACTAGGAGTTGGGCTTTGGAGCAGGTGTTCAATTAAGTCATTCTCATCTTGTTGTCCTCCTCCTATGGTTGCTTCCAAAGCATAAATTTGGGTAGAATAAACCTCATATTCTTCCTCCTCCTCCAACCATAAAGGTAAATCATGTTCTAGGGTAGGTTGAGCAAGAGGGTATAGGATTAACTATTTGGACATATGCCCATTCTTGATGGCCATATTCCCAACTCTACAACTAATGTAAGCATTAGTTGTGGCCAACATGGCCTCCCAAGGATGAGAGAGTAACCAGTAAGCTTAGCCTTAGGCTGGAGAACTAGAAAATTTGCAGGGTACTTCTAGGAGTCAATGGAGACCATTACATCCTCCACAATTCCCTCAAGGGTGACTATGGAACGGTCTGCAAGTTTCAAAACTGTTGTGGTCTTCCTCAATGACCCTTGGAGGTTGAGCTTGAGCATGGTGTCCTTGGTCATCACATTAATGGCAGCCCCAAGATCAATCAGAGTGTGTGGGTCAATGGTGCCATTGATGTGCACACCTACTACAAGGTTTCCAGGGTCTAAATATTTTGGACATATTACCTGCCCCAGCATTAAGTCAGACAACTGCCCAATGACATTAATGGTAGGGGCATCCCTTTTTCTTCTTCCTGGATGCTTGAAGCACTTCTCCTTAATCAACTTATTGTAAATGGGAACATCTTTGATTACCTGGAGAAGGGGGATCTTTACACATAGATTTTTCAATTCTCCCAGAAGTTCAGTTTCTTCTGGGGTAGGCTGGAGTGGTTGGGCTAATATCTCAGGAAAGGGTGGATTTACTTTAAGGTTTCTTTCCTATTTTTTTTCCTCAACTTCCCTATGTGGAGAGGGAGGTTGGTTATCAAGGAGAATTCTCCCAGATCTTAGGTTGATCTCCTGGATTTCTACAACATAAGTTGGGTATGATGTCTCTCCACTATAGACTTGTTGAGCCTGCCTATTGTTCGGGTTCAGATTTGGCTGGGCAGGCATCTGGGGTTGCTTAGGTGGAGCAGAGTGCAGGAGTTGTGGTTGGGTAGGTGGTGGAGGCAATAGGGATGGAACATTGTTGAATTGGGGCCTCCACCCCTGGAGTGGGGTATTCCACTGAGGTTGTGGTTGAACATAAGGTTGAAATGATTGGCTAGCTAGCTGCAAATGATACTGAGATGTATAGGACCAAGGAGGGGGTGTAGGCCAGGGAGGATGAGTAGGGGTCCCCAAGAAGGTATAGCTATGGTTTTGTTGGGGTTACAATATACATGGGATGACCCTTGCATACCCTGCTGGTATGGTCTAGGCCCAGGAAGTCTCCTTTGGTTGATGTAGCAAAGCTGCTCAGTGACCCCTTCATCTCCTTGATATATCGCTTTGAGTCTAGGTAAAGAAGGGTACTTGTTTGTGGAGTGGTTTTCTTCACAGACTGAGCAAATCTTAACATAGTTCAATAGACATTCGTTCCTAGGATGCCTCCTGGTGCATCTAGGACAAAAATATGGCCAGGGCTCTTTTTGCTTCCTCTTGCTTCCTTTTTATGTTCATGGTGTCCAATTGCAAGGAAAGGGTTTGCAGCATATCACTTTTGAAATCTTCCAGCATATTTCCAATTTCACCCTTGATGGATGAGTTGGAAGATGATGTATTGGCCATACGTTTACTACCCCCACCCTTTTTCTTGGTTGCCCTAGAATGGTTTCTAAAGACAGTCTTAATATCCTCATAGGGTAATTGGTAGATATCTCCTCCTGCTATCATATGTAAGGTATCTAGAATATCCTCCCTTACTCCTTTAAGTAGGACCAACTTTAGTGACTCAGGGTCAAGTGTGCACCTGGCCCTTTTGTAACTAAGTTGGAATCTTTCTTCATAGTCGTCTAAGGATTCATCGTGGCCTATGGTCATCCTAAAAATATCTTCTTTAGTGTCCTTTGACCTAAAATATTCCCTATATTTGTTGTTGAAAGCATGTTGCATCTGAGCCCAATTTGTGATGCTATCTCCAAGTAAACCCATGAACTAGCACAATGCTACATCCTTGAGGGTAGATAGAAATAGTTTTAACTTTTGTTCATCATCTATATAGTCATAGGTTCGACATATAACAACAAACTCAAATAGGAAAGTGTCAGGGTCCTCTATGGTTAGGCCATGGAAATGAGGTAGAGAAGAGGGGCTTATATTCTTCATCTTAGTGTCCCCATTGGTTTCCGTGATGGAGAAGGCGCCCTCAATTTTCTCTCTATTCCCTCTGTTATTTCAGTTTTCAGCCATTGGTTTATTAGGAATGGGTTCTTCCTCTTCTTCTTCCCCTGTAGGTTCTTCAAATATGTAAGGTTGCTCACCTAAAGTGTCTTCCAATTCACAGTCACCGAAGAAGAGAGAAGGTTGACTGTTGGATACAGTGGGGGCATTTGGCAAGAATTTCCCTAAATTTTCCCTATTCCTACGAGGCATGAAAGTATATGTTTTTGGGTTGATTTTTGGAAGATATCTTTTAGCAGGAAATTACTTTGCAGAAATGAAATTGTTGATTGAATGAAAACCACTAACAAAGAAACTACTTGCTGAATTGAAATTATACTCGCAGAATGGAAAGGAAAACAGATAATGACAACTAAAAGAAAGGAATCTACTAGATTACTTTTGCAGAAATAAACTAATGGAAGAAAATTGAGGATAAGAAGTAGAAGAAGGTTGGAGACTAGAAATAGAAGAAAGAAGTAATCACATTCTACTTTGACACCTCCCTGGAAACAGCGCCAAAAAGTGATGAGCCTAGGTATTGCAACAAGAATGTTGCAACTCCCAGGGCTACCAGCTTTACTTATCAACCAAGGGTTCATACAAACTTGGAGGTGACAACGCTATATGCACAAGTAAAAGTGAAGGTCATGCCTATTGTCACTGCTCATCTGGCAAGAGAACCCAGGGGTTCCAAGCCAGACTTCTATAGGGTCAGAAGAAGCTTAATTCTTTGATGGAAGAAGAGAAAATCTATTTTAAGAGAGAGCTACTCTATTGCAGTAATGAAAAAAGCAACATGTAATGCTAAACCACGCCATAAACTAACTAGCCATCTAAATAGCTATGCTAAATAGAATTGCTAAATCAACACTAACCTAATGCTGCTATTTAAGTTGTAGAGGTGAAGAGCATTAAACTATACTAATGTGTAAGCAAAGGAACTAAACTAAATATTTTTTCAAGCGGAAGAGTAGTTGGATATCGAAATTGGTGAAAGGAGGACGTAAGGACGCAGTAGTTCATAGGGACCATTGGATCGATCAACGAACAGAAGATGGACGACGAAGATCTTATCATGGGGGCTTAAGTGAATAGATGGATGAACAGGGTTAACAAATAGGATGAACGGTGGAGATCTTATCGCGTGCGATTTAGTAAATAGGTGAATGAACAGGGTAATGAAGCAAATGAACGACAAAGGTCTTATCGTGAGGAATTAAGTGAATGGATGGACGAACAGGGTAACGAAGCAGATGAACGGTGGAGTTTTTATCGCGAGGAATTAAGTGAATGGATGGATGAATAGGATTAATCGGTGGATGAACGACGGAGATCTTATCACAAAAGAAACATGCAGAAATGATGGAGTGGGTTTTCGGAGGTGATAAGCAGTTTCTCGCGTGCCCTCAAAGCTGTAAGCTGTATTTTGAAATTTCACACGATTAGTCTAACTGGTCACATGTAGCACGGGAAAACCACCTTTCTTGCATGCTCTCGGGCAGATAACGGTCATGCAAAAATCTGCGCGAGATTATGCGATAGCCGTCGAATCAGGCTAGAGATCGACGGTGGAGATTAGCCAAGCTAGTTGGTGAGCAAGTGACACGATAATAGTTGGATTAGGCTAGACAGATCGATAGTGGAGATTGGGGCACATAAAGTATTGAGGTGATGCGATAGCCATTGGATCAAGGGACAAATCAATGGTGGAGATTAGAATGCATAAATTAGGTGGAAGACTTCGTGCGTGATGGTCATTGGGTAAACTAATGAATCAGATGGTGATTGGTCAAGTTTTTTGTGGATCAGATGGTGAGGAAACGATGCATGAAGAACGTGCTGAAGGAGGTTTCAAATGAAAACGACAGAAAAATAAGTGAGGGTGAGGGTGGACCGAGAGTGAGGGAAAACGATGATAATGAAATGAAACAAGTAACTGCATCAAACAACAAACTCCAAAGCTCATGTGAGAACTAGAAACCTGTGTTTTTGGGGTTGCTGAAGGGTCTCTTCCTCAAGTCATGGTCCTAGAGGGAGGAGGTGAGGCCGAGACACCTGTGGACAACCTTATGGTGATCTTTTTCTCCTAGCTAACCTACTAATTGAAAAAAACACAAATGGAAGTAAACTAAAGCACAACTGATCTACTCTACACTATTGTAATCGGAATGCAGCTACTTAAGCAAATGAATAGAAAACTAGGAAGCTATGCTATACTGCTATAATGGAAATGCAGCTACTTAAGCAAATGAACAGAACCAAAAATATATGCTAGCATACATGTACAATAAAGAGGAGCTTTCGCTGCGCGGGTTGGGCCGTAACCCAAGAGCCTTAGCTCTCTAAGTTAACTCAGTGCTGGCTCAAAACAAAACTCATCTTTATTATAAAAACCATTGATTACATAACAAACTGTTACAAGTCTTGCAGCTCAGAAATAAAGTAGAGTTTTACAATAAAAATATGAATCCTACTGAGGTCCAAAGCCTCTCTACTTATACATCTGAAATCTCCAATGACTTCCTTCCCATTAGGGAGGCTTGGCTCCCCACTCAAGATAAACTAGTTTCTGTTACTTTCACTTGCTCGGCTATCTTTTAGTCCTCATGATTTGGTTGTTTGCACTCTAAGATGATGGAGGAATATTTGAATGGAGGAGTAAATGAGGAGCATTTACCACCTATGATTCCTCTCACTTGTCCCATTCGAGTTTTGACCACTATGATTCCTCTCACTTGTCCCATTCGAGTTTTGACCAAGTGTTACAGGGAAAAGTGTCTATATAGAACTGCTTTATCCCACTAAGGTGTGATAGCTGCCTTAGAAACAAACAGAGAAAAACTACTTTCGTTTTTCCTTTATGAATTATAGATAGAGAGGAATAGAAAGACCAACCTCTATCTTGCCCTAATCTCCTGATTTGATTCCTCTCTTCTTTGATAAACTTTAGCTACCTGCTCCCTTGCATGCCCAGCTTCACAAAGTACCTGTAAGATCACAGTAGAATAGCACTATACAAAGACATGGATCTATAAACATAAACAATCTAGGATCAGATGTAAATTGACCATACAAATGTAGCAAGCATGAATGACACAAGAGCATGGAGGAAAACTTGAATAGATTTTATTGATAAACAAGAAAGAGCCAAGAGGAGTTACAACCAGTTGTTCTGACCCAGCATCAACCTCCCAGCTAAAAAGCCCCTCTTCACCTCAAACAAAGCTTAGATCACCCAACAATCTGATGTTTGTCTCAAGAAACCAACAACAATTCCTTACAATATGCAAAATTCCAGCCTCTGGATCTCTGGGATGAGGGATCTATATATAGATATCTGTAATGGAGATGAGTCAGCTCATGATTTGATTAGTGTCTTCTCTCTGATAGTTCTTGCTTCTACTTGGAGATTGATGATCTCTTACTCATCCTTGGTCGAATTTAGTGAGGCAAGTGTCACAGGAGAAGATTCTGGAAGCTTCCATTGCCTCTCCACCTCGCGGAATGACACTGCCATTTGTCATTTCTCACCCATCGCACCCCACATAAGGGATTTTTGAAATGCAACACACCCACACAGTGTATTTAGGTGAGATGCAACGCACTTGGCTAGTGGAGCAGCTGAAATGATCCTGTTTTGACCAATTCTGAGCAGTTTTTCATGGAGAACTTCTGGGAGAAGCTGTAATCTGTTGACCTTGTTCCTTTAGGGGTTAGAACAACACTTTTAGGGACTTAGGAGCCCTTGATTTATGGACATTTCATGCTTGGGGTTGTAGGGCCCAAAAATGTCTATAACAGTTTCCCCCTAAAGCATGAGGTCGTTAATCTTTTGATGTTGGGTGAAATGCTTTATTATGAGGATCCGAAGTTCTTTCAAGCTGGGAGGAGACCTGTAATAAGATACAATACAATACATTATCTTCATAATATTTTCATGATCTAGTTGAGGCGGGCATTCCCATGCTCAGCTTTATAAATTCATTTTCATGTACATAGGACAGACAATCGTCTGAGTGTAGACTGATGATTCTGATAGAGCCATCATCCTTTTGATTGGATGATTATCTGTGCGGCAATGATGTACATTTGATGTCTTTATTTCCCTAAATATATATCGCAGCCCAGATGGATGAAACTAGATCTGGGGTCTTCAATCTCGTTCGATCTTCACTCGAAGTACAAGTCGATCCATGTGAGAAATGTTTTGAAGTCGAACATGGAAAGACATCGCTTGATTACCAGTTAATGATGTAAACTGTTAACAAGTGCGAGAGGAATCACCGATAATGATAATGACCCTCAAGGTACTGCAGTACAATTCACGTGGTGTGAATAAAGGACTTGGCGTTGAACACCATGCAAAATCTTTCGGTCGAAGGCCATTGATGTAAACCTGTCGCCAGAAGTGAGAAACTTGCCATTGAGGCATGCAAGCTTCAAAGTACTGAATGGGGTGTTCCTAGATCAACTTCTTGGATAATGAGCTAATGTCGACAAGAAGTGATCCATCACAGGAGGGCCTTAATGAATCGCACATCAATGACACGAAATGGAGCAAATGATTTTAATGGAGGTGAAAACGATTTGGTGATATAAGGTTCAGGGTGGCGGTCATGAAAGAATGGAGTATAAATGTATGGTAGTGGGTGAGACACAGGTGAATTCTCTGAATGACTTCTCTTGAACATATCGGCGACACTGATGTGATGGATTGGTAGCATTAACCCCAAATGTGGATGGTATGATGGGACCATGGTGATGTGGCTGGTGAATGAAACAACCCAACGCGACTCAGACACGGAGTGGAAGTGTCATGTTCAAGAGCGACTTGCTACCAACAAAGTTTCTTCAAGTTTTCTTCCCAATTTTCCCCAGTCATTGCTGACCAGTACCTCTTTATTTTTGTCAAGCTTGAGGAGGATAACATATGCTTGTTCTATAATTTTCCCTTCGGGCAAACCCATCGCTATGTTTTAACGAGCCTAGCGATAGTGAAACTCGTTCTCGTCTATAGACAAGTTTGTCACTATTAAAATTTTAACGAGTTTAACGACAAAGATAACTCGGTCCTTTTCAATTTTAGAGAGTCTGAAAAGGAATGTAAAGGTAACTCCAAAATTCCTTTTTCGTCATCTAATCCCTTAAGTTCGAAAAAGTATAAAACAATACAGAAGGGATGAATTTTCGATACTTTTAACGAGTTGAACAAAACAAGCGCTCGATATTTTTGTGTAATAATCCCTCAGGTCCAAAAAGATTAAAATTTAGAGGAGGGATAGCACTTCCTGTCCCTTTAACGAGCTGGAGAGGCCAATGGCTCAGCAATCTTTTCATATTTTACGAGTCAGTTGAAAAGAGCTTAAAGGAGACTCGTCTTTTGAGGAACGAGTGATAAAATGGATAGCAACTGATTCCAGGTAAGGTTTGGAATTTTCCAATCACGGCACTCTTCGCAGCTGTTCCTCAAAATGGGTAAACAATCAAATGGAGGTGAATGATCGGCCAATGCAAAAGTGGAGGTGACGGTGCAAACACGACCAAGGCTTTAATGGTTGAAGTACTACATTCACGATGGTTATTTACCAGGGAATAGTTAATTTTTTAACGAGCTTAAACGCGGGGGGAAACATTTGCTCATGGCTTATGTTTATTTTTTAACGAGCTTGAACTATGTGCTAAAACTACTCGATGCGGGTTTATTTTTTAACGAGCTTGAACCTTGCGGTAACACTGCTCGATTAATCCAGTCGTGTGATAAGAACGTCTCATAAAAACAACAATTTTTAGAGTTTTTCCCCACATCCTTTCTTTATGCAAGTTAGGAAATGACCAATCCTACGAGTTTAAAGGGTTAGAGGACCTACAAATTTAAAAAATAAATAGTCGCTCTTCGCTTTCACGCCAAAAGGTTTGCATGCCCCCAGGTATAAAACAGAGTTTCAAGGTTACCCCTACTTTATTCCGTTAAAACAATTGTTTTACCGGGAGAGGCCTACCTCTTACTGGTTACCCAAAGATTGTTTTATTCACAGCGCAAACAAAAAACTTCTTTGGCGATGTTTACCGAAATAGACAAAGGTGAGTGAAGGAGGTTACTCCACTCACGTAACTTTGACAAGAGAATCTTGTTCTAGAATAACCCCCTCTTCCAATCATGGACGGGAGTACAGACTAGTCATATTCTCTCGCGGAAACCTACCCTATACCCGAAGTTTTCCTGCCGAAGCAGACCAGGGTGCATGCCCCCTGGGTTTCAGTCATGTCCCCCGAATCACTCGCGCTCATCGGGTGGGCGGACTGGGGATTGAGACATTTCTTGCGTGAAAAGACCATTTAGGGATGGTGTATGACTATTTGCTATGCGTGATCCAGGAAATGAAAGCTGGTCTACGAGCTTGACCACTCTTCCTTCGTGCGGAAAACACATCACTCTAAAGAGTGATGAGACAATGGCTCTCATGCAATAAATATAGTCTCGTCCAAGGAGTAGATTGTAATCCAGGGGTCCTTGAACTACCATTACATTCATGTGAATGGTTTTCCCTCTCAATGTTATGGGCACATTGGGAAGGATCCCTAACGGTTGACTAGTTCCTTTGTCAAAGCCTGTTAGATTTCTCATCTTAGGCAAAAGTGATGGTGAACCAAGAACTTTCCAAGCATTTGAGGAAAAGATACTCACAGAAGCCCCTTCATCTATGATGGTACCGGCCATAACCATTCTATATATTTGAACAATGATTCAGAATGCTATACTAGCTGGTAAACGGGGTCTGCCTAGTTGATTTCAGTCGAAGGAGACAACTAGGTTGCTCGGAGGTGGGACCGAATAGACGGCCGGGTACAACTCTGACGAACTTCCTTCCTGCAGTAAAGGAACAGGAAAATTGCCCCCATGTTCGTTGGAGTCTGTGCTTATGAAAAGAATTTGGATGGTGTCATCCTTGTTCTCTTCGGTGACAGTATCATCTGAAGATGGAACCTCTGAAGGCAAGACTGGGTCAATTGCCACCTCAACCTTTTGACTTTCGTCTGGTATGGGTTCAGATGGTTTGTATTCAATGATAGATGCTTCAGCCGACCACTTGAGCGGGCCAGCCAGATTTTCAACTAGTGACGGAATCGGCAAGAGTTTTTTATATCTAGGAGGAAGTCGTAACAGTGAAACCGGACGATCGTCCAAAACTCTTTTAGCTTCGTCTAAGAAGGGACAACGGTGGACGGCGTGATCGCCTTCGCATAGTTTACAAGGAAATCTATATTTTCCTTTTTGTCCTGGGGCTTCACTTTCACTAGTTGACGGTGTGTTTTCAACATGATCATCAGAGATTGACGACACCGGGTTGTGCAAACGAGGAGACCAGTCTCTTAAGATCCGAGGGATGAAAGGACAATCTCTGTGATAGTGGTCTCCTTTGCAAATGACACATGGCGATTTAGGCATGGTCGGTGCAGTGTGTGGATTTTCGTTAGACGACGCTCGTTTGCCCCCATTCGCTTTTGGTTCCTTCTTCTTCTTCTCTTTCTTCTTCTTTTCCTTCTTCTTCTCAGGTACTTTACATTTGGTTTTACCAGCCCCATCAAGCGAAGAGGAGGGAGGAGAGGAAGAATTAGAGGAAGTAGAAGGTTGGTGGGTAACTCTGGACTCGTCTAATTGCTGGTTCGATTGTTCAGGAATTGTGGTGTTCTGAATGACAGAGGTTGAGAAGAGCCATACAAGTAAGCCGATTTTCAGTCCTGGAAGCGACAATGTGGCCATATCCGTGATCTGGGAATTAAAACTGGTCTACGAGTTTGACCACTCTTCCTTCGTGCGGAAAACACATCACTCTAAAGAGTGATGAGACAATGGCTCTCATGCAATAAATATAGTCTTGTCCAAGGAGTAGATTGGAATCCAAGGGTCCTTGAACTACCATTACGTTCATGTGAACGGTTTTCCCTCTCAATGTTATGGGCACATTGGGAAGGATCCCTAACGGTCGACTGGTTCCTTTGACAAAGCCTGTTAGATTTCTCATCGCAGGCAAAAGCGATGGTGAACTAAGCGCTTTCCAAGCAGTCGAGGAAAGGATACTCACAGAAGCCCCTTCATCTATGATGGTACCGGCCATAACCATTCTATATATTTGAACAATGATTCAGAATGGTATACTAGTTGGTAAATGGGGTCTTCCTAGTTGATTCCAGTTGAAGGAGACAACTAGGTTGCTCGGAGGTGGGACCGAATAGACGACCGGGTACGACTCTGACGAACTTCCTTCCTACGGTAAAGGAATGGGAAAATTGCCCCCATGTTCATTGGAGTTTGTGCTTATGAAAAGAATTTGGACGGTGTCATCCTTATTCTCTTCGGTGACAGTATCATCTGAAGATGGAACCTCTGAAGGCAAGACCGGGTCAACTGCCACCTCGACATTTTGACTTTTGTCTGGTATGGGTTCAGATGGTTTGTCTTCAATAATAGATGCTTCAGCCGACCACTTGAGTGGGCCAGCCGGAAGCGACAATGTGGCCATATCCGTGATCTGGGAATTAAAACTGGTCTACGAGCTTGACCACTCTTCCTTCGTGCGGAAAACACATCACTCTAAAGAGTGATGAGACAATGGCTCTCATGCAATAAATATAGTCTCGTCCAAGGAGTAGATTGTAATCCAAGGGTCCTTGAACTACCATTACGTTCATGTGAATGGTTTTCCCTCTTAATGTTATGGGCACATTAGGAAGGATCCCTAACGGTCGACTGGTTCCTTTGTCAAAGCCTGTTAGATTTCTCATCTCAGGCAAAAGCAATGGCGAACCAAGCGCTTTCCAGGTAGTCGAGGAAAGGATACTCACAGAAGCCCCTTCATCTATGATGGTACCGGCCATAACCATTCTATATATTTGAACAATGATTCGGAATGGTATACTAGCTGGTAAACGGGGTCTGCCTAGTTGATTCCAGTCGAAGGAGACAACTAGGTTGCTCGGAGGTGGGACCGAATAGACGGCCGGGTACGACTCTGACGAACTTCCTTCCTGCGGTAAAGGAACGGGAAAATTTCCCCCATGTTCGTTGGAGTCTGTGCTTATGAAAAGAATTTGGACGGTGTCATCCTTGTTCTCTTCGGTGACAGTATCATCTGAAGATGGAACCTCTGAAGGCAAGACCGGGTCAACTACCACCTCGACCTTTTGAATTTCGTCTGGTATGGGTTCAGATGGTTTGTCTTCAATGATAGATGCTTCAGCCGACCACTTGAGCGGGCCAGCCGATTTTCAACTAGTGACGGACTCGGCAAGAGTTTTTTATATCCAGGAGGAAGTCGTAACGGTGAAACCGGACGATCGTCCAAAACTCTTTTAGCTTCGTCTAAGAAGGGACAACGGCGGACGGTGTGATCGCCTTCGCACAGTTTACAAGGAAATCTATATTTTCCTTTTTGTCCCGGGGCTTCACTTTCACTAGTTGATAGTGTGTTTTCAACATGATCATCAGAGGTTGACGACACCGGGTTGTGCAAACGAGGAGACCAGTCTCTTAAGATCCGAGGGATGCAAGGACAATCTCTGTGATAGTGGTCTCCTTTGCAAATGACACATGGCGATTTAGGCCTGGTCGGTGCAGTGTGGGGATTTTCGTTAGATGACGCTCGTTTGCCCCCATTCGCTTTTGGCTCCTTCTTCTTCTTCTCTTTCTTCTTCTTTTCCTTCTTCTTCTCAGGTACTTGACTTTTGGCTTTACCAGCCCCATCAAGCGAAGAGGAGGGAGGAGAGGAAGAATTAGAGGAAGTAGAAGGTTGGTGGGTAACTCTGGACTCGTCTAATTGCTGGTTTGATTGTTCAGGAATTGCGGTGTTTTGAACGACAGAGGTTGAAAAGAGCCATACAGGCAAGTCGATTGTCAGTCCTGGAAGCGACAATGTGGCCATATGGGGTGCACCAACATCTCCCCAAGAGGAGAAGGGACTAGGATTTCCTCCAAGGGGAATCCCTTGGTTGGTGGATTCCATTTTCTCAACCCAAGATCAACGTAGGAAAAGGTAATGAATACTCCGTTTAAAATAAATTTTAGACGCTTGGACACAACTTGTTTTTTCAGTTTTTAAGAGTCGAGAAAAAACAAAAGATGACTCTAGTCTCCTTCGATTTTTAATGAGCCTGAAGTGACAAGTGCTCAGATGGACCTTTTCTGTTAAGGAGTCTGAAAAGGAATGAAAGGGACTGCTCTGGAAATCTAGGTAGAGGGATTACCAAACCAATCGCAAAACTGCAGAATACTTTTTACAGTACGGCAGTCAATCTTCCGAATGTTGTGTTCAGTGCATTGCGATTGATAGGGCAGCAGACACGGCTTCCTATGGATAAAGGATTAAGCCTATTGGGGTCTCCTAAAATATACGCGACGGTACGTGGGAGCACAAGTCCATACTGGCACTTATCATTTCAAAGTGGAGGAATCACCCAACCATCAGTGAGAACAATAGTTACCAGGCTTTACGACGCCGGAATACGTCTCTAGCCTAGACTTCTAGATGTTGTGCGTTAAGTTCCAAAGCGTTGTTAGATTCATTGAATTTATTTTAAGTTGATCTTGTTTATGAAGTTTTCCTTTCAGGTTCACCACGAGATGTATATGTAATTCCTAAAATGCAATCTAAGATGATAAACAAACTTTTTATCTTCTTTGTGCAATGAAAATCCTAGCTACTAAGGAAAAGAAAGACAGAATCTTTTCACAAAGAGCAAAGAGCACACTCTAAATGCACTTTCCTAAATCAAGCCAATCAGACTGTCTATATGCAAATGCACATGCATGTATTTGTTTTCGACTTTCTTAGTATATGAATGCTAAAAAGAAAGTTGATGCACAAATATGAATTTCTTTTCAAGCGACAAATATCAACAAGTTTCTTTTCGAAATAAAAAATGGAGACGATCACAACACCTTATGATTTTGAAATGAATACTTGTTCTTGACACTATAAAGTTAGAAATTTAGACCAAAAGTAATAGTAACAGGATAATCGACCATCAACAGCAATCAAACTCTTTCCTACGATTGAAATCGACACTTGCGACAGTTTCAAATCAAAGGACGACAGTACGATTATGCTACTTTTGCAAAGGAGAACTGAAAATGACTCAACAAACACACAAAAACATCTACAGTTCTTTTGTACAAAGGAGGTGGAATAACAACAAGGAAAAGGGGTTTCAAACAGACATATACTGATCACAGGCAACAAAATTCAGGAATAGAACTGGAAAGAATGTATCACAGAAACCAAAACTGCACAGAGCTAGCCTGATCAGCGCACCTGTAACATAGAGAATTTGAAATGCAGCACAACTTTTCCACTCGGGAAGTGCGCTGAAGTTCAGATTCTCTGAACAGTACCTGCGCTGGGCCAGAAACGAGACTCTGTTTGGATTCCGGGTCACAGTTTGCAGTTCAGTTCTTGGGTTTTGGCCGAGCAAAAAGTAATCAGTGATGCAACAATCAGGGGTAGATCTAAGGAGGATCTAAGAGCTATCACAAGGGCAATCAGAGAGTTTGTGGATCAGTTGTTTAAATCATAAACAGATCCAGTAGATGGACTGAAGTAGCATCTATCTACTTTGCATTTGCTGTGGCAAATGCAGTTCAAATGCTACCTGTAAGTTTATGAAATAGACAACAAAGAATGATAAACAAACAAACTAATTCTTCCCCAGCGGAGTCGCCATTTTGTTACAGGGAAAAGTGTCTATATAGAACTGCTCTATCCCACTAAGGTGTGACAGCTGCCTTAGAAACAAACAGAGAAAAACTACTTTCGTTTTTCCTTTATGAATTATAGATAGAGAGGAATAGAAAGACCAACCTCTGTCTTGCGCTAATCTCCTGATTTGATTCCTCTCTTCTTTGATAGTCTTTAGCTACATGCTCCCTTGCACGCCCAGCTTCACAAAGTACCTGTAAGATCACAGTAGCATAGCACTATACAAAGACATGGATCTATAAACATAAACAATCTAGGATCAGATGTAAATTGACCATACAAATGTAGCAAGCATCAATGACACAAGAGCATGGAGGAAAACTTGAATAGCTTTTATTGATAAACAAGAAAGAGCCAAGAGGAGTTACAACCAGTTGTTCTGACCCGGCATCAACCTCCCAGCTAAAAAGCCCCTCTTCACCTCAAACAAAGCTTAGATCACCCAAAAATCTGATGTTTGTCTCAAGAAACCAACAGCAATTCCTTACAATATGCAAAATTCCAGCCTCCGGATCTCTGGGATGAGGGATCCATATATAGATATCTATAATGGAGATGAGTCAGCTCATGATTTGATTAGTTTCTTCTCTCTGATAGTTCTTGCTTCCACTTGGAGATTGATGATCTCTTACTCATCCTTGGTCGAATTCAGTGAGGCAAGTGTCACAGGAGAAGATTCTGGAAGCTTCCATTGCCTCTCCACCTCGCGGAATGACACTACCATTTGTCATTTCTCGCCCATCGCACCCCACATAAGGGATTTTTGAAATGAAATGCACCCACACAGTGTATTTAGGTGAGATGCAACGCACTTGGCCAGTGGAGCAGCTGAAATGATCCTGTTTTGACCAATTCTGAGCAGTTTTTCATGGAGAACTTCTGGGAGAAGCTGTAATCTGTTGACCTTGTTCCTTTAGGGGTTAGAACAACACTTTTAGGGACTTAGGAGCCCTTGATTTATGGACATTTCATGCTTGGGGTTGTAGGACCCAAAAATGTCTATAACACCAAGGTCTTTGCCACAGTTCCTTGCTTTTATCCTTTATTCCTGCATTAAATGCACATTAGAACACAAAGCAAAATACCCAACTCTAACTCATCTCATAAACAAAATATAATCAAAAGTATGCAATAAGTTACAATTAAGGCCCATATAATTACCCGTTGATGAGGCTCATCAAAACTGCTCAACAAAGACTTGACGAACTGAAATTTGAAGCATAATCGTGGACCTTGGATGGATCCACCAGACAATTACACCCACAGAGTTTTCATCCCTAGGATCAAACTAGAACTTGTCGTGCCAAGTTCTCAACAAAGACAAAATATATAGACAACTCAGGATGATCCAAATGCCTAGCTCCTATCCCCTTTAATAGGCTTTATGGACTTTCTAGAAACCATATTTTATTATTTTCCCTCAAAAAACAAAGGAAAATAATATGGGAAAATACCATGGTAAATACCATCGGTAGATTCTGTCCATTTTAACCATATCTGTTACAACCGTAGTGAAACATTCATGTAATAAAAGTTAACAAAGGAAAAATAAGACCACGGTTAAGGGATACTTATTCCTAGTTGAATGTTGGGCAAGGATGTCCTAGTGGGCATCATTGGATGCCTATTTTGGCTAAGGAAAATTGACAAAGGCTAAGGCAAAGGCATTAAAAGGAAAAAAGGCATTTTTGGCACATTTATTTATGAAAATAAAGGAAATTAGGAGAAAAGTAAGGGGAAAGGTCACAGGTTTCATGTGAGGAGGAAAATGAAGAAATTAGAGGCCTCATTAATAAAAAGGCTTGTGAGGATCAGTTGGAAAGTTTTGGTCAGTGTAACCTTTTGTCAGTTCAAGTTTGGAGCTCTCTCATTTCTCTCTCTCTCTCTCTCTCACTCTTGGTCACTTAGAGTCTTGGAGCACTCTAGTTTGGAGTAAGGAAAGGAAAAGCAAGAAAAGGAAGGGAAAATCAAGTAAAGGAAAGAAAAAGAAAGCAAGGATCAAGGAAAGGAAACTAGGATAAAGTAGCTTTAGCAGGAATACTTGCAGATAACCTTTTGCATGTGTGATTTCCTAGCTGGTTTGGACATCCATTGCTTTGCATGTTGATGTATGGTTCTCTTATTGTCGATGGCATGGTTTTGTTGGGTTACGACATTGGTTTTCAACCTAGCCTTTCCTTTTTCTGAATGCCATGGTATGTTGTGATGCCTATTTAGTTTTTGAGCTTTGGTTTGCTGGATGGATTTCCGAATCTGGGGTAAAGGTGGTCTCAAGTTCCATTCCCAAAGGCCTAGGAATCCCTTGACTGATTTTAACGAGCTACACAGTAAAGCCTGAGGGAGCAGTCTTGGTTTAGGGGCTAGTGATCTGGATTTGAATTGTGGTAAAGGCTGAGAGAAAAGGAGATGGAAAATTACTCAAGGATAGTGATAGATTATGGATGGCATTCTAAGTTCGGTTCGGTTGTGATCGAAGTATCAGTTTTAGTGTGATAACGGTTTGATGATGGTGGAGGTGGTTTAAGCTCTGGATTCCCTTAGTTGTTCTTGGATTGGTTGTTCTATGAGATCCCACATTCATGCTTGGAATATGGCACACGTGCGACTGGATGAAAGAGATATTTGGTTCAGCCATGTCTATGGTTGGGTGGTATGTGGAAGTCCCGAACTTGGTTAGATTTTCCTATGAGTAATAAAAGCTAAGTTCTCCTTACTTTTGCACTTGTTTATATGTGGATTTAATGGTTGTCATATCTATGATACTTACATGGTTTTATGCTTGTTATAAGCATGATTATATGATTGATTCATGTCATGGTTATTTCATATATTTACTTGTAACTATAAAATGGATGGATGCAAGACCTAATTGATGATGTATTAGTTCAATGGAGAATGAGGTGATCCTTTTGGTTATGTTTCATAAGTTGTTTCAGTCATTTATGCTATGTCTTGTATCCTAGACCTCTAGGTTGTATTGATGCCAAGTGTTTGACAGAATTTCAGTGTTGGTTGGGGTTGGTTAGGCCTAGTCCTAAGGTTGATTTTGATTTATGAGCATTGTTATCATGTCCTTAATGAATTCTGAAGGTTTTCACGAGTTTTAGGTAGAGGTTGGGATTGTTGGTCGCTCCCTTGCCCATAACATGAGAGAAACTATGGCCTAATCGATCCAGAATAGTAGTGGGACCCAGGGACAGGTTGTCTCAGTGGCTGACTTGTCTCCTAAGGGTTCTGTTGATGATGTTGGATAACTGTGTGTGATGTTCCCTCAATTCCACTTCCTTAAGGTCACATAGGAGGTCGAATCTGATCATATTAGCTTCTCGTCTCATGTTTACCCCAACTACCATGGTTACTTTGGGTAGACTTGGGAGGGGGTGTTACAATATCAAGAGAAGGCAATATTACAAATCCTCGTGCCCAAAGGTTGTTTGCCCTCAAGCAATCTACTTCTATCCACACAAAAATTATCTATATATTGATACCAGGATCCCATACAAAATAGTGTGTTATTCCATGCCTCCGTGTTAAATTATCTTGAATGGATCCTTCAATACCTCGATCCCAAAAATCCTGTGGTGAATCCCGCCCTCAATAGATTCACCTGGATCCCAATGCCACCTAAGTCCTGGGACCTGTGGGTTATGATACCATCTCAACCCTCCATCATTTCCTGTGCCTAAGGGCCCAAGCTACAATATTCCCTTGGCTAAGGGTATCCTCCTAGGAATCATCCCATTAATAGAGTTCCAACTCATAATCTCTCGCCAATCCATCTCATGGGAAGGATATAATGCATTAATTCCTACACATGGAATAAGTCTATTATGTTGATGTTGCTTGATGCTCAACTCATGTTGCTCCACTCGATCACCCAACATGATCCATTTGGAGAACTCTTCCCTACTCTCCCCAATGTATAAAGGTGGGTTGGTAGTGTTGCAAGCCTTATATATGTACTCCTGTAGAGGGCTCCTCTGGAATTCCCAACTCTACTCCTCTTGCCACATTATGAGGGACTTGAGTCGTTCCTCAACATTAAATAGCTTGGTCATTGATTTAGCATATACCCTTATGAGCTCCTCAGTTTTACTATTCTCCTATAAGACAGTGTCTCAGACTATCTAGACTCTCTGCTTCAACATCATAATATTTGTCTTGAAATGCATGATATTTTCCCGAAAGTCCTCTATCTGCACCAGATGCTCAACTATCATAGCTCTAGCTTGAACCTTTGACTGACTCTTTATAAATGAATTATCATGCATACTATTTTTGTCATGTTTCCCCTCATGATCATGCTCATTATGCCGGTTTACTACTACTGGCTCCTTACTTAAGTCTCCTTGAATGTCTTCTTCCTGGCCTTCTCCAACTGTGGGGACAATCTGTTGTTCATGCTCTCCATTTGTCAAACCTGGATGAATTGGTGAACTTCTTTCTAAACTTGATTGCTCATACTCTTCATGGATGTCCTTCTAGAGATCTATGGACTCATTTGTACAAGAGTCTAACACATCGTTAGGAACAATCACCTCCTTCCTTTCCCCATGTAATTTGTCAGACTGACTGATTATCATTAGCTTCACCTACAAATCTTTCTGATCAACATTGTTTCGTTGCTCACCATATGTACTTGACTACTCAGATCCTTCATGGGTGCTCTCCTGAAAACCGATGAACCCAACTATATATGAATCCCCATGATCTGAAGGAGTTTCCAATTGTTTTTCCCTTGTTCCCTCCTTCCAATCACTTACGCACGAATGGTTAGGTGCCCAAGGTCCCTTACATATAAATCATAGTCCTCTCCTTAATTCGTTCTTTCTACATGTTTTATTTCCTTTGTTCTTCTTTGCTCCCTCCGTCAATCCTCTTCAAATCCTTCTTAGTCATCACTCTTCTGAGCAATTTTATGTTTTGTATGACCAACCTTTCGACTAGATCATAGGTGGTTGGTGGTACAACTAGTTCCTTTATCCAAATGGTCAACAATTTGGATATTAGTATCTTGTAGATGTCAACATATCCTTCTAAGAACAAGGACACAATCCTTTGCATGCTTGTTTTGACATGGTATGGATGAGCTAATGTAAAAGTTTTGGAACACCTGAAAGATTAAGTTATTACATTCCAGATTCAACATATGTGCCAAAGATGAACTCTGTCGTGAGTTCTAAGATTTTGCACCACTTTTGAAAGGTAGGAAGCATGATGTGTTTCAAACCTTGAAGGGATTCTACTATCAACTACAATATCTCCTTCATGATATCATTATTGTAAGAAAGTAGTGGCAATGTTAAAGCTATGATCTAATTGAGACAAAAAGAAACTATGAGTCTGACCTCATCAAATGGGTGTTCCAAAAATTTGTGTTGTATTAAGGAAAGCATGGATGGATTGAGAGCCCAAGTGAGTTTGTTCCATTATGGGTACCCCACCCCATAAAGACATGTGTTTAATTCCTCCAACTTATGAAGGTCTATGAATGATTTTGTTTGTTGCAATTCAGATCCAAGTGCGAAGAGACACTTGAACTTTTCATCTTCCTTTTAGATATCCTTTAACTGTTGAAGGATAATATGGACCTTCCAAGAGAAAGGCTTATTATTCCTCTCTTTCTTTTGATCTGTATGTTGTTGCCATTTTTTATCCACATAAGTATTGTAGCCCAAAGAATCAATTGATGTATTGTTATGATGATTCATGTGGCATTCACAAAATTGGAATGATGACATAATGGATCTCAATACTTAATCTTCCTTCTAGCTCCTCGACTCTCACCCCTTTGGGATATCGATCTATGCTAAGCTTGATAAATATTCAGCCTCCATAAGGAAATTTAACACGTGTCTCTAGAAAAATTCATCTCCCTAGTTCAGTCTTGACTTTTTCAAGAGATGATGATATAGCCCTAGTGAATGTGGCCTCAAACTCTCTCCTCCTTTGGACCTAATAATTTAATGAATTTAGCTCAGGGATTCAAGTAGAGAACTTTGGTAGGGAATCGACCGATAAATAAATCAAAGAGTTGGAGCCAGGATTCAGTCTTTTCAAAGACAATAAATCCGGCCTCTAAAGCATAGAAATGTGTCCTCCAAAATTGCTCAGTTTCAACTTCTAGGTAGTGGCTTGGTAAACAATGTGGCCTTCTCTTTTAATCTTTAAGTTTTGGAAATTCCTCTTGATCACCCTCTCTCGTGGTTCAGAGAAAATATACCAACTCAGCCCTTGGAGTAGAATAAATAACATTGCTTGTAAATAGCTCTCGGTCCTGAGAGACCTAACACTAGATTGGCAAGGAAACACTCCAGAATTTTCCTCTCTAATCTTGTACTCGACCTCCTGGAAGAATTATGGCACTCAACCCTTGGTATTGAAGCGACAAACCTGTAAATACAAATTATGATGCCAATATATATATATATATATATATATCTATATATATATCTATATATATATATATATATATATATATATATATATATATATATATATATATATATATATATATATATATATATATATATATATATATATATATATATATATATATTGCAGACCAAAAATGGTCAGAGTTCCAAGTTTGGCATCAAATGAGCTAACTCCTCTAATCTACTCTGCCATATACTGCTAGTACTTCTATGGCTACTATATTGTCTTACAAAGTGTCCCAACATAAGAAAAAATTTGCAATACATTCACTACATAGGAGATATTTAAAAAGTTGCTCCATGAAAAATCTCATCCGACATTTCAAAGTCCTTGTCAGGGGTATCCTTGAAGTCTTCTAATCTAGGAAATGGAACCCGTTGTAGCGGCGACAACCAACCTCCAAAATTTTGTCTTATATTCATTTTGGAGCCTCCCTACTGACCATCCTCAGTAGCATGTCTTGCACTGTTAAGCACATTAGCTTCAGTTGTTTCATAGAGTCTTGTTAGCCTGTGCATGCAAGTTTGTTCCACTTCCTTCACAGGATGATTTCCGGAATTAGTGTCAGTTGCTGGTTGAGAAGATCCCTCTTGGAATTGTGAAATTCTAGAGGGGAACCATCCTTCCCTCCAGAAATTGTGCAAAGCCAACTGGACACCCAACTAGGCTCCATAATGGCGCAATTCTTCCTAGGACAGATGCTCAGCCTAGAAATTGCGCAATCCTGGGAGATAGTCACCTGTTCCTCCCAGAAATTACACAATCCATCTGGGATAGCCAGCCCAACAGCTAGCAGAAATTACGTAAATTAGTTAGGCAGCCTGCTGGGCTCAGAAATTGCGCAATGCAATCAAACAAGCTTCCTTGAGAAAATTGCACTGTCGAGCCCAGGACAGTTGCTCAACCTAGAAATTGCGCAATCCTAGTAGACAGTCACATGTTCGTCCCAGAAATTGTGCAATCCCTCTGGGGCAACCATATTTTCTCAGCCCAGAAACTGCGAAGATTTTCATCCTAGGCTCGCAGACCGATGCATGTGCCTTCAGGTTGACCGGTTCCCTCTGAGACCAAGCAAAATTGATTTGCATGCATGGACTTCTTTTCCCAAGGTAGCATGCAAAGGCATCCCTTGATTTAGGGATCTATTTTTAGTAGCTGCAGGTTACATGCAAGGATCATTTCAGAAACCTCTTGCCAAGTGTAGCTTTTCCTAGATTTGTGGCATGCGCGTCATAACCTCGATTTTATCAAAACTCATTTTCCGGACACTGCAAAGCTCATTCCTTGCATCGATATTGTAACTCTTACATCCCACACCACATCTAGGACTCGTTGACACATTCTTCTCAGTTGTTTCGCATGTATTGCATCTCATTTTTGTCACTTTTTGTGTTTTGGCTTGTGTGAGTGTTGTCTGCTTGATTTTTGTGGACGCTTGTTGTCCTTTTCATGCATGTTAGCTTGTACAAGTGTCGTTTCAGTTTTCGTTCGCTTCTCACTGTTGTCACATGCATGAAACCGTTTTTTCACCGATGGTCACCATCGTGGTGACCCACTTCACACATATGCATGCATCCTATTTTCTGAATCCTGCACTTACTGTTTGCATGCATAATAATTCACTCTTGTTTTCACTCATCTCATCATGCATTCAGACTTCTCATGTTTTCAATCACCCGTCAACCGGTCTAGGCTGCCTTGGCCTGGACCATGCCTTGCCTGGCTAGCACTGCGCATTTTCGGAAGTGAAGGCTCTGCCTTCCCTCCATAAATTGCATAAGTCTAGCCCAACATTGACCTCCGGGCTTGCATTGTGTAATTCTTGGAGGCAGTGTCCTGTTGGCCCCAGAAACTGCGCAATGTAGTTCACTAGTTGCATGTCACTGCCGATTACGCTATTTTAGTCCTCACCAGACTAGGCTAGAATGGGCATTGCGCAATTCCAGTCAACCTCCCAACAGCCCAGACTATGCCTTGTGCAGTTTTGGTAGTCAATATCCAGCCTCCCAATGAAAATTGTGCAATCTTCACATACGACCACACATGTATGTTGCATGTCAGTCCCATAGTTTGTTTTGGTTTTCGACTAACAAATTTCTTGTCATGAGTGTTGCTATGTTTCTAGGTATCACAAGTGCTCATCTGCCTCTCAATAGCACAAGTACAATGGCTTCTAGGAGAGCAAATTGGAAGACACCATTCAGAGCACAACTAGGGATGTAATCGATCAAGTGTCTATGAACTTGCCTATCTATGAAGACATCAAGTTGTTCATGGACAAGGATATCAAGATGAAATGGCAGCAGCGTCACAGCAAGTAGCACCATCAGTAGTAGCAGAAGGTAGCACACATGCATGCAACAAGTGCAAGAGGAAGGTTGTTGACAGCATAGAGGTGGAACAAAGTTGCAAGCTCAAGCAGATCCACTTGTGATGAAAGAAACTTTGGAGACTGAGGTTATGAGGCGACAACGTGACAAGAGGATTGCGCGAAGGAAAAGAGAGAGAAATAGAGAAGGAGTTGTAGGTGCTCAAGCGGAAACTCAAGGAAGAACACGAGCTGCACAAGCAAGAGAAGGAGTTGCAGCGGGAACATGCATAACAGGAGGCGCAACATACACAAACCAATGAAACTGCACCCATTCAGGTTATGGACCCATCTAGCAGCTGGCATGGAGCAGACAGGGTGAGCAGTGTTATTGATCATAAGCAAGGGTATTCAGGAGCATGGATGTCATTATGCGCATGCATGGTATCCCACTCATTTGGCACACTCACTGAGGCAAAGACAAGAAGCAAGTCTGACATGAGCTGAACATATATTTTGACAAGTTGATGTGCATGGTCACCAACACACACTTGGAAATCAACACAGACACTATGCATCAGTATGTTGTTGGTATAGTTGCACTCAAGACAATGATGCACATGTTATCAGATGAGTTTGACAAAGGAGCCATATCAGTGTACCCAGATGAAATGGAAGCAAGAGCTCGCTTTCAGTAGAATGTCACCATTGAGCGCATGGAAACCATCATGGATGACCAAGCTTGGCATCTGTTTGTCACTGTCGACCATCATGAGCATGTCGAAGAGTTGGTCTTACCATAATGGTCCAAGTGTTAGTGATGTCTTACCTGGATTGCTCAAGCCTATTTTTTCTCACATGGGTACATGTGAAAATTGTATGTAACATCTTGTTAAGTGGAATTCAAGTGTTGATAGTTGAATGTAATAGTCATAGAGTAGTTGAAGAGTCATGAGGGTAGGTGAAAAGTCACAAAGGGGAATGTCAAGGGTCACCCCACTCTTTGCTATATATAGTACCTCATAACTCATTGTAAAGGCTTTTGGCCAGTCAAGCTTCCGATAGGAGTATCTTAGAGAGAGATTGGACAGTATTGTAATGAGACTTGGCTTCTCCATTGTGTAGAGCTAGTATATCTCTTTGGAGGAGTAGGTGGCAGTGACTATAACGTTCCACTGTCGGAACTAGTGGTTGGTCATGGTTGTATTGTATGACTGGAACTTACACTTCTTAATATAACAGAGCCAACACGTTTCATGCATATGTCATATTGTATTTCAACTATCTTGTTTACTCTAAATGATATATGTATATGTTTGCTTACACATGCATGTGTAGCTATTTTCTGTATATGTATGTATGAATCTTACTGAAATGTGTTGTTGGTTTAACCATCACTTTGGATTGCTAGCTTACTTGCCTTCCATGTTGTGATGCATCTTTTCTCATGTGTTCCCTTCTTAACTCCATGATTTCACAGGTTTCCAAGGGGCGCACTCACCTCACCCTCCGTGTGTTAGAACCGCTCATGCACCTTCCTTGACTTACTGCATATGTCACACCCTTGCTACCAACATGGACATCTTACTTGCCTTTGTGAAAAACCGTGGTCAAGGCGATATCATACAACCCACTGCTAGGACTCCTACACCAAACGGTCTGAGGTCTAGTTGGAACTTCTTACCGAGGAGATCCCCTGACATGTTGGTGGGTCCAGCACCGTCAACATTTCTAGTGCTAGAAGGAGGGCCAAATGACAAGCTGTGTCCTCTCATCATGTTTTGAACCTTTGCACATCTATCATGGATTCTGTTACACTCAACCCTCCATAATGTTTTTCGCATGTCGAACCTCTCAACATCACAAGGGAGTTTTTTGATCTCTTGTCTGAATTCATGTATGATGGTGAAGGTGAAGTGGCCTATCTTGAGTACTTAGAAGACTTCTATGCATTCCTTGAGAATGCAAATGAGTTCTATGTAGAAGAGGTTAGTTTGTTGCTTGCATAAACACTTCTTGAATCCCCACTATGGTGGTGCTGCAACCTACTGGCTAGCAACGTGCACTCACTTGAACAATTCTATGATCTCATTGAATCTACTTTCCATCATTTTGATCCAGAACCTCTTGAAAAAAAATTGTTAGAGCAATGGAAGGCTCTGCAAGAATCACTTGATGATTTTTGGCAGCGCTTCCATGTTTTGTAGTTTCAAGCTCTGAAAAGCTAGATGAAATTCTAGTATCTCATTGATAGATACGAATATTGTCTTATCAAATCTGTCAATCCCAAGAAGAAGTTCAAGCTTAAGCCCCGCTCAACATACTTCGATGATGGAGTTGCATAATCACAAATGGACACGGTCATTGTCACAAGTGACTGCCCACTATCCCCTCACAAACAACTCCACCATCATAGAGTGATGTGGGATAACATGCGCACACCTTTGTTGAACCGACATGTCCTCCCGACATTACTCCTTCTGAATTTTGCACAGACTTGGTTAGGAATCCCATGGGTTATCACATGTATTTTGTACCTCAACCTCTGTCCTCGTATTTTGATCATCCTCTAGATTTCATTGTCTTGTGTTCTTTCGTTCTGGACTCTACACCTGTTTTGAACGAGGATCAATCTATCGACGGAGTTGGTGTTGCACAACCAACATGTACTGGCATTCATGAAGAGTATGACTGGGAGATTGAACATTCACCGGTAGTAGAGGACCATCCTTGTCTGTCTGTACCTCCTCCATTTGTTCCTGACATCATTGGTAATCCTGCCATCCCTGATTTTTCATGTGTATCTCCGTCCACAGATGCACCCATTGTTCATCATTCAGAGGACACACTGGATGTCATTCCATCATCCGACAATGGAGAGGACCAATCATTCTTTGAACATCCACTTGATTTTTCATCTATCTTTCTTGGAAACGCAAAGGATGAACATTCTTTCTTCTCATCTACACCTCTGTGCGATTCATCGAATCATGAGGATGCCAACCAACATCCTGAACTTTTTTTTATCTTGGTTGTCACGATCTCTTTACCTCATCATTCGATCACGATGTTGATTCAATTATTGTTAATCCGTCTAAGCCACTGGTCTACAATGATCCATCTGTCAACGAAGTCGAAACTCCCCAGACTATCGAGGCACTTCAACCTGAGTTGATGGTTTTGTCAAGCCCTCGCTATCTTGAGATTGGTTTCACTTTTGATCAGGAAATTGTTCAAACACCCAAGGCTCCTCATCACTCATATGTATGCACTCAAGAACAATCCAACACTCATATTTCACTTCCTCCACTCGAACTACACGATCTCATCGCTCATGCATTGGAGGAATCTTACTCAGCAAGCACACTTGTGCAACGTAAGTGGTCTACCTTCCTACATGTCATAGTCAAGAGTATCCATGTGCTCAACATTTGCACGTAGTGTCACACAACATCATGGTATGTCCATGGACTGCAGGTCATGCACTTCCACTCGTTTTTGTTCTGTGGATGCATTTAAGCTCGGAGTTTGCGTGTCTTCATTGTTATATATTTCACATCTACTGGTTCGCAGAATAGTGTTGTTCACGAACCATGCCTTCACCAACATGGGTCAACTAATGCACCGGTGGCTGCATTGGAAGTATCATTTCATGTGATACAACCCATGCATTGTGAGCTTAGGAGTAGTAGTGTTTTGTTTTTGAGTTGTTTGCTTGCATGGATGTTTGCTTATTTCTTTGTGTGTTTGTTTTCTCATTCGCTTTTCTTATGCATTCAATTCTAATTCTTGCTTTGCTTTTTGGTTTGTTTGCTTGTTTATGTCTGTAGGTTAGTTTCGCATGAACCATGTGCAACTCTTGAAATGAGATGGGTAAATTGCAAGAGAACTTGTACAACTATCAACATTTGGTTATCTGTTGTCCTCTCTCTTATGTAAGAACTTGTTGTCTTCAGTCCATGATACATCAATGGAAAATACGTACTCTTCGAAGTGAAGCTTGGTGAAAACACAATGCTTGCGCGCTAACTAGTATCACCTACTCTAGTCAGTTGTTTTTGGGTTAATCCTTGTCAACTCAGTCAAGTAGAGTAAGGTGAGGGGAAAAACCTTAACAAGAATGTCAGAGGTATATATATAAAATACTTCTCTGAAGGAACAACCTCTTCTTCTCTCAATAAGTCGAGATCCCTCTTCTGCCTCTGAAATGAATAAGTGTTATGCACAGTTATGAAAAAATGAAAAAAATGAAAATGAACAAGGTGAAAGAAGAGAAAGGCTTCTTATGCAGAGAGGTGATGCAAGTAACTCTGCCGAGGTACTGACCAGGCTCGCTAGCAGCAGAGCAATGCTTGTGTTTCTGCATGACTCCGTCGGGGTACTGTCTAAGCCTACTGGCAACGGAGCAACACCAGAGATAAAACTAAAACTCTGACAATCATATGAATTGTGCACCAATATACCCCTCATCCCCAATCAAAACAATTGTGTTGGCTTGGCTTCGAATGTGTGTCGACCAACCAAGAGCCTAGAAGATGCTACATATTGCAATCAAGAAAGTGTGGAAACCAAGATGAACAGAGAACCAAACAGCACTTTCGGAGGTGTTAGACTTTCTTTTCATGAACAAGGTCCATTCAGAGAGCTGGAGTTCTCCAGTGTATTACCAAGTGTTCTAGCGGCTACAACCACAATCCAAAATTTTTCCTTAGCTTCGTTTTGGAGCCTCCCTACTAACCATCCTCGGTAACATGTCTTGCACTATCAAGCACATTAGCTTCAGTTGTTTCATAGAGTCTTGTCAACCTGTGCATGCAAGTTTGTTCCACCTCCTTCACAGGCTGATTTTTGGACTTAGTTTCAGTTGCTGGTTGAGCAACTCCCTCTCAGAATTGTGCAATTCTGGAGGGGAACCAGCCTTCCCTCTAGAAATTGCACAAACCCAGCTGGGCTCCAGAATTGCACAATTCTTCCTCATAGTCTTCCTCCCAAAAATTGCGCAATTCATCCCAGGATAGCTGCTCAGCCAAGAAATTGAGCAATTGCTAGAAGGATCATTTCAGAAACCTCCCGCCAAGTGTCGCTTTTCCTAGATTTGTGACATGCACATCACAGCCTTGATTTTGTCAAAACTTATTTTCCAAACCCTACAAAGCTCATTCCTTGCATCGATCTTGTAGCTCTTACATCCCACATCCCATCTAGGAGTCATCAGCACATTCAGCTTAGTTGTTTTGGGGTAAGCCCGCTTCACATGTCTTTCATTGCGTTTATGTTGCCTTTTGTGTTTCGTCTTGTGTGAGTGTTGTCTACTTGATTTTTGTGGATGCTAGTTGTTGTTTGCATGCATGTTAGCTTGTACAAGCATTGTTTTAATTTTCGTTTGCTTCTCACTGCTGTCATATGCATGACATTGTTTTTGCACCAATGGTCATCGTCGCAACGACCCGCTTCACACACATTAACTTCATGCACCAGCGAGCCTTCAATGGTTATCCTCCACATTCAAGTTTCTTCTTGGCACAAGAAATCATAACATCCTGTTGTCACTATGACAAACACACTCCAAAATTTTGCCTACACTCAAATTTTGTAGCCTACTATGGATCTTGTGATCAATCATTCTGTATTCACTTCTTAGTTAGTTGATGCTTTTGAGCTCCCTTCTTGGATTGGAAGTGTCAAAGTCACTTGCTCACACCTACTCAGTCTACAAAAAGTGCATGAGCACATACTTTTATGTAAGCTTGAGAAAGAATAGCACATTCCATCAAAGTTGTGTCTGTGTGATGTCCAATCCATGTTGACAGTCAGTTTGCATTGACATCTACAGTTTCTCACTTCTAGCTGCGTGTGTACTTCTATTTTGTTGAGCTTTGCAAATTGTCGCTTTGCGCACTGTTGTTTTCACGAATGCCATTTTCATGTTTTTGGATGTCTCTTTCCCTTTAATTAGTGATTCTTTCATGTTATATTTGCCCTAGAATATGTTGTTTTCATTGTCGTTCACATATCACAAGTGGCATTCACACTTTTATTTTCATATAGCAAGTGCCATTTTTTGGCATGGGAATTGTCACTTATCGTGTAAAGTGGAGTTTTGGTTTATTTCAAGGGGAAATATTTGTGATAATGAGTTTTTATTATCATGTAGACATGTTCCACACTCATTTCCAAATTTTCACGCACTATCGCACAAGTGTCGTCATTGTCATCGCAAAGTGTATCTTTAGTGTCGCACTTGGAATGGGTTGTCACAATGTTGTTGCATTGAGGAAAGTATGTTGTTCATGTGTTTTGAGTGTTCCATGTTGTGTCGTCAAGTGAACTAAGTATGTGATCATGTTCAAGTCTTGATTTTATTCAACTTCCTCTCACTGATCCAACACTTAGTCAAAATTGGAAAAACTCTTGACTGGGCCACTCAGCCTCATCTAGTCCTCCTGATCTACGCACTGCCCAGTATTAGTCCTCAAGCAGTAACCTTTTCTCTTGGAACTGCACAAAGCACAATATCTTCATCTCATAACTGCACATTTAGCAACCTTAGTGCTCATGCCAAGCCCTTGAGTCCCAGAATTGTGTATTCTTTCTCTCTAGCCAAGTCAACATTGCACATTGCTCATTCTCAGTCCTCAATCCTTAATCTTGAGCTCTTGAAATATGCAATTACAGAATCACCTGGCGTCCTTTCCTTCTAGTACTAGCATTTCACAATTTTAGTGCTCAAGCCTGGTCCTTGGCCTCCAAAATTGTGCAATAATGCCCTCCATCCAAGCCTGAACTACGCATTACGCAGTCTCATACCTCAAACCTAGCCCTTAAGCTCCTGATATGCACAATTTCGCAATCACTTGGCCTCCTTTTCCTTCCAAAACTGAGTAGTTGGATGAAATAGTGCAAAACCCCTCATCCTGGCTCACTGAATCCCAAAGTTGTGCAATCGGCTTACCTAGTCTAGCCTAAACTGCACATTGCACAATATCAAGGCTCATGCTTCACCCCTAACTGCCTAAGCTACGCAATTGTGTAGTAATTAAGCCTCTCCCTCAACATGTCACCCGGTTCTAGCTAAGTTAGTAGATCATCATGCAACATCTGAGACTAAGGGTTTATCAAATTGATGTTGTCTTGCCATGAGTGGATTGTAGATGCAAGTAATCTATCATTCTATGGGAAGATGATGAAGAAGGAGATGGAGAAGGAGGACATGCTAGAAGACACCTAAGGAGCTAAGGAGATAATATGATCATCATGCAAGAAGACAAAGGAACATTGGGCTATAACAGAAGATAGAAGATCAAGACCACATTGAAGACTCCTTATCTTCAAGTCATAAGGAGAAGGAAGAAGAAGAACATGCACCATATTTTCAAGAAGACATAAAGCAAGCAATTGAAAAACGTGACTTGACATTTCCATGTCATCAGTTTCATTTCATGTTGTTCCATGAGCCATCATGTGCCACATCATTCGTGATTATGTAATTCTATATTGGAAAATGTAATGTGAAGTGGAAGTCCAAGAGTCATCTATGTAACGTGAAGAGTCATGTAGGAAGTCGAAAAGTCATGAGAATTCAAATAGTCATGAGGGTATTCCAAGATTCATAAGGGAGGTGAAGGATCACCCCATTCATTATATATACACCCTTATTGTACATGCAAAGGAATTTTCACCTTAGCTTCTCCCATAAGGCATCAGAGAGACAGAGTTACTACTTTTGGGGAGCAAGTCATGGCTCCAACGCTCCACTATTGGAGTTAGTGATGCCCGTTGTATTCATGTATCTTGGGACTTTTAGTTATGTTGTGCTTGTCAACAACCCCCCATTTATTAAAGCTAGTAGTAAAATATTACTTTAATAAATGGGTACCCTTTAAAAAAATGTATATACCCAAAAAATCAATTCTAGCATGTAGGTATTTCTTTTATTTGTAGAATAAATCAAGATATCAAACAAAACCCATAAAACCATCTAAATGATAATTTTTGTATTTAGAATGAAATGCATCACAAGCGATACCTTTTTAATCCACCACAATCTATGATGAAACAATAAAAAAAGCAAATCTATATTCGAAAAACGACCATAATGTTAGAAATTCCTTAAAGCTTCTTTAAAAAGCTAAAGTCTCACATCGCAACATCATTGTTTATAAAAGACTTCCCTTAAGAGGTTACCTCGAAGTATTGTGATTTGCAAGATTGTGATGGTATAATAGCCTTCTCGCATCACATTTCAATCATACGACACAAGCCTCAACCTATTATATGCCGATATTGTGAAATGCGATCTCGTCTTGGACCCACCTCTTAATATTTCCACCAACACATGCGGAGGTCCATTGTTCGTTTAAAAGAAGCCCGATAAGAAATGACATTAGTTTCTCGCATCTCGCATCTCGCACAAACTCAAAAAGTGGTAAGTTAAACAAAAACAAATTATGCGATATAGCAATATGCGATATTGCTTTGCAAATCGCAAAATCGCTATTATTGCAGTTTAAAGGCTCACAACCCTAGGAGATTGTTTCCCGATTTATGATGTGAATATTTATGGACATTCAAGTTAAAATATAACAGATCATTAGTGGGCATTTATGAAGAAGTAACTGCATTTATGTGTGAAAGGCCATTTAGAGTGATTTGATATCTTCTTACATGATTTCAAATAAAACATCTTTATCACCTTTACTGGTTTTCTTCAACGTTTCATTCATACGTTCAGTATCATTTTTTATCTGATAAACTGTTCCTCTTGAAACCTTTAGGAAAAAGCCGCATTATAGGACACCGAAAGCAATGGTGAAGAAAGGGAAAGCAGTCGCCTCTAAGAAGTCAGAAATGACTCCTCTGTTCACAGATACTACATGTAATAGGGAAGCAGGGACGTCTACATGGGAGGCTATGTATCAGTTACTGGAGGAAGAAAAACCAAGGATTCTTGAGACAACGATTACAGTTGATGGGCGTGATTCCTCTTATGCTTCCATAACTAAGCTTGTGTGCTCATTTCTGCACCGAATAGCCGCGCGACCAAAAATAATCCCCTATACCGATATGGTTAACTAGATAATTGATGATGCTAATATATCTGACAGAGAATTCAAAATAGGAGGCCAAGAAGTTATAAGATCTTTCACTCCAGATAACCTAAGGCTTATGTGCCACCTATAGGAGCCACAGGTTACCTACAACAAGCAATTTGTTGGGAAATTCGTCAAAGAAAATGAAGACCCGGTGGACTGCACAAAGTATGGGTCAAATAATGAAGAAATAATCAAGAAAGACAATAAGGGTATGTACGCCACCGCATCTGGTTGTTCACCTTTCTGTTTTGTTGCGGCTATGCTCTGTAGACTATTTGGAAAACCCGACAGTAACAAATTTTCCTCAGAATGGTTGCCCTTAATAGATGCAACCGTTAATGCAACAATAATATATTGGGCACAAATATTGTCTGATAATTTAGCTAAAGCAATTATAGAGTATAGAAGGAAAAGGAGTATTGCTTCGAGGGTTTACCCTCCATTTTTCACGTGTGCTTATGTTATGGATGCTATTTGTTTTGGTTCTAAATTCCCTCTTATGGGATGGAAGTGGACTATTCAATATCCACTTCCTATTCACATACACCACAAAGACATGTGGGAATCCAATTTTGAACCACATTTTTTCAAGATTTGTCACGGGGTTATGCTTCCCATCCATAAACGAATTTATAACCGAGATGCACCTAGATTCTCCCAGGAAGTCGAGATAGACATCCTCCCTGTAGCCTGATGGTTTGGGGAAGAAAAATTTACATATATCAGAATCTTTGGTAGCATCGCATCTCCCCATGTTCTCCCTTTCTATGTCCCAGATAAATTAATGGCTAGAGAGATAGCCTATCAGAAATGCAGTGAAGGAGGGATGAGAAAAGCATTGAAGGAGTCAAAAAAGGCCATTTGGTCTCAATTTCCTATGTCATGTGGAGTGTTTGCATTACATGACCTTGGACATGCATTCAGGGAATTGGATAATATTTTGTCTCTACGATTACCTAAGTTCCCTGGAAGACAATACGACCCATTCGATATTGTCAAGGATTTTACCACTATGGTAAAAGTAAAAATATTCAACCATGATAAGGACCCATTTCATGATGTTTCCTTCCAAAAGAATACTTTCAGAGAAGTGAAGCATATGGCACAAATACCTTTTGATTGAGAGGGTCTTGAAACATTTTATAGCTACAAAGTGTAGAAATTCTCATTGTAGATCATCTAATAATGCAATATACTAAAGTAAAATACTTGATCTACTTCTACAAACAAACTTTCCGAAGCTTAATCGATTTTGAGCAAGATCAAATAGAACACATATAATAGAGAATGAGAAATAAATCACACATGAACACAGAAGAATACTCTAGGGAAAGCCTCAACTAAAAACCCCGCTATCTGTGTTATCATACAAGTGGAAATATCTCCAAGTTACACAAAGCTTTAGATCACAAGCTATCCAGCTCTCAATGCAATCCCTCAATGCTTCTCATAGAATGAATAGACACAACATATGCCTTCCTTCAGTTCTCCAAGCCTCCTATTTCCTTGCGCAGTTTCTCCTGGGTCCTCTGGCTACCACCTATGTGAAATCACCTCTCACACAACTCACCAAACTCATAAATAACTGCACAATCCTCAAGGAATGAATTCCTTCTTCATGCAAGAGATATCTTCAAGGGAATTGATGAGCCCCAGAAATGGGTAATTATATGGGCTCATTTTACCTCTTATTTCGACTTAATCCACCATTCTCATTAGTTTATTGCATGTTTTTTATTATATTTATGCTAATAGAGTGAATTGGGTTAGTCATTATGCCAAAAAGTCTAATGTGTGCTTTATGCAGATTTTTGGTCAATTTTGAGACAAAATCAAAGGTTTAATGGGCATTTGGCAGCCAAATTCGAGGAAAAACAAGGGAGAGGATTTGTAGGAGGGTGTCCCCTTCATTTATGAACCCTTACCTTGAATTCTCCATCAGAAACTCGGAGCACAAGCAACCACATTGATGATTCCAAGGGGCAACCGAGCAAGTCAAGTAGGACTGTTGTTATCTTCAGTTCTAGGAAGCCGAGTTCCTTAATTTTAGGAGGACTGTTGGGAGTCCCCATTTGTATAAATAAGAAGGCTTAGGGCCTTATTTTTTTTAGTTAGATTTTAGCCATTTCATAGTCTATCTTCGCACTTTTGTGCAGTCTTGTACTCAGCTCATTTTCGAGCTCCTTTTGCTGAAAATGTTGTGATGTAACTATTATTTTTTGATCAATGAAGATGAATCCAGCTTTGACCCAGCATTGATCTTTTCTAGAGGGCTAAAGCTCTTGGGTTAGGGCCCAACCCAAGTGCCCAACACCTCATTTGTGTATTTATATGTTCTTTTCTTACATTCATAAGCTGATTTCTGTTATTTAGGATTAGTCTTGCTTTGGTGAAATAGGTTGCTTTTGATGATTAAATTAGTTGTTATTGCTTCAAGTTGTTTACATAGATTTATGTAGTAATAGAGAAAGAGTTAAAAAGGCTACCAGCAGGCCTTGATCCCCTTTCGCCCTCCTTGGAACCATGAATTAAGGACAAGGCGTTGCTGCTACCACCAAAAACATTGTTTTTTTTCCTTTCATGCAGTTGCTAGTGTGATGTTTTGAGTTGGAGAAGCTGATATTTGCTTGGATTCACATGCTTAGACCATTTCTTATTCATTTACCATGGCTTTCTCACATAGTTTCCTGTTCATAAAATTATGTTCAACACTTTTCTGTTTTTAGGTCAGATTTTAGGTCAAATTAGGAAAACTCTATTTTTTCGGTTCTTGCTTGGGTCAGTTCTAAGAAGTAGGTGTGCAGATCACTTGAAAAACATTCCAACTTGTCATACTTCCATAGCAAAACCTACATCAGCTCATCTTTCGTAGATTTCTTCACTCATTTACCACATTTTGCCAAACTGTCCTAATTTCTACATTCCTTCACAAAGTTGCTTTCTTACCCTTTGAACCAATCCAACCATCTCCTTCAGTCCTGATCTTTATCAACAGAGTCCTAGAGCCTTCAAAACCTTCATCCAACCTTCATTTCCTTTTTCCCACCATTTTTCCACCTTCAAACCTCCAAAAACCACTTTCGGCCTCCTCCTGTAGAACTTCCTGTAGATCCCCTGCAGCCTCCTGTAGAAGCCCATGTGAGCAATTTTTCGAAGTTTGATCGAAATGGAAGTCTCCAGAAGGGTACTAGGGACTTCTTAGGACCTCCCCACACCTTCCTCATCATCTGCAAAAGCCAACTCCATTTTCCTTTGCCACCAAACCACTGCACAGTCACAATTAGTCAAATCACAAGCATAATAAATCCACATAAAAATACTCAAAATTGCAAAAAGATGATTTCTTTCCATTTCTCTTTAGAAGTAGCTTGAATAAATGCAATTTACCTTTTCAGTAATCAATGGCACCCATTTCAGTAGTTTCCATCTCTTTTCTTGCACGATTAGGGTTTGCTAGGGTTTGAGTTCCATTTCAGTTTTCATTCTCTTTCTGCAAGTAGAATAGCCCCTGTAGAATTAGTCTTCTGCCATCACAGTAAAAGCTTCTTTTGAGAACTCATAGAAGTTGGCTTAAGCTCCTAGCGAACTTGTGCCAGCTGATCAAGTGATAGCCTGCAGTAAGAGCTAGTACTTGTGCATACAACACCGTCACTTCCAAGTTTGTTACGAACTACTGGGTTGATAAAAGTAAAGAAGGGAGCCCTAGGAGTTGCAGCATTATTGCTGCAATACTGGAGCTCACTAGGAATATTCTTGCAACTGATAGTATATTGTCCCCTCCTCTGATCTCAACTGGGTCTCTTACTGAACTGACATGCATGAGTTATTTATGAGAGAATATTCAGTTATCTGAAGTACACTAGTTACATGCATGCATTCATTAACTAACTGAACTCACAATCAGTTCCAAAAATTGTTGGAACTAATCTAACTAGACTTAACTCAGTTAACTGAGCTAACTAATTACAACTCAAAGTACAACTCATCCTGATCTCCTTAATTAAGGCATAACTTCCTCAATCAAAGGGATAACTATTGCATGTCTTCACATAGACTTCATGTTTGATTTTCTCCAACTAATTAACTCTAAGATCAAATTCGAATTTTAATTCTCAATTTTAGTTCAGGGACTAACTAAAATTGGAATGTATCCCGAAATTCTATTTATAGCAATGTTATTTTTAGCACTTCTATATTTAGCATTTCTTGTTGCTATTTTCAACACTCCCTCTCAACAAGAAAGGGATTATCTGTCACCTCGATCCTGTCTCTGTGGAACTCGAATTTTCATTTTGACAATGCCTTAGTCAAAATGTCTGCATCCTGCTCCTCGGTTGAAACATACAGCAACAACATGATCCTCTTCACCACACAGTCTTGAAGATGATGATACTGGATATCGATTTGCTTTGACCTGTCATGAAATACTGGATTCTCAAAGAGTTTGATATAACTCTGATTATCGTAATAGATCATAGTTGGATCCATCCTCTGATCAAACAATCCAACTAGAATTTTCCGCATCCAAATGGCCTCACATGTTGCCTGACTGGCAGCCATGTATTCAACCTCTGTTGAGCTAAGTGCAACTGACCTCTGTTTCCTGTTGTACCAAAAAATTGCAGTTGAACCAAGGTTGAAAATTCCTCCTGAAGTGCTCTTCCGATTTGATGGACTCCCTGCCCAATTTGCATATGTGAAGCCCTGAAGTTTCACTCCCTCTGTCCATCTGTACCATAATCCATACTGAGATGTGCCTCTGAGGTATCTCAGCACATGCTAGCTGCCTTCCAAAACATCTTGGTAGGCTGAACCATAGTTTGATTCAGTTGGCTCACCGCAAAGCATAAATCTGGTCTTGTGTTCACTAAATACATCAATGAACCCACAAGCTGCCGATAAATAGTAACAGCTACTACCTCACCTGAAGTAGCATCCTCCTTCCTCCAATTACCTGCTAGAGGAGTCTGCATGGGCTTACACTTCTCCATGTGGAATCTCTTGAGTATCTCATTAGCATACTTGCCTTGAGACACAAACACTTCCCCATCCTTCTACCACACTTCCATGCCTAGAAAGTAGTGCATAAGATCCATGTCTTTCATCTCGAACTCTCTTGCAAGGTCCTCCTTACAAGACATGATAAACTGATCATCACCTGTCAATATCAAATCATCAACATAAAGAACAATGATCAATGGCTTACCTTCTACCATGATGTGGTATAGGTTTGCATCTGCTTCACTCTTTGTGAAGCCCAACCCGGTGAAATAGCTGTTGATCTTGGTGTACCAAGCAGGAGGTGCTTGCTTCAACCCATACAAAGCTCTCTTGAGTCGAAACACATGCGACTCATGATTGAAGGTATCAAAACCTTCTAGTTTCTCTATGTACACCTCTTCCTCAATATTGCCATTGAGGAACGCAGTCTTCACATCCATCTGATGGATCATCGAACCCATCTGTGCTGATAGTGCCAACATCGAGCTGATAGATGAGTACCTTGCTACAAGAGCAAAAGTCTCATCATATTCGATCCCCTCGACCTGTGAGAAACCATGGGCAATGAACCTTGCCTTATGTTTCTCCACACTCCCATCAGCTACTTTCTTTACCTTGTAAAGCCATCAGGAACTCACTACTGACTTGTTCTCTGGTCTTGGAACAACATCCTAAACACTATTCCGAACTACGGAGTTGTACTCCTCCACCATAGCATCAACCCAGACTGGTTGTTGCACTACTTCCTCGAAGGAAGAAAGTTCGATCTCTACACACTCCCCAACTAGGGCCATGTAACCAATGTACTGCTCGGGTGACCTCCTCTGTTTGCACTAAGAAGATGGATGTCCCACATTCTCTCTCGCATCCATCATCATTTTTTCAGCTTCCCTTGAGCGTTTCCACCCATCTCCGGAAGACTCTGCATGAGTGGATGTCTCCACTCTTGGATCCTCTACATGCACCTGCTCCGCATCAGTCTGAGGCTCCTCCTCCTTAGGAACCAAAAGTTCCTCCTCCGCATGCAACTTGAGCTCCCTCTCAAGGGAAACTCGCATGGCTTTTTGCTTGTCGAACTTCAAATATCTGTGTACCAACACCTGGTAGTTGTGGGGTGTATCAGTGTACCCCACAAATATCCCCAACTCAGCTGATGGCTCTAGCTTCTTCCGAGCATCTTTGGTCACATGGAAAAATACCAATGAGCCAAAGATCCTGAAGTGACTCACATCTGGTCTCTTCCTGGAGAAAGCCTCCTCTGGTGTCTTCATTCCTAGTATATGATGCGAGCTTCTATTTGGTGAGCTCCAGTATTGTAGCAATAATGCTACAACTCCTGGGGCTTCCTGTTTCTCATTTTATCAACCCGGTAGTTCGTACAAACTTGGAAGCGACGGTGCTGTATGCACAAGTACTAGCTCTTGTCGCAACTGTCACTTGGTCAGCTGGCACAAGTCCGCTAGGGCTCAAGCCAACTTCTATAGGCTCTTAGAAGAAGCTTTATCAATGATGGACGAAAGCTAACTCAAAGGAAAGCTACTCTACTTGACAAACTGAACTGAAAGCAAATCAAAGCATGTAAACCTAGGAAACCCTAATTTAACTAGTCTAACCTCTACAATGCAAAGAATGTGAATGAAACTTCAACCAAGGCCGCTGTTACCTCTAATAAGTGAAAATGCATGGAACTAAACTACTTGCATCATGAAAGACATGTTTTTGTATTTTTCCTTTAAGTGTGTGGAATGATTGTGAGTTTGTGCTAATTAGGGTTTGGTTGTGCAGATGGGATGGAGAAGGAAGGAAAGCGTGGGACAGGTTGGGGAGGCTAGGAGAGGTCCCTAGGAATCCTTAGCATCCATCCACAGAGATCCCTCACATTTAGAAGCTCGGCAACTGAGTGAGTGGCCTCCTACAGGAAGTCTGCAGGGGATCCTACAGGATACTCTGGTTTCTACAGGATGGCTGTGCACGTCTACAGGATGATTGGCCGTGGAGGTTTTGGGAGATGATGGAGTGTTGGAGTGGTGTGGGAGGCTAAGTGAGATGGAGATGGACCTGATGATGGATCAGGAGCTGGGAAATCAGATGAAGGAAGGGTGTATGCAATGGTTTGATGATTGGAAGGATGGAACCAACGAAAGTTGAAGGAGATGAGCTATGTGGGAAATGAGAGAGTTGGAGGGTAAAGGAGTGAGACAGAGGTTAAATAGAACTTGCAGATAGATCAAGAAGAAAAAGAAGAAAATGGTTTGAGAAGGAGCAGCGTAAATGAAACAAATGACCTATGCATCAAAACGAGAAATTCATTAACCTATGATAATTGTGCCATGAAACCTATGAATAGAGATGGAAAACAAGAAATGAAACCTATGCGTGGAAGTGCAGTATGGATCGATATCAAGAATGCATGAATAGATCTTCAATGAAAACGTTTATGTTGCAGCTTGCATGGAGATGAGAAGACTGCTGTTCTTTTTGGTGGTTGGTCATGGACTACACCCCAATCCCTAACAGTGAGATGGCAGTGAGCCTTTACAACCTTTTTTGCTGGAGCTCCAAGAGATTATATCTATCCTCCTATCAAACTTAAATACTGAAAGCAAATCACCATAAACTAGTCCTATCTATGCTCATGAAAACGGCTAAATTAACAAGCTGGAAATCCGAAGTGCATGTGAAAATAAACAAACTCAAAGTGTTGGAATGAAATGAAAACACATTACAACACTGAGGAGATCTATTGCTCTCAGGTTGGGCCCTAACCTGAGAGCTATAGCTCCTTGAGAAAACTCAGAACTAGATCAAAATCTGCCTTCTTTATTCATAATCTGATGTCATGCCAAATTGGCTTACAAAAAGGAACAAAAACTGAGCTCTAGCTCGTACTTTTCAATTACAAGAGTAATGCCAAGGTTAAAAAAGCTTCTCTACAAGGCTACGGCCTCAGTATTTATGCAAAAGCGACTATCCAACAGGTGTCCTTGATTTTAGGAGCTCGGCTGTCCATCTAGAGTTCAACTGCAGATCCTGTAGGACAGTCATAACTACTGTTCCTGTAGAGCAGTTTATAACTGCTGTTCCTGTAGAACAACTGGCTGCTTCTAAGCTCGAAGGGAAGATGGATTGGAGCTTGGAGTTCTTGGTGGGAATCACGAGGAATGTCCCCAAGACCGTGGACATCCTCTCCTAAAAACCAGCAGTGCCACCTCATTGTCTCCTTGTCTCCTTTCCACGTGGTCTTTTCTCCCTTTTAATGCAAAAACCTGAAATCATAATGCATTAGTCACGTAGATAAAGTGTCTACCCTTATTCCTACAAACAACACGAATAAACTAAGAAATGCATGCATAAGCAGTAAAAAGTGAATGGTTTGAGCAAATAGAATAGGCCAAAATGAGCCCGAATTGTACCAAAATTGGGGCTCATCATCACCCCCCAGCTAAACTATTTGCTCATCCTTGAGCAACCTTGCCCTGGCTCCTCGTCTTTGGCCGAGAACTAGAGCCCGGAGCATGCTTTTCCTTCCCTGATTTTGGTGGTGCTGCCTTCTCTGCCGAGGGTGGCGCTTCTTCTTTTCCCGTTTTTGGCGGCCCTGCCTTTGCTGCCCCTGGTGGTGACGAAGGTGATGCTTCCTTCCCCTTTCCTATTTCCTTGAGCCGGGCTTCGGAAGGCGACTGGCCTATCTTTCGTGTCCAAGAAGTTATTTTTGGGCTCCCCTTTTCGGGGGTGGCTGATGTTTTAGAAGGGGTTCTTGCACTGGGTGAAGTAGGGACGTTCCCTGAAGTGGTTTGGCTGCTGGGTGGAGGCTGTGGCTGGCTCGTGGTCATCCTCTTGCTTCTCCTGGCTTCAGATTGTAGAGGGGTCTCCCTCTCCCTTTTCTCCTTCGGTTTCAGAGGTGTACTGAGGGCAGCCAGTGCCGCTGCTGCCTCCTTTTCGAAAATGCCAACCCTCTCTTTTTTGCGTTTTGCTCTCTCAGAGCTCCTTGTAGAGGGCCCCTCTTTTTCAGATTTCGGGCTTCCTGTGGAAGGCCCTGCTTTGCCCACTTCTGGGCCTCCTGTAGAAGATTCTTTCTCTGTCTTCGGACTCTCTGTAGGAGGCTGTTTCTCAATGACTTCCGGGCCTCTTGTAGAAGCCCCTTTTTCCAACTTCGGGCTTCCTGTAGGAGCCCTTGTCTTTGTCTTCGGGCTTCCTGTAGAAGCCTGTGGTTGCACTTTCGGGCTTCCTGTAGAAGCCTGCTTCTCACTGATCTTCAGGCTTCCTATAGAAGCCTTTGTTTTTGCTTTCGGGTTTCCTGTAGAGGCCTATTTTTCAATGATTTTTGGGCTTCTTGTAGAAGCCCGAGTTTGTGTTTTCGGGCTTCTTGTAGAAGCCTGTTTTTGCTTCCCTGTAGACACAGGGGTCTTCACTTCCGCTTGCTTGCCTGCTTGAGCTTTGCTTTTGCTTTGGGTGTAGGTGCTGTTGAGGTGCTTGGGTTGACGTGGGCCACCTCTGCTTTGTCCATTCTGCTCTTCATCCCTTTTTCCCTTGCTGACGGGGTAGGTGTGCCACCTTTTTCTTGGCCTTTCTTTTCCTCATGCTCCGTCCTTTGTTCTTCGGCCACTGCTTCGTGTTCCTCACTGCTAGAGGAACCTATTTCTTCGACCAGCATTTTAATATCCCCGTCTTTGGTCAAATTGCGAAAGGATTCCCATGAGAGGGGTATCTTGTATGAGTGCAATGCGTCTTCCACAAGCAGTTTTATTAACCCATGATGGGCTATCTGATCAGGGATGCCCTGTCTTAGCTTTGTAGCACACTCCATTAAGGACTGTAGTAAAAAGTAAGGAATGCTCAGTCTCTGCTCTGCGGGAAGATCAAGCCGATGTCTTAGCTCATTGAGCATCCGGAAGTGATATGCATATACGATGCTGTAACGTCCCTCACAAGTGATATATTTCATAATGTGCAAACTGACTTCGTTCCAAGGTGGTGACAGGCTGGTTCTCCTCACCCCGTTTTTATCCTCAGAGAATTCTTCCTCAGGTGGGAAGAACTCCTTCTTTGCCTGCTGACTCAGCTTTCTCTCCTCTTTGTCCCACGACAGACCCATAGGAAGTTCGGTGATCTGACTGATGTGTTCTGGGGTGAGTTTGAGGCTTAGACCTCTGAAGGTTACTGTGGCCAGTGTCTGGGATTTAGGCTTCAAAGCTTGCAAGAATTCCTCGGCTACTTCATCATCGTAGCCCTGCAGCTTATCACAAAACGGCATCCACTGTGCTCTGGTGAAGAGCTCTACTACTGCTTGGTTTCTCCTTAGTGTATTTGAATCAGTGGGCTCTCGTCTTATAAACCCACCCGGCATGATGGACCCAGTCGTTTGAACTGAAGGTGGCAGATGTAAAAGAGGTTTGGTTTACGAGAACAGAGCATGCACATACAAAATTCAACACAGACTACTTATACCACCATCCTGTAGAATAGTAGCAACGGCACAGCAAACACAATTCCACCAATATTTTTATAACCCGACCGTGGACGATGGTCTTACCACTTCTAAGAACCAGTTACATTAAGAGTTCAAGGTTACCTCCTTAATTGGCCACCTTTCTTTGCGAGGCACCCGCTTTCCTGTAGATGACTGCAATCCTGTAGACTGTGCTCCTGTAGAATCGCATTCCTGTAGAAGCGCGTTCCTGTAGAACCGCGTTCCTGTAGAAGCCACGCGCAATTCTCGGGGAGGACTGTAGTTGGCCGCGCTCACGGTGTGCTTGACCAGCGTTCTGGTAGCTAACAACTCGCCGTATCAAAATGCAGAGGAGATCAGAATGGCTAGCCGAGTTGAAGTGTTGGATGATAAATGCGTGCGGTTGATTTAGCCGATTGGATTTTGAACTGGCGCAATCCATGGCGCGGGGGATGAGCTGTCCCCGCCGGACCGTTGGGCGACGTCATCCATCCTCCGCCTGCGTTTTCACTCACAGCTGCATTCATTCCCTCAGATTTGCCGCCGCCTTTCCTGTTAAACTCATGCTTCTGACGAGAGTGCTCCCACGTGCATGCCGTTCATTCTCTTTGTCGTGTCCGCCACCCAATCACCCAATTGCACTTTAACTAGCCGACGTGGCCAGTCGACTGGCCATATGGCCACTCAACCATTCAATTTTACGCTTTGCAAACAAATTCAAAGTTAGATTCATGCGATTTGATGGAATGAAGGGGAAGACACTTACCTGCGCGCAGATGCACACGATTTTTCGGTTTTTGGACGACGGGGAGCAGATCTACCTGCTGCATGCGGCTTACACAGTCCCGGAAGCTCGTGGTAACCGGATGCCAACGCTGGAGTGGACGGATCTGCTTGCATGCGCCCGCGTTTCATCTCAGATGACGGTGCTGTGAATGGCATCCACTCGAGCAGGTTGAACTGTTACCGGGTCCCCGCGAGGGGTCTCGTAACAGTCCTTTCTCCTTGGGTGCATGCTGCACGATGGCGGTTCTGATCACGATCCCGGAGCTCTTGATGCATGTGGTATGAGATCTCATCATTTTTTTTTATTTTGGAAATGGCTTTCTCACGAGAACTCATCGATTTCCTTTGTTTGTGCAGGGACTTGGCCGCATGTCGACACAGGTAGTGGAGCATGGTGACAGCAACGTGCAAGGATGCTTAACAGAGGCTTGCATGCATCCAAACCAAGCCATGGTCGCGAAATCCCCTTTTACGACGAATTCTGGCCGCCCAAAACTCCTACAGGAAGTTTCCTGTAGACACAGAGCTTCCTGTAGAAAGTTCGGCCTTCCTGTAGAGAGTCTGCACTTTCTTGTAGAGAATCCGCGCCTTCCTGTAGAAAGACTGTGCCTTCCTGTAGACAGACATCAGCTTCCTGTAGAAGACTCGAACCATGATAAAATTGCACATACCTTGAAAAACATGGGTGCTCTTGGAGGAGGTACTGATGAGGTTCCTTGACAGCATGATAAGGTCCCTTGGCTGTGAGTTGAAGGGCTCCTTCTTCTCCATAGAGCACCTGCAATCTGCATGCAAATTTCACATAATAGCTTATTGATCTTGTTTTTTTCTTTTTGTTTTTTTCTCTTTTTTTTGAAAGATAGCAGGGGCGCCTCAATGAGGTTTTCACCCTTACCACCTGCCTTAAGCGCCTCAGAGAGGTTTTCACTCAAGGATCTTTATTTCTTTTTTCTCTTTTTTTTGAAAGATAGCAGGGGCGCCTCAAATGAGGTTTTCACCCCTACCACCTGCCTTGGGCGCCTCAGAAAGGTTTTCACCCAAGGATCTTTATTATTATTATTATTATTATTTTTTTAGATTCTTCAGGGTGTGCCCAAAGCAGGGGCAGGACCCTTCTCTATGACCAATACTGCCTTCTCCATAGTTTTGATGAACTCTTGTCTGGAGGGAGGCTTCCTGTAGATCTTCAATCGATGCCCGTTGACAAGCATGGGGATGGCTTCCTCATCAATGGTCCGGATAAGAACAGATCCATTGTCATGACATTTTTCCACTGAATATGGCCCTAGCCATCTGGTTCTCAGCTTCCCCTTGAAATCTTTGTATCTGGAATCATACAACAAAGCCCAATCTCCCGGCTGAAATTGCTTATCATGGAGATGTTGGTCATGCCACACCTTCCTCTGAAGTTGAACCACTTCTGAGTGAAGGAGGGCCTGCATGCGGTGCTCATCCAGGCCATTTAGCTGCAGCAACCTTTCTTGTTGTGCATGGCTGAGATCTAGATCCAGCTGAGCTGCCAACCTCAAGGTATTGTATTCGAACTCAATGGACAGCAAAGCCTTCTTCCCATAGACCAGCTCATAAGGTGTGAAACCGGTGGTGGTCTTCCAAGTGGTGTTGTAAGCCCATGTGGCCTCAACCAAGCGATCTGCCCAATCTTTTCTGCTGCTGCTCACCACCTTGGTCAGGATCCCCTCTAATGCTCTATTGGTGACTTCCACCTGCCCATTTGCTTGAGGATGATAGGGAGTGGAAGTCCTATGCTTGATCTTGTGATGAGCTAGGAGATCTTCAACCAGGTTGGAGGTGAACTGGCTCCCTTGATCGGTGACCAACTCTCTTGGATAGCCAAACTTATAGAAGATGTTCTCTCTTAGGAACTCGACCACTTTTTCTTCTGTTGCTGCTTTGATTGCTTTGGTCTCTGCCCACTTTGTCAAATAGTCAGTACACACAATGATGTAGGATCTTTGCCTCGAAGAGGGATTGATTGGACCCACAAAGTCCATGCCCCACTTCTCAAATGGCTCAAGAGTCACTTGAGGTTGGAGAGGCATCTCATCCCTTTGGGTCAGTTTCCCCATTCTTTGGCATTGGTCACACTGACTGACATATCTTCTGACATCTTGATGAAGTGTGGGCCAATAGTAGCCTGCTTGCAGGATCTTGAAGGTAGTTCTCTTTGCTGCAAAATGTCCTCCACAAGGCCCATCGTGACAGGTGAGGAGGATGTCAAAGAATTCCTCTTCCCTTACACAATGCCTTAAGATCTGATCGGGGCCAAGCTTGAACAGATTGCCCCCGATCCATGTAAATGAGGCACTCTTTCTGATGATTTTGCTCTTTTCTCTCGAAGAGAGATGCGGAGGGAACTGGGCTGAAACAAGGTAGTTTGCTATGTCAGCAAACCATGGAGAGAGTACTGAGATAGCAAACAGATGCTCATCAGGCATCTGGTCAACCACCGTTCCATCTTCATCTGCAGACAAATCCAATCTAGACAAGAAGTCAGCAACAACATTTTCTCTACCTGGTTTATCAACAATGGTTAGATCAAACTGCTGCAATAAAAGTAACCATCTAATAATACGAGCATTCACATCTGGTTTATTCATCAAATATCTAATAGCAGCATGGTCAGTATGTACAAAGGTCTGGTAACCAGTAATATAATGTCGGAACTTGTTCAGTGCATGGACTGCAGCTAAGAATTCTTTCTCGGTTACAGTGTAATTCAGCTCCGCTTTGGACAAGTTTTTGCTAACGAAGTAAATGGCATATGGAAGTTTCTGCTCAACTTGTCCTAAAGCTGCACCTATGGCTTTGTTCGAGGCATCAGTGTGGATGTGGAAAGGTAGGGCCCAGTTTGGACCTCTCAGGATTGGAGCTGACACTAACTTGTCTTTTAATTCATTCAAACTCTTCTGACAATCGTCAGTCCAATTAAACTCCACATCTTTTGCCAACAGACCAAACAATGGCGAGGCTAGCTTGCTGAAATCTTTAATGAATCTTCGGTAATATCCCGCTAATCCCAAGAAACTCCTAACATCCCTTACCTTTTCTGGAGGTGGAACCTTTTTGATTAGAGCGATTTTGTTAGGATCCACCTGTAACCCTTGGCGAGAGATGGTATGGCCTAGCACAGTCCCTTCAGTCATTAGGAATTCACATTTTTCAGGGCTAAGGGACAAGTTCATCTCGATGCACTTGGTTAGGACCTTTCCCAAGTTGGACAATGCTTCCTGGAAGTTAGCCCCGTAAGGAGTAAAGTCATCCATATAGATTTCTACTGCATCATGGACCAACTCCGAGAAGATGCTCAAGACAGCTCTCTGGAAGGTAGCAGGAGCATTGCATAGCCCAAAGGGAAGGACACGGTAGGCAAAGGTACCCCAAGGACAAGTGAAGGTGGTCTTATCTTGGTCTTCCGGGCTGATTTGAATCTGGTTGTACCCGCTAAACCCATCCAGGAAAGAGAAGAACTTCTTTCCTGCCAGTCCATCCAACACTTGATCTATGAAAGGCAGAGGGAAATGGTCTTTCTTGGTAGCTTTGTTCAGCTCTCGGTAGTCGACACAGATTCTCCATTTCCCATTTTTCTTGGGAACCAAAACCAGAGGGGACACCCATTCACTATCTGAGATGGGTAGATGAATCCAGCATCCAACAGTTTCTGCAATTCTTCCTTGACAATGTCCTTAAAGGCTGGATTCATTCTCCTCTGAGGTTGCCTAACTGGTTTACAATCCTCTTTGATGTATATATGATGGGTACAGACTGAGGGATGGACTCCTTTCATCTCCTTATAGCTCCAAGCAAAAGCATCTAAGTGGCTGGCCAATAGGCTACACAACTCCTTCTCCTGGGAAGGAGATAGGGAGGAGCTGATCTTTAATGATCTCTCAGGGCTGAACTCCACACTTTTGACTCTGGGAGTGACAGGGCTGGTTGTACAAAGGTCCACTAAGGTGCTAGCTTGGGCATACTCCACCAACTTCTCTAAGGATAGTGCACTGGAAGGTGGATTCTGGATCAGGGTCTCAATCAAATCATCCTCGGTAGGAGGGTCTCTTCTAGTGGTATCTAGGGTGCACAGAGGTGCTGAGTACACCTCGTCTTCCTCTCCTTCTTCTAGCCAAAGAGGTAAGTCATGCTCTAAGGAGGGTTGGGCAAGAGGGTATAGGACTAGCTGCTTGGACATGGGACCATTTTTGATGGTCATATTTCCTGCACGACAACTTATGTAAGCATCTGCAGTAGCTAACCAAGGCCTTCCCAAAATGAGAGGGTATCCAGTAAGCTTTGCCTTTGGTTGCAGAACCAGGAAGTCTGCAGGGTATTCCCAAGAGTCAATAGAGACCAAGACATCCTCCACAATCCCTTCGGGAGTCACAGTGGAGCGATCTGCTAGTTGCAGTACTGTCGAGGTCTTCCTCAAGGAATCCTGAAGATTGAGTTTGAGCATGGTATCCCTGGTCATCACATTAATGGCAGCCCCCAGATCGATCAAGGTGTGAGGTATGATGGTGCCATTGATGTGAACATCTACTACAGGACTTCCAGGATCTAGATACTTGGGGCAGATGACTTGTCCTAACATAAGATCAGACAGTTGTCCTATGACATTGATAGTTGATGCATCTTTCTTTCTCCTGCCTGGGTGTTTAAAGCACTTTTCCTTAACCAGTTTGTTGTATATGGGCACATCCTTGATGGCTTGGAGAAGTGGTATTTTTACACACAACTGCTTGAGCTCACCCAGAAGCTCATCTTCCTCAGGGTTGGGTTGTGTGGTGGCAGTTAGTCTCTCAGGAAAGGGTGGAATAGCTTTTGGTTCACTTTCCTGTAGATCTTCCTCATCCTCTAGGGGAGGAGGTTGGCGATCTGGAAGGATCTTTCCAGATCGAAGGTTGATCTCCTGGATCTCCACAGCATAGGTAGGACATGATGTTTCCCCAGTGTATACCTGCTGAGCCTGTCTATTGTTGGGGTTCAGGTTCGGTTGAGCAGGCATTTGAGGTTGCCTTGGAGGAGCAGGAGGTAAAGGTTGAGGTTGAACTGGTGGTGGAGGCAAAATGGCAGGAGGAGTGTTGTATTGGGGCCTCCACCCCGACTGAGGAGCACTCCATTTAGGCTGCGACTGGGCATGTGAGTGATATGAATGAGAAGTAGGTTGAGTAGGGTACTGAGGTGGATAAGGCCATGGAGGAGGCATGGACCAAGAAGGATGAGCAGGGGGACCCCAAGAAGGCATGGGAGTCGATTGGTTGGGGTTATAATAAGCTTGTGGTGCCCCGTGCATTCCCTGCTGATAAGGTCTAGATCCTTGAGGCCTCCTTTGGTTGATGAAGTAGAGAGGTTCAGTGGGGGCTTCGGTTCCTTGGTACATGGCTTTAAACCCAGGTAAGGTTGGACACTGATTTGTTGGGTGGTCCTCCTCACAAATGAAACACACTTCAACCGAATGCAATGGACATTCGTTCTTAGGGTGTCTTCTGGTGCACCTAGGACAGAAGACAGCCAAGGCTCTCTCAGCTTCTTCCTTCTTCTGCTGGATCCTGAATGTGTCCAGCTGCATGGCAATGGTCTGTCTCACCTCACTCTTAAGATCTTCTAATTGGTTTGTAAACTCATGTTTGGAGAAAGGGACACCAGTGGAGAGGAGATTTCCTCTACCTCGTTTTCTAGCTGCCCTGGAATGATTTCTAAACACAGTCTTGATGTCCTCATAAGGCAGTTGGTAAATGTCCCCCCCAGCTAACATGTGAAGGGTGTCTAAGAGATCTTCAGGGACTCCTCGGAGTAGAACCAACTTGAGGGATTCAGGGTCAAGTGTGCACCTGGCCCGTTTATAGCTAAGTTGGAACCTCTCCTCATAATCCTCTAAAGACTCATCATTCCCCATGGTCATCCGAAAGATCTCTCCCTTGGTTTCCTTGGACCTACAGTAATCCCTATACTTGGTATTGAAGGCTTGCTGCATCTGAGCCCAAGTAGCGATGCTATTCCCAGGTAATCCCATGAACTAGCGTAGTGCTGCATCCTTAAGAGTGGAAGGGAAAAGCTTCAGCTTTTTCTCATCTTCAGTATAGTCATAGGTTCTACAAAGGACAACAAACTCAAACAAGAAGGTATCAGGATCCTCAGTGGTCAGTCCATGGAAGTGAGGCAAGGTGGAGGGGCTAATGTTTTTCATTTTCATATCTCCATTGGTCTCTCGGATGGGGAAAGCTCCTTCTATTCTCTCATCTTCTCTCCTATTATCAGCCATGGCTTCAGATGGAGTGGTTTCTAACTCTTCTTCTTCTATAGGGTCTTGGTATATCTCAGGATGTTCACCTATAGGTTCCTCTGGGTCACTGTCACCAAAGAAGAGAGAAGGGTGACTTAGTGATGTGGTGGGGGTGTTGGGTAGGAATTTGCCTGATTTATCTCGGTTCCTACGAGGCATGAAATGGAAAGGAATTTTCTTTTTTTGAGTGCTTTTGTTTTTTTCTTTGGTACCTGCAAAACTGGAACAAAGTGATCTACAACTAACTATATTACTCAAATGAAATTGCGGAATTGGAAAGTTAATCTAGGAAAGCAAGAAATATTAATCTAGGAAAGCAAGAAATATTAATCTATGAAAGCAGGAAATGCTAATCTATGAAATGTTAATCTGGTTTCTACAGGATGGCTGTGCACGTCTACAGGATGATTGGCCGTGGAGGTTTTGGGAGATGATGGAGTGTTGGAGTGGTGTGGGAGGCTAAGTGAGATGGAGATGGACCTGATGATGGATCAGGAGCTGGGAAATCAGATGAAGGAAGGGTGTATGCAATGGTTTGATGATTGGAAGGATGGAACCAACGAAAGTTGAAGGAGATGGAGCTATGTGGGAAATGAGAGAGTTGGAGGGTAAAGGAGTGAGACAGAGGTTAAATAGAACTTGCAGATAGATCAAGAAGAAAAAGAAGAAAATGGTTTGAGAAGGAGTAGCGTAAATGAAACAAATGACCTATGCATCAAAACAAGAAATTCATTAACCTATGATAATTGTGCCATGAAACCTATGAACAGAGATGGAAAACAAGAAATGAAACCTATGCGTGGAAGTGCAGTATGGATCGATATCAAGAATGCATGAATAGATCTTCAATGAAAACGTTTATGTTGCAGCTTGCATGGAGATGAGAAGACTGTTGTTCTTTTTGGTGGTTGGTCATGGACTACACCCCAATCCCTAACAGTGAGATGGCAGTGAGCCTTTACAACCTTTTTTGCTGGAGCTCCAAGAGATTATATCTATCCTCCTATCAAACTTAAATACTGAAAGCAAATCACCATAAACTAGTCCTATCTATGCTCATGAAAACGGCTAAATTAACAAGCTGGAAATCCGAAGTGCATGTGAAAATAAACAAACTCAAAGTGCTGGAATGAAATGCAAACACATTACAACACTGAGGAGATCTATTGCTCTCAGGTTGGGCCCTAACCTGAGAGCTATAGCTCCTTGAGAAAACTCAGAACTAGATCAAAATCTGCCTTCTTTATTCATAATCTGATGTCATGCCAAATTGGCTTACAAAAAGGAACAAAAACTGAGCTCTAGCTCGTACTTTTCAATTACAAGAGTAATGCCAAGGTTCAAAAAGCTTCTCTATAAGGCTACGGCCTCAGTATTTATGCAAAAACGACTATCCAACAGGTGTCCTTGATTTTAGGAGCTCGGCTGTCCATCTAGAGTTCAACTGCAGATCATGTAGGACAGTCATAACTACTGTTCCTGTAGAGCAGTTTATAACTACTGTTCCTGTAGAACAGCTGGCTTCTTCTAAGCTCGGAGGGAAGATGGATTGGAGCTCGGATTTCTTGGTGGGAATCACGAGGAATGTCCCCAAGACCGTGGACATCCTCTCCTAAAAACCAGCAGTGCCACCTCATTGTCTCCTTGTCTCCTTTCCACGTGGTCTTTTCTCCCTTTTAATGCAAAAACCTGAAATCATAATGCATTAGTCACGTAGATAAAGTGTCTACCCTTATTCCTACAAACAACACGAATAAACTAAGAAATGCATGCATAAGAAGTAAAAAGTGAATGGTTTGAGCAAATAGAATAGGCCAAAATGAGCCCGAATTGTACCAAAATTGGGGCTCATCACTATTATGCAAGTATATTGTTGTATTGCATGCCTCAGCCCACAAATGAAGTGGTAGGCCTTGGTCATGTAGCATCGCCTGAGCTGCTCCCACAATCGTTTTGTTCTTCCTTTCGGCCACCCCATTCTGTTGTGGGTTATGGGTTGTTGTCAACTCCCATTTAATTCCTTTTGTTCCACATAAGTCCTTAAACTATTGAGAGACATACTCTCCACCATTTTTACTTCGCAAGGCCCTTATTTTCTTTCTAGATTCTTTCTCAACCAAGGCTTTGAACTCACAAAACCTTGAGAAGGTTTGATCCTTCTTCTGCATGAAGTAGATCCAACATCTACGAGAAAAATCATCAATAAAAATAACATAGTACCTTTGTTTAGCAGTGGAGGTTGTCGAGAATGGTCCACACACATCTGTATGAACTTGCTCCAGGATTGCTCTAGCTCGACTGTCTCGATCCTGAAAGGAGGATTTTGCATATTTACCCAAGGTACAACCTTTGCATGTATCCACTTGCCCCAGTTTACCCTTGGGAAGTCCAGTAGAAATCTATTGCATGATCTTCAAGGCCCCATGGTGCAAGTGGCCCAACCTTCTATGCCATAGCTCGCCAATATCTTGCCTTTGTACCAACTCTGCTTTGGAATTCAATGCAACATAGTCATCTACCTCCAGCTTGTAGAGATTCTTTACTCGAATCCTAATCCTCTTGGTCTGTCTAGTGCCGATGTGCCTCAGGAATGCCTTTCCTTTACGAAAGAATACATCATAGCCTTTGTCTTCCAACATAGCAATGGATACCAGGTTCTTCTTCAGACCAGGCACATACTTTACACCAGTCAGGGTGAGAGGAGCTCCATGCTCCCTTTGAAACACAACCGTGCCTTCACCTGAAACATGGTACTTTCCATCATCGCCCATATCTATGCGTATCTGGAGGTCCTTATCCTCCAAGGTACTGAATAAAATCTTGTCGCCGGTCATTTGGAATGAGGCTCCACTGTCCAGGTACCAAACACAACCCACCATCAATGAAACCATGCATGTGATGAGGGTGAAATCCAATTCAAACTGTGAGGCCAGTGCCTCACCATCTGATCCTTTTGAGGATCCCTTCTTGGATTTCTTCTATGGACAATTTGTAGCATAATGGCCCACCTCATGACAATGAAAGCATCACACTTTTGATTTGTCAATCTTCTTCCCACCATGGGAAGAACTTGATTTGGAATGGGAAGCCTTCCCTCTCCCTTTCCTCGCCTTACTCACTAAGGCTAGATTTTCTTCATCATCATGCTTTGATGAAGAACCATATCTTGTGCTTCTCCTTATATCCTCTTGCATTAGATCCGAGCACGGTCGTTCCCAATCTGGCAGTTTCTCTCTTCCATTTATTGAGTCTTGGTAGCTATGCCAACTCTTAGGAAGACCGAGGAGAGAAAGATTCACCAAGTCATCATTGGCTGTCGTGATTCCTACACTCTCAAGCTCATCCCTGCAGGTGGTGAGCTTGTTTAGATATGTAGAGATCGTGTCACCCTTTTCACACTCGATTTTCCAAAGCTTGTCTTTCAGCGCTAGCTTCCTCTGATTGCTTCTGTTTGAAATAGATCCTTAAATGTTTTCCACATTGAAAACGGTGTCTCCTTCCCATGGAGACTCGAGACAATGTGGTCTCGAACTCCCTCCAGAAGAATCCTCCTCGCTATAGCCACACATTTCTTCCATTACGCCAATTCTTGGGCATTAGCAGCTGCTGGCTTGGGGACTTCTTGATCAATGAAGTCCTTCAAACTGTTGTCCTCTAATACCGCTTCCATGCGATCCTTCCATACTATATAATTCAAGCCGTCATCCAAGGAATACTCGAGTCTCAAACCGTTGAACACCATTGGTAAAATTTGAGAAGTGATAAGAATTCGATTTCTATAATCAGGAAATTCAAACTTCAAACTTATCCCTTCTTTGTATACTGTTCTTTGCTTTGGTCACCTTTGCTCCAATAGCATGTAGAAATTCTCACTGTAGATCACCTGATAATGCAATATACTAAAGCAAAATACTTTATCTACTTCTACAAACAAACTTGTGGAAGCTTAATCGATTTTGAGCAAGATCAAATAGAACAGGTATAAAAGAGAATGAGAAATCAATCACACATGAACACAGAAGAATACTCTGGGGAAAGTCTCAGCTAAAAACTCCACTATCTGTATTATCATAAAAGTGGAAATATCTCCATATTACACAAAGATTTAGCTCACAAGCTATCCAGCTCTTAGTACAATCCCTCAATGCTGCTCATAGACTGAATAGACACAACATATGCCTTCCTTCAATCCTCCAAGCCTCCTATTTCCTTGCGCAGTTTCTCCTGGGTCCTCTGGCTGCCACATGTGTGAAATCACCTCTCACACAACTCACCAAACTCAAAAATAATTGTGCAATCCTCAAGGAATGAATTCCTTCTGCATGCAAGAGATATCCTCAAGGGAATATTCCTACAACTGATAGTACACTGTCCCATCCTCTGATCTCAACTGGGTCTCTGACTGAACTGACATGCATGAGTTATTTATGAGAGAATATTCAGTTATATGAAGTACACTAGTTACATGCATGCATGCATTAACTAACTGAACTCACAATCAGTTACACAAACTGTTGGAACTAATATAACTGGACTTAACTCAGTTAACTAAGCTAACTAATTACAACTCAAAGTACAACTCATCCTGATCTCCTTAATTAAGGGATAACTTCCTCAATCAAAGGGATAATTGTTGCATGTCTTCACATAGACTTCATGTTTTATTTTCTCCAACTAATTAACTCAAGATGAATTAATTAATTATTTTTCAAACAACTGGTAAGATCAAATTCGAATTTTAATTTTCAATTTTAGTTCAGGGACTAACTAAAATTGGAATGTATCCCGAAATGCTATTTGTAGCAATGCTATTTTTAGCACTTCTATATTTAGCATTTCTTGTTGCTATTTTCAACACAGAGAAAAGATATTATCAAAGGTCCCATTGGACCAATTGTTAATTGAACCAATAGAGGAGTCCACTCCCAGTGTAATCATAGATGGTGACTCTAAGGAAAAATCTAAAACCAATTCTGGGAAGGCATCTGAGAAGTCTTCAGAAAATAAGAAAAGCAGGAGTAGGGAGTCAATCTAGGATATAGCCCAGTATACAGCAAAGACAGATGAAAAAAATTCGACCATCAATCAAACTGAAACCTATACTCCCCCCATACAGCTAATAAAGCCTCTGGTAATTGATTTGGAAGAGGAGTGGGATAAATTCAACAAAAAATTCAACATAGAGGAACAAGCACCGAAGACAAAAATGACACATCAAGAAAAACCTCCATAAATTATAACAGGGGGAACTGTGAATACTCAAGAAATAGAACACATTCCTGTTACCCCCACCTCTGAGATTGTTTTAAGAATAGAAGAAATTCCCCCTCTTGATGTATTTTACTGTCCATTGCACAAGGCCGTTGTTAAAAGACATAGAAAGAAAAGAAAATTGGAATCCACAATTGCTACCACTCCAGACAATGAGTTGATGGATGTCGTCTGGAAAGATTCATCCACTGACCCATCGACCAACCTCACCAAGCTCTCGCAGTTTGCAGGTGCATACGATATGACAACTATTGACAAAGCAACAAAAGTACAACTGTTGCTTAAAGAAAAAGAAAACAAAATTTTCCCAGAGTAAGGGGGCATAGATATAGAGCATAACAGATCTACATAAGAATGACCCAAAGATCGATGAATTTGTTGCCGAAGCACTCAGCCTCAAATCCCAGCTCACACACCAAAAAGAATTGCTATGCCAAAAAATCTCGCAGTGGAACTCTCACTGCGAAATAAGCGACAAGTTAACAAGCCAAGTTGTGGAAATGCGACTTGAATATGATGAAATTCTTAAAAAGGTTTCAGATTTCATAACTTGGCAAAATTTTGAGAACGGGAGAAGAGTCCACATGCCCAAACTAGATGAATCACATAAGGAGATCTTATTTGCAAGTTGGGGTTCTCGGCTCAAAGAGGCAGAACAAGCAACAGAGGATGCAGCAGCAGTGGCAAACAACGTCATTGAAAGTGTAAATGAAAATTTGCATAGTGTTAATCTTGTGGCAGAGACCACTCCTGGTTTCCTTCCAAATGCAAAACAACTTGAATTATAGTGGAAATAGGCAGAAGAAGAAAGAACAGAAGCGATTAGGCAAGTGACCAGGTTAAACTAGGAGGTTTATTGGCAATATCTGGTAAAACCGCATAGCTAGTATATGACCCTGAAATGCCTAATTGTTTCTACCGAGAAAATGGTGCCAGCACTCATCAATGTCATGTTTATAGGACAACTGAAAGTAGAAGTCGGCCAACCTACACTCCTCGAGACCATGCTAGATATTTTTGATATGACCATGCCTCTATCAATTTAAACCTCCTAAACTCTTTTTTGTAATAATCTATTTTTAGTTTCATAAGTTAGTATTTAAACCGCTCATGCATTTAGAGAGAGGTCCAGAAATTTTATCAGAAACATTCTTCACAATAAGCACTTCTATCCCTTTGAGGAAGTTCTAGTGAAATTAATGGAACATGATTTATTTTCTACTTGAATTTGACATTTTCTACTGAAATTGCATTTCTGTACTCGTAGATGATGTTGGATGATTTGAAAGTAGATCAATATTGCTGGAGCACATGAGTAGAACGTATTGTAAATGGTACTTTTATCTCTTAGTTCTTTTTATTTATGTGTCAAGCAATACATTATCCTCAAGTTATTTATGTATGAAAGTTTGAATTTTAGGTTGCCATTATTGCACTATTGTATGGTGATGATATATAGTTTATGCTAAATACATGAATGATTTTTATGTGATATATCTCTCATATCGTTTTGGCTAACTTTTTATACGAAACAATAATTGTTAAATGGATTCACTTCTTATCGTAATTGAATGATATTTGTTATCACTTACTTTCAAATATCATTATAGATCGCATATATCATGTGACTCCCGGGATAGTTATAGTTAGATTAATATTTTTTTATTAGGACAAACTGCACGTGATTATTAGTTAAATTATATTAGTTTGAGGTTAGGTATTACTCCAAAAATCTCAAAAACATCATCCCGATAGCACAAGCATAAAAATAGATTGGGAAACTGGTCTCATCATCCCCAGTCGGAGCCACTATTCCAAACGGAAAATGAGTTATCCCAAGGTCCGCACTGGATGGTTATCCCCCTTGTTGAGGCAACGATTTTCAAGCCTTCAACATATTTGGTGCTAGAAGGAGGGCTTGACTATGAATGGAAAGTAAATCTAAATCTACAGGCCATTCTAAGAGTAATACTCCCTCACCATCACCTCCAAATTCTCGTTCACATTCCAAATCTCCTATTCCCAAGCGAAAAGTTGAAAAGAAAAATACAGAGCCTACTGTTGAAAACCTAAACAAGCCAGACAATTATTCTTCTGTACCCCTTGAAGTACAATCTTTGATCCACAAATTGCAGGGGATTTCAATATCTCAAGAAGAATCTGAGTTATCCCAAGGCAGTGTCACTTCTCAATATATCCCATTGCAACCGCTAACTAGAGCACAAAGTGAAAAACTTGGAATCCCACCATTTGAATTCCCTCTACCAAGTCGTAAAAGGGCTAAGAAGACACCATCAGAATCTCACAGCGAGGTTCTCTCATCATCGTCGTCCATTCCATCCATATCATTGCAAGGTCACACACCCGCTTCCCAACTCCATATCATGATTCACACAGGTATAGGAGTTGCAACATCCTCTACCCAATCACCTTCAACCACTGCTTCACCCTATTCTACTAATATTCCAACAATGGCACAAAATCAACCTCAACTAAGGCCATGGACCAACCCAGGAGTTGTTAGAATGGCTGGACCTTTGACCCAATTGCCAGCACATCCAGAAAAATGGTTACCTAAATTTAACCCTGATAATGGCTTGTTAGTTGAAGAACATATAAATAATTTCATGTTCTCCATTAATTTGAATGGAGTATCAGAAGAAGATGCAGTTGTAAGATTATTCCCATATATTCTACAAGGAGTAGCAAGATCATGGTACTTTTCATTACCATCAGGCTCTATTAATAGCTGGGATGCTTTTTAAGAACAATTTTTAACCAAATTTAGAAATGATAGGTCTACAAAAACTTTGATAAATGACCTCTCCAATTTGAAAGTCGAACCAAAAGAACCCATTAAGGACTTCAACTCACATTTCAATAAGTTAATGAATAAAATACCTATAGTGCCTAAGCCTGGCGAGGAGGTCCGAAATGAATGGTACATTTCTTCTCTACCTTCAAACACAACCATCTTCGTTGATAGAGCTGCTAAACCAACGTTAAAAGAAAATATGAAAGAGGCAATAGCTGTTGAAAAACGTATCTTGGCCATAGAAAAGAAAAACACATTAGAGGAAAGAAAATATAAGAAAGTAACCTTTAGAGATGATTCTAGGGAAAAAACCACCAAAGGATCCTTTTGATTTGGAAGGGTTACAAAAAGTCCTCAAGACCATGTCTAATGAAATGGTTGACATAAAAAAACAAGCAGCATAATCTTCTTCTAAGAAACCTTTTAGACCATATAAAAGGAATGCCCCAACCGATCCTAAACCTCCAAATGCTATATCGAACGCTGAATCGGATGGAGATGAGGAAGAAGCCTTAAGTGAAGAACAAACCGACGATGAAGAAATAATGGAATTACAAGGAATGTGGGATTTTATCCTTCCAAATGAAGAGGATCAGGAAGCACTACCTGTTGCCACTAGAAGTAGAAATCATCTTGATCCACCTCAATCAAGTTCAAAACAGAAAACTTTAATGCCACCTCCCAGAGATAAAGTTGTAGGTAAGAAATCTTCACCAAAATGTACTCAAACAAACCCTACCCAATCAGATTCTTCACCTTCATCCAAAACTCTGATAATTCCTGATGAAATGGAATACAATATTATTGAGGATATGAAGAAAAATAGGGCAAAACTTCATGTTGGCTTATAGGGGCCTGACCCAAGTTCGAAAGAGTTATTTATCCAAACAAATCCTGCAGCTACCGGCCCTTTCGGCAATAACCCACGGAGCGCGGACTGAGGTCTCACCTGAGGTAGCAGGGGAGGGTGTTGGAACTAGGATTCCGCACCCTTGGGATGTCCTGAAGTGGTTTGGAAGGTTCACGCGCCATTTTATGGCCTCACACTACTCTGCTTTAGCGTAGATCCAAACCGAGGCAATTCCTTACTACTTATTATTAATGCACTATTATAGATTAGATTTACTTTTTATGTTCTTTAAGCAAACATTTAATAGAAATAACTAGTTCGCACACCTATAAAAGTTATAGATTTGTATAAACTCATAACATAAGCATATGTGCATAAATCAAGCAGATATATCAACCATAAATTAACCAGATCCACAATAATTTAGATTTAACACAGTATTTCAAAATCAACTTATCTTTATTCAACTCTTCCACCAATACATCCAGATCTTCCCTGCGCACTCAGCTGCAGGGGTCCACGCACACAACTACGGACTCTACTAGGCCTCTGCGCACATAGCTACAGAGCCTCTATCTACCCACCAACACCCTTGACTCGGACTTACAGACGCTTCAAGACTTCGTTCTTCAAAAACCCATTACATTCCAAATCCAAAAGTACATACCAAAAAACTAACTTCTATCCATAGAGCCTTGCTCTATTTATACATCGCGGACCATGGGCAGGCCGACTCACTTCCTATTATTTTACATTATTTTTGGGCGGAAAACCCTTTGACTTGACTCATTTACAATTCGCGCTCTGCGCACTTCACAGAGTCCTTACCATACCTTTCCCAAAATTGCGGGCTTTGAGCCCCAAAACTGTTACGCGGGCCCTCTGTTACCCAACAATCATGTTACACAAAAATATCGTCACCATGACTATCTGCAGTCAGTATGGGTCTATCATCACTTATACTGTCCTCCTAAGCATGTCTCAGACCTCAACTCTTCATGTCAAGCTTTGAAAATGAGAGAAAGACATTAAAAATCAACAAAGATCTGGTTCCGCAATTTCTCTCACTGTTGCCTGCGGTCCTGCACCCTTTGTTCGTGTTACCTGCATACCTGCCCACTTTGTCTATAAAGGAGTGGGTGCGGACCCCTGTGAAAGTAAAAAAGGCGCAAGTTTATTCTAAAAAACTCACTTTGGGTTAATTCTAGATGATTCTAGAAGGAATTTTGACGTGGATTGAGTGCTCCTAGGTGGTTCATGCATCCCAAAAGAGAAGGAGCTAATCCCTTGATGAGAGGAGCTATCCCTTTGAAGGAGGACCTAGTAACTTCCCTCCATTGCACTATAAATTAAGGCATTGGGTTGATTGCTAGGGGGGTTAGAAGCTGAACATTTTTTTGGGTAAATGCTGGTGGAATTGAGACTTCCTAGTTAAGCTTGAGAGGAGAGATCACATACCTTTTTTGCTCCATTGGGAAGAGAGTGAAACTTGTCAAAGTAGAGGAGACTTCTTGTTGGACACTGGGAGGATCTTGTATAGCATCAAGGCACAGGTTGTAAAGTTCTTCTTTGATTTGAATTAATACAATCAGATTCATTTTTCTCAACAAATTGTCTTATGTCATTTGTTTCATGAATTCCTTGATCATCATGATAAGTATGCTTTATGATATTGGCTTTTCAAGTGTTATTTAATTTGTTTGCTTGTTTGTGTTTGCAGATTCGCTACAAGGGATCTCATTTGGATCAAAAGGGTGAGGCTTCCACAAACTTGCATTGGACCCAAGGTAGGCCTAAAACACTTGTTTTCCTTTGTTTATAAATTGCATATGTAGAGAAAGATATTTTTTGATTGGCTTGCTTGTCACTAGATATCGTTAGATTCTAGGGAGGTCGATCTTGTCCGCAAGATTGACTCATTCCGTGTGACAAAATGGCGACCATACTGGGGACTTGATTTTTTCCTTGTTTGTACTTTGACCTGAGAAACTGTGTTTTTTGTTTCTGTTTTTGGCCTGTTGTGTGTGGAATTGGGTGGATTTAGTAGATCCTAGTTTATTTTTTGTTTTTCATAACTTTTGGAGAGGACCTCACCCTCGGCTTGCAACACAGTGCGAACCTGTCCGCACTTTTGCTTTTCACACAGAACAGTACCGCACCTGTGTGAACTGTGGGCCTATGGACCCTGTCAAAATTTTGGAAAACTTGAGATTTTCTCTTTTAGTCAGCTTAGTTTTTGTTTAGATGTTCTCATCCCCTGCCCAGACCTGCATGTGACTTGTCAGAAGCTTTCCTTAGGTTAATTCCATTGGTGTTAGGGTTGTAGGTAAAATTCCTAGAAGTTTTGGTTACCGGGCTTGATTTTCATTTTGGTCTTGTAGTAGCTCAGAGCTTAGAAGCTGTAGAAGCCTCAGATCACCTTGGTTTTTACTGGCCTTCTTATGAGTCTGACCATTTGCAAAATCTACCTTTGTTGAGGAATCCATCTTGTGTTTTTTCTTTGCGAAACTTCGAAAATACTTGTGTTAAAAGTTTGGATTTCATTTTTAGAAAAGAAAACAAAAATTGGTTGTTTTTTGACTGATTTGTGATTCTAGTCAAATTAGTCCTTAGTTTTCATATAGCTAAGTAAAACATCCTTGAAAAGACATCTTGTAAGCTTTTACTTCAAATAGTTTTTTATAGTTTGTAGACCTTAAGATTATATTTCCATAGTTTTGAATGTTTTATGAAAAAAAAAAAAAAACTCTTTTGGAAAAAAAGTTTGTTTTTGTAGTATTTGAGTGTTTGGAAGAAAAGAGAAATTTTTGTGAAAATAACTAGTTTTCTCGTTTTGAGTGCATTGGAAAAGACAAAAAGCTCTTCTTTTGATTTGTTTGTTAAGAAAGATTTGTGTTTACAAGTATTTGCATTCTCAAACTTTTTCCTAGCTAGAAGTTCATTGAAGGGAAAAGATTGCTTAATCATCTTAAATGCATTTTTTAGTGAATTTGAGTCGAGTCTTCACACCACAAGTTTCATCTTCGTACCTCTTGACTTAAACAAAAACCAATGAAAATAACGCTTTAAGTAAAATCTATCTAGTAACATTTTTATTTCTAGGGCTCTATTACACCAACATAGCTTAGGCTAGTGTCTTGGAGTAGGGAGTAATTAACTCTCCAAGACAGTAAAAAAAACAAGTAGTTGTATCTTGTGGTAGGAGAAAAATCCAATTGTTGCATCTATGCTTTGGGAAAGCTCCTCTTAAAGGAGAAGCACGAGATCGTGTCCGAACTAGTGTGGGAATCAATCCTTCCTCATTGGGAACGACACCAGATATTCACGTATTAAAAAAGGTAAACCTCAGATTAACCATTGTCGAGGAGCCTGGGGTCACTTGTTGGTAAACCTTGAATTATGTCAAGGATCCTTCAAGGGGATTGAGCTTGTTACTCTGCCCTAGCGTGCGTATCGGATCGTAGACTATTCCCCCAGGTATATTTGTTTCTGTTGGTAACCATAGTGACCATATTATATAGGATTCTTCCTAAGGTGACAGTGGTGGGAAGATCCCACTGTACCCGGAGCAGACATCGGCTAGACTCACTTGGATTTTCTGGGGGGTTCTCTTCACTCGAGACGGTTTAGTGGAGGAACTTGTGCCAGTCTATTCATTAAGCAGGTTGTCGGGGTAACTGTTCCAACCTCCATTTCTGTATTGAACTCTGCGATGTTGGATTTCATCACCAACTATTGTTTTCAGTACGGAAAGTTACTGTTTGTGTGTGGTTTGATCTCCTAGATTCTTTAGGCGTGTGATTCAAATTTCTTTGGTTCTTTAGAGGCTTTAGGTGGTTTTCATTGAGATTTTACTTTGTTTGCGTGTGAAGTAGATTAAATATTTAATTGTGGCTGAATTATCGAGGAAGTCCTGTAGACTTCGGGGCGAACCTCCTGAGTTTTCACCGAGCCGGCCTGAAGGGCTACGAGCCCTTGTCACTCCTAGTGACAGTAGAGTTGGGTCACCTGAAGAAGGAGAGTCTTCATTGGTTGTACATCTTGATTATCAAGCTCTAGTAGCAGATTATAATCCGCAATCTATTTCAGTTTCTGAACTTATTGGTAGTTTTTCATCTACTAGTGATTTAGGTGAGGAACCTGAGATATCAGAATCTGCTACTCCAACATCGGGGTTTGCCTCTCCAGCTTCCAGTGGTCCTGATTCACCAAGGGTAGAAAGAGTAATTACCCAAAATCTTCCTTCTGGACTTATAGCTATTGAAGAACTTGCTTCTCCAGAAGAAGGTATCCCTATCCCTGAAAATCAACCAGCTATAGAGCTTAGGGAGCGTGAATCCATCTTTTACAGTCCACCTAGGAGCATTGCTTGGTATCTTTCATTGACTAACATTTTGGAAAACACGGGACTAAGTTTTTCACCACTATGTATTCCTTTTCATCCAACACCTAGAGGTTACTATCCTCCATTAAATATGTCAAATCAGTTGTCCATGTTTTCTCAATCTCCAGAAACCTTTTTGTATGGTGGTCTTTCTATTCCCTCTGGGTATCAGTCACTTACTGGTACTTTTTCGGGAGCATCTCCCCAACCTATTGAACAAGGGTTGTTAACTGGAAATAATGGTACTAAGCCGTTGAGTGTAGAAGATATTCTAATGATGTTAGGTGCTATTCCTAATCCACAACCCCAAGGTGGCCAGTTACCGCCTGGGGAGCAGCCTCAAGGTCCTCAAATATCGCCTGGGGGCAACCTCAAGGTACCCAAATTGCGTCTGGGGGGCAACCTCAAGGACAGTACATAACTACGGGATAGTATGTTCCTCAAGGTCAACCCCAGACTCAATATGTACCTCAAGGTCAACCCCAATATCAATATGTACCTCAAGCTCAACCCCAGTATCAGTACGTGCCTCAAGGTTATCAACCTCAAGGTCAGTACCCAACCCAAGGTTACCAACCACCTTCTGGTTAGTCATTTGTTCAAGGAACTGAAAATGTACCTTTGAATTATCAACCCTACCCTCAACCCGGTTATGGTCCTCCATATCCTCAACCTGCTATGGGTCTGTACCCCAGAATGAACTTAGTGTGGGATCCATCTCAATCTCAACAGGTCTTGCAACCGAATGTGCAGTTGTCATCTCAAAATGGACAACCCTTGGTTTCTGGTTCACCCCAGCAACCCGTCCAGTCTACTCTTCAAACTTCTGCACCTTCTGTAGTTTCTCAGCTTGGGTCTAGTACGCCTCGTACTCCGCCTCAAACGGCTGCTGCAACTGCTGCAACATCTGTTCAATCCACCCCACCTACTTCTGGAGTATCGACAGCTCAAGTTTCTACTGTCCCTGTATCAACTCCTTAGGCATCTTTACCTCAGTCTGGAGCCACAATTCAGACTTCGGTTCAAATGCCTGTAGGACAACCTGGTCCAAGTACGGTTGTCACTAGTGAACCTCAATTTACTTATCAACCATACCAGGGATAGTACCAATTCAGTCCTGCTGTGCAGCAGCCAGTCTATCAGTATCAATCGTACCCTGGGTATACATATCAACAACCTCAACAACCCCAGTACGGTCCGGTTAATCCTGGTTTTCCGGGAGGATATAATATCCCAAATGCAATTCCAATTCCTATTATCCTGGATATCCTCCTCCTGGGGCTGGTCTCATGACCCAGGGTTTTAGGGACCCTAATCGTCAGTTACCGTTTATCGCAACTTTGGACTTGCCTGACTTGTCGCGCCTTACGAACGAACCAATTAACTATCTTCCGTTTTGGCCGCCAATGCTGAATAAGTTGCCTAGTGATATTCCTAAATTTGAAGGAAAATCAAGAGAGGACCCGTCGAACCATGTGATGACTTATCACCTCTGGTGTGCGTCTAATTCCATTTCAGATGATTCAATCCGTTTAAGGCTTTTCCAGTGCACTCTAATTGGTCTTGCGGCCAAGTGGTACATTGAGTTACCGCGAGCCACTTTTTATAATTTTAGTCAGTTAGCTACTTCGTTTTTAACTCATTTTCAGTTGCCAGTCAGATATGACAATGGCACAGAGTTATTAACTTCATTAAAGTAGTCAACATCCACTTACATTTCAGATCACATTCATGAATGGAGACGTCGATGGCGTTTAGTGAAAGTTTTTATTCCGGATCAGATCTTAGCTGAATGGTTTGTAAAATCTTTATTTCCAAAGATCACTGAGAATGTAGCTAAGGCCGGAATCGTTACTGAGGAGCAAGTAATTGCTCAAGAACAGTACCTTGACTTAGTTTATACTTAGTTAGGTACGTTACATGAGAAAATCCCTGATCTTCCCAAGCAAAATCAAATCTCTACAGCTCCTTCAGGGTCTCATGCCGCTGATGGTATGACTGGTACGGTTAATACTAAAAGTAAGAAGAAGTCTTCCAATAATTCTTCTCCTATCATAACCTTGCCAGATTCCCGACAGGAGATTCTTCCACGGAACTTTCCGCCGATATTCATGTTGTAGAGTCATCTACAGCCAAATCAAAATCCGCGGTAAAAAGAAAGGGAAGAAGAAAAATAAAGCAGATAAAAATTCGAAAGAGAAACCAGAAAAAGCGGAATCAAATGATGAGAAACGCAAACCTCGTTATCCTTGTCTCATTTGTGATGAAGAGCATTTTACAAGAGACTGCCCTCATCGTGCAGAGGTTGCGAAAATTGTCAAAAATTCCAAAACTCCTGCTGTTTTGAAGGATCCTTTTCCAAGTCAAGACAGTAAGATTATAGGTTCTTCCTCAAATGCCTCCTAGGAACCCATAATGATGATGTCCCATGTTAGGATTGCGACTCGATCGCATGATTATGGAAGTAAAAGTCCTATTGATGGTAAAGAAGCAGAATCTTCTCATTCTAACCCATCAACCTTAGCTCCTAGTTCCGATCCACTACAAATCGAGAAACCTAATCCAGACTTAGTAATCAAACCGCCCGCCAAGGGTATACTTCGAAAGTCAGCTTTCAATCCACATGCGAGAGCAGCTCAGAACTATAACATTGTTGAAGATTTTGATGTTTCCCCTTCAGCAATGTCGGCTTTGGAAGTGCTGCAATCGTGTCCAGCACAACGCAAATTACTTTTATTGGCTATAGGAGCTGTTGACGTTCAGGAATCGAACCTTATAATTTTCGATCTAGAAAATAGTACACCGTGTTTACCTCATCAAATGGCTTTCCATATCCCAGTGTTAGTAAAAAACAGACCTGTTCATAGGACTGTGATTGATGAGGGAGCCTCAATGTGTATTATGTCCATACAGTGTTGGAGATCGCTTGGTTCTCCTAAACTAAATCAATCCCCGATGATTCTAAAGGCCTTTGATGGCTGTGGGTTTCATCCTTTTGGCATTCTACAGGATTTACCTATAGGGGTTGAAGGCAAAACTATTAATCTAGATGTGGAGGTGGTTGATGCCCCTCTGGATTACAACCTTCTCTTGGGTCGTAGTTGGTCTTACGCTATGACAGTTGTCGTTTCATCGGTCTTCCGGCTTATAAAGTTCCCTCATAATGGAAATATCGTAACTATAGATCAGCTGACTTACTTTTCGTCCGACCCAGCCTCTTTTGAAAGTATTCAGCATGTCGGCAAGACAACTATTTCATATAAGGATGTTGGAGTAGGACTAGTTAAAGATTCTGGTTTACTGGGAACTTTTCCTTTTCCTCCTATCAACGCATCGTCTTCTACTGCAACCATTCATATGATTTCGTTAGACACCATTGTTTATGATGATCCTTGGATCGTACCTTCCGAATCTGAGATAGACTCATTTGGTGATGTTATGCCTTTGAGTCCATATGAAATTGCGTATCAGGCCATGCAGTTGTTTTCCGACTCAAATTCAACCAAAACTGACTTAATGAATGTGGTCCATGAGGAATCACTTTCAACATCAAACTCGGATTCTACAACGTTTTCGGAACTTGTTCACACTGATGAGAAAATTCGTGAAATCCTATGTGTCGATGATTTACCATGGGAAGATCTTCATCATAGATCTTCGTTTTTACCTGAGATTAATCATTTTGAAAATGATTTTTCATCAATTTTTATGACTGAATATGTCAAGGAACCTCAGAATCCAATGAAAAATCCTGATTCAGAGTTAAATTTGGGAAACATTTCTCGAACTATTCCTATTGACATTTCGGTTAAGCCTGGAATTGTTGAGAACATTCATAGGTGCCTCTTGTATGGAAGATGAATTTCAAACATATAAGGCCCTATTTCAAGAATTCCACAATGTGTTTGCCTGGTCATATGAGGAAATGCTAGGAATTGACCCCGCAATTTTTGTTCATGAAATCAAAACTTGCCCGAATGCTAAACCCGTCCGGCAGTGTTTGCGTTAGATTTGCCCGAGAAAAGTTACTGCCATTAAAGCAGAAGTTGAAAAATTACTCAAAGCAGGTTTCATTTATCCGATCCCGTTAACGGATTGGGTATCGAATATTGTTCCTATTAACAAAAAGCAAGGGACAATAAGAATCTGTATCGATTATAGGGACATTAATCGATCCTGTCCAAAGTACAATTACCCTACTCCCTATATCGATCAAATCATTGATGATTGTGCTGGCAGTGAAATATTTTCCTTCATGGATGGTTTTTCCGGATACAATCAAATCAATATTCTACTTACCGATCAACCAAAAAAGGCTTTCATTTGTCCATGGGGGACATTTGCTTATTGCAAATTACCTTTTGGGCTCAAGAACGTCGGGGCAACTTTTCAAAGGGCCATGTCTTACGCGTTTCATGAAATCAAGCACATTGTGCAACCCTATCTCGAAGATTTGCCTACTCATTCATTACATCAAGCTGATCATCTCATCCATTTATGAGCAATCTTTATGAGGTGTAGGCATTATCGGATTAGGTTGAATCCACACAAGTGTGTTTTCTGTATAGAAACGGGTCAGTTACTGGGGTTTGTTGTTTCGAAAGCTGGCATTTGTGTCGATCCCTCGAAGGTTGAAGCTATTGTCAAATTGCCTCCTCCTTCGAGTCTTCGCCAACTCCAAAGTTTGCAGGGAAAAGAAAACTTTTTACGTCGATTCATTCCTAACTACGCCGAGATCACTAAGGGTTTTACCCGGTTGTTGAAATAGAATACTCCATTCTTTTGGAATGAGATAGTTGAAAAATCTTTTGATGCACTAAAACACGCGTTGACCCATGCACCGTTACTGCATCCTCCCAACTACAACTAGGACTACTTCTTATATCTCACTGCTTCGCATTCCACCATCGGAATGGTGTTAGTTCAGGAAGATGAATCCGAAAGTGAACATGTGATATATTACCTTAGTCGCACTTTAAATCCAACTGAGCTAAAATACTCACATGTGGAGAAATTGGCATTGGCAGCTGTGCAAGCTGTCCAACGTTTTCATCATTACATTTTACTATCTAAAACTACAGTAATTTCTGATTGCAACCCTATGCTCTATATTTTAACTAAACAATTGCTAGGGGGCAAGTACTCCAAATGGATCGTGATCCTGCAGGAGTTCGACTTGGAATTTGAAAAGTCTAAGTCGAAGAAATCTTTAGTTTTTACGGAGTTAATGTGTGACTTCCTGTGTGCTGACACGGAAACTGTGACGGAGGAGCCCATTGCGGACGAATCCTTGTTTCTAATAAGCACTTTAGATCCATGGTATGGGGATATCATCGTTTATCTCCAGACCCAATCCTTTCGGCCAAAAATTTCAAGGTCGGAACGTCGAAAAATACGATTCCAGTCCCAACAATTTAGAATTATTGGAGATACTCTTTATCGTCGTGGGGCGGACTCTGTTTTTCAACGTTGCTTAACTCATGAGGAAGCTGAAAGGGTTCTAAATGACTGTCACTCTGGAGCATGTGGCGGTCATATGTCTGGGTATGCCACAACCCAAAAGATATTGCGCGTTGGCTACTTCTGGCCGTCTTTGTTTAAAGATTGTATTAACGCGGTCCGAAAATGCCACAACTGCCAATTTTTGATCGAAAGATGCGCGCTCCACCTGCTCCTCTCCACCCTATAATTGTCATCGGTCCTTTTGCAAAATGGGGTATCGATTTTATTACATGTAACCCTCACTTGGACGGGGGGCATGCGTATATCATCCTTGCGGTAGATTATTTTACCAAGTGGGCCGAGGCGATGCCTAAATTTGAGGCAGATGGCAAAACAGCTGCAATTTTCATGTTCAATCATATAATTGCTAGGTTTGGTGTTCCACAAGCGATTATTACTGATCATGGGCGTCATTTTCGAAACGTTATGATGACTGAACTTACAGGCCAATTTGGCTTGCGTCACGATAGTTCAACTCCTTATTATCCACAAGCTAATGGTCTGGTTGAATCCATCAACAAAGTTCTAGCCATCATGGTCCAACGAATCATTGGGATTCATTGGTCGAATTGGCATAACATGCTATTTTCAGTGCTTTGGGCGTATCGAACCTCAGTAAAAACATCAACAGGGTTCACTCCCTTCCAACTAGTTTATGGTCTGGAAGCTGTGTTACCCATTGAATGCGAAATCCCGTCACTACAAATGGCCATCGAGTTACTTCCAGCCACTTCCGAAGAGGAGAGACATTTGTTATACTTGGCTCAACTAGATGAGAATCGACGTAATGCTGCATTAGCGATCGAAACTGATGCAAAACGTATGAAAGCTCAGTATGATCGAAATGTGACCCCTCGAAATTTTTCGGAAGGAGACCTAGTCTTATTGTACGATCAAGCAAATGATAAATTAGGCACTGGAAAATTCGTTCCTATGTGGCATGGTTCGTATGTTGTTAAGCGAAAGCGAGCAAAAGGGGCCTATGAATTGGTAGACTTTGACGGGGACTCCTTAGGTAAACCCAGAAATGGTCTTTACCTGAAGAGGTATTATGCTTAAGATCTGGGTGTGGAGATTTTTAGTTAGGTTAGTTTTTCTTTCTAGCTGGTGTGTTTTAGTTTAAAAAGTGTGCTTAGCTTAGAGAGTGTTTTCCATCATTATTCCTGCTTATCTTGGTTTTACTCTTGATATTGCAGATGTCGACGCCTCTCCAAACATACATTGGTTATACTGATAATGCTTGTCGTAATACATGGAACATTTCTTCCGCAGCTTGGGTCGTTTATTCGCCCTCTGACGAGTTGGTATCTATGCATGGGGTAAGCCTTGGTCAAACAACGAACAACATTGCTGAGTATAGTGTAGTGATTGAGTTATTATCTGAATCTGTTTCATTTGGGATTCAGAGTTTGATAGTGAGGTTAGATTCTGAACTCGTTGTATTACAGCTTAATAGAGTATATGCCATTAGAAATCCAGTGTTATTAAGATTGTTTTTGAGAGTGCGTCTCTTGGAACGTGAATTTGATTATATTGAGTATCAGCATATTCCAAGATCTTTAAATACATTGGCAGATGCAATTGCTTCTCGAATGTTAAGTAGACATTTGCAATAATCATACATGTAAATTTAAAAACATTCATAACATGTTTTACAAGATAAGCCGGTAATAGTGATATAATATAGGAGTGTGTCAAAATATACATCGTCCTGGATCATAGGTTGAAAAACACCTTATGATCGGCAAAAATGATAGTACAAAAAGCAAAAAATGTCATGTGTCTACAATAGGCGATCATCCTATCACTGGTGATGATCTCGATAAGAAACCACCGTACGGGCCACCTTATAAAGGAACCTCCTAAAAGGTCCTGGGACCCCAATCACATAGTGCTGAAGTCGACGAGGAATGTCATCTATGCCGGTCTCCGGAATGTCTCCTGTCAATCGCTCTAGATGGCTCTCCAACTCGGCCAAGGTCTCTGCTGATTTGTCCTGTGGGGCTGGCGCCACTGTAGCTGGTTGTTTCCTCTCGTAAGGCCGGAGAGCGGCTAGTCGCTGTGGACCCACATCTGCATTTGAAACTTTAACTATCAATTTTGGGACGAGATAAAAAAAATAAAAATAAAAAATAAATTAGGAAAATGCTGAGAATGATTTTACCTGAGTCATCCCATTGCTCTCCTGGTGGAAGAGCCATGTCTGGGTCACCGCGAAAATCTACCCCAGCATAAGGAAAGTCCTGAATAGAAAAAACCTGGTTTTCCAACCAATGGAAATACTCAGGAGTGAATCGAACGACCTCTGTCCCCTCCTCGGGATGACGGGCCATAACTGCAACCCATCGCATCAGTTTGGGCTCTCGAGGAAGTCTAGCTCCAGCAGTGAGGTGCTGTGGGACCAACATTGGGACCCTCTCCAGACCAAAGCTCACGACTAAAGCCCCATATCCAAAGGTCTTCAGTTGTCCATTCTTGGCTCTATTCAGTTGGCATTTTATATTAGCCAATACAACATTGCACCAATTGAAGATGGTGCCTCGAAAGCAGTCAACTGCCATCCGCATCTGGGATCCAGTAGCAACATGTAGTGCTGCGCTCCCGCAGAGCCTGGTAACAACAAACGCTATCACCATGAGTTCAGGAAGGGATATGGTTTTGATATCTATCCCTTTGTCTCTAGTCTGGTTGTTTCAAAACTCTAGCCGGAGGCTATCGACAAACTGGCCACCTGGCCTCGTCCCGAATAGAGTCAAGTATTCACCTCTCTTAGGCAAACTAGTCAAAAAGTATATGGCTGCCGGCTCCATTTTGAGTTGGTGGCCACCAATGAAGAAGCACTGGTCCTGTATGCTCCACCTGTTTACCAGCCACTGCAAGAAGTCCACCTGGGCCCTCATGCCAGGTATGGCCCAAAATTTGTATAAGCTGTATGCCTTCAATGCATCAATCGAAGGTTGGTGATTTTGTAGGAATTTATAGGGTAAGTTCCTTAGACAGAACACCAAAAGGACACCGCTCACAACCAAATCACAGATCAATACACCAGTGTTTTGACGTGGTTAAAACCCTCAAAGAGGGAAACAGTCCATGGTCTGAGCCAACGCAGCCACTTCAGGCAATTTATTAATAAAAGAATGAAAATTTACATATGTTTCTCTCATGCACGGATTACCCTACAAATGACCCTCCATGCGCTTTAAATAGAAATCATGGACCAATTGGGTGTCAAGCCACGGATCAAGTGTCGGTAATACCGAGGAGAGAATGAACCGTCGGATCACTACATATCGTGACCATCGGATTGTAAGTTACAAAATGTACAACGGTAAAGAAACACACTTTACCTAACTCTATACCTAACTCTATACTAGACCAAGTTGTACTTAACTATTTCCTATGTGTCGGAATATCCTAACATCCCCCCTTAAGAACAACTTGGGATAGGATTGAAGGATTTACAAATATGGCACAATAGGAGAAGGAAGGAGGCACTAGAGCCTATCCCCCCTTAGTGACAACTTCTTGAACTCCAACCATAAATCGAAGTTTAGTGAACTTCGCCTCTGTGAGAGCCTTTGTGAAGATGTCTGCAACTTCATCATCTGTTGAACAATATTGCACTTCAAGAACATGGTCGTGAATGAGCTTTCTGATGAAGTGCATGTGCAGTTCAATGTGTTTGCTGCGCTGATGTTGGACTGGATCTTTGCATAGTTGAATGGCACTTTGATTATCACACCAAAGTGTAGTCGGATGCTGCTGCTCAAAGCCAAACTCTGATAGGATCTGACGAAGCCACAAGGCTTCCTTACTAGCTTCTACGGCACCACAATACTCTGCTTCTGCTGACGAAAGAGAAATGGCACCCTGTTTCTTGCAAGCCCATGTAATAGGTCCTGAACCAAGAGTGAACACATAACCGACAGTAGACTTCCGATCATCAAGGTCACCAGCCCAATCAGAATCAGTGAAACCAACCAATAGAGGAGCTTCTTTGGCACTCTAATGAATCCAAAACTGAACTGTACCTCGAACATAACGAAGTATTCTTTTAGCTGCTTTCCAATGACTTTCACGTGGGTTTTGCATAAACCGAGCAACAAGGCCAACAACAAAGGAAAGGTCAGGACGAGTATGAGTTAGATACAAGAGTTTTCCTACAAGTTGACGGTATAAGGTAGCATCAACTTTAGGAGAAGTACAAGTGACTGAAAGTTTGACTCTAGAGTGAAAGGGAGAAGGGGCTGGCTTACAGTCTTCCATGTGAAAATGACGTAGAATATCACAAGCATACTTGGACTGGGAAAGGGAAATACCCTCCTTGGATTGCAAGACTTGAAGACCGAGAAAATAGTGTAAGTGTCCTAAGTCTGTCATTTCAAATTTCCTTTTAAGGCTAGACTTCACATGGTTTATAAGGTTGGGATCACTACCAGTAAGGATAAGATCATCAACATAAAGAACAAGGATGATAAGAGAGTTGCCCACTTTCTTGGTGTAGACAGTATTGTCAGAATGACACCTAGAAAAGCCAGATTCTAAAAGAAAGCTATCCATTTTGGCATACCAAGCCCGAGGAGCTTGCTTGAGACCATAAAGGGATTTCTTAAGTCGACATACAAGGCTGGAGTCTGTTTGTATGAAGCCAATGGGTTGTTCCATATAGATTTCTTCATGCAAGTCCCCATGCAAGAAGGCAGATTTAACATCCATCTGATGGACTTCCCATTTGAAAGAGGCAGCAAGGGAAAGAACAAGGCGAATAGAGTTCATTTTGGCAACAAGGGAGAAGGTTTCAGTGTAGTCAATGCCTTCAACCTGTGAAAAACCCTTAGCAACAAGACGAGCTTTATGTTTATCAACTTTCCCATTTGGTCCATACTTGGTTCTGTAAACCCATTTGCATCTAACAAGTTTTCGTCCCTTTGGTAAAGGAACAAGATCCCATGTATCATTTGCCAACAATGAATGATATTCTTCATTCATAGCTGCTTCCCAACCTGGATGGCCTGAAGCTTCTGCAAAGGTGTCAGGATCATAATTTACTAAAGCTTGAGCCAGTAAAGAAGAGGCTCTCTCGAACTGAGAACGTGTACGTCGCTGATCTGTAGGATCACCGGCAAGATCACCTACTGCATCTCGAGTAGCATGAACCCATTTTGGAAGTTGAGGAGCTGAAGGAGGATCCTGAGATGGTGGGGGAATTTTGTCATCCTCACTTTCATCATCTGAAGAAGAAATTTTTTCAAAAGTAGAAGAGATAGGGAGAGGTGGCACATCCGCAGGACTAGGTTCGCAGGCCGATATATTTTCATCAAATTTTACATCTCTTCTAATGATAACATTTTTGGACTTAAATGGAATAAGTCTATAGCCTTTGACATCTTCAGAATATCCAACAAAAGTACATTTTTCACTCTTAGGTTCTAAAGCTTTATGCTTTTCATCTGGAATATGGGCCCACGCTTCACTTCCAAAAACACGAAAGTGACTTACATTTGGTTTGATTGAGCTCCATGCTTCTTCTGGAGTGATATTCTTTAAAGCCTTAGTAGGAGTGCGATTTATTATGTAATTTGACAGTTAATTGCTTCTGCCCAAAAACTAAGACCAAGTCCTTTAGATTGTAGCATACAATTAGCCATTTCCTTTAAGGTGCGATTCTTCCTTTCAGCTACACCATTTTGTTGTGGAGTATATGGAATAGTATGTTGCATTTGAATTCCATTCTCAATGCAAAAGTTGATGAATGTGTTTTTAACATATTCTCCGCCATTATCAGATCTTAGCTTAAGAATTTGATGTCTAGATTGTTTTTCAACAAAGGCCTTGAAGGCCAAAAATGTGTTAAATACTTCACTCTTGAGTTTTAAGAAGTATACCCAAGTGCGTCTGGAGAAATCATCAATGAAAGTTAAGAAATACTTGCAGCCAGAGAATGACACGACTGGAAGTGGACCACATAAATCACTCTGCACAAGCTGTAAAGGGGCTGAGGCGTGCCAAGAGGCACGTTTTTCAAAACTGTCCCGATGATGTTTTCCGAGTACACATCCGGAACAAACACCATCTCTGCAAGATACCATAGGAAGACCTGTCACCATATTTTCTTTACATAGATGTTGAAGGGAGCGATAGTTTAAGTGACCAAATCGCTCATGCCAAAGTTTGCTCACTTCATCGTTATGAGCAACAAATACTGAGGGAAGATTTGATGACCCAAAGTTGTGAAACTTATACAACCTTGAAGAATCATCAGCAATGCCAGTAGCCAAAATCTTTTTAGGATCTCTTAGGTCCTTGATTACAACATCATGAGGTGAAAATTCAATGATTTTACCTTCACCTGAATGAGTTATTTGATATACAGATAGAAGGTTGCAGGATAAGGTTGGAACACATAATACATCATTAAACTGACCATTGTCTAGATGAACAGTTCCAATCCCTACAACACTAAGAGATCTATCATCACAAACATATATATTTTTGGTGTTACAATCATTTAAAGAAGAAAACATGGCTTTGTTTTTGGCCATGTGATAAGAAGCTCCAGAATCAATGAGCCACTCATGAGAATGAGAAGAAGAAGATACATTTAATGCATAGCCAGACCGAGATGCTTGACAACCACATGCAGAAAGTGTCATTCCTGAAGATGAAGTTGAAGTTGAAGATTGCCCCAAATGGATGTTATGCTTCTTCATTGCTACTTCCAAGGCTTCCATCTTCTTAAAGCATTTTGATTCTAAGTGGCCATCTCGATTACAAAAATTGCAATGTCTATCAGTCTTCTTCCCTTTGTTTTTATTTGTCTTATCATTTTGTTGAAATGATTTTTCATTTTTGGGCTGAAATTGCTTAGGACCCTTGTTTGGTTTAGGACCATTCTTTTTAGGATATGACTTCTTAGGATTCTTTGAATTTCTGTTGGGCGGCTAACGCTTTCTTGGAAGAGTTTCCAAGATTAAGAAGACCAAGGTGTAAGAGTTTTTCTTGTTCTCTTATTAAAGAATCACAAAAAGAGGCAAAGGAAGGGGACTTGTAGTCTGTTCCTTGAGAAATGAAGGCTTCTCTTGTAGAATGAAAGGTGGAAACAAACACAGAGTAGGCTGGTCCCAACTTAGTAAGAATGGAATAGATAAGGTTACTATCTTCTTTCTTAACTTTAATACCTTCCAAGAGATATCTAAGGGTCTTGAACTTGGAAAAGAAATCTTCAATGCAAGAAAAATTATTAGGGTCCAATGTAAGCAGCTCATTCTCAAGTTGATGGGCTCTAAGTTCATTTTTAATCCCAAAAACTTTATTGATTTGTTTCATTGCTTCATCAGGAGTATCAAGTTCTGCAATATGGAATCTAAGATATGGAGAAATAGACATCCCTATCAATCCACGTGCTTGATCTTGTCTATTTTCCCATTTAGCAACCTTATATTCATCCTTCGGTTTCTTTTCTTGGCCTGAGGCTATTCTGTAGAGACCTTTACTTTTAAGTAAATCCTCAATGTAGGACAACCATTGGAAGTAGTTGGTGCTATCAAGGGTAACTTGGCATTGACTTTCCATTTCAACAGAAACTGAAGCTAAAGATGCTGAAACTAAGTGTTTCAATGGATAGATCTCGAAAAATAAGGCTGGTTTAAAAAAAACGGCTCTGAAAACGGCTTCCGGATGAAGAAGTTATGGCTTTTTGGAAAAACGTTGTTGAAGTTGTTGACGAAGTGCGGGAATGTGCGGAAATGGAGACTTGAACCCAAGACCTATACTCTCTTAAAATAGCTTTGAACCAATTGAGCTATACAAAAAATTTGAGAGAGAGAGAGAGAGAGAGAGAGAGAGAGAGAGAAGGGGGGGGGGGCTTTGGGTTGCGTGCTTGCTTTGAGAAGGCTCTTTTTCCCTACAAAACAAAAAACACAAAACCCAACACGGACATGCAAAGAAAACGAACCTTACGGCTCGAAGTTAGCTTTAGCTGAAAAACTAAATATTTTCAAAAATGAACCTTGCGGCTCAAAGTTAGCTTTAGCCGGAAACTAAATATTTTCCTCAATGTTTTTGATTTTCCGAGATCACCCTAAGGCGCAGGGAAAAGAGCATACGCATGAGAAAAATCCTTCCTTTCTGTTGCCCAGATCGCACAAAGTCGCAGGGAAAAGAGCATACGCAGAAATGAAAGGTATAGATCCAGTAATAAAAAAGGCTAAATAAACCGAAACCGAAATAAACAGAGAGAAAATAACTGTAAACTGCAAATAAACATTGTATACCTCCAGATCTTAAAAATGACGCAGCTAGGGCTACCGGAAACCTTTTCGCGTGAAACGAAAGGGGTTCCTCACTGGAACAAATGCTCCCAACACAATACAGTAGTCCTCTCGGCCCGAAAGCAGTTAGAAACAACAGATCTAGGAAACGGCAGTCGGATGTAGTTCTACCGGCTTCAGATTTGGATCACCAACGGACGCGGCCCTCAAATAGCTCTGATACCATGTAGGAATTTACAGGGTAAGTTCCTCAGACAGAACACTAAAAGGACACCGCTCACAACCAGATCACATATCAATACACCAGTACTTTGACGTGGTTAAAACCCTCAAAGAGGGAAACAGTCCACGACCTGAGCCAACGCGGCCACTTCAGGCAATTTATTAATAAAATAATGAAAATTTACATATGTTTCTCTCATGCACGGATTACCCTAAAAATGACCCTCCATGCGCTTTAAATAGAAATCATGGACCAATCAGGTGTCAAGCCACGGATCAAGTGTCGGTAATACCGAGGAGAGAATGAACCGTCGGATTGTAAGTTACAAAATGTACAACAGTAAAGAAACAAACTTTACCTAACTCTATACCAGACCAAGTTGTACTTAACTATTTCCTATGTGTCGAAATATCCTAACAGATTTATCGTGGCAAGATCTACGTCCTCATGCTCCCGTTATTTCCAATCAAGCATGATGTACACTCTGCATTCAGTAAGAAGGCGAATTAGAATATATAAAATGAAATTTTTTGGGTGAAATTTGAGTTTGTTAGGTTTTAAAATCCTTTGCGCGGGGGTACGCACCCTCTCTGTTAGAGACACTGCGTGGGTCCGCACCTTGCCTTCACGGTAGGTGCGGACCCTTGACTTTTTCCCCATTACAAAAAAGTCGGGGTCTGCGGGTCCCCTGTGTTATACCTGCGGACCCCTGTGCGCGGGTTTTTAAACCTAAAAACTCCTAAAAAATGAAATGAAAACCTAAAAAACAATTTGAAACGGATGAATTTAAAGAGTAGGTTGATGTGGATTACCTGGAGGAGACGACGCTCGATTCCAAAGGACGGATTTTCCGCAATCTTTACGGGAAGTTTCTGACCAAAATAGAGCTTTTATTCGTTTATTTTTCACTTTAGAAAGGTAATTTTTGCAGCATTTTTATCCATTATAAACAGGTATGAGTAATGTTTGAGTTTTTGTTTAGGATAACAGATTTTTCAGGCGAATTCGGTCATTTTCGACGAAAAAACATTAGAGTCACCTTTAAGCTCTTTTCTGACTCCTAAAACATGAAAAGATCGCCGAGTTTTTCTTTTTAAACTCATTAAAACGGAACTAAAAAGATGGTCCACTTACAGCTCTTTTTCTGACCGTAAAAACATGAAAAGATTGCCGAATTTTTGTCGTTTCAAATTCGATATTGGTTATAAAATGGCGTGTCATTGATCGCTTTTTTACTTTTTCGGATCAGAGACACTAATTACGAAAAGTACTCCTTGGTCATAATGATCAAGCAGTTCTCTCAAGTATTATTTTATACTTTTTCGGGCTTGGGAGACACAAATTTACGAAAAAGGTCAACTATGGAGTCTTCTTAAGTTTTTTCAGACTCTCTAAAATTGAAAAACGCCAAGTTTCTCCTATACTGAACTCGTTAAAATTTAACATTAAAGGACCTGTTCAATTACAAACAGGAACGGACCACTCCTTCTTAGGGTTCGAATTTAAACTAAGTTGGACTCATCCGAGGGATGAGCTTATAATCAAGCAAATGTTATCCTCCTCAAGCTTGTCAAAAAATAAAGAGGTACTTGCCAGAAATGGTGGGGGAAAAGAGAGAAAAATGAGCCTGTTTGTCATACTTTGTAACCACTCTTGAACACGACACTTTTATTCACCTGGGTTGGGAAATCCTTTGCCTAACAGTTGATCAAACCACATTGAAAGTCTTCGGTCGATTTCTGGGTATTAACTTTGGGTCAATTGTCACCAAACCATCTGCTGTGTCGTTATGTGTTCAAGAGGTCTGTGCAAATAAGCCATTCATCTACAAAATATCTGTCATCCATCTTGACCATCCCTGAGTCAGTCCTTGCAACTAAATTTCTTCAAACTTGATCTATGATTTCGTGTTGTGGGCTTGCCTACGACGGATCGCTTTCTATCGACTTCAGCTCATTATCTAGAAAGATGATCTAGAAATCGTCAGTACCTTGGGATCTGCATGCCTCAATGGTAGCTTTCTCGCCTTCAACGATAGGTTGCATCATTGACCTTCGATCAAAGGATTCCGTGACATGTTCGACGTCAACACATCTATTCATACCTCATGGATTGTACTGAGTACTTTGAGAGCCATTGACATTACTGGTGGTTTCTCTCACACTTGTTAACAGTTTACATCATTGACTGGTAATCAAGTGGTTTCTACCATGTTCGACTTCAACACATTCATTCGCATGGATAGAATCGTACTATTTCGGGAAGTAGAAATGAAGACCCTGGATCTAGTTTCCACCATCCAGGCTACGAGGAATTTTGTATTCATTATACAGTGGACTATTCATAAACAGATGGCTATGTCCATACTGTGTCTACGTTTGTCTATACTTGTGATGTATTGCAAGATCATTCCTATATCAGAGCAGTAGATAGTTTTCTAGTTAGTTTTGATCTGAGTATGGGAATGCCTACCTCAACGATGATATGATCTCATATATATATTTTGCATTGAATGTTTTTACAGGTTCCAACCGGGCTCTCCACAAGATGATCCTCGAAATGATAAAGTACTTCACTCTTCCTATATGATAAATGAAATCCTCATCTACTACAGACTTCGCACTTTAGGGGGAAATCTGTTACACAAAAATATCGTCACCATGACTATCTGCAGTCAGTATGGGTCTATCATCACTTATACTATCCTCTTAAGCAAGTCTCAGACCTTAGCTCTTCATGTCAAGCTTTGAAAATGAGAGAAAGACATTAAAAATCAACAAAGCTCTGGTTCCGCACTTTCTCTCACTGTTGCTTGCAGTCCTGCACCCTTTGTTCGTGTTACCTGCGGACCTACCCGCTCTATCTGTAAAGGAGTGGGTGCGGACCCCTGTGAAAGTTAAAAAGGCGCAAGTTTATTCTAAAAATCTCACTTTGGGTTAATTCTAGATGATTCTAGAAGGAATTTTGACGTCGATTGAGCGCTCCTAGGTGGTTCATGCATCCCAAAAGAGAAGGAGCTAATCCCTTGATGACAGGAGCTATCCCTTTGAAGGAGGGCTTTATCCCTTTGAAGGAGGACCTAGTAACTTCCCTCCATTGCACTATAAATTAAGGCATTGGGCTGGTTGCTAGGGGGGTTAGAAGCTGAACATTTTTTAGGGTAAATGCTGGTGGAATTGAGACTTCCTAGTTAAGCTTGAGAGGAGAGATCACATACCCTTTTTGCTTCATTGGGAAGAGAGTGAAACTTGTCAAAGTAGAAGAGACTTCTTGTTGGACCCTAGAGGAGATTGTACAACATGAAGGCACAAGTTGTAAAGTTCTTCTTTGATTTGAATTAATACAATCAGGTTCATTTTTCTCAACAAATTGTCATATGTCATTTGTTTCATGAATTCCTTGATCATCATGATAAGTATGCTTTATGATATTGGCTTTTCAAGTGCTATTTAATTTGTTTGCTTGTTTATGTTTGCAGATTCGCTACAAGGGAGCTCATTTGGATCAAAGGGGCGAGGCTTCCACAAACTTGCATTGGACCCAAGGTAGGCCTAAAACAATTGTTTGCCTTTGTTTATAAATTGCATATTTAGAGAAAGATAGTTTTTGATTGGCTTTCTTGTCACTAGATATCATTAGATTCTAGGGAGGTCGATCTTGTCCGAAAGATTGACTCATTCCATGTGACAAGTCCCCCAACACAATCATTGTGACTCATCCCGAGTCACTCGGCTGATGCGGTAATATTCGCACAGACGTTGGTCAACAATTTTTGCGTGTCTCTTGTGCTTGCAACACACTCGACCGCTATCTTCTGTACCTGTTCTATGCGAGCCGCTGATGCATCCATATCACTTGGAGTTGCCTGTCCGGGATCACATACTACCTGCATGTGCGCTAACTTTCCTTCAATGGCTGTGGAGACCACGAATGCTTCATCAAGCCAAGGCTAGATGTGTTCCTTAAGCATTGCCTCCTTTTTCCGCGCGGCGTCAACTTGTGCCTTGAGAGCCTGGGCCTCCTTCATTTTAGCCAACCGCTGCGTGATAGCGACCGTCTGCAGTCCCTCAAATTGTGTCATAAGCCTGCTGCAACTCCCGCGCTTCGGTTTCTACTTGTTGTATGGTTGGGTCTTCCTAGAGGGAGGTGAGCGTAAGGAGGGATTGATCTAATAGTCTCAAGCAATCTCGGACAACGCACTTTATCATTTCCAGTCCTGCTTGAATTTCACCGTGGCACTGCTCCCAGATTTCTGGCGGTGTGGTCGGTTGCGCCTTCAGTCTTAGCTCTGCAATTTGTAGATTTAATTCCCATTGAGCCTTCGCGGCCTCCTCTTAGGCCGTACGAAATCCTGTGGCCATGCGATGAATCTTGTCAGTGGTTGGAAGTTCGGCTGGGATAGCTAACTCCGATACCTTACTGTAAGCAGCCATCACGGCCTATTCCACTTCTTAGGTGTGTGAGATCAATTCTTCTCGCTAAAGACTGACCTACTCTAGATTTGCCTTATGCTCCATCAATGTTTGGAGGGCATAGCCTTCCCAGGCACGAAGCTTAGTGGTTACCCCATCCTGTAGTTGGTATAAGGTTTCTCTAGGCAAAGCGGCCAGATTCAATCCCCAACTTTGCACATCCCCCTCTACTTCTGCTAAGACAACACCTGCTGGCAATGCTAAGGTGTTCATTGTATTGGTGCGCACCATCTGGTCAGCTGCGGCTATGTCCTCTATTAATTTTAGGATTACCCCACCCAGGGGTCGTGAAGGGATTTGGAAAGCATCCTCTTCGTCCTCATCTTGTGCGTCAATCTGATCGATCAAAGCTTGAAAATATTCATCGTCCTCCACAGGTTCGATGGTGATTGCTTTGCCCTTTTTAGCTCTTGATAACTTATTGAACCTCGGCGATATTCTGACTAGCCCCATTGGTTGCTTATTTTTTCGAGCCTGCGGTGTGCATGGAGATTTTGGGACTTCGGGGACCCCGACGCCTTCATCTAGCTCCTCCTCGGTTGAGTATAGTTCTTCCGCAAACCGTGCTCAAGTTCTCACCATGGTACTCATGGAATACCTGGTAGCCGAGTGTTTGCTGGTCGTTCCTAGTTCAAATCTCAAATATCCTGGTGCCGTCCACAAGTTGTTAGGGGAACATGTAATTTTGAATGGATCCATTCCCTCCACTTCCAGTTTATTAACAACGTCTAGGTGGTAGATATTTTCGTAGCTAGCTCGAAACTTTCATCTTAATGGCCCGCCACCCGCTCCTCCTTGACGTAACTTGACTTTCTTGTCAGGAATAGTGGTGTTAACAGTCACCTCTCGACCTTTCCATGTGGTAGCGCCATCCCTCAGGCGCAGCCACGATGTTGTGGACTGAATGACTCTGTATATAACCTTTTTGCCGCGTCGGCCTCCCGCAGACTCATTTATAGTCCCGTGCCTTCTTTCAACTGCTTGGGGCATTGAGACTGTGCTTCCTACAGCTAGTTAGGTGGTCGCACCCCTGGTGCGATTTCGAAACTTTCCTGCTAGCCCGGGCTGCGAGCACCTTCTGAGTGTCTTTGTAGCCGTTATTTCTTCATGCACCAGTGTGTGGGTTGTATCCTTCAGTAGGTGTGGGCGCAGCCATGATAGCAGGGTCGCGGCTCGTTCGCATTATGTGGGATACCCGATTGGGCCCGATTCCCTTATGCGCAGACTCACGTGGCCTCCATGGGCGTCGCTACCTTTCATCTTACTGATTTCTTCCCTGACTAGCGTGCTTTTATTTCTGAGCCATGCCCATAGTTTTTCGATTTCGCGAGGCCTGTTGCTACCTTTATTATTCTGGGATCCCACCCATTTACTTATTGACACTGTCATTTGTGCCTCCCTTCTAGTATAGGCCTATTGAACCCGTGGTATCCACAACTTCCTAGTGGGTTGTTTTCTCGAGCGAACGTTGAGCGAACTTCCCCCTGTTCCCCTGTTGATTTTATCACGGGCCGCTGGCAAACAGGATTAGCCTCTAACCCTTGTGCGTACCTACTTCTGACATCCATGCCACTTTCGCCAAATCTTTGGGCATGTACTCCATTCGTGGACAATCGTCAGGCACGGTGTCTCCGCGGGGGCATCCTACGGCCTTTGTCTCAGATTTTTCGTTTTGCGTTGGTCGGCTGGTGCCTCTACCTTCATGGCATCCTCATCAACTGGCCGCTCCGTTGCTTCCATTGTTGCATGGTGTAGCGACCTAACCCTCATATTACAATTTAGTGTCCTCACCTCATGCAATCAGTTCTGCCACCGCTCAATCTCTTCACTTCAGTCCGATGTGCAAGAACTGTCACAGTCCCATGAGATTCGTCCGTCCGTGGTCGGATTCACTCGGTCCTAATCCTTCATGGTGATCTAGTAAATGCAATCCAGTTCATCGTCGTCGTCCTCGTTGCGCACTAGCTCAATATAATGTGCTCCTTCGACTGGGTCCAATGGAACCACTACGCAGAAAGATTTTTTTTCAAATATCATTTTTCATTTCTTTAGGTTGATGATTCCATTCATATCCGTTTCCCAGTCTATCCCTAATAATGCAGGATATGGGTTACTGTCATTCCCAATTTCTATGACCTCAAAATCGGTTAGTGTGCTTACACCGTCAATGTCTACTGTAACTCCTTGCAGTCTTCCCATAGGCAAGATCTTCTATTGGTTCACCATCTGCAGCTGGATACGAAACCATTGTAATGCGGGCTTGCCTATGCACTCCCAGGTTTGTTTAGGTAGTACATTTGCATCTGACCTCATGTCCAGAACAACCTGGTCCATCTCATAGTCCCCAATCTGGACAGTGAACCACATTTCCCACCTATTTCTCAACGCATGTTTGCCCAACTTCCATACCATTCGAGGTTCATCCAATCTTGCACACCTAGTTATTAACTCTTGCAATCCCTTCATCACTTTGGTATCCCGGAGTAGCTTCATGCATGTCTCTAAGAAGGTAGTTAGCATAGAAGTATCCCTCTCCGACTCTATTTGATCCCTGCTACCCGAAGTGGAAGCTTTTATGAATTTCTTCTTGGCCTCCATAAATGTTTCCTTCATGCACTCCAAATCAAATTCTGGTTGTTTTGCGGGAGCCTTGCGAACCCATGCATCCTCCTTTGGTTGCTTCCCTTTATCTTCTCCCATAGTTGCACCACTTCTAAGCATCATATTCACGATAGGGTCTTCCACGCACAGTTCATCGTTTGGAAGTTCTAAGTGGGAGTAGCCGGAAGCACCCCTTTTCCCGCATCTGAGCAATTAACGTGGGGAAATCGACTGCTTCGTGGTCGAATTGGTAACAGTACGGGTAACAGGTTCTGGTCAGGTTCGTGCAATCACGCGCATAGTGCCCCGGTCCTCCACAATTATAGCAGATTAATTGTCCTCGTTCACATCTGGGTCCCATTGTCCCTCACCCCCGTCTGCATCCTTGGAATCCACCCCGTGCTATTGTTGCGGCAGGATCCTACTCACGCGCCTCCATCTGCATCCTATAAGCAGGTGTTCGTTCCATCAAAATCTCATAACTTCGGCAGTTTCTTTCATCGTAGCCCACCGTCTTACAAAAGTTGCAAAATAACCATTGGGGGGGGTTGTCCCAAGTTCTGTAATAGATGACAGTTGTTTGTGGCATGCTTTCCTCCCTCCTGACATATCGTGCACCACAGTGCGCTTGTACCTCTGGTCACAATGGTATTGGTCCCCCCACTGCCACATAGTTCGCAAGATTGGACAGTGTTCCTTATCGTGGCCCTGGCCCTTACATTTGATACACCATACTTCTTCATGCCCTTCTAACCGAGGCGCCTGTCCTTGTTTCAAACTTTGATCCTCTAAGCATAGGTTTTGTATTTACGCGTGGATCTGCTGAACTCCCAACCCTGGATCCTGTATTAGGGTTTTGTGCAATCTCATCACGGTCTCTAATGCTTCAGCTTAGGTTGAGATCTTTTGCTGTGATAGCACCATCCTTAGATGTGGTGTCAAGGACGCCACAAACCATGCGCAGTGTTGTGCATCCGTCAATGTCATGTTAGCCTCGCGGATTGTGCTCTTTAATCTCTGATCCAGATCCCACGGGGTTTCACCCAGTAACATCGCTATCTCTTTGAACCCAATGACTGACTGTGTCTCTGATTTTGGCCAACCAAATTCTTTGTTCAAGGCATCCTGGATCACCGTTATTCCCGCATTCGGATGATTTCTTGAGTACTTTATATACCACGTCAACACGCGGTCCTGTAGTGCGCTAACCAGGGTAGCCTTTTTGATGTTATCATCCGTTATGCCTTGGGCTTCCCATACAACCCTTACCACAAACTAGAACTAACCTGGTTCCTCATTTCCTGCACCCTTAAATACCGGAAACTTGACTGTGCTTGCCATCCCAACCTTCGGTGGTGGCGGAGGTGGAGTTGGTGAAGATGGATTTGACATCGGTGAAGTAGGTGATGGTGTAGACGGAGGTGGTATCAGTGGAAAGCGCTGCTTAATCAACCGGACTGTGCTTCTTGGAGAGAACCTCACGAGCTCCTCCTTGCTTTCCCATGAAATAGAAATCATTAGATTGTTCCTCGATAGCCTCTTCCACTCCGCGTTGCGCCAGACATCAATAAATGCACATAAACTGTTTTTCACACAACAACATCTTAATCCAAGTATTCAACAATTTAATATACTCACCCCGCTGTCCTTGGAGGAAGCGTCTTTCTACTTCGCTATAACTCACAGTTGTGTATATCGCGAACTCAGTAATAAACCCCTCCTATTATCCGATCCAACCAGTGATCTACTGCGCAGGTGATTTTATCTTCGGATGCTTCTAGCTCGTGCACCAATTCTAGAGTCCACACAATAGGTTGATCTAGTTTGCACCTTCCCACGCTGTCATCTAACCTCGCGATCCACTCGTACAACTCTATCGGGAATGTTGTGAAGAAGATCTCGTGGATATCTGTGTATATGTAACGATCCAACCACCCTTCCTCTGATATCCACAGGTTTCTGTTTTCCTGAACCACGAACTCGTGAAGCTTCTAATCCAACCAATCTTCAAGCTCTTTCTTTGTAGGATTCCAGTGTTCTGACATCAGACATCCCTTAGGCAGATCCTGGTCCTAGCAATGAAACCATTTGTTGGCTTATAGGGGCCTGACCTAGGTTCGAAAGAGTTATTTAGCCAAACAAATCCTGCAGCTACTGGCCATTTCGGCAACAGCCCGCAGAGTGCGGACTGAGGTCTCACCTGAGGTAGCAGGGGAGGGTGCTGGAACTAGGTTTCCGCACCCTTGGGATGTCTTGAAGTGGTCTAGAAGGTTCGTGCACCGTTTTATGGCCTCACACTACTCTGCTTTAGCGTAGATCCAGACCGAGGCAATTCCTTACTACTTATTATTAATGCATTGTTATAGATTAGATCTACTTTTTATGGTCTTTAAGAAAACATTTAATAGAAATAACCAGTTCGTGCACCCAGAAAAGTTATAGATTTGCATAAACTCATAACATAAGCATACGCGCATAGATCAAGTAGATATATCAACCATAAATTAACCAGATCCACAATAATTCAGATTTAACACAGTATTTCAGAATCAACTTATCTTTATTCAACTCTTCCACCAATACATCCAGATCCGCCCTACGCATTCAGCTGTAGGAGTCCACGCACACAGCTACGGACTCTACTAGGCCTCTGCACACATAGCCGCAGAGCCTCTATCTACCCACCAACACCCTTGACTTGGACTTACAGACGCTTCAAGACTTCATTCTTCAAAAACCCATTCTAAAAGTACATACCAAAAAACTAACTTCCTTGCTCATTATTTTTGGGCGGACAACCCTTTGACTTGACTCATTTACAATTCATGCTCCGCGCACTTCGTGGAGTCCTTACCATACCTTTCCCAAAATTGCGGGCTTTGAGCCCCAAAACTGTTACGCGGGCCCTCTGCTACCCAACACATCACCTTTCATGAGCTTAGTAAATTAAAACATCAGTAGAAGCTACTTTTGAAATAACTTAAAGCAGTTCCCACTAGTAGTAATATCACAGGCTGCAAAGGAAATGGGAAGACCCCCTAGTATTTCTGTAAACAAAATTGATCCAACCCACATCGCTCTAATTGGCAGAAGATCCAAATCTCATACTTCGCCCTTTCTCCTTACTTTTGAATTCTTTAATAAAAACTTGCACAACTGTTTAGTTGATTATGGTGCTTCATCTAACATTTTTCCTAGAACAGTCTGTGCTAAGTTAAACATCCAGCCTCAGAAATCTGCAGTACAAATAGTACAATTAGATCGGTCTCAAGTCGAAGTTGTCAAAGAACTTAATCAAGTAACCATTAGACTTTCATCAAGCCCAAAAGTTTGTCAAGTCATTGATATATTTGTAGCTGACATTCCTGAATTCTATGGCTTAATCCTCAATAGGGACTGGTTAGAAAAGTTCCATGGTTACTTCGCAACCGACCGGTCCCACATGTGGCTTCCCTATAATGGCAAGCCAAATCAGATAAGGGTTGATCAAGAGAAACATCAAAAATATATAGTGACAAAATTGGAAGGAGAAAATGAGCCGTAGCATATAGCAATAATATAATCGGAAACTATTATGTTGAGTCGTTCCTAGGGAATTTCAATGCACATACTTCACCTTTCTTAGAAAACTCTGTTGCATCTCAAATAAAAAATGATTCCCAAACAGACACCTCTAAATGTGTGAATTTTGTAGATAAACCTATACTTAAATCTTTATTTTGGAAATTATATTTTGATGGATCTAGATCCAATGATGGAGCAGGGGCAGGATGCATATTAGTTAGCCCAGAAGGGGAAAAGACTATGCTAGCATGTAGACTTGAATTTTATTGCACAAACAATATTGTTGAATATGAAGCGTTGGCTCAAGGTTTGTACAAAGCAATTGGTATTAATATCAAATACCTCCAAGTGTTTGGAGATTCCGAAATTGTCACTAGACAAGTAAGAAATACTATACACTGTCTGTTAGGACATTTGAAACACTATTAATCCTTAGTCCAAGACCTCACCTCACATTTTACAGCATTTAATATTTCCTTTATCCCAAGACTCCAAAATGCTAGCACCGATCTCCTAGATAATGTAGCTTCCAAGCTTATTCCACCAGAATATTATAGCCCAAATCGATTCTCCATTGAATTAATTTTTAGGCCGTCTATTCTTGATAATATCACCAACTGGAGAGTCTTTAACAATGATCCCAATATCGTAAGATTCCTCACTTCAGAAGGCTCTTATGAGGACCAGATAGTTGATGAAGACCAGCATGACAACCAACTAAAGCAAGAAACCAACAACAATGCTATACCAAAATCTGTAGTTAAATTGGAAGATTTATATGAACTCAAATATAGATTCAAAAGATCTACTAATTCAAAAATTCAGAGTTCAACTCTGAGGTATGAATTGATCAATGTTGGAACTGAGACAAAACCACAAAACATCAATCTAGGTATTGAACTCACATCAGAAGAAAAATCAGCTTTTATATGTCCATTGAAACAATATAAGAATGTCTTTGCCTGGAATTACGACAATCTTAAAACCTATGACACTTATATTATTCAACATATTATCCCTATGACCTCTGATGAAAAACCTGTTCAGCAGAAATTGAGGAAAATTCATCCCAATTTAGAAAGCCAGATTAAATCTGAGTTAAATAAACTGCTAAAAGCCAAAATTATTTTTCCTATCAGGCATTCCAGGTGGGTCTCCAATCTCTTCCCAGTCAGAAGGAAAAACGGTGATATTTGGATTTGTATAGACTTTCTCAATCTCGATAAATCTTGCCAAAAGGACAATTTTCTGTTGTCTCCTATTGAACAGATATTGCAATCAGTTGCAGGCTCAGAACTAATGTCCTTTCTATATGGTTTCTCAGGTTACAATCAAATCTTAGTCCATCCAGACAATCAATTGAAAACCACATTCAGAACAAAATGGGGCACTTACGCCTATCAAAAGATGTCATTCGGATTAATTAATGCTAGTGTCACTTTCCAAAGAGCCATGGACATTGCCTTCAAGGGTTTAGTAAACAAGTCAGAGGTAATCTACTTGGATGATATAACTGTATATTCCAAAAAATGTAGCAATCATCTAAGAGATCTAAAACAAGTCTTTGAACGTTGTCAAAAGTATGGGATTTCCATTAACCCCAAGAAGTCTTTTTTCGCGTTAAGTGAATAAAAACTCCTTGGATTTATTGTGTCCAAAATAGGGATTCATATTGACCCATATAGGATTAAAGAAATTTTTGAAATACCTTTACCCCATAAAAAAAAATCGATGCAATCTTTCCTTGGTCAAATAAATTTTGTCAAATGATTTGTCCCTGACTTCTCAAGAATTTTATTACCTCTTCAAGCCATGATAAAGAAAAATTCTCTATTTAAATGGGGTCAGTTGGAACATGAAGCTTTTAACTTGATAAAACAAGCAATCATAAACGCCCCATCTTTAGCAACGCCGAATTTTTCCAATCATTTCACTTTGTACACTTTCACTTCCGAGAAATCATACGCAACCATATTGACACAAGAAAATCAAGACAAAGCCGAAGCCCCGATTTCTTTCTTTAGCTCTAATTTACAGGGAGCTAAATTGAATTACTCAGATGTTGAAAAACAAGCTTATGTTGTTTTCAAATCAATAAAACACTTCAAACCTTTTCTTCTCAAAACCCACACCAAGGTGATAGTACCATTCCCAGCAGTAAGAAATCTTCTAGTACAAAGGGATGTGGGTGAAAAAAGAGAAAATTGGGTTATGGCTCTGCAAGAATATGACATTGAAATCAAACCAGCAAACATTGTGAAAGGTCAAGGTTTTTGCAGGATGTTGGCAAGAGCATCGAATATGTTAGAATCACAGCATTCAGGTGACGAGGTACAAATCTATGAGGTAAGCCTTAACGACACTGAATCAACATATGCTAATATAATATTCTATTTAAAAAATGGATATGCACCTCCACATTTGAATTACACAAAGAAAAGAGCCTTGAGGTTGAAAACTAAACAGTATTAAATGGTCAACAACGTGCTATTTAGAATGAATTATGATTCTATTTTGCTTAGATGTCTCGAGAAATCTGAAGCAGAGAAAGTATTGCAAGAACTTCACGATGGACCGACTGGCGGACACTTTGTAGGAGATGCTACAACACATAAAATCCTATGTGCAAGCTATTACTGGCCAACCCTATTCAAAGATGCACACAGTTATGTAAGGAAATGTAAGATATGTCAGACAACTGCCGGAAGATAGAAGAAACTAGCATTACCATTACAACCAATCAACATTGATCAGCCATTTGAACAATGGGGGTTGTACATAATAGGTGAGATCGTTCCTCATTCTTCTAAGCAGCATAAATATATCCTTACAGCAACTGATTACTTCACCAAATGGGTTGAAGCAATTCCACTCAAGGTAGCCAACTCTGAGAACATTATTGAATTTATAGATCAATTTATCATCACTAGGATTGGTTTAACTTCTTCCTTAATGTTGGATATTGCATCTTACTTTTCAGGCAATGCTATGACAGAGTTTGCTCTTAAAAGAGGCTTTAAACTTAAATATTCTGCTAATTATTATCCACAAGGAAATGGGTTAGCCGAATCCACAAATAAGAACCTTATCAGGATTATTAAATGAACTGTTGATCAAAGTCAAAAGAATTGGCATAAATCTTTAGTGTTTTCTCTATGGGAAGATCGAATAACTCATAAAACCTCCATCGGCACTTCTCCTTTTAATCTGGTTTATGGGAAAGAAGTTGGCTTGCCAACAAACATAGCCTTGTTTGCCTTAGTTCAATTCATTGAAGAAACTCCTTCCTCGTCTATGCAATTATACAATTACAAATCATTAAACTTGAAGAGGAACAAGAAAAGGATAGAATTACCCATGCACATCATCAGCAGTTAGTCAAAGCATCCTTCGATTCAAATTATGTATCTTCAAAAAATTTCCAACTAGGAGACTTAGTGTTAAAATGGGATAAAGTCCATGAAGAGGAAGGAAAGCATACTAAGTTCCAAAGAATGTTACTTGGCCCATTCCAGATTGTCGAGCTAATAGGCCCATCAACTTTTATGTTACAAGATTTAGCAGGTAAGAGAGAACCTTTACCTATTAATGGGCAGGTCCTAAAGAAACATTTTCCATAGAAGATGATCTCTTTTGATCATTGTATAGTATACTCTTTAGATTGGTTTTACTGAAGGATAGTTTCTCTTTATAATTTTGTTTTTCACTTGTATAAGTAGAAATGGTTATGAAAATTAATCTTCATTCATGAAATAAATAGTTGAGTGCTACAGCTCCAAAACTGTGTGTTTTTCTACTAAATTATCCGATCTTCGATAAAACTTAACTTTAGAAAGAAATTTTCTTTACAACAGTCAGGAAAAGTATCAATAGCAAAGCAAAGTTTCTCTGCAGAAAAGCATCTTTAAACTCTATGATTGTCATCCAAAAACTCTTAAGGAGCCAATGATTCCCCCCACTTAAGTGGCTTGCAATTTTAGAGTGTAATTCTAAAATATACTTTAAACTTAAGCATAAGAGGTCTCATCAAGAGTCGGCTTACTATGATCACAAGATTATATCTAACTGACATTACCAATACTAAATATCAAAATAGGGTAATGGCTTGAGATTGTATCAATCAAATGACAAGGGGTCTCATCAAGAGCCAGCTTGTTCAGTTTAGTTACAAATCAAGTGAATGGCATTGTCAATTTTGGCCACCAAACCAAGACATTGTCCTTTAAGAAATAAAAGAAGAATGAATTACTTCAATAAAAATAAAGAAAGCATCAATTATACTGAAGTATTTATCTTTAAAGTTTCATTCTTACTTAAGTGGGATACTAAATCATTGCTGGGTAACAGGTAACCTTGTCGAGGATATGAACGCCTGATGGCAGCAGAGGCTTTACCTATGAAAAATGAGTATACGAGAACTGGTCTAACAAGATTCTTTTGCTTTTATCTTTATAACCAAGTAATGACTAATGTAGGTAAAATGACTATTTGTGAGAAAAGGGCAATCAGAAGAAAGAAAGTTAGAGCAGATGTTGTTTATTTATGAACGAGCAGTACTACTTACCTTGTATTCGATGCAATTTAGTTTTATTTTCAAAACTATCTTTATTTTAGAAGTTTTAGAAAATTCAAAAAACTCTCAGAGATAATTGGTTCTTCCAAGTGAATTGCCAATTGTTGTGCTTGTCAACCACCCCCCATTTATTAAAGCTAGTAGTAAAATATTACTTTAATAAGTGGGGACCCTTTAAAAAAAATGTATATACCCAAAAAATCAATCCTAGCATGTAGGTATTTCTTTTATTTTTAGAATAAATAAAGATATCAAACAAAACCTATAAAACCATCTAAATGCTAGTTTTCTTATTTAGCATGAAATGCATCACAAACAATACCTTTCTAACCCACCACGATCTACGATGAAACAATCAAAAAAGAAAATCTATATTCGAAAAACGACCGTAATGTTAGAAAGTCCTTAAAGCTTCTTTAAAAATATAAATTCTCGCATCACAACATCATTGTTTATAAAAGACTTCCCTTAAGAGGTTACCCCGAAGTATTGCGATTTGCGAGATTGCAATGGCATAATAGCCTTCTCGCATCGCATTTCAATCATACGACACAAGCCTCAACCTATTATATGCCGATATTGCAAAATGCGATCTCGTCTTGGACCCACCTCTTAATATTTCCACCAACACATGCGGAGGTCCATTATTCGTTAAAAAGAAGCCCGATAAGTAATGACATTTGTTTCTCGTATCTTGCATCTTGCATAAACTCAAAAATTGGTAAGTTAAACAAAAATAAATTATGTGATATAGCGATCTGCGATATTGCTTTGCAAATCACAAAATTGATATTATCTTAGTTTAAAGACTCACCACCCTAGGCGATTGTTTCCCGATTTACGATGTGAATATTTATGGACATTCAAGTCAAAAGATAAAAAATCATGAGTGGGCAGTTATGAAGAAGTAATTGAATTTATATGTGAAAGGCCACTTAGAGTTATTTGATATCTTCTTACATGATTTCAAATAAAACACCTTTATCACCTTTACTAGTTTTCTTCATTAATTCATTCGTACATTCAGTATCATTTTTTATCTGATAAACTGTTCCTCTTGAAACTTTCAGGAAAAAGCCACAGAACAGGACGTCAAAAGAAATGGTGAAGAAAGGGAAAGCATTCGCCTCTGAGAAGTCGGAAATGACTCCTCTGTTCACAAATACTACATGTAATAGGGAAGCAAGGATGTCTACATGAGAGGCTATGTATCAGTTACTGGAGGAAGAACAACGAAGGATTCTTGGGACAACAATTACAGTTTGTTGGGTTGTGTTATATATTTTCCACGACTAACTTACGTAGTGAACTGGGGGGTTAGAGGGGGGGGGGGGAGCCCCCCCTTCATTGTGCCGATTGCGCAACGGGGGGGTCACAAGGGGGGAGGCAGCCCCCGCTGTCTGGGGGTTTTGAGGGGGGTGGGTAGTCCCCCTCTATGGGGTTCGTGGAAGCACCCTAGGAAAAAAAATTTTGGACCCTATATTAGGTTGGGCGAACCTACCTATGGTTTTCGGTCTATGGTTTTGGACGCGATGGTTTTCAGTCCATGGTATTGGATGCTTTGGAATGTATAAATATGTATTGTAACATTGAAAGGAAGATAATGAAAAATTAAGCTGGTAGTCTCGGTTTTTGGATCTAGGGGAAAATATCTGTGTATATGTGTTTTATGTGTTATGCTCTCGCATTTTTTATTTTCTGTGTTTTAGAATTTGTATGCAGGTAATTTCTGTATGGGGTTAAAACCTACATTTGGTATCAGAGCTGTTTTGGCTTCAAGGGGACGCGTTTGTTGCTTAGGGGTTTCGCCTGGGCCTATGGTAGACCTTGTTCAGTGGGAGATCTACGGGATCGATTCTGGTGGTGAAAGAAGATGGCGAGCAGTGGAAAGATAGAGATCAATAAATTTAATGGTCAGAGTTTTGAGTTGTGGAAAATCAAGATGGAGGATCTGTTGGTGGATAAATATCATCGGATCGCGGTCGATCTGGGTACTAAACCAACGGAGATGACCGATGAAGAATAGAAGAAGTTGGATCGGAAGGCAAAGAGAACAATACGATTGTGTGTATCAGATTCAGTATTGTTGAATGTATCAGGGGAAGCTACGGCGAAGGCTTTGTGGAACAAGTTAGGGACTTTGTACCAATCTAAGTCTCTGGTAAATAAATTTTTCCTGCGGAAAAAGCTGTATAACCTAAGGATGAAAGATGGAGACTCGGTGACAGAGCATCTGAATGCATTTAATACTGTGGTAAGTCAGTTATCATCTGTTGATATCAAAATTTCAGATGAAGATAAGTGAATTAGCTTATTGTGTTCTCTACCGAATTCGTGGGATAGTCTGGTTATTGCAATAGATAGAAATGAAACTGCCTTGCAGTTTGATGAAATAGTCTCATCCTTGCTGACGGAGGAGATGAGACGGAAAAATATGGAGAGCCAGAATGGTGATGCCTTATCTGTACGAGGACGGTCCCAGAACATAAACAAAAATAAGTCATCGAGTGGGAGATCTAAATCTCCAGGAAAACCTGTAAAGGTGGTGTGCTGGAAATGCGGAAAGGAAGGGCACTACAAAAGGGACTATAAATCTAAAGCTCCTGACAAAGGAAAGGGATCTGATGATGCTCCTTCTGCAGAGGCGAAAACCACCTCAGATGAAGTTGGGGATGTGTACTTGGCTTCTTCAAGTACACATGTAGATCATGAGGCATGGTTGATTGACTCAGATGCATCCTTTCACTTCACTCCCCACGGAGAGTGTTTCTGCGAGTATGAGAAATACGATGGTGGTGATGTCTTCTTAGGGGATGATAGGAAGGCTAGAATCGTTGGTCATGGAAAAGTAAAGTTGAAGTTGCAAGGTAGAAGGTTTAGAACACTTCCTCATGTTCTGCATATTCCTCCATTAGCTAGAAATCTTATTCCTGTAAGCAAGCTGGATGATGCAGGTGTAAAAACAGTATTCGAGAAGGATGCCTGCAAGATGGTTCGAGGAGCACTGGTATTGATGCGGGGAGTTCGGACTGGAACTCTGTACAAGTTGCAAGGTAGCACTGTTGTTGATGGGTGCAACAGTTCTGCGGTTTCTGAAAGTGGAGCAGAAAATCTAGTGGTCTCTGGAGAGAAGACCATGTTATGGAATCAAAGGCCTTGAAATATTGGAGAGAAGGGCCTTCGAATACTTCATGGTAAAGGTATGGTAGAAGGTATGAGTAATAGCTCTATGGATTTTGATTTCTCTGAAAATTGTGTATATGGGAAGCAGAATCGGGTGAGTTACCCCTCTGGTGGTAAGAGGGAAAAACATATATTAGAGCTTGTGCACAGTGATGTGTTTGGACCTATGAAGGTCCATCACTGGGTAATTTTTTGTACTATGTATCATTTATAGATGACTTCTCAAGGAATAGATGGATATATTTCCTTAAGAAGAAATCTAAAGTCTTTGACAGGTTTAAAGAATTTAAAGCTTTGGTGGAAAACCAGATAGAGAATAATATAAAGGTGTTGAAGACAAATAACAGTGGAGAGTTTTGCAGTAAGGAATTTGAAGACTTCTGTAAGAAGTGTGGTATAGCACGGCAGAAGACTACTCCATGTACACCTCAGTAAAATGGAGTTGCAGAAAGAATGAACAAGACGTTGATGGAAAGGGCAAGAAGTATGCTCAGTGGTGCCAAGTTAGGACAAGAATTCTGGGCAGAGGTGGTGGAGATAGCATGTTACCTAGTCAACAGATCACCTTCTTTAGCGTTGGAGGATAAGACTCCACAAGAGGTATGGACTGATATGAAACCCTCTCTTTCACATCTGAGGGTATTTGGATGTGATGCATATGTACACGTTCCAAAGGAGAAAAAAACCAAGTTAGATAGTAAATCCGAAAAGTGCATCTTTATTGGGTATAAGGATGGTTTAAAGGGTTATAAGCTTTGAAACCCAGTAACAAGGAAAGTTGTGTACAACCGAGATGTGGTGTTCAGAGAGGTGAAAGATGTTATTAAACATGAAGTCCAACCAAAGGAACCTGAGAAGATAGAGTTTGAGCTAAAGGAGTAAGAATCAGACTCTACATCAAAGGAGGAATCAGAAGATGAAGAGCCACAAACTTCAGGTGTAAGAAGATCAGTTCGAGAAAGAAGTCAACCAGAAAGGTATAGTCCATCTGCTTTCTGTTCAAACTTTGCTTTATCTATTACTGATGATGATCCCAGATCTGTGAAGGAAGCAGTAGATTCAAAGGATGGAAAACCCTGGAAAGAGGCCATGGTTGATGAAATGGCATCTTTGCACAAAAATGAGGCTTGGGATCTGGTGGAGTTGCCAATTAGAAGGAAACCCATTGGCAGCAAATGGGTGTTGAAGAAGAAGACAAATGCAGAAGGAAAGCTGGAGAAATACAAAGCTTGGTTGGTAGCAAAAGGTTATTCCCAGGTGTCGGGAATTGATTTTGGTGACATTTTTTCTCCTATTGCCAAGGTAACTTCTATTAAGTTACTTTTATCTGTTGTCGCTGCTTTTGATTTTGAGGTAGAACAAATGGATGTGAAGACAATATTTCTTCACAGGGATCTGGAATAGGAGATCTAAATGAAGCAACCTGAAGGCTTTGTGGTGAAGGGTAAGAAAGAACTGGTATGAAAGTTAAAGAAGTCTTTGTATGGGTTAAAACAGTCACCAAGGATGTGGCATCAGAAATTTGATACATTTATACGGGGACTTGGCTTCACCAGAAGCAAAGCAGATCATTGCATATATTTTAAATTAATTGATGACCGTGTTATTTATCTTGTCTTGTATGTGGATGATATGTTGGTGGTTGGAAATGACAAAGAAATTATCCAAGATTTGAAGACCCAGTTGTCCTCCAAATTCGACATGAAAGATCTTGGTGCTACAAACTATATTTTGGGCATGGAAATTAAAAGAGATCAGGCAAAGAGGAAGCTCTAGTTAAACCAGAGGAGGTATGTCGAGAGAATACTGCAGAGGTTTAATATGCAGGATAGTAAACCGGTGAAGGTTCCTATTCCTATAGGTGTAGAGTTATCTACTAAACAGTGTCCGAAAACACAAGAAGAGGAAGAGGATATGTAACGTGTTCCATATGCGAGTGCAGTCGGTAGCTTGATGTATGCAATGGTCTGTACTAGACCAGACATTGCACATGCAGTGGCAGTGTTGAGCAGGTTTATGTCAAAACTAGGGAAGAAGCATTAGACAACAGTGAAGCGGGTTTTTAGGTATTTGCGTGGCACTAGTGATTATGGTTTGTGCTACCTAGGAAGACCAGGATTGGACAGGGTTTTGGATATCCGTGGCTTTGTTGTTTCAAATTGGGCTAGAGATTTGGATCAGAGAAGATCTACAAGTGGGTATGTGTTTAACCTATTTGGAGGTGTAGTCAGTTGGATGAGTAAGAAACAATCTGTAATGGCACTATCAACTACAGAGGCAGAATACATGACAGCCACTCATGCAAGCAAGGAAGTAGTTTGGTTGCAGAGATTGTGTTCAATTATGAGGTTACTACAAGGAGATATAAGGTTAGACTGTGACAACCAAAGTGCAATTTTCTTGGCAAAGAACCCTGCTTATCATTCAAAGACAAAGCACATTGATGTTCAGTATCACTTTGTGAGGGATATGATAGAAGAGAAAAAGGTGTTGCTGGTAAAGGTGGACACTTTGAAGAATACTGTAGATGCATTGACAAAATATGTGAGCTCTGAGAAGTTCTCTTGGTGTAGAGAAACAATGGGCATTTTAGGGCTGGAAAAATGACTAAGCTCTCATGTGGCCCCCTGTGGAAAGAAAACAACAAGTGGGAGAGTCTTGGGTTGTGTTCTATTCTTTCCACGAGTAAAGTACGTAGTGAACCGGGGGTTAGAGGGGGGGCGGAGTCCCCCCTTCATTGTGCCGATTGCGCAGTGGGGGGGTCATAGGTGGGCTACAGCCCCCCTTGTCTGGGGGGTTTGAGGGAAAAAAAAAATTGGACCCTATATTAGGTTGGGCGAACCTACCTATGGTTTTTAGTCCATGGTATTGGATGCTTTGGCATGTATAAATATGTATTGTAACATTGAAAGGAATATAATGAAAAATCAAGATGGTAGTCCCGGTTTTGGGATCCAGGGGAAAGTCTCAGTGTATATGTGTTTTATGTGTTATGCTCTCGCATTGTCTATTTTCTATGTTTTAGAATTCGTATGCAAGTAATTTTTATACGAGGTTAAAACCTACATAGTTGATGGGTGTGATTCCTCTGATGCTTCCATAACTGAGCTTGCGTTCTCATTTCTGCACCTAATAGAAACGCGACCAAAAATAATCCCCTATACCGATATGGTTAAGTGGATCATTGACAACGTTGATATATCTGACAAAGAATTCAAAACAGGAGGCCAAGAAGTTATAGGATATTTCAATCCAGATAACCTAAGGCTGATGTACCACCTACCAGAGCCACAGGTTACCTACAATAGGAAATTTGTTGAGAAATTTGTCAAAGAAAATAAGACCTGGTGGACTGTGTTAGTGTCAGTATTTCTAGCCTTCCTCCAGTGATCAAATGTGCTCTTACAAAGTGATTTTTAAGTGTCAAGGTCAAATTTTGTGATTTCAGTGAGTCTTCAAGCAAAATTTGGTCACTAGGCATTAGGTCTAGGGTTTGCTTTCACTCCTTCTAAAGTTGTCCAAATGGTGGTCCATGTCATCATTCAACTGAGTCTATCATCATTCATAGGGTTTTCATTATCATGTCAGTGTCTAATGAGTCATTTTACATCTTGTTCATGCTTCAGTTGTGCCTAGGCAAGGTCATTTCCCTCTCCTAGGGTTTTGAAGCCAATTTCTCTTGGACGGTCAAATCATCGGCAAAAATTGTTTCCTGATGTTCATACACCTTCCCCTATCCTTCAAGTACCTTATAAAACACTTCCCATCCCATAGATCCACCAAATTCCTCATTTTTGCACAAACCCTAGTTTCTAGCTACAACTTGGCAATTTTCTAGGTTGGGCCTGTGTTTTGCCCTTTTGCACCCCTTCCCCTCACTCAATCTCTGAGATTCGACTTTCCCCTACTTCTTAACATCCCTCCCTACTTCCAAAAATTTCCCCAAGAATTTAGAAGCTCCCTATCCCCTTCATTTCGCTCCATTTCGACAAAATCCCTTGTTCCACACATCGGGATAAGTTTCACTCAGACAATGTTTCAGAGAAATCAGAGATTAATTTTGCAAAATTGAGAGAGTTTTTTTCTCAAAACAAGCCAAGGAAGAAAAACCTCCTTCATATTTTACACAGGTGTCATGGTTTTAGATAAATGTCAATAATATCGTTGCCTTAGGAGAATCAAAGACACCTCTGAAGTGACCTTGGGAAAATCAAGTTTTCTCCTAGCTTTGTTGGCCAAATGATTTTCCTGATAGGTAAAATGATAACTAGACACAAATATCTTTCCAATGAGCTATCATGAGCTCAATTTGGGGTTGCGTAAGGCATTCAAAAGTTGACTGCACCAGCACTCTTCCTTGAGGCAGCCTCATTTGGCACTTTTTGACCAGTCTTGGGAGATTTGATTTTTGACAGGTCAAATGAACTCTAAATTGAAAACTTCTAGTTGGGTTGGAAAGTATACTCAAAGACCTTTCCAACGAGCTATCTTTCACCTGATTCTGACACTAGGAAGGCTTCCAAAAGCCTCCTGAAAGGCACGCGACCCGTCAGAGGCGCACGACCCGTCAGGCACCCTCTGCCAGTGCAAAAATTACACTGGCGCGACCCGTTGGGGATTTCTCCATAGAAATTTGCCAGTAAACTTTCCAAGAAGCCATAAATTGCCAAATTTTGTAAGGTAGGCCCTCAAATCATGAAAAATTGTTGCTTGTTACAGTTTAAAAAGATCATGATTATATTTGTAGAGGTCTCCATTTGCAAGTAGAAGTCTCCATTGTGCTTTGGCTTGAAGTTGTCAAATTGCTAGGGTTTTATATGTTGTTTTGAGGTATCCCTTGTCTTCCCTATTTTTCACCTCCCATTCCATATTCCCTATCATTTTTATTTAAATTTCCCTTCCACAATTGCTAAGAGCCCTAAACCCTACCCCTCTTCCTAAGAAATCAAAAAATTAAACCCTAACCCTACCTCCCATAACATCCTTGCAAATGAAATTGTATGATGATGTATATGTCATGCACAGCACCAACACCACATCATGAGGTTGTTCACGAGGAGGGAGGACCATCACAGCAGCATGACATCCCTGTCACTAGACATGTCAGCTCCTCACCTTTGGTTACCTATCAGAAAGGCCCGAGGGCCTTATTTGTAGCAGCTAGGCGAGTACTATCTCCACAGCAGGTGGAAGGGGTCTCGCCTTCATCATCAGCTCAGCGAGTGTTATCTCCACATCAGGTGGAAGGGGCCTCGCTCTCTTCAGCAGCACAGGCAGCACAGAGGGGCAAGCAGCCCATGATTTATGAGGGGCCATCAGGAGTTCCCGAGATTGAGCTTGTTGATCTAGAGGCTAGTTCTCCGAGCCAAGAGGCAAAGGAGACCATTCAGCACCTTAGAGCTGAAAATGAGATATTGCAAAAGAGACTAGAGGGTGCACAATGGACAATCTCATACCTGGAGCAGCGCAACAAACAGTTGGAGGATGAGAAACTTCTTGATGAGTTGTGGAGCATCCGTAGTGACCGAGTCTTGAACCGAAGAAGGCCCGGTGATCTAGTGCCAGTGGAGCGGGAGACCATGCTCATTCAGGTCAATGCACACTTGGAGAGGCTGTTGGCTAAGGCCAACCAAGACAAAAAGTTGCTAAGAAACATGAAAAATCATTATTGGGCACGGATGCACGTGTACAAAGCAAAAGTGAAAATGCTTCAAAGGCGGTTGACCGAGGCAAAGAGGCCCAATCCCCTCCGTATCTTGGCTGAGGCTTCCCTCAAGGATCAAGGCACTAAATAGCTCAGCCACAACACAAATCCCAAGAAATTTTGAGAATTTTGGGTGAATTTTGGCATTTTTAGGCAATTTGCAGGTTTTTCCCATTAATGGGTCTCACCCCCCGCGCGACCCTTCATCATGGCAACTCAGTTTGGCAAAAACTCAGCATTTCCAGATTTTTCATGCAAAGTTACATATGCCCATGGATGGACTTGAGATTTGGTGAAGTTTTAGGCCTCCAAAAAGTCAAAAAACTAGCAAAAAAATGACTTTCTGCCACTTTTTTGAATTGCAGAAAGCAGTCTTGGGAGATTTGATTTTTGACAGGGCAAATGAACTCCAAATTCAAAAATTCCAGTTGGGTTGGAAAGTAGACTCACAGACCTTTCCAACAAGCCTACTCTTGCCCCATTTGGACACTTACAAGTTCCCCAAACATGGCTCAAAAGGCGCGTGACCCGTCAGGCAGGGGCGTGCGACCCGTCAGGCAGGGGCGCGCGACCCGTCAGGCAGATTTTGCCAAAATGCACTGTACAGCTCAGAAAACGCAGATTTGACCCAGTTTGACTTTTTGGGGTGAATTTTGATTCTCTTTGATGTAATTATTGTACTTGTAAGGCACTTTTACTCTCATGTAACACTTCTAGAAGATTCATTCATGTAAAGGGTAAATATTAAATGAATGAATTTGTTTCCTAACTTATAGAGGCAAGTTGTTTTGACTGCCTAGTTTGTAGTGCTTAGTTTAGAAGTGGTTGAAACAGCTCCTAGGATAGTGAGCTCGACCCATGGAGGCAGGGAAAGAGGTTAGATCATCTATATTATGTACTTTCTTGTTCATTTTCATGGTTGGACTCTTGAGGGAGAAGCTATCATTGTATTATTCACTGTATCTCTGCAATTTTTGGCTAAGGAAGACCAGGGTTTTGCAGTCCTCTTTGGGATTCTTGTGGACTCATGTGTTGATGGTGTGTTTCTCAATGTACTTGTAAGTGTGTTATGTGAATCATTTCCTTTCTTTTACTTCTGCACATTAAACAAATGAAGTGTTAAAGTAAGAATTCATGCCTGCCATGCTCTGCTTTTAAGTTTGTTTAATTTCAATGTTTTCTACTGTCTAAAGAGAATTCAAAGTTATTGTTTGCTCTCTTTAGCTCCTCACCTTTCATTCCTGATCATTTTCCCTCAATCAAAGGCATCAATACTGTCTCCTACCTCGCCCCATAGAACCCCTTGCAGAAACTGTGTCCAATCCCCGCACCCAAAATTGCCCTCTCCTCAATTTGCCACCAAAAACCCTAAAAACCCCAAAACAACCTTTTTGATCAGTTTACTAGCATAAAATAAGTGTTACCCGATTGGTCATCTCATCCATTGAAGATTTTACCGAGATAGACCGGAGAGAGCCTTCTCCTGCCCTGTAGGGCTAGCTACAAGGCTAAATGGTTTGATGTTGCCTTGAGGTTTACCTTTCTCAGCTTGAGCTGAAATTTCAAGCACTAACATACTGGCGACCATACTGGGGACGAACAAACTTGTTTGCTGACTGATTTGTTTATCTCATAAGTCTTAGACGGAGTTTGAAGATACGCCAGGTAGCCTTCGAAAATGCTCTTGCTTTGCATCAGCGCAAGTAGATAAACGCTGCTTCAGTCGACCTCCGTGAGCTTGTGAATGTAACACTTCATTTGCATTTCACCCCAGTACATGTATCAAGTTCAGATCTGATTGTTGATGGTGGACCACGATCAGACACTTGAAAGGCTGAAATCATTCACTTGGCGACTCTAAATCAGTTTTGAAGATCAGATCCAAAGACTCCACTGGAGGATGATCCCGACCAGCAGAAACATGAAAGGAGAATATGGCAAAATTAGGTATTCAAGTTGGAATTTCATCCAAGACATTTTGTTCTTTGTCATAAATTATTTCTTCTCTTTTCCTGAGAATGTCAAGAAGGCTTTGCAAAGTATATTGTATTTGAGAAGAGATCCCAGGCCTGCAGTTGATTCTTTCCCTTTGAAGATTGTGAATACCAACGATTTGCATGCCTTTGAGCTTGATCAAGATCCTTTTTCCGAAATTTGTGATGATCATATTCAAATTGATGAATCTCAAAAGACCAAGACTGATTCTATACCTGTTGTACATACCCCTATACCTTGTAAAATTCCAGATCGGTATAAACCTCTTGTTTTACCTTCTATTCTTCATGCTTTCCCAAAAAATTATGATCTATACTTGCCGATGTTTGATGGTGAAAGTAACAAGGTCAACGCTGAGCGGCATGTGCAGAATTTTGAGAATTTTCTAGATCTTTTTGAAGTTGATGAAGAAGATGTTAGTATAAGGCTTTTTGCTCTTTCTTTGCAAGCCAAAGTGAAGAGTTGGTTCAAAGCCCTGCCTGATGCGAGCATCTCAGATTTCCAGCAATTTGTCAAAGTTTTTCTCGATAAGTGGGTGATCGGGCAAAACCTTTTCTTGATTGTAGAAGAGTATAACCAGCTAAAAAGACTACCAGGGGAGACAATACACTAGTTTTCGGCCAGATTTAACCAAGTTTACTACTCGATCCCAATTGATATAAGGCCTACTCCTAGATCTGCTCTCTTGCACTATCCGGGTGCCTTTGATCCGGAGATGGAGTTTCAGCTGAGAGAAAGGGATATTGCAACACTTCACGAGATGCAAAACCGTGCAGTAAATGTAGAGGCTCATCTACTGATCCGAAGGGCAAGGTTGAAGGAAGAAGAGATGAAAAACATGGATCCGGGGGAATCGACATCTTTAGAGGTAAAGCTTGACATTTTGGTAAGTGCAGTGGAAAAGATGATGGACAAGATCAATGCAAGAAATGCTTATGATGTTCAAGCCCATGGCTCGCTGATTGAAGAAGAACAAGTTGCTGATCCAAAACATTTTGTTTCCTATCCTAGTTGTCATAGATCTGATGATGATTGTCTTATTAATCACCTTGGAGAAGAGAGATCTGTTGATATGACATGCATGCTTGATGATATGTTTTATACCGATGATTTGCCTCATTTTGATCAGTATGACGATGATTATGTTCTCCAAAAAGAAGCTAATCTTGCAGACGAACCAGCAGCTAGTTTGTGGGAGGAAGAAGTTCATTTTCAGCAGCTCGAATACAATGTTCAGCCATCACATATCAGCTATGACAGTGACGAGGAAAGAGCAGCAAATTTTGAAGTAAGTGAAGGATCTTTGCCTTTTTGTTTTGATTCGTTTCAGCTCATCAGAGATAACTACCATGCAATTAGAAATCAGCTGTCAACAAGTCTTGATTTGGACCATCTTGAGAGCAATGAAAATTTTGTTCAAGACTTCTCATATTCAGATTTGCAACCCCCAAAAGCCATTGATTGTCAAGTTGCAGCTAAAGACTTGGAAGTGGACACACATGATTTAATGATTCAAGGTGACTCCGTACCATTCTGTTTTGAATCATTTCAGTTTTTAAAAGGTAGATTGCATAGTAAATCTTCAAATGAACAGCCTATAGCAAATCAGCAATCTCTCAGTGTTAATGTTGCGGATGAGACAGATAACAAAATTCTTGAGCAACCTGTAGCATCAGATTTGCAGCCACCAAATGCAATTGAAGGGCAGATTATAGATGAAGGTGTGGCAGCCGAAATACCTGATTTGATGATGTAGGAAGACTCTATACCCTTTTGTTTCGAAGCATTTCAGTTTATAAGGCAGAATTCTCGTAAAATCTCTCAAGAACAAGATGAGCAGCATGTAGGCAATCATGTAATCACAATGGAACCAATAGAAATGGGATTGCAGCAGTCTTTTCAAGTTTTTCATGATCCAATAGCTGATGTTTTGGATGAGGTGTGTAGTCAAAATCTATCTCCATTGTCTATATGTGAGCTTGAAACGTGTATTGATACAAGCTTGATCCGGCAGTCAGTTTCTTTCTCATTTTTAGCAGAGGTCTCGTCACAAGGTTCAAATCAAAGTTTGCATTTATGGTATGAGGAAAAGAGAAGTAATCCATTGGATGAGCTAAGTTCCAGTGTGCTTGAATTTCAAGATCCTTATGCAGTGTTTTTGGAGGCGGATAGAGAATTCATATCATTCAATGGATCTGTTTCCAAGTTGTCATGGGAGTTGCCTTTCAGTAGTTCTCTCTTGTTGTTCATGAGTGAGCACTTGCGGACAATTCGAATAGCAGATGGAATGCTTACTTGGTTGCACTGATTGTTTCATTTCACTTGATCAAGTGATGAATGAAACTGTTAGACTAGGTTGTGATGAATAAGCTCCACTTTGAGCATCATTTTCAGTTTGTCGGTTGTGTTTAAGTATTGAGTCAGTTTTTAGTTGAGTGAGAGTCAATTTGTGTTGTCAAGTCATCAGTTTTCAGTCATGCATTTCAGCTTGAGTTTTTGACTCCATTGCCCAATGGACGAAGGCACTGTCTGCTCTCCCAAAGATCTGTCGTTCTTGGAATCTCCAAGGAGCTACCATCCCCATTGGAGCCAATGTTAGTGTCAGTCTTTCCAGCTTTCCTCCAGTGATCAAATGTGCTCTTACAAAGTGATTTTGAAGTGTCAAGGTCAAATTTTGTCATTTCAGTGAGTCTTCAAGCAAAATTTGGTCACTAGGCATTAGGTCTAGGATTTGCTTTCACTCCTTCTAAAGTTGTCCAAATGGTGGTCCATGTCATCATTCAACTGAGTCTATCATCATTCATAGGGTTGTCATTATCATGTCAGTGTCTAATGAGTCATTTTACATCTTGTTCATGCTTCAGTTGTGCCTAGGCAAGGTCATTTCCCTCTCCTAGGGTTTTGAAGCCAATTTCTCTTGGACGGTCAAATCATCGGCAAAACTTGTTTCCTGATGTTCATACACCTTCCCCTATCCTTAAAGTACCTTATAAAACACTTCCCATCCCTTAGATCCGCCAAATTCCTCATTTTTGCACAAACCCTAGTTTCTAGCTACAACTTGGCAATTTTCTAGGTTGGGCCTGTGTTTTGCCCTTTTGGACCCCTTCCCCTCACTCAATCTCTGAGATTCCACTTTCCCCTACTTCCTAACATCCCTCCCTACTTCCAAAAATTTCCCCAAGAATTTAGAAGCCCCCTATCCCCTTCATTTCGCTCCATTTCGACAAAATCCCTTGTTCCACACATCGGGATAAGTTTCACTCAAACAATGTTTCAGAGCAATGAGAGATGAATTTTGCAAAACTGAGAGCGTTTTTTGCTCACAAAATGCCAAGGAAGAAAAAACTCCTTCACTTTTTACACAGGTGTCATGGTTTTAGAGAAATGTCAAGAATATCGTTGCCTCAGGAGAATCAAAGACACCTCTGAAGTGACCTTGGGAAAATCAAGTTTTCTCCTAGCTTGGTTGGCCAAATGATTTTCTTGATGGGTAAAATGATAACTAGACACAAAGATCTTTCCAATGAGATATCATGAGCTCAATTTGGGGTTGAGGAAGGCATTCAAAAGTTGACTGCAATAGCACTCTTCCTTGAGGCAGCCTCATTTGGCACTTTTTGACCAGTCTTGGGCGATTTGATTTTTGATAGGTCAAATGAACTCCAAATTGAAAAATTCTAGTTGGATTGGAAATTATACTCAAAGACCTTTCCAACGAGCTATCTTGCACCTGATTCTGACACTGGGAAGGCCTCCAAAAGCCTCCTGAAAGGCGCGCGACCCGTCAGAGGCGCGCGACCCGTCAGGCACCCTCTGCCAGTGCAAAAATTACACTAGCGCGACCTGTCAGGGGCGCGCGACCCGTTGGGGATTTCTCCACAAAAATTTTCCAGTAAACTTTCCAAGAAGCCACAAATTGCCAAATTTTGTAAGGTAGGCCCTCAAATCATGAAAAATTGTTGCTTGTTACAGTTTAAGAAGATCATGATTATATTTGTAGAGGTCTCCATTTGCAAGTAGAAGTCTCCATTGTGCTTTGGCTTGAAGTTGTCAAATTGCTAGGGTTTTATATGCTGTTTTGAGGTATCCCTTGTCTTCCCTATTTTTCACCTCCCATTCCATATTCCCTATCATTTTTATTTAAATTTCCCTTCCACAATTGCTAAGAGCCCTAAACCCTACCCCTCTTCCTAAGAAATCAAAAAATTAAACCCTAACCCTACCTCCCATAACATCCTTGCAAATGAAATTGTATGATGATGTATATGTCATGCACAGCACCACCACCAAATCATGAGGTTGTTCACGAGGAGGGAGGACCATCACAGCAGCATGACATCCCTGTCACTAGACATGTCAGCTCCTCACCTTTGGTTACCTATCAGAAAGGCCCGAGGGCCTTATTTGCAGCAGCTAGGCGAGTACTATCTCCACAGCAGGTGGAAGGGGTCTCGCCTTCATCATCAGCTCAGCGAGTGTTATCTCCACATCAGGTGGAAGGGGCCTCGCTCTCTTCAGCAGCACAGGCAGCATAGAGGGGCAAGCAACCCATGATTTATGAGGGGCCATCAGGAGTTCCCGAGATTGAGCTTGTTGATCTTGAGGCCGGTTCTCTGAGCCAAGAGGCAAAGGAGACCATTCAGCACCTTAGAGCTGAAAATGATATATTTCAAAAGAGACTAGAGGGTTCACAATGGACAATCTCATACCTGGAGCAGCGCAACAAACAGTTGGAGGATGAGAAACTTCTTGATGAGTTGTGGAGCATCCGTAGTGACCGAGTCTTGAACCGAAGAAGGCCCAGTGATCTAGTGCCAGTGGAGCGGGAGACTATGCTCATTCAGGTCAATGCACACTTAGAGAGGCTGTTGGCTAAGGCCAACCAAGACAAAAAGTTGCTAAGAAACATGAAAAATCATTATTGGGCACGGATGCACGTGTACAAAGCATAAGTGAAAATGCTTCAAAGGCGGTTGACCGAGGCACTAAAACGAAGAAAGAGGCCCAATCCCCTCCGTATCTTGGCTGAGGCTTCCCTCAAGGATCAAGGCACTAAATAGCTCAGCCACAGCACAAATCCCAAGAAATTTTGAGAATTTTGGTTGAATTTTGGCATTTTTAGGCAATTTGCAGGTTTTTCCCATTAACGGGTCTCACCCCCCGCGCGACCCTTCATCATGGCAACTCAGTTTGGAAAAATCTCAGCATTTCCAGATTTTTCATGCAAAGTTACATATGCCCATGGATGGACTTGAGATTTGGTGAAGTTTTAGGCCTCCAAAAATTAAAAAACCTAGCAAAAAAATGACTTTCTGCCACTTTTTTGAATTGCAGAAAGCAGTCTTGGGAGATTTGATTTTTGACAGGGCAAATGAACTCCAAATTCAAAAATTCCAGTTGGGTTGGAAAGTAGACTCACAGACCTTTCCAAAAAGCCTACTCTTGCCAAATTTTGACACCTGAAAGTTCCCCAAACATGGCTCCAAATGCGCGCGACCCGTCAGGCAGGGGCGCGCGACCCGTCAGGAAGATTTTGCCAAAATGCACTGTACAGCTCAGAAAACACAGATTTGACCCAGTTTGACTTTTTGGGGTGAATTTTGATTCTTTTGATGTAATTATTGTACTTGTAAGGCACTTTTACTCTCATGTAACACTTCTAGAAGATTCATTCATGTAAAGGGTAAATATTAAATGAATGAATTGGTTTCCTAGCTTATAGAGGCAAGTTGTTTTGACTGCCTAGTTTGTAGTGCTTAGTTTAGAAGTGGTTGAAACAACTCCTAGGATAGTGAGCTCGACCCATGGAGGCAGGGAAAGAGGTTAGATCATCTATATTATGTACTTTCTTGTTCATTTTCATGGTTGGACTCTTGAGGGAGAAGCTATCATTGTATTATTCACTGTATCTCTGCAATTTTTGGCTAAGGAAGACTAGGGTTTTGCAGTGCTCTTTGGGATTCTTGTGGACTCATGTGTTGATGGTGTGTTTCTCAATGTACTTGTAAGTGTGTTATGTGAATCATTTCCTTTCTTTTACTTCTGCACATTAAACAAATGAAGTGTTAAAGTAAGAATTCATGCCTGCCATGCTCTGCTTTTAAGTTTGTTTAATTTCAATGTTTTCTACTGTCTAAAGAGAATTCAAAGTTATTGTTTGCTCTCTTTAGCTCCTCACCTTTCATTCCTGATCATTCACCCTCAATCAAAGGCATCAATACTGTCTCCTACCTCGCCCCATAGAACCCCCTGCAGAAACTGTGTCCAATCCCCACACCCAAAATTGCCCTCTCCTCAATTTGCCACCAAAAACCCTAAAAACCCCAAAACAACCTTTCTGATCAGTTTACTAGCCTAAAATCAGTGTTACCCTATTGGTCATCTCATCCATTGAAGATTTTACCGAGATAGACCGGAGAGAGCCTTCTCCTGCCCCGTAGGGCTAGCTATGAGGCTAAATGGTTTGATGTTTCCTTGAGGTTTACCTTTCTCAGCCTGAGGTGAAATTTCAAGTGCTAACAGACTGCACAAAGAATTGGTCAAATAATGAAGAAAGAATCAAGAAAGACAAAAACAGTATGTATGCCACCGCATCTATTTGTTCCCTTTTCTGTTTTGTTGCAGGTATGCTCTGTAGACTATTTGGAAAACCTGACAGTAACAATTTTTCCTCAGAGTGGTTTCCCTTAATAGATGCAGCCGTTAATGCAACAATAATAGATTGGGCACAAATCTTGTCTGATAATTTTTTTAAAGCAATTATAGAGTATAGAAGGAAAAGGAGTATTGCTTCAAGGGTTTACCCTCCATTTTTCATGTGTGCTTTTGTTATGGATGTTATTTTTTTTTGTTCTAAATTCCCTCTTATGGGATGGAAGTGGACTATTCAAGATCCACTTCCTATTCACATCCACAAAAAAGACATGTGGGAATCAAATTTTGAACCACATTTTTTCAAGATTTGTCACGGGGTTATGCTTCCCATCCATAAATGAATTTATAACTGAGATGCCCCTAGATTCTCCCAAGAAGCCAAGATAGACATCCTCCCTGTAGCCCGATGGTTCGGGGAAGAGACATTTACATATATTAGAGTGTTTGGCAACATCGCCTCTCCCCATGTTCTCCCTTTCTATGTCCCAGATAAATTAATGGCTAGAGTGATAGCCTATCGGACATGCAGTGAAGGAGGGATGAGAAAAGCATTGAAGGAGTAAAAAAGGCCATTTGGCCTCAATTTCCTATGTCATATGGAGTGTTTGCATTACATGACCTTGAACATGCATTCAGGGAAGTAGATAATATTTTGTCTCTACGATTACCTAAGTGCCCCGGAAGACAATACGACCCATTCGGTATTGTCAAGGATTTTACCACTATGGTCAAAGTAAAAATATTCAGCGATGAGAAGGACCTATTTGATGATGTTTTCTTATAGAAGAATACTCTCAAAGAAGTGAAGCATATGGCACAGATAATTTTTTATCGAGAGGTTCTTGAAACATTTTATAGCTACAGAGAAAAGAGATTATCAAAAGTCCCATTGGACCAATTGTTAATTGAACCAATAAGGGAGCCCACTCCTAGTGTAAGCATAGATGGTGACTCTAAGGAAAAATCTAAAACCAATTTTGGGAAGGCATCCGAGAATTATTCAGAAAATAAGAAAAGCAGGAGTAGGGAATCAATCCAGGATACAGCCCAGTATACAGCAAAGACAGATGAACAAACTTCGACCATCAGGCAGACTAAAACCTATACTCCGCGTACACAGCTAATAAAGACTCTGGTAAATTATTTGGAAGAGGAGTGGGATAATTTCAACAAAAAACTCAACTAAGAGGAACAGGCACCGGAGACAGAAATAACACATCAAGAAACAACTTCGAAAATTATAACAGGGGGAACTGTGAATACTCAAGAAATAGAACACATTCCTTTTACCCCCACCTCTGAGATTGTTTTAAGAATAGAAGAAATTCCCCCTCTTAATGTATTTTACAGCCCATAGAACAAGGTTTTTGTTAAAAGACAAATAAAGAAAATAAAATTGGAATCCACGACTTCTACAACTCCAGACAATGAGCCGATGGATGTCGTCTCGAAAGATTCATCCACCGACCCTGTTAACACCTAGGTTGTTCCCTTTGACTCCCAAGGGAATACGACCGGGGCAACCACTAACCAATCTTTGGATTACAGCTTCTAGCCAAACTGTAATCAGAGAGGGCTCTTTCTTTATGGTTTGTCTCTGTTTTGTGATGATTTTAGGCTAGTTATGAATTCAGGGTATGGTTTTATGTTTTGGTTGAGGGATGTCTTCTGTAGCTAAGGTGGAAATCTGCAGATAGTTCTAACCCATTGGGCAATGGAGTCTGTGGCTACAGGTTGTCTGAGATATTGAGTTGAGTTGTTGAAACTGCAGGGCCATTTAAATACATCATGAAACAAAATTGAAATTGTGATTATGAAATGTGTTTAACCAGTGAAAAGCAATTAAGAATTTTCCACTAAGCTGGGGTGTAAGAAAGAGATATATTGCACAGGAGCATACTTGAATTCCTGAAACAACAATCACTGTGAAAGATATAGTTTGGAGGTGCAGCAGTTAAGAATTACACCTTATGACTATAACTGAAGAAAAACACTTATAACAGCATAGATTGAGTTCAGGGTATTCTGTGAATAAATCCTGGAACTATTCTTTTTCTTTGCCATTAACTATAAACACAGAAACATGAATGAGTTATGAAAAGATAACAAAAACACATAACGAAGAGTTTTAAGGAAAACTTATTGTGCCATGAAGTACGCAGGAATCCTGTAACATTCAGCAAAACACCACAATGACTTAGATAACGCAGAGCTTTGGAAATTCCATAAGCTTTTGTATTAATACTCTGGAAATTTACAGCATAAGAAACTCTAGAAGAGAAATCAACAACAACCCCTGCAAGCTCATGCGAGGGGGAATATATACAATCGATCATACAAAATATCTGAAGCGTTGAGTCATCTGAGAAATAAATACGTTCACCAACTTGTACAGAACAGCAGATAAGAAAGTTATTACAGCTTTAAATACAAAATAAATGCTCTTCAATTCTGTCAGAAGACTTTTTGACCTTTGGAGGCCACTGAGTCGGTTGAATGTTCTGTTATAAATGCTGAATGACGTGTCTTTGTGGCTCTGTCCTCCTATAGCTTTTCGGCACTGTCACCTGTGACTGTCAGTGCTACTTTAGTGGCCGAATAGTTTTGCTGAGTTGGCTCAGCCCATTCTTCTCCATACATGCTGATTTTATCAAAATTTTCCTGTGCATGATAACTTATGTATTTAAATGAAAAAACTTGATTACAGGCTCTGGTTTACAGTATTAACTGTATCATTTTGGTCCAGACTTCCTGTGTGGGCAATTGATGTCTTAGAATTGCCTCTAAAGTCTCATCTGCCTCTGTGTATTTGTAGAAATTTGGAGGCACTTCAAACAAATGTTTGATCTCATTCATTATAAAGAATAAGTTCTCTACCCTGTTGTAGAGACTCTGTCCTGATGCTGGCCCTGTTTCTTCTGAAGTGCTGGGCCTTTCAGTAATCTGATTTGTAGCAAATGTGTTGACCCTCTTGGCATAATTTTCATGTGAAAGTAGTCTCCCTGCGCTGTTCAGTAAGCTAGGAAGACCTCTGTTTTGCAATGCTACAAATTTGTCCATAAACTTATTAACCTCTGTCTGCATGTCCTGGCTTCTTCTTTCTAGTGTTTGTACCAGGCTTCTTAGTGTCAGGACCCTCTTTATCAGCAAAATGGTCTCAGTCCTGTTGGAAATTCCCATTGCTGCCAACTGAGCACTTGTTCTGTTATTAAGCACATTGATCATTCTATTGGCAACCTCAGGCATATTGCCTAGAGATGCCCTTGCTCTTTGGATTTCTCTATGTGCTTTCCCTATGAGTTCCATCTGCTCATGAATGGTCTCAATGTATTGCCATTGGTCAGTGATGGATTGGCCAATGTTGGCCCATAAGACTGTTTTGAGCTCAGCCATTACTTTATCAAGTGTGAGCTCTTTCTCCAGCTCCTTTATCTTCTCTTTGAGAGCCTTTATCTCTCTTCCTTTCTCAACAACACTTTGTTTTGATTTATCATATCTTTCGTTCAACTTGACCAAATTTTCCCTGGCCTCATTTAATTCTGCCATTTGGGCTTCCAGGGCTCGGATTTCACTCCTTAGCTTCTGCATGTCCAGGCTTGGAGCCTGCTCTGTTGTTGGCGCTGGTGCTGATGTAGATGGTGCTGCCTGTTCTGTCTGTTCAGTGGGAGGAGCAGTAGTTTGAGGAGGTTCCTCAAGGTTAATTATCTCTAGAGGAGGCTGAGATGTTTGACCTCCTTCTTTTTGTTGTAATGCTGCCTGCAGTGCAGCCTGTGCAGCCTCTGATTCTCCCAATTTCTCCTGTGTCTGGATCAGCTGTTTGTATAATGACACCAGCGTAGCTGCTGCATCTTGGTCATGTCTCAGCTGAGCAACTTCTTCTGTTTGTGGGTGAATGGTTGCTGGGATTTTTACCATTTTCCTTAGTGCTGCCATATCTGCATCTCTTAACTTCAATAATGCTTGTACAGCCTTGATGTCCTTGGGATCATGCCCAAGCTCTATGATTATCTCCTCTAAGGCCTTGATTTTATTGTCTTTTGCTTGAGAGGACGCTCTTTCCAACTCAAGCTGGGCAGCTGTATTATTTAGGCTATTTTCCAGCCTATAGTTCACCAATGTCTTATCTACCAAGGAGGCATACACCATCTCACCAGTTTGCTTATGTAGTTTGATTTGATCCATTGGGTGGATGTCCTTGGCAAGGACCTCAAGGTTGGTCCTTATGTAATTTGCAGCTGACTGTGGCTGCAACACGGTTGGCATAAAGTGGCTCATGATCATTTTGCCCTCCTGGACATCATATGCAGACATTAGTCTTTACTGGTTAGTGGGAGCCATTTTTAACAAATGATTATATAGTTGTATTCTTATGGGCTCATTCCTCTTCTTTATGTCAATGAACTGCTGCTTGATACCCAATTCACCTCCTATTTGCTGGCTTGAGGAGCTGACTTCTCCTCCCACTGTCCTCTCTTGTTCCTGCTGGAAGGAAATTGCAGATGCCTCCATGCTAGGTGGGCCCATGCCCAAAGATTTCCCTATAGGCATTTCTTCCTCAGAAAGGGGATTCATTCTGTGTCTTTTCTCCCCTTGATTTGTGGATGATGTGAGGGGAGTCTCTAGTTCTCTATCCCTCTTTCTATTTGTGTCTTCTTTTTGTGGGGTTTGGAGGACTGAGGCCTCCACTGTTGTCTCCTGCCTAGGAGGCAGAGTGTCCTGATCCTGCTGCCCGGTGGATATTGGGGCCTATGACGTTTGCTCTTGTTGCACTGGCTGCTCTTTTTCTTGCTGCTGTTGTACTTGTTGTTGTTGCTGCACTTCCTGCTGCTGTACCTCCTCATGAGGTGGCTGCTCTGGCCCCATCTCTTTCTCTTTGCCTTTGCTAGAAGTTTGATCAGTAGCTTTGGCTGCTTGTTGATGTGCTGTGGAGGATGAGGCAGCTGCTCCCACTTGAGTGCCTGGAAGAGCAAAAACCTGTGCACAAAGCTCTAAGTCAGCCAACTTTTGGAGATTTTTAACTGCTCTTTGATTTAATTCTTCTTGTGTGACAGCCTCCTCTAAGGTTCCTCTCCTCCACTTTATTTGATTTGCATATTTTTCTATGTGAGGCAACCTTACGTGGTCATAACTGGCCAGCCTATATTTGACCCTTCTTAAACTTATGAAATGATTGGGGTCATATGGTTTCCAAAGGAAACTGGTCTGCAAGCCAAGGGATTCTAACATTCTATCTGCCTCTTGCCAACCTTCCTCCCTTTTGTTATAAATAAAGTGGCCTAATTGGTTCCTGACTTTGAGCTGTGCTTTCTTGCCTTTGCCTGAAAAATGTAGCACATCAACATTCCCAAATTGCTTGAAGTATTCAAGGGCAAACAATCTCATGGGCACATATTTGGGCAATCTGTATGGGGGCAACTCACACCCATATATTCTGATAACTGTGTGGTTTTGGTAATAGTACCAATCCCCAATGCTGTATGCCTTAGACAACTGAAGAACCCTCTGCATCTCATCAGTTAGTCTTGGAGGAGGTGAGCTCAGAAGCAGAGACATGGCTGGGTGGATGAAGAGGTCTATAAATTCACAATAAGTGTATGGAGAATAAGATCTGCAGTGGAAGGCAGAGGACCAATAAACCACTGACCTTGGATTGCCTTGTGCATCCACTCTTTTCACAGCAAAATGAAATTTCTCATGTTGATAATACAAAATTAAGTGGTAGATATAGGAGGTGTATCTGAACACCTTTTCTCTTGCCAAGTTCATCAGTTGCTCATGTATTTTGTCAGATATGTAAGTGGCATAGTCATAGCAGATTGGAGACTTGCCAGGGGAAAACATGAGCATCATTACCAGCACAGTTTCATCAACAAATTCAATTGAATTATAGCCCAGAATGGGACTAATCATGTCTACAAGGTCTCTGCCCAATTGGTTGAGGTATACATGAGAAATAGGAGGGTACATCACAGTGTCAGAGCCAATGTACAATTGATTTAGCTTGGTGACCTGAGCATCTGTCAATTTAGCTCCTTGCTTTATCAGATCAATCAGTGATAAAGGAACTAATTTCTTCTCAGTATTGAAGTGCAGCATCTCTCTGATCGCTTCAGGGGTGACATAGAAAACAACTGAGCCTGAAGGGTCAATCATAGCCCTCTGAGTGGTGTCATAGCAGTCAGCACATAGGTGGATTAGGTCAAGAAACTGGTTGACCTGAGGGAGCTTGAAGATAGGGAGGAAAGAATCACAAATGCCCAATACATCTGTTCCAGTCTCATGTTTAATCTTCAATTCATTTAACAAGTGGATGTGGTACTTGTTGTGCATTAGAATTTCTTCTGATATTTGATAATCCAGGTCTGCTAATGGTTTCCACTCCAATTCTCTCTGAGGGGCATTTAATGGAGCAATATTCAGGGCCACAGGAGCTACTGGTGCATCCATGGTTACTTTAGGACTCTGTTTGTATGTAAACTGGTGTTACTGTGGGCAGAACAATACAAAGGGGTATTTTTGCAATAGAGAGGTGAATTGCAAGGAACAAAGGGTAAATTGTAACAACAACAATTGAAATACTGCACAGAGGACTATAGAACTAATATCAAGACTGATTCGAATGTCTCCACGGTGAATTATTATAGTTTCGGGGTCTAAGTCCACGAATGCGCGGACAGACTGCAGGTTTGGTGAAAATTTGGATAAACAAGGCTCTGCAGGTGAATTTCGACTCAACAGTTGAAAATGGAGGCTAGCCACAGGGGATTTGCCGGTAAACTGTGTTTTTTTCACCTCTTTTAACTTTGTTTCAGACAATTATGGACACAACCGAGTGCAGGGGAGGTAAATTTGATAAATACCTGGTGAATTGCTTGGCAAAGTTTGCAAATGCAGGTGGGATGGAAGCGCCAGCGGTCTCCTGGTTGATTTCAGCTGGTTGGCGATGAATTTGGACGTAAAATGCATGCAGGGGGAGTAACAGTCTTTTTTGCAAAAGTAACGAAAAACACGAATTTTGGCCAAAATATAGACTTTTGGGTTATTTGGCGCTTTTTTTTGGATGACGTCAGCATGACGTCATCAGGTGGGGTCAAGGTCGAATGATGTCAGCATGACGTCATCGAGTGACGTGGCGGCCTGTGAGTGGTCCATGGGGATGGTGAGGTGCCGGGCAGGTCGGAGCAGTGGCGGACGGGGGCGCTGACGCGACGGTGATGTAGCAGTGATGTGGGCCTGACGTGGTAGTGACGTTGGCACGGCGGGTTCAGAGAAACCAAAAACGGTAAGCTGTATAATATCGCACCGCTCTTTATACGGAAGCGAGATTGTCAGAGGGCGCTCCGATAAGATTTGGGGGTGACGCGTGGCAGAGGCCTGACGTCACCCTCTGACGAATTTCGGAAGCTATCTTACGGACGTCGGGGCTGCTCCGAAATTGATGAGGGTCGTCAGATGAAAAGGGCCAGATCCGACGGTCGACGGATCGTTAAGCTGCCGGGTCAATACGGAAGCGGGCGAAGATTAAAATAATATTTTTGTTTGAAATGCACGCCCGAGGGGACTTTGGACTTTGTCGAATTTGTATTGTTTTCCAATGTATTTTGTGAAAATATGTATTACGCCAATACTTTGGGTAAAGCGGAAACGTGGGTTTTTATGTATATTTTGCAAATGAAGTGGGTTAGGGGTGAAAATGGGGTTTTTTACAAGGTTCTTTAGCAAATGAAGGGGTTAAATGGTTTAGATAACTTCTGAAGTGGGAAGATGGGTAGGGTTTGGGTTCTTAAACTGACCAGATGTCAATTTAATCCCTGACAGTGAACATATGGCTATAATGCCAAAGGGGAAGGGATATTTATAGAATGCTTGGGGTTTATACACCATAGTGTTTATAATAATAGGGAAAGGGTAACATAGGGGATTTAGATAATAAGAAGTTAGGGGTTAATATGAATGGAAGAAGTGAATGAGGAGTGATATCCCTAAGTTTATATGAAAACAACTTAGCTTAGGGAGTAGATCAAAATGAAAAGAATTTTAGACAAGAAATGTGGCTTTTAAAGGAATAAGAACCAACATAATACCTTAAATTCTTTTATGAACACAACTGATGTGAAAGGGGGGAAAAGGAAGTTAGTCATGCTCCTTTGCTTTGCTGCAACATGATGGAGAAGAGGACCTTCTCTATCCAATGATGTTCCTTTATAAAAGGTTACCAAACATTCAATTGTAAGGAATGACATTTCTGCAACCCCATCTGCCTACCCATCTACTTGCCTAGCATTTTTTGTTTCTTCATGGAGGGTGCACTTAGACTTGCAGACCCTTATGTGCCTTTTCTTTTCTTTTGGCTTTTTCTTTTGATTTTCTATCTAAGGCTACCCTTATTGCTTCCAAGGTCCCAGATTAAGCAGTTGGGAACCTTACTTCTCTACCTAGCTACTGGTTTGCCAAGATTAAACAGTTTGGACAGACTTCTTTCTCTATTCTACAACAGAAAATTGAAACATGGCATGATCCAGATTAGGCTGTTGGACCACCCATCAAAATTGAGTCAACATCAAGCTGTATACACACAGTGTCTTCTCTTTGGAAATATGGGATCTTTGCATCACCAAAGCAGAGCATATTTGGAACTTTCTTTGCCAATCATGAAATATGAAACCTATTGGTATAGGTAGCTAACAGACCCATCGGCCAGCCTCACCAGGCTCTCATAGTTCACAGGTGCATATGCTATAGAAACTATTGACAAAGCAACAGAAGTACAACTGTTGCTTAAAGAAAAAGAAAATAAAATTTTGTCACTAGAGCAAAATTTACATCAAGCCAAAACCAACAAACAAGCAGAAGTAAAATTAGCTAAGTTACATCAGGAGTTCCAACAAATGCAAATAGAACATCAAAGCAGCTTGGCAGGTAAGGAGGCACCGATACAGAACATAACAAATTTGTGTAAGGACGACCCAAAAATCAATCAGTTTGTCACCGAAGCACTCAACGTCAACTCCCAGCTCAGACACCAAAAATAATTGCTATGCCAAAAAATCTCGTAGTGGAACTCTCACTGCAAAATAAGCGACAAGTTAACAAGCCAAGTTGTGGAAATTCCACTTGAATATGATGAAATTCTTAAAGGTTTCATATTTCATAACTTGGAAAATTTCTGAGAATGGGAGAAGAGCCGACATGCCCAAACTGGATGAATCACATAAGGAGATCTTATTTGCAAGTTGGGGTTCTTGGCTCAAAGAGGTAGAACAGGCAACAGAGGATGCAACAGCAGCAGCAAACAACGTCATTGAAAGTGTAAATGAAAATTTTCATAGTGCTAATCTTGTGGCAGAGACCACTCCTGGTTTCCTTCCAAATGCAAAACAACTTGAATTACAGTGGAAACAGGCAGCAAAAGAAAGAACATAAGCAATTAGGCAAGTGACCAGGTTAAACTAGGAGGCTTATTGGCAATATCTGGTAAAACTGCACAGCCAGTGTATGACCCTGAAATGCCTAATTGTTTCTACCGAGAAAATGATGCTAACACTCATCAATGTCATGTTTACAGGACAACTGAAAGCCGAAGTCAGCCAACCTACACTCCTCAAGACCATGCTAGATATTTGCGATCTGAAAGATCAAATGTAGGATTAGTCATTATGCACATTTCTATTTTTGTTTTATTTTGCTTAAATTGAGGCAGGTCATTTAAACCTCCTCAACTTTTTTTTGTAATAATCTATTTTTAGTTTCATAAGTTATTATTTAAACCCCTCTCATGCATTTAGAAGAGGTCCAGAAATTTTATCAGAAACATTCTTCAGAACATGCACTTATGTCCCTTTAAGGAAGTTCTGGTGAAATTAAAGGAACATGATTTATTTTCTACTTGAATTTGACATCTTCTATTGAAATTGCACTTCTGTACTCTTAGATGATGTTGGATGATTTGAAAGTAGATCAATATTACTAGAGCACATGAGTAGAACGTATTATAAATGGTACTTTTATCTCTTAATTCTTTTTATTTATGCGTCAAGCAATACATTATCTTCAAGTTATTTATGTATGAAGGTTTGAATTTTAGATTGCCATTATTGCACTATTGTCTGATGATGATTTATAGTTTATGCTAAATACATGAATCATTTTTATGCGATATATCTCTCATATCGTTTTAGCTAACTTTTTATACGAAACGATCATTATTAAACGGATTCACTTCTTATCGTAATTGAATGATCTTTATTATTAATTACTTTCACATATCATTTTAGATGGCATATATCATGTTACTCCTGAGCTAGTTATAGTTAGATAAATATTTTTTGATTAGGACAAACTGCACATGATTATTAGTTAAATTAGATTAGTTTGAGGTTAAGTATTACTCCAAAAATCTCAAAAACATCATCCCATTAGCACAAGCATAAAAATAGATTGGGAAACTGGTCCCATCATCCCTAGTCGAAGCCACTATTCCAAATGGAAAAGGAGTTGTCCCAAGGTTCAGACCAGGTGGTTATCCCCCTTGTTGAGGCAACGATTTTCGAGCCTTCAACAAGTTAATACTTGAAGCCAGATGGCCGGCACATTTTCATGCATGGATTGTGAATATTTGTAATATTGTTCTGTGAATATTTATGATTCATGTTTTCTTTCACCTGTACTAAAGCATTTGAATTATTTTGGTTATTTTAGTGCTTATCTAATTGAAAATGTGTTGTAATGGTTGTAACAATCGATGCATCTATGCGGACTATTTTTCTTGATGTTAGGTGGTTATCTTTCCACTTGTGTGCACCTCTACTAGGGTGGTATTATTACCTCTCTCTTAGAGGTTCACCTTTCCTCCCTCCGTGGTAGAAGAACCTAGATACAACCACAACCGAACATTCACCAGGCACACTTACTTTTCGCAAAGGCACATATATGCTTCTCTCTCTTGCCGATAGTTAAAGCCAAGGAAAATATATAAGAAAATATGGAAACCTTGTTGATACTCCAGATGGGGCTCCTATTTGAAACGGTGTGAGGTCTAATTGGGACTTCAGATCACGGAGACCCCTTTGGTTGATGGATTTTCAGCATTGTCAACACATCCCAAGCAACAATCCTCCTCCCCTAACTCTAAAATCCATGTCCCTTAGACTCAGCCCCTTTTTCTTTGATTTCAAACATTGCCTAATATTTACATCATATTTACAACATGGCTAATGAGAGAACCTTAGGTGGGGTTTTCACATAAAATATGAAATGTCTATTATATATCCAATTCACTACATTTCAGAAACAAGCATTTAATGGATTCCACTTACTAGTAGAGACGTGCGGGAGGATTTGAAGTTTTTCGCATCGCTTGGTGAATTCCATAATATTTTAACCTCCAAATGTGTTCATATTGAGTGAAATGTCATATCTACATTGTTGGGTTGAATTTATGCTTTACATTGGACCAATAATTAATTCCAATAACAAGGAAAGTTACAGCTAGCTACGAACTGGACAAACATGTCATCAAACATCGTGCTTATTGCATTATTTAAAATGGTGTCAAGAACATCCCACAGATGTTCTCTCATGCTCTCTATATTGATTCCAAGATCATGATATGCTGCAACATCTCCAACTACAAGAACAACTTTCTGGAACACAAAGTTTTCAAAGTTGTCCCCATGTTACTCCCTCAAAGACTTAAATAATTTTGCTTTGATAACCCACCAATTATAGCTCAAGAAACAACTTCATCACTGAATGAGGCTTACAGGCATAGGTCTAATCTATATATATCAATATGAACTGTACTAAAAATTTGTACTTTGTTTTTTTAATCATATTTTTGTAGAGTCGAAATCTTTTGCTCTTAATAAACAAAAAGGTGTCAAATCTCTCATTGTGTGTGTGAGATTTTCTCCAAGAAAATTGCACCAAATCAACAGTGATTAGCTTCATAACCAACATCAATCAGAAATGTCTCTTAAAGTGGGTGACCATGAAATTGGTGGATTTGGTAACTTATACAATCACTAATTCTTCTTCCTCGCATATTTAATAATGGGTGTGCTTGGCAGGAGTAAAATTTGTAAAGATGTAGCATGGCCAACGCGATACGTGTTGCCTACCTTCTTCAGTGTAATGATAGTTGTTTGCACAAACCAACGGTGCAAAACAAAAGTGTAGATGAAAGTGGGTGGTGAACAAAAGGGAACACCTTCGGTGTAATTATTTAGTGAAATGCTTTTACAATACATAGAAAAATTAAAATTATTTTATCATAAAATTAATTTAAAAATATCAAATTGAAACTAAGGTTCTTTCTCGTTACTTTAATGATAAAAAAAATTCCCAGTATTCTAATAGTGTCATTCAATTATAGAAGTTGATAATTTTTAAAGTAGTCATCAATGATTAGTGAGGATAAATATTATTATTTTTATTATAGAAATTGGTCTATTGGTAATTTATTGGTGTGACTTGAGTTAGGTTTAGGATTAAACTTATTAGCTATTACCATAACTAAAAAGTGTATCCAATAGTCCACAAGTTAAGAGAAAAGTTCCAAATCCAAATGAGGGTAGAGTATGTATATCTCCACAAACTTTAATAGTGAAATAATTGTGTGTAGGTCGAACCTTTTCCTCACAAACAAGGGGGATTCATGCACCAATTTGGTATCTAACTTGGACATCACATTAAAATTAAAATATTACTATATCAATAACTTATGACTTAGAGAGGGTCAAGGTGTCCCAAGGAAAATTGGAGTAGGCCTCTATACTAGGGCTATCTACCCTTCTATCCTTATCACAATGGGCCAACATGTCACTTTGCAGCAATTGAACCCAAGTGAGGAGGAGAACAAACTGTCCACCCAACCACCTAAGCTAAAACCCTAGAATTAATTTTGAAGGATATGGGGGTGAGGAGCAATCAACTTGCATGGTCATTATTACCTACGGTCCTAGTTGGAAATGTTATATTTTTGGTAGCATCAGATAAGTTTTCTATTCTCAATTTGCATATAAGAGGCTAAGGAACATGAGTTCTCCAAAACCCAAAAAATATTTCAAGAGAAAACACCTAGAGACCACTCAATTAAGTTAATTAATCAATAATTAAAATTACCTAAGTCTAACATAGGAAAATTGGTTAATTAATGGGAATTAATTGAGGAGATTGACTTATTCTCTAGAGACTTCCATAAAATGACTTGGATCAAGTCTAAGATGATCTTAGGCATTGATCATGATTAGATCCTGGTCGTTGAAGCTCTAATGAGAGATTATAAGAGCAAGTCAATGGGATGGAGAAAGACACAAGAAGGGGAGTGAGTTAGCTCAAGTAGCTATAACTACCCAATTGTAGTGATTCAGTAAGGGCGTAGTTCGAGCTAGAGAGAGAGAGAATCAGAGATAGATAGAAGCAGAGAATTTTAGGATGAGACTATGGAGGCTTTCTAGCATTTCTCCAATGTCGAAGTGACAAGAGATAGGAGGTCGAATTATCTGCAGAGACGGTCGTAGAAGCCAGTGTGAGAAGCCATAAACTCTAGTGTGAGTTGTTGGGAGAGCCACAAATTAGTAGCTAGAGGCCAGATCTAATTTCAGGAACAGATACGAATGGTTTCCAATGAAAAAGGGAGGTTGGACGACTCACTTGGAGCTAACTAGCAAGTAGCATGAATTATTCCAGGTCAGCAGTGCCCATCGTCAGTGAGGAGTGCGAGCAAACTAGTGGAGGCCAAGTTGATTTGCAAATGGAGAAAATTATCCCCCACATATTTTTCTAGTATATTTGTCAAAGGATTCCAATTGGGCATCTTGATTATTATACTCTCCAAATTTGTTGCATAATAATTAAAAAAAAAACCCATATACTGCACCGATTTTCCCTTTGGGTTTTTCTCTGAGGACTATTAGTCCAAAAATATTGTGTCAATTTTTATGTGTGTGCACCTATGTCCCAGTTACTGATTTTACTTTTGAGACATATTTATTTTTGAAGAATTTCAGTGTGATTTATACGTTATTTTCAGTATAACAAATAAACTTCTAATCAGTTAGGATAATAATTTTGGTTGCTATAATTTCAAGGAAATTTCACATGGTTTCATATAATGGTTGATTAGATCGGAGGCTTGGAGACAAAAAATCATTAGATCATGTAGTTTCAAAGGGATATATGAAACACAGTATTCGTATCTATGCAAACCAAGCCAAGGGTGCGAATTATTGGGCATAAATCTCTTTCCAGAGGTAGGGTGCAAGAAAATTTTGATTTTCTCATAGCATAATTTGCAGGTAATGTGGTCGTGAAATAGAGGAATTTGGAGAGAAAATCAGTTGATTCATTGAGCATATCTAGGCACATAATATTCTCAACAAGGGTTTCAATTGCAGATCTGCATTGGGTAGGAAGAGAAAAGTACATGAGGAGATTTCCAGAATTCTCAAAGGATTTCTAGCTTCCAGTTTTCAGAAGGAGATCTAAGATTTCCAGTAGCAGTAGGCTGAAGTAGGAAAATTAATTTGTGAGTGCAAGTTTACCAGACTATTCAATTCGAGTTGTATAGGTTGCAGTTCATGTGTTATTTCCTGGAGAAGGACATCCAAAAGAAAAGTGAGTAGTCTCAATGAGCATACGAAGGCATTATATTAGTCAGAGAATGATTTCCAGAGGCTGATCTATGCATTTCTAATGGATTGCAAGTAGCAGAAGGAAGGCCAAGAAGGAAGGAGAAGGTATTTCCAGATCAAGTCTCCAATTTATTTGAGTTTCGCGAGATGGCTTCAGCAAGACTCATGTAATGCCCCCTCAACACATTTACCCGCTTTTACAAGCCCTCCAGGTAAATTTGAAGCAGAGTGCCACTATGACATGACTCGACCTCCTAGATCCAGTTAATGAAGTGGGGCCGACAACTGAGACTTTTTTACCATAACCTCACATCCTATAGGGATTAAATGACACCCAGGGGCCAAAGCACCACCCCAGTTGACCAAACCTTGAACTTGATTTCTTTTTCAATGATCGGGCCCACAACCACATGCACAAGCTTGCAAGGATGCGGTTATGACCCTCCAACCGCACACATAAGCATGTCAGAGTGTGGTTATAGCCCAAAATCCTTAGTTCAAAGGGTGCGGTTCTGATATCTAAGCCACAATTCTAGGCCAACCTCCATACCATTTCCCATAACTGTCTAAGACTTTCCATAATGATAAATGACATCAAGACAATATTAAGCACACAAAACTTGAACAAGAACTTGACCTAACCAGGCCTAATCATGACTTTCATTTTGTCAAATATATAATGAACATGTAAACTACAGGTCATGAATGCATATTTGATTATAGGAGACTGAAAATTATCTTAGAATCACAAAAAAGGTCTAATTCCATCTCACAATAGTTGTAATAACACTTGTTAGCCTATGCATTCATTAACCATCAAATACTTATCAAATCTTGAACAAGTCATAGCTAGAGAAAATTACATATCCATGCTTATAACCAACATATAACCAGATCAGTAACCATGAGAGAACAACCATCAAATCACCATAATAACAATTACAAGTGCTCATAATTTACAATAGGAAATTAACTCTTATTAAATTATGCAAAATCCAACCAAGTTAGGGACTTCTACGTACCACCTGACCATAGATTGGGTTGAACCAAATCATTCTTTCATCCAATCACCCTCGTGCCATATTTTAAGCATGAATATGGGATCTCAATACATAAACAACCAGGGCTTCCCAGAGATTAAACCACCTCAACCCTCAGCCTACTTCTCTCTCGCCAAAACTGGTGAAGATAACACAAGCTCGAAACAAGCTTGGATGCCTCATAGTTTCTTCTCTAATACCTTGAGGAATTTTCCTATCTCCACCCACTTGTCGAGGGATTTCTAGAGATTAAACCACCTCCACCCCCAACCCTTGGGAATTTTCCTAAGACCACCTAACCTGGTTTCAAAACCTTCCAGCAATCCAAATCTCAACTAGAAAAGAATCCCATCACACCATGGCTATCCAGAAATATCAAGGCAAGGCTGAAACAGCTGTCAAACACGGAAAACCCTATGCCAATTACAACAAGTAAATAAAATGAGCAAATGCATATACCATGCATTCACAAATTAGCTAGGAAATCACACTCGCAACCTGTTACCTACAAAATCTTTATGTTGAAGTTGTTGATCCAACCTTCCTTACTTGTCCTTTGCTTTCCTTTTCTTTCTTGATTGCTTTCTCCTCTTGGTGCTTTTCTCTCCATGAAACTAATTCCAAAGCTAAACTGAAGAAAAAATAAATTAATTAATTAATTAAAAAAATAAATAAATAAATTGTGAACTAATCCTCTGAATCCTTTTTATCATTGAGGCCTCTCTTTTCTTCATTTTCCTCTATTTTTCCTTCAATTTCCCTCTCATGAAAATTTTTGACCCTTTATCTTCCTTTTCTCCTATTTTCCTTTATTTTAATACATAAATGCTAGTTAATGCCTCTTTGCCTTTGTTAATGTCTTTTCTAATTTCCTTAGCCATAATAAAATGAAAGTGACACCCACTATGATGTTTTTCCCAACATTTATATTGGAATACGTGTCCCATGACCTTGGTCTTATTTTTCCTTTATTAACCTTTATTACATGAACTTTTAACCCAGGGCTGTTACAAATCCTCCCCTTTAGGGGAACATTGTCCTTAATTTTTTTTGACACCTATAACCATCAAACCGCTAAAAACAAAACATACTGCCTATGGAGTTGTATAACTTAGCTCAATGCAGTATTTACAATAACAACCATTACAAACCATGACCAACATGACAATCACACTGCTTATTGGAGCTTTATAACTCAACTCATTGTGGTTTTTATAATAAAAACCATACATAGATATGTACATATACCAAAACTCCTTTGCCTCAATTAGAAAATAATAAAGGATACATAACCTGAATCTAATCTACCATCTCCCATGTAGCTTCATCGGGCCCAAATTGCTTCCACTACACTTTAACTTTCTCAATTGCTCGGGTCCAAATCATTAGTTGTTTCCATTGTAATATGTATTGAGGTTCCAGCTGGAATTCTCCTTCTGGCTCCACTTGCAATATCCTTCACATATATTTTAAGCAATGAAACATGGAAAACATCATGGACTTTCACTGTCGATGGCAGTGCAAGTCTATAGGCCACTGGTCCAATCCTCTCAAGGATCTCGAAAGGTCCACAATACCGAGGTGCCAACTTGGCACATGATCCAATCCTCAAGGATCTCTTCTTGGGCTTGACGCGCAAGTACACATGCTCCCCAACCTGAAACTCCTTGTTGGTGAGGTAAATCCCCTCTGCGGATAGAGGCGATCCCACTAGCCTAATACAGAACTAGCCACAAACAGTCCACGCTGCCGCGCAAGTTCCTACTTATATATTAAAAGTGAGTTGAAGGGACCAACCTGTAGTCCACGCTATGGTTGAAGCAGTTGAGTTCGTATCCCCGCTCCCTCGTTACGAAAAGCCACAGTCCTCACGATCCTTGTAAGTGAGCTCCTGCACAGGCAAACGAAGAAACAGATACGAGCATACAATTCACTGATAATAACAAGTATACTTCAGTCGGAAAGGAAATAAATCACGCTACTATGATAAATAACGAGACTGGAACTATAACAACAGTCACTCATTTATTAATGATAGAAAGGAAAAATTACAACCAAGTTCCGACGCTGTGAACTTTCCCTTTGACTGGGCGAGCAGCTATATGTCCTGCAGCAGCATTCTCCCTCTCTCAGAATCTCGGCAGCATAACCCCCCTAGCATGACTCTGATAACTCAATATCTACAGCACCCTTACTCCATAAGTCTCACAAACTCCATCACAAACTCTATTCAAAACTAGCTTGAATCACCAAATCACTAGCATAACACTAACACCAACCCCCTCTTCAATGCATAATGACAAGCTTTTATAGTTGAAGGTGGTAGAAAGGTTCGATGTACAAGGACACACTTCTGTGAATGGGAAAAATCCATGAAAAGCTTCAAAAGCCATAAAGATGGATAAAGCTCGACAAAAACTGACTTTTTATCCTCAGAAAAGCTCCATGTAATGAAGGAAACAACAGTCGGACGTGCATTAAGGCAAAAAGCATGACTAAATTTGGTTGGCGCGACTGTTGGTCTAAGACAGGGCGCCAGTGGTCGCGCCCTCTTTTGGGGATTTTCATCATTGGCGCGGGTATAATACTGTGAACTTGCGCCAATGGAAAAAGATCACTTTCCAGGGGTAATCAGCAGAAGATGTCTTCAGGGAACTTGGAATACATGCTCAGGGGAACATAATGCAAGTGTTTTTAGACTTTGTCACTTCTTATAACTCCTGGGATGGGTCCTCCAAGGTATGACAAGAGGAGTAACAGGGATGGTGACAAATTACTGTGTAACAGATGCCCCCCAAAGCATGAGGCCCGAGCGAGAGAGAGGGGTGAAAAGCTTTGCAAGAACATATATAGCCGCTGCCGAGAACCTGTACTGATAACTCAAACATATGATGTACGTGGCATGGTCGCAGCCATCCATAAGAGAGTACATGACAAAATAGATCCATAGCATGGACGCAGCCATCTGATGAGGATCAATGAACTGACTCAGGTATGGTCGCAGCCATCCAGTGAATGAGTCAAGTACCAAGAATCACGCCTGGATTACAACAGACACAATCCAGGGTCTTGCGCTCCATCTCGACCCGAACAAGAGTACAAGTCCAAGCATGTGAATATATGAGTTGAAGTCGAACATGCATGGACATCGTCTGATTACCAGTCAATAATGGAAACCGTTAACAGACGCGAGAGGTACCACCAATAATGACAATGGCCCTCAAGGTACTATAGGTACAATCTACGGCGTGTGAATTAATGAGCTGAAGTCGAACACCCGTAGAATCATTCAATCGGAGGCCAATAATGAAAACCTCACGTCGAACACGAAGAAACTGCCATTGAGGCATGCAGGCTCTAAGGCACCGGAAGGGAGTCTCTAGGTCAACTTCTTGGATAATGAGCTGAAGTCGACAGGGAGTGACCTTGATCGAAGGTGGGCCATAATGTTTCCCACATCATCGACACGAGACAGAGACAGAAAGTTGTGAATCAAGATGGTGTGAGCTATCAGAGGGAGGTTGTTTATTTGCAGAGGTCAACTTCTCTTGAACATATCGGCGGCACATTAACGGAATTGGCAGTATTTGACATCAATGTATCAAAGGTCATAATGACGAGGCAATGAGTGAATGAGAGGTCAAATAGGGTACCCAAATCCATGGAAGCAAGTGAAAGATATGAGATGAGATATCCCCACCCTGGACACGAAAGCAAAAAGTGCCATGTTCAAGAGCGACATACTGCCGTTATGGTAATAATTACGGTTCCAAAAAATTTTATTTTCCCCCACCATTTCTGGCGAGTACCCCAGTTATTTTTGACAAGCTTGATGGGGATAGCATATGCTTGTGTTGTGACAAAATCCGATGTCATTAAGTTTTAACGAGTCTGACAAAGGAAGAACTCGGCGTCTTTTCTTGTTTAGAGAGTTTGAAAAGACCGCAAAAAGGAAACTCCAGGGGTGTCCTTTTTCGTAAAGTTGTGTCTCTCGGGCCCGAAAAAGTATAAAATAATACCCGAAAGAACCGCCCGATCATTACAATCGAGGAGTACTTTTCGTAAATAGTGATTTTGACCCGAAAAAGTAAAAAAGCGGTCAAGACCACGTCGCTTCATGACCACTAACGAGTTCGAAACGACAAAACCCGGTAATCTTTTTAAGTTTTAACGGTCGACAAAAAGAACTTAAAACGACCGCCCCTTATTAACATTTAACGAGTCAAGAGGGAAAACTCGGCAATCTTTTTCTCTTTAAAGGGTCGGAAAAGAGCTGAAAGAAGACCTTCCATTTTTATTTTCTTTAACGAGTCAAAAAGGGAAAAATACTCGGCAATCTTTTCATATTTTACGAGTCAGAAAAGAGCGTAAAGGCAACTCGTCCTGAAGGAACGAGTGGTATAAGGGACAGCAACTGGTTCCGGTAATGGTGGAACTTTACTTGAAACACGTAAAGGTCAAGAGGCTGGCTAATAAAACCACTCACTGCTGCGGTTCCTCAGGAAAGGATAAACAACCAAGTGAAAGCATATGATCAGCCAAAGAGATGGTGGCGATGGAATGAAACAACCAAGGCTCATCTAGCAGAATTTAGCAGATAAAAGGCAATCACGGGATGTAAATCAGGTATAGGTTCATTTTTACACAAGCTTGAACCATGGAGAACTTTGCTTGGAGGTAGTTTCATTTTTACACAAGCTTGAAACAGAGAAAAACTGTGCTTGATGCCCCCTAAGCGTAACCGCTAGAGTGCGCGCACCCCTACTTCATTTCAACCAGATGGATGAAACGAAGGTTCAATGAACGAGATCGTTTGAAAGACCTGACCTAAACTATAAGAAAACTATGCAAAACTAACTAACCTAAAAATTCAACTTAACATTTGAGATCTAGTCAAACTCTCGATTCAAGTAGAGGAGGATTTGTTTCATTTTTTAACGAGCTTGACACAGGAAAAGAACTATGCTCGGTTTCGATTTCATGTTTACACAAGCTTGAAATGAAAAACTATGCTTGGATTCGGTTTCATGTTTACACAAGCTTGAAACGAAAAACTATGCTTGAAAAATTTTGTCGCATACCAATCGAATCGAGGTAGATGCCCCCCAAGCTTCATGGCATTCACGGAGTGGATGGAATGAAGGTTTACTTGGAAAGACTCGATTGGAGGATGCCCCCCGGGCTTCAGTCACGCACCCGGGTGAGCTGCCGTCATCAGAATGACGGGGTGGGTGCTGGGGCATTCCTTGTGGAAATAAGACCGTTTAAGAAAGGCAAATGGCTATATGTGAAGTGTGAACCGGGGAATGAACGTTGGTCTACGACTTTGATCGTTCTTCCTTCATGCGGAAAACACATCACTCTGAAGAGTGAGGACACAATAGCACGTATGCGATAAATATAGTCTCGTCCAAGGAGCAAATTGTAATCTAATGGACCTTGGACCACCATAAGACCCATTTGGATAGTCTTCCCCTCTAATGTGATAGGTACATTGGGAAGAATTCCTAAAGGTCGAGTGATTTCTCGATGGAAACCGACAAGGCTTCTCATCTCAGGCAGAAGCAGTGGGGAGCCAAGTGCTTCCCAAGCTGTTGAAGAAAGGATACTAACAGGAGATCCTTCATCAATAATTGTACCAGCCATAACCATGCGATAGACTTGAACTATAATTCGAAATGGTATGGAGGCTGGTAACCGAGGATTGACTAGTTGATCCCAATTAAAGGAAATAGCTAGGTTGCTCGGAGGTGGGACTGGATAGACAGCCAGATATGCCTCTAATGGGCTTTCTTCCTGTTGTGAAGAAATGAGAGGGATGCTCACTTGATCATTAACGTCTATGTCAATGAACAGAATTTGAGTGGTGAGTTCTTCATTCTTGGTAGTGATAACATCATCCGAGGAGGTAACATCTGAATGCGAAACCGGGTCACTTGTAAGCCGGACCGTTCGACTGTTGTCTGGTTTGGATTCAGATGTTAGATCATCTAGGGTTGGAAGTTCTGAATGCAAAACCGGGTCACTTGTAAGCTGGACCGCTTGACTTTCGTCTGGTTTGGATTCAGGTTTTAGAGCACCTAAAGACGGAACTTCTGTAGGCAAAAGAAAGACCAGGTCACTTGTAAGCTGGAACTGTGGACTTTCATTTGGTTTGGACTCAGGTGGTTCATCATCTGAAGACATAACCGAGTCACTTGTGAGCTGGACGTCTTGAAAGACCGGGTCACTTGTGAGCTGGACCTTTGGACTTTCGTTCGGTTTGTATTCAGATGGTTCACCTTGGATGATAAACTTTTTGGGAACAAAGTGGGGTGTGGATGATGAAGGTAAATCAACACTCGTCCCGACCAGGGACTGGCCGGGGGCAGGTGGAGTATAAGTAGGTTCAGGAAGAGGGAGCTGTACCAAAGAAGAATCATGTTTGACCACTTGGTTAGCGGAGATATGCTCTGTAGTTGTAAAAAGACGCTTATATGCAGCGGGTAGTCGGGGTAAGGAATCCGACGGACTTGCCAAAAGACGGGAAGCTTCAGGCATAAGTGGACAAAGGCGAAGGAGATGGTTACCTCCACAAAGTCGACAAGGGAAACGAACCTTCCCTCGTCTGTTACCAACTAGTAAGGTATCGTCGACTTTCGACAGCAAGGGGCGAGTCGGGTCACGAGACCATATGTCTAAGACCCTGGAAATACCAGGACAATCAGAAAGAAAATGGTCCCCTTTGCATAGTCGACAAGGAGACCGAAGCTTCCGTGGAGAAGCAGAAGGTGGTTCCACTTCGGATAACTTCGGGGTAGATACGACCTTTCCCTTAGGAGACTTCTTCTTTTTGGTCTTCTTCTGCTTCTTCTTAGCCACCTGGTTACTGAAATCGACATTGTCACCAGGCGAAGTGGAAGATGAAGACGCAGCCGTAGGCGAAGAAGGGGAGGGATCCATTTTAGAACGAACATGATGTTGTTCGGGCGGAGGAGGCGGTGGCGGAACAGGAGTTACCACACTTGAGACCATCGTATTTGGAAACAACCATACGGGCAAACCGATGGTGAATCCAGGCAAAGACAAAGTTGCCATGTACTGAACCCCAACATTTCCGACAGTAGGAATGGGACCAGCCGGGGGACCACCTTGGCCGGTGGGCCCAGAGAAGGAAGCCATTGAGAAAGAGTCCTACTCAAGCTAAGCAAATCTTAACCGGGATGTGTAATCGTGGTCAAATAAATTTTAAGACACCGACTTAAACTTGTCCTTTTCACTTTTTAAGAGTCGAGAAAAGGGCGAAAAGATGACTCTAGTCTCCTTCGAATATTTAATGAGCACGAAGTGACAAGAAGCTCACAGGCACCTTTTCGTTTAGGGAGTCCGAAAAGGATCAAAAGTGACTGCTCTGGAATGCTAGGCAGAGGGTGTGCCAAACTCTTCGCAAAACCACAGAATACTTTTTAGGGTACGGGTGGTCAATCTTCGTGAATGCTGTGTTCACTGCATTGCGAATCGTAGGGCGGCTGACACGGCTTCCTATGGATAAAGGCTTTATTCCTATAGGGGTCTCCCTATATACTCGACGGTACGTGGGAGCACAGTCCGTATTGGCACTTACCGTTTCACCGTGGAGGAATCACCCAACCACTCGACGATAAACTACCAGGTTTAACGACGCCGGAACACGTCTCTAACCTAGACCTCTAGAGTGTTTGCGTTATGTTCCAATGCGTTGTTATGTTCATTGAGTTCATTTTAAAGTTTATCTTTAATTATGTCTCTGTTTCTGGTCCTACCGTATGTGGTCTCTCCAAAGTTCCTAAATGCAATCTATATGCTGTAATTATACCGTTTTGTTCGATGAATCCTACGTACAGAAGGGTAGAGATCTTTTTCCAACAAAATGATTATCAAACAAGCACCACAGATCCTAATGCATCTACTAACGGGAAATAAAAGTTTTTCTTTTTCCTTTTTCAAAAGCGATAAACAATAAGAAAAGCTAACTAATAATGCAAACTAATAATGCAAAAAGCTCTTTTGTTTTTTGATTTTTTTTTAAAAAGGCATGATGCATGTAAACAAACTTTTTAGGAGATATCCACAAACACAAACACAACTTAGTCAATGGACACAGAACCGATTCAGAAACAAGAAGACGAACTGTCAAGCAAAGGAACACGAAGACGTTCAATCAAGTCAAGTAAGATCCAAGCAAGATAGAGGTAACTCACTCGAAAATATAGGATATCAAATTCCAACAACTACCAGATGTGCGCGGGAAACAAATGACCAACTGACTCGATGCAAAGCCACACTAAGGTCCAGCACACTCCCAGAAGCAGGAAAAGATATGAAAAGCAGAGTTTGAAGGGCTGTCAAGTACTAACAGGCAAAATTCACAGGGTTGGCGCGACTGTGAACCTGCAACTCGCGCTAAGAGGGAATTGGCGCTGGTGTATGTGGAGCAACCTGCGCCAACTGGCGCGACTGTGAGAAGAAAAACCGCGCCAGGCGAGTTGACTGAAACAGGAAGTAAATAGGACAGCCTAGGGTCTGACTGATAATGACCAGAAGATTCACACAGCAAGTAGAAATCTCAGAATCGACCCAGAAAGTTTATGACAAGCGAGAAAGACTGACATGCAAGGCATAGAACGACTGACATGCAAGACACGGAACTGCCTCCCCAGTGGAGTCGCCAATTTGTTGGTGAGGTAAATCCCCTCTGCGGACAGAGGCGATCCCACTAGCCTAATACAGAACTAGCCACAAACAGTCCGCGCTGCCGCGCAAGTTCCTACTTATATATTAAAAGTGAGTTGAAGGGACCAACCTGTAGTCCACGCTATGGTTGAAGCAGTTGAGTTCGTATCCCCGCTCCCTCGTTACGAAAAGCCACAGTCCTCACGATCCTTGTAAGTGAGCTCCTGCACAGGCAAACGAAGAAACAGATACAAGCATACAATTCACTGATAATAACAAGTATACTTCAGTCGGAAAGGAAATAAATCACGCTACTATGATAAATAACGAGACTGGAACTATAACAGCAGTCGCTCATTTATTAATGATAGAAAGGAAAAATTACAACCAAGTTCCGACGCTGTGAACTTTCCCTTTGACTGGGCGAGCAGCTATATGTCCTGCAGCAGCATTCTCCCTCTCTCAGAATCTCGGCAGCATAACCCCTCTAGCATGACTCTGACAACTCAATATCTACAGCACCCTTACTCCAGAAGTCTCACAAACTCCATCACAAACTCTATTCAAAACTAGCTTGAATCACCAAATCACTAGCATAACACTAACACCAACCCCCCCTTCAATGCATAATGACAAGCTTTTATAGTTGAAGGTGGTAGAAAGGTTCGATGTACAAGGACACACTTCTGTGAATGGGAAAAATCCATGAAAAGCTTCAAAAGCCATAAAGATGGATAAAGCTCGACAAAAACTGACTTTTTATCCTCAGAAAAGCTCCATGTAATGAAGGAAACAACAGTCGGACGTGCATTAAGGCAAAAAGCATGACTAAATTTGGTTGGCGCGACTGTTGGTCTAAGACAGGGCGCCAGTGGTCGCGCCCTCTTTTGAGGATTTTCATCATTGGCGCGGGTATAATACTGTGAACTTGCGCCAATGGAAAAAGATCACTTTCCAGGGGTAATCAGCAGAAGATGTCTTCAGGGAACTTGGAATACATGCTCAGGGGAACATAATGCAAGTGTTTTTAGACTTTGTCACTTCTTATAACTCCTGGGATGGGTCCTCCAAGGTGTGACAAGAGGAGTAACAGGGATGGTGACAAATTACTGTGTAACACTCCTTAAATGCCTTGTGTTTATCTGCATAACTATTATGTATATCATGTGCTTCCTTTTGATACTTCTTGATAACCTACATTTCTTGTTCCATCTCTGGCAACATATCTGGTCCAATCAATACCATCTTAACTGGATCATTCCAAATGATGGTAGTATTGCAACACCACCCATAAAGTGCCTCAAACAGACTCATCCTCAAGGACTCCTAATACCCATTATTTTAAGCAAAATCTATCAATGGAAGATACTCCTCCCACCTCCTATGTTGATGCATAATGTACATCCTCAACATATCCTCTAGAATATTGTTAACCCTTTCTATATGTCCATTTGTCTAGGGATGATAGGTTGTACTAAAAGCCAACTCTATCCCAAAAACTGTAGACAACACGTTCCAAAATTTGGAAGTGAACTTGGGATCTCTTTCTGATATGATCTTCTTAGGAACACCATGCAGTTTCATTATCTCCGTGATGAAGACCTAAGCTACCTCACTAGTTGAATTCGTAGAATTCACTAGAATGAAGTGAGCTACCTTATTCAATCTGTCAACCACGACCATAATGGAAACATGTTGTCTAGATGTCCTCGGAAAACCTATAATGAAATCCATGGCAATGACCTCCAATTTCCATTCCAAAATTGGAACCAGCTGCAATAAACCACCTGGATGCTTGCACTCTACTTTTAGCTATTGACAATCCAAACACCTTGAGACAAATTCAGCTACCTATTTCTTCAGATTCGGCTAGTAGTAAAACTTCTTCATAGTTTTCAAAGTCTTATGATATCCCAAGTGACCTAGATATGGATTAACATGAAATTCCCTGTTGTTGCAACTTATGATTAATTTGTTGGTACTTGCCATCCTACTGCCTTGCCTTCAAGTTCCGCTCCTGCAAATCTGTGCCATATGAACTCATTGTTGCAATGTGATTTACCTACACTGTTATGTTAAGAACATCTACAACATTGTTCTCCTTTCCCTTAATCTACCTAATCTCAAAGTCAAACTCACTAATCATGGCCAACCATATAGCTTTCCTAGAATTTAGATTAGGTTGGTCAAACAAGTATCTCAGCTCACTGTGATCACTCATCAAAAAGACCCTCCTGCCAAGAAGATAGTTCCTCAACATCTTCAATGCATGAATGATCGCTTCCAACTCAATATCATGAGTCACATAATTATGCTTGTGCTCATTCAGTTTCCTTGACTTGTAGCATACCACCTATCCCTCCTACATCATGACTCCACCAAATCATCTCTTGCAAGCATATTTACACAGTGCAAACTCTTTATCTGGATCTGCAATCTTTAGAACTGGAGTGTTTATAAGAAATTGCTTCAACTACTCAAAACTAGTTGCATATTCCTATGTCCATTCAAATTTCTTTCGTTTTCTCTGCAATGATGTAATATGATAAGAAATTTGTGATAATTTCCTAATGAAACATTTTTAATAACCTGCTAACCCCATGAATGATCTAACCTCATCCGCATTCCTAGGAGTTTCCCATTCCATGACATCTCTGATTTTTTCTGATTGCACTCTTATGCCTTCCTTGGAAACAACGTTTCCTAAGTAATGAACTTCTATCTAAAAGAAATTGCATTTACTAAGCTTGGCATACAACTGATGCTCTTTGAGTAATCCCAATAGTGTTTCCAAGTGTTCTGCATGCTCTTCCTCATTCTTAGAATATATCAATACGTCATCAATGAATACTATCACAAACTTGTCCAGATAAGGAAGAAACATAGTATTCATCAAATACATGAAAGTAGTTGGAGCATTAGTCAAAGCAAAAGGAACCACAACAAACTCATAATGACCATACTTGGTCCGGAAATCAGTATTATAAATTTCATCTTCTTTGATGTGTACCTGATGATACCATCATTTCAAATCAATCTTTGAGAACATAATTTCTCCCTTTAATTGATCAAACAAGTCATCAATCTGCGACAATGGGTACCTGTGCTTGATATTCACCTTCTTCAACTGCTTATAATCAATGCACAACCTAAGAGTATCATCTTTCTTCTTCAGAAACAACATTGGTGCACCCCAAGGTGACACACATGGCCTAATATATCCCTTTTCAAGTATTTCATTAAACTGCAGCTTCAGTTCCACTAACTCTATAGTTCTCATCCTGTAAGGTGTCTTTGATGGTTGTGTTTCTACTGATACCAACTCTATAGAAAAGTCCACTTCCCTATGAGGCGATATCTCTTAAACATATGTTGGAAATACATCCTAAAATTGTTGTAAAACCTAATACCTCTTCAAGATTTCTGCATCCTCAACATCCTTACCTTTGTCAATGGAAACATGTGTTGAAATATGGCAACAAGAATATTCCAATTTAATTTGTCTTTGAATAAAATTGTGAATTAAAATCGAATTTAGTCTTAACAACTACTTGGAAATAATTTATTTATTTATTTTAAATTAATTAGTTGGATAAATTCAAGTTAGAAGTATTTCTGAAGTCATGCAAGAGTTATCCCTTAAATTAAGGAGATAAGATTGAGTTATATTTGAGTTGTAATCAGTTAACTCAGTTTACTGAGTTAAGTCCAGTTAAATTAGTTCCAAACTATTTGAGAAACTAATTGTGAGTTAACAGTTAGTTGATTCATGCATGCACTCAACTAGTGCTACTCTAGTTAACTAAAGATTCCCTTATCAGAAACTCATGCATGTCTATTCTGAGAATGACCTGGTTGAGATTAATGTCAAGGAAAGTGTACTATCAGTTGCATGTGTTTTCTTATAAAGAAAACTCATGCATGCAATCAAGGTATCGTTCCTTGAGGATTGCATAGTTTTAAAGTGTGTGAGAGTGTGTTCCACGTGGTTGAAGGAAGATCATCCACTAGGAACAATGCAAGGAAATAGGAGCTTGGAGGGCAAAGAGGAAGGCTGGAGAGAAGCCAAGATTTCCTGTGAGCATCTGTGAGGATTGTACTGAGAGATGGCTAGCTATGATAGGTAAGGATTTGTATAATTCCTATGTATTTCCACCTTGTATGATAATACAGATAGTTGGGTTTTTAGCTGCGGCTTTCCCCAAAGTATTTTCATGTGTATTGTGCATTGATTCTTCTTCTTCTAGTTATATTGTTTAGCTTGATCTTTAAGCTTCCGCAAATTGATAGTAGAAGTAGGTTATATTATTCTGCTTTGATTTATATTGTATTATCAGGTTAACCTACATCAGATTTTCTACATGGTATCAGAGGTAGATTTGTAGGAAATTTCTACATGGTATCAGAGCTAGATTTGTAGGAAATTTCTACATGGTATCAGAGCTGTGAATAGTATACTGAGAAGAGAATTCGAAGTTTTAAGTTCAGGGTTGCAGGTTCAAATCGAATTCATATCATACTTCAAGGTTGGCCAATGGCATTCTATGGCTTGAGACTTGAGTATGCCTTGGAAGGTAGCTCGAATTACATAGCATGGAAAGATAGAATGGAGGTTGTATTAGAAGACAATCGCTTGAAGGAATTCATTGATCAAGAAATCCCAAAGCCAGCTTCAACTAATGCACAAGAGTTCGTTGAGTGGAAGAAGTGTGTGGTGAGGGCGAGACGGATCATTCTTGAGGGAGTTCGAGACCATATTGTCTCGAGTCTCCATGGGAAGGATACTCCATTTTCAATGTGGAAGCCATTGAAGGACCTCTACCAAAACAGTAGCGACCAGAGGAAATTGGCGCTCAAGGATAAGCTTCGAAGAATCAATATGGAGAAGGGAAATACTATTTCCACATATCTAAACAAGCTCACCACCTGCAAAGATGAGCTTGGCAGTGTGGGAATAACTACTGTCGATGATGATTTGGTGATCCTCACTCTCCTTGGCCTTCCAAAGAGTTGGAATAGCCACCAGGACTTTGTGAATGGTGTTAGTGTCAATCTTTGCAGCCTTCCTCCAGTGATCAAATGTGCTCTTACAAAGTGGTCTCAGAGTGTCAAGGTCAAATTTTGTCATTTCAGTAAGTCTTCAAGCAAAATTTGGTCACTAGGCATTAGGTCTAGGGTTTGCTTTTATTCCTGTCAAATTTGTCCAAATGTCGGTCCATGTCACCGTTCAGCTAAGTGTACCATCATTCAGAGGGTTTTCATTATCATGTCAAGTTCCACTGGGTCATTTTACACCTTATTCATGCTTCAGTTGCGCCTAGGCAAGGTCATTTCCCTCTCCTAGGGTTTTGAAGGCAATTTCTCTTGGACGGTCAAATCATTGGCAAAACTTGTATCCTGATGCTCATACACCTTCCCCTATCCTTAAAGTACCTTATCAAACACTTCCCATCACTGAGATCCCCCAGATTCCTCATTTTCGCACAAACCCTAGTTTCTTGCTACAACCTGGCAATTTTCTAGGTTGGACCTGTGTTTTTCCTTTTGCGACCCCTTCCTCTAACTCAATATTTGAAATTCCACTTTCCCCTACTTCTTAATATCCCTCCCTACTTCCAAGAATTTTCCCAAGAATTTAGAAGCTGCTTATCCCCTTCATTTCGCTTCATTTCGACAAATCTCTTGTTCCACACATCGGGATAGGTTCTACTCCAATGATGTTTCTGAGCAATAAAAGATGAATTTGGGAAAAATGAGAGAGAATTTTGTCCAAAATAAGCCAAGAAATAAAAACCTCCTTAACTTTTTACACAGGTGTCATGGTTTTAGAGAAATGTCCAAAATACAATTGCCTCAGGAGAATTGATGCACCTCTGAAGTGACCTTGGGAAAATCAAGTTTTTGCCTAGATCGGTTGGCCAAATGACTTTCTTGATGATTCAAATGATAGCTAGACACAAATTTCTTTCCAATGAGCTATCATGAGCTCAATTTGGAGTTGAGGAACACCTTTAAAAGTTGACTGCAACAACACTCTACCTTGAGGCAGCCTCATTTGGCACATTTTGACTAGTGTTGGGAGATTTGATTTTTGATAGGGAAAATGAACTGAAAATTGAAAAATTATGGTTGGGTTGGAAATTAGACTCAAATACCTTTCCAAAGAACTATCCTACACCCAATTTGGACACCGGGAAGGCCTCCAAAAGGCTCCTGCAAAAAGGCGCGGCGCACAGAGGGAGCGCGGCGCACTGGGAGAAATTTTCCAGTGTAAATTTACACTGGCGCGGCGCACAGGGCTAAAAGGCCTGAAATTCATTGAAATCTTCCTCCAAATTGCAAATTCTTCATTCCACAAGTAGGTAAAGCCTCCATTTTGGTGTTTCATCCAAGTTTGTGCTAGGGTATGGTGGTTTATGGATGCTAATGATTGAAACAAAAATTCAACCCCTCTCATTTTGAATTCCTCACATGTAAACTGCTGCCTAGGGTTTCAAAACTTGTTCACCACCAAGGTTACTCTTTTCCATTATTTCTCTTGTCCTTAATTCCTTTTGTTCCCCATCCCCTAAAGTTACTAAACCCTATCCTAAATTCCCTTTCCCAAAACTTTCAAAGGCGAAACCCTAAACCCTATCCCACACATAAGACCCCTCAAACCCTCCTATATTTCCCAAACAAATCTTTCCCCGATAGTCCCTAATCCCTCACTATTTTTCCCTCCCCTTACTGTCCCTCATGTCATTATTTTCTCTTGCTGACAAAGGTCAAGCACATCATCAAAGGCATTACAAGACAGTGTGACATATCAACACCTATTTGTCCAAGACAGTTTGTCCACCAGCAGACATGACATCTGATCCATCATATGATCATGAAAAAGAGACACACAATGATTCACCAACAGAGGTACATGCAACCAGGAGGCCTCATAGAGGTGGCAAAACATTCGTGAAGACCAGCAGGTTGCCCAAGGAAGCCTAAATGAGAGGACACCCATTCAGCAGGAGATAGAGGCTGATCGAGAGATTTGGCTCAAGATGATCAACATCCACTTAGAGAAGTTGTTGGCAAAAGTGACAAGGACAAACCATTATTGAGGCATATGGTTACAGGGCATGCAATATGAGTTCCAAGGCTCGGATAAGGAATTTGAAGGCGAAATTGAGGAAGGCAATCAAGAAGCAAAAGAGGCAAAGGGAGCTCGATCGACTTCAAATATTAGCCGAAGCCTCTTTGGCCCAGCATAACACTTGATAAGGAAGCTCCAGTCCAAATTTCAAGAAATTTGGGGCATTTTTAGTGTTTTTGGAAATTTTTGTGCAAAAAACAAGGTTTTTCTCCCTGTGCGCCACGCCACTGGCGCGACGCTTAGGATTGGGAGCTCCAAATCACAAATGGTTTGCATTTTTGGATTTATCATGAAAACGCATGCCTGTTGGTGCATGGACAAGAAATTTGGGCTTGATTTGAGTCCCCAGGAGATCAAAAACACTCAAAAAATGACCTCTCTGCCCCTATTTTGACACACAGGAAGTAGTCTTGGGAAAATGAATTTTTGGAGGGGCAAATGAGCACCAAATTCAGAAATTCCACTTGGGTTAGAAAGTAGACAGGCCAGGCTTTCCAACAAGCACACTTGGGCACAATTTGGACTCCTACAGGTACCTCAAAATTGCCTCCAAAGTGGCGCGACGCATATAGATTTGGGCGCGATGCATATAGACCCAAAGGCCAAAATCACTTCTGCTCCGCGACATTTCGATTCGCGACTTTATCCAAGTGGGCCCACTCATTTACACTATATTTTTCTCGGAAGCTAAGGCAAATTTTAAATAATATTTTCACTAAAGGTTGGCTTCTATCCAAGTGGCAAAGGAAGGCGAGCAGTCACCCAAGACATTTGTCATTTTTGTAACGCTGCACCTGTAACTAATGGTTGGCTTTCCATTTCCAGTTTGTAATCATTTGGAAAACTCCCCAACTCTAGGTCGTTCTATTTCCCAATGGCATAGTCTATTTATTGTATGCAAACCATTTGCAAAGGGTTGGTTGGAATTTCTGGGAAACTGTGGGAGAGACACCCAGTCACTCACTGTACATTTTGACAGAGAATTAATGAAAGATTGCAACTCTGGTTCATGAGATTCCTATGGCGTGAGTTTAGAAAATGTATATTCTTTATGTTTCATATGTATTTCATTATGTTGCATATTTTCATTCACATTCATTTCCAGTGAAAGCTTTCTAAGTAAAAAAGGTAGAATTCAGTGCACTGCTCTACCTTGGGATAGTTTTCATGTTCTATGTTTTCTTCTGTTGAAAATGATTCATGTATTTATGCCCTTTTCACACTCTCAAACAATCTCTCCACCTCACATTTTTTTCAACTCTAATTGCTAGACTTTCTGCCTGTCTTGCCTCACGAAATAACCTACGTCTTTGAGTTAAATTGTTTGCTCATGCTATTCCTTGGCCCCCACACATCCCAGAAAACTCAGTCATTTTTCAAATTACCTCTGTCATATTTATTTACCTAGCCTAAACCAGTATTCATTTTTGAGTCATCTCAGACCCTATTGTTTATTTTCCTGAGTGTGACCCAGAGAGAGCCCTCTCCTGTTTTGGTAGGGCTAGCTACCAGACTGAGCGTGGTTTGTGGTTACCCTGAATTTTGCCTTCCTTCAGCCTAAGGAAAATTTAGGTGCTAACAAATGGAAGGGAGAAACTATCGGATTGGGAATGACTGTGGTCAGATCTTATGCAGGAGGAGATCAGGAGGAGCACACGAGATGGTTCTTCATCTAAGAATGATGATGAAGAAAATCTGGCCTTAGCAAGTAAGGCAAGGAAATGGAAGGGGAAGGCTTCCCATTTCAAATCGAATTCTTCTCATGGAGGGAAGAATGGTGACATGTCTAAAGTAAGATGCTTTAATTGTCACAAGATGGGACATTATACGACTAATTGCCTATCAAAGAAGTCCAAGAAGGGATCCTTGGAAGGTGAGGCATTAACCTCTTAGTTCAAAATGGACTTTACCCTCATCACATGCATGGTGTTATCGATGATGAGTTGTGTCTGGTATCTTGACGGTGGAGCCTCATTCCATATGACTGGTGATAACAATTTATTCAGTGCCTTGGAGGAGAAATACCTCAAGATGTGCATAGAGATGGGTGACGACGAAAGGTATAGTGTTTCTGGAGTGGGCACGGTTACTTTTTAGAGGGAGCATGGAGCTCCTATCACCTTGAAAGATGTGAAGTATGTGCTTGGACTGAAGAATAACTTGGTATCAGTCATGATGTTGGAGGAAAAAGGCTACAATGTTGTCTTCAGTAAAGGAAAGGCATTCCTAAGACACATAGCCACGGGTCAGACCAAGAGGATATGGATTCAGGTGAAGAATCTCTATAAACTAAAGGTAGATGATTGTGCAACATAGAGTACGAAAGAAGAATTGGTGCAAATCCAAGACATTGGCGAGTTGTGGCATAGGTGATTGGGCCATTTGCATCATGGGGATTTGAAGATAATGCAGCAGATATCTATAGGACTTCCCAAAGGTAAACTTGAGCAAGTTGACACATGCAAAGGTTGTACCTTGGGAAAGTACACCAAGTCTTCCTTTCATGATCGAGACAGTTGAGCAGAGGCTATCTTAGAGTGAGTTCATACTGATGTGTGTGGACCATTGTCGACAGCATCCATGGCGAAGCAAAAGTATTATGTGATTTTCATTTATGACTATTCTCGTAAATGTTGGATTTATTTCATGTAGAAGAAGGACCAAACTTTCACAAAGTTTTGTGAGTTCAAAGCTTTGGTTGAGAAAGAGTCAAGGAAGAATATCAAGGCCTTGAGAAGCGAAAATGGTGGAGAATATGTCTCTCAAGAGTTTAAGGACTTCTGTGCAGTGGAAGAAATTAAACGAGAGTTGACAACACCTCATAACCCACAGCAGAATGGGGTGGCCAAGAGGAAGAACAGAACTATTGTAGGGGCAACACGAGCAATGTTTCATGACTAAGGCCTACCACTTCACTTGTGGGCTGAGGCATGCAACACAGTGATCTATTTGTAGAATAGAAGCCCACATCACATACTTTGGATGAAGACACCAGAGGAAGCTTTCTCTGGTAAGAGACCAGATGTGGGTCACTTCAAGATATTTGGCTCATCGATATATTTCCATGTGACAAAGGATGCACGAAAGAAGCTTGAGCTGACAGCAAAGTTGGCGATACTTGTGGGGGACACTGATACACCTTACAACTATCGGGTGTACTTTCCTACTAGTCGAAGGACAGTGGTTCGCAGAGATCTCAAGTTTGATGAGTAGAAGGACATGCAAGTTTCCCTTGAGAGGGAGCTCCAACTACAAGATATGGAGGAACTGTTAGTTCCTAAGGAGGAGGAGCCTCAGACTGATGCGAGGCAGCCACATGTAGAGGTTCCAGGAGTGGAGACATCCACTCAAGCAGAGTCTTCCAGAGATGGATGGAAGTGCACAAGAGAAGTTGACATATTGTTGGAGGATGTGAGAGAGAATGTGGGAGCACCATCTTCTCAGCACAGACAGAGGAGGTCACCTGAGAGGTACACTGGATACATGGCCCTTGCTAGGGAATGTGTTGAGACCGAGCCATCTTCCTTTGAGGAAGCAGTGCAGCAGCCGATTTGGGTTGATGCTATGGTGGAGAAGTATGACTCCATAGTTCGTAACAGTGTTTGGGACATGGTTCCGTGACCAAAGAATGAGTTCCCGTTGGCTTTACAAAGTAAAGAAAGTTGTTAATGGTAGTGTGGAGAAGCATAAGGCAAGATTTGTTGCCCGTGGCTTTTCACAGGTCAAGGGGATTGACTATAATGAGACTTTTGCTCCTGTCGCAAGGTACTCATTTATCAGATCTATGTTGGCACTATTAGCACAAATGGGTTGGAAGATCCATCAGATGGATGTAAATATTGCATTACTCAATGACCAGATTGAGGAAGAGGTGTACATAGAGCAACTTGAAGGTTTTGAGACCTTCGATCATGAGTCTCATGTGTGCCGACTCAAGAGAGTGTTGTACGACTGAAGCAAGCACCTCGTGCTTGGTACACCAGGATAGACAACTACTTTACCACGTTGGGCTTCACAAAGAATGAAGCGGATGTGAACCTGTACCACATCGTGGTGAAAGGTAAGTTGTTTATCATTGTACTTTATGTTGATGATCTCATATTGACTAGTGATGATCAGTTGATCATGTCTTGCAAGGAGGACCTTGCAAGAGAATTTGAGATGAAAGACATGGGTCTCATGCATTACTTCCTTGGCATGGAAGTGTGGAAGAAGGATGGGGAGTTATTTGTGTCTCAGGGCAAGTATGCCAACGAGATACTCAGGATATTCCACATGGAGAAGTGAAAGCCCATGCAGACTCCTCTATCAGGTAACTAGAGGAAGGAGGATGCTACTTCAGGAGAAGTAGTAGAGGCTACTGTGTACAGGCAGCTTGTGGGTTCACTGATGTACTTAGTGAACACATGACCAGATTTGTGCTATGTAGTGAACCAGCTGAGTCAAGCGATGGTTCAGCCTACCAAGATGTTTTGGAAGGCAGCAAAGCATGTATTGAAATACCTCAAAGGCACATCTCAGTATGGATTATGGTACAAACGGATAGAGGGAGTGAAGCTACAGGGCTTCACTGATGTAGATTGGGTAGGGAGTCCATCAGATCGGAAGAGCACATCAAGAGGGATTTTAAACCTTGGGTTAGTGGTAGTTTCTTAGTACAGCAGGAAATAGAGGTCGGTTGCACTCAGCTCGACAGAGGCAGAATACATGGCTACAAGTCAAGCAACATGCGAGGCCATCCAGATGTGGAAAATCCTAGTTGGTTTGTTTGATCAGAGGATGGATCCAAGTGTGATCTATTGTGATAATCAGAGTTGTATCAAACTCTCTGAGAATCATAGTTTTATCATCATCTCAGAGACTGTGTAGCGAGGAGGATCATGTTGTTGCAGTATATTTCGATAGAGGAGCAAGATGCTGACATTTTGACAAAGGCATTGTCAAAGTGTAAATTCGAGTTCCATAGAGACAGGATCGGGGTGGCAGATAATCCCTTTCTTGTTGAGAGGGAGTATTGAAATATGGCAACAAGAATATTCCAATTTAATTTGTCCTTGAGTTAAATTGTGAATTAAAATCAAATTTAGTCTTAAAAACTACTTGGAAATAATTAATTAATTAATTTTAAATTAATTAGTTGGAGAAATTCAAGTTAGAATTCTTTCTGAAGTCATGCAAGAGTTATCCCTTAAATTAAGGAGATAAGATTGAGTTATATTTGAGTTGTAATTAGTTAACTTATTTTAGTGAGTTAAGTCTAGTTAAATTAGTTCCAAACTATTTGAGGAACTAATTGGGAGTTAACAGTCAGTTGATGCATGCATGCACTTAACTAGTGCCACTCCCATTAACTAAAGATTCCCTCATCAGAAACTCATGCATGTCTATTCTGAGAAAGACCCAATTGAGATTAATGTCAAGGATAGTGTACTATCAGTTGCACGTGTTTTCTTATAAAGAAAACTCATGCATGCAGTCAAGGTATCATTCCTTGAGCATTGCACAGTTTTAAAGTGTGTGAGAGTGTGTTCCACTTGGTTGAAGGAAGATCATCCACTAGGAACAACGCAAGAAAATAGGAGCTTGGAATGCAGAGAGGAAGGCTGGAGAGAAGCCAAGATTTCCTATGAGCATCTGTGAGGATTGCACTGAGAGCTGGCTAGCTGTGAGAGCTAAGGCTTTGTATAATTCCTATGTATTTCCACCTTGTATGATAATACAGATAGTGGGGTTTTAAGCTGAGGCTTTCCCCAAAGTATTTTCATGTGTATTGTGCATTGATTCTTCTTCTTCTAGTTATATTGTTCAACTCGATCTTTAAGCTTCCACAAATTGATAGTAGAATTAGGTTATAGTACTTTGCTTTGATTTATATTGCATTATCGGGTTAACCTACATCATATTTTCTACATGGTATCAGAGGTAGATTTTTAGGAAATTTTTACAACATGCAGAGTGGACAATACACACCCTTTCCTACAACTGTGTTTTTCCTGCATAGTTGTAACCATTCTTACCAATGTAGGATTCTTCTTTCCCTGCAAGATTCTCTTTTCTCCATCATCATCCAAGAACTCGATAGCCTTCTCGTAATAATCCACCTTAGTCCTATGAAGATACAACCAATCCATACCCATAAGAATTGTATGATTCCAATGGAAGCACATTTAGATGTGTTGATGTAGGCATACCATTCACCTCAAATGCAGAATCTCTTACCCAAATATGAACTCTTTTCTTAGTACTTGTAGCAAATTTCACCAACCAATACTCTGCATGCACTTGTTTCCTCAAGCCACAGATATCCACCAGGTCATGATTAACATAACTATAATTAGATATAGTGTCAATCAAAATGGAAACAACTCGTTCACAGAGCTTACCTTCCATCTCAATAATGGATTCTTGGTGATTCACCTGCTTATTATCAAATGTTTCATAGATCTAAGGAATGATTTGTCCAAACTCCCCAACTGTTTGCGCCTCTTGAGCATTATTTATCTAAGGTCTACCACCCTAATAAAATGTCATAAAAGCCTTCTTGCGATGATCCTCGCTACATATCCAACTTTGCAATGGTTCCCTGTCACTACCTTTATTTTTCTGCTCTCTAGGTTGAGGTTCATGTCCCTTCTTTACTGCATTAAACTTCTTGTAAGGAGCAACATTTTGCTTCTCATCTACATCCTGAGGTATTGCTCATTTTAGTGGCCACTTTCCTTTAGTATTATCATTCCCTTTCCAATCTCACTTAGGCTCAAAATTATGCTTCGATTTCCCATAAAAGCACTTCAACTTTTCGATTACTTCCTCCAATGACCAAGGCTCATCATACTCAATCCGATCCTAAAATGTTAGTGCTAGTCCATTGTATAACTCTGAAATTTTGTATTCTCGTCCTTAAGATACGACACATACCTCAACAACTCCTAGATCTTAGTCATATACTCCTTGTCTGGCATAGATCCCATCTTCAATTCATAGAACTCCTTAGCCTTATCATCGTAGTAACTCTCAGACAAGTACTTCTTCTGGAAGAGTCTTTTAAAATCATGCCAATTCAACTCCTTTATCCCGATGCCTCTGACACGCTTCACATCTTCCCACCATATGTATGCCTTCCCTTTGAGACTGAAAATAGTTATCCTATTCATGTTGTCTATATAATCATGCATCTCAAAGAAATTTTTCATCCCAAGTAACCATGCCTTTGCATATTTTGGTTTCTTCAACTCTCTATCAAATGTAGGAGGCTTGGCTTTCTTGAACTCATTTGGCAAGTATCCCCTCTCACTCCTCCTATAATTATGATAGTGATGATGACCATGATACTTATCTAAAACAGAACTAGAGTAGAACACATAACCACCACCTCTCCTGTTAGGTGTATGCAAGAACCTACCATCTATGACTATGTCATCCCTATCTGACATGTGCCCTCCATGATACTTTCTACAATATGCCCCATTAGTCCTATCCTCTTGTTCATAACTAATATGTGATTGTCCATATCTCTATAAATCTGGAAAACTTTAAAGGATGACTGAATTGTCCTCTTCTTGTTTTTCTTGTGCCCTGGCAAGAATTTCCTGTGATTGAATTATTTTTTTGTTATCTACCTTCCAACTTCTGATCCATGCCTTTAAACTCCTCAAAGTATATGTTATGTCAATAGAGTATGTTGGGTCCCTATAATACTAGTGACTGCCCCATTACTATTGTATTTGTATCCCTTATTAATATTATTGTGCCCCTATTGTCCCCATATTGTTATTGCTGTGCCCCATAAAACCCCTCTATTATTATTTTTGTGTCTTTATATTATTATTGTTAGGTCAGCTTGGTTATATTGTGACCCCTTAGAATCCTATATATAGGAAGGAGGTTTTGTCATTTGAGGCATCCAAGAATTGATCATTTGTGTAATGTAAAGGAGGTTTCCCCCTTGAAGAGTATTATTTCTAAGGCGTTCATCTATCTTTTCTATCTTTTTGTGAGCTAGTTTCATAACATTTGGTATCAGAGCTTTGGATTCTAGGGTTTCGCTGCTCCAAACAGGTCATCGTGGCATTTGCGCTATAACTTTTTTTGTGTGATGTTTCAGATGCTAAAAACAAAAACCCATTTGGGCTGAAATCGTTCTGAACCTCGGGTCCAAATTTTAGAGCTTTTTGCGCTATATTTGCGGAGATATGATTTGAGGAAGTTGGTCTTTTTGTAGACTCCTGAATTACATTCCAAATAGGTGACCTGGGGAAAATCATCATAACTTTTGTTTTGAGCATCAGATTTCAATTTCGTAAGAAGTTACAGAAAGAGGATGGACTGTAGTTTCCAGTGTATATTTTTAGATTCAAAGGTCAAAACAGTGACACGTGGCACTTCATACAAGTTCGCTCTTCTGAAAATTTATATAATCAGGTCATCTTGGGAGATTATGCATAACTCTTTCTTGGAGAATCTAAATTCGATCAGTCTGGTGGCATTGGAAAGAGGACGCAGAGGGCTACTATAGGTCACAATTTTAGAACTGGATGATCCGAAATTACAGAGATACATCAGATTAAATATCGAGCTCCTACAAAGTGAAAAAAGGTGTGTAATTTTTTTTAATTTTGCATAAGATTTGTTTGAAAAATTAGTTTGAAGGAATTCAAAGGAAATAGTGAAGAATTATTAGCATTAATTAATTCCCCGAAGAAAGAAAGTGGAAACACCTAGTAAGCAACCTGAAAGCTCTAGCATGACTCATGAAGAAGAGGAAGAAATGCAACATGATATATCAAAATTACAAGACCAAGTACAACAAATTTCACTCTCACTAAAGGTAAATGAAGCCAAGATGAATGACATGGAAACTAAGATGAATGGCATGGAATCTAAGATGAATGGCATGGACACTAAGATGGAAGCTAAGATGAATGGCATGGACAATAAGATGGAAGAATTCAAGATAAATTTGAATAAGTTGCTACAAGAAATGGTCACTAATGGTGAAAGGGTAGTAAAGGAAACTCATGATGAGAACAAAATAAATGTTAATCATGATTTAATAGACTCTAATGTTGGATTGAAGACCCACCATATTTCAAAAAGCGATATGAGGAAGTTTGATGGAAAAGATCCCGCAACATGGATACTACAGATGGAGAAATTTTTCGATCTCCATAATGTGTAAAACACACAAAAGGTACGTATTGCAACTTTATATTTGGAACCAAATTATTTTGTATGGTATCGATGGCTTTGATCTCATAAACAAATTGTCACTTGGGAAATTTTTACGGAAGAAATGACAACACATTATGAGGATACAAAAAGCAACACTTTTTTTAGCCAATTGATAAGTCTCAAACAAAAGGGTTCAATGATGGAGCACATTGAGGACTTCCAAAAATTAAACATAAGGGTAAAAGATATTCCAGAGGAGCATAGGATTGATGTGTTCATAGGGACTTTAAAGGATAATATCCAACATGAGGTTCGCCTTTGGGAACCTGATTCATTGGAGAAGGCATTCAGGTTAGCAAGAAAAATGGAAAGCAAAATTATGGCAACCAGGAAGCCTACCACTCACAACTATAAAGATGGAAGTGTTGTTGCCCCTAGCCTTCCACAACCTATAAGGTTGACACCACAAAAATTGGAAAAAAAAGAGCAAAAAGGCTTTGTTACAGTTGTGATAGCAAATACACTAAAGGTCATAAGTGTGCTGAGAAGAAATTATTCTACATAGATTGTGAAGAGGAGGAAGAAAGGGAACAACAAATTTCAAAAGAAGAGGATATACTCCAGAAACAAACCCTAGATAAAGAAGAAATGAATCCGACCATATCTTGTAATGCATTGGCTAGAATTACCACTCCTCAAACTATCAAGATAGAAGGACATATCAAGAAGAAAAAGGTAATAGTGTTGATTGATTCAGGAAGTACCCACAATTTTATTCATTGTAAGATAGCAAAAGAATTGAATTGCTTCCTATATCCAGCACCAGAGTGTCAAGTGATGGTTGTAAATGGAGGAACCATAAATTTCTCTGGAAAGTGCCATAATATCAAGCTATCCATGGGAGAATATGCATTCAATAGCCCAATGCTTTCCATTCCAATGGGAGGTGCTGACGTTGTACTAGGAGTCCAATGGCTACAATCCTTGGATAGAATAGCTTTTAATTTTCAAGAACTTTTCATGAAATTTTCTGCGGAAGGAAAGGAAGTTGAATTAAGAGGTATTGCAGGGAAATTGGGAAAGATAATCAGCTCTAACGGTATGGCAAAGCTTCTAAAAAAGGAACAATGAGGTGTAATTGCACAATTATGTTCGCTAGATGTTTCCACATTGAAATCACCTATTTCTCCATATCTCCAAAAATCCTTGGACAATCATTCCAAGGTATTTGAGACTCCCAAAGGTCTCCCACCTATTCATGATCAAGATCATGCTATTCATTTGATTCCAGGAAGTGTTCCTCCAAACATCAAGCCGCACAGATATCCCTATGCCCAAAAGAGTGAAATTGAACGTATGGTTGCAGAAATGCTAGAGGCTGGTATAATTCAACCCAGTCAAAGTTCTTTCTCTGATCTAGTAGTATTGGTGCACAAGAAGGTTGGATCATGGCGCATATGTCTGGATTATAGGGAGCTCAACAAGCTCACTATTAAAGATAAATTTCCCATTCCTGTCATTGATGAATTATTAGATGAATTGCATGGATCAATTTACTTCACCAAGTTGGATCTTCGTTCAGGATATCATCAAATCAGAATGAAGATTGAAGACATTTCGAAAACAACATTTAGAACTCATGAGGGTCATTATGAATTTTTGGTCATGCCTTTTGGCCTTACCAATGCACCTTCTACATTTCAAGGTTTGATGAATTCCATTTTCAAACCCTTCCTTAGAAAATTTGTGTTAGTATTTTTTGATGATATACTAATCTACAACAAGTCTTGGAAGGATCATGTTGAACATGTTGACAGGGTGCTACAACTATTGGAGGAGAAACAATTATATGCAAAAAGCTCCAAATTTTTCTTTGGAGTACAAGAGGTGGAATATCTGGGTCATATTGTATCTCATGAAGGTGTTAAGGTAGACCCTAGCAAAATTAAAGCCGTTAAGGAATGGAAAATCCCCACATCCATAAAGCATCTGCGAGGATTTCTTGGGTTGATAGTGTATTATCACAAGTTTGTTAAGAATTATGGGAGAATAGCAGCACCTCTAACAACATTATTGAAGAAAGATGCATTTTCATGGACTCTAGAAGCAACAAAGGCCTTCGAACATCATAAAGAGGCAATGTGCCAAGCACCGGTCTTAGCTACACTGGACTTCACAAAAAACTTTATTGTGGAATGTGATGCTTCAAGAAATGGAATTGGTGCTATTTTAATGCAAGATGAAAGACCCATTGCTTTCGAAAGTCATCCAATCAAGGGAAAGTATTTACACAAAGCTATTTATGAGAAGGAAATGTTGGCAATACTACATGCACTTAAGAAATGGCGACCCTCCTAATGGGAAGACACGTCAAGGTAAAAACAGATCATGATAGCCTTAAATACTTTTTATAACAAAGATTATCCTCTGAAGAGCAACAAAAATGGTTCACAAGAGATGTTGGGTTATGAATTTGAAATCATCTACAAAAAGGGGAAGCAAAATGTTGTGGCAGATGCACTCTCAAGAAAGGATGAGGATGTGGAAGCATTGGTGTGTGCCATTTCTATTAATCAACCAGATTGGATAAACGAAGCAAGGGAGGAATGGAAGAATGACGAAGAAGTGTGGGCACTTATTCGAAATTTGCAACAAGATTCGAGTACATCTAATACATTTAGCTGGAAAAATGATTCGTTATGGTACGAAGATCACTTATACCTCTGTAAGAATTCCCAACTCAAACAAAAGATTCTTATGGAATTGCACACTTCTCCCTTAAGAGGGCACTCAGGATTTTTAAAAGCATACCATAGGGTTAAGAAGGAATTTGTTTGGCTTGGCCTTAAATCGGATATTCAAAAGTTTGTGGCGGAATGTTTGGTTTGCCAGAAAAATAAAGTTGAAACAATTAAGACCCCAGGTCTATTACAACCTTTATCCATTCCAAGCCAACATTGGGAGGAGGTTTCAATGGATTTTATCACAAGTTTACCCAAGTCTGAAGGAAAGAGTGTCATCATGGTGGTAGTTGACAAACTTACCAAGTATGCACACTTTTTTGCATTATCACATCCATTTAAAGCCAGTACAGTTGCTACTGCATTTATGGAAACAATTCAAAAGCTACATGGAAACCCAAAGATTATTGTAAGTGACAGAGATCCCATTTTCACTGGAAATTTTTGGACATAATTATTTTCTTGTCTTGGTACTTAGTTAGCTCATAGCTTATCTTATCATCCTCAATCTGATGGGAAAACTGAGATATTAAACAAATGTTTGGAAGGATATATTCAGTGCTATGTATCTGATAAACAGACACAATGGGTCAAATGGTTGCCTCTGACTGAATGGTGATATAACACTTCCTTCCATAATGCAGCAAAAATGACCCCATTTATGGCACTTTATGGATATCAGCCACCATCCATCACATCATATTTAAGAGAAAATTCTAAGGTTCAAGCAGTGGAACATCACATCGAGCATCAACAACAAACTCTCCAACTCTTAAAGGATAACCTCGTGTTGGCGTAGAATAGAATGAAACAACAGGCAGATCAACATCACAGCGATAGAAGTTTTGAGGTAGGTGACTAGGTATTCCTATGCCTACAACCATATAAACAAATGTCCCTCAAGCAAGCTAAGAAGGATAATAAATTATCACCAAAGTATTATGGTCCATACAAGGTGTTGCAAAAGATTGGTACTATGGCAACAAATTAGAGCTTCCTGTAGCTTCTCGAGTACAACCAGTCTTCCATGTTTCATGTTTAAAGAAGGTTATAAGTGACAAGCTCCCTGTTCAAACAATATTACCAGAACTTGACGAGGAAGGAAAAAGTATATTGGAACTGGAAGCAGTTATAGAAACAAGAACTCGACAGCTACGAAATCAATCAATTTCGGAGTATCTCATCAAGGGGAAGAACTTATCTGCTGAAGATTCCACATGGGAGGATGAGAATTTTATACAGAAGCATCCATAACTACTCAAGCATTGATGACAACACTTTTTTTAAGGAGAGGGGCATGTTGGGTCCCTATAATACTAGTGATTCCCCCATTACTATTGTAGTTGTATCCCTTATTAATATTGTTGTGCCCTTATTGTCCCCATATTGTTATCACTGTACCCCATAGAAACCCTCTATTATTATTTTTGTTGCCTTTATATTATTATTGTTAGGTCGGCTTGGTTATATTGTGACCCCTTAGACTACTATATATAGGAAGGAGGTTTTGTCATTTGAGGCATCCAAGAATTGTTCATTTGTGTAATGTAAAGGAGGTTTCCCCCTCAAAGAGGCTTATTTCTAAGGCATTCATCTATCTTTCCTATATTTTTGTGAGCTCGTTTCATAACAGAGTACTCATCTCTATGTTTCTCATATAATCTATAAGGGGAGTCTCGTGAACTATAATCCACCATTCTTCTAGTCATCTTTGATCCTCTTATTCTTCCTACAAATATACCATGTCAGATAAAACAAATATAAACATAATCAACATACTTCAGTGAAGTTCAGAGAAGGTTATCTCATCTACAAAATTAGTCCAAACTAGCATGATACATATATATACATAACCATATCAGTATATCGACATCATGCATGATAACACTAACTGCATACAAGGACCTCATGCACGAAAACCATAACCATGAAAATGAATGCATAATTACATTCATCTAGCCCATCCAATTCAAGTGTTTGAACCATGCTCTGATACCAATATGTAATGCCCCCTCCCTGCATTTACCTTCTTTTACAAGTCCTTCGGGTAAATGTGAAGTGAATTGTCACTATGACATGACCTGACCTCCTAGCTCCAATTAAGGAAGTGGGGCCAACAACTAAGACTTTCTTACCACAACCTGACATCCTACAGGGCTTATAGGTTACATAGGGACCAAAGAACCACCCCACGTGACCAACACCTGAGCTATATTTCTTTTTCAGTGACCTGAGCCCACAATCGCATGCACAAGTTTTCAAGGGTATGTTTATGACCCTCAAACTGCATGCACAAGCCTATAAGAGTGCGGTTATAGACAAAAATCCTCAATTCAGAGGGTGTCATCTCGAGATCTGAGCCATAATTCCAATCCAACCTCTGGACCATTTCCCATAACTATCTAAGACTTTCCAGAATGATAAATGACATCAAGACGATGCTAATCATGCAAAACTTGAACAAGAACTTGACCTAACCAAGCCTAACCATGAAAAACATTTCGTCAAACATATTGTGAACATGTAAACTATAGGTCATGAATGCATATGTAATCATAGGAGTCTGAAACTTATTTGAGAATCAACAAGAAGGTCTAATTCCCTCTCACAATATTTGCCATAATACTTGTTATTCCATGCATTCATTAACCATCAAATACTTATCAAATCTTGAACAAGTCATAGCTATATCACATTACAGATCCATGCTTATAACAAACATATAACCAAATTAGTAACCATGACATAATAGCCATCAAATCATCATAATAACAGGTACAAGTGCTCATAATTTATAATAGGAAAATAATTCTTATTAACTTATGCAAAAGCTAACCAAATCAGGGTTCCACATACCACCAAACCATAGATTGGCTGAACCAAATTTTTCTTCCAGCCAATCACCCATGTGCCATATTCCAAGCATGAATTTGGGATCTCAAGACATAAAAAATCGGGGCTACTCGAAGATTAAAGCACCTCCACCCTTAGGCTACCACGATCTCACCAAATATGTTCAAGAGATCACAAGCCCAAAATAAGTTGTGATACCTCAGAGTTTCTTCACCAATACGTTGAGGAATTTTCCTGCCTCCACCCACCTATCAAGGCATTCCCAGAGATTAAACCACATCCATACCAACCCTTGGGAATTTTCCTAAGACAACCTCACCCGGTTCCAAAACCTTCTGGAAATCCAAAGATCAACCAAAAAAAATCCCATCAGGTAAGGTTGAAACCATAGTCAAACCTTGTAGAACCCATACCAATGACAGAAAGTGAACCAAATGAATAAATGCATGTACCATGGATTCAAAAATCAGCGAGGAAATCACACATTCAACCTGTGACCTGCAAAATCTTCTTGTTGGAGTTGTTGATCCAACCTTCCTTATGTGTCCTTTTCATTCCTTGTCCTTCCTTTCTCTTTGCTTTGCTTTCTTGCTTGCTTTCTCATCTTGGTGCTCTTCTCTCTCTAAAACTAATTCCAAATCTAAATTGACAAAAAGTTGCGAATTGATCCTCATAAACATTTTTATCATTAAGGCCTCTATTTTCTTCATTTTCCTCTATTTTTCCTTCAATTTCCCTCTCATGAAAATTTGTGACCCTTCATCTCCCTTTTCTCCTATTTCACTTTATTTTCATAAACTAATGCCAATTAATGCCTCTTTTCCTTTTCTAATGCCTTTTCCAATTTCCTTAGCCATAATAAATTAAAAGTGACACCCACCAGGATTTTTTGCCAACATTCAAATTGGAATACGTGTCCCGTGACCTTGGTCTTATTTTTCCTTCATTAACCTTTATTACATGAACTTTTAACTCGAGGTTGTTACAACTCAGGGATCAAGGCAGACTTAACAAAGCCTCTAAATTTGGTTTCTAGAAGACAAAAATGCAATTCTTTTTGGATGATCACGGTCTAAAGGAGTTTATGACAATTGTCATGGAAAAGTGAGTAGATCAACAATAATTGGATACCTTCAAGAAAGAGATGGCTAAGACAAAGAGGATGGTCTTAGATGAGGTTTGAGACCATCTCATTCCACACATTACAAACAAAACTACGATAAAGTACATGTGGGATGACGTTGTAAAGTTGTATGAAAATCCATCAGAGAATCACAAAATGATTCTCAAGGAGAAGTTGAGGACAAAGAATATGTAGGAGCGTAAGAGCATGACTTCCTATCTCACTAGAATTCAAAATGTCCATGATGAGCTACCATCTTTTGGAAGGAAAAACTAAGGATAAAGAACTTGTGAAAATATCTCAAAACATGTTTACCAAGGAATGGCAAACCTTTTTTTAAGGGATCATTAGACAAGGTCAGCTTCTTGAATAGGAACGCTTATGGAGTTACTTCACACAAGACGAGATAAGGCTCAACTTAGTCGAAGGAACTACCAACAACAGTGGTAGAGGACCGAAAGTTGAGAAGGAGGAAGAATAAAACATATCCCTTTTAGGTAAAGGGAAGGCAAAGAAGGGTCCAAGCTAGGGACAGAACTAAAAAATAGTCGAGAAGAAGACAAAGGACATATCAAAGGTCAAATTCTTTAGATGTGGTGAATTTGGTCACAATGTCACCCAATGTTTGAACAGAAAAAAGGACAGGAAGGGGGAGAAAATGAAAACTTTGATAGAGATATATGAGTTGACCTATAGGTTGGAGGTGTTTGCATTCATAACAATTATACCTCTAGATGGGGGAGGAGAATGATGCTTCAAAGTTACAGAATTGGGTAGGGTCCGAGGAGGCATAGCATCATACAGGTGTTTCATTATGTATCATTACCTTTGCTATAGGGGCCCACATTCTTCAGAAGCAGGAGGATCAATGTCATTAGGTGCAATCAGATCTTAAGAGACATTGCAGAGCTAGTTGTAGTCAGATACTAGAGAGGCGCAGAGATTGTTGAGTGCGGTCACTTGCTAAGTAGACAATGCAGAGCGAGTTGTAGTCAGAAACTCAAGGGATAGTTGAAGATCTAGTACGAAGTCACAGTATGTCTGTAGAGATCAAGTTTCCAGTTGCAGGTACAGGAAATTTGTGTGATTGGAGGAGGCAGTGTGAATTTCCTAGCTGCAAATTGCAGGAACAACTCCAACTAGAGAGAGACTCCATGTAGGGGTTTCCATCAAGGATAGATTTCCCAGTTCTATTTCAGAGGGAGATCAAATGAGATCAAGACTCACTATTGTAGTAGTTGCAACATTAGTGTGAGGTAGATCAAATCATACGTATTAGCATGATGGATAGTGGGAGTTAGTTGTATCATAGATGTCAGACATCATTGTCATAGATAATCCAGCTAAGGGTTGCAGAGGAGAGAGATGATAGGGAGAAGAGAACACACCTTCCTCGTAAGAGGGAGTGTTATATTTTTGGTAGCATCAGACAAGTGTTCTAGTCTTGATTTGTGTTTAAGAGGCTAAGGAACATGAGATATCCAAAACCATAAAAAGGTTTTGGTAGAAAACACCTATAGACCACTCAATTAATTTGATTGATCAATAACTAAAATTTCCTAAGTCTAACTTAGGAAAATTGATTGATTATTTGGAATTAGTTTAGGAGATCGATTTATGCTCTAGAGACTTCTAGAAAATGACTTGGATCAAGTCTAAGATGATCTTAGCCATTGATCAAGATTAAATATTTGTTGTTAAATCTCCAATGAAAGTTTATAATAGCAATTCGATAGGATGGAGAAAGACACAAGAGGGAGAGTGAGTTAGCTTAGGCAGATCAAAGGAGAGACGGAGCAATAAAGAAGTTGAGGAAGATATTTCTAGAGGTTTTATAGCATTTCTCTAGTGTCATAGTGGCAAGATATAGGAGGTTGAATTATCTGCAGAAAGGGCTTCAGAAGTTGGTGTGAGCATCTAGAAACTCCACTGCGAGTTGTCGGGGGAGCCACATATCAACAACTAGAGTCCATAGTTAATTCCAGAAAGAGGTGCAAGGGTTTTCCAATGACAAAATGAGGTTGGATGGCTCACTTGGAGCCAACTAGCAGGTAGTGTGAATTATTCTATGCTAGCAATGCACATAGCCAGTGAGGAATGTGAACAGGCCAGTGGAGGCCAAGTTGATTTGCAGAGGGAGAAAATTATCTCCTAGATATTTTTCAAGCATATTTGCCAGAGGATTTATAATTAGGAATCCATATTATCGTACTCTCCAAATTTACTGCATAATAATAAAAATAAACCCTCATCTGCTACTTTGGTTTTCCCTTCAAGTTTTTTTCCAAGGACTATTAGTCGAAAAATATTGTGTCTATTTTTATGTGTGTGTATCCATTTCTTAGTTCCTGATTTTACCTCCACATCATATTTATTTTGTGAATAATTGTATTGATATTTATTCCTTATTTTTCGTATAACAATTTTAAATTTTTAATCATTTAGAAGAATAAATTCCAGTTGCTACAATTTCAAGGAAATTTCACAAGAGAATTTTGGGTGAAAAAATTTAGGAGTCATTTTGAGGCCTTAAATGACCATTCTTTTTTATCCCTACCTTATTATGGATCTAGATTCCAAAATGTACATATTGATACATTAGAACAGTGTAAGAATTGCCTCAATCGGAGCTCATGTGCGAAATTTATACCTCCCAAAAGTTGACTTATCGAAATTGACCACTATAATTCTAGAGGATGCCACTCAACACCTGTTACTCATGGAAAAGGGGCTAGCCATGTGGGCACTATGAAGAATACTTTAGAATGGTTTATTTGTAGCTCATATTAATGGTTGAATGGGTCAAATTTAACCACTAGTTGGCTATCAAGATGTGTTATAATCGAGCCACCTAGAGGAAAAGGGGTTCCGTTCTATTCAAGTGTAGTTTCTTCCATATATGAGCAAAGTAGTTGAGAGTGAATAGAGAGAGAGAAAAAAAATAGAGAAGGTTTTATTTTCTATAGTAGACCATGATCCATATGTCTCGCTCCTTTTTACTTGCATCCATTTCCATTCAAAGAAAGAGAGAGAAAATTAGCCTCACCTTCTAGTCGGGTTTTATCCTAAAAGGGATTCCCAAGTCATATCTATATTTTATACATATTTTATTTTGCATGCACATGGACTAAATACTAACTTAATAGCTCTACAAATATAAGTAAAATTTAATCATCATAGTATAAATTTCAAAGTTTAGTAAATTTTCTTTATCCAAACTATTGTGATGAATTTTCAAGTGGAATATCCACGACAGTTTATAGACCACACAAATATGTGTGTGGGTCACAAGACCATTTAATACAATTCTCTAGGTGTAACCACATGTTTTCTCACCACCTCAAGGTGTCAACATGGCTCCAAGTTAGGGCTTCATGGGAATTGAATCTTGTCCAATGGTGAAACACTCCAGATATAGGTTGACTCATCATGTTATGGGAATATTTGTGATAAGCACCCAACCTACTATTTCCCACAATCTCCTCACCCCAAGAAAGAAGTTATTTCATGCTTAAGGAGAACTATACTACTTGAAATAATCCATTGATAGTTCTTAAGAGGTGTATTTTCGCCCATGTCGTGGTCTTTGAGCCTTGGATCATTCATTTGTTTCCTTGCATCAAATGAAATTTCACTTCATGATATTGTTAGAAATATTAATTATTTGTTTTTCTATTTTTCGATTTTGGCTTCTTCAAATAACTTTGGAAAAAAAGGTTGAGAAATAATTCCTATTAAAGGAAATATAATTTAAAATACAAAACCCTTAGCCTATGAGTTAAAATAAATATGTATAGGACCATTAATAGAAAAAATAATATGTCAATATATAATACATATAATTCAAATAGGGCATGTGGAAATGAATCGATTACCACACCTATAATACTCTTATTTGAAAAATGTTCGGATTTTAGTTATTAACTTATGACCTTGTGATCTAAATGTGTAGGATGTCTTGTATACATTCCTAGTTTAGAAGCTTTATGGCTTAGTTGATGGAAATATTGAGAGTGGGGTAAATCAATATTTCATTTCTTTTAACAAATTTTCACTAAGTTAATATTGGAATTGAATTCACATCACATAATCAATCATCCACAATGTATGAACACAGAGATTAAAGTGCAAATGAAAACTTGAAGAAGAAACACTTGAAAACCATATTCAATTTACTACAACCACTTGTGAGGACACCAATCCTATGTAAGCAACAACTTACAATAAAATTATAGACTCCAACCTATCAAGAAGATGAGGAAACTATAACGAACAAGGATCGTATACACAGCAGAAATATTTAGAATATTTAGAATAAAGTAATATCCATGGCATGACAGTAGTATTTATATATAAATAATATTTAAATGTATAAGAGATATGAGATATGACTACAAATGATGGCCCGCTTATATACCTAGGCAGGTGCCCCTTCATGAACCGTTATGCCCTTAGAGACATGCCTCTTTAGTGTACTAATCATCATTTAGTTAATCATTATTGTGATTATTATTATTATTTATATTATTTATATATTATATTTATAACATACACAAATCCTAAGTAAGCTCCAAATTACATCTTATTCACTTATTTAAGAGTCAATATTTAGCCTTAGTAAAAGAAGGTTTGCTAGCAATTGTTCCCCTATTCTTCACAAATCTGTTGTCACCACGCTAAATTCGTCCTTTCTCAGAACCAACAAATAGAACTAGAACTTGGTCTTCAAACCAAAACTGAACTTAGCCTTCAAAACACGAAGACTCAACCTTCAAACTAGGCCTGAACTCAGCCTTCAAAATACCAGGACTTGACCTTCAAAATGTGCCTGAACTCGGCCTTCAAACACAAAAACTCAACCCTCAACCAGGACATAACTCAACCTCCTTTAGTTGTACTAGAACTTGGCGTCCTTTACTTGTACCAAAACTCAGCATCCTTCAGCTATACTAGAACCTAACCTCAACAAGTATAGAATCAGCCTTAACAAGCCTCAATAGAAAAATAAAAAATAAAAAAACCTTTTGCATAAATTATTTCAGAAAAAACTTTTGCACCTCAGCAAATATATCCCACAAAGATTCCTCCAACTTGACTACACTTCCTTTTACTTGTTTCATGAGGTATGAACCTTAGAATTTCTCCTTTGTTTCCCTAGAATAGACTTGAACTTGCACTTGAGCGATGGACTAAATATATCCTCCTCAACACCAATATATAGTGTGTTTAACGCCCAAAAGTAGGGCCGAGTTGTGGGAAAAAGGCATGATAATAAATATTAAATCGATATCTTCAAAAAATCATATCTCCTCAAACATGATGAGTTATAGGGCATGCAACATATGATCAGAAAGGTCTTGAAACATGTTATTTGTCTATCTTTCTCCATTTGGAAAACTTTTGAAATCAATAACAATCGTTTTCAGCATTAGTTCAATTCATTTGAAGGGTTGTTCCAAGGTGGATTTCACCATGAGGCATGTGGTTCTATTTTGACTAAATTTTTATTGACTCCCACTAGGTTCCAAACTACTTTTCTTACTTAATGAGAAGCATCGTGAATTATTGTTTTCTTAGAGGACATATTAAATTACAACAATTTTCAAATGCATTCCATAATGTGTATAACAAAGAGTTTAAAATAAATCCCTAGATAAAAAAATTTGATTTTACCAATAGCACCCTTTTTATAGGATTAAAATTACAACTTGTCTAAAATTATGGCCTTAACAATTAGTACTATTGCAACAAAAAATTTAAAATTAACCTAGAATAAAAAAGTAGTGTGACAAGTAGCATTTTTTGTTTTAACTTTTTCAGAGTTGAATCTACAACCTCTTTGATATCAGAACCTTAAAATTGGCAAAATTATAACTAAAATCTTAAATCGGCCCTTAAAATGAAAATAAGAGTTAACAAAAAGACTTTTTTTCTCAAGCTTGAAATTGTAACACTTTTGTACTAGAATTGATAGAGTATTACACCTTAGCTTTCAAGCTTTGCAAATGTGCATGGCCCACTCCCCCTCCTCTTCCTCCTCCTATCTCTTCACAGGATGAGGTGATGGCCTTCGAATCCCTGATCGCTACTCTGGAAAATCGACCCAATGCGCATAACAAATTTTATAAGTGGGATGAAGTTATTCCTTAGATTGCACTCCCCAATGGGGTGATTTGAACGACTCTTGCATTTTTGTAGTCAGACTTAGCCAAAAAGTTTAGGGGGATGTGGTCATCTCCCCGTTCAATGGAATCCTGGATCAAGCAATCTTGGAAGCCAAAAAAGAAAGGGAACATCCACTCTAATGCATGTCGTAATTGATTATTTATGCTTATGTTTGAACTTGAGGATAGGGATTTAATATTCAGAAAAGGTACATATTTCTTCAGATCTAGGGGAATGTACTTGAAACAATCATATCTATATTTCAACCCAGATGAAGATATTCCGACTGTGAACCTAGTCTGATTTAAACTTCCCCATGTCCCTATTTCCCTTTAGAGTGATGATTGTTCGAATGTAATTGGAACTGGGGTCGGTAAATACTTGGATCGAGTTGAACCAAAGGGTTCCCAGTTTTCATGTGCAAAAATTTGTGTTGAAGTGGACCTAGAAAAGGGGTTACCATCAAAGATAAATTTAACCCTAGGAGGGTGGACACACTACCAAACACTAGATTACAAACAGATCCCATTCAAGTGTCACTTCTTCCATGATTATGGTCATTTTGCAAGAGATTGTAGAAAGGGGTATTCTAGAAAAGGATTAGATCAACCATCGGATCAATGAGAAAATTGACAAGTCCAAAGGAGAGGAAACAACAAGGGTAAATCTAATGGGACCAAGCAACAACTCGTTCAGAACAAAAATGGAGCCTCTTCCTCATCAAATCCATATAGTTCTTTGTAGAATTTGTCAAACAATGACTAGGGCATCAACCATCAGAATCAAGGTGTTCCAAATGAAGAAACAAACTCGGAAGAGCAAAATGAATGAGAAATTAATGAGGATGAGGAAGAGTTCATCGCAGATCAAGTAACCCCTCCCTCAGCAGAGTTGATTTTAGTTGCTTCTCATCCCTCTTTGTTGATAACTGAACACTTATCCCCCATATATGGACATGTCGAAGGTGGTTCTCACCCATCAGGAGTTATCACTAGAAATATGGCGCAAAACTTAGTGTTGAAGTCTGAATTTTTTTTCTTTTTTACTGTTGACACCTAATCCTCATGATTGGGTGAATATAATGTAAGTAGATAAATAAATAATATGAACAGTCATCGGGAGATGAAATGAACAGTCTCTCCCTCATGTATATAATGAAGACTTACCTGAAGGAATAAACATGAATCAATTTTTGGTTGAGGAGTTACTGTCCGGTCTGACATGGTATCAGAGCCAGCTCCATTTTTGGCATCCCTTTTTGCCATTGTAACTCCCTCCTACCATTTTTCTGTAGTCTATCCTCTGTCCCTCTCCTTTCACAAAAAAACTGTCCTGCAATGCATAACCCTTGTGTCCCAAATCTCTACGTCCCAAATCTCTGCGTGATAGCTGTGAAAGATTAAACGCTAGTGCATTGAAGCCGAAGGAGCTTTCTGGTATATCTGCTGGTATTCTGTCGAGCTCATTGATATATCAAGGTGAACGGTATTCCAACTCCTCTTTTTTAGACTATGAGCTATGTCGTTGGCAACACTATGTTGTTAGCATGACTATGTGTTGGTTCATGGTTATGGTTATTGCGTTACACCACTCATACTGCCCAACTCCATTCCCATTCACGTTTTTTCGCATATTATCTGCGGGTGTTAATAAATTTGTGGTTAATACAGTTCTGGTGTTAATACAGTTACAGTGTTAATACAGTTGTGGTTGTTAATACAGCTCCACTTAACCATACCACGCTTTCTCCCACGCTCATACACAGTGAACCACGCTGCCATACCACGCTTGCTCCCGTGCTCATACACAGTGAACCACGCTCCCATACCACGCTTGCTCCCGCACTGGTGTAACATTGCACATTAACCCAGTAAGCCTTTTCATCTCATATAACTCCACCCCTCCGCCTTGGTTAAATGTTGCCTCCATATCACAGGTAATAGTGCCTAACTCCACCAGCGGAAGCAGAGGAGTCGCTCCACGAAGATTACAAGATTGGTGTCAGATATGCGCATTTGATGTAATATTAGGTTCATGAGCTACAGTGCAGTTAATGTGACAGCATCAGGACTAGAATGGCTTCCATGCACTAGCATCATCTACCCCTCAAATATTTGGGAATCGAGTTATATAAATTTAAGTGTAATTATCTATTTTTTGGTACGCTGACTGTTAAAGAGATTTGAAATATTTTGAGAATGCCTAGCTGCTCAATGTTTTATATTTTCATTAAAGACAAAGATAGTACATGGAGAGAATGCCCTTTTGAAATGTAATTTAAAAAAAATACCACCAAAAGTACAATTTCACTATATATTGGCAGAATTATTTTTCTATCAGCAAAAGTAATTTTTTTTTACAGAATGCATTCAATCATATCCATGGTGAGAATAGTTCTCGCTAGCAAGGAGAAATTTCCTGAATTGTCACAGATGATAATACACACCCTCATTTTCAATGAGTTGCGGAAAGGAGTGTGTGTCAGAGACAGAGACAATGAACCAGTACAGCCTACCTCAGACAAATAACTCGTCATTTGGGAAAAAAAGAATAGCAAAGCTTATGCATTAATCGCAGCATCTGTAAATGAAGAGGTGAGTCACCATATTTCGTCATTTTCAACTGCCTTTGAAGCCATACAAAAGCTTAAAGAACTCTATGACTCACATTCTACACTTGAAGTTGTTCAACTCATGATTAAACTCTTCACTCTTGAACTGCAAAATAATGATCCTCTTGCTCTTGCATCTGAAGTAAAGTCTATAATGCATGATATCAAATCCACTAAGGTTGAATTGGAAATTCCTCTTATCGCTTTTCTCAAGGCACTTTATCCTACTTACTCCAATTATCTTGAGTCATTGTAAGCAAATGGAAATCTCAAAGATATCACCTTTGACTCTCATGTGAAAAAGTTTGCTGAAAGAGAGAAAGCTTTTGGAAAGAAGACAGCCCCTGAATCTTCTGAAGAGGTTGTGTGTCTTGCTCGTAAATAAAAGCATCCTACTCAAGATTCTTCAAGAGGAAGAGGCGGTCGAAGAGGAAGAGGAAGATATTTCAGAGGCAGGGGGGGCAGACATTCTCAAGGAGAAAAGGCAGATTTGCACTGCATTCGTTGCAAAAGAAATGGATCACATGATGCCTCTACATGCAAGCTACCATGGGAAAAAATTGAGCAGAAAAGAAACCAACAGAAAGGTAAAACTAATGATACAGACAAAGGTAAAGCACCTGAATCCGCTAACTATGTTGTGGCACAATGTAACATTGGAGTAAATGAAGATTTATTTAATGCTTCACTTGCTTCTTGGAAAAATGATTGGTTGCTTGATTCAGGAGAAACCTGCCACATGACTCATAGAAAAGATTTTTTTTGAAGATTTCACTGACAATGTTGATGGAGCAGTATAATTTGCAGACCAATCAAAAATCAAGCCATAAGGGCTTGGCACAATCAGGCTTAAACTGCCTACTCTTCCAGACTTTCTTCTGCATCATGTTCTATATCTCCCACAGCTCAAGAGAAGCTTGCTATCCTTGTTCCACATCTGCCAGCAAGGTCACTCCATTCATATTTTTGATGGAAAGCTTGAGGTAAGAAAAGCATCTGACCACTCACTTGTCATGAGGGGAATAGAAGAAGAAAGGCGTCTAAAGTTGCAAGGAACCTCTGCTCGTGCACAAAATTTATGATACAATTATCATCATGAAGAAGGTACACTTCCATCAAGTTTATTATGGCATGCTAGATTTGGACATTTGAACTATGATAGCCTCCGCTTGTTGAAGAAAAATGGTGTTGCTGGTTTGCCTACAATTCCTAGGAAATTTAAGCAATGTGATGCTTGTATTCTAGGAAAGAATAGCAAACAGTCTTTTCATGATTCACATTCAAGAGCACATAGAAAACTTGAACTCATTCATTCAGATTTATGTGGTCCAATGCCTGTTCCTTCTGCAAATGGAAATAAATATGTGATGACATTTATTGATGACTACACTAGAATTTGTTGGGTTTATATATTGAAGAACAAATCTGATGCTTTTCAAACATTCAAGAATTTTCATAAATGGATTGAAAATGATGCACAATCTCATATTAGGTATATTCGCACTAATAATGGAAAAGAATACACATCAAATGAATTTGAAAACTATCTTCGCCAACATGGGATCAAACATCAAACAATTGTGCCTTATAATCCCCAACAGAATGGTGTAGCTGAAAGAATGAATAGGACAATCTTAAATATGGTACGATCCATGTTGTTCTTCAAAAATGTAAAGATAATGTTTTGGGCTGATGTTGTTCTATGTGCTGCATATATAAAGAATAGATGTCCATCTAATGCTATTAGAAACAAGACTCCTTATGAAATGTCGTATGGACATGTTCCTTCGGTAAAGCATCTCAGGGTCTTTGGTTCCACCTATTATGCCTTGATACCAAAGGTACATAGAAACAAACTTGGTGCTAGAAGTCGTAAGTGTATCTTCCTGGGGTATTCAAACACCTCCAAAGCATACCGTCTCTATGATGAAGTAAATAAAAAAAAAATTGTATCTAGAGATGTAATTTTTCTTGAATCATCCAAAACTGACAATGTTGTTGAGCGGCAACTTGATCGCTTGGATAGATTTGCAAAAGAAAAATCATTTCAAGAATTTGATAATCAAATTCCACATCTTGAAGGGGGGATTCCTATACTAGAGCAACATGTGGAATCTTCTTCTGAATAACACTCTCCCCCGCATGAAACTCCAACAACAGATGATGCTTTAAGTGATGTGATTAATAGAATTGGGAGACTCAATCTTGATTCAGTCCCAACTCAATCAACGAAGCAACCTGGACCATTTGAGAAAGGTCCCCCAAAGTGGCCAACAAAGACACTTGAAAGTGTTCATCCTTATGAGGTTGGAAAGACAGGAACTAGAAATTCAAACCAGCAAAATGGAGGTGATGTGGATGACTCTAATTCACCTGTTGATATGGATGTTTCTTATGATTGTGAATTGAACTTGTTTACAAATTTTGAACCAACTTTCTTCAAAGAAGCTTCTTCTCATGATGAATGGAAAGAAGCTATGCAAAAAGAGTATGATGCCCTCATAAAGAACGGAACTTGGAAGCTGGTTGATCCTCCATTAGGAACCAAACCAATTCGCTGCAAGTGGGTCTACAAGAACAAGTATAAAGTTGATGGCTCACTTGACAAGCACAAAGCTAGGATTGTGGCAAAAGGTTTTTCACAGAAGGAAGGGGTCGATTATGAGGAGACTTTTTCCCCCACAACATAATGGGCTACCATCCGAACACTCTTTGCACTAGCAGCTCAGAACGGTTGGAAATTCCATCAAATGGATGTAAAAACTGCTTTCTTAAATGGAGATCTAAAAGAGAATGTTTTTATGTCTCAGCCTGAAGGATTTGCTGTGAAAGGACATGAACATAAAGTATGCAAACTTGTGAAATCCTTGTATGGCCTCAAACAAGTACCGCGAGCCTGGTATGAAAAACTAACTGATCATCTTCTGAAACTCAATTTCAAACATTATGATCTTGATTATGCAACTTTATTTGTCAAGAAAGTTGGCAAAATAGTTTTATATCTTCTGGTATATGTAGATGATCTTTTGATGATGGGGAACAATGAAAGCTACATTGCATCCATAAAGAAGCAATTGGGGAAAAGTTTTGAAATGACTGATTTGGGCTATGTTCATTACTATCTTGGCATTGAAGTAACCCAACATCTGAAGTCCATATTTCTTTCTCAAAAGAAATACATTGGAGATCTGTTGAACAGGTTTGGCATGACAGAATGCAATCCTCTTACTACTCCAATGGAACAAAACTTAAAGCTCACATCTATTGAAGGAAAAGAATTTGAGGATGCAACAAAGTATAGACAGCTTGTAGGAAGTCTCAACTACCTAACTACTACCAGACCAGACATTTCGTTTGTTGTTGGAATCCTCTCTAGGTTTATGCAAAAGCCTTGTGAGGGACATTGGTCTGATGCAAAAAGAGTTCTAAGGTACTTGAAGGGAACTCAAGACTTTGGAATCAAGTATACACAGGTGGACGACTTCAGCTTGATTGGATACTCTGATTCAGACTTTGATGGAGACAAAGAAACTGGGGTATCTACTTCAGGATATGCTATGAGTCTTGGATCAAGAGTTGTCTCCTTGAGATCACGCAAACAATCAGTTCCAGCAGATTCCACAACAGAAGCAGAATATGTGGCAGCAGCTGAAGCAACAAAAGAAATTGTGTCGCTCAAGAAAATTCTTGAAGATTTGCAGGTAAAACAAGTACAATCAACTCCACTCATGATTGACAATACCTCTGCAATAAAGTTGGTCAAGAACCCAAAGTTCCATGATCGAACAAAGCACATCAATACTAAATATCATCTAATTTGATATCATGTTGAGGCCAAAACAATCCATCTTCGTCATTGTTCCACTAATGAGCAAATTTCAGACATCTTCACCAAAGCGCTTGGAAGAGAAAAGCTTGAACGATTCAGAATGATGCTTGGACTCACCAACAACCCTTCAGATTAAGGGGATGAATGTTGACATATAATCCTCATGATTGGGTGAATATAATGTAAGTAGATAAGTAAATAATATGAACAATCATCGAGAGATGAAGTGAACAGTCTCTCCCTCATGTATATAATGAAGACCTACCTGAAGGAATAAACATGAATCAATTTTTGGTTGAGGAGTTACTGCCTAGTCTGACATTTACTATCCTTTTTCCCTCTCATTTATCTTTTTGTGACCATTTTGTAGTAGTTTCAACCTAATCAAGGTCATCTAAGATTTACTCAAGCATGTAAAAGGTATTAATAATCCATGTTTTAGAATTTGTTGTTTCTTTGTGAATTATAATGAAAAAATCTCTACAACTATAAAATTTTGATCATTCCATAGCTAATATTGGATTTTGCATCCATCTCCATGGTTATACAAGTTTCATTGCACCAATGAGGAAATTAAAGGTACCTGAAGATGACAGATGTTTCCCACATGAATGTCCACCTATTGGCTTGACATGAAAAATTATAGAGATTGACAGATCTAAAAGTCAAACTCAGGTTATGACGATGCAATAGTCAAGCGAAGATCAACAGAAGATCATGACGAGATCAAGCAAGCGTGGAGAAGACTTGTTCAATTGAGAAGAAATTTTCAAGAAGGATCCTTCATTATTTTCTCTTCCAGTAGAAAATCATGAGAAGATAGAGTTTTAATTTAAGTTTACCTCTTAGATGGAAGATCATTTTAATTTCCTATTGGTAAAGAACTATTAGAATCGTTTGATAAATAATTGTATAAAATACGTGAGGCAAAACCAAAAAGATAGCTAAGATGATCATTGTTTATTTTAGTTTTTGCAAAAAAAAATTAAAGAAACATCTATGGATTAATAGAATACTTTGTTCTTCAATGCATGGTTGAGAAATATTTGATCAGTGACAGACTTACGCTCACGAGAGGGCCCCTTGGAGAGTTGTAAGGATAGTTATTTTTTGTTAGTTTTTGTTTATATTGATAGATAGTTTGCATTCATTTCACAATTCTGTATAGTTTTCCTTATGTTACTTAGACTAGTTACATTTATGTTGTGTTTTAATCACCTATTGTTTTGTTTCCATAGCATCCATAAACGAAAATACTAAAAAGATGTATTTCTAGCATGCATTTCATTCAAGCAATTTAATTTTATAACTCAATTAAATTCGTGGATAATGAGAGATGGTTTTTTAGAGCTATTAGTGCACATTTGTAATCACTTGAAGTTACAAGTTTTTGTTTAATTTATTTTCCTTCTACAATAAATTAGCATTAGTATTCATTTTCTGCAGATAGAGTTAAATTTCATTTTTCCCGATAGAGTTAAGTTTCCTTTTCTACAATTAGTGTTAAGATTTATTTTCTGCAATTTAGCATTAGTATTTCCCTTATGCAATCAGACATAAAATTTCAATTATGTAATTAGAATAAGTTGAGACTTCAAGTCTTAGATTAGTTTTCAAATTCAATTTGGTATTTGGTTTTGATGTAGCTTTAATGGAGAGAACATGTGTGTGACAACTCTTTAATTTCATTTAACATTTATCCACACTTAGATCAATTTCATTTCAAGATATAATTCCTAGTATATATGTTGCACATACATCTCATAAGTACACGAACCTTGGTTTTCTTGGGTTGTGTTATATTCTTTCCACGATTAGTGGGGGGGTCACAGTGTTATGAGGAATTTGGTATCTATGGATAAATACTAATTCCCTAGATAAGTAGCCATATTTAGAACAACTATATAAAGCACTTTAACCTTTTTCTATAAACAATAGATAAGACAAAGAGAATGAGAGGACCTACTTGTACTTTCGCTTTCCCTTTATCTCCTTTGTATTGGTCCTGTCACTCCTTCCCGTACTTAACATGCTTGAGAAGTACCTGTAAACATCAACAAAAGAAAATTAACCAATCAAAGCAAAATATCTATTGATTACAAGTAAATGGAATCAGATACATTCACACATATAAGCATCATATATCAACATAAGCATATGGACAAAGGTGTAAATACTTTATTGAATAGCAGGAAGAATTACAACCATGAAGCATGATTCGAAGTCACTCCTCCAGCTTTGGTTCCATCCACACCACATTATAAGCATGAAATTTTGGTAGCATAACAACACTTACAATAGTCTCAATTCTCAAACTAACATTATCTCCTTACAATTCATCAAATTCCATCCCTTGATCACTTAGATGAGTGCTCAATTTATAGGAAGATGGAGTAGTTTTTGTCATCAATGAGGGTATTGAATGGCCTTCCATACTTAGAATTAGTTCCATGGAGGAAGTGATGAGAGGATAGGAGGTATCTTAACTCATTCCTCATCCATTTTCGAGCTCATAGGAGATGATAAGTGTGGGAATCTTATAGAAGGCTCCAAAATATAAGAATATTCCCCAAACCCTATGTGAATTTCACTCAAACTCGCCCAATGTAGGTCAAATAGGGTCTAAGTGCTCTGCAGAGCACCTTGGCATGGACTTAACTACTCTGCAGCTCACCCTTGCATGGGCCTACCTGCGCTGGTCCCTTTAGAAGTCATTTCAGGATGTCTTCAGGCCATGAAACTGTTTGGGAAGGAGGCATTCAAAAGGTTGACTTGTTTATGGTATGTAGCAACTAAAATTAGGGTTTGATGAGCCCTAAAACACTGATCTGGATGATGGGAGTGATGTTCCCAAATGGATCTGTAACAGCTTCCCCCTAAAGCATGAAGTCCAAAATATAAATGTCGAATGAAATTCTTTACGATGTGATGAGGAGGTTCCGAAGTGGTTGGTGAGCTACATCGATTACAATACATAATATCATAATATTTTGATTTTTTCTCATGAATTGCTGATGGAAGGCATACCCATGCTCATCATATAAACTTTCATTACAAGCACATAGACAGTCGTCTACAGATATAGACCCATGATCGGAATGACCGTCAATGTAAAGCCATTGTACAGATGATTTGGTGCATTTCTTGAAATCACAGCCCAGATAGATGAAACTAGATCTGGGGTCTTCTATCTCGTTCAATCATTCACTCAAGAACTAGTCTAACCATGTGAATATATGATCTGAAGTCAAACATGGGAAGACATCATCTGATTACCAGCCAATGATGTAAGTTGTTAACAGACGCGAGAGAAATCACCGATAATGATAATGATCCTCAAGGTACTACAATACATTCTGCATGGTGTGAATGGATGTTTTGATGTCAAACACCATACAAAGTCTTTCAGTCGAAGGCCAATGATGTCAACCTATCGCCGGAAGCGAGAAACTTGCCATTGATGCATGCAAACCTCAAGGTAATGGAAGGGTGTTCCTAAGTCAACTTCTTGGATAATGAGTTGATGTCAACAAGAAGCGACTTGTCATGGGAGGGCCTTGATGTATCCCACATCAACGACACGAAACAAGTGTAATGATTTTGGATACGGAATTTGACTGACAACATAAGGTTTAGGAATGGCAGGCATGAAAATGAAGGTTTATGAGTATTGCAAAGGATGAATTTTGACTGAATGACTTCTCTTGAACATGTCGGCGACAATGAAATGATTTGGTAGCATTGACCCAAAACAAAGTGATGGATGGTATGATAGCCATCAAGCTGATAACCCAACCCAAATAGTCATGATGATGAAGTGAAAGTGTCATGTTCAAGAGCGACCTGCTACCAAAAGTGGCTTACCCCTTTTTCCATTTTCCCCAGTCATTGCTAATCAGTACCTCTTTATTTTTTATCAAGCTTGAGGAGGATAACATATGCTTGTTGTATAATTCCACCCTTCAGGTGAATCCATCGCTATGTGATGTTTTAACAAGTCTAGCAAAGGTGAAACTCGGTATTGTCATGATGGACAAGTTTGTCGCTATTTGATGTTTTAACGAGTTTAACGACAATGATAACTTGGTTCTTTTCATGTTTAGAGAGTTTGAAAAGGGAGAAAAAGAAAACTCCACAAGTTCTTTTTCATTGATTTGTCTCTTAAGTCTAAAAAGGCATAAAACAATACAGAGAACCTATTGACCATGTTCGGTCAACGTATTTCTTTTTTGTAAACCATCTATCTCAGCCTGAAAAAGGGTTAAACTTATACTAAGTATATGTCATTTCCAATCTGTTAGCGAGCTGAAAAGGACAAGTGCTCGACAATGTTTTCATATTTCGAGAGTCTGAAAAGAGCTTAAAGAGAACTCCACTTTGAGGAATGAGTGGTGTCTAGGATTGCAACTGGTTCCGGTGATGTTGGAACTTCTCAAAACATGTTGATTTATGTGAAGAGGCTAGATAATAAGACTACTCATTGCAACTGTTCCTCAAAAAGGGTAAAACAACCAAGTGAAAGCGTATGATCGGCCAAGCAGATAGTGATGATGGAAGGAGAAAAACTAAGGCTCATCTGATGGAAAAGGCTAATAAAATGGCAATCACGAGGGTTAAAATGGAAATGGGTTCATTTTTACACAAGCTTGAAATGAAAAACTATGCTTGGATTCAGTTTCACTTTTAGATAAGCTTGAAATGAAGAACTATGTTTGAATTCAGTTTCATTTTTACATAAGCTTGAATCATGAAAAACTATGCTTGAGATTGGTTTACATGCCCCCAGCATGATGACTTGATTCTAGGTGCATGCCCCCCAAGTTTCAATGCATTCACCTAAGTGGACTACTCATGGCTATGAGGTGGATGGAATGAAGGTTTATATACGAGATCAAGTGAAAGGCTCAACTTGGATTTTACGAGATCTACTCAAAGATTCGACTTGGAACATTTCTCCAGGGGACCTTGTTTCATTTTTTAAAGAGCTTGACACAAGACAAGGAACTCTGCTCATACCCTTTGTTTCATTTTTTAACGAGGTTGACACAATACGAGGAACTATCCTCACCTTTTTTCACGACCCATAAGAGGTCATGACTTCAAAGAGATTCTCATCAGATGGGAGACAATGCTCTGGAAGGAGAGATCTGGTTCCAATGCCCCTAGGTCATAATGTACAACATCACGGAATTGATCATTCATTGATGTAGGCATGGAACAGGTTACCACATAATTAACCCATGGTGAGGAAGATACCACTGGGACAAAAGGACCATTTAGGGAAGATGGTTGACTAGAAGCCATATTTGGACTAGGAAATGAAAGTTGGTCCACGGCGACAATTCTGCCTTCATGCGGGAAACACATCACTCGAAAGAGTGTTGAAACAATAGCTCCTATGTCATAAACATAGTCATGCCCAAGAAGTAAATTGTAATCTAAAGGGCCTGGGACTACCATCATATTGAGATAAACAATTTTTGCTCCCAAAGTAATAGGCATCTGAGGAAGGATCCCTAATGGTTGACTGGTTCCTTTGTTAAAGTCCAACAGACTTTGGGTAACAGGCACAAGCGGAGACGAATCGAGCGCTTTCCAAGCACTGGAGGAAAGGATACTCACAAATACACCTTCATCTATAATAGTGCCAGGTACAATCATATTACAAACTTGTACTATGATCTAGAAAGGAACATAAGAAGAAAGATGACATCTTTCCAGTCGATTCCAATCAAAGGAAGTGACCAGACTACTTGGAGGAGGTACCATAGAAATGGGAGAATTATCCCCTTGAGTTATGAGAACAAGAGGATTTTCCTCCTGTCTTGATGGAACATGAGGGTTTCCTCCAAGCTCATTGGAATCTGAAGAAACGAAAAGAACCTGAGTGGTATCATATTCACTCTCTTCGGGAAAGGTATGATTAACTGAAGGTGAAATCAGGTCAACTATTTCCTCGACCTGTGATTGGTCAAGTATAGACTAATGGGATTCACATTCAGAGAGAGTGGGTTTGACCGGCAGTTGATTTGGGTCAATCACTTTATCAACTAGTGAAGGATTAAGGGATAGTCTCCTGTAACCAGATGGAAGTCGCTGCGGTGAAGCAGGACAGTTATCCAACACTTTTTTGGCTTCATCCAGATAGGGACAAAGGTGAATGGGGTGATTCCCTTCACATAACCTACAAGGAAACTTAACTTTACCATTCTTTCCATGAACTTTAATACCACTAGTTGATGGTGTGTCACCAGCATGATCTCCAGAAGTTGATGACACAGGATGATGTGAATGAGAAGACCATTCTTCTAAGATCTGAGGAATATCAGGGCAATTTTGAAGAAGATGGTCTCCCATAAAAAGTGTGCATGTATATCGAACTCTGTGAGGCTTACCGGATGGTTTCTCATCAAAAGTTGTATTCAAAGCAATGGTTGCTTGGTTTCTCCCCTGCTGAATTTTCTTCTTCTTCTTCTTCTTCCCTTTCTTCTTCTTCTTGGCCACCTGGTTACTAGTACCAATACTTTCACCAAGCGAAGAGGAATAAGGGGAGGAAGAAAAAATCGAGGAAGAAGGCAAAGGGTCAACTTTAGGATCAACTGGAGGTTGATTATGTCCAGTTGGAGGAGTACTCGATTGCGGAGAAATCACGACATTTTGAACCAAGGAGGTTGAAAAAAAACATATTGGCAAGCCAGTGGTAAGTCTCAGAAGGGACAATGTAGCCATATAAGGAGCACCAATATTTCTGAAAGGAGGAAAAGGACTAGGATTCCCATCAAAAATAATTCCTTGTTCGGTGGACTCCAGATTTTTTGCCATATGTCTCAACCTAAGATCAACTAAGGAGTGAGAGTGGAGGACGTTATCCATGGTCAATTAAATTTATTTTAATCAAAATAACAAAACAAAACAAAAGAGGGATGATCTAGGCAAAAGGATTACCAAGTAACTGTGAACTATAGAATACCTCCCGGCGAACTGAGAAGTACAGGAAGGCAATCTCCCCGAATGTTGTGTTCGGTGTATCACAATGTACAAGGTGACTGACTCAGTTACCTAAGGATGGATAGAAACCTAGTGTTGTCCTCCCATATGTACCCAAAAATATGTGGAGGCCCAATCCGTATTAACGCTATCTAATGCGAAACCGCATAGTGAGAGCATTCCCATATACTTTATGTACTGTAACACCGCCCTATATACCCGAACGTATGTGGATGAGCTACGATGTACTCACGTACGTGGAATGAGGTATCACACTCGGGATGTATCACAAACAAGTTAGTGACAGTTGCTATGTTTTACACCGTCGGAACATGTCTCTAGCCTAAAACCTCTAAATGTTTTGCGTTAGGTGATAATGCTCCATTAGGTTAATTCAGATGAATTTTAACTTGATCTTCTTAACAATTTGCCTTTCAAGGTTCACCACGTGATGTATGTTTGCAGTTAATAGAATGCAACTAATGTGATAAGCATTATTTTCATTCAATTTTAACAATGAAAACCTTAGCTAATAGGATAGAGAAATTAGATTCTTGTAATCAAGAACAAAGAACACATCTAATGCAATTTCCCTAAACTATTCCTATGAGCACAGACAAACTTTTTCAATGCACATTGCAAGTTTTTCTTTTCAATTCCCTTAACGTTATGATGAACAAAAGGAAACTAATGCACATACAATCAATCAATATTTTTACAAGAACAAAGACTTTACGACAGTTCTGTTTCGAAGGAAAAGAAGACTTTTATGACAATTTCTTTCGAACAAAGATTAATTGACTATAATCTAACTTTGACGATGAATCAATAATGACAAAGAAATCATTTAAGAAACATTAATCAATCAAGTCAAAGTAGGGCTAGAAAAGGAGATACAATCTTGATTTCAGAGACATGACACTCATTGATCATTCAGCAAGCAATCAAACAAAAGAAATTTGGTGAAAAACCCTATCCAAAGGTGGAAAACTGACCCAAGGAGGATCAGTGCAGCCCTGAATGGGAGACAGTGCACTTCAGAGCACTGTCCCTAAGCCAAGGGTGCTCTACAACGCACTGTGTCCCTCACAAGCCTACGCTAGTGACAGTAAGCCATTTCAAGAGGCAACTAAACACAGTTTTTGACCAAAATTCACTTCAACAAGGCTGAAATACAATCAATGAAAGGAAGTAAGGTCTGCTAGAGTGTCCTAGGATGTGGATAAGCTACTTGGAATGATGATCGTTCCCCAGTGGAGTCACCAATTTGTTATGAAGAATTTGGTATCTACGGATAAATACTAATTCCCTAGATAAGTAGCCATATCTAGAACAATAGTTTAAAGCACTTTAACCTTTTTCTATAAATAATAGATAAGACAAAGAGAATGAGAGGACCTACTTGTACTTTCTCTTTCCTCTTGTCTCCTTTGTATCGGTCCTGTCGCTCCTTCCCGTACTTAACACGCTTCAGAAGCACTTGTAAACATCAACAGAAAACAAAGAACCAATCAAAGCAAAAGATCTATTGATTACAAGTAAATGGAATTAGATACATTCACACATATAAGCATCATATATCAAGATAAGCATATGGAAAAAGGTGTAAATACTTTGTTGAATAGCAGGAAGAATTACAACCATGAAGCATGATTCAAAGTCATTCCTCCAGATTTGGTTCTATCCACATCACATCATAAGCATGACATTTCGGCAACATAACGACACTTACTCAAACTAACATTATCTCCGTACAATTCATCAAATTCCAGCCCTTGATCACTTAGATGAGTGCTCAATTTATAGGAAGATGGAGGAGGTTTTGTCATCAATGAGGGTATTGAATGGCCTTCCATACTTAGAATTAGTTCCATGGAGGAAGGGATGAGAGGATAGGAGGTATCTTAACTCATTCCTCATCCATTTTCGAGCTCATAGGAGATGATAAGTGTGGGAATCTTCTAGAAGGCTCTAGAAGATAAGAATATTCCCCAAACCCTATGTGAATTTTGCTCAAACTCACCCAGCGCAGGTCAAAGAGGGCCTAAGTGCTCTGCAGAGCACCCTGGCATGGACTTAACTACTCTGCAGCGCACCCTTGCATGGGCCTACCTACGCTAGTCCCTCTAGAGGTCATTTCAGGATGTCTTCAGGCCATGAAACTGTCTGGGAAGGAGGCATTCAAAAGGTTGACTTGTTTAGGGAATGTAGCAACTAAAATTAGGGTTTGATGAGCCCTAAAACACTGATATGGATGATGGAAGTGATGTGCCCAAATGGATCTGTAACACAAAGGGGGGGTGGCAACCCCCCTGTCAAGGGGTATGTAGGGGTCCCCCCTGCATGGGGTCCTTTGGACCCTATATTGCCTGTGGTTTTGTGCATGGTTTTTGCACATGGTTTTTGGTGCGATGGTTTTCAGTCCATGGTATTTTGTAGATCTAGTCACAGGAACTATTGTTATGTTCTAATCCAGGGTTAATGGATTAGGGTTTATGGATGCTTCGGCATGTATATATATGTATTGTAACATTGAAAGGAACATAATGAAAAAAAACAATCGTGTAGTCTCGGTTTTGGAATCCAGGGGAAAATATACGTGTATATTTGTTTTATGTGTTATGGTCTCGCCATTATTTATTTTCTGTTTTAAGAATTCGTATGCAAGTAATTTTTGTACGGAGTTAAAACCTACATTTTGGTACCAGAGATAAAATTTCAATTATGTAATTAGAATAAGTTGAGACTTCAAGTCTTAGATTAATTTTCAAATTCAATTTGGTATTTGATTTTGATGTAGCTTTAATGGAGAGAACATGTGTGTGACAACTCTTTAATTTCATTTAACTTTATGTGTTAAGGTCTCGCCATTGTTTATTTTCTATTTTTAGAATTCGTATGCAGGTAATTTATATACGGGGTTAAAACCTACATTTTGGTATCAGAGATAAAATTTCAGTTATGTAATTAGAATAAGTTGAGACTTCAAGTCTTAGATTAATTTTCAAATTCATTTTGGTATTTGGTTTTGATGTAGCTTTAATGGCAAGAACATGTGCATGACAACTATTTAATTTCATTTAACATTTATCCACACTTCGGTCAATTTCATTTCAACATATAATTCCTAGTATATATGGTGCGCATACATCTCATAAGTACACGAACCTTGGTTAACAATTAATGAAATAATTTAAGGACAATTAAATTACCCAACACCTAGTATGGATAGATGAAGGGATTAGCCATGAAATAGAAATCAACAAAACGAATCAAGGTCGCCCTCAAAAAAGGGTGATCCGGGAAAGAGAATGTTATGAAACCAGCTCACAAAAAGATAGAAAAGATAGATCAACTTCTTAGAAATTAGCCTCTTCGAGGGGGAAACCTCCTTTACATTACACAAATGAAAAATCCTTGGATGATACAAATGACAATACCTCCTTTCTATATATAGGAGTCTAAGGGGTCATAATATAATCAAAGCCAACATAACAATAATAATGTAAGGGCACAACAATAACAATGGTGGGATTCTATGGGGCACAATAATAACAATATTGGGACTACATGGGCACAACAATATAATAAGGGGGTTGCACTAATAACAATAAGGGGTTACACTAGTATTATAGGGACCTAACATGCCCCTCTCCTTCAAAAAGTGTTGTCCTCAATGCTTGAGTAGTTTTGGATGCTTCTGTATAAAATTATCGTCCTTCCATGTGGAATCTTCAGTCGGTAAGTTCTTGCACTTGATGAGATAAATTGAAATTGATCGATTTCATAGTTGTCGGATTCTTGTTTCCATGACTGCTTTAGGTTCCAATATGATTTTTCCTTCCTCGTCAAGTTCTGAAAATATTGTTTAAATTGGGAGCTTGTCACCTATAACCTTATTTAAGCATGAAACATGGAAAACTGTGGGCATTCGGGAATATGTAGGAAGCTCCAATTTGTATGCCATAGTACCAATCTTTTGCATCACCTTGTTAGCTTGCAAGAGGGACACTTGTTTGCATGGTTGTATTCGTAAAAATACCCAATCGCCTACATCAAAACTTCTTTCACTGTGATGTTGATCTACCTATTGCTTCACTCAATTCTGCACCAAATTGGGGTTATCCTTTAAAAGATGGAGAACTTGTTGTTGATGCTCGATGTGATCATTCACTGCTTGAACCTTTTTGTTCTTGATATGTCCTTCTATCTTGAGATTTTTAGGGGTGGTAATTCTTTCCAATGCATTACAAGATATGGTCGGATTCATTTCTTGATGCTCGATGTGATCTTTCACTTTTTGAACCTTTTTCTTCTTGATATGTCCTTCTATCTTGCGAGTTTGAGGAGTGGTGATTCTTGCCAATGCTTTACAAGATATGGTCAGATTCATTTCTTCTTTCTCTAGGGTTGGTTCCTTGTGTATATCCTATTATTTTGACGTTTATTGATCCTTTTCTTCCTCCTCTTCACAATCTATGTAAAATAATTTCTTCTCAGCACACTTATTACCTTTAGTGTATTTTCTATCACAACTGTAACAAAGCCCTTTTTCTGTTTTTTCTTCAAATTGTTGTGGTGTAAACCTTGTAGATTGTGGAAGGCTAGGAGAAAAAACACTTCCATATTTATAGTTGTGAGTGGTAGGATTCCTTGTTTCCATAATTATGCTTTCAACTTTTCTTGCCAACTTGAATTCCTTCTCCAATGAATCAGGTTCCCAAAGATCAACCTCATGTTGAATGTTGTCCTTTAAACTCCCTGTGAAGACAGCAAACCTTTGCTTCTCTAGAATATCATTTACCCTTATATTCAATTTTTGGAAGTCCTCAATGTGCTCTTCCATTGAACCCTTTTGTTTGAGATTTATCAATTGGCTTAATAAGGTGTTTCTCTTTGTATCCTCATAATGTGCTATCATTTCCTCTGTGAAAATTGACCAAGTCGCAAGTGGCTTACGAGAACAAATCGCTTTATACCATACAAATTGATTTGGTTCTAAATACAAAGATGCAATATGTTCCTTTTGTAACAGTTGTACATCATGTAGATCAAAATATTGCTCCATCTATAGTATCCAATTTACCAGTTCATTGCCATCAAACTTACTCATATCACTTTTTCTTGATTTTAGGAGCTCTATCTTGAATATGTTGTATCTATTCAATTTTGATTCTCTAAGGTCTAAAATTGCGACCTCTAGTATCCCTCTATGTCCTCTTTCCAATGCCACCAATCTGATCAAAATTAGATTCTCCAAGAAAGAGTTATGCATAATCTCCCAAGATGACCTGATTATATAATTTTTCAGTGGATCAAACTTTTACGAAGTGACATGTGTCACTGTTTTGACCTTCATACCTAAAACTGATACACAAAAAACTACAGGCCATCCCCATTCAGTAAATTCTAACTAAATTTCAATCTAATGCTTAGAAAGAAAGTTATGACGATTTTCCCCAGGTTGCATGTTTGAGATATAATTCAGGATCCTACAAAAACCCCAACTTCCTTGGATCATATCTCCAAAAATATAGCGAGAAAAGATCTGAAACTCCGACTCCAGGTTTAGACAGACTTCGGCTCAAATGGGGTTTTTTTTTAGCTTCTGAAACATCTCAGAAAAAATGTATAACAAAAATTCCACGATGACCTATTTGGAGTAGTGAAACCCTAGAATCCAAAGCTCTCATACCAAATGTTATGAAACCAACTCACAAAAAGATAGAAAATATAGATAAACTTCTTAGAAATCAGCCTCTTCGAGGGGGAAATCTCCTTTACATTACACAAATGAACAATTCTTGGATGATACAAATGACAAGGCCTCCTTTCTATATATAGGAGTCTAAGGGGTCATAATATAATTAGAGCTGACATAAAAATAATAATGTAATCGCACAACAAGAACAATAGTGGGCCTCTATGGGGAAAATAATAATAATATGGGGACTACATGGGCACAACAATATAATAAGGTGGTTTCACTAATAACAATAAGGGGTTACACTAGTAGTACAGGAACCTAACAGAGAAGTGGAAAACAACAAGAGGATGGGAAATCAGCAAGTAATCCCATATTTACGAAAACCTAAAGGTCCTAAAGAGATTAAAAATCCAAAAAAGGTATGACGTTCTTCCCAAAACCCTCCTCTTTGATGATAGGTATGTCATGGAATATAAGGGGTTTGGGTTTCCCCATAGAAACTTAGGTGATACAGGATCTAGTAAACCTTGGATTCTTTTGTTGCAAGAAACAAATATGGAGGAAAAGGATGTGAATAAGGCAGTGCATGTGTTCTAGAAAGGTTGTGTTAGATTATATCAAGACACAAGAGGATCGTCAAGAGGAATTGAGATTTATTGGTCGGATCTACGTTTCAAATTAGTTGACAATATCAAGTCGGAATTTTGGATATATCCCATACTTGAAAGGAAGGATACCAAAGAGAGAATCTTGATTATTAACTTTTATGTGCTTGTATTTTATGGGGAAAAATGAATTTTAGGACGCTTTCAACTTAATAAAGGTCTGGGAAGGTTTCTTGAATTGCATTATGGGAGTTTATTTCAACATAATCCTCAAATCTAATGAGAAGCAATGAAGCTCTCATGTCTGAGATCCCTTTCACGAAAGGATGGAATATCTCATCAGTGAATGGGATTTGGTGGATATTACACCCAAAATTGGGAAATTCACTTGGAAGAAAAGAAGATTTGGGGAAAATTTTATTGTAGCTCATCACGACAGATTCCTCATTCATAATAGTTGGTTCTTGAAAGTTGTGGACTCTTCTTTCTCAATTTTGGTTCAAGGTGAGTCAGATCGGTGTCTGATCTCTCTTTCTCTATCTCAATCAAAAAATCTTGGACCCACCTTTAGATATAATCTAGTCTTGCTAAATGAAGAAGGCGTTTCAAAATTAATTAAAAAATCCTAAATTTCCTTACTGAATGGCTCGCCATCTTGTGTTTAGGAATCCAAATTAAAATTGGTGAAGCAAGCCCTAAGGCAATGGCTTAAATTCAAGTATGTTCCTAGGAATTGGTCTAGCAATTAGCAGAACATCAAAGGATGATGGAAGAAAGGAAAATTGAACCTTGGAACTTAGAAAAAGAGTGGGATCTAAAAAATAAAATGTATGCAATCAGTCGTCGAGAGGAGGAGACTTGGCACTTTAAATTGTGGAGTTTATGGATTCATGTAGGGGATCAAAACACCTCTTTATGGACTCTTGAAGGCAGCTCGAGAATTTCCTCCTTTGAGGACATTGGGCAAGAATTTTATCATCATTTCTAAGTTCTAAATCAAGAAGAACAGTAGGTTGATTTGGAATTGACACAAAAGTTTCTTCAGTGCATCCCTGTGGTGGTGACAGAGTCAATCAATCAATATTTGGTAGAAATATAATAGAGGATGAAGTTTTGGAAGTCATGCAGTGCTTGGATCCTAACAAGGCCATAGGCCCAGACAATTTCTCCATAAGTTTTTACCGACAATTTTTGTCTTTGATTAAGAAATATTTATTAAGGATACTAAATAATTCGAGAGAAAAAGAAAGGTTGGGTTGCGTAATTAACTCGTCCTTCTTAGCCTTGATCCCCAAAGAAACTAATCAGGTAAACTTTTCTATATTTTCTCGCATTTCGTTGTGTAATTCTGCATACAAATTCCTGATGAAAGTCATTGCATCTAGACTAAAAAAGATGCTTCCCAGTTTAATATCCGAGAATCAAGGTGGATTCATGCAGCAATGTCAAATTCTAGACAATATCATCTTATTCCAAGAGGTGATTCATTCTATTAAGGAAGTAGGGGAAAAAGGAATGGTGATCAAATTGGACATGGCTAACACTTTTGACCAGGTGAGGCACTCCTTCCTCTTTTTAATGTTAGAGAAATTGGGATTTTGTAAGGATTTTATTAAATGGGTCAAATCTTGTATCGGTTCTCCTTGGATTGATCCATTAGTGAATGGTCGGCCATCTTCTTTTTTCAAAGCATCTCATGGGCTTCGGCAGGGGTTTCTGTTATCCCCTCTTCTTTACATCATCATGGCTGAAAGTTTAAGTACAAATTTGGAACAAGCCAAGCAAGAGGATAATGTTAAGGAGGTAATGCAATCAGTTTGTTGATGATACCCTTCTTCTAGAAAGAGCGTATAAGATAGTTGCAGTGAGATTCAAAAAGATTCAGGACTCTTATTTTCAAATTTCAGTTGGACTAGTCAACAAAAGGAAATTTCAAGTATATGGGTGGAATTGCGAAGAATCAACTCTTATTGATATTTCCAAAATATTTAAATTCCTGACAAATCCAGAATGAGGGGCCTTTAAATAATTTAGAATCCCCATTTCATTGGGAGGGACCAATGAAGAAGAATGGGAAGAGGTATTATAAAAGATGAAAAAATGTATTCAACCATGAGGAGTGCAATGGTTAACTACAATAGGGAAAGTGATTTTGATCAAGTCAGATCTTTCCTCCCTCCCAATATATCATGGGATCCGGCCATTTGGCTCCAAAAAGTATTATTCGCCAATTCAATGAATTAATGAGGAAGTTCTTGTGGCAAGGAGGAAAAAATAATGAGCCTCATTTCCAACTAATAAATTGGAAAATTGTTCGCTTACCCAAGTCAAAGGTAGGATTAGCAATAAAATACCTAGATCTAATGAATTTATCCTTCGGGGGGGTAATTGTGTGGATGCTCCTTTCAAAATCTAATGAATGGTGGAAACGATCCTTCCTGCGGAAGTATTTCCATAAAAACATAATTTTGCGTCTCGAGCATGAGTCTTAGCAGGAGCAGGGGAAAAATTTTGGAAATTGTGTGGAGAAGTTACCTCCATTATCATTGAACATCTAGGGTGGAAAGATGGAAAGAAGGCATTGATTCATCTCTGGAAAGATTGCAAATCAATTGCAGATATTTTGAAGGACAATGTTGAAGGAGAGGAGCTATTCAAGTGGATGGAGGACAAGGGACCTTGAAAGATCGACAATATCGCTTAAGTTGACAGTTATGGAAGGTGGATCGACTATTATAGTGAAAACATCCCTCCTAATCATAACAGCCACGAGATCTGACAATTGAGACTCTCAAAGGGTATGTGTCTATAATAACTGTTATCACTCTAGGAAACTCTCCTAGATTGTAAATTAGAGATGCCTAGTAACATGTAATCTTCAATATTGTTCTCTGAACTATTGGAATAAATGATGGTTTGGATCAAGTTAGATAACCATTTTAGCTATATTCTTACTCAATACATGCATGAACACCCTTAACAACATAAGGCTTTAGACCACAAATGCCCAATAGTTTGTAGATTTAATGGATAGAAAGAGAATACTGACAGTACCAGCAGATTGCGTATATAAACATATATGAATGACTAGCTACAGGTAGCAAATGAACTTACTGACTATACTGGCAGATGCATATATAATAACACATATAAATGGCTAGCTATAGGTAGCAAAGAAGCTTGCTAATCTAATATATCAAAGCAGAGATAAGATGACAGTTATCTGGCCTTACACACACAGAAAACCTGAACAAACTGTTCAAGTGCAAGCATAGAACATCATAAAGGGAATGGACATTGAACATCTAATGGCAAAAGAAGCTTATATTTATTAGGATGAAGATGAGAAGCTTGAATAAACAGAGGAGGAATAATCTCCAAAAGTTGAACCCTTGTTACATCTAGTTTTCTGCCTTTTATAGGCCCTTTACAATGCTCCTGAGCTCTCTAGAAGGCTCAGAGTCTTAACCTTGTCTGATTTGTCCCTTAACTATTTGATTCCCTCAATAGGCAGGCATGGCTCGGAGTTTTTTCTCTTTCTAACAGAGGAATAACTGCATTCAAATATTTTGGGTGCGCTGGCAGGGAGCTCTCTCTTCACAAAGATGCCCACAATCTCTTCTGTTGTTTTCGGCTGTGTCGCATTTTGTTGCTCCATGATGTATCTGATTCGGGTTGTGTTGTGTTGTAGATGCCAATGATATTTCTATTTATGGCTAGTTGGGCATGCTTTGTTGCACTGTAGATGCCTCTCGGCCTCGGTTTCTCTTCAAACTATTTAATAATGAGTGTTTTCTATTTTACACAGAAACCACTGTACTGTTGTAAACTCATGCCAATGTTTGTTCCTTTCGGACTTTAAAAGTCCTCAAAAATGATTTATTTACCCATCGGGTCCACCCTTTGGGTCGCTGTCACCTATCGCAGATGGAACGGTCCCTTTTTTCCCTTCGTATTTTTGCAATATGGCGAAAACCTTAAAAAACATGAAAAACTAGCCTTTGTGGACCTGAAAACATATATATATTTCGCCTATGAAACACATCGGGTCTGGAATTTATCGCTATCGACATTGCCAAGGTTCCTGTGTATTTCGTTAAATAACGAAATATATGGAGAATGCATTACAAAATGCTTGGTTGCGGACTTGAAAGATTATGGAATATCGTTCACAATGTTGTCAAGTCCGGCCTTATCGCATCGCACATAGGAATATGTAAAGGCCCCACCCCTTTGGTCAGCACCGATGCGATAATGCAATGCAATCTGATCGCAATCACATATCGCTATATGTAAAGGCCCTACCCCTTTGGTCTTCCCGATCTACAATCTGCTGATGTGATTTGGGCTATTGATCCGTGTATGCAATTGACGATCCTCGTTTTATCGCCGATCGCCATTGCCATCACCCCATGGTCTGCACCGATTTGCCTCCGCCAATGCAACCCGCCGATTAGATCTGGGCCATTGATCGGCCAGATCTAATGGTTGTTGTGCCTTCTCACTTTAAGCCTGTGATTTTGGAATTTTAATGGTTTTCAAGCGTTTCCTGCCTCCCGATAGTGTATTTCCTCCCCTTTAAGGGCTTTCCTCCTTCGACCATTTTGATTTTGAATGACCCTTAAGAGGATTTTGAAGAATTTTGGAGCATACTTGGATCCTTTGGGATAATTCTTAAGCCAGTTTGGAGACTTTTAGGACATATATGGATCCATTTTTGGGCCATTTGCCTCCAAGGCTAACATTGGCTCCTTCTGGGGATGAAAGCCTCCCTGTGAGGTTTCAAGAACTGCAGATCAATGCCTTTCCTATAAAAACAAAATTTAAATCTTCCTTCTTGTGTTCCATTGGGCATGGAGTCTTTTTAGCATAAAAATAAAAATTGAAAGAAAAACATATTTACAATACCAAGGCTTTAAGGCCTTAAATGAAATAGAGTTTCAAGAACCGCCCATTTACTGGGCGACCAAATGCATCTTCTCCTTCCAGATTGTGCAGGATGAATGTATTGTTGTGCCGAACTTGAGCAATGACAAAAGGACCTGTCCACAAGGGGTCAAACTTTCCATGATTACCTCTCTTTTCTTTAAATGCATCCCATTTAAGCACCCAATCACCAACTTGGAACTTGTCCACTTTTGCCTTCTTGTCAAAAGTTTCTTTGATTGCCTTCTGATGAGCCTTTGATTTCTCAACCAGCTGCTCTCTTATCTGGTGTAGTTCAACTAGGTTATTCATTCTTCTTACCATATCATTCTCTTCATCTTGTTCTTCTTGCAAGAACTTAGCCATAGGGAGGATGAGTTGGATGGGGAAAACAACATCAGCACCATAAACCAGTTTGAATGGAGAATTACCTATGGACTTTTTGATGGTAACTCGGTCAGCCCATAGTGCAAACTTCAGCTTGGAATCCCAGCTCTTTTTGTTGTCCTCTAACAACTTTTTGATTACCCTTACCAGGCTCTTGTTAGATGATTCCACTAGGCCATTTCCTTGAGGGTAATATGAGATAGAATGCACCACTTGAATGCCCATGGATTCAGTCATGTCCATCAATTCTTTTGCCTTGAACGTTGCTGCATTATCAGTGACTAGTTTGGTTGGGCAACCAAATCTAGTGAAAATATTCTCATTCAAGAACTTTATGACAACTTGATGACTGGCATTCTTAGTGGGTATAGCCACAATCCAATTGGTAAAATAATCAGTGGCTACTAAGATCCATTTGTGTTGGCCACTGGAATGTGGGTTGATCTCACCTATAAAGTCCAAGACCCACTGCTAGAAGGGACCCTTGACATGTATTGGCTTTAAGGGCAGAGATTTTAGCTGCTATCTTCCTGCAAACCTCTGACATTTGTTACAAGCTTTTACAAAAGAAAACACATCAGAGAACAAAGTAGGCCAATAATATCCAGCCCTTAAGATTTTTTGAGCTGTGGTTTTCCAATAATGATGCCCTCCACAGGTGCTAGAATGAAACTGGTGTATGACCTCCAGAGATTGTTCTTTATCTAGACACCTCAAGAGGATTCCTGATGGGTCTTTCCAATAAAGGATATTTTTATTAATGTATAATTTGGCCGATGTGAGTTTAATGGCATGATCTTGATATGAGCTAAGTCCTGGAGGGACTTCTAGCTTTTGCAAAAAATGAAATATGTTGTAATACCATTCACATGTGACTAGATTTTCAGCCAAATACTAATCCTGCTTTTGCTCTTCTGTTGCTCCCTCTCCCTACTCGTAATTTGAATTCAGACCCATAGAATTTATATCTAACAAGCTGCAATTTTCCTCAGCCATAAGTTTAGCCAAGCCCTGGCCTTTGACGAGCTTAGTGGGCTTCACCTCTATGTTAAACTCTATGAATTTTGCAATCCATTTAGCTCTCATCCCATCAATATCTGGTTGAGTTAAGACATCCTTTACTAAGGTTGAAGGTACATATGCAACTACTTTGGAATGCAGAATATAAATTCTGAATGCCTTTAAAGACTTTATGAGAGCATAAGCTTGTTTTTCAATAATTTCATACCTTAATTCAACATCCCTTAAAATTTTGCTGAAAAAGGCCACAAGCTGCTCTATGCCTTCATCATTTTTCTACAAAAAAACTGCTACAAGTGTATCATAAGAGGCAAAAGAGAAGATACAAAAGCTTCCATGATACCTTGCTTGATGGCCTCAAAAGAGCTTCTTGAAGCATTTGTCCATTTTATTTATGCTCCTTTCTTCAGCATGGAAGTGATGTGCTTTACAAGCTCTGCAAACTTTGGAATGAACCTCCTAACGAAGTTAATATTACCAATAAGAATTGAATGTCCCTTTTTGACCTTGGGATGGACAATGTTTGGATGGCTTGAACCCTGGCTGGATCAATCTTCACACCTTCTGCAGAAACAATATGTCCAAGAAGTTTGCCTTTTTCTAGAGCAAACTATGACTTCTTTGGTTTGACTGAAATTCCAAACTACCTGCACTTTAGGAAGACTTTCTTCAAATGTTGTAAATGGTCTTTGTGGCTGCTGGAGAAGACCATTATGTCATCAAGATAAATAAGGACAAACTTTTCCTTCTCTCCCACAAAGGCTATGTCCATGGCCCTCTAGAAAGTAGCCCCAACATTCATCAGTCTGAAAGGCATCTTTGAGTACATGAAAGTGCCCCAAGGAGTAGTGAAGGCGGTCTTTTCCTGATCTTCAGGGTGTACAACAATCTGATTGTAACCTGAAAATCCATCTAAGAAAGACATGACTCTAGCCCCTGAAACTCTTTGCAGCAAGTGTTCCATCTTGGGCAGGGGATAGTTATCTTTTTTAGAGCACTTGTTCAGATTTCTGAAGTCGACACAAAGTCTGATTTCTCCATTTTTCTTTCTTACCACCACAAGGTTGGCTATCCACTTTGAATACCTTAGGGGGACTATGATTTTGGCATCCAATAGTTTCTTGATTTCTTTCTCAATCAAAGGCAATAAGAGAGGGCTGATAGGTCTTAATTTTTGCCTAAAAGGTATGGTGTTCTTTTCCAATGGGATCTTATGCTGAATGATGTCTGCATCATAGGTTTTAAGATCGTTGTATTCCCAGGAAAAAATGTCAGTGAATTGCTTCATGAGGGTGCAATACTCGGAATTCTAGGCAGAGGATAGATGCGTGGACATATTTACATTTTTTGGATGGGCTAGGCTGCCTATATTATGTTTATGGATGGCAAACTCATTCTCTGTTTTGGTCACATTATAGGGCACGTAATTATGATCGAAAAGCCTCTCTAGAGGCACCAATCCTTTTGGTATGTAGTTGTTAGGCAACTGGACGATGCTTCTTTGGCCGATCTCGCTTTTTAGCTTGGGCTGGCTGCATTCTTCCATGGTTTCGTTTTCCTGATTGATGCGTGTTTCAGAAAATTCCCCAATGACTTGCAAAAACCTGTTAATTTCCTCATCGTCTTCAAAAACCCTCCAATATTTGACATTGTCAAGCAAAGACAGTCTGTATTTTACCTGAACTTCATATGTCAATTTAGGAGGCAACGGAGGAATAAACATGCTGGCAGAGACAGCAAGGGAATCGGCAAGCTGGTTCCTCATTCTTGGAATATAAGAAATGCTGAAATTGCTGAAAGAGTCCTTGAGCCTCCATACCTCATCTCTGTATGCCTTCAACCTTGGATGCTTAGCTTGGAACGTTTTATTTACCTGTTGAATAATGAGGTCTGCGTCTCCAAGCACTTTCAGGCCTTTGATACCCATTTCTTTAGCAGCGCTTAAGCCTAGAATTAAAGCTTCGTATTCCGCGATGTTGTTTGTGACCTGAAAGGCTAATTTGAAAGATAAATGAATGTATTCCTGTGTTGGGGACACAAGGACCACACCTCCCCTGCAGCTTCTTTAGAGCAAGCCCCATCAAAAAAAATATCCCAAATCTGTGGGTTTTCTTCCCCAGCGATCTGGAAAACCGGTTTCCTGAGCTGCGAATATGAAGGATACAAGCTCCAAAATCAGTGTCAATAGAATATTAGGGATGATTGGTGGGATTCTTTTAATCGCTGATTATATAAGCCAATTGCGCCTCTCCGTATAATCTCTTACTCTCACCTCCGAAAACTGTGACAGTAGCATAGGACAGATCATTTTGTAATGATCCACCTAGTCTCTTGATCCAGCCTCTAGAAAGTAACATGCCAAACTTGGGAGGTGCATTTGCTACCACAATGTCCATCATCATGCTTTTCATAGGCAGCTGAGACAAAGTGATGGCTAGGTCCTTGATTAACCCTAGACATTTCACTTTTCTAGAGTCAAAAGAAAACAGGTCATGATAAGGCTTAGTGATGTCAAGACCCAACTCATCCATGACAGCCTTAGGCATTAGATTATGGCTGGCTCCAGTGTCGAAAAGGAAATTGTGAAGGATTTTATCATGAATAGTCATAGAGACATAGAATAATGGGGAGTTGTCTTCACAGTTTTCAATCATTTGGCTGACGATAATAGCTGGATTGTCATCTTGTAGATTTACATAGTCAGTGGAGGCTTGGATGGCTTTAGGTTCAAGGACCTCGAGGATGGATCTTTTGAAGGACTCATTCTTCACTAGTTCAATCAGAGGCATAGGTATTCTTAGCTTCTGAATTTCTAATTGAAAACTGAAAGGAGAAGGGGACTTGTCGAGGCCTCTTACCTCATGAGCTGGAGCTTTGAGGATGATGGGATCCACTGCCAATTGTTCTTGCTTATTAGCTTGCGGTACTATAGGGACAACAGCTCTTTGAATATGAGTTTCCTTGGCATTATTTATTTTTGACCTTAAATTATATCTTTGCTTATCTATAGCTTGTAGAATAGCTTCACCATCCCATTCCTGGTTGATCTGGTCATTGCATAATGACTTTTCATATGCAGCTGAGGTCAAAAAGGAAGCATTGCCTTTGTCTTCTAGACAATGGATCTCATCATCTTCTTCGAACTGCTCTTCTTCCATGACTGCATTCTGAAAAGGAGCCTTCACCCTTTGGTCTTCATTTGCATTTTTGTTTCTTTGCAAAATCTGCAACTGCTCATTCGTTCTTCTATATGGATTTGGATTTGGATTTCTTGGGGAAAAGGTATTAGGCATTCTTCCTTTCCCCAGTTGCTGCTCAACCTTCAATTTAGAGATTTTAGAGGCTAATGACTCAATCATTTTGGTCATTTTATCTATCTTAGGATCAGAGGATGATGAAGACTCACCCCTCTATCTTCTTCTATCAACATTTCCCTTGAGTTTCTCTGCAGCCATGATGTTTGATTCCACTTCCAAGGTTGCATCCTACATGTCAGCCAAAGTAGCACATCACCTCTCTCTCAACAGTAGGCAGAAGTCAAAATCAAAAGCACTGGCATAGGTGAGTTTACAAGAGGTAATAGTGGGTTTTACTTTAGCTGGAATCTTGTTGTACATATGGTTAAACATTTTATTGAAATCAGACAGCAACTCACCATTTTCTCTCTTTAAGTTGCCAAACTCAGTGTGGTAATAGAGGAGGTCCTTTTTATCCCCCCAATGCTTTAGGAATGCATCATCTAAAGCTTCAATATCTGCTATAGATCTGGGGGTTAGTTCTCTGAACCATTTTCTAGCCTCTCCATCTAGGCTTTGGACAAAGACTCTCATCCACACATCATCTTCACTAATGTCCAGATTATCAGCATAGCTATAGAATGACTCAAGATGTTCTTCAACAGTAACACCTTCAGTCCCAGTGAAATTAGGCCTATACTTCTGATATTCTCCAGTAGGCATGGCATTCAAAGGAGTGGGGAGTATTAGAGGTCCATACCTAGCAGCTATGATTCTTTCCATTTTGGTAGGTGCTTGTGGACCTGCCATAGCTGTGGTAGCTAAAAGAGTACTGGCAGTCTGAATGATAGAGGGTTGAGGAGTGACTGACAGGACTAAAGGAGTATGATGGATAGGAGGTGAGGTTTCCTTTGGGCTTAAAGCAAAAGGAGAACCTAAAGAATAAGGAGATTTATGAATCTCTAAGATTTTTTCTTCACTGCTAGTATTAGATGCTATACTCTCAACATGTATTTGTTCTATTACAAGCCTTTCTTGAAGAGATATAGGAGATTGTTTAGGTTTACCTGAACCTGATGCTCCTTTCTGCAATACCTTTCTCTCTTTGATGATTTTTTCAGGATCAGGTACTGGGTCAGTGTGTAGCTTTTGAGGATTTCTTCGAGTATGACTCACAAACTAAGCCAGAACTATGAAGTGGAGTCGCCAAGAGGTTCGGCCTCCAGTAGAGTCGCCATATAGATGATTACAACCAAAAATGTGCCTAGACTGTGTCTATCATCAAAGCTGGATCTGTGTCATTTCCTAGGGAATCTGAGCTTCAGTTTCCTTTCCCCGACAATGGTGTTAATTATGTTATCACTCCAGGAAACTCTCCTAGGTTGTAAATCAGAGATGCCTGGTAACATGTAATCTTCAATATTGTTCTCTGAACTATTGGAATAAATGATGGTTTGGATCAAGTTAGATAACCATTTCAACTCTATTCTTACTCAAGACATGCATGAACACCCTTAACAACACAAGGCTTTAGACCACAAATGCCCAATAGTTTGTAGATTTAATGGATAGATGGAGAATACTGACAGTACCAGCAGATTGCATACATGAACATATATGAATGGCTAGCTACAGGTAGCAAATGAACTTACTGACTATACTGGCAGATGCATATATAATAACACATATAAATGGCTAGCTACAGGCAGCAAAGAAGCTTGCTAATCTAATATATCAAAGCAAAGATAAGATGACAGTTATATGGCCTTACACACACAGAAAACCTGAACAAACTATTCAAGTGCAAGCGTAGAACATCATAAAGGGAATGAACATTGAACATTTAATGGCAACAGAAGATTATATTTCTTAGATGAATATGAGAAGCTTGAATAAACAGAGGAGGAATAATCTCCAAAAGTTGAACCCTTGTTACATCTAGTTTTCTACCTTTTATAAGCCCTTTACAATGCTCCTGAACTCTCTAGAAGGCTCGGAGTCTTAACCTTGTCTGATTTGTCCCTTAACCGTTTGATTCCCCCAATAGGCAGGCATGGCTCTGAGGTTTTTCTCTTTCTGACAGAGGAATAACCACATTCATATATTTTGGGTGCACTGGCAGGGAGCTCTCTCTTGACAGAGATGCCCACAATCTCTTCTGTTGATTTCGGTTGTGTCGCGCTGTGCTGCTCCATGATGTATCTGATTCGGGTTGTGTTGTGCTATAGATGCCCATGATATTTCTGTTTAGGGCTAGTTGGGCATGTTTTGTTGTGCTATAGATGCCTCTCGGCCTCGGTTTCTCTTCAAACTGTTTAATAATGAGTGTTTTCTGTTTTACACAGAAACCATTGTAATGCTATAAACTCCCACCAATGTTTGTTCCTTTCGGACTTTAAAAGTCCTCAAAAATGATTTATTTACCCATCGGTTCCGCCCTTTGGGTCGCTATCACCTATCGCAAATGGCCCTGTAGGTTTTAACCCCGTACAGAAATTACCTGCATATGAATTCGAAATCGCAGAAAAATAAACAATGCGAGAGCATAACACATAAAACACATATACACAGATATTTTCCCCTGGATCCCAAAACCGGGACTACCAGCTTGATTTTTCATTATATTCCTTTTAATGTTACAATACATATTTATACATGCCGAAGCATCCAATACCATGGACCGAAAACCATCGCATCCAAAACCATGGACCGAAAACCATAGGTAGGTTCGCCCAACCTAATATAGGGTCCAAAAAAAAAAATTCCCGAGGCGCTACCCTGGACCCTGTAGAGGGGGCTACCCACCCCCCTCAAACCCCCCGAACAGGGGGGCTGCTGCCCCCCCTGTGATCCCCCCGCTGCGCAATCGGCGCAACGAAGGGGGGGCTCCGCCCCCCTTCTAGCCCCCTGGTTCACTACGTGGGTTCGTCGTGGAAAGAATATAACACAACCCAACAATCTCCCACTTGCTGTTTTCTTTCCACAGGGGGCCACGGGAGAGCTTAGTCATTTTTCTAGCCCTGAAATGCCCATTGTTTCTCTACACCAAGAGAACTTCTCAGAGCTCACAGATTTTGTCAATGCATCTGCAGTATTCTTCAAAGTGTCCACCTTTACCAACAACACATTTTTGTCTTCTATCACATCCCTCACAAAGTGATACTGAACATCAATGTGCTTTGTCTTTGAATGATAAGCAGGGTTCTTTGCCAAGAAAATTGCACTTTGGCTGTCACAATCTATTCTTATAGCTCCCTGTACTAACCCCATACTTAAACACAATCTCTGCAACCAAGCTGCTTCCTTACTTGCATGAGTGGCTGCCATGTATTCTACCTCTGTAGTTGATAGTGCCACTACAGATTGTTTCTTACTCATCCAACTGACTGCACCTCCAAATAGGTTAAACACATACCCACTTGTAGATCTTCTCTGATCCAAATCTCCAGCCCAGTGTGCATCAACAAAGCCACGAATATCCAACACTCTGTCCAGTCCTGGTCTTCCTTGGCAGCACAAGCCATAATTACTAGTGCCACGCAAATACCTGAAAACCCGCTCCACTGTTGTCCAGTGCTCCTTCCCTGGTTTTGACATAAACCTGCTCAATACTCCCACTGCATGTGCAATGTTTGGTCTAGTATAGACCATTGCATACATCAGGCTACCGACTGCACTTGCATATGGAACACGGGACATGTACTCTTCGTCTTCTTGGGTCTTGGGACACTGTTCAGCAGATAACCTCACACCTACAGGAATAGGAACCTTCACCGGTTTACTATCCTACATATTAAACCTCTGTAGTATTGTCTCGACATACTTCCTCTGGTTTAACCAGATCTTCCTCTTTGCCCGATCTCTTTTAATTTCCATGCCCAAAATATAGTTTGCAGCACCAATGGGTTTCCTTCCAGCTGGCAACTCCACCAGATCCCAAGCCTTATTTTTGTGCAAAGATGCCATTTCATCAACCATGGCCTCTTTCCATAGTTTTCCATCCTCTGAATCTACTACTTCTTTCACAGTTCTAGGATAATCATCAGTAACAGACAAAGCAAAATTTGAACAAAAAGAAGAAGGACTATACCTTTATGGCTGCCTTCTTTCTCGAACTGATCTTTTCACAGCCGGAGTTTGTGGCTCTTCATCTTTTGATTCCTCCTCTGCTGCAGAGTCTGATTCTTCCTCCTTTAGCTCAAACTCTATCTTCTCAGGTTCCTTTGGTTGGACTTCATGTTTAATAACATCTTTTACCTCTCTGAACACCACATCTCGGCTGTACACAACCTTCCGTGTGACTGGGTTCCAAAGCTTATAACCCTTTAAACCATCCTTATACCCAATAAAGATGCACTTTTCAGATTTACTATCCAACTTGGTTCGTTTCTCCTTTGGAACATGTACATATGCATCACATCCAAATACCCTCAGATGTGAAAGAGATGGTTTCTTACCAGTCCATGCTTCTTGTGGAGTCTTATCCTCCAACGTTGATGAAGGTGACCTGTTGACCAAGTAACATGCAGTATCCACCGCCTCTGCCCATAATTCTTGTCCTAACCCGGCACCACTGAGCATGCTTCTTGCCCTTTCCATCAACGTCTTGTTCATTCTTTCTGCGACTCCATTTTGCTGAGGTGTATATGGAGTAGTCTTCTGTCGTGCTATACCACACTTCTTACAGAATTCTTCAAATTCCTTGCTGCAAAACTCTCCACCATTATCTGTCCTCAGCACCTTTATCTTCTTCTCTGTCTGATTTTCCACTAGAGCCTTAAATTCTTTAAACCTGTCAAAGACTTCAGATTTCTTCTTAAGGAAATATATCCATGTATTCCTTGAGAAGTCATCTATAAATGATACATAGTACACAGACTTACTCAGTGATGGAACTTTCACAGGTCCAAACACATCACTGTGCACAAGCTCTAATATTTGTTTCGCCCTCTTAGCACCAGAGGGGAAACTCACCCGATTTTGCTTCCCATATACACAATTTTCACAGAAATCAAAATCCAGAGAGCTATTACTCATACCTTCTACCATACCTTTACCATGAAGTATTCGAAGGCCCTTCTCTCCAATATGTCCAAGCCTTTGATGCCACAACATGGTCTTCTCTCCAGAGACCACTAGATTTTCAGCTCCACTTTCAGGAACCACAGAACTATTGCACCCATCAACAACAGTGCTACCTTGCAGCTTGTACATAGTTCCAGTCCAAACTCCCCGCATCAATACCAGTGCTCCCCGAACCATCTTGCAGGTATCCTTATCGAACACTATTTTTACACCTGCATCATCCAACTTGCTTACAGAAATCAGATTTCTGGCCAATGTAGGAATATGCAGAACACCGGGAAGTGTTCTAACCCTTCCACCTTGCAACTTCAACTTTACTTTTCCGTGACCAATGATTCTAGCCTTCCTATCATCTCCTAAGAAGACATCACCACCATCGTATTTCTCATACTCACAGAACCACTCTCTATGGGGAGTGAAGTGAAAGGATGCACCTAAGTCAATCAACCATGCCTCATGATCTACATGTGTACTTGAAGAAGACAAGTACACATCCCCACCTTCATCTGAGGTGTTTTTCGCCTCTGTAGAAGGAGCATCATCAAATCCCTTTCCTTTATCAGGAGCTTTAGATTTACAGTCCCTTTTGAAGTGCCCTTCCTTTCCGCATTTCCATCACACCACCTTTACAGGTTTTCCTGGAGATTTAGATATCCCTCTAGATTTAGATCTCCCACTCGATGACTTATTTTTGTTTCTATTCTGGGACTATCCTCATACAGACAAGGCATCACCATTCTGGCTCTCCATATTTTTCCATCTTATCTCCTCCGTCAGCAAGGCTAAGACTATTTCATCAAACTGCAAAGCAGTTGCATTGCTTCCTATTGCAATAACCAAACTATCCCACGAATCTGGTAGAGAACACAACAAACTGATGCACTTATCTTCATCTGAAATTTTAATATCAACAGACGCTAACTGACTTACCACAGTATTAAATGTGTTCAGATGCTCTGTCACCGAGTCTCCATCTTTCATCCTCAGGTTATACAGCTTTTTCCACAGGAACAGTTTATTCACCAGAGACTTAGATTGGTACAAAGTCCCTAAGTTGTCCCACAAAGCCTTCGCCATAGCTTCCCTTGATACATTCAGCAATACTGAATCTGAGACACACAATCGTATTGTGCTCTTTGCCTTCCAATCCAACTTCTTCCATTCTTCATCGGTCACTCTCGTTGGTTTAGTACCTAGATCTACCGCGATCCACTGATCTTTATCCACCAACAGATCCTCCATCTTGAGTTTCCACAACTCAAAACTTTGACCATTGAACTTCTCGATTTCTATCTTTCCGCTGCTCGCCATTTTCTTTCACCACCAGAATCGATCTCATAGATCTCCCACTGAACAGGGTCTACCACAGGCCCGAGCGAAACCCCTCAACAACAAAGGTGTCCCCTTGAAGCCAAAACAGCTCTGATACCAAATGTAGGTTTTAACCCCGTACAGAAATTACCTGCATACAAATTCTAAATCATAGAAAAATAAACAATGTGAGAGCATAAGACATAAAACACATATACACAGAGATTTTCCCCTGGATCCCAAAACCGGGACTACCAGCTTGATTTTTCATTATATTCCTTTCAATGTTACAATACATATTTATACATGCCGAAGCATCCAATACCATGGACCGAAAACCATAGGTAGGTTCACCCAACCTAATATAGGGTCCAAAAAAAAAATTCCCTGGGGCGCTACCCCAGACCCCATAGAGGGGGGCTACCCGCCCCCCTCAAACCCCCCGGACAGGGGGGGCTGCCGCCCCCACTGCGCAATCGGCGCAATGAAGGGGGGGCTCCGCCCCCCCTCTAACCCCCTGATTCACTACGTGGGTTAGTCGTGGAAAGAATATAACACAACCCAACAGGCCCAGTCCCTTTGTTCCCTTCGTGTTTTTTCAATATGGAAAAAACCTTAAAAAACATGAAAAATCGGCCTTTGTGGACTTGAAAACATATATATATTTCACCTTTGAAACACATCGGGTCCGGACTTTATCGCTATCGGCGCTGCCAAGGTTCCTATGTATTCCGCTAAATAATGAAATATATGGAGAATGCAGTACAAAATGCTTAGGTGCGGACTTGAAATATTATGGAATATCGTTCACAATGTTGTCGAGTCCAGCCTTATCGCATTGCATATCGCTATATGTAAAGGCTCTGCCCCTTTGGTCTTCCCGATCTACAATCCGTCGATGTGATTTGGGTCGTTGATTGGCGTATGCAATTGATGGTCCTCGTTTAATCGCCGATCGCCATCGCCATTGCCCCATGGTCTGCGCTGATTTGCCTCGGCCAATGTGACCCGCCAATTAGATCTGGGTCGTTGATCGACCAGATCTAACGACTGCTGTGCCTTCTCACTTTAAGCCTGTGATTTTGGAATTTTAATGGTTTTCAAGCATTTCCTACCTCTCGATAGTGTATTTCCTTCCCTTTAAGGGCTTTCCTCCTTCGACCATTTTGATTTCGAACGACCCTTAAGAGGATTTTGAAGAATTTTGGAGCATACTTGGATCCTTTAGGATAATTCTTAAGCCAGTTTGGAGACTTTTATGACATATACGGATCCATTTTTGGGTTGTTTGCCTCCAAGGCTAATAATAACCATAAGATTAGATCGAAGAATTTGGAAAATCAGTAAATCATGCAGTTACACAATCAAGGATACCTATAGCAGCTCAACGAGGAGGAAACTGGAGTCTAGGTCCTTCATGTCATGGAGAATCTATAGTTTCATAAGACCTTATTTTTTTTCTATGTTATGTAGAAATGCAGTATTTGATGGTGTTTTTTGGAGAATATGTAGATGTAATCAATTTAGAATAGTATTGTGTAGTTCAAGGGTAAACCATGATGTCATGTTGTGGAAATTTTGGACAATAGAAGAAGAATGTCTGGCACATGATATACAAGGTTATGGCCTTCAAACCAGTTCATTATGATTCCAAGAATATCATCTCTTTAAAAAAAAGTTGACATTTTTTAAATCATGACCTAAAAAATGGTATTGTTTCAAACTAAATTATAAGGAAAAAAACAAATGAAAAAAAAGGAAATAAGTTAAGAGTTGTGTTATGAGTTGTGCTTATTCTAATATACCATGGCTTGCATATCTCAAAGAATCATTGGCCCATGTTAAGTGAAAAATGTGCATTCTTGAATCTCTCATACAATTATGTGAGTGTGATGTCAAGGAAGTGTTTAATGCGGGGTTCATGGTTCCTAGAACCACTTCTTAATTTTGTTACATCTTAAATTTGGTTAGAAGAAGGTCTAGTGTTATCATGCCAAAAAAATTGCACTAGTCCCTTAACTACTCCAATTAACTTCATATCAAAATGAGGTAGGCTACTAATGAAGGCCAAACAATCTATTTGGCCAACTGTGTTGGGGATATCTCATCTAATAGAATACTTTCAAAGGGTTTTGGAATTTCATTTAATGAGATGGGATGTGTGCTTTATCAAAAAAATGGTTTCTTGTGATCTTCTAAACAATTGATTATGATAAGACACGATGGCCAACATTATGGTTTTGGGATTGAGTTATCTTACCAATTTTTTAAAAATCATCCATAGGTTTCTAACAATATGTTACTTGTTTCTATATTTTTATTGCTTTAATACCTAGAATTCTACTAACAACAAATAAACTCCTAGATTTTAACAAAGACAATGAATAATTGTCATTTGACTACATCAAAATTTAATTCAAATCATTCTTTGATAATTTTACAGGATTGGTAACGAATAGCTCATTTAGGTAGCTTACCTTCAAGCAATAATAAACCACTTTCATCCATCTCAAGGCATTTTGGAGTTCTTCATTGCACAATTTCTAATAAAGGTAGGGGTGATGGACCTATATGATGGAACTCTTGACTTGTTTTTTGTGGACTTACATTGATTGAAGGGGATTGGACGTGCTCAGGGGTAAATTCTAAAATGTCCCATTGTTGAACAAGAGTTTTCACAAGAGGAATGTCTCCAACAATAAGTTGTGCACCAGTCACCTCTCTAATTTCACCCACACCATAATCAACTCCAAGAAAATCCATCATCATTTAATCATCCACAACAATTTGTTCTGATGGAATAAATTGGGGGTTCATTAGTTATGTTGTAAGTAGGATTATCCTTTTCTAAAAGTATGCATTTTTCCATACCTACCCTAGCCTTTTCTCATGCTTCAATGATCTTTTTTATGGGTTATTTTTTCCTTCAAACTTTCTTTTCTAACTATGATGGTTCCCCATGTTTAAATGGATTGTAATTACAAGAAGACAACAATTGTATTCCAATCACAAATAAACATATAAATTGTCTTCCAATCATAAAAAATTTCCTCCAATTATACAATAAAACAAAGATCGTCTCCCAATATTACAAAAAAGGACAAAAAATGTCTTCCAATTTCACAGCAAGATAAATAAATAAAAAAATCCAATTCCTCAACAAGACAATAATTTTCTTCAAATTACTCAAATTTCCTTCTAATTACATAGAAATTGTCTTCTATTTATATAATAAGATGAAAAATTCATTTCATTAACACAAGCGAACAAAAATTTTATTTCCAATTATATAAAAACTCATACCAAGTGTTAGGTGACTACTCTTATGTGCTTAGCCCACGGGGCTTTGGATTGACAGTGAATGGGTGCATTGTTAGGGCACTCCTTGTGATAGGTCACTGGTTCAAATCCCCTGTGGGTGCTTACCTACCAAAAAAAAAGACTACTCTTATGTTCTTGTTCTCTAAATTTGTGTTTGGATGTCAAGTGAGTGGTAAGTAAACCAATTTAAGGCTATCAAAGGAAGTGTGCATGTGTTCCTAGGAACTGTTGGCTCGATTTTGGTTGACCCATGTTCAATCTATACTACACACCAACAAAACCCTTGATCACTGGGCCTTTCAGCAACGATCTACAAGTAGATTGCAATCTCACCCGAAGTGACTATGGGAGGATGCAGAACCAAGTTTCTGTAGCCTTGAAGGATTAGGAGATGTGGTATTATTAAGTTATCTTATTCTTAGCAATTATAAATCACTTCATCGCATTATATTAATTACTTAAGCATGCCATATAAAACCATAAACCATCACTGTGCTGAAGTCAAATGAAACTATAATAACTGCTACCTACAACAAATAATAAGCAAATATATAGATAAAAACACCAAATTAACGTGGTTCACCCCAATGTAGGTCTACTTCCATAAGAACTGTTTCTTGATATAATGATTCTTTGAAAACCAAATAGTTCTTGGCCTATGCACTAAGATGCAATTTGTTTGCACACTCAGCTGCACACTCTTCTCCAGGGCTCTGCGCACTCAACTACATATCCTCTCCTTTGCTACCAAATTACATATCTTAATAATTCATCCATAACATTGATTAATTCTCATCTATTTTCTTCTTATTATTTTACCCTATATATACTATTACATTGTAGGGTTACATCATCAAAATACCATGGACTCCCTAAAACAAGCAACTATGGCCCAAAAACCATTGATCCCTTACAAAATAGTGCGCTTTTACGACACCACGTGGTATATTAAGTCCTCAAAATATGGATTCTTTACCAAAATCTAGGCCAAGTTGGGCTACACACAACAGGGCACCAACACTCACATGTGACTCATCAAGAGTTACTCAGGCGATTTTCCTCTGATCTTCATTAAAATATTGTTGTAGGTGTTGTTAAACTGTTGCAAAATGTCTGTGACCTTCTCTCTTCATTGCGCACTTCCTCCAGCAATGCTTCTATCACTGGTTTCGTAGCCTTCTACATTATTGTTGTCTCTCTATGTCGAAGCTCTTGAAGCTTCTCATCCACCAGTTGGGACAGTTGGAGAGCCTCATCCTATCATGGTTGATTTCTTTCTTTCAAAGTCTACTCTTCCTTCTTCAGCTCCTTTATCTTCTTCTGGAGGGCATTTCCCTCATTTATCTTGCGAGCTTATGTGAGATTGGTAAAGTTATCAAAGTTACCCAAATCTCCTCCAGCTGTTGTTGCTTCTGTTGAATATCCTCTTGTAGTTTCTATGCATTTGGATCTTCCTACAAGAAATTCCAAATATGTAAGCTCTCATCCAATAGCTTCCCACAATCTACCACTGGTGTGGAGATGTCGGCCATTGCAACCTTCAGGTCAGCCTCCCCCTGCTCTCTCACTTCCATTGGTTTGGTTGGTTTTAGCTTCATCTGTAGTTCATGATCTTCATCTCATATGTAAATTGCACATCTACGATCTTATCCTTGCATCCTTATACTGCAAGGGCAAGCTTTGCGACCTTGTCCTCCTCTGTTTCCTCTTCTCGGACATCAATGTCTAGAACCTTGTAGCATGTTGCTTCGATCACCTCCTTCAGCTTATGTTGTTTTTGTACTCCCTGATCCCTCTCCTGGATCACCTAGTCGAGTTTCTGCTTCAGCAAACATCGCTCTCTCTCTACCTGAATGTTTAACTTCGAAGTGAGTTGTTCGCATTGCTTCATCTCATCTATGATCTCTTGATGCAACTTGTGTAATCTCTGAAGTGGCACTACTACAATGTTCATATTCATGTACCTCCACTCTTTGGCCTATTGTTGTACCTCAGTGGAGTCAAACTATAGGGCTCCAGCAGGTATCTATGTTATCTGCACTGCAAGTGTAGGTTCTACTGGTCTTTCCTCTCCAAGCTTCTCCTCTACCTGCACTGGTTGTCTGACTATCTATGCCAATGTCTTTAATTCTGCAATGCACTCTGTGACACTTGTTAGAAGTGTGGCGTAGCGATCCTCTAGATTGTTCCATGATTTTGTCGTTTCTTCCTGAATTTTGTCCCCAATATGGTCCAGGTTCCCATTAGTGAGGACCAATGGTGTTTTGTCCTTTGTCTTGTCTACCTTATTCTTCTTTTTTCTTCTTGTGGCAGCTTTGGTGTGTGCCTTCCTCTTCTCTACAATAGTTGGGTCTGGCTCTGTCTTTTCAGACTCTATGTTCTTCTCATCACCTCCAGGAGGATCCTCGAGACCCTCGTCTTATTGCTTCTCCTATTCTGACTCTTTCTCATCCTTATCCTTCCCACTCGCTTCCCCAAACTAAGTCATGTCCTCTTCTGTCGGGGTATCCTCCGAATGTGTCTCCAACGCAGTGATCCACTCCACAGGACAATGATGTATCTTCGTTAGGAGATCATCTTCTATCACTAAATATGGAAGTGAATGCCATGTCTTCCTTGTGTCCCTGTGAGCCTATATGTAAATTATGTGGAATTCAACCTTAAACTTCACGATAGAGCTATATTTCTCGTATAGTGTTGGTGAAAGGTGAGAGTGTTGGTTCACCAACATGTGTAAGTCCATATGGTATAAAACGAAAAACATTATTTTATCACGTGCTCGCATCGGCTTAGTGGTATACCAAAGCAAGGCATCGCATGGCTTCACAAACATCCAAATGTACCATAGGGAACTATGAATCTTTCAGATTTCTCCATGCCAGCATTGCAATTATCAAAATTAACCATATGCAGTGAAAATGAGTACCTTTCTCGTAAGCCTCGTGCAGTCATCTAGAAACTCTTGGCATAGATATACGTCCTATTTGTATTGAACCCCATTAGCACACTGCATAGCTAATGAAATCATCAGTGCAGGGACTTAATTAGCCCGACACCTCCCCATGATTTTTCCAACCAATATATGTGTTGTGAAGTGAACTCCCTAGTCATTGATCGAGTTGATATCATAACCTTGCTTCCCTTTTGTTAGTCCAAACTTCTTCTTCATGTTTTTTGCTATGGCTCTGTCATGACCTTTCCCAACAAATTCTTCTGTGGGGTTTAGCCCTTGACAAGGCATTCTTGTGATTCTCCATATTAGCATTGGATCGATAGGGATCCTCTTACCCATCCATAGGCATCCATTATGCACAAGCATGAGAAATTGTTTCACACAAGTCATGCTTCCTAGAATAATGTCGAAGTGTGGCACATTCAACATATTCAACAAGCCCGACTGCGCCAATCCAGCCACCCATTGTTGCGGTTCTAACCTTGTCACACCACTCTCAGGGTAGTGCACTTGTTTTAAATAATTGTCTGGTGTGAACTGTGAATATTTCTTTTTGTCATTGAAATCATCGTCCGTGAACTTCAGTTGCAGAATCTTTCCAAAGTTTTCTCTAGTAAATCACATTGATTCTGGCAATAAAGGTGTGAAGCTACCATATTTTGTGTCCTTCGACTCTGTCACTGGTTTTGCATCTGGTATTCTTGGTGGAATATATGGTGGGAGAGGTGACAGAAATGTTGTGCCATCCATTTCCATTTGCACTTGCTCTGCTTCTTCCTCGTTATCTCTCACATGTTTCGGCTTTTTCTGAGGCTCAACAGGTCCCTTCTCTTGTTTCTTCTTCGTTTTTTCCTCTCTGGTCATTTTCTTTCGCAGGGATCTCCACTGCATGTGTGATGATGTTGCTGCGGGTGTTGATTCTGTTGCGAGCATATCAAATACTTCTTCCATGACTCTGGCTAATCCCTTCTCACTAAATATATGAATAAATTCTTCAAGCGTCAGGGCATCCATGCAAAAATTTCTACAACTTCTTCACGATAGCAATATTCGAACTCTCACGACAGCAAAGTGCCAAATCTGAGGAGGACGTGGCTTTTTATAACAATTTTGAATTTCTAACCCCATCATTAGCTCATATTGTGTTCATTAATTGCATATCTATCGCTAGATCCATGCAATTTGTCCTCATAAATGCATCACTCTACGTGTTTCAATGGTAACTTTCCTTTTTAATGGTCATATTCTCCTAGTGAGCTTCGACGCATCCTATATTGTGGCAAAGCAACCCCTCTTACATCAAGGCTCCTACAAACTTCGACATAATCCAGACTGTAGCGAAGTAACTTCCTACGTCGAAGCTCTCTCTGCAACATAGTTTATAGTCCAGTGCCCACTTTCAACTACATGTGGCACTAAGAATTTTCTCCTTTCTTCAGAGCAAAGTTGTAGGGGCAGGGTTTTCCCTATACAGCTTCAACATGATACCATTTACTCTTCCTTGAACGAATTATCCATTTAACTTTGCTAATTTAACTGCGCCTCCATCGATAATATGCTTGATAATGTATGGGCTCAACCGATGCATCTTGAATTTTCCCGAAAAATTTACAAACTTACTTTCATAAAGGAGAACAAGGTCTCCTACCTAGAACTTCTTCTACTTAATATGTCTGTCATGCCAGAGCTTTTCTCTTGCTTTATGTACCTGCTAATGGAATCCTACTATAAATCTATCTTCCTCCAAAGCAAGCAACTGCGACATTATTTCCTCCATTATATCAGGGTCTACCATATCTGTAAAAGTTGCAATCCTCAAGCTAGGCACGATGTACTCCATGGGCATCACAACTTCTTGCCCATATACTAACCTGAAGGGTGTTTGACCTATCAACTTTTTACAGGTGACCCTATAAGCCCATAAAATTGTTGGAATTCTAAGGTCCCAGTCATCTCTATTCACATTGGATACCTTAGTAAGTGCATTCTCCAAAATCTTATTAAATGATTCTACTATTCCATTGGCCTGAGGGTGATAAGGGGTACTCTTTTTATGATAAACTTGGAACACCTCATTCAATGCTTCAATAGTCTTATTTAGGAATTGTTAACCTTGGTCACTCATTAAAATATTCGGACATCCAAATCTAGACAATATATACTCAAAAATAAACTTTGTAGCAGTCCTTATACTGCAGTCTTGTCAAGTAATCAATCGTTGTAATTATGTACCTTGCACTAGTCCTCTTTCTAGGTGGGTTGATGGGTCCAACAAAATCAATGTCCCACTTATCAAAGGTCTGTAATGTAACTTTTGGTACCAATGGCATCTCATCTCTTCTAGAAGGTTTCTCTATTCTTTGACACACATCATGATTAGTAGTGCTTTGTCACATATTTATGTAGTGTAGGCCACCACAATCTTGCTCTCAAAATCTTCTGCGCAATAGTTTTTCCTGCATAGTATCCACTAGTTGCACCCCCACGAGCCTCTGTTAGAATCATCTGTCTTTCATGTTCAGGAACATATATGCGTAGTATCTCATCTGGTCCCATCTTAACTAGATGTCTTGCTATTAATAAAAATTTAGTTTCCTTAACAACTAATTCTTTCTTTTGTTGCATAGTATACTCTGAAGGAGCTGGTCAAAAACTAAATGAAATCTGCAAAATGGTTATTTGCCACTTTGATTGTAAATAACTATGCATCAAGGATATTATCCTCTATGCTGGTTGGTTCTTCCCTTATTTCCAGTCTTGACAGATGGTCAGGTCCTGCATTCAGTCTCCCTGGTTTAACAATGATCTCAAAGTCATATTCCTGGAATAACAGTAACCATCTGCAAATATTTCCTCCTAAGATAGGCTTATTAACCAAATACTTCAGTGCAGAATGATCTGTAAACATTTTAAAGTGTGACCCAAGAAAATAGTGTCTAAACTTATGCAAAGCATATACCATGGCCAATCCTTCCCTTTCTGTAGTGGTGTAATTCTTTTCTGCGTTAGATAAATTTATACTTGAAAAAGCTATAGGATGATCAATCTCTCCTGCACCAGGTTGTTCCAGTACCACTCCCAAAGCTATACAAGAGGCATCCACACGGAAATGGAATTTCGTATTCCAATCAGGGAATACTAGTATAGGCGCAGCTACCATTTTTTCTTTCAATATGTCAAGGCTCTTCTGACATTCTTAATTCCACTCAAAAGTTACATCCCTCTTCAACAATTTCTCCATAGGCACAATGATCTGAGCATAACCCTTGATGAACTTCCTGTAATACCTAGTATGTCCCAATGTAGTGTGAAGCTGTCATACTATCTTAGGTGGAGGCAAGCTCATATTGATAGCAATCTTAACAGGTTCCACCATTAGTCCTTGCTTATAGACTATATATCCCAACAATATGTCGAAAGGTACACAAAATATGCACTTCTTTAGGTTCAAAGAGATCTAATATTGTCTACATGTGTCGAGCATAAGTCTTAAACTTCCAACATGTTTGCTCAATAATCCAAATATTATCTAATCATCAAAATATACCTCCAAAAACTTGTGGATGTATTCCTTAAATTTGCGACCAACACCCTATAAAATATAGCAAGTGCATTTTTTAATCCAAAAGGCATTATTGTGTATTGATATGATCCCCATTCTGCAGCAAATTTGGTCTTATGCCGATCTTCAAGTGCAATCCTAATATGATGATAACCTAAGAATCCATTTGTAAATGAGTAAGCTTCTTGACCTCCTACATTATCTAACACTTCATTTGTAAAAGGGGTAGGGAAGGGATCATGTAAACATGCATCATTCAACTTTCTCAGATTAACACAGATCCTAATTTCTCCTTGAGTCTTCTTCTCTTGCACCACGATAGGACTCACCCATTCTGATTCTTCCACAGGTTCAATAATTCTTGTTGCTATCATCTTATCAAGCTCTACTTTCACTTTCTCCTTATACTTTGGGTTTAGCCTATAAGGTCTTTGCTTGACTGTCTTCACATTAGGCTTAAGGGGAATCTTCATGACTCCTAGATCTCCTATTATACCCTTCATCTCTGAAAACTTGGTGGGAAACAGTTCTTGATATTCATGAAGTAACTATGTAACTTTATTGACTATCTCCTCATCCCAGTAGTCTCCTATTGTTGCAAACTTGGGTTCCTTCTTTGATCCTATGTTCACCTTCTTGGTCTTCAATGGCTTCATTATGTCTTGTATCTCTAGATCAGGTCCAGTTAATTCGTGGTATCCTTCTGACTCTACAATGTCGATGTTGCAAGGATCTTCTTCATTTGCAATAAGGTTATAACACTCCAATGCATTTTCTATCTGCGCAGCCCAATTAGGTTGATGCCACGTTAGTGGGGTTACATTCTCAAAGATCCTCTTCTTGACTGTCTAAAGGGCCAAATCTATGTATGGGCAATTGTCCTCAAAGTTGAATGTTAATATGAAGCCATCAACCATGTTTTCCCAGTTCATGGTACCATGTCAAAGCTTTGCTTTTAGGTACCATTTCTTAGGGATTGTCTCTAATGTATGAATGAATCCATGTACCCATTCTTGTTGTGGAATCTCCTTCCATATTATAGTGCATAGATGGATATGCTTCCTAGGATTAGTTTCACCATCATATTTTATCTCCATCTCTATATCTATCTGTCCAAACCTTATCCCCATTAGTCTTCGACATTCTTACCAACCTCTTATATTCTTCTGGTGTGCATTCCACCATCTATAAGAAAACCTTTGATTTTCTAGAACTTGTTCTTCATAATCATTAAGAAAATTATTTACATCACCTAAGCCATCATAAGAAGGCCAGTTACATACCTCAGATATCATACAGCGAACTAATTTGGTAATTATTGCATAGCGCCTTATGGATACTTCATGCGGCCTATTCTTCCAGTTCTCCAAATCTTCTTTTGAGTCTGAGGTACAAGAACTATCATGCTCCCAACTCAAATTTCCTTCTGCAGTAGGGTTAACACAATCTTGTTCCTTCGTTGTCATTTGATAAATATTGTCTATGTCAACTGCACAATATTCTTCTTTGACTGGTTTTCTATATATTACTCCTTCTAATGGATCCAAGGGAACAATTACTAATCTAAAATGATCATAAACTAAAAACTAATGTAGAATTGATTAACCATTAATGATTTGAATGTTAGCTGAAAGCACGCAAATCTAGGAAAACTACTTGATAAGAACACTTTATGATAGCTGATTAAACATAAAATTGATGCATAACATAAATGAAAATAGTAAAAACACAGCGATACCAGACATTAAGATTGATGACGGAGTTCGTCCCTGATGGACTACGTCTCCGGGTCCGCTTTCAAGATGGGCGACCATTTTTATTAGGAACAAGAAGAAGAAATTGATTACACACAGAAAATACCAGACTAAATGTGCACGTAGGCACTTCTGATCATTGTCATCAGATAGCCCTCTAAACCAGCTTTCGAACACTGCTTACGGTTTCCAAAACCGACCCCGGATGCTCCTAAAACTTTGAAAACAAAATCGCCTATGTCCTCCAGAATCTGCGTACAAAATTCAAAAACCTCTCCTAATATCCTCCATGGACAAAAATGCCTCTTATAGGCCTGTGGATACATAAAAACCACCTTTGGCTGCATTCTAGGTGAATTGGGTTGATTTTGGATATGGTTTTAGCTTCGGTCCTGTTGGCATTAGACATCTTGCTAGGTTGGCATGGTCATTGAATAAGTTTGTTGACAAACTGTTTTAAAAAAACCAAAAAATACTTTATAATAAATTCATGACCGCTGGTGGTCAGCTAACTGAGCAGAGTTGGATAATTGTTCACATGTGAATAGGTAGATGTGTTGCGATCTTGTCATAAGCTGCCACCTTGCATGTCAATCCCGGTTGTTGCGGTCAACTGACTGCATGTGACAACCGTTGCTAAGTGCTAACTTCGCGGTTTTCTCTGCGTGGTTCCGATAAGGTTATAGTGAATTTTGACCCCGCTCATATGTTACACTGCCATGGTAACTTTTGCGGTTAATGCTAATCTCGGCGGTCAATCCATGCATTGTTCACATGCATACTGCCACAACCATCTCTAATGCAGTTTACAACTGGCGGCTTATCTGCAGTTCCAAACCCTTACGGTCAACATCTCCTAGTCACATTACCATGGTTTTGATGCAGTCTAAGGATGTGGTTAGGAGCTTTTATATTATGTTTTGGAATGTTTTTCATTGCAAATGAATAAGGCCGAGGGTTTAATAACTTAGGTTTTTAGGGGTTTAGCATTAGGTAAGTGATGCTTGGATAAGGTTTTTAGGTTTAGGATTAATGTGGTAGGTTAAGCTTAGTTTTTTAATAGATTTTAAATCATATTTATATACTATAGCTCATGTCCTTTTAAAAAAACCATATCAAACCAATTTGTCACATTGTGACATTTCACCACGAAACCTTATCGATGAAACAACCCTGAGAGAATTGAAAACTCTGACGAAATATCAAACCTCTGCGATGGACGACACAACCATGTTGACACCACATATTGCTTGTCGAATGAAAAAAACACATGTCGTCAACCATTCCTAGCAAAATTGTCGCTGAACTCAAGTTGACAGTTAGGTACAACCCATATCAACTGAACACCATGAAAACTATGAACATTACCTGAACAACCTGATCCCTAACCAACACTGTCAATCTGTCGAAGCTTAACTAAAGCGACGATGACACTGAACACTGATGATGACACTTGAACACCTATACAATTGAATCAATGGAATCCTCCTAGATCATTCCTCTCCACTTGAAAGCTTTTGGACCACAAAAGTTTGACTAAACAAATAGTCGATGAGGGTAGAACTCCCTCTCTTTCCACCTTGACCTGACGATGTACCAATACATTCGATCAATCACCTACAAGTGATGACCCTGATGATGTTGACCATGATACCTTTTGAGTCAGTGACCTGTTTCATCCATCCGCAGTATGAACAACTTGCGACGATGGGCAAACAACCTGTTATCAACATGGTAATTGAATTCTTTCCACGAAGAATCATGAGTTAGTGATTCAAAATATTTGAAAACAATCTCTACTGGATGTTGTTTAATAGCATCAACATGTCTAAACAATCTATTTTTCGAAATGACATAGACAATCAAAGATATACTTGACATCAAACCAGCGACTTGATTACACATACTTTCCTACTTTTTGTTTACTAAGTGAACTTGCTGCACTGAACCTATCCAACTGTAAGGTGAAATTTGTTGAAACTTAGTTTGATTCTGAAAGTATTGATTTAGCTGTTGATTTGTTTGAATCACTTTGTCCTTATTCATTAAATGATGTTTCCATTGATTAACACTTTCCTCTTATGCATAAGTTTCCATTAGACACTTTGACACGGCTTTAGAAAAGGCTTTGATATGAAAATAAATAGGTTTCCTCTCCACTTGAAAAGAGGTTTCCAAACTGTTTGAAACATGACATGGTGACACAATACAAGACAAATCGAACACTGAATTTCCCCAATACTGACCTGTATCCCTGCAACTGTTAAGTTCCAAACTTAAACTGATTTGATTCATTCTAACATTAGGAAGAGGAGATTTAGGCACAAACTGTAATTCATGTTGCAATCCCTGCTTATGAATAAGATGTTTGGTTTTACATAGAACTGGCATAGTTTCTATCTCTTTAGATGACTGTGATGAAAACTTGAATTGTCTGCCACCTAATTCAATATGTATGGCCTGAACACACACCTCATCAAAATCATCAAGATTAAACATCAATAAAGTACGTTGCAAATATGAATGTAAATTGCCAATGTATTTAACAAAGTTTCACGTGTATCCAATGAAATACCAAGCGCCAATGCTTTCTTTCTGAACTCCTGAGTAAAATCTTGAACACTCTACCCTTTACCTTGCCTCAAATGTTGCCAATCAATAACAGCTTGATGCATTTATCCTAAAGGATATAATTGTTTCCTAAGAGCTTTTAAAAACTTATACCATGACGAGATGACTTTTCCTTTACGCTTTACATCTAGCTGAGTTTTACTTTCCCACCAGATTAAAGTTGTTCCCCCCATTCTAAGTGTAGCTAACTGAATTTTAGTTTTATCGATAGAAATGTTCTGAATGTGACAATACACTTCTAATTGCTTTATCCAATTATCTAACTTTTTAGGATTCATTTCGCCATCATAAACAGGTAACTCAAATTTCACATCAAGTTTCAAAAGAGATGTTTTCTTAGGTTTATTTTCCATTTTAGATTCTGCACTGGAAGAAGAAGAAGAAGAAGAAGAAGAGGATGATGTAGATGATGGAGGTGAAGGTGGTTGATCAGTCTTGCCTTTGCCTTTGTCCTTCTTCGATATCTTTGAAGAAGATGCATCTCTCGCCTTCTTATCTTCGTAAAATTCTCCCAACATCTGCTGCATAGTCAAGAATGCTTGCTGAAAGTGTTCTTCACTCATCTTAGTTTCAGTGTTTTCACCTGCATCAGGTCCTAACATGGTCGATTTATGATCGACTCGTCGCTTTCCAATCTCTGGATTGATCTGCTCAAGGATTCCTTCTCCTCGTTGCGACTTTGACCTGGTTAACATTCAATGGAAAATTATACAAATGTAACCTACTATGATACCAAATTATATGATCTGAAATGATCATAAACTAAAAAATGATGTAGAATTTATTAACCATTAATGAATTGAATGTTAGCTGAAAGCACGCAAATCGAGGAAAACTGCTTGATAAGAACACTTTACGATAGCTTATTAAACATAAAATAAATGCATAACATAATTTCAAACAGTAAAAACACAGCGATACTAGACAGCAAGATTGATGACGGAGTTCATCCCTGATGGACTACGTCTCTGGGTCCGCTTTCAAGATGGGCGGCCGTTTTTATTAGGAATGAGAAGAAGAAGTTGATTACACAAGGAAAAGACCAGACTGAATGTACACGCAGGCACTTCTAATCATTGTCATCACATAGCCCTCTGAACCAGCTTTCCAACGCTGCTTATGATTTCCAAAACTGACCCCAGATGCTACCGAAAATCTGAAAACAAAATCGCATATGTCCTCCAGAATCTACATACAAAAGTCAAAAAGCACTCCTAATGTCCTCCATGGACAAAACTGCCTCTTATAGGCTTGTGGATACATAAAAACCACCTTTGGCTGCATTTGAGGTGAATTGGGTTGATTTTGGATAGGGTTTTAGCTTCGGTCCTGTTGGCATTAGACACCTTGCTAAGTTGGCATGGTCATTGAATAAGTTTGTTGACAAACTGTTTTTAAAAAACCCAAAAATAATTTATAATAAATTCTTGACCACTAGTGGTCATCTAACCAGGCAGATTTGGATAACTATCTAAATGTGAAAAGGCGGAGGTGTTGCGGTCTTGTCATAAGTCGCCACCTTGCATGTCAATCCTGGCGGTTGCGATCAACTGACTGCATGTGACAACCATTGCTGACCGCTAACTCCGTGGTTTTCTCTGCGCGGTTCTAATAAGGTTACCGTGAACTCTGACCCCGCTCACATGTTACACTACCATGGTAACTGTTGCGGTTAATGCTAATCCCGGCAGTCAATCCATGCGTTGTTCACATGCAGACTGCCACAACCATCTCTGATGCGGTTTACAACTGGCGGCTTGTCTGCGGTTCCGAACCCTTACCGTCAACATCACCTGGTCACATTACCACGATTCCATTGTGGTCTAAGGACGTGGTTAGGAGCTTGTTTATTATGTTTTGGAATGTTTTTCATTACAAATGAATAAGGCCGAGGGTTTAATAACTTAGGTTTTTAGGGGTTTAGCATTAGGTAAGTGATGATTGGATTAGGTTTTTAGGTTTAGGATTAATGTGGTAGGTTAGGCTTAGGTTTTTAATAGATTTTAAATCATATTTATATACCATAGCTCATGTCCTTTTAAAAAAAACATATCAAACCAATTTGTCACATTGTGACATTTCACCACAAAACCTTATCGAAAAAACAACCCCAAGAGAACTGAAAACTCTAGCAAAAAATCAAACCTCTGTGATGGACAACACAACCATGTCGACACCACATCCTACTTGTCGAACAACAAAACACATGTCGTCGACCATTCCTAGCGAAACTGTCGATGAACTCAAGTCGACAGCCAGGTACAACCCATATCAACTGAACACCATGAAAACTATGAACATTACCTGAACAACCTGATCCCTAACCAACATTGTTGATCTGTCGAAGCTAAACTGAAACGACAACGACACTGAACACCGATGACAACACTTGAACACCTATACAATTGAATCAACAGAATCCGCCTGGATCAATTACTCTCATAGTGTTTCCTTCAAATACCATATGTCTCTTCTTCAGATTAATTATGGCCATATTTTCAAATTCCCAGTCAATTCCAAGAAATGCAAGGTAAGGGTTATTGTCATCGATGATCTCTATTACTTCAAAATCAGCAGTAGTGCGAACTCCTTCAATATCCACTGTGACACCTAGTAGTCTTCCCAGAGGGAAGATCTTTTGTTGATTTTCCATCCTTAACTGAATAGGTGACCACTGTAGCTTCAACTTACCCATTAATTCCCATGTCTGCTTCTTTAAGACATTAGCATCAAATCCCTGATCTAGAATAATTTGATCCTTCTCTTATTCTCCTATTTGCTCACTAAACGTCATCTCTCTTTTGATTCTCTTTTGTCAATGCAAATTATTGACTGCGCACATCTCACTTTGCAGTGTTTCTTTAGATGCACAGGAATATATCAACTCCTGAAGCCCTTGTACAACCTTTTGATCTCTTAAAAATTTCATACAAGTCTGCATAAAATACTTTAAAATACCTACTTGATTTTTTGATTCCTAGTCTTGTGTCGGAGCTTGATTCTGTGTCAAAGACCGGTTCTATATCGAAGCTCGATTATGTGTTGAAGTTGATGACACATCACAGTTTATTTTCTGATCATGATTTAGCTGTGCACTAGACATTGAAGCTCTAGCATCCATAAAACTTTACTTTTCTTCCATAAATACTTATTTTTATTTCTTAATATCAAAAACAGTAACTTTCTCAGCAGTCTTTCTGACCCATGCACTTTCAGATTCTTTCTTTTCATTTTCTTTATCACTACTGGCCGCAACTCCACTTCCTACGACAATATCAATTTGAGGTTCGTTGGTACTCCTTTCAGCAGTTATCATTTGAATATTCTATGTCAACTGTTGATTCCTTTTTTCTTGCACCTTTTCCATAAGTATATGAAATTCTTCAATTACATGGTCAAAGGATTTACAGTACTTATATTTCATTGTGGGGTTCTGGCAGTCACTTGCAAAATGACTTGATTGGTTGTAGTTATAGCAAGTGATCTGTCCACATCCTCGACCAACCCCACCACCTTGACCTCTTCCTTGGTAACCTCCTTGACCACCGTGTTGTCTATTGTCCTCATTCTCGTTCTATTCTTCTTTCATTATATAAGCATCAACGCCGCGCTCCATCATTAGTTTGTAAGCCCGACAGTTATTCTCATCGTGTCCTATTGATTTACAAAATTTGCAATATAGATTCCTCAAAGTCTGTACATATTTCTGCAACAAGTAACAACCCTATGAACGATATTTGCCACTAGTCTTACATATTTCGCGCCACAGGTTAGATCATGCATTCAAGGGATTCGGTGCCCCACCATCCATGTAAACCCTAAAGATATGACATTGTTATTTAGAATGGCCCTCTGATCTGCAATTCGTACACCATACTTCTTCTCTAAATTCTTTGCTTTTATTGATGTCTTGTATCTGTAGGGTCAGGTTCACCAGCTGATTTTGAATCCATTGCTTGCCTACATTAGTATCTCCTATAAGTGAAGCTTCCAATTTCATTGCAATCTGTAGAGCTTCGACTTGACTTTATATCTTTTGTTGCATCAATGGCAATTTAATATGCGTTATTAGTGTAGCTATAACCCATTCTTGATGTTGCTATGGAGCTATGTTGAAGCATACTTGATCTAATAACACCTTAAATCTCTAATCAAACTCCCAAACATATTTAGTAGGTTTCTGTTTGATCTCTTTCAACTCAGTGATGCACTGCAACTCAGACTTTTGCTTCTTAAACTCTCTTATCAATGTTGTTTTAATATCTGCAAACATTATATTCTAATTATTTGAATACTTCATATATCATGTCAATGTTCTATCTTGGAGCATCGTAATGAGTTGTTCTTTCTTTATATTCTCATCATTGATCTGCTTCGCAGTCCATACAGCTTCACATAAAAACCAAAATTATTTTGTATCCTCTAATCTAATTCCTTTGAAAACGGGTAGCTTAATATCGTGAGCCATACTTCTTCCTGGAGGGGGAGGGGGATGAGTAGGGGGAGAGGGATGAGTAAGGGGAGGGGGATGGGGGGTAGGAGGGGTAGGGGGGGGGGGGGAGCCAAAGACACCCTTTCTATTATTGGATTCTAGTTTCTACAAACTCTCAAGCTGGGATGGTGAATACTACGAAGTTACCTGGGAGTTATCAGGGTGGCTTTCTTCTCTTTCACTTTCAGATCCACTCAAACAAGGACTATAATCAGTATCTACAAATGTATTTGAATCTTGTCCACGAGATCTCTTTCTGGTATCTACTCTATATCTCTTTCCACTTCATGTTACTCCAATCTCTTGCTCGGATTTATTCTCTCTTCTTCCAAACATAAGTAAACTAGTGATCTAGTTTCATCTGTAAAACTCCGTTTTCACACAGAAGCATCTTAATCCAAAGTTTTAGAGATTTTAAATACTTACCTCGTGGTTCTTTGAAGAATATTTGTTCCACTTTGTTGTAGGACACGGTCGAGTCTATGACAAACTCAGTAATGAATCCTCCCAAGATGTTATCAATCCAGAAATCAACAACCCTTGAGATCTTATTGTCAGTGCTCTTGATTTGAGGTATCAGTTTAGGAGTCCACACCATAGGTTCTTCACCCTTAAAACATTTCTTCCTTTTGGTAAACCTCAATATCCACTCATACAACTCAACAGGAAAAGAAGTGAAGAGAATTTCGTATTGATCTGTAAAAATATACTTTTGTAATCAAGCTTCAAATATCATACAAGGGTTTATGTTTTCTTGATCCACAAATTCTCGCTCTTTCAAGTTTATCTAGTCTTTAATCTCTTTCTTTGATAGGTACCACATCCACATATCCTTTAAACAAATCCCAGTCTTGGCAATGGAACCATTTGTTGGCTCAATTTGGGTTGACTCAGGTTCAATCTATACTGCTCACCAACAAAACCCTTGATCATTGGCCCTTTCGGAAATGGCCTGCAAGAAGATCATAGTCTCACCCGAAGTGACTATGGGAGGATGCTGATGCAGGAGCATCAGGACTTAGCCAGCAATGTGAATACTTGTTCACATGTTGTGGCTAAACATGTTGAAATTCATTGACTGATTGGTCAAAACCGGTTTTTACTGAGAGGGTTGGATCTCTCAAAAAATTTGTTATAATTCATTACTGTAATAAGTTAGAGACTGTCTTATTTTAGATTCAGAGATAGAGTTGTTGCATAGGTGTGAAGGAGAGCTAAGAAATATAATATTGTTGTTAGATCTATTAAGAATAGAACATTACTGTTAGATATTGTTAGAGAAATATTCGAGTGATAAAAGAGAGGAAAAGGTAATGAGCGAGAGGATGGGAGAGGTTTGAGAGTGGAGCGAGAGCATTGAGAGAGTGTGTGGATTGCATTTTTGTGGTAGACAGAGGTCTTTTTCTGTGAATCTGGCCTAAGGCCGAGACTCTGTGTTGTTATCGTGAATAAAATAGTATTGTGTGCATCATTCCTTAATCGGCCCGTGGAGGCCTCGAATGCTTGGTTTTCCTCTAGATTCAGATAATATTGATGTTGGCCTATGTTTTTCATATGTTTTAATGGAGATCTGGTGTTAAGGGATTGATTGGTGAGCGCATTGCATCGTTCCAGTTCCACAGGCAAAAACATCCAAAATACACTAAGTATCGGGCTAAAACACGATTAAATAGAGATTCCGGACCTCAAATCATTATAGATGGGAGTTTTGTTGTTATCGGGTCCGTAGATTTCCCAAATCCCATCGGCCCTATGTATTCCCTTATCGCATCGCTGAAAGCCATTTACATTGAGAAATCACGCTAAAACTTAGCGGATTCAAGAAAATGGACGTGAAATGTTATTTAATGGAGTGTTGAGTGCTATCGGGTCCAGCGTGTGTTATCGCATCGCTTAAGTGAAACAGGAATGATAAAGTTTCGACCAACCCTTGCGACTTGCGATTGCTGACTTATATCACATCGGCATATCAGAGCAGGCTTTTATATATATATATATATATATATATATATATATATATATATATATATATATATATATATATATATATATATATATTGTAAGCGGCCCATTAAGAATCGTTGATAGCGACAGCGATATCGCATCGGACCAAGGGATAGCGCCGATAGTTGGGAGCCTTACGCCTTTCGATCGCCGATTTTGTGATTTGTTCTAAGCCGTTGGATCAGCCAGATCTGGATCTGCGGTAGAACCCCATATAACTGTGTAAAAGGTGGAAAAGTGTTGTTTAAGCCCCTTTCAAAGGTTTTGGGTCCCGAAAGGGAAAAAGCGCAATTTTAACATTTCCAAAGGTATTTTGGATCCCGAAAGGGGAGAACCATCGTTTTCAAAGGGTTTGGGTTCTAATAGTTAAGAGGGATTATACTTGTGTGAAAAGGGGTGATTGTTGGGATAATAGATCCATTTGGGTTTTTATTAAACCATTGTTTCCGCTGCACCAGATGCAGAACCAGGTTTCCATAGCCTTGAAAGATTAAGAGATGTGGTATTATTATGTTATCTTATTCTTAGTAATTATAAATCACTTCGCCGCATTATATTAATCACTAAAACATGCCATATAAAATCTTAAACCATCACTGTGCTGAAGTAAAATGCAACTGTAATCATTGTTGCTCTACAACAGATAATAAGAAACTATACACATAAAAACACCAAATTAACGTGGTTCACCCCAGTGTAGGGCGACGTCCACAATAATTGTTGCTTAATATAATGAATCTTTGAGAACCAAACAATTCTTGGCCTTTGCACTAAGTTGTAGGTTGTCTTCACAGTCAGCTGCAGAGCCTCTCCTTTGCTACCAAATTATAGATCACAGTAATTCATCCATAACACTGATTGATTCTCATCTATTTTCTTCTTATTATTTTACCCTATATAAACTATTACATTTTAGGGTTACATCATCAAAATACCATGGTCCTTATACCATAGACTCCCTGAAACAAGTAACTATGGCCCCAAAACCATTGATCCCTTACAAAATCACACACTTTTACAAAAAGGAGGGGCTTTGACCCACCCCGAAGCCCTTTACGACAACGCATGGTATATTTAATTCCTCAAAATGTGCTTCGCTACTCCATTAAGTGCTACACCCCACAAAATGTGGAGTCTTTGCCAAAATCTAGGCCAAGTTGGGTTTCACTCAATAGGAGCACACATGCATTCTCAAAAACGTCCATGTGTTCCTAAGACTAAAGTCCACGTAAGTAATTTCCCTGCCTACCTTCCTCTCTCACCTTCAAATGTTATCCTAGTAATGGTAGGAATGCATAAGTGTCATACAATGTGTGCACACTTTTTTATCTATCTCCCTTCCTCTATAATTTATCTCTCCTTCTCTCTCTCTCCTCACCCCCATCACTCTCTCTATCGCTCACCCTCTATCCCTCCTCTGTCTTTGTCTCTATATCCTCCCCCTCTCTCCTTCTCTCTTCTTCTTTCCCTCACTCCCTCACTATCCCTCTCCCTCGCTTCACCTCTAATTCCCTCTCTCTGTCTCTCTCTTCTTTCCTCTCTATACTCCACCATCTCTCTCTCCATATCCCTCCCTCTCCCTTTGCCACGCTCCCTCTATCTATTCCCCTCACTCCACATTGTCTCTCTCCCTCTTTCTCCTATCATTGTCTCTCACTCTCTTTATTTTTCTCTCTCTTAGTTCCCCTTCACTCTCTCCATCCCCCCATCTCTCCTTCTCTCTCACTCTTAATATCCAACTCTCTCTCTTGTTTCCCCTTCACTGTCTCCAAACCCCCATCTCTCTTTCTCTCCCACTCTTAATATTTACCTCTCTCTCTCTTCTTCCCTCTCTAACTATCTCTTCTTCCACTTTTCTCTCTCTCTCTCTCTCTCTCTCTCTCTCTCTCTCTCTCTCTCTCTTGCACCCACTCTCTATCTCTCTATATCCATTTACATATTTGTCAATATCTATCTATATGTTAGTTTCTATTTGTCTATATCTCCCTCCTTCTTTGCTTCTCTCTTTCTCCCTAACTCCCTCACTATATCTCTCCCTCCATCTACTTGTATCACTCTTCTTCCCCTGGGCCACTCTCTTCATCCCTTCCTCACTCCTTCTCTCTCACTATTTATCTCAACCTCTCTCTCACTAATTCCCTCTTTATATCTCCCTTCTTCCACTCTCTCTCCCTCTCTCTTCTTTGAATCTCCCTCCCCCCTTCTCTCTCTCCTCTATCCTTGTCTCTCTATTTCCATTCACATATTTCTCTCTCTCCCCCCCATAACTCTCTCTCCCCCTCTATACCTCTCCCTCCCTCTGTCTATGTGTCTCTTCTTTTCCACTCTATCCATCCCTCCCTCTCTCGTTCTCTCTCACTCTCTATCTCCACCTCTCTTTATATTATTCTATATCTATCTCTCCCTTATTACACTATATCTCCCTATCTATCTCTCCTCTCTCAATCTCCTTCTCTTCCTTCTCTCCCTCCTCCCTCCCTATATCCTTCTCTCTCAATGTCTCTCTCTCTCACCCACTCTATATCTCTCTATTTCCATTTACATCTCTCTCTCTCTCTCTCTCCACCTATATTTTTTTCTCCCTTTTTCCCATCCACTTTCTCCATCCCTCTCTCTCTCCTTCTCTCTCACTCTATATCTCCACTGCTCTCTCACATATTCCCTCTCTATGTCTCTCTTCTTCTACGCTCTCTCTCTACTCTCTCCCACCTTTGTGTCTCCTTCCCTCTATATCTCTTTCTCTCCCTTCACAATTTATCTCTTTATTTCCATTTACATATTCCTCTCTCTCTCTCTCTCTCTCTCTCTCTCTCTATGTGTGTGTGTGTGTGTATCTCTTATTCCCTCTCTATTCCCCCTCCATCTCTATCTTTATTTCCCTCCCTTTATTCTTCTCCCTCTCTCTCTCTCTCTCTCTCTCTCTCTCTCTCTCTCTCTCTCTCTCTCTATGTGTGTGTGTGTGTATCTCTTATTCCCTCTCTATTCCCCCTCCATCTCTATCTTTATTTCCCTCCCTTTATTCTTCTCCTCTCTCTCTCTCTCTCTCTCTCTCTCTCTCTCTCTCTCTCTCTCTCTATGTGTGTGTGTGTGTGTGTATCTCTTATTCCCCCTCCATCTCTATCTTTATTTCCCTCCCTTTATTCTTCTCCCTCTCTCTCTCCCCCTCGCTCCTTCATTGTCTCACTCCCTCTCTCCCCCAACTCTCTCTCTCTCTCTCTCTCTCTCTCTCTCTCTCTCTCTCTCTATGTGTGTGTGTGTGTGTATCTCTTATTCCCTCTGTATTCCCCCTCCATCTCTATCTTTATTTCCCTCCCTTTATTCTTCTCCCTCTCTCTCTCCCCCTCGCTCCTTCATTGTCTCACTCCCTCTCTCCCCCAACACTCTCTCTCCCTCTCTTTGCATCTCACTCTCTCTATTTGTCTCTTTCTTCTCCCCCCTCTCTCTCTATTGCTCTCTTCTTCCACTCCCTCTCCCTCTCTATCTCTCCTTTCGAAATCTCCCTCCTCTCCTTCTCTCTCTCCTCCCTCCTTGTATCCTTCCTGCTCTCTCTCTGCCCCCACTTCCTACTCTCTTTCTTTCAATTTACATGTTTTTCTGTGAATCTTTATCTATTCTTACCTCTCTCTCTCTCTCTCTCTCTCTCTGTGTGTGTGAGTGTATCTCTTATTCCCTCTCTATTCCCCCTCCATCTCTATCTTTATTTCCCTCCCTTTATTCTTCTCCCTCTCTCTCTCCCCCTCGCTCCTTCATTGTCTCACTCCCTCTCTCCCCCAACACTCTCTCTCCCTCTCTTTGCATCTCACTCTCTCTATTTGTCTCTTTCTTCTCCCCCCCCCCTCTCTATTGCTCTCTTCTTCCACTCCCTCTCCCTCTCTATCTCTCCTTTCGAAATCTCCCTCCCCTCCTTCTCTCTCTCCTCCCTCCTTGTATCCTTCCTGCTCTCTCTCTGTCCCCACTTCCTACTCTCTTTCTTTCAATTTACATATTTTTCTGTGAATCTTTATCTATTCTTACCTCTCTCCTTCTCTCTCTCTCCCCCCTCACTCTTCCTCCCCCTCACTCTTCCTCCCCCTCCACTCTCTACATCCCTTACTCTATCCTTCTCTCTAACTCTCTATCTCTACCTCTCTCTCACTTATTCCCTCCATATCTCTTTCTTCTTCCTCTCTCTCTCTCTCTCTCTCTTCTCTCTCAATCTTCCTCCCCTCCTCTCTCTCTCCTCCATCCATGTCTCCTTCTCTCTCTCTTTCTCTCCCCCCACTTTCTATCTCTCATATTTTTCTATGTCTCTCTATATTTTCTTCCCTTTTTGTCTCTATCTCCCTCCCTCTCTCCTTCTCTCTCTCTCTCTCTCTCTCTCTCTCTCTCTCTCTCTCTCTCTCTCTCTCTCTCTCTCTCTCTCTCTCTCTCTCTCCCCTCGCTTCCAAATCTCTATCTCTTCTTCCATCTTTGTCACTACCTTCCTCCTGCTCTCCCTCTCTCGCCCTCACTATCTCTCTCCCCTGTCACTCTTTCTCTACCTCACACTTTCTCTCTTATTCCCTCTCTCTCCCCCCACTTCCCCCCTTAGGTCGCTTATTCCCTATATCTCTCTTCTTCTTTCTCTTCTCTCTACCTCACTCCCTCTCTTTCTTTCTATCGTCCCCTTCCTCTCTCTTCCCCTCCACCCTCTCCATCCCTCCCTCTCTCCTTCTCTCTCACTCTCTATCTCCACCTCTCTCTCTCCCCCCCTTAACCTCCTCCCCTCCTCTATATCCTCCATCCATCTCTCTCTCTCTCTCCATATCTATCTATCCATCTATCTCTCACTCTCTCATCCCTTCCCCTTCCTATATTTTTCTATCCCTCACTCTCTCACTCAATCTATGCTTCACAACAACACCCCTCTCTCTTTGTCTCACACACACACACATTCACAACATATCCCTTCAACTTTATCTATCTCTTCCTTCTTGTGTCAGCAAAAAATATCTCCCTTCTCCGCCCTCTTTCCTTCTTTCTCTCACTTTTTGACTCTCACTCGCAACTTCTCTTTTTATCTCTCTCCCTCTCCCTCTCCCTCTCCACCCCCACAAAACCCACCTCAACCATTTCCCACCAACTCATTCTTCCCCAACCCCAATAGCTTTGTCTCTCTCCTTCTTTCTCTCTTTATCTTATTTGGCCCCTCCTCTCTCTCTCTCTCTCTCCACCCCCACAAAACCCACCTCAACCATTTCCCACCAACTCATTCTTCCCCAACCCCAATATCTTTGTCTCTCTCCTTATTTCTCTCTTTATCTTCTTTGGCCCCTCCTCTCCCCCACCCCCCCACAAAAAAAAACCCACCTCAACCATTTCCCACCAACTCATTCTTCCCCAACCCCAATATCTTTGTCTCTCTCCTTCTTTCTCTCTTATCTTCTTTGGCCTCTCTACCCTCCCTCTCTCACCCTCCTCACTCCACAAACCCACCTTAACTATCTCCCATGTATTACTATCTGAATGAACACATGTTATGCATTTTTGGCACTAAAAACACACACGTTCTATTACTATGCACATGTTTTTTTGAATTTAATTTTTTCTAGCAGGAATCCTATATGCACAGTGATGTGGTTGCTTGTGATATAGGACCCCAATATCTCTGTCTCTCTCCTTATTTCTCTCTTTATCTTCTTTGGCCCCTCTACCCTCCCTCTCTCACCCTCCTCACTCCACAAACCCACCTTAACTATATTCCATGTAATACTAGCTGAATGAACACATGTTATGCATTGTTGGCACTAAAAACACACACGTTCTATTACTGTGCACATGTTTTTTTGAATTTAAATTTTTCTGGCAGGATTCCTATATGCACGGTGACTTGGTTGCTTGTGATATAGGTTTACGATCATGAGCCTAATGGTTTGGGATAAAAATACATGGAAACATCATTTTTTGAGAAAATATATATATATATCTCTAAAACTGACATTATTTTTCTATAAGCTAGACAAATCTTTTGTCCGTGAAACTACAAATCCATATACAGTCAATTGTATAGATTTCAAATATATAATTTAAAATAGTTTTTACCATTTTTAATACATTTTTCTCTTGATATATATCAAAATATTAAAATACATCCTTGTTTATTTTTGTTATAACTTTTTGTGGCACGAGCCATTTGAAAAAATATATATATGGTCCACTAGAAGACATTAACATCTAAAATCTAAAAAAAAATGTTTGGTAATGGTAAGACCCTTTTAGGTTGCACTAATGGAAGGCCTTGTAATTTCAAGGATATTATTCCTTTCATAATCAATATATATATATATATATATATATATATATATATATATATATATATATATATATATATATAGATAGATAGATAGATAGAGATATATAATTAATTAAAAATATATATGCACAATAACAATCTATTCTCTACGACTCCACAAGTTTTCATAGAAATATTCCATAATTTAGATACTCAAAGGTTTCACTAATGGAAACATATGCATTATATTTTTGCATAAAAAATAGCATAGAATTGTTAGGAAAACTAAAAAATCACATGGTTAGACACAAATTCTATAAATAAAAATTATATATCGGAAATCCAACTCATTTTATTACATTTCATCTTTTGTCATCATCTTCAAATCCATTGTGTAAGTACCTCTAATTATCCCTGAAGTTAATATAGTATTAGTTTTCTAGGTTTGCATTGCCACTAATGCATAACTGGTGACCATCGTCAGCTTGCACTCACCCTAAATCTCAATACTTTGTACGTAAACCCTTTAAGTGCATCATATATCTAGCTATTCCCATCAATGTGTGATTCATTCTTTTTGTGACTCTATTTTGTTGTGGAGTATAAGAATTGGTCAACATCCTTTTGATTCCATGTCTTTTGTAATGATCATTGAATTCATTTGAAGTGAATTCACCCCCATTATATGTTCTCAAAGTAGCAATCTTTTCTTTGGTGGTATTTTCAACCAATTGTCGAAATTGCATAAGTTTTTCAAATGCTTCTTATTTCTCCTAGAGAAAATACACCCAAATCATCATTGTAAAATCATCTATGAAAAGAATAAATTATCTGCATCCACCAAGGGAGGATTTCATAAGACCATAGACATCACTACAAATTAGTTGCAAAAATTGTTTTTTCGCCATGTACTTGTGGGGAAAGTATCATTTTTTCTACAATGGTACAATCTTCACACTTAGAAATACCATTTTTGAAAAGGGGCAAGCCTTTAAACATCTCATCTTCTTTATGTTTACTAAGGCTATCAAAATTTAAGTGGTGAAACTCGTAATGTCATAATCTTAGATAGATAGGAGATAAATCCATTGATGCTACTAAATCTAGTTTGTGAGGAATCATTATTCCTTGTAGCCTTAGAAGCTTTTCATCTTCGTACCCCTTCATTATTTTCTTGAAATTTTGTTTAACGGAATTGATTGTGATCCATCCATCGTCCATGATGACCAGATGACCTCCCTATCTAATGAGCACCAAGGACAACAATTTTTTCTTAAATGTTGGAACATACCATACATATGAAAATAACATTTTTCCAATTCCTGGGAGAGAAAATCGGATTGATATTTTTCCTTGAGGTGTATGAGTTGTGTCATTTTCCAAATAGATTGCATTTAGTTCCATATCTTGATATGTCTAGAAATAATATTTTCTATAGCACATATGATAACTAGCCCCTATATCAAGTATCCAATCATCTTCAAAATCTTTTCTTGGCATTTTGTTGGTGACCATTGAATCTACACATTCATTTTCCTAAGTTTCTATCAATACATAATCACCTTCTACATTTATGCATATTGTGTTGATGTTTAAGCATTAGAATTAGAATGTGTTGATGGCCAAAAATGACCTCATCAACGTATAAGGGAGACCACTCAGTCAGAGCCTCGACTAAGCCCTTATCTATTTAATTTGGTGGTTCTGACTGGTTCTATTGGGTCCAATTACCCCCTCACCCTGCTTGTTGACTTGTGATGTCTCTAATTAACCGTCAATAAGAACACGAAATCGAACCTACCTTCTTGCAGTGCACGTGCAAGAAATAAGTCCTCAAGCTGATTTAATGGCTCAGCCAAGCCACTAATGGTGTTTGCCTCTATGAAAGAGGACTTAAATAAAGTAGTGATTAATCTAAATGCAAATTAACTCTAAAATGCAAGTAAAAGAAAATAAATCCTAAGCCTATCTCGATTAGGAAGATGTAGATCTAATCCCAACTGAGAACAGAGTAATTAAGTTTGGACCAACTGTGAATTCAGAATAAAAATGAAGTAAATGAGCCAAGGAAACAATTCCAGGACCCATTGCTAACTAAAACTAATACATACAGTCATATATCTAATGAATAGTCATCAGATCGTTGTGCACATACATCCAAATTCAAGTGAAATGAATCTAAAATCAATGACATGACTGCATTAAAGAAATAGTTCTCATAAAACAATCAAGATTTAAAACAAATTCATAATTGCAATTGATCTGCTAAATAGTTAACATTAAGGACAAGCAAATCTATTAGGATTCATTATTCAATTTGATAGCAATAAGATCCAAATAGAAAAGATAGCTTTTCATTGATTAAATAAGCATGTAATTAAAAATTCATAGTAGTGCAAAACCCAAAAACCACATACTTATCTGGATCAAAATTGCATCAAACTTCGATTAAATGTAGGCCATCAATCAACCTCTATTTCTGACAAAAGTGTACAAAAATCATAGATTTTATTCAAGCCCTTTGAGTACAATATTTCTAAGAAAAATTTCATAATAGCATGAAATTTTCTAAACTAAAATACGTCTCTATAAATTTTATTACAACTAGTCCAAACAATGTCTAATCCTTGACAAAATTATGCCTTATACAAGAGTGCAAAAATCCTTCTTTTTGTAGAGAATAATCCTTATAGTTTCCATATCTGGAACCCCTTCCTCATTCCTCCAAAACATTATTTATAATTTACAAAAGAAATTCAAAAAAGGAGATTTGTTGAATTAGTTCAGATCAATCAAATTTGGTGTTGCAATTCCTCTCCTTATCCTTTGATGGATCAATCCAATTGCTCTAAGATGCTTTAGCTTCATCCTGTTCAACAAATATCTTGCAAGAACCAATAAAAATTCAAATAAAATGAATTAATTTTGTACATGAAAATTGGAAAACAAACTCTCCAACTAAAATGCAATTAAATATATAAAAAGAAAAGAATTATGAGCTTCCTATTGATCCTTATAAAGACTTGTATAGCCCAAGAATGTTTTCTTCGAATGAATTTGCAACAGCAAAAGCTTCATCCAACCAAATTTTTTAAAACAAAATTTAGAAGTCGGTTTTTTAGTGCAAATTCGAAGCTTCATTTTCTGCTAAATTTTATGCATATTTAATTACCAAATCTAGTCATACAATCACTCCCAAAATATTCTCCATTGTTTTAGATTTCTAGCGAGCAGACTTAGGCCTCATTTGGTCAAATAAAACTTAAGTTAGAGCTTTTCAATTTTGAGGTGTCAAAACTTCTAGTGTTCTCGAAATTAGCATCCGTGAGAAATAAATGTGAATATTTTATTTAAAATCTAATTTCAAAATATATTAATAAATTTAATAACAAAATAATTTAAATTAAATAATTAAATAAAATTATTAATGTGTACCAAATATTAAATATTAAATATAAATTTAATTTAAATTAAATTAAACAATATTTAAAAAATTAAAAAACATATAAAAAGAATAATCTCAAGCATGTGTTAGCAAAGGTGTAAAGCTCATTGTGAGCTTGGGGAGATATAAGGGGGAAGAGTTAAATAGAGCCCCAAAGAATTGTTAAAAGAAGTGCCCATGACCTTTCGAACTAAGGAAGCAAGCTCAGCTCCTCTTCATATAAAGTACGGGCATTTTATGATGTTAATGTAAGTAGGCAGCCCGGAAGCATTTGGTGTAAGGAGGTGGTGGGCCATCCTAAAGGGGCCGGCTAATGGAGGAGGGGAGGAGTCGGGCTCCATGTGGAGTGGGTCCTCTCTTCCTTTAATTTATTATAAATAAAAATAAAAATAAAAAATTAAATAAACATTAAAAATTAAAAACCTAATTATTAAACGAATGAGCCTAGAGTAAGAGGTGAGGTGAGTTATGGAGAATGCCCGAGCCAATAGAGTTTGAGAAATTAAAATCAAGATTTTGTTCTCGGCTTCAGGCTCCACGAACATTAAATTTTTTAATTATATTGTTTTTTAAATATTTACATAAAGTATATATTATTAAGTTTTATCATATAGTTTACATATATACACATATTACTTCTTGCACCGGGTGGTTTTGTAGGGCAGTTTAAAATTAATAATTAATTGATAATTCAAATTCAAATTAATTAAATAATTTAAAATTTTAATATATTTAGAAATAGATTATAATTAATTTAATTAATTTGGATTAATTAAATTATGTTATGCAATTAGTTTACAAATTAGAAGAAAAGATAGATCAATGACTTGAGAATTAGCCTCTTCGAGGAGGCGACAACTTTTACATCACATAAATGAACAATTCTTGGCTGATACAAATGACAATAACTCCTTTCATTATATAGGAGTCTAAGGGATCATAATATAATCAGAGCCTACATAACAATAATAATGTAAGGCCGCGATAATAAAAATAGTGGGCTTCTATGAGTCACAATAATAACAATATGGGGGCTATATGGGCACAACAATAACAATAAGGGGGTTATAGTTACAATAACAATACGGGGCTACACTAGTATTATAGGGAACTAACTTGCCCCTCTCCTTCAAAAAAGTGTTGTCCTCAACGCTTGAGTAGTTTTAAATGCTTTTGTATAAAATTATCATCCTCCCATGTGGAATCTTCAGCGGGTAAGTTCTTCCACTTAATGAGATACTCTAAAATTGGTTGATTTTGTGGTTGTCAGGTTCTTCTTTCTATGGCTGCTTCAGGCTCCAGTATGATTTTTCCTTCCTCATCAAGTTCTGGCAATATTGTTTGAACTAGGAATTTGTCATCGATAACCTTATTTAAGCATGAAACATGGAAAACTAGGTGCACTCGGAAAGGTTCAGGAAGCTCTAATTTGTATGACATAATACCAATCTTTTGTAACACTTTTTAAGGACCATAGTACTTGGGTGATACTTTATTATCTTTCTTAGCTTGCTTGAGGGACATTTGTTTGTATGGTTGTAGTCGTAAAAATACCCAGTGCCTACATCAAAACTTCTTTCTCAGAGATGTTGATATCCCTATTGTTTCATTCGAGTATGCGCCAAAGTGAGTTTATCCTTTAAGAGTTGGAGAACTTATTGTTGATGCTCGATGTGATTTTCCATTACGTGAATATTAGAATTTTCTCTTAAAGATGATGTGAGGACGGTGGATGATATCCATAAAGTGCCATAAATGGGGTCATTTTTACTACAGTATGGAAGGAACTGTTATACCACCATTCAGCCAGAGGTAACCACTTGACCTATTATGTTTGTGTATTAGATACAGAGAAACGAAGATATCCTTCCAAAAATTTGTTCATTATCTCAGTTTTCTCATCAGATTGAGGATGATAAGATGATCTATGAGCTAATTGAGTACAAAGACAAGAAAATGACTCCGTTTAAAAATTTCTAATGTAAATTGGATCTTTGTCACTTACAATGATATTTAGGTTTCCATGTAGATTTTGAATTGTTTCCATAAATGCAATAGCAACTGTATTGACTTTAAAAGAATGGGATAATGCACAAAAGTGTGCATACTTGGTAAGTCTATCAACTACTACCATGATGACACTCTTTTCTTTAGAATTGGATAAACTTGTGATAAAATCCATTGGGACCTCCTCCCAACGCTGACTTGGAATGGATAAAGGTTGTAACAAACTGGGGGTATTAATTGTTTCAACTTTATTTTGTTGGAAAACCAAACATTCTGCCACAAACTTTTGAATATCATATTTAAGGCCATCCCAAAAAAATTCCTTCTTGACCTTGTGGTATGTTTTTAAAAATCCTAAGTGCCCTCCTAAAAGAGAGGTGTGCAATTCCAAAAGAATCTTTTGTTTGAGTTGGGAATTCTTACATAGATACAAGCAATCTTTGTACCATAATGAGTTATTTTTCCAAACAAATGTATCTAATGTATTGGTATCTGATTACAACTTTTGAATGAGTGTCCACACCTCTTCATCGTTCTTCCATTCCTCCCTTGCTTCATATATCCAGTCAGGTTGGATAATCGAAATGGCATAGAGCAATGCTTCCACATACTCATCCCTTCTTGAAAGTTCATATTCAACAAAAATTTTCTTCCCTTTTTTGTAGATGATTTCAAAGTCATAACCCAACATCTTAGTAACCCATTTTTGTTGCTCTTCTACAGATAATCTTTGTTCCAAAAAGCATTCAAGAATACCATGATCTATTTTACCTTACAGTGTCTTCCCATTAGGTAAGGGCACCATCACTTCAGGACATGTAGTATTGCCAACATTTCCTTCTCATAAATAGGTTTGTGTAAATACTTTCCCTTGATTGGATAACTTTCAAAAGCAATGGGTCTTCCTTGTTGATTTAAAACAACACCAATTCCATTTCCCGAGGCACATTCCACCATAAAGGTTTTTGTGAAGTCTAGAGTAGCTAAAACTGGAGATTGGCACATTGCCTCTTTAAGATATTCAAAGGACTTAGTTTCTTATGGAGTCCAAAACAATGCATGTTTCTTCAGTAATGTTATTAGGGGTGTTGTTATTTTCCCAAAGTTCTTAATAAGCTTTAGATAATACCCTGTCAACCTGAGAAATCCTCGAAGATGTTTTAGGGTTGTGGGAATTTTCCATTCCTTGATGGCTTTAATTTTGTTAGGATCTACCTTAACACCCTCATGAGATACAATATGACCCAAATATTCCACCTCTTATACCCCAAAGAAACATTTGGAGATTTTTCCATACAATTGTTTCTCCTCCAATAGTTTGAGCACCCTTTCAACATGTTGAACATAATCCTTCCAAGACTTGTTATAGATTAGTATATCATCAAAAAATACTAATACAAATTTTCTAAGGAAGAGTTTGAAAATGGAATTCATCAAACCTTGAAATGTGGAATGTTCATTAGTAAGGACAAAAGGCATGACCAAAAATTCATAATGACCTTCATGAGTTCTAAATGTTGTTTTCGAAATATCTTCAGTCTTCATTCTAATTTGATGATATCCTAAATGAATATCCAGCTTGGTGAAATAAATTGCTCCATGTAATTCATCCAACAATTCATCAATGATAGGAATGGGAAATTTATCGTTAATAGTGAGTTTTTCGAGCTCTCTATAATTCAGACACATATTCCATGGTCCATCCTTCTTGTGTACTAATACTACTAGAGCAGAGAAAGAACTTTGGCTAGGTTGAATTACACTTTCCTCTAGCATTTATGCAAACATACGTTTCATTTCACTCTTTTGGGCATAGGGATATCTGTAAGGTCTGATGTTTGGAGGAACACTTCCTTGAATCAAGTGAATAGCATGATCATGATCACAAATAGGTGGGAGGCCTTTGGGAGTCTCAAATATTTTGGAATGATTGTCCAAGATTCTTTGGAGATCTAGAGAAACAAATAATTTTTATGTTTGAACATCGAGTGAGCATAATTGTGCAATTATGTCACGTTGTTCTTTATTCAAAATATTTTTCATGCCATTAGAGTTTATTATCTTTCCCGACTTCCCGGTGATGCCCCTTAATTCAATTATGTTATCTAACCAGCTCACAAAAAGATAGAAAAGATAGATCAACACCTTAGAATTAAACCTCTTCGAGGGGGCAACCTCCTTTACATTACACAAATGAATGATTCTTTGATAATTCAAATGAAAAAACCTCCTTTCTATATATAGGAGTCTAAGGAGTCACAATATAACCTAGCCGACCTAACAATAATAATATAAAGGCACAAAAATAACAATAGGGGGATTCTATGGGGCACAATAATAACAGTATGGGGACAATAGGGGCACAAAAATATTAATAAGCGATACAACTACAATAGTAATGGGGTAATCACTAGTATTATAGGGACCTAACATGCCCCTCTCCTTCAAAAAAGTGTTGTCCTCAACGCTTGAGTAGTTTTGGATGCTTCTGTATAAAATTCTCATCCTCCCATGTGGAATCTTCAGTGGATAAGTTCTTCCACTTGATGAGATACTCCGAAATTGATTGATTTCATAGCTGTCGAGTTCTTGTTTCTATGACTGCTTCCAGTTCCAATATAATTTTTCCTTCTTCATCAAGTTCTGGCAATATTGTTTGAACTGGGAGCTTGTTTCCTATAACCTTCTTTAAACATGAAACATGGAAAACTGGGTGCACTCGAGAAGCTGCAGGAAGCTCCAATTTGTATGCCATAGTACCAATCTTTTGCAACACCTTGTATGGACCATAATACTTTGGTGATAATTTATTATCCTTCTTAGCTTGCTTGAGGGACATTTGTTTATATGGTTGTAGCCATAGGAATACCCAATCACCTACATCAAAACTTCTTTCGCTGCGATGTTGTTATGCCTGTTGTTTCATTCTATTCTGTGCCAACACGAGGTTATCCTTTAAGAGTTGGAGGACTTGTTGTTGATGCTCGATGTGATGTTCCACTGCTTGAACCTTAGAATTTTCTCTTAAATATGATGTGATGGATGGTGGATGATATCCATAAAGTGCCATAAATGGGGTCATTTTTGTTGTTGTATGGAAGGAAGTGTTATACCACCATTCAGCCAGAGGCAACCATTTGACCCATTGTGTCTGTTTATCAGATACAAAGCAACGAAGATATCCTTCCAAACATTTGTTTACTATCTCAGTTTTCCCATCAGATTGAGGATGATAAGATGAGCTATGAGCTAACTGAGTACCAAGACAAGAAAATAATTATGTCCAAAAATTTCCAGTGAAAATGGGATCTCTGTCACTTACAATAATCTTTGGGTTTCCATGTAGCTTTTGAATTGTTTCCATAAATGCAGTAGAAATTGTACTGGCTTTAAATGGATGTGATAATGCACAAAAGTGTGCATACTTGGTAAGTCTGTCAACTACCACCATGATGACACTCTTTCCCTCAGACTTGGGTAAACCTGTGATAAAATCCATTGAAACCTCCTCCCAACGTTGGCTTGGAATGGATAAAGGTTGTAATAGACTCGGGGTCTTAATTGTTTCAACTTTATTTTGTTGGAAAACCAAACATTCTGCCACAAACTTTTGAATATCCGATTTAAGGCCATCCCAAAAAAATCCTTCTTAACCCTGTGGTAATTTTTTAAAAATCCTGAGTGCCCTCCTAAGGAAGAAGTGTGCAATTCCATAAAAATCTTTTGTTTGAGTTGGGAATTCTTACAGAGGTATAAGCGATCTTTGTACCATAACGAATCATTTTGCTAGCTAAATGTATCAGATGTACTGGAATCTTGTTGTAACTTTCGAATAAGTGCCCACACTTCTTCATCATTCTTCCATTCCTCCCTTGCTTCGTTTATCCAATCTGGTTGGATAATAGAAATGGCACACAACAATGCTTCCACATCCTCATCCTTTCTTGAGAGTGCATCTGCCACCACATTTTGCTTCCCTTTTTTGTAGATGATTTCAAAGTCATAACCCAACATCTTTGTGACCCACTTTTGTTGCTCTTTAGAGGATAATCTTTGTTCTAAAAAGTATTTAAGGCTATCATGATCTATTTTTACCTTGAAGTGTCTTCCCATTAGGTAGGGTCGCCATTTCTTAAGTGCATGTAGTATTGCCAACATTTCCTTCTCATAAATAGCTTTGTGTAAAAAATTTCCCTTGATTGGACGACTTTCAAAAGCAATGGGTCTTTCATCTTGCATTAAAACAACACCAATTCCATTTCCTGAAGCATCACATTCCACAATAAAGGTTTTTGTGAAGTCCGGTGTAGCTAAGACCGGTGCTTGGCACATTGCCTCTTTAAGATGTTCGAAGGCCTTTGTTGCTTCTGGAGTCCATGAAAATGCATCTTTCTTCAATAATGTTGTTAGAGGTGCTGCTATTCTCCCATAATTCTTAACAAACTTGCGATAATACCCTGTCAACCCAAGAAATCCTCGCAGATGCTTTATGGATGTGGGGATTTTCCATTCCTTAATGGCTTTAATTTTGCTAGGGTCTACCTTAACTCCTTCATGAGATACAATATGACCCAAATATTCCACCTCTTGTACTCCAAAGAAACATTTGGATCTTTTTGCATATAATTGTTTCTCCTCCAATAGTTGTAGCACCCTGTCAACATGTTCAACATGATCCTTCCAAGACTTGTTGTAGATTAGTATATCATCAAAAAATACTAACACAAATTTTCTAAGGAAGGGTTTGAAAATGGAATTCATCAAACCTTGAAATGTAGAAGGTGCATTGGTAAGGCCAAAAGGCATGACCAAAAATTCATAATGACCCTCATGAGTTCTAAATGCTGTTTTCGGAATGTCTTCAATCTTCATTCTGATTTGATGATATCCTGAATGAAGATCCAACTTGGTGAAGTAAATTGATCCATGCAATTCATCAGTAATTCATCAATGACAGGAATGGGAAACTTATCTTTAATAGTGAGCTTGTTGAGCTCCCTATAATATGGACATGTGCCATGATCCATCCTTCTTGTGCACCAATACTACTGGAGCAAAGAAAGAACTTTGACTAGGTTGAATTATACCAGCCTCTAGCATTTCTGCAACCATACGTTCAATTTCACTTTTTGGGCATAGGGATATCTGTACGGCCTGATGTTTGGAGGAACACTTCCTGGAATCAGATGAATAGCATGATCATGATCACGAATAGGTGGGAGACCTTTGGGAGTCTCAAATACCTTGGAATGATTGTCCAAGACTTTTTGGAGATCTGGAGAAATAGATGATTTCAATGTGGAAACATCTAGCGAACATAATTGTGCAATTACACCTCTTTGTTCCTTTTTTAGAAGCTTTGTCATACCGTTAGAGCTGATTATCTTTCCCAGTTTCCCTGCAATACCCCTTAATTCAACTTCCTTTCCTTCCGCAGAAAATTTCATGAAAATTTCTTGAAAATTAAAAGCTATTGTACCCAAGGATTGTAGCCATTGGACTCCTAGTACAACATCAGCACCTCCCATTGGAATGGAAAGCATTGGGCTAGTCAATACATATTCTCCCATGGATAGCTTGATATTATGGCACTTTCCAGAGTAATTTATTGTTCCTCCATTTGCAACCATCACTTGACACTCTGGTGCTGGATATAGGAAGCAATTCAATTCTTTTGCTACCTTACAATGAATAAAATTGTGGGTACTTCCTGAATCAATCAACACTATTACCTTTTTCTTCTTGATTTGTCCTTCTATCTTGATGGTTTGAGGAGTGGTAATTCCAGCCAATGCATTACAAGATATGGTCAGATTCATTTCTTCATATCTAGGCTTTGTTCCTGGAGTATATCCTCTTCTTTTGACCTTTCTTGCTCCTTTTCTTCTTCCTCTTCACAATCTATGTAGAATAATTTCTTCTCAGCACACTTATGACCTTTAGTGTATTTGTTATCACAACTGTAACAAAGCCCTTTTGCTCTTTTTTCTTCCAATTGTTGTGGTGTCAACCTTATAGGTTGTGGAAGACTAAGGGAAACAACACTTCCATCTTTATAGTTGTGAGTGGTATGCTTCCTGGTTGCCATAATTTTTCTTTCCATTTTTCTTGCTAACCTGAATGCCTTCTCTAATGAATCAGGTTCCCAAAGGCGAACATCATGTTGGATATTATCCTTTAAATTCCCTATGAACACATCAATCCTATGCTCCTCTGGAATATTTTTTACCCTTATGTTCAATTTTTGGAACTCCTCAATGTGCTCCATTATTGAACCCTTTTGTTTGAGACTTATCAATTGGCTAAAAAAAGTGTTGCTTTTTGTATCCTCATAATGTGTTGTCAATTCTTCTGTAAAAATTTCCCAAGTGATAATTTGTTTACGAGAGCAAAGCCATTGATACCATACAAACTGATTTGGTTCCAAATATAAAGTTGCAATACGTACCTTTTGTGTGTTTTGCACATTATTGAGATCGAAAAATTGCTCCATCTATAATATCCATGTTGTGGGATCCTTGCCATCAAACTTCCTCATATCGATTTTTGGAATATGGTGGGTCTTCGATCCAACATTAGAGTCTATGAAATCATGATTAACATTTCTTTTGTTCGCATCATGAGTTTCCTTTACTACCCTTTCACCATTAGTAAGTATTTCTTGTAGAAAATTTGTCAAATCTGTCTTCAAATCTGCCATGCCTGTCTTCAAATCTGTCTTCAAATCTATCTTCAAATCATCCATCTTATCTTCCATGCCATTCATCTTAGCTTCCACGCCCTTTATCTTAGATTCCATGCCATTTATCTTAGCTTCTGTTAGCTTTTGTGAGAGTGACATTTGTTGCACTTGGTCTTGTAATTTTGATATATCATGTAGCATTTATTCCTCTTCTTCATGAGTCATGCTAGAGATTTCAAGTTGCTTACTAGGTGTTTTCATTTTCTTTCCTTGGGGCATCAGTTACCAATAATAATGCTCTACTATTCCCTTTGAATTCCTTCAAAATAATTTCTCAAACCAAGCTTAAGCAAAAAATTAAAAAAATCTACACACCTTTTTTCACTTTGTAGGAGCTCGATATTGCCTCTGATGTATCTCTGTAATTTCATATCATCCAGTTCTGAAATTGCGACTTGTAGTAGCCCTCTGTGTCCTCTTTCCAATGCCACTAGTATGATCCAAATTGGATTCTCCAAGGAAGAGTTATGCCAAATCTCCCATAGTGACCTAATTATAGACTAGTTCAGTAGAGCAAACTTGTATGATGTGCCATGTGTCCCTGTTTCAACCTTTGGCTCTGAAAAATATCTACAAGAAACTACAGTCCGTCCTCTTTTTGTACCTTCTTACAAAATTTCAATCTGATGCTCAGAGAGAAAGTTATGATGATTTTCCCTAGGTCACCTATTTGGAATGTAATTCAGGAGTCTGTAAAAAGACCAACTTCCTCAGAGCATATCTCCACAAATATAGCGCTAAAAGCTCTAAAATTCGGACCCGATGTTTAGTGTGATTTTGTCTCAAATGGGTTTTTTTTTGCTTCTGAAACATCGTAGAAAAAATTTATAGTGAAAATGCTACGATGACCTGTTTGGAGCAACAAAACCCTAGAATCCAAAGCTCTGATATCAAATGTTATGAAACCAGCTCACAAAAAGATAGAAAAGATAGATCAACGCCTTAGAATTCAGCCTCTTCGAGGGGGAAACCTCCTTTACATTACACAAATGAATTATTCTTTGAGGATTCAAATGATAAAACATCCTTTCTATATATAGAAGTCTAAGGAGTCACAATATAACCCAGCCGACCTAACAATAATAATATAACGGCACAAAAATAACAATAGAGGGATTCTATGGGGCACAGTAATAACAGTATGGGGACAATAGGGGCACAACAATATTAATAAGGGATACAACTACAATAGTAATGGGGTAATCACTAGTATTATAGGGACCTAACAAATTGCCTTTCCTTCCCATGAAAATTTCAAGAATTTTTTTTGAAAATTAAAAGTTATCGTCCCCACAGATTGTAACCATTAGATTCCTAATACAACATCAAAACCACCCATTGGAATGGAAAGATTTAAACTATTCAATGCATATTCCCCCATGTTTAATTTGATATTATGGCACTTCCTTGAGAAATTTATAGTTCCTCCATTTGCAACCATCACTTGACACTCTGGTGTTAGATATAGAAAGAAATTCAATTCCCCTTCTATCTTACAATGAATAAAATTGTGGGTACTACCATAATAGGTCAACATTTTCACATTTTTCTTCTTTATAATCCTTCTATATTGAGAGTTTGAGGAGTGGTAATTCCTTCCAATGCATTATAATATATGGTTGGATTCATTTATTCTTTTTCTAGGGTTGGTTTCTAGTGTATATCCTCTTCTTTTGATGTTCCTAGTTCCTTTTCTTCCTCCTCTTCACAATATATGTAAAATAATTTCTTCTCCGCACACTTATGACCCTTAGTGTATTTGTTATCACAATTGTAACAAATCCCTTTTTTTCTTTTCTCCTCTATTTGTTGTGGTGTCAACCTTGTAGGTTGCGAGAGGCTAGGAGAAGCAACACTTCTATATTTATAGTTCAGAGTGGTAGACATCCGTATTTCCATAATTTTGCTTTCAACTTTTCTTTCCACCTTGAATTCCTTCTTGTTACACCAGACAAATCCCTCTTGTGGACAAGAGTGATCTCCCTAGATCCTTAACGGAAACTAGAAACAAGCAAGACAATTGAACAGAGTCTTTCCCTAAGTTGAACTTGTTTGAATTATAAGAAATGTAGCTAATGGATGAGCCTCTTACCTATTTCACGAAATGCTTTATGAAGATCCCTTATTGTGATTTGATGCAGCTCTTCAATGCTTGATAAGACCTGCAAACATCAACCATAAAAGGATCAAAAGTACATGCAATATAATAATCCAAACAACTTAACCTAATGATCAAGGAGATTAAGAATTGAATTTGCCTTAATAAACATTATAAACAATTGTAAACCATTAAAATTATTCCAATAAGACAAGTCAATGGGAGAAAGTGTTCAATTGTATTAATCAAAAATTAAGAGGAGCCTTACAACCTTCACCTTGATGTCGTGAGGTCCCTCCCAAATGCCTTCAATCTCCTCCTTAGATGACAAGCTTTCCAATATCAAACCAACAGCATAATTTTGTCTTCTCTGAGGTCTAGCCTTTTTAATCCCTCTATCCTCTAGTCATTTTATAGGCCAAGAGGAAGAAGTTTCAGATCCAAAAGAGGAGGATGAGACTCCTTCATTAAGGGATTAGGTTACCATGAGAAAAGGAATGAAGATGAATCATCTGAGGGTTATAGTTCGAATAATCATCACCTAGAAGCTTTCACTTGAGAAATATTAAACCAACTACGTTTCTAGAATGTACTTTTCATTTTTTATTTTCTTGAATTCACCTACACAAGTTTATAGTGGTAGACAGAGCACAACTATGTGTTGTTCTTAGAGTTAATTCCATCGAATGTGTGGGAAAATCTAGAAAAATCAGTGCAGGTGGAACTTAACAAGGTGTGACAGTTATTTCCCCAAATTTGTCATCTAATTAAAAATATTTTGGTTTGTTTGACTTCTGAGGGAGTTAGTTCAAACATGTTCACGGAGGGTAAAAAGATCCATAAATTGATCAAGTGTCATGGCGACAAATTGACATGTAACAGATTTCCCCCTAAGGTGTGAAGTTTGTAAAAACAAGTTTCAAAGATAGAACCGCTTTATCATTCCAAGGATCAGGTCATAGGCAATGGTCGGAAACCTGCAAGGAACATTCAAGGATTACAATGCAAATATATATCAAAAATAATCTTTGAGGTAGGCATTCCCATATCCAGAGTAAAGCGAACTCAATGAACAACCATGGAAAACCAAAATCATATAGATGGTAGACATAGCATGGACGCAGCCATTTGTCTGCATAATCATGAATATAAAATCTCCTTGCAACCTGGATTGATGAAACTAGATCTAGGGTCTTGATCTCCATCTCTTGATTCATAGTATGAATCTAACCATGTGAATGAATGTTTCGAAGTCGAACATGGCAGAAACCACTTGATTACCGGTCAATGATGTGAATCATTAACAAGTGTGAGAGAAACCACCAATAATGACAATGGTTCTCAAGGTACTTCCAGTGTAATCTATGAAGTGTGAATAGGTGATATGAAGTCGAACACTCATAGAATCATTCGATCAAAGGCCAATGATGAGAACCCATCATCGAAAGCAAGAAACCTACCATTAAGGCATGCAAGCTTCAAGGTACTGAAGGTTTCTAGATCAACTTCCTAGATAATGAGATGAAGTCGATAGGAAGCGACCCATCATAGGAAAGCCTATGACACGAAACACATTGTCAAGTTTTAAAAATAGTTTGCAAGGATTGACTCAAGGATGACCGACGTGATTGAAGGCTAGAATTTGCGAAGGGGTTTTGAATAGAGGTTGAACTTCTTTTGAACACATAATGGCATGATAACTGGCTTGGCATCATTTGACTTAACAATAATACCCAAAACCATGAATACTTTCAAAATTGGTTCGATTAATTATAAGACAAATGGATTTCCCAACCCAGACATGAGTGTGAAGGAGTGTCGTGTTCAAGAAAAACTTGCTACCATTTTTTAAAAAATGAAAATGTAAAATGGACACCTTTTCCCAATTTTCCCCCACCATTACTAGCAAGTACCTCTTTATTTTTTACAAGCTTGAGGAGGATAACATATGCTTGGACTGTAAGCTCATCCTTCAGATGAGTCCATTGAATTATTTTTAACGAACCCTAAGAAGGAATGGTTCAGTCCCGTTATGCTTAACGGGTCCTATACTGTTTAGTTTTTTACAAGTCTAGTAAAGGAGTAACTTGATGTCGTTTTCTTTTAAGAGTTTGAAAAATACATAAAAAGGAAACTCATTTATTTCTTTTTCCACAAAATTTTAATGAGCCCGGAGAAAGTAAAGCTCGGTGTTTTTCAATTTTAGAGAGTCAAAAGAAAAGCATAAGTAGACTCCATCAGGTACTTTTTCGTAACTTTAAGTCTCTCAAGCCCGAAAAAGGATAAAATAATACAAGAGAGAACCCAATTGACCATGTTCGATCAATGTATAACATCGTCATAAATAGTCCTAACTCAGTCCATAAAAGGGGTAAACTTATACTGAGTAGACGGTTTTTCATTTACTTTTACGAGTTCGAACAAGCAAGTACTCGGTAATCTTTTTGTTTTGAAAGAATCTGAAAAGGGCTTAAAAGAGGCCTCTTTCATTTTCGATTTTCGTAATTTTTTAAGAGAATGAAAAGTGATAAAAGTTTGCTAAAAATTCAAAATGATTCATCCTCGCTCCGTAACCTATCCTGCACATTTAAACTCAATAACTTGTCATAACTACTCAAAAATGTCATTTTCCCTCTTGAAAGGTTTTAAAAATAAAAAGTAAATTTTTTAGCTCCAAAAACTTATAAAATTGGGAATGGTAAATTATTTTCACCATTTGCATTTTTACCATTTGAGAGCAGAGGGAGGAGCTTTTACCAATAGACTTCCATGATTGATTCCGAGCTAACCGGTGGATGAAATCGTGCACCGCTTCTTCCAGGTAGAATATATCTCCTTAACTTAGTTTTTCATCGATTTAAAATTTCATTTTAAGCTTTCATTTATTTTTTGGAGCAAAACTATGTTAAAAAATGCGCCTTTGGCCCTTCATTGTTTCTTTTCAGTCAGGTCCACGCAAGTCGATAAAATTTTCCATACAGAATATCATGCCCTGTGTGGAATTTTACTAGAAAAATCCCTGCATCTGCACCCTATCCATAAAACGGCAGTCGCGCAGGCGCCAGGGGTTTATTTTTAAACAAGTTTTGGGCCAAAAAAACATGAGATGGGTTTCTAAAATGATTCTATTTAAAATGGTCATTTCAGGTCATTTGATTGCTCAAAATGGAGTGGAGGGAAAGAGAACATGAAGCCAATGATTTGGAAGCTTTGGCAGATCTAGCCACCATGCAAGCTTTTAAGACTTGTGGCCTCCTGAAATACTGGCTCATTCCTGGGATGAAAGCTCAAGTAGATTTGATGACATGGCTAGTAAGAACCTGGAATGTCCAGGAATAGTGTTTTGTGATTGTCGATCATCATGTTACCATTGACACCGATGACATCTATTTCTTGACTGGGTTGTCTCATCGAGGAGCTGATATTTCACTATTCGGGTAGAGGACGAGAAGAGATACCACTGATGGGTATCTATAATGCTTTTGCAGGGGTCCACCACCCAAGGATGGGAGAATTAATAATCAGACAATCTATCTCTTGCCCCTAAGGACCATTATTGTCACTGTTTGCAAACTTTGTGGCAGTGTTGCCCTTCATTTATCCACAAGGGCATAGATGTAGGCGGTCGTGGAATGTTGGGAATTCGCGGTGTACAACTAGTGTGAGGCAATGGTGGTGAACATGAAGGGCCAGTTGACTAGATGCAAGAATGGAAAACTGAAGAATTTTGGTTATGGTGTCCTTATTTTTTCTTTTTCCATAGAGAGGATTCCTATTCTCTAGCCACAACAGATTCTAGTTGATGGGGGGGACCCAAGGATCCACGCATGATGAGGTGGGTTGCACTGATGGCACGTCATGGAGGTGATGGACCAATAGTGAGGTATACTACAGAGTTCTTTGACTGGTTAGGCCAACAGATTATTCTGATTGAGGAATTTCCATATGTCGGGATGGATTACAGAGGTGATCCTGATATCCCACTTCCAGCCAGAACTCAGTGGGGTGATCTAGGTGAGAATTTTGCATTTTGACATATTTCCAAATTTTTAAATTTTTATGTGTTTTTTGTCTTCAAAGGCTAATTATCTGAAATGCATGTGCAGATGTGGGCCCAACCCGACCAGCCAGGCTAAGACGATTTGATAGATGAGGCGAGTAGCCTATAGCAACTACGACAGCGAACCTAGAGGCAGAGGATATCTTGACAGAGTTGGAACACAACCTTGAGAGGTTGACTTCGAACATCCTAGAGACTAGGACAGATGAAATTCCTCGCGCCTATCAGAGACATGTAGTTGGGGTTCCAAGGCCCCTCAGACGTTTGTTGTGTCGAGTTTCTCATGCTATCGTTTGTTATCATGAGCATCATCATGCTTAGTTTTTCTAGTTTCTAGGACCACATTTTGATTTTTGGTGTCAGCATATTTGGAAAATAAAAGGCCACGGGGCCTTATGTCCTCAAATGACATATTTTGTAGACACACACTTTTATACAAACTCTATTTTAATGAAAAAATACTACTTTCGCCTATTGTTTATCTTGATCAATGTATGAATGAATATTGATTTTAATTTACAAATGTTGCAAATGTCTATTTAACACATGATTCGCTAATGCATTTGTCAATGTGTTTAAATATCTCGGAATGTGTTGATATTCAATATAATCAAATTTCATTTCCAAAAGACGGACTTGTACAAATACTCTTAACATTGTTGGACTCCTTACTATATAGGCACCGTTTAAATTTAATAATGATAAAATGTTGGATATAAAATGTGATGGCATCGGCTAATAGCTCAATGACTGTGCTATATTCTGCTATGTTGTTTGTTGTTTGACTAAGACATATTCCATGAATAGAGAGTAGCTCACCACTGGGTGAATAGATAATCCAGGTTGCAGAAGATAAATTCTGAGTACTATGACTAGCACCATCAGTAAAGCCAATGTAAGTTTGAGAGAACATCGACATCTGCAAATCAAGTGTAAAAACGAGATAAGTAGGAGAAGTAGTAGAAAATGTGAAAAGCATTAACTATCACACCTACCTAAAAAAATGGTAAATAATGTACAGATCTCCACTAAAAAAATTTATGCATACTATTTCTTTAGGTAAAGACCATTTATGGGCTTTCCCAAAGGAATACCATTGTAATCAACCAGCTCATAGGCTCCTTTAGCTAATACACGTTTTATGATGTAAGGGCCATGCCACATGGGTTCGAACTTTCCTGCACCTAACTTGTCATGAGCTTGATCATAAACCAAGACTAGGTCACCTTCTAAATATGAACGAGGATTAATGTTTTGATCAAACTAAGCTTTGACACGTTTTTGTGAGCCTCACTAGCCAATGCGGCATCACGACGATTTTCATCTAAATGTGCTAAATGTACAAAGTGTTCTTCATCTACAGAGGTAGCAGGTAATAATTCGATAGCTAGTTTTAGGGATGGGATTTCACATTCAATGGGTAATATTGCTTCCAAACCATAAACAAGTTGGAAAGGAGTAAAACTGGTCGATGTTTTTGTAGTAGTACAGTAATCCCATAGTGTTGAAAAGAGCATAGAATGTCAGTTTCCTTTATGAATACCAACTATTCGTTTAATCATATTGGTTAAAACTTTATTGACAGCTTCAACCTGACCATTAGCTTGTGGATAGTATGGAGTAGAGCTATCATGGTGTAGGTCGATTTGTGCGGATAGTTCGACCATCATAAAGTTATGAAAATGACTACCATGGTCTGTAATAATAGCTTGTGGGACACTAAACTGAGCAATCACATGATTGAAAATGAAAATTGTTGCAGTTTCATCGTCGTCTCTATATGTAGGCATCGCCTTGGCCCATTTCATAAAGTAATCGACTACAAGGATAATATACCCATTCCCCCAGCTGAGTGAGGGTTACAAGTGATGAAGTTGATGCCCGATTTGGCAAAAGGACCGACAACTATGATAGGGTGAAGAGGAGTTGGAGGTCCTCGCATTTTGCGATCAAAGATTTGGCGATTATGGCATTTGCGTACTATGGTACTGAAATCTTTAAACATTGACGGCCAAAAATAACCAGCACTAATATCTTTTGGGAAGTATCATACCCAAACATGTGACTGCCACATGCTCCTGAGTGGCAATCATTTAATGTTTTTTCAACCTCTTGGAGGGTCAAACAACGTCAGAATATAGAATCGATACCACGACGGTAAAGAGTGTCACCAATAATATTGTATTGTTGGGACTGGTATCGAAATCAATGACAATCGGTTTTGGATAACTCAAGCCTAAAATTTTGTGTTTGGAGATATATAATGATATCTCCATACCATGGATCTGATGTACTAATAAGAAAGAGAGATTCGTCGAAAAAATAATCTTCTGCTGCAGTTTCTAAATCAGTATGAGGAAAGTCACACAATATTTTGGCGAAAATCAAAGATTTTTTTGATTTGGATTTTTCAAATTCCAAATAAAACTCTTGTAAGATAACTATCCACTTGGAGTATTTGCCCCCTAGAAATTGTTTAGTCAAAATATACATCATAGGGTTGCAATCTGAAATGACATTTTTTTTTGGAGAAGTATATAGTGAAGGAATCGTTGAACAGCTTGTAGAGATGCCAAGGCTAGCTTCTCCACATGTGCATATTTAATCTCAGTTTTAGTGAGACTTATACTTAAATAGTAAATCACATGTTTGCTGCTAGAATCATCCTCTTGGACTAACACCATGCCAACGGTGGCATCGGATGCGACTAAGTACAGAAAGTAATCTCGATGATAATCAGGTGGATGCAGTAATGGCGCATTGGTCAGTGCATGTTTTAATGCATCAAAAGCTTTATCAGCAAGCTCATCCCAGAGAAATGGAATGCCCTTTTTCAACAGTTGAGTAAAACCCTAGGTTAGTTCAGCATAATTGTGGATGAATCTATACAAAAATTTTGTTTTCCCCTGCAAACTTTGGAGTTGAGTAAGGCTAGAAGGAGTAGGAAAATTCAAAATTGCCTCTACCTTGAGGGGGTCGACACGAATGCCTTCTTTCGAAATGATGAAACCTATAAGCCGACTTGATTGCACACAAAAAACACATTTGTTTGGATTCAAGCGAATATTGTAATGCATGCACCTGATGAAAATTACTTTTAAGTGCAATGGGTGATCTTGCCTTTTCATTGAATGAGCCGATAGGTCATCTAAATAAGGCTGAAAAACATGCTTGATACCATGGAATGCATAAGACATTGTTGAAAAGTCGCGCCGACATTTTTTAGGCCAAATGGGAGTTTGTGATAAGAAAAAGCTCCCCATGGGCATATAAATGTGGTTTTATATTGATTGGCGGGGATAGCCAAAAAATCCATCCATGAAGGAAAAAATTTCATTCCCGACATAGTCATCGACAATTTGGTCGATATACGGAGTTAGATAATAGTCCTTGGGACAATCTTTATTAATATCTCGGTAATCAACACATACTTGAATAGTTTTGTGTTTTTTATTAACGGGCACAATATTTGATACCCAATTAGTCAAAGGAATGGAGCAGATGAATCTTGCTTTCAGTAATTTTTCAACCTCAATCTTGATAGCGACAGCTTTTCGTGGATGTATAGGACGTAACTGTTGTCTAACGAGCTTAGCATCCAGATAAGTTTTTATTTCATATACAACTATCTTAGGGTCAATTCGTGGCATTTCTTCGTATGACCAGGCAAAGATGTCATAGAATTCCTAAAATATGGCTTTGTAAGTTTGGATCTCTTCTAAAGAACAAGAAGATCCTATATGAATATTTTTAGTTAGTTTCACTAAGATATCTATGGGTATCGTTGCCGATATGTTCCTTAAATTTTGTTCATAACTAGAAGAAAGGTTAGATATTGGACATTGAGGATCACCAAGGGTATCAGATGAAAACATAGATGAGAAATTATTCTCAATTTTGTCAAAGGATGGAAAGAAGGTTGAACGATCATGAGTATTGTGTCATGGCATTTCGTCCAAGGTCATAACTCCCATAATCCCTTCATTAGTTAAAAAATATGTGTTAAAAGGATCAAGCATAGAGATTTGTTCCAAGCGTGAAAAAAGAGAATATTCATCAATAATCGTATTCATTCGATTTTCTTCAGATGTTGATGAGTTGGAAAATGACTGAATTTCCTCATAGGCTTACTCAAAAGGGCTACGAGGCATTTCATTTCCATATAAGATCATTTCTGATTCTGAATGTACTTTCCACAGATCCCTCGATTCGAAAGTACTTGATATAATCATGTTAATATGGGCATCATTACAAGGGAAATTGGTTGGAGGGAACACGAAAGTTCCCATCAAATATCATAATTTGAGAAGACCAACACCAACTTCTTCATATGGAGTCATTGATTTTCCAACAAAAGGCACACTACCAGTGGAATTAGGGTCTGAGGTATAGTAGGATAATTGGTCTACTTTCACAATTCTTCCTTTATGAAGAAACATGATCATCCTAAAATATGATGAGACTACTACCGCCATGGCATAAGTCCAGCTCTAACCAAGAAAAAGGTTATAGTCAAGTTGAGCATCAACAACCTCAACGTCTATTGCAACCATTTTTCCCTCTAATTCGATTGGCAAATCATTTAAAAGTCCATATGGATGAAAACCTCTTCCATCAAAGGCTTTCAAAGTCATGGGAGATTGATTGATTGTTGGAGAACCTAAAGCTTTCCAACAGGCAATGGACATAATACATGTCGATTCTCCTTCGTCAATCACTATTCGAAAAACTCATCGAGTTTTGACATGAACTGGTATCTGAAAAGCCAGTTGGTGCGGGAGACACGGGACATGATTTTCGAGATTGAAAACAATCAAATTGGATTCATGAGGATCTATTGCTCCTATGGCTAATAATAATAACTTCCTTTATGTTGGACAAGTTTGCAGCACTTCAAGAGCCGACATTTCCGAAGGTGACATACTCAAATATTCGATGATCTTATATTTCTTAGTAGCCCTAGAATGAGGATTAAATGCTGACTTTCGAAGCATACCCTTAGGAGGCGAACGAATTATCATATCAGGGTTTGGTTTTTCAACATGCAATGGTTCAGAAGAAGGAGGAGTAGATGTGGAAGTTTGACCAGCTGGGATGGAGTCATCTCCATCTTCAACAGGACTCTTTGACGTGTAATCTTTCGATCTCGTTGCTACCATAACTTTGGAAGACATCATCATGATATATGTCAATGCAGATGAGGAGGATTAGTCATGAGAAACCATTTTATTGTCTTGGGGAGGAAAAGGATCCTTCAAAACAGCGGGCGTGGGTGAACTTTTGACGAATTTAGAAACTTTGACACAATGTGGGCACTTCTTGGTGTAATTATCTTCATCACAAATTAGGCAAGGATACTGAGGTTTCTTCTTTTCATCAGACGATTCATTCTTGTTTTATTTCTCCTTAGAACGAGTGTCTTGTTTATCTTTGCCTTTTCCCTTTTTCTTATTTCTGGATTTCTTACCCTTGCTGGTAGATGACACTACAGTGTTAATTTTCAAAGTACTTTCGAGAGAAAGATCTTCTTCAGGTGAATCAGATAAAGCCCAAATATGAGTCTTCTTAGAGTTTTTCTTTTATTTTCTTAGATTTTTGGCTCACATAACCAATCATGCCATCTGCGGCATGTGATCCTATAAGGGCTGGATTAGTTTGACTAGGTCAAGGTAAATCTGAGATCTTTTCATACAAAGTACCAGACTAAGTATAGAAAATATCACGGTATTGAGCATGAACAATTACTTTATCTTTAGTTACAACACCTCCTTTCGCCACATCTTCATTTATTACCAATAAAAGAGATTTTATGAACCATTCAGCCAAAACTTGGTCTGGAATGTAAACTTTAACCATGCAACATCTTCGTCTCCATTCATGAATGTGATCTGAGATATGGGTTGACATTGACTGCTTTAAAGAAGTTAAAAGTTCAATTTCATTATCATTTCGGACGGGCAACTGAAAATGGGTCAAAAAATTTGTAGCAAGGGCATTAAATGTGCTAAAGGAAGTGTGTGAAAATTCTACATACCATTTGGTTGCCGAACCAGTTAAGGTCCATTGAAAAATTCATAATCTAATAGAATCATCAATTAATGAGTTGGACATGTACCAAAGATGATAGGGTCATAACACGGTTGGATGGATCTTCACCTGAATTATCTTGAAACTTAGGAATATCACTAGGAAACTTAGTAGGAATAGCTGGCCAAAATGGTAAATAAAGAAGTGGATCATTAGTTAACCAAGAGAGGTCAAGAAAATCCAAAGTTGCAATGAAGGGCAACTGGCGGTTAGGATCCTGAGATGGATATTGATAACCTTGAGGGATGAGTCCCATACTAGGAGGAGGATACCCAAGATATCCTGGAATAGCCTAAGCAGTTGGAATTTGCATACCTCCTGGATATCCAGGATGAGCCATATCGTATTGTGGTTGTATAGGTTGTTGAAACATATGACCTGGGTATGGTTGATTCTGAAAAGGAAGACTCTGACCCATTTGACCTTGAATGAACTGTCCTTGAAAGGGTTGATTTTGCAAAGGTTGACCTTGGAGAAATTGAGCTTGAAAAGGTGGACCTTGAACAAACTAACTCTGGGGTAAACCTTGGAAAGGTGGCCCTTGAAACAATACTTACATATATGGGACATTAGGTTGTACAACAGGTATTTGGGGTATTGACGAAATTGTAGGAATGGATTGAACACCAGATACCTAAGGTAAATACTGAACAAGGGGTTGCACCGTAACTTGTGATATAAGTGGGACAGTTACCTGCGATACTCCTGGAATGGGAGTTTGAGACGAAGCTAAACCTGAGTTCTAAATATCGTTGGTATAGCAGATTGTACCAAGGTTTGAGGAGTACTCGAGACAGGATGCTGAAGTGGTTACAAGGTAGGTGTCGATGGATTAACCTGGATAGTTGGTTGTACTTGAAAAGGTAATTGTTGTATAGGTTATCCAATAGGTTGAACAAGTTGATACAAAGGCACTTGAGAAGCAAATGGAATTGATTATTGACTTAACGAAGGTTTCCAAATTGTATTCATTTCAGGGTAAGGCATTCCAACGGTGGGTTGAGGCATAACAAGCTGACCAAAACTGGTTTGAGGCATTTGAGCATAATTAAGGTAATTCCTGATAGGGGGTTCCCCCCAGGTGTAGGGTAAGATCCACCAAAAGGTGGTCCTCTAGGTGGAGTATATGACGGTTTCCCTCCAAGTGGGTAATAACCACATGTTGGGTTGGTTTGTGGATTACCAACATTACCGAAAATCATATTAATAAAGTATTCAGATATCAAACTTTCATTGGTAGGGTTAATTACACCAGTTGACATGTTTAAAGATGAGTTCAAGGAAGAAGCTCTTGAATAAGCTCCCACAAGAGAGTGATATCCAGGTGGTAGAAAACCACCATACAATGTTGACTCCGGAGAAGTAGAAAACATAGATGTGTCTGATGAGGTACTTCTAGAAGCCATCATAGACCAATCAAAACCTGGTACGGTAGAATAAGGAGTCATGTATCACGGAATCCCTTGTCCTAAAAATTCCAAGGGTGTAAAATACCAAGGGTTAGGGTGAAGACATCTAAATAAAAGCTCTAAGATATCTGTAGGTTTACTAGAAGAAACTATTGGTTCTTCCTCTTCGTCTGAAACAAGTTCTTCAATGGAAATGAGACTAAGAGGGAGACTATCATTAATAATAAGTTTCACACGTGGTGAATGTGGAGGATCTGGAATATGCATTGTAGCAGATGTATAAGTCTCAAGCTCAGAAATATCAGACTCAGGTTCGTCAATATCTGGTTCATAAATGGGATTTGTATCTGAAAAGTCTTCAGTATCTGATTCAGTTTGAATGAGTTCAGTAATTTGTAAATCAGTTCCTTCTAAGTGTGATGTTAATTTTTGAGTTTGATCAAATTCAGTTTATGTTACTTCAAGGCCTAAAATAGTAGATGTTATTGGTTGATTAACTTCAAATCCTCTTACAACAGTGTCTATAATAGTATAAGTTTTAGTTTCTACTGCAGATATAGATCCTGATGATTTAGATTTTTTGGCTTTAATCTTCTCTAACTGACTCGGTGTATACTTGGGGGGGTTCCCAAGTGTTTTACATGATTGTCTTGGTAATTCCGCCACAATGAAAAATTTTCAATTGATCAATTACACAATATCTAAATAATACCTAAATTTTCTAAAAAGTAAAAAAAAACAACACAAAAAGTAACACAAGCTAAAAATCTAGGAGTTCAAACAATATAAACCGACTCTTCACAAAGATCAATAATTACTAGTTGGTGATGAAATCCAACTTCGCAATGATCCAGATGAAAATATTATATAAATGAGAATTTGGAGCAATTTACCCTGACAACCTACTTAATGAAACAGTCAGGTGCAAGTAACTCTACTATAAACCATCTCGAGAAAAGATTACCCTCCAAAAATTCCAAGTGAGTATAGTCAACGTCTGTTCTAGGTACAGTAGGACCTTCCCTCTATCGTCACCTTAGGTATATCCCTAAGATTATAGTCACTAAGTTTACCAAATAAAACAATTTTACCTAGGGGGACAGTCATAGATCAGACGTACACGCAAGGGCGGAGTAACAAGCTCAATCCCCTTGAAGGCTCCTCCACATGATCAATTGGAGGTTTACATTCAAGTGACTGCAAGTACCTTTCAGTACCATTGTAATATGTGCAAATCACTATATGTAGGCCGATGAAGTGGGTACGATCACTTCACCAAATTCGACATGATCTTGTGCCGAACTGTTGTTGGGAAAAGTATCCAATACGGAATGACCCTATCCCACTCTAAGGAGTGATAGTACCTCAGCAACAAACAAGACAAAACTATCTAAGTGTTCTTCTTTATGAAATGTAAAGAGAGGAGAAGGAGTTAACTAACCGATGTCTTCCGCTAGTTTGTTGATCCAATCTCACTCCTTGCTGCTTGCTCCCAGCTACTTGCTCCTTTACTGGCCCAGCTACACCAATTTCCTGCAAAATGGCAAGAGAGGGAAACTACAAGAAGCATACATTCATAACTAGTTTAAGGATTAGAATAAACTAAATATGCAAATACAACAAAACATCATTGAGATACATGCATATAGAAGAAACTCAAATGGCCTTATTGATGAAGAAGTAAAGTTCAGGAAGTGATACAACCATAAGAGGCCCAATCCAGCATCACCTTCCCAGCAGAAAGGAATCTCCTCTTCACCTCCTTCAAAGCAAATCACCCAATAGCTCTAACCTCAAACCAACAGCAATTCTTTGCATTCACAAAATTCCAGCCTCCAGATCTCATGGGAGAGAGATCCATATATAGATGTTTGGAGAGAGGATGAGTCAGCCTGAGATGTGACTAGTGTCCTCTCCCTCTTTCAGTTCTTGATTCCACTTGGAGGTTCTTGCTTCCACTTGGAGATTTGGAACCTCTTACTCATCACCAGTCGAATTCCCTAAGGCAAGTGTCATTTTGGAAGCTTCCTGGACTCTGACACCTTGAGAAATGAGTTTTCCACTTGTCCCTTCTCGCTCAGCGCAGGTAGCCAGTGTTGCAGTTGACATTCAGCGCAGGTAGCCAGTGTTGGCTTTGACATTCAGTGCAAACAGCTAGTGTAGCCACTGAAATGATCCTGAATTGACTTGGTTTTGATCAGTTTTTGGAGGAGAACTTCTCTGAATTGCTGTGGTTTATTGGCCTTGTTCCTCTAGGGGTAGGAACAACATGTTTAGGGACTTTGGATCCCTTAGATTATGGACATTTTATGCTCAATGCTGTTGATGAGCCCCAATTTTTGGTACAATTTGGGCTCACTTTGGCCTACTTTGCTTGCTCAACCATTCATCTTTTATTACTTATGCATTCATTTCTTAGTATATTCGTGTTGTTTGTAGGAAGAAGGGCAGGCATTATATCTATGTGGCTAATACATGGTGATTTCAGGTTTTTGGCATTAAAGAGAGCAAAAGACCACGTAAATGGAGACAAGGAGACAGCAAAGGTGACGTTGCAGGTTTATAGGGAGGTTGTCTACGGCCTTAAATGACTTCCCTCGTAATTATCACCTTAACTCCGAGCTCCAACAGCTCTCCCCACCGAGCTCAAAGGCAGCCAACATGTTCTACAGGATCAGCAGTTTTACAGCAATTTGACTTCAGTTGGACAGCCAAGCCCCACAAATGGAGGAAGCCAGCCTGATCTTCATTATGTATAAATATGCAGGCCGTAGCCTATGTTAGAAGCTTTTTGACCTTTGGAATTATCATTGTAATCTCTGAGCACGAGTTACAAGCTCGGTGTTTGTTTTTGTGTAAGCCAGTTTTGGCATGACATTAGACTTTTGATTATGAATAAAGGCAAGCAGATTTGGATCTAGTTCTGAGCTTTTAAGGGAGCTATAGCTCTCAGGTTAGGGCCCAACCTGAGAGCAATAGACCTCCTCTGTTTTGTAGTGTTATTTACCTTTCGTTCCAGCACTTTGTTTCTTTGCTTTCACATGCAATTCGAAATTACAGTCTGCTGATTTAGTTTTTATGAGATTGAGTAGGATTAGCTTATGGTTAAATTGCTTTCAGTTGCTTAGCTAGAATAGGAGGATTGTAATTTACTGGAGCTCCAAGAAAAAGGTTGAGAGAGACCCCACTGCCATCTCTGTTTGGAGATTGGGGTGCAGTCTACACCAACCACCAAAAAAAACGCAGTTCTTTACTTTATGCATGCTGCAACACAGTCATTTTCATCATAGATCCTTCCATGCACTTTGATCTTGAACCATACTTCTTCATTTTAACTTCATGCACAACTCCTCTTCACGGTTTACATTGTTGTTCATTGAGTTCATAGCACAGGTAGCATAGGTTAATGAATTCTCGTTTTTGGTGACAGTCATAAGCAATTTGTTTTATTTACACTGCTCCTTATCATTCCATTTCCTTCTTCTTCGTCTTGACCACGCCTAAAGCCGCATCCTTGACCTCTGCTCAGCACGGTTATCTTCCAACTCTTCCATTCCCCACGTAGCTTCATTTTCTTGACCTTTCGTTGTTCTAACCTTCCATCCACCAACCAACTTCATACACTCGTTCTCCATCCTATTTCTCTACTCCTGAGCCATCATCAGCTTCATCTCCATCCTACATATCCCCCCATACCATTCCATCACTTCACCATCACCCAAAACACCCACGGTAGGACATCCTGTAGAAATTAATAGACTTCCTGTAGGATTCCTGAGTTTCCTGTAGGATCCCCTGCAGACATCCTGTAGGAGCCCACTCACTCGGTTGCTGAGCCTCTGAACGTGAGGAGCTTCTGTGGGTTGATGCTAGAGATCCCCTGGGACCTCTCCTAGCCTCCCTGACCTTTCCCAAGCTTTTCTTCCCTTTGCACCACCTCTGCACAACCAAACCCTAATAAGAACAAAATCACAATCACTCCAACCATTTAAGCAAAAACATAAAAACAATGTTCTTTTTAATGAAAGTAGTTTGAGTTCATGCATTTCACATCACTAGAGGTAATGGCATCATTCTTAGACATTTGCACTCTCACTATTGCATCATAGAGGTCAAACTAGTCAGATTAGGGTTTCCTAGGGTTTCCATGCTTTGGTTGGCTTTCAGTTCATTTTTGCCAAGTAGATTAGTTTTCTTTGAGATAGCTTTCGTCCATCATTTAGCAAGCTTCTTCTGAGAGCATATAGAAGTTGGCTTGAGCCCTAGCGGACTTGTGCCAGCTGACCAAGTGACAGCTGCGACAAGAGCTAGTACTTGTGCATACAGCACCGTCACTTCCAAGTTTGTACGAACTACCGGGTTGATAAAATTAGAGATAGGAAGCCCCAGGAGTTGTAGCATTATTGCTACAATACTGGAGCTCACCATCTTTTTGGCGCTGTTGCCGGGGAAGCGTCAGAGTATTAGTAATTGTTGCTTTTCTTCTATTTTCTTACTCTTGCCTTCTGCTAAGTAGTTTATTTCATTTCCATTCTGCAAAAGTAGCATAGACCTTTCCTGCTTTCATAGATTAGCATTTCCTGCTTTCATAGATTAGCATTTCCTGCTTTCATAGACTAGCATTTCCTGCTTTCATAGATTAGCATTTCCTGCTTTCATAGATTAACCTTTCAATTCTGCAAGCGTAGACTAGTGTTTCCATTCCTGCAATTTCATTTGAGCAAAGTAGATTAGTTCTTTCCTTCTTTCAGTTTAATTCTGCATCTTTATAGTTAGTTGTAGATCAATCTGTTTCAGTTTTGCAGGTACCAAGGAAAAAAGAAAAAACAATCAAAAAAGAGAAAGTCTTTCCCATTTCATGCCTCGTAGGAACCGAGATAAATCAGGCAAATTCCTACCCAACACCCCCACCACATCACTGAGTCACCCTTCTCTCTTCTTTGGTGACAGTGACCCAGAAGAACCTATAGGTGAACATCCTGAGATATGCAAAGATCCTATAGAAGAAGAAGAGTTAGAGACCACTCCATCTGAAGCTATGGCTAACAATAGAAGAGAAGATGAGAGAATAGAAGGTGCCTTCCCCATCCGAGAGACCAATGGAGAGATGAAAATGAAGAACATTAGCCCCTCCGCCTTACCTCACTTCCATGGACTGACTACTGAAGATCCTGATACCTTCCTGTTTGAGTTTGTTGTCCTTTGTAGAACCTATGACTATACTGAAGATGAGCAAAAGCTGAAACTCTTCCCTTCCACTCTTAAGGATGCAGCATTACGCTGGTTCATGGGCTTACCTGGGAATAGTATCACTACTTGGGCTCAAATGCAGCAAGCCTTCAATACCAAGTATCGGGATTACTGTAGGTCCAAGGAAACCAAGGGAGAAATCTTTTGGATGACCATGGGAAATGATGAGTCCTTAGAGGATTATGAGGAGAGGTTCCAACTTAGCTATAAGCGGGCCAGGTGCACACTTGACCCTGAATCCCTCAAGTTGGTCCTGCTCCGAAGAGTCCCTGAAGACCTCTTAGATACCCTTCACATGTTAGATGGGGGGGACATTTACCAACTGCCTTATGAGGACATCAATACTGTGTTTAGAAATCACTCCAGGGCAGCCAGGAAACGAGGTAGAGGAAATCTCCTCTCCACTGGTGTCCCTTTCTCCAAACATGAGTTTGCAAACCAATTAGAAGATCTTAAGAGTGAGGTGAGACAGACCATTGCCATGCAGCTGGACACATTCAGGATCCAGCAGAAGAAGGAAGAAGCTGAGAGAGCCTTGGTTGTCTTCTGCCCTAGGTGCACAAGAAGACACCCTAAGAACGAATGCCCATTGCATTCGGTCGAAGTGTGTTTCGTTTGTGAGGAGGACCATCCGACAAATCAGTGTCCAACCTTACCTGGGTTTAAAGCCATGTACCAAGGGACAGAAGCCCCCACTGAACCTCTCTATTTCATCAACCAGAGGAGGCCACAAGGATCTAGACCTTATCAGCAGGGAATGCAAGGGGCACCTCAAGCTTATTACAGTCCCAACCAATCGACTCCTATGCCTTCCTGGGGTCCCCCTGCTCATCCTTCCTGGTCCATGCCTCCTCCATGGTCTTATCCACCTCAGTACCCTACTCAACCCACTTCTCACTCATATCATTCGCATGCCCAGTCACAGCCTCAGTGGAATGCACCTCAGTCGGGGTGGAGGCCCCAATACAACACTCCTCCTGCCATTTTGCCTCCACCACCAGTTCAACCTCAACCTTTACCTCCTACTCCTCCAAGACAACCTCAAATGCCTACTCAACCGAACCCGAACCCCAACAATAGACAGGCCCAGCAGGTATACACTGGGGAAACATCATGCCCTACCTATGTTGTGGAGATCCAGGAGATCAATCTTCGATCTGGAAAGACCCTTCCGGATCGCCAACCTCCTCCCCCAGAGGATGAGGAAGATAAACAGGAAAGTGAACCAAAGGCTATTCCACCCTTTCCTGAGAGACTAACAGTCACCACACAACCCAACCCAGAGGAGGATGAGCTTCTGGGAGAGCTCAAACAGTTGTGTGTGAAAATACCACTTCTCCAAGCCATCAAGGATGTACCAATATACAACAAACTGGTTAAGGAAAAGTGCTTCAAACACCCAGGCAGGCGGAAGAAAGATGCCTCAACCATCAATGTCATAGGACAACTGTCTGACCTTATGTTAGGACAAGTCATCTGCCCAAAGTACCTAGATCCTGGAAGTCTGGTAGTAGATGTCCACATCAATGGCACCATCATACCTCACACCTTGATTGATCTGGGGGCTGCTATTAATGTGATGACCAGGGATACTATGCTCAAACTCAATCTTCAGGATTCCTTGAGGAAGACCTCGACAGTACTGCAACTAGCAGATCGCTCCACCGTGACTCCCGAAGGGATTGTGGAGGATGTCCTGGTCTCTATTGACTCTTGGGGATACCCTGCAGACTTCTTGGTTCTGCAACCAAAGGCAAAGCTTACTGGATATCCTCTCATTTTGGGAAGGCCTTGGTTAGCTACTGCAGATGCTTACATAAGTTGTCGTGCAGGAAACATGACCATCAAAAATGGTCCCATGTCCAAGCAGCTAGTCCTATACCCTCCTGCCCAACCCTCCTTAGAGCATGACTTACCACTCTGGTTGGAAGAAGGAGAGGAAGACGAGGTGTACTCAGCACCTCTGTGCACCCTAGATACCACTAGAAGAGACCCCCCAACCGAGGATGACTTGATTGAGACCTTGATCCAGAATCCACCTTCCAGTGCACTATCCTTAGAGAAATTGGTGGAGGATGCCCAAGCTAGCACCTTAGTGGATCTTTGTACAACCAACCCTGTCACTCCCAGAGTCAAGAATGTGGAGTTCGGCCCTGAGAGAGCGTTAAAGATCAGCTCCTCCCTGTCTCCTTCTCAGGAAAAGGAGCTGTGTAGTCTGTTGGCCAGCCACCTAGATGCTTTTGCTTGGAGCTATAAGGAGATGAAAGGAGTCCATCCTTCGGTCTGTACCCATCACATATACATCAAAGAGGATTGTAAACCGGTTAGGCAACCTCATATGAGAATGAATCCAGCCCTTAAGGACATTGTCAAGGAAGAATTGATAAAGCTGTTGGATGCCGGATTCATCTACCCCATTTCAGATAGTGAATGGGTGTCCCCTCTGGTGTTGGTTCCCAAGAAAAATGGGAATTGGAGAATCTGTGTGGACTACCGAGAACTGAACAAAGCTACCAAGAAAGACCATTTCCCTCTACCTTTCATAGATCAAGTGTTGGATGGACTGGCAGGAAAGAAGTTCTTCTCTTTCCTGGATGGGTTTAGCGGGTACAACCAAATCCAAATCAGCCCGGAAGACCAAGATAAGACCACCTTCACTTGTCCTTGGGGTACCTTTGCCTACCGAGTCCTTCCCTTTGGGCTATGCAATGCTCCTGCTACCTTCCAGAGAGCTGTCTTAAGCATCTTCTCGGAGCTGGTCCATGATGCAGTGGAAATCTACATGGATGACTTCACTCCTTATGGGGCCAACTTCCAGGAAGCGTTGTCCAATCTGGGAAAAGTCCTAACCAAATGCATTGAGATGAACTTGTCCCTTAGTCCTGAAAAATGTGAATTCCTAATGACTGAAGGGACCGTGCTAGGCCATACCATCTCTTGTCAAGGGTTACAGGTGGATCCTAACAAAATTGCTCTCATCAAGAAGGTTCCACCTCCTCAAAAAGTAAGGGATGTTAGGAGTTTCTTGGGATTAGCAGGATATTATCGGAGATTCATTAAAGACTTCAGCAAGCTAGCCTCGCCATTGTTTGGCCTGTTGGCAAAAGATGTGGAGTTTAATTGGACTGACGATTGTCAGAGGGCTTTGAATGAATTGAAGGACAAGTTGGTGACAGCCCCAATCCTGAGAGGTCCAAACTGGGCCCTACCTTTCCACATCCACACTGATGCCTCGAACAAAGCCATAGGTGCAGCTTTAGGATAAGTAGAGCAGAAACTTCCATATGCCATTTACTTTGTTAGCAAAAACTTGTCCAAAGCTGAACTAAATTACACCGTAACTAAGAAAGAATTCCTAGTTGTGGTCCATGCACTGAACAAGTTCTGACATTATATCACTGGCTATCAAACATTTGTACATACTGACCATGCTGCAATCAGATATTTAATGAATAAACCAGATGTGAATGCTCGTATTATTAGATGGTTACTTTTATTGCAGCAGTTTGATTTGACCATTGTTGACAAACCAGGTAGAGAAAATGTTGTTGCTGACTTTTTATCTAGATTGGATTTGTCTACAGATGAGGATGGAACAGTGGATGACCAGATGCCCGATGAACATCTGTTTGCTATTTCAATACTCTCTCCATGGTTTGTTGATATAGCAAACTACCTTGTTTCAGCACAGTTCCCTCCGCACCTATCTTCGAGAGAGAAGAGCAGAATCATCAGAAAAAGTGCCTCATTCACTTGGATCGGGGGAAATCTGTTCAAGCTTGGCCCTGATCAGATCTTAAGGCGTTGTGTAAGGGAGGAGGAAGTCTTTGATATCCTCCTCACCTGTCATGATGGGCCTTGTGGAGGAAATTTTGCAGCAAAGAGAACTGCCTTCAAAATCCTGCAGGCAGGCTACTATTGGCCCACACTTCATCAAGATGTCAGAAGATATGTCAGCCAGTGTGACCAATGCCAAAGAATGGGGAAACCGACCCAAAGGGATGAGATGCCTCTCCAACCTCAGGTGACTCTTGAGCCATTTGAGAAGTGGGGTATGGACTTTGTGGGCCCAATCAACCCTCCTTCGAGGCAAAGGTCTTACATCATTGTGTGCACTGACTACCTGACAAAGTGGGCAGAGACCAAAGCAATCAAAGCAGCAACAGAAGAAAAGGTGGCCGAGTTCTTAAGAGAAAACATCTTCTATAAGTTTGGCTATCCAAGAGAGCTGGTCACCGATCAAGGGAGCCAGTTCACCTCCAACCTGGTTGAAGATCTACTAGCTCATCACAAGATCAAGCATAGGACTTCCACCCCCTATCACCCTCAAGCAAATGGGAAGGTGGAAGTCACCAATAGAGCATTAGAATGGATCCTGACTAAGGTGGTGAGCAGCAACAGAAAGGACTGGGCAGATCGCCTGGTTGAAGCCACATGGGCTTACAACACCACTTAGAAGACCACCACCGGCTTCACACCTTATGAGCTGGTCTATGGGAAGAAAGCTTTGTTGTCCATTGAGTTTGAATACAACACTTTAAGGATGGCAGCTCAGCTGGATCTAGATCTCAGCCATGCACAACAAGAAAGGCTCTTGCAGCTGAATGGACTGGATGAGCACCGAATGTAGGCCCTCCTTCACTCAGAAGTGGTTCAACTTCAACGAAAGGTGTGGCATGACCAACATCTCCATGACAAGCAGTTTCAGCCGGGAGATTGGGCTTTGTTGTATGACTCTAGATACAAAGATTTCAAGGGGAAGCTGAGAACCAGATGGCTAGGGCCATATTCAGTGGAAAAATGTCATGACAATGGATCTGTTCTTATTCGGACCATTGATGAGGAAGCCATCCCCATGCTTGTCAATGGGCATCGATTGAAGATCTACAGGAAGCCTCCCTCAAGACAAGAGTTCATCAAAACTATGGAGAAGGCAGTATTGGTCATAGAGAAGGGTTCTGCCCCTGTCTTGGGCATACCCTGACGAATCTAAAAAAATAAATAAATAAATAAATAATAATAAATAAATAATAAAGATCCTTGGGTGAAAACCTTTCTGAGGCACCCAAGGCAGGTGATAGGGGTGAAAACCTCATTGAGGCGCCCCTATTGTCTTTCAAAAAAAAAGAAAAAAGAGATTGGAAAAGATCCTTGAGTGAAAACCTCTTTGAGGCGCTTAAGGCAGATGGCAAGGGTGAAAACCTCACTGAGGCGCCCCTGCTATCTTTCAAAAAAAGAAAAAAAAAGAAAAAAAAAACAAAGAAAAAACAAAGTCAGCAAGTTATTATGTAAAATTGCATGCAGGTGTTCTATGGAGGAGAGGAAGCCTCTCAACTCAAAGCCAAGGGTCCTCATCATGCAGCCAGGACACCTCACCAGCACCCCCTCCAAGAATACTCATTTTCTCCAAGGTATGTGCAATTTCATTACAGCTTGAGTCTTCTACAGGAAGATGCAGATTTTCTACAGGAAGATGCGGATTTTCTACAGGAAGGTGCAGACTTTCTACAGGAAGAGCCTCCTTTCTACAGGAAGCTCTGTATTTCTACAGGAAACTTCCTATAGAAGCTCAGAACGGCCCAGAATTCATTTCCTGAGGAGATCTCACGGCTAAGGATGGGTTTGGATGCATGCACGCCACCGTTGTCAACCATGCACATTGTTGTTTTCTTGTCCCACCATCCTTGTCGACATGCAACAAAGTACCTGCACCAGCAAAGCAGATCGATGAGTCTCGAGAAAAAGAAAACTGTAAATGGAAAAAAGCGCTAGAGATCTCACACCATATTCATCACAGTCCGCCAGAAGCTCCGAGAGCATGATCGTGAGGCCATCCATCATCGTGCAGCATGCACCCAAGGAGGAAGAACTGTTCCAAGACATCCCGCGGGAGTCCTGTAACAGTTAAACCTGCTAGAGTGGATACCATTCACCGCGCAGGCCACATGAAGTGAAACGTGGGCGCATGCAACCAAAGCATTCCATCCATCATCGGCAGCTCGTGAACATGGACCTCCGGGACTGTGTAAGTTCGCCAGCAGCAGGTAAATCGACTCATCAGCGTCCCAAAGAGCCGAAACATCGTGTGCAGCCACGCAGGTAAGTGTCTCGACCCTTCCTTCCATCAGACTGCATGAATGTTACTTTGATTGATTGCTAAGTGTAAAGGTGAATGGGTTGAGCGACCGTATGGCCATTTGGCCGGCCACGTCGGTCAGTTAATGGTCTAGTTGGATGTGTGAGTGGCGGCCATGACAAAGAGAATAGCAGCACGCATGTGAGAGAAATCCCGTCGAGAAAACGAGTTTAACCGAAGAGGCGGCGGAAGATCTGTGGGAATTGATGTGACAGCAAGTGAACGCACAGTTCAATGATGGGGTGACGTCACCCAACGGTCCGGCGGGGACAGCTCACCCCCGCGCCACGAATTACGCCGAATTCAAAATCTAATCGGCTAAATTGCATTCATGCATGTCTCAACCACCGGTTTGAACTCGAGCGGCTATCCTGATCCTTCTGCAGTGTGATACGCTGAGCCTTTGGCTATCAGAGCGATTGAGAAGCACACCCAAGGCGCAGACCGACTGCAGTCTCTCCCGAAAATCGCGCGCTGCATTCTACAGGAACGCTGTCATTCTACAGGAGCGCTGCATTCTACAGGAACGCTGTCATCCTACAGGAACACAGTTTTCTACAGGAAAGCGGGTGCCTCACGTAAAAAGGTGGCCAATTAAAGAGGTAACCCTAAACTATTCATGCAACTGGTTATTAAAGGTGGCAGAATTGTCGTTCACAGTCTAGTCATAGGAAAATGGTGAAATTGTTGTCTGTTGTGCCTATACTGTCATTCTACAGGATGTCGAGTAATTAGACTGTGTTAAGTTCCTCAGGGATAAAATTTTGTGGGTTATGTGCATTATTCTACGCTCTGTCTCAGTAAACTAAAATCTCTTCCACAATCACCACCTCTGGTTAAGAAAACTGTGTTATCATGCCGGGTGGGTTTATTAGACGAGAACCCACTGATTCAGCCAAGTTAAGGAGAAATCAGGAAGTGGTGGAGCTCTTCACACGAGCACAATGGATATCATTTTGTGATAAGCTGCAGGGTTACGACGATGAAGTGGCCGAGGAATTCTTGCAGGCCCTGAGGCCGAGATCCAAGACACTGGCCACAGTGAATTTCAGGGGCCTAAGCCTCAAGCTCACCCTGCAATATATCAGTAGAATCACTGAACTTCCAATGGATCTGCCGTGGGATAAGGAAGAACAGAAGTTGAGCCAGCAGGCCAAGAAATAATTCTTCCCACCTGAGGAGGAATTCTCGGAGGACAAAAATGGGGTGCGAAGAACAAGTTTGTTGCCACCATGGAACGAAGTCAGCTTGCAAATCATGAAGTATATAACCTGTGAAGGTCGTTATAGCATCGTGTATGCATATCACTTTCGGTTGCTAACTGAATTAAAAAGACACGGGATTGATCTTCCTGTAGAACAGAAATTGAGCATTCCTTATTTCCTGCTGCAGTCTTTGATTGAGTGTGCTACAAAGCTCAAAGAAGGCATACCAGATCAGGTTGCCCACCATGGGTTGATCAAGCTTCTTGTGGAGGATGCGCTCCATTCATATAAGGTTCCCCTCTCATGGGAATCATTCAGAAATTTAACAAGAGAGGGAGACATAAAAATGTTGATTGAAGAAACGGGTTCCTCTAGCAGTGAGGAAGAAGAATCAGAGGCCGAGGGAAAGAAGGAAACTAGCCCGAGGACCCCGACTACAGTGCAGGAGCAACAGCGGGAGAAGAAGCAAAAGGAAAAAGATGCTGAGGAGAAAGCTGACTCCCCCATCTTGTCAGCAAGGGAAAGAAGGTTGCAGAGCAGAACGGGCAAAGCTGGGGAAGTCCACGTCAGCCCCAGTACCTCATCAGCACCCGCAACCAAACCAAAAGGTAAAACCCCTGCAGCAAAGCAAGCCAAGGTGGCGACACCTGTCCCTACAGGAAAACAGAAGCAGGCTTCTACAGGAAGCCCAAGAACAGCGCCTACAGGAAAGCAGCAACAGGCTTCTACAGGAAGCCCAAAAATAGAGATGCAGGCTTCTACGGGAAGCCCAAAAACAGAGAAAGGGTCTTCCACAGGAAGCCCGACTTTGGTCAAGACAAGGTCTTCTACAAGAAGCCCAAAATTAGTAAAGAAAGGGTCTTCTACAGGAGGGCCGAAAGTGGATAAAGCAGGGTCTTCTACAGGAAGCCCGAAATCAGAAAGGAAGGGGCCTTCTACAGGGAGCCCTGGGAAAGTAAAAAGCAAGAAAGAGAAGGCTGGAATTCTCGAAAAGGAGGCAGCAGCTGCGCTAGCCGCCCTCAGTACACCTGCAAAGCCAAAGGAGAAGAGAGAGAGGGAGATCCCTCTACCTTTTGAAGCCAGGAAAAGTCAGAGAATAAAAACGGGCAAGCCACAGCCTCCACCTAGCAGCCAACCCACTTTAGGGAGTGTCCCTACTTCACCCAGTGAGAAAACTCCCTCTAAAACATCGGCCACCCCCGAAAAGGGAAGCCCAAAAGTAACTTCCTGGACACGAAAGATAGGCCAATCGCCTTCCGAAGCCCGGCTCAAGGAAACGGGAAAGAGGGAAGAAGTTCCACCCTCGTCACCACCAGGGGCAGAAAAGGCAGGGCCACCAAAAACAGGAAAGGAAGAGCATGTTCCGGTCCCTAGTTCTCGGCCAAGGACAAGGAGCAGGAGCAAAGTTGCTCAAGGATGAGCAAATGGTTTAGCTAGGGGGTGATGATGAGCCCCAATTTTTGGTACAATTTGGGCTCACTTTGGCCTACTTTGCTTGCTCAACCATTCATCTTTTATTACTTATGCATTCATTTCTTAGTATATTCGTGTTGTTTGTAGGAAGAAGGGCAGACATTATATCTATGTGGCTAATACATGGTGATTTTAGGTTTTTGGCATTAAAGAGAGCAAAAGACCACGTAAATGGAGACAAGGAGATAGCAAAGGTGACGTTTCAGGTTTATAGGGAGGTTGTCTACGGCCTTAAATGACTTCCCTCGTAATTATCACCTTAACTCCGAGCTCCAACAGCTCTCCCTACCGAGCTCAAAGGCAGCCAACATGTTCTACAGGATCAACAGTTTTACAGCAGTTTGACTTCAGTTGGACAGCCAAGCCCCACGAATGGAGGAAGCCAGCCTGATCTTCATTATGTATAAATATGCAGGCCATAGCCTATGTTAGAAGCTTTTTGACCTTTGGAATTATCATTGTAATCTCTGAGCACGAGCTACAAGCTCGGTGTTTGTTTTTGTGTAAGCCAGTTTTGGCATGACATTAGACTTTTGATTATGAATAAAGGCAAGCAGATTTGGATCTAGTTCTGAGATTTTAAGGGAGCTATAACTCTCAGGTTAGGGCCCAACCTGAGAGCAATAGACCTCCTCTGTTTTGTAGTGTTATTTACCTTTCGTTCCAGCACTTTGTTTCTTTGCTTTCACATGCAATTCGAAATTACAGTCTGTTGATTTAGTTTTTATGAGATTGAGTAGGATTAGCTTATGGTTAAATTGCTTTCAGTTGCTTAGCTAGAATAGGAGGATTGTAATTTACTGGAGCTCCAAGAAAAAGGTTGAGAGAGACCCCACTGCCATCTCTGTTTGGAGATTGGGGTGCAGTCTACACCAACCACCAAAAAAAACGCAGTTCTTTACTTTATGTATGTTGCAACACAGTCATTTTCATCATATATCCTTCCATGCACTTTGATCTTGAACCATACTTCTTCATTTTAACTTCATGCACAACTCCTCTTCACGATTTACATTGCTGTTCATTGAGTTCATAGCACAGGTAGCATAGGTTAATGAATTCTCGTTTTTGGTGACAGTCATAAGCAATTTGTTTTATTTACACTGCTCCTTATCATTCCATTTCCTTCTTCTTCGTCTTGACCACGCCTAAAGCCGCATCCTTGACCTCTGCTCAGCACGGTTATCTTCCAACTCTTCCATTCCCCACGTAGCTTCATTTTCTTGACCTTTCGTTGTTCTAGCCTTCCATCCACCAACCAACTTCATACACTCGTTCTCCATCCTATTTCTCTACTCCTGAGCCATCATCAGCTTCATCTCCATCCTACATATCCCCCCATACCATTCCATCACTTCACCATCACCCAAAACACCCACGGTAGGACATCCTGTAGAAATTAATAGACTTCCTGTAGGATTCCTGAGTTTCCTGTAGGATCCCCTGCAGACATCCTGTAGGAGCCCACTCACTCGGTTGTTGAGCCTCTGAACGTGAGGAGCTTCTGTGGGTTGATGCTAGAGATCCCCTGGGACCTCTCCTAGCCTCCCTGACCTTTCCCAAGCTTTTCTTCCCTTTGCACCACCTCTGCACAACCAAACCCTAATAAGAACAAAATCACAATCACTCCAACCATTTAAGCACAAACATAAAAACAATGTTCTTTTTAATGAAAGTAGTTTGAGTCCATGCATTTCACATCACTAGAGGTAATGGCATCATTCTTAGACATTTGCACTCTCACTATTGCATCATAGAGGTCAAACTAGTCAGATTAGGGTTTCCTAGGGTTTCCATGCTTTGGTTGGCTTTCAGTTCATTTTTGCCAAGTAGATTAGTCTTCTTTGAGATAGCTTTCATCCATCATTTAGCAAGCTTCTTCTGAGAGCATATAGAAGTTGGATTGAGCCCTAGCGGACTTGTGCCAGCTGACCAAGTGACAGCTGCGACAAGAGCTAGTACTTGTGCATACAGCACCGTCGCTTCCAAGTTTGTATGAACTACTGAGTTGATAAAATTAGAGATAGGAAGCCCTAGGAGTTGTAGCATTATTGCTACAATACTGGAGCTCACCAGCTGTAAGGCACAAAAATGTCTATAACAGTTGCCCCCTAAAGTATGAGGCCGTTTATCGGGTGAAATGCTTTATCAGGAGGATCCGAAGTTCATCCAATGCTGGGAGGAGACCTGTAATAAGATACAATACAATACATTATTTTTCATACTGCTTTCATGATCTAGCTGAGGCGGGCATTCCCATGCTCAGCTTTCTAAATACATTTTTCTGTACATAGAACAGACAATCGTCTGATGGTAGACTGATAATTTTTGAGGAAATTATCATCCTTTGAGTAGGATGATCATCTGCTGCACATGTCAATGTCTTTATTTCCTGAATATATATCGCAGCCCGGATGGATGAAACTAGATCCGGGGTCTTCAATCTCGTCCAATCTTCACTCTAAGTACAAGTCTATCCACGTGAGAATTTTTTGAAGTCGAACGTGGAAAGACATCGCTTGATTACCAGTCAATGATGTAAACTGTTAACAAGCGCGAGAGGAATCACCGATAATGATGATGACCCTCAAGGTACTGCGGTACAATTCACGTGGTGTGAATAAAGGACTTGGCATCGAACACCACGCAAAATCTTTCGGTCGAAGGTCATTGATGTATACCTATCGCCGGAAGTGAGAAACTTGCCATTGTGGCATGCAAGCTTCAAAGTACTAGAGGGGGTGTTCCTAGATCAACTTCTTGGATAATGAGCTGATGTCGACAAGAAGCGATCCGTCAAAGGAGGGCCTTAATGAATCCCACATCAGTGACACGGAACGGAGCTAATGATTGTGATGGAGGTGAAAACGATCTGTGACATATGATTCAGGGTGGCGGTCATGAAAGGATGAAGGATAATGTATGGCAGTGGATGGGACACGGTTGACTCTTTCTGAACAACATCTCTTGAACATATGGCGACACTGATGCGATGGATCGGTAGCATTACCCCAAATATGGATGGTATGGCGAGACCATGGTGATGTGACCGGTGAATGAAACAACCCAACCCGATTGTGGTACGGAGGAAAAGTGTCATGTTCAAGAGCGACTTGCTACCATCAAAGCTTTGAGTTTCTCCCAATTTTTCCCCAGTCATTGCTGACCAGTACCTCTTTATTTTTGTCAAGCTTGAGGAGGATAACATATGCTTGTTCTATAACCTGCCCTTTGGGTAAGCCCATCACTATGTTTTAACGAGCCTAGCGATAGGGAAACTCGTTCTCGTCTAAAGACAAGTTTGTCGCTATTTAATGCATTTAACGAGTCTAGCGACAAAGACAACTCGGTCCTTTTCATTTTTAGAGAGTCTGAAAAGGTACGTAAAGTTAACTCCAAAGGTCCTTTTTCGTCATCTAATTCCGAAAAAGTATAAAAAAATACAGAAGGGATGAATGTTTGATAGTTTTAACGAGCCGAACTAAACAGGCGCTCGATCTTTTTGTGCAATAATCCCTCAGGTCCAAAAAGATTAAAATCTAGAGGAGAGATAGCTCTTCCGATCGCTTTAACGAGCTGGAAGGCCAAAACTCGGCAAACTTTTCATATTTTACGAGTCAGATGAAAAGAGCTCAAAGAAGACTCGTATTTTGAGGAACGAGTGATAAACAGGGATAGCAGCAAATTCCAGGTACAGGTTGGAATTTTCCAATCACGGCAGTGTCACAAGGATGGCTAGGTGAAATCACTCTTCGCAGCTGTTCCTCAAAATAGGTAAACAATCAAATGGAGGTGAACGATCGGCCAAATGAAAAGTGGAGGTGACGGTGCAAACATGACCAAGGCTTTTATGGCTGATGAATTTACGATCACAATGGTTATTTACCGGTTCATTTTTTCTGGATGAGCTTGAACTCTAGGGGAAAGCTTGCTCACAATTGCGTTTATTTTTTAACGAGCATGAACTCTGTGCTAAAACTGCTCGATTTTCACGTTTATTTTTTAACGAGCATGAACTAGTGCTAAAAACGGAAACTTTTGGATTTTTTCCCCACATCCTTTCTTTATGCAAGTTCGGAAACGGCTAATCCAAAAAACAGATAAATAACCGCTCTTTGCTTGCACTCCAAAAGGTTTGCATGCCCCCAGGTATAAAATACAATTTCAAGGTTACCCCTCAATTTGCAAGTAAAACATTTGTTCTACCAGGAAAGGCTTACCTCTTTCAGGTTATCCAAAGATTGTTCCATTAGCAGATTAAACAGAACATTCCTTGGCGATGTCTACCGAAATAGACAAAGGTGAATGACCATTATTTCATCAAACACATAACTTTGACAAAAGAATCTTATTCTAGAACAACCCCTCTTCCTTCTTTCGGACGGGGTACGGACTAGTCATATTCTCCCGCGGAAACCTACCTTATACCCAAGGTTTTCTCTGCCCGAAGCAGACCAGGATGCATGCCCCCTGGGTTCCAGTCCCATCTTTCCGAATCACTCGCACTCATCGGGAAGAAGGACTGGGGGTGGAGACATTTCTTGATTGAATAGACCGTTCAGGGTTGGTATGTGACTATTTGCGATGCGTGATCCTGGAAATGAAAGTTGGTCTACGAGCTCGACCATTATTCCTTCGTGTGGAAAACACATTACTCTAAAGAGTGAGGAGACTATTGCTCCCATGCAATATATATAGTCTCGTCCAAGGAGTAGGTTATAATCCAAGGGTCCTTGAATGACCTTCACGTTCATTTGAACGGCCTTCCCTTTCAATGTTATGGGCACATTGGGGAGGATCCCTAAAGGTCGACTGGTTCCTTTATCAAAGCCTGAGAGATTTCTTATCTCAGGCAAAAGCGCTGGGGAACCCAGTGCTTTCCAAGCAATAGAGGAAAGGATACTCACAGATGCCCCTTCATCAATGATAGTGCCAGCCATTACCATTCTGTATATTTGGACTATAATTCTGAATGGTATACTGGCTGGCAACCGGGGTCTGCCTAGTTGGTTCCAGTCAAAGGACACAACCAGGTTGCTTGGTGGTGGGACCGAATATACGGTCGGGTATGACCCTGACGAAGTTCCTTCTTGCGATAAAGGAATGGGCACATTGCCCTGATGCTCGTCGGAGTCTGTGTTGATGAAAAGAATCTGGATGGTGTCATCCTTATTCTTTTCAGTGACAGTGTCATTTGAAGATGAATCCTCTGAAGGCAAAACCGGGTCAACTGCCGTATCGACCTTTGGACTTTCGTCCAGCCTGGATTCAGTAGGTTCATTTTCAATGACTGACGCTTCAGCTGACCACTTGAGCGGGCCAGCTGTATTCTCAACTAACAAAGGACTTGGCACGAGTTTATTATATCCAGGAGGAAGTCGTAACGGTGAAACCGGACGATCTTCCAAAACTCCCTTCGCCTCGTCTAAGAAGGGACAACGGTGGATGGCGTGATCGCCTTCACACAATCTGCAGGGGGATCTTGCTCCCCCTCTTTGCCTTGGACCTTCACTTTCGCTGGTTGACGGTAAGCATTCAACATGGCTATCAGAGGTTGATGCTACCGAATTGTGCAAAGGAGGAGACCAGTCTCACAGTATCTGGGGAATACAGGGACAATCTCTATGGAAGTGGTCTCCTCTACATATGACACATGGCGATTTAGGCCCGGTCAGTGCTGTGTGTGGATTTTTGTCAGATGCCTTTTGCTTGCCCCCAGTCGCCTTTGGCTCCTTCTTCTTCTTCTCTCTCTTCTTCTTTTCCTTATTCTCTTTGGGAGCTTGGCTTTTGCCGGCTCTACCTTGCGAGGAGGAAGGATAAGAGGAAGAGTTATAGGAAGTAGAAGGCTAGTAGGCAGCTCTAGACTGATCTAACTGTTGACTCGACTGTTCAGGAACCGTGGTGTTCTGAACTACATTGGTTGAGAAGAGCCAGACTGGCAGGCCAATTGTCAGTCCTGGAAGCGACAATGTGGCCATGTGGGGCGCACCAACATCTCCCCAAGAGGAGAAAGGACTAGGATTTCCATCATGGGGAATTCCTTGGTTGGTGTGTTCCATTTTCTCAACCTAAAGATCAACGCAAGAATAGGAGGTGATTTTGTTCCGTTTAAAATAAATTTTTTAACGACGCTTTAGACACAACTTGCTTTTTCACTTTTAAAGAGTCGAGAAAAAGCTAAAGATGACTCTAGTCTCCTTCGATGTTTTAACGAGCCCGAAGTGACAAATGCTCGGATGGACTTTTTCCGTTATAGAGTCTGAAAAAGGCCAAAAGGAACTGCGCTGGAGTTCTAGGTAGAAGGTGTGCCAAACTTTTCGCAAAACCGCAGAATACGTTTTAAGGTACAGGCGGTCGATCTTCGTGAATGTTGTGTTCACTGCATTGCGATCAGTAGGGCGGCCGACACGGCTTCCTATGGATAAAGGCTTTATTCCTATAGGGGTCTCCCAATATATACGCGACGGTACGTGGGAGCACAAGTCTGTACTGATACTTATCGCTTCACCGTGGAGGAATCACCCAACCACTCAACGGTAAGATATCAGGTTTAACGACGTCGGAACACGTCTCTAGCCTGGACCTCTATGTGTGCGTTATGTTTCAAAGCGTTGTTATGTTCATTCAATTTATTTTAGGTTGATCTTGTTTAGAAGTTTGCCTTTATGGATCACCACGAGATGTATGGTACAACTCCTAAATGCAGTCTAAAGATGATAAGCAAGCTTTTTCTATCTTTTCAACATATGAAAATCCTAACTACTGAGGGAAAAGAAAGACATCATCTTTTCACACAGAGCATAGAGCACACAGTAATGCACTTTTTCCCTAAATCAACATGCAAGCTGTCAAAATGCAAATGCACAATGCAGGTATTTCTTTTCTCTTTCTTAATATTGATGTTTATATAAAGAAAGCTGTTGTATAACTTTGAATTCGATTTCAAGTGAAAACATAAACAAGCTTTTTGTCCAAAACCAAAAGACACCTTATGATTTACTTGTTTCGACACTAGAAATGCATAAATTCAAACCATATGACGAAAGTAAAATCTCAATCAACTGTGAACAGCAAACAAACTTACTCCTAAGATCAAAACGACACTTATGACAGGTCTAGATCTAAGAGGCCACAGTAAGACTAGTTCACTTTCGTAATGGGAAACTGCAAATGATGTAAGAAATACACAAAGAAAAAATACAGTTTCTTTATACAACCGAGGCAGAATAGAGGCAAAGAAAGGTGGTTTCAGATAGGTACATTGACTGATAACAGGCTGCAAAAACAAGGATGAAAACTGAGCAAAAGACACAGGGAACCACAGCTGCACAAGGCAAGGACTGTTTCAGCGCAGGTCTAACACAGAGGTTTTGACATTCAGCGCAGGTAGCCTTCACGGGACCTGCGTTGAAATGCAGAACCTCTTCACTGGGTCTGCGCTGAAGCAAGAACGAGAATTGTTCCTGGGTTTTGAGCTACGGTTTGCAGTTAAAATCACAGTTTTTGGCCAAATCAAAGCTAGCAATCAAGTACAAACTAAGGGATGATTCAAAGGAGGATGAAGATCTATCACTAAGAGCTGTTAGAGCACTTGTGGATCAGCTCTTCAGATCATAAACAGGCCCAGTAATTGGACTAGAGTAGCTGCCCTCTACTTTGCATTTGAAAAATCCAAATGCAGTTCGATTCGGTACTCCCTGAGTTTATGAAATGAATAGCAAAAACACAAACAAACCAACAAGATACGATCCCCAGTGGAGTCGCCAATTTGTTGTTGGGAAAAGTATCCAATACGGAATGACCCTATCCCACTCTAAGGAGTGATAGTACCTCAGCAACAAACAAGACAAAACTATCTAAGTGTTCTTCTTTATGAAATGTAAAGAGAGGAGAAGGAGTTAACTAACCGATGTCTTCCGCTAGTTTGTTGATCCAATCTCACTCCTTGCTGCTTGCTCCCAGCTACTTGCTCCTTTACTGGCCCAGCTACACCAAGTTCCTGCAAAATGGCAAGAGAGGGAAACTACAAGAAGCATACATTCATAACTAGTTTAAGGATTAGAATAAACTAAATATGCAAATACAACAAAACATCATTGAGATACATGCATATAGAAGAAACTCAAATGGCTTTATTGATGAAGAAGTAAAGTTCAGGAAGTGATACAACCATAAGAGGCCCAATCCAGCATCACCTTCCCAGCAGAAAGGAATCTCCTCTTCACCTCCTTCAAAGCAAATCACCCAATAGCTCTAACCTCAAACCAACAGCAATTCTTTGCATTCACAAAATTCCAGCCTCCAGATCTCATGGGAGAGAGATCCATATATAGACCGGAGAGAGGATGAGTCAGCTTGAGATATGACTAGTGTCCTCTCCCTCTTTCAGTTCTTGATTCCACTTGGAGGTTCTTGCTTCCACTTGGAGATTTGGAACCTCTTACTCATCACCAGTCGAATTCCCTGAGGCAAGTGTCATTTTGGAAGCTTCCTGGACTCTGACACCTTGAGAAATGAGTTTGCCACTTGTCCCTTCTCGCTCAGCGTAGGTAGCCAGTGTTGCAGTTGAAATTCAGCGCAGGTAGCTAGTGTTGGCTTTGACATTCAGCGCAGACAGCTAGTGTAGCCACTGAAATGATCCTGAATTGACTTGGTTTTGATCAGTTTTTGGTGGAGAACTTCTCTGAATTGTTGTGGTTTATTGGCCTTGTTCCTCTAGGGGTAGGAACAACATGTTTAGGGACTTTGGATCCCTTAGATTATGGACATTTCATGCTCAATGCTGTAAGGCACAAAAATGTCTATAACACTAACTCATGTACAAGAAGAGCTTCCCAAAGCAAAATGGAAATAATTGGATTTTCTCTCCCTAACTCAAGATTCTATTGTTTGTTTGTATCTTTGGAAAGTTTACTTCCTTCCCTATTCCAAAGCCCTACACTTGAGCTACTGTAGGTGACAAGATCCCTAAAAGAAATGTAAAATTCTAGATGACTTTTAATTAATGTTGTATTTTTAAGTTGTTCTTTACCCAATAGGTGATGAAGGTGAAACTTATGATGTTATGACATGACTCTGAATCTTAATGCACTCAAAAATGCAATAGCAACTTTCAAATTCGATGAAATCCTATTTAGAGAAAAGAAAGTGTTTCTTTGATTTTTTAGAAATGAAATGCAAAAACTCGCAACTTTTCCAATTTTTCTAAAGCAACCAATTTCACTATAATGTAATGAAAATGATGTCAACAAACCAATTTCTAGATTTCCCTAAACATAAAATAGGCCAAAATACTCTTGATCTCTAATCACTCAACACTTCCAGGCACACATAAATCAATCAACAGAGTTGGAGAAAACAAATATTTCCCTATGAATGCTTTGATTTAATGATAATAACAGTGTAATTGCAAGAAATTTCCAAGATGAAAGCAAAAATTTCCTTTATCAAGCAAAAATGAGCACAATTCCTTCACAAAAGCGCTAGGTCTCAAGAAACCCTAATTTTCAACTCAAAATGAGTTTGACTACAAATAAGCAACAACTAAGGCTTAACCAGTGTATTTGATAGAACAAAATAAGAATATCATAAGCAAAAGGACAATCTATCTTGTTTTGATCAATCAGCAAATCAACCAGGAAAAACCCTAAGTAATTTCTTCAAAAAGACCTAATTCTAAAAAATCATTAACAAAGCAATCAATTGAGTTCAGAAGAGACACAACATAGTCCAAACAAAGATAATGACACTTCTAGAAAAACAAACTCGGGCTTGGGTTGAAGCAAAATCTATATTTTCAATAATTCTCAAGGCTTGCGTAGTTTTATAGTGGCGAGCAGAGCGCATGCACTCTGTTGCGAAGGAAAAATTGGCACAGAGTTGCGCTCTGTTAGCAAAAAGAAACAGCGTAGGGGTAAAAAACTTAAGAAAAAATAAAAATTAAAAAATCAACCACACAGATCTAAAAGTTCATTAATTTATAAAGACTCAGGTCTTGAAAAATTAGAAGAATCAGAAAGAAAAACTAAGGAAAAAGACAAGAACAGAGACATTCCCCAGTATGGTCGCCAATTTGTTACACTGGACAAATCTCTCTTGCAAAAGAGAGAGATCTCCCTAGATCCTTGACAGAAACTAGAAACAAGCAAGACAATTGAACTAACCCTTTCCCTAAGTTGAACTTGTTTGAATTATAAGTAATGTAGCTAATGGATGAGCCTCTTACCTATTTCAAGAAATGCTCGATGAAGATCCATTTTTTTTTATTTGATGCAGCTCTTCAATGCTTGATAAGACCTACAAACATCGACCATAAAAGGATCAAAATCACATGCGATATAATAATCCAAACAACTTAACCTAATGATCAAGGAGATTAGGAATTGAATTTGCCTTAATAAACATTATAAACAACTGTAAACCATCCGTTATTCCAATAAGAAAAAATCAATGGGAGAAAGTGTTCATTTGTATTAATCAAAGATTAAGAGGAGCCTTACAACCTCTGCCTTGATGTCGTGAGGTCCCTCCCAAATGCCTTCAATCTCCTTCTTAGATGACAAGCTTTCCAATCTCAAACCAACAACATAAGTTGTTCTTCTCTGATTTCTTACCTTTTTAATCCCTCTATCCTCTAGTCATTCTATAGGCCAAGAAGAAGAAGTTTCAGATCCAAAAGAGGAGGATGAAACCCCTTCATTGATGGATTAGGTTACCATGAGAAAAGGGATGAATATCCATCATCTGAGGGTTATAGTTCGAATAGTCATCACCTGGAAGCTTTCAGTTGGGAAATATTTGACTAACTATGTTTCTATAATGTATTTTTATTTATACTTTCTTGAATTCACCTACGCAGGTTTATAGTGGCAGACAGAACATAGCTCTACGTTGTTCTCAAGGTTAATTCCAGCGAATGCGTGGTAAACTCTAGAAAAATCAGCGCAGGTGGAACTTAATAAGGTGTGATAGCTAATTTCCCCAAATTTCTCCTCTACTTCAAAAAAATTTGGGTTTTTTGACTTCTGAGGGAGATGGTTCAAACATGTTCATGGAGGGTAAAATGATCCATAAATTGATCAAGTGTCATGGTGACAAATTGACATGTAACACTTCTCCAATGAATCGGGTTTCCAAAGGTGAACCTCATGTTTGATGTTATCCTTTAAAGTCCCTATGAATACATCAATCTTATGCTCCTTTGGAATATCATTTACCTTGATATTCAATCTTTGGAAGTCCTCAATGTGCTCCACCATTGAACCCTTTTGTTTGAGATTTATCAATTGGATAAAGAAGGTATTTCTCTTTGTATCCTCATAATGTGATAACAATTCTTCCGCAAAAATTGTCATAAGTGACAATTGATTTACAAGAAAAAAAGCCATCTATACCACACAAACTGATTTTGTTATAAATATAAAGATGTAATGCATACCTTTTGTGTGTGTGGTACATCATGTAGATCAAATAATTGCTCCATCTGTAGTATCCATGTTACTAGATCCTTGCCATCAAACTTCCTCATATAGATCTTTAAAATTTGGTTGGTCTTCAATATAAATTTAGAGTCTTTAAAATCATGATTAACATTCCCTTTGTTCTCATCATGAGTTTCATGGAATACCTTTTCACCATTAGGAAGCGTTTCTTGTAGCAACTTTGTCAAACCTTCGATGTCTGCTTTTAAACCATTCTTCAAACCATCCATCTTAGCTTCCATGTCTGATTTTAATCCATCCTTAAAACCTTCAATCTTATATTCTAGCTATTTTTTGTTACTCTTTGCGAGTGTGAAATTTTTTGCACTTGGTCTCGTAATTTTGATATATAATGTTGCATTTCTTCCTCTTCTTCATGCGTCATAGAAGAGATTTCTGGTTGCTTACTAAGTGTGTCCATTTTTTTGTTTCGAGAAATTTTGGAATCAAACAATGATATTTATGCTTCACTATGCCCTTTGAATCACTTCAAATTGACTTTTCAAAAAAAAGTTATGCAAAATTTAAAATAAAATAAAAATAAAAATAACACTCATTTTTCTTGTTTTTAGGAGCTCTATATCGAAATTGTTATATCTATGTAATTTAGAATCTCCAAGTTTTGAAATTCTATTATGTGATACCCCTCTAAGTATTCTTTCCAACTCCACAAGTCGGCACAAAAATAGATTTTTCAAGATAGTGTTATGCCCAATGTCCCATGATGACTTGATTATGGACTGGTTCAATAGAGAAAACCTGTAAGGAATGCCATGTGTCATTGTTTCAACCTTCAGCCTTGAAAATCATACATGAAAAACTAAAGTCTGTGCAATTTCAGTAACTTCTTATGGAATTCAAATCCTATGCTAATACAAGAAGTTATGATGATTTCCCAAGGTCACATGTTTGAGACTAAATTTTGGAGCATGCAAACACCCTAACTTCTTTGGACCATATATTAGAAAATATAGTGAACCAACATCTGAACTTTTTACAATAAGTTCATCAAGATTTCAACTACGTGTGGTCGCAATTTTGGCTTCTGAAACTTCGTATAAAAAAAAGTTATAGAAAAAATATTCCAAGATTACTTGTTTGCAATAGTGAAACCCTAGAATCCAAAGCTCTTATACCAAATATTATGCAACCAACTCCCAAATTAGAAGAAAAGATAGATCAATGACTTAATAATTAGCCTCTTCAAGGGGTAAACCTCATTTACATCACATAAATGAACAATTATTGGATGATACAAATGACAAGACCTCCTTTATATATATAGGAGTATAAGGGATCACAATATAATCAGATCCTACATAACAATAATAATGTAAGGGTGCAACAATAACAATAGTGGGCTTCTATGGGGCACTATTATAACAATATTGGGCCTACATGGGCACAATAATAACAATAAGGGGGCTACACTAACAATAACAATAAGGAGCTACACTAGTATTATAGGGACCTAACAAATTAACTAATTAAAACTTAATATAATTAAAGAAAATAATAAAATAATATTGTTTACATATAAAAATAAAATAAAACTATGCATTTTAAGCCTAAGTGGTGAAAATTAGTCGAACTTTCAATAAGCATATTTTGCAACCAGAAGCCCAAACTCAGCTTAATTTGAGTCGTTGGGAAGTTTTCGAGCAACTACACTCAATGAAGCAATCAGAACGGAAATCCAAAGAAAATGAAAATCCCACAAAATAAACCAAACCATGGAAAATAAAAGTGATTTAGCCACAATTTACATGGAGGGTACCCATTATTATTATGAAGATAATAAAGTAAAAAATGGGGGTTGTTTTTTTCCACGACATAATGTCATTGGAAATTTTGTTTATTCTTCGACATTCTCATTTCTTGTCCTACAATTTTATACAACATGGCCATTGCGAAGAGATATTTTGCAAGGTTGACTCATTTCTTCACTTTGTTGAGATCTCCTGAAGTATTGTTGATTTTGATCATTTCTTCCCCTTCCTTAGATTCTTCCATTACCATAACCATTACAAATATCTTTCCACGAATCATTAAAGACTAACGTATTTTGCATATAATAATTCCAAGTCATGTAGTTCTTGGATCCTTCCAATTTTTCTAATTCAATAAATAAATCACTACAACAAAATAGGCAATTTGCACCAGATTTAGCACCAGATTCTAGTGCATTTTTTTCTCAATTGGGATGAGCAACCTGGCGCTAAATCTAGCTCTATTGTACAATTTTTAAAGCGTCCTTTTTTGCACCAAATTTTGCATCTTTTTTATGCCAAATTTTCCATCATTTTCTGCATCATATTTTGCACCAAGATTTTCATTTGGTTTTACAACAGGTTTTGCTTCTAGTTTTGTGCCTTTTTTTGCATCTATTTTTGCATCATTTTTTGCTTCCCCTTTTGTGGAATTCTTTGCTTCTATTTTGTGTCATAATTTGCATCGATTTTTTACACCATCTTTGACATCTTATTTAGCGCCTTTTTTTACATCCAATTTGTGCCAATTTTTGCATCTGGTCTTATGCCATCTTTTGCTTCTAATTTTGTACTTATTTTTACATCTATTTTTTGTGCCAATTTTTCTGCCTTTTTTTACACCATCTTTTCCATCCAATTTTGCACCATATGTTGAATCTGATTTAGTGCCAAATTTCGCATGCATTTTTGCACCATTTTTTGCATCCACTTTTGCATTTTATTTATCTCCTTTTTTTGCATCCTATTTTGCACCATATTTTGCATTTAATTTTGCATCATTTATTGCATCCAATTTAGCATCATTTTTAACACCATTTCTTGCATCCAATTTTTCATCCTTTTGAGCATCTAAATTTGCATCCTATGTTGAACCATATATTGCATCCACCTTTGCATCCCATTTTGTGTCTATTGTTAGTTCACTTTTGAGCCATTTTTTCGTCTACTTTTGCATTTGTTTTTGCACCAAGTTTTGAATGATTTGTTGCATCATTTTACATCCAATGTTGCATCTCAATTTGCATCCAAAATTGAGCCATTTTTATGCCCATTTTTGCACCATTTTTTCTTCTTTTGTGTCCAATTTTGCACCATTTTTTTTGTCCAAATTTGCATCCTTTTTGGTATCTAGTTTTTCATCCTTTTTGGCTTCCAAATTTGCATCCTTTTTTCTGCCACATTTTGTGTCCACATTTGCATCTCATTTTGCACCTAGATTTAGTTGGAATTTTCATCTAGTTATGCATCATCTTTGACATCCTTGGTTTCACCATTTTTTAGTCCCATTTTGCATCTTGTTTTGTGTCTTTTCTTACATCCTTTTTGCATCCTAATTTTACACCATTCTTTGCATCCTCATTTTGATGTCCATTTTTGCATCCTTGTTTGCACCCAATTCAGTATCCTTTCATATGCCCTATTTTGTTCCCTTCTTTGTGTCTAGTGTTGCACCCTTTTTAATTTTACTTTAAAAACCTTTTTGTGTCATTGTTTGCATATTGTTTTGATGGCTAGTTTAACATCCAATTCTACTCCCAATTTTTCATCCATGGTTAAATCCACTTTTGGCTTCTTGTCTAGAGTTTTACTTTTATTTCCATTTATGACCACCTCTATGGGTTCATTTTACTAAGTTCATTTACATAGTGAAATATATTAAATTTTCTAAATATCATTTTGCTGTAGGATTTAATGCATGGTTAGATGAAAACAAAACCCTCTCAGTTTATCTCAGAAACCTAGGACAAACCAATTAAGAGAAAGGTTGTTCTAAGGCTTAGGATTCTTAGTAGATCAAGATGTAGAGTATAGATTAAGAAAAAGAGAATGAATTCTTGTGAGTCCTCGCATGCAGGTCTTCTTGGAGTTTTTCGTATAGCCAAGAAGCGCTCCTAGCTAGCTCCAAAGCTTGGTCCTACACATAAGAGAGAGAATAAAGCAACCTTCACAACATAATATCTTAATAATCAAAACTATAAAAAACATATAAATATTATTGAATAAATAAATATAAACCAAAAACCCATGCATACATTAGTTAAATAGAAGAAGTAAAGAATGAATAGAAACATATGGAAGGAAGAACAACTGATCTATATGAATAAAGGAGTTGGAGGAAAGTTACAACAATCAGATATAGTTGCAACATCACCTCCCCAACTCATAGCTCCAAAACTCTCCCTCTCAAGACAGATCTCAAGAGCGTGACAATACAAAATTTCCATCATTTTTTCAATGGCCAAGCCTCTAATATATAGGAAAGTGGAGGCTATGAAGATTTCCAAAATTCCTCATTAGTTCAATTTGGGAAAAATCTTTTGGGTGAATAATGTTTCCTCATATAAAAAAGGAATTTTCCACTTTTTAGATGCTTTTGTGCTTAGGAAAAAGCTTCCCCATGCTTTATGGCTCTTTCCCAATTTTGTATGCTTTTATTTTTTAGGAAAAAGCTAAAGATGAGGATAAAGAGATTACATTCCACCATATGTTTCCGAAAGTGACCAAGAATGTCAAATTCAAATTCTAGTTTTCTTATGTTTTAAATTTTTTTTTAATATATATTTAGTTTTAGTATTTTTTTTTTCTAGAAAAATATATTTAGTTTTTGGTATATTTTTCTATAAGAAAAATTATATTTTGTTTTTATAAAAATGGATTTTAAACATTCCATTCATGCTAAATTTGTGATTTTATGATAGGAGTTTAAATTATATATAGTAAAGTAACTTAATGTCATGTGTCGTGTTGCTGAGATGGGTGTTATACATCTCTTTCTTGCTAAGTTATAGAATGTGCTTGGGTTTTCTTAATGCAATAAAACTAATTATGTTCTTCATGATATCTTGAAATGTTCATCTTGAACCAGGCTAATAAAACAATAAAGTTAAAATAGGTTTTCCTTTGTCCTTTATAGATCTCTGTCCCCATTAATCTTGGTCTTAATAGATTAATTGTCTTGTGGTGGCCTTGAGTGGTCACTTCCATTAGTTGCATGCTTTGTAGTTTTCAGTTAGTGACATTTTTTAGGCTTGATAATATGTTATTTAATTTATCAAAATGTGTTATTGTCCATATTATTGTTAAATATTAATATTAAATATGCTGATTTTTAAGCATGTTTTAGCAAAACTTTCCCAAAATGTTTATAGATTGTATTTTATAATGCAATTATTCTTTGCTTGATGAAATTGTTTTGGATATTTTTTTTAATGATTCATTGATTGATGAAATTGTTATGGATATTTTTTTAGTATATTAAATTGTATGTGATAAAGTCAAAAATCACCTCTTTTTTAGATTTTCATTGATCAATTTCCCTTAAGGCCATCAAGTTCACCATTTGGTCCCAGTTAAGGAAATATAGGAGTCATGAAGTGGAATTGTCCAAGCACTTAAATCTTGAGACATGTTTCTTTTTAGTCACTTTATACTTTCTTTCTATGTAAATTTTTTATGAAAATAGTCTTGGAACATGAGGGGCGTCAATAGTAAGCGAAAACAAACTCCTAAAAGAAAAATGGTATGCAAAGCCCATAAATAATGTTGATATAAGAAGCAAAAATATTAAGTGAGGTTCAACCTCATATAATTAGAAAATGGGGGAGGAATTTACAAGTAGTAATGATTGATGCTTAGAGATACTTGGGGAATGGTTATTATTTGAAATGATTAAGACATCAAGGTTACCAATATGTTTACCTCTTTTCGCATTATGACAATACAATTTTAGTTAATTGACATTGAGGACTACTACCATGTATCCAATGTCTATGACTCCAATATCGCAAATGGAAAACCTCTATTTCTCAATTCTATTTCTAGCACAAGTAATTTATACTCCCCATCTCCATGGATTGTTGGGAGTGACTTCAATATTATAAGTGTCTCGAGGAAAAGAAAGAATGAATCGAAATGTTTAACAAGATATTTTGTAAGCTATACCATTAAAGCCACAAAGTAGTCTCCATTAAAGTTGTCAAGAAATGAGTCTCCAACCCACACATGTGGATCAATGAGATGTAATACATGTGTGTGTGGTTACGAACTCAATACACCTCTATAATAACTCCACAAACTTATGTATTTCACTCTGTCACATAAATTGACAGTAGTGTGACATATGTAAACCAAGAGTAGACATGAAAGCCTTAAATGATGAAGTGAAAATGCAAGGAGAAAAGAAGAATTCATGATTTAACCATCACATACATGTGATCAAGTGTGACTAGGAGTGTATATATTCATATATTTTCCAAAGAGGGAGTGAATACATGAGTTACCATTTATTGGCCCTTATTTTTCTTTCTTTTTCATTTTCTTATATATAGGACTTAGGGAATAAGGTTTTCATAAGTTTGGCACAACTCATAGATATAAGATTTACACGAATTTTCACTTCAACCTTAGAGTTTAGACTTAGATAAATCAATATAGTGTATGTTTAATGATTTTGGCTTTCACTTTTTTATTGTATTCCATCACAAATACAAAAGGGGAAATATTTTGCCACAAATCTATGAATGCTTAATCATAAAGTCGTCATGTGATGAAAAACAAATTAATGATGTTATTCTCTACGAAAATGATGGGTATTCTTGAGAAAATCTTATGCTTGTGGATGTTTCCTTCCTGGTTGAGAGGGAGTGAGGGTAGACACCATGTTATCCATGTGTCATGTACTATGGCTAGGATTAACAATCGTAAGCCTAGTAAAGGCACTAGTAGGGATAATGGTGGATTGGATAAACATCTGGGACCAATATTCTTTGAGAATTTGGACATTGACTAGGACTAATCGCCATAAGTCAAGTACATTAATCCAAGATAAGAATAGTCATGAGGATTGACATTTTCTGGTGTCAAATATTATGATAGTGGATTAGGAAATGATCATGTGAGGACATACCTGGTAAACATCTTGGTGGGGTAAGTGCCTTGAAAGGCAGTGGTGTCCAAATTTATGCCTCCCAACATTGTGCTCTGATCTAATGGAGAGATAAACTTGTTAGTCAAGGCCTTACTATTTTGAAAATTTTGGCTATGATGATGTAAATCATCATTGATGCTTATCAATCTGGATCCCTTCTTATATGAATATTTCAACTTGAGAGTACTTTTTTGTCTCATTATGAGTACCTCGCTAGTTTAGAGGGAGGGCCATCATCTTCATTATTGCCATCATCACCACCATCAATGTGATCATTATTGTCATCATTTCATTATCATCATAATCACCATTCATGTCTTCTTCATGATCATCATCATCATCATGATTTTGTATATTGTCGTCAATTGTTCATAATTATAGGTATCATAAGAAATATCACCAACCTTAGGACACATGATATATGAAAGAAAAATAACCACTTTATTTTTTAGAAATGATTGATGATCATCAACATCACTACCATTATCATCGTCATTATAATTGTCATCATCCCCATCATCATAACTAATATAAGTTTTATCATAATTTTTGTCATCTTCATCATGAACATCATAATCATCATTCATGCCATTATTGTTCTTGATTATGACCAAGATGAAAATAATGGTAATGATGATCAGATGATGATGACTTGGAAGATGACGCCAAAGATAATTATTATGATTTTTACCATGATAACATTTAAAAATTGGGAGGAATGGCCAAGGTCATTAGCATCATCATCATTGTCATTATAACTCCCATCGTCTTTATCATCATTGTCATTATCATAACAATCGCAATTCATGTCATCGTCATCATCTTCATTATCATCATCGTTATAATTATTGACATTGTCATCAGTTGTTCATAATTTTCAATGTCATAAGAAATATAATCAATGCAAAAGATATGATGTGTGTTGGAAAATGGATGCAAAAGTAAACAAAAAATGGGGGTAAAAATAGACGTAAATTTGGATGAAGAGTGGACACAACATAAGTAGATGCAGAACAAGACAGAAAAATTGAACAAAAGTGGATGAAAAAGTAGATGCAATAGTTCATACAAACTTGAACACAAAATAGGACTCAAACATGGATGAAAAAGTGGAAGAAAACATGGGCACAATAGTAGGCATAAAACTTAGCATGAATTGTGGTGAAACAAATGTGGATACTCCAATGAATGTAAAAAAAAGGGACACAAACTTGAATGCAAAAAGGAGGAAAACTTGGATGAAAAAGGGATGTAAACATGGGCCAAACATGGGTGCAATAGTGAACACAAAAATTAGTTGCAAAACTAGACAAATCAAAAGTGGATGTAAAAGTACATTCGAAATGGGATGCAAAAAACATAAACAATATTTGATGCAAACTTGGACACAAAAGAGGATGCAAATATGGATGCAATAGTGGAAGAAAACGTGGGTTGCAATGATAGGCATAAGATATGGCACAAATAATAGCACAAAAAAGGTGGATGTAATAATAGACACAAAAAAATATGCAAACTTAGATGCAAGACAAGATGCTATAAGAGATGTAAAAGTGGATGCAAACACGAGTGCAACATGAGAAACAAAATTGGATGCAAAATATGGATGAAATGGAAGTACATGCAAAAGAAGATACAAAATGAGATGCAAAACCCAACACAAAAGTGGATGCAAAAATAGATGAAATATTTTATGCAAAAGAGGATGTGAAGATGGATGCAAAATTGGAAGCAAACGTGGGTACAACAGTATGTGCAAAACATGGAACAAATTTTGTCACAAAAAAAGTAGATGTAATGATAGATGCAAAAAAAGAAGCAAATGAAGATGAAAAATAGGATGCAAAAAGGGATGTAAAAGTGGGTGTAAACATGGGTGCAACAATGGATGTAAAATAGCTTTTGCAACTTATTTGAAAGAGCAATTTTGTCCCAACAATTCGACTTGTAGCATAAAGAACATGGTTAATACATATGATTTGACCAAAAACTAGTTACTACCAAAATTCAACCAAAAAAAATATTACTGCATAAAAATAGAATTAAAAACAAAAAAAAATAAAACAAAAATTTCCCAAATTAAAAATAAATAAATGATAAACTTTTTTTTACCAAAATTTAGTGATTTTTTTAGTGCTAATACTAACATCACCATTACAACAAGATATTTTTTTAGTGCTAATATTGCCATTACAACAAGATATAAGAGGGATATAATGCAAAAAGTTTAATAATAATATGTATGTAGAAGATGGTTTTCAGACTGGTGAATTCATGATAATCAATGGGACTACAGTCAAAATAATTGGATGTTATTTACTTTTTTACATAGATTGTCAAAATAATTGCATAAATCGATTTTTTTTAACCAAAATTTAACAAAAACTTTGCTAGTGCTAACATTAGAACCACCATTACAACAATATATCTTTCTAGTGTTGACAACACCATTATAGTAAGATACCTCAAGAGAGACAGAAAATTTAAAAAGTATGATAGTAATATGTATCCAGAAGATGGTAGTGAAACTAGTAATTGTTCATTCTCATTATCATAATCATTGTCATCATCATCACCATCATCCTTGTCATCGTTATTGCCATCATTACATTATCATCATAATCACCATTCATGCCATCATCATCAGCTCCATCATCATCATCATTATGGACATTATTTGCAATTGTTTATAATTATAGACATTGTAAGAAATATCATCAACCCAAAAAATGTGATCAGTGCTAGAAAAGGGTTGTTTAGGACACATTGATATACGTAAGAGAAATAACAACTCTATTTTGAGAGATGATCGATGATCATCATCATCACCACCATTATCATCGTCATTGTCATTTTTATCATCCCCATCATCATCATTAATGTAATTTCTATCAACATTGTTGTAATCATCATCATCATTCATGCCATTATTGTTTTTGATGATGACCTAGATGAAAATGATGATGATGACACCAAAGATAATGCTTATGATTATGACAATGACAACATCTAAAATTGGGAAGATTCGCCAAGGTCATTAGCATCGTCATCATCATAATCATTTCCATCATCATCATTAATGTCATTGTAACCACTATCGTCTTTATCATCATAATCACAATTCATGTCATCGCCATCATCTTCATTTTCATCATTGTCAATATTATTGACATTGTCATCAATTGTTCATAATTGTCAATGCCATAAGGAATATCATCAATGCAGAAAATATGATGAGTGTTGGAAAAGGGATGCAAAAGCGAACATAGAAATGGGGGCAACAATAGAAGTAAAATTGGATGAAAAGTGGATACAACATAAGTAGATGCACAACAACATGAAAAACCTAACACAAAAGTGGATGCAAAAGTAGATGCAGTTGTCAATGCAAACTTGGATGCAAACATGAAGGCAAAAGTGGAAGCAAACATGGGTCCAATGGTAGGTGTAAAACTTGGCACAAACTGTGGTGAAACAAATGTGGATGCAACAACGGACACAAAAGTAGATGCAAAAATGGATGAAACAAAAGTGGATACAATAGGGGATGCAAAAACATACACAATATCTGATGCAAACTTGAACACAAAAGAGGATGCAAATGTGGAAGCAAATGTGGTTGCAATGGTAGGCGCAAGATATGGTGCAACAAAAGTGGATGTAACAATAGACAAAAAAATATGCAAAATAAGATGCAAAAATGGATGTAAAAGTGGAAGCAAACATTGATGCAACAGGCAAAACAAAATTGGATGAAAAAAATGGATACAATGGAAGTAGATGCAAAAGTAGATACAAAACGAGATGCAAAACCCCATGCATAAACCTGACACAAAAGTGGATGCAAAAATAGATGCAATATTTGATGCAAAAGAGGATGTGAACATGGATGCAAAATTGGAAGCAAACGTGGATACAATAGTGAGTGCAAAACATGGTGCAAATTATGGCATAACAAAAGTGGATGTAATGATAGATGAAAAAAAAGAATCAAAGTATGATGCAAATGAAGATGTAAAAAGGGATGCAAAAAGTGAAATTTAAAATGGGTGCAACAGTGGATGCAAAATTGTATGCAAAAGTGGATGCAATAGAAGTCGATGCAAAAGTAGATGCAAAACGAGACACAAAACCCGATGCAAATCCTGGTCCAAAATTGGATACAAAAAGGGATGCAAAAATAGATGTAGTAGTTGATGAAAACCTAGATGCAAATGAGGATGCAAACGTGGATGCAAAATTATAATCAAAAGTGGGTGCAAAAGGAGGTGCCAAACTAGGCGCCAATTGTGGCACAAAAAGATTAGATGCAATAGTGGGTACAATAATAGATGCAAAAGAGGATGTAAATATGGATGCCAAACAAGATGGAAAAGTGGATGCAACAAAAGTAGATGCAAAATTATATGCAAAACTAGACACAAAACTCGATGTAAAACTTGGCGCAAAAGTGATGCACAAATGGATGAAAAAATGGATGCAAAAAATGATTTAAAAAGGATGCAAAAAAGGATGCAAAAGTTGATGCAAAAGTTGATGCAAGTGTAGGTGCAAAAAGTGGATGCAAATGAGGATGCAAAAGTATGTCAAACAAAAATAGATGCCAAAATTGATGCAAAACCTGGAACAAAACCTGGTGCAAAGGATGACACAAAACTTGGCATAAAATTTGGTGCAAAACGTGGTGCAAAACCTATCGCAATACCTGGTGCTAAACTTGGTGTAAGATTTGGTGCAAAACTTGATGAAAATTTTGTGTCAAGTTTTGCACCATATTTGATAAATGGATGCAAATAGCACCAAAAATGGGCTCTAGATGCAAAAAAAGAAGTAAAAAGGGACGCTAATCGTTGGTTTTGTTGTAGTGAATTGACTAGTTTTGACATGATTAATCATTGATCAAATGCTCACAATCAAGAAATTGAAGAGAATAATGCACAAGAGACACTACATACTATACAAATAAGTGTTAAAGGGACTTGGCCTTGGTCTTCTGATAGCCTAAAAATAAATCATTGATAAATTATTTCACTCAAAACTCATTAGCACTTCTAATTACAATTTACAGTTTGATTCTGTCAATTTTCAAATTTTGACTATCAACACATATTTCATTAAAATTGGAAGTATGAAGTGGATCTAGAAATTTTTTACTTTTAGATTGAGTTTTTCAAAAAATGAGGAATTACAAAATTTCTTAATTCACTAATTTCAATGGATATATTCATTGCTTTTGTGATAAAATTATCATAATAAACTATATAACACAAATTTATATAAACTTGCAAAAGAATAAATTTCATGTCTTCATGTCTTAATGAACAATAAAAAGTTATTGTTAATTCTAATTATTTATTTTTAATTAACCAGTAATATTTTTCATTTACAAATAATTATTACAATAAACAATTATTATTATCATCTTGAATCCAGGTGCCTCCTCACTTAATGAAAAAATGATGTCACACATGTCAACACACAATAATGCATTAATGGTTAGGGTTGGGTGGTGATCTCATTTTAAATCTCATGCAGCGAGCATCCAGTGTGAGAGGAAGGGTGGCAGATGGACAAAGATTGGGCATTTACATCACACTCGGGACATGGATTTTGAGGGAACATATATTCTTGCATTCGTCATGCTCTGCAAGTAGTTCACCTTTACTATATCTATTGGATTTTTTTCGCAGGTCTCTCTTTCTCTTGTCAGTCTCTATAGATGGTTTTTGGTATGCTTATTGGCCTCTATTGCTAGTCTTTGCTACACTTTCCCCCTAGCTAGCCTAGATTTGTTGTTGGCCTTTATTGAAGGCCTACACTACACTTTCTCTTGGACCACCTAATGAGCTCCAACAATGGGTAACTTATTGGGCTCATTTTGCCTATTATTCTGGATTAATCCACCATTCTTCATAGTTTATGCATGATTTTGAGTATATTTATGTTAATTGAACGAATGAGAATAGTCACTTGACCATGGAGTCTAACACGTGTTTATTGCAGATTTTTGGACAACTTTTGGACCAAGGTCAAGCATTTATGAGCCAATTGACAGCCAAATACGAGGGAACAAGGCTGAGGATTTGTAGGAAGGATGTCTCCGGCACTAAATGGCCCCTTCCTCGAGTTCTCCACCATCAGCTCGGAGTTTAGCAGCCCACCAAAGTTGATTCCCAAGGACAGTCGAGCAGCTTTTGTAAAGTGGTTGATTACTTGCAGTTTGAGCAGCCAAGCCCCTTGAGTTAAGGAGGGTTGTTGGAGGTCCTCGTAGTGCATAAGTAGGAAGGCTTCTAGCCTTCATAGTTTACTTCTTGAACATTTGTATTTCACACTTTAGTGTTGCTCTGTCTTCCAGCCCATTTTGGAGCTTTCACTGAAAACATTTTTGTGACATGGTTATTTTTTGAGTAATGGAGATCAGTTTCATTTTACATCAGCTCTGAGCTTCTTCTTAGGAGGCTGTAGCTCTTGGGGTTGGGCCCAACCCAAGTGCCAGCACCTCCTTGGTGTACTTTTATATGTTTTTGCTGCATTCCTAGAATAATTTCTGCTAGTATATTAAAATATTGCTTGGTTACTTAGGTCATTTTTGATGGTTGAATTAGCTTTTCATGTTTCAGATTGATTTGATAGGTTGATAACAGAGAAGATCTTCAAAAAAGGCCATCAAGCAACCCCTGATCTCACCTCTCCCTCCTTGGGACCATGAGCTGAGACCAAGGCGTCCTTGCTGCCACAAAAACATTGTTCTTGCTTCTTCATGCAATTGCTAGTGTTAGATTCTTAGTTGCAAAAGTTGATACCAGTTGTGATTACATGCTTAGATCTATTCTTGCTTAGTTTTCACAGTTAACTTACATGATTTTCTACCAATAAATTTATGTTCATCATGGTTGCTGTTTTCTAGGTCAAATTAGGTCAAAATAGCTAGATCTTTGGTTTTGCATAGTCTTTGTTTGGTCAGTTTGGAAAATAGTGTGCAGAACACCTGTGATACCTCCCTGCCTACCCTTCCTCCATCATACCACCTGCTCCAACCCCTGATTCCAGATCCCTTCCCTTCATTCACCACACTCTTCCAATTTGACCTAATTTCTACATTTTTGTGCATCATTGATCTATCCATCATTGAACAAATCCAACCATCCTCATCACTCCTCAACTTCATTCACTGGGTAATAGTCCTCTTCACATCCTCATCCAACCTCCATCTCAACTTTTCCACCTTTCTTCCACCATCAACCCTCCAAAATCTTTTGTCGGAACATCCTGTAGAACCCCTGCAGACTGCCTGTAGAAGTTCATGAGAGCAGTTTTTCGAGATCCGGTCACTGTGAAACTCTCTGGAAGGGTGTTAGGGACCCCTTAGGCCCTCTTCTCACCTTCCCAACCTCCTGCAAGCACCTACCCCATCTCCTTTCGCCAGTCAACCTCTGCACAGTTAAAAACAGTTAAAGCACATGCACAATAAGTTTTACAAGATTACTCAAAAATACAAAAAGATGTGCCTTTTCAGATTTCACTTCAGAAGTATCTTAGACACATGCACTTTACCTCCCCAAGAGTCAATGGCATCCCTTTCTGTAGTTTCATCCTCTTTCTTTCACCAGTAGGGTTAGTCGGTAAAACTAGGGTTTGCTAGGGTTTACATTTCTGTTCAGCTTTCCGCTTCTTTCTGCAAGTAGATTAGCCTATGTTGAGTTAGCTTTCATCCATCACAGTTAAAAGCTTCTTCTAAGAGCTCATAGAAGTTGGCTTAAGCTCCTATCAGACTTGTGCCAACTGATCAAGTGACAGCCTATGGCAAGAGCTAGTACTTGTGCATATAGCACCGTCGCTTCCAAGTTTGTTACGAACAACCGAGTTGATAAAAGTAAAGAAGGGAGTCCTAGGAGTTGCAGCATTATTGCTGCAATACTGGAGCCCACCACCACCTAAATAGCCTCTATTGTTGGCCTTAGTTACACTTGTTGGCCAACGAAGGTTGAGGAGATTGGAATTGTGCGAAAAAACTCTTCATCTCGGAAGGCCATGGTTTGAGAAAGAGGCCAAACAAAGAGAGGAGAGAGGATAATAGGGTGTCAACCTCCTCTGCCTTGGCATGATCAAGGGGTGGAGCAATTTGATTAATACATGCCTCAACACATCAAGCCCCTAGTTACAACCATGGAGGCTCAGGATTTCAAGAATATTGAAAATGGTCACTGGGCTATTAGGAACATGTTGGGTCATCATCTAAGGGACAGGAAGAGGTCCTGCAAGTTGTGGAAGGAAGAATTATAGACATGGACTTCCATTTAGTCCAAGATCATTCAGCTCTGAGGGTCCTATCTGGGGATTTGGGAATTTAATTCCCTCCTCCTCCACCACCTTTAGCTTCATCTAATTTTCCAGAGAACTCAGACAAATCATAATTGTGGGATCCAATCCTCTCAACCTTGAGATTCAAGGACATGAAAAATCAAAATAAATTCAACTAGGCAGTCTTGTGGAGAAATCTCAAACTTCTACCAACAATAATGTCATTGCAAACACTATGAAAGGTGAAACCTCGTAGCAGAAAGCCACCACCAACTTGTGTGGCATGTTCATCGAGTGGGAACATCCTTAATGGATTCTAGAAGGATACGATGACCCTTTTTAGTACATTTTCCAAGCATGACCAAGCCCGTACACAAGTTCCACGAAAGTCTCTCTCAATTTCTGCTCCTTCATTGTTTTTCTTGTGATATTTTGAGGTCACTATTTACCCAATATTTGTTATGCATGTTTTTATAAAAGTATTATGAGATCAAAAACTATTATCAGACTTTTCAAGAGGACCTCTTGGTTTCCCTCTTAAGAGAAAATGGTCTCCCTAGCATGCTCCAAGCAAGTATGGTTTTGGCACCTAGAATGTACTCATCTTAGACATTGTCTGCACATGTCAACCCCTGCATGTACTATATGTAATTTTTTGAAAATATAATGAAAATTTTGCTTACTTGTATATATATATATATCTATATCTATCTATATATATATATATATATATATATATATATATATAAAACTATTAACTATTAACTATTAATATGACTAGGCTGATGTGGTTGAAACAAACCGGATAGGTAATGTTCTGTGTCGGTTTTTGGCGAACAATGTTTTTCTGGTTTTTTGCCTGCTGGTGGTGTACAGAGGAGACGGTTTTCTCTTTTTGAGACTGCTGTAGGTCTCAACACTACAGATTTTTCTGAATGTTTACTCATCTGCTTGTAACTTTTTTATCATTTATAAAAAAGTTCGTTTTTTTCTTTGGAAAAAAAAAAAAACTATTAACTATTAATAGTAATTTACTATTTTTTCGTTTTAAAGGAACGGGTATTAAGTCCATGAGGTCTTGGATAGATGGTGACCAGGTGTTCTATTAAGGCACTCCTTGATGTGAAGTCACCAGTTCAATTCCCCTCCCCAATCAGGATGATATATTGACAATGATGAATATGTAGTCTAGTCAAGCTTACATAAAAAGGAACAGGTATTGAGCTTTATATATTAAAAAGGTTGGAATTTGGGCCGAAACCCTTACAATATTCTTCATTGAATAGATATTCAATGTTTTCGTTGATCCACAAAATGGAGAGTTTGATCTTATGATAGCTTTTCTTTCCTATTCTAAAAGCATGCTTACTATAGGTTCAATAAAAGACCCCTAAGATCACGATGTATTTACATAACATAATGTTATATAAAAAGGGCAGTCCTACTACAACAATTTCAAATAAAATACCAAGTTGAGGACTCATCTATCCAGAATTACTACTATCACGGGTTCAATGGGGTCTCTTTCTCCTAGGTCCCACATTGGTCTCAGTCATTGCCACATTTTGCAGATCACCTCCAGCATTTCGTTCTTCTAGTTCCAAGATTCTTAGGGCCAATGGCGTATCTTTAATTGAGTTTTGACCTTGAATTCCACCTTTATCTCAATTAGCAACTGGAAGAATCGTCATTGTCACTTCACTATCACACCATGTTGTGTTAGGATATTCCGACACATAGAAAATAATTAAGTACAGCTTGTTCTAGTGTATAGTTAGGTAAAGTGTGTTTCTTTAGTATGTACTATTTTTAATTTACAATTCGACGGTCATGATATGTTCTAGACATGAATTAATCTGATGGTTCATTCTTTCCTCGATATTACCGACACTTGATCCGTGGCTTAACACCCGATCGGTCCATGATATCTATTTAAAGAGCATGGAGGGTCATTTGTCTGGTGATCATTCTTGAGAGAATCTTATGTAAATTTTCTTTCTTTTACATTAATAAATTTCTTGAAGTGGTCACGTTGGCTCGAGTCATGGATTGTTTCCCTCTTTGAGGGTTTTAACCACGTCAAGAATATTGGTGTATTGATCTGTGATTTGTTTTTAAGTTATGTCATTTGGTGTTCTATCTAAGGTAATTACCTTGTAAATTCCTACATGGTATCAGAGTTATTCGAGGGCCGCATCCATTAGTGATCCAAATCTGAAGCCGGTACATCTACATCTGATTGTTGTTTCCTATGTCTACTATTTATTACTGCTTTCAGGCCAAGAGGACTACTCCATTGTGTTAGGAGCATATGTTCCAGTAAGGAACCCCTTTCATTTCAGGCGAAAAGGTTTTCGGTATCCCTTGCTGCATCATTTTTAAGATCTTGAGGTATATAGTCTTTACTTGTAGTTATAGTTATTTATCTCTCTGTTTATTTCAATTTATATTCCTCTATAAAAATAAATTATTACCAGACCTACACTTTTAATTTGTGTGTATACTCTTTGCCCCACGACTCTGTGAGATCTGGGTAAACCAGAAACAGGAAGAAAGGATTTTTCTCATGTGTATGCTCTTTTCTGTCGCGCCTTTGTGTGATCTCAGAAAATCAGAAACATTGAGGAAAATATCTAGTTTTTGGCCAAATCTAACTTTAGTCATAAGGCTTGGATACTTTTGCTTGTTCGTTTGGTTTGTGTGTTTGTTTTTTTGGTTTGTAGGAAAAAATGGGTTTTTCAAGCAAGCCTGCACCCCAAAGATTTAGTGAGAAAAAAAAAAAAAAACAAAACAAAACAAAAAAAAAAAAAAACAAAACAAAAAAAAAACAAAAAACAAAAAACCTTACTCATTTCCAACAATTAATAGCTTTTTAAAAGTCTAGCTCACTTGGTTTAAAGTTATTTTATGAGAATAGAGGTCTTGGGTTCAAGCCTTTCTTTTTGTTGGGTTACTTTTTCAAAAAGTACGTGTAACTTATGTTTTAAAGTTACTTTATGCAAAAGTGTTCTCACCCATTATAAAAATTGAGTCACTTACAATTCTAATGTCACTTTATCTTTTATTTAAATAACAATTTAGTGGATAGTTCATAAAATATCATTGTAAAAGTGACTTTCACTTATTTATAAAAGTGGGTCACATAAAGTAATTTTTTTTAAAAGTGAGCTAATTAGATTAAGTTTGGAAAGGTGGGGGGGGCGGAGGGGTATCTTTTTTAAATATATCATTATCATCAACTTCCAAACACTCACATGGTTCATTGGCATCTTCAACAACGTTTCTTCAAAAATCCGTAACTTCTTCATCCAGAAGCCATTTTTAGAGCCGTTTTTTTAAATCACCCTAATTTTTCAAGATCTTTCCATTTGAACACTTAGTTTTAGCATATATAGATTCAACTTCCTTTAAAATGGAAATTCCATGCCTAGTTATTCTTGACAGCACTAACTACTTCCAGTGGTTATCCTACATGGTGGATTTACTTAGAAGTAAAGGTCTTTATAGAATAGCCTCGGGCCAAGAGTCTAAACCGCAATATGAAGATAAGAAAGACAAATGGGAAAATAAGAAAAATCAAGCATGTGGGTTGATAAGGATGTCTATTTCTCCAAAGCTTAGATTCCATATCACAGAAATTGATATCCCCAATGAAGCAATGAGAAAGCTCAGTAAGGTTTTTGGAATTAAAAATTAAATTAGAGCCCATCAACTCGAAAATGAGTTGCTTACGTTGGACCCCAATATTTTTTCTTCCATTGAAGATTTTTTGTCCAAGTTCAAGACCCTTAGACTTCTCTTGGAAGGTGTTAAGGTTAAGAAAGAAGATGGTAGCCTTATATATTCCATTCTTACTAAGTTAGGATCAGCCTACTCTATGTTTGTTTCCACCTTCCATTTTACTATAGAAGCCTTTATTTCTCAAGGACAAGCCTACAAGTCCCCCTCTTTTGATGCCTTTTGTGATTCTTTAATAAGAAAGCAAGAAAAACTCTTACATCTTTGTCTTCTTAATACTGGAAACTCTTCTAAGAAATCCTTAGAAGCCCAATAGCAACCAAGTCCAAAGAATCCTAAGAAGCAGCATCCTAAAAAGAATAGTCCTAAACCAAACAAGGGTCCTAAGCAATTTCAGTTTCACAATGAAAAATCAACTCAACAAAATGCTAAGGCAACTAAAAACAAAGGTAAGAGGACTGATAGACATTGACACTTTTGAAATCGTGATGGACACTTAGAATCTAAATACTTTAAGAAGATGGAAGCCTTGGAAGCAACAATGGAGAAGCATAACATTCATTTGGAGCACTCTCCAACTTCAAGAATAACACCTTTTGCATGTGGTTGTCAAGCATCTCGGTCTAGTTATGCACTAAATGTATATTTTTCTTCTCATTTTCATGAGTGGCTCATTGATTCTGGAGCTTCTTATCACATGGCCAAAAACATAGTCATGTTTTCTTCTTTAAATGATTGTAACACCAAAAATATATTTGGTGATGATAGATCCCTTAGTGTTGTAGGGACTGGAACTATTCATCTAGACAATGGTCAATTTAATGATGTATTATGTGTTCCTACCTTATCCTGCAACCTTTGATTTGTATATCAGATAACCCATTCAGGTGAAGATAAAATCGTTGAATTTTCACCTCATGATGTTGTAATTAAGGACCTAAGAGATCCTAGACATATTTTAGTTACTATCCTTGCTGATGATTCTAAAAGGCTGTATAAGTGTAATAGCCCTAGTGAAAATTCCATGTAAAAATATATAAATACCACGGATGATGGGACACGTATTCCAAGTTGAATGGTGAGCAAGACATCCTAGGGGGTGTTCATTTGGTTGTTTATGGCTAAGGAAATTGGCAAAGGAAATGGCTAAGGCATTAAAGAGGCAAAAAGGTATTTTGGCACATTTATTTATGAAAATAATGGAAATTAGGAGAAAAAGGAGGTGAAAGGTCACAGGTTGCATGTGAGGAGGAAAATGAAGGAAAATAATGAAAATTAGGAGAAAAATGAGGTGAAAGGTCATAGGTTGCATGTGAGGAGGAAATTGAAGGAAAATAATGGAAAATGAAGAAAATAGAGGCCTCAATAATAAAAAGGCTTATGAGAATCAGTGGGCAAGACTTGGTCATTTTTGCTTTGGAGCTCTCTCATTATTCTCTCTCTCTCTCATACTCTTGGTCACTTAGAGATTTCTTGGAGCACTTTGGCATTGGAGCAAGAAAGGCAAGAAGGTAAGAGGAAGCAAAGATCAAGCAGGGAAAGGTAGGATCAAGCAACTATAACAAGATTCATTGCAAGTATCAACTTGCATGTGTATTTTCCTTGCTAGATTTGGCATGCATGGGATTACATGCGTTTATTTTCTACCATGGCATGGGTTTTTCTAGGTGTGATAATATTTTCAGCCTAGCCTTGCCATTTCCTGATAGCTTTGATGAGATGGGTTCTCTCATTCGTTTTGTGGGGGATGGCCGATTGGATTCGAAGGTTAGTGGGGTGGATCTCCGAATTGAAAAACACATGGTGGTAGTGGTCCCTGAACCAGACTAAGGATGCACGAAGCCACTGGCCTAGTGACCCTTGAACCAGACTGTTGGTTGCGGTAAATCTATATTATGTGCCTCGGTGGGCCTAGGAATCCTTGCTGGTGAATGGCGGAATATACGGTAAAGTCAAGAGGTGGATTTTCTCTTCATTGGGCCTAGTGATTCTGGGATGGAATGCACGGTAAAGCCTGGAGAGTATGTCTCGGTGTAGGGCCTAGTGATCCCTGCATTAGACTGCAGATGCATGGTAAAGCCTGAGATACTGGGAGGCACTCAAATTCTTCACGGTGTAGGCAGAGAAATCTGGTGGCATCCACATTGATTGGTGTTTTTTGATGTGTTCTATGAGTCCCACATTCATGCTTGGAATATGGCATGGTGGTGATTGGCTGAAGAGAGACTTGGCTCAGCCAATCTATGGTCGAGTGGAATGCAGTAGTCCCATCACCGGTTGGTTCACTGTATTTATTAATGAAAAATTCATTCCCTTGATTTTCATGTGAAAATGTACATATCTATATATATATATATATATATATATATATATATATATATATATATATATATATATATATGTGGATTTTGATGGTTGATATGTTTATTGTATTTATGTTCCTATTATATTGTTTATATGCACATTTACCCCGGACGTTGTTACAAGTGAATGGCAGGATATACGGTAAATCCAAGAGGTGGATTTTCTCTTCGTTGGGCCTAGTGATTCCGGGATGGAATGCACGATAAAGCCTAGAGAGTATGTCTCGGTGTAGGGCCTAGTGATCCTTGGATCAGACTGCATATGCACGGTAAAGCCTGAAAGACTAGAAGGCACTCAAATTCCTAACGCTGTAGGCGGAGAACTCCGGTGGCATCCACATTGATTGATGTTTTTTGATGTGTTCTATGAGTCCCACATTCATGTTTGGAATATGGCACGGGGGTGATTGGCTAAAGAGAGACTTGGCTCAGCCAATCTATGGTCGGGTGGAATGTGGTAGTCCCATCACGAGTTGGTTCATTGCATTTATTAATGAAAAATTCATTCCCTTGATTTTCATGTGAAAATGTACACACACATATATATAGATTTTGATGGCTGATATATTTATTGTATTTCTGTTCCTATTATGTTTTTTATATGTACATTTACCCCGGAGATTGTTACAAGTGAATGGCAAGATATACGGTAAAGCCAAGAGGTGGATTTTCTCTCCGTTGGGCCTAGTGATTCCGGGATGGAATGCAAGGTAAAGCCTGAGAGACTAAGAGGCACTCAAATTCCTCACGTTGTAAGCGGAGAACTCCAGTGGAATCCACATTGATTGATGTTTTTTGATGTGTTCTATGAGTCCCACATTCATGCTTGGAATATGGCACGGGGGTGATTGGCTCAAGAGAGACTTGGCTCAGCTAATCTATGGTCGGGTGGAATGTGGTAGTCCCATCACCGGTTGGTTCATTGCATTTATTAATTAAAAATTCATTCAATTGATTTTCATGTGAAAATGCACTGATATTTATATGGATTTTGATGGTTGATATGTTTATTGTATTTATGTTCCTATTATGTCGTTTATATGCACATTTAGTGTTGTAGGGTCTAGAACTATTCATCTAGACAATGGTCAATGTAATGATGTATTATGTGTTCCTACCTTATCCTGCAACCTTCTATCTATATATCAAATAACTCATTCAGGTGAAGGTAAAATCGTTGAATTTTCACCTCATGATGTTGTAATTAAGGACATAAGAGATCTTAGACATATTTTAGCTACTATCATTGCTAATGATTCTAAAAGGTTGTATAAGTTTAACAACTTTGGGTCATCAAATCTTCCCTTGGTATTTGTTGCTCATAATGATGAAGTGAGCAAAATTTGGCATGAGCGATTTGGTCACTTAAACTATCAATCCCTTCAAAATCTATGTAAATAAAATATGGTGACAGATCTTCCTATGGTATCATGCAGAGATGGTGTTTGTTCCGGATGTGTACTCGGAAAACATCATCATGATAGTTTTGAAAAGCATGCTTCTTGGCACGCCTCAACCCATTTATAGCTTGTGCATAGTGATTTATGTGGTCCACTTCTAGTTGTTTAATTCTATGGCTATAAGTATTCCTTAACTTTTATTGATGATTTCTCCAGACGCACTTGGGTATACTTCTTGAAACTCAAGAGTGAAGTCTTTAACATGTTCTTGGCCTTGAAGGCCTTTGTTGAGAAACAATCTAGACATCAAATTCTTAAGCTAAGATCTAATAATGGTCGAGAATATGTTAACAACAAACTCATCAACTTTTGCACTGAGCATGGAATTCATTTGCAACATAATGGTCCATATACTCCACAGCAAAATGGTGTAGCTGAAAGGAAGAATCGCACCTTAAAGGAAATGGCTAATTGTATGCTTCAATCTAAATGACTTAGTATTAATTTTTGGGTAGAAGCAATTAACTATGAAAATTACATAATAAATCGCACTCCTATTAAGGTTTTAAATAATATCACTCTAGAAGTAGCATGGAGCTCAATTAAACCAGATGTAAGTCACTTTCGTGTTTTTGGAAGTGAAGCATGGGCCCATATTCCAGATGAGAGCCATAAAGCATTAGAACCTAAGAGTGAAAAATGTATTTTTGTTGGATATTCTAAAGATGTCAAACGATATAGGCTTCTTCAACCTAAATCCAAAAAATTTATCATTAGAAGAGATGTAAAGTTTGCTAAAAATATATCGGCCTACGAGCCTAGTTCGGAAAATGTGCCACCTCTCTCTATCCCTTCTACTTCTAAAAATATTCCTTCTTTAGATGATCACAACGAGGATGGAAATCCTCCCCCGCCTTCTCGGGATCCTCCTTTAGCTACTCAACTTCCAAAATTAGTCCGCGCTACTCGGGATGCAGTAGGTGCTCTTACAAGTGATCCTACAGATCATCGTCATACACATTCTCAGTTCGATAGAGCCTCTTCTTTACTGGCTCAAGATTCAGCGAATTATGATCCTGACACCTTTGCAAAAGCTTCAGGCCATCCAGATTGGGACGTAGATATGAATGAAGAATATCATTCATTATTGGCAAATTATACATGGGACCTTGTTCCTCTTCCAAAGGGATGAAAACTTGTTAGATGCAAATGGGTTTACAAAACCAAGTTTGGACCAGATGGAAAAGTTGATAAACATAAAGATCGTCTTGTTGCTAAGGGTTTTTCACGAGTTGAAGGCATTGACTATACTGAAACTTTCTCCCCTATTTCCAAAATGAACTCTATCTGACTTTTTCTTTCCCTTGTTGCCTCTTTCAAATGGGAAGTCCATTAGATGGATGTTAAATCTGCCTTCTTGCACGGGGACTTGCATGAAGAAATCTATGTGGAACAAGCCCCTGGATTTATACAAAAAGACTCTGGCCTTGTATGTCAGCTTAAGAAATCCATTTATGGTCTCAAGCAAGCCCCTTGGGCTTGGTGTGCCAAAATGGATAGCTTTCTTTTAGATATTGGATTTTCTAGGTGTCATTATGACAATATTATCTACACCGAGAAAGTGGGTAAGTAATTCTTGTTCTTTATGTTCATGATATTATCCTTACTAGTAGTGATCCCAACCTTATAAACCATGTGAAGTCTAGCCTTAAAAATAAGTTTGAAATGACAAACTTAAGACATTTGCATTATTTTCTTGGTCTTCAAGTCTTGCAATCCAAAGAAAGTATTTCCCTTTTTTAATCCAAGTATGTTTGTGATCTTCTACACCACTTTCACATGGAATACTGTAATCCAACCCCTTCTCCCTTTTAGTCTGGAGCCAAACTTTCAGTCATTTGTACTTCCTCTGAAGTTGATGTTGGCATTATGATTCTGGTATGGCTTTATGATACATATGTTGTACTTGATGGCAACCCACTCATCTCAGATGATAAATTATAGTGTAGAAAAGTTCACGCACTTATATGCAAAGAAAAGTTTATTCTATGTAGAAAAAAGTTCACGCACTTATATGCAGAGAAAAGTTTATTTCATGTAGAGAAAAGTTCACGCACTTTTATGCAGAGAAAAGTTTATTTCATGTAGAGAAAATTTTATTTCATGTAGAGAAAAAGTTCACGCACTTTCATGTTGGAGAACTTACCTTTGGTCCATGGTGGTTAGTCCTTGGTATTATTGAGCCCCATGTTTTTGGGCCCCTTGTATTGGTTATCTATGGTATTGATCCATGATTTTAGGAAGAAGCTTGCCTATATAAAGCAAAGGAGATCACTTGGCTAATTCATCCTTGCAATTGAATATCTTAAGATCTGAAATATTGGGTTATTGTTTTGAAAGTTTGATCTATGAAAGTGAAGTTGAAAGCGAATCTGTGAAGGGTGATCTCTCGAGCGCTGCAGCTGCGGAAGTGCGGAGGCGCCACAGAAGGCGCAGTGCGGAGGCACCACAGAAGGCGCAGTGCGGAGGCGCCACAGAAGGCGCAGTGCGGAGACGCCACAGAAGGCGCAGTGCGGAGGCGCCACAGAAGGCGCAGTGCGGAGGCGCCACAGAAGGCACAGTGCAGAGGCACCACAGAAGGCGCAGTGCGGAGGCGCCACAGAAGGCGCAGTGTAGAGGCGCCACAGAAGGCGCAGTGCGGAGACACCACAGAGGCGCCACAGAAGGCGCAGTGCAGAGGTGCCACAGAAGGCGCAGTGCGGAGACGCCACAGAAGGCGCAGTGCGGAGGCGCCACAGAAGGCACAGTGCGGAGACGCCACAGAGGCACCACAGAAGGCGCAGTGCGGAGGCGCCACAGAAGGCGCAGGTGCGGTGGTCGCGGCGCCATAGAAGGCGCAGGTGCGGAGGTAGTACAGATATCCGCAGATCTATACCAGTGAAGTTCCAATCCCTGCTTAAAATTTGTTTTAACTGCCTTTGACTATTCTGCAGGGTTTTGGGTGCATAACTGATGTTTGGTTACTGGTATTGAGTTCAGATAACAACATGATTAATGACTTATCTTTATGTACTAGATCTGGTTGATAACTCTCATAATATCATTGTATATGTATGGATCTGGTGATTGGGTGATTCAGAAGGTTGTTTGATTATGAGCTTCAATGTTGTTGTTGGGTCCAGTATGAAAATTGGATGAAAAGTGGCCTTTCAGATTATGTGTTGTGCTTCAGTGTATCCAGTCTGAAAATTGATGAAACGTGGTACCTGGAGGAGAGAAGATTGTAGGCCAGCGCCTATGTACTAGTATCTAAGCTAGTAAAAAAGCTACGGGAGATCTTTGGAGCATTGTAGCAGGTAGCAGCCTGTGTACTAGTAAATGGATCGGCTAGTACAAGAGCAAAGGGGGTTGTAGCTCCCGTACTAGTATAAGACTGCACCAGTACAAATATTGTAAAAGGATTTTCTTATTAAGAAGAAGATCGAGATGACTTGCAGCAGGTGGTTTTTCTCCCGCATTGGGTTTCCACCTTATATCATGGTGTTCATGTGTGTGCCTTATGTGTGATGATCTATTCTCTATTACTGCATCTGTTATCTGATAATATGGTTGATAATGTTCTAATGCACTCATTGAAGATCAATTAACTTAATCATAAGAAGTTGTGGAAGTAGCATATATGAATCTGATTATGGAAATGAAAAAGTTTTATTAATGTGATAATACTGATTCACCCCCCCCCCCCCCCCCTCTCAGTATTATTTCCAACAATTGGTATCAGAGCAGGTCCTTTGATAGAAGCTTGATCGCTTGAAGGAGATCCGTGGAACAATGGGAAAGAAGCTTAAGAAGAAAGCACCTAAGAAAAAGAAGTCATCTCAGAAGAACTATGACAGTGGGAGAATCGATTGGGGATTAGGTATAAGAAGCTCTTCAGATTCAGAATCATTATCAGGTATGAATATATTATCCTCTGATGTTCCAGCTATCTTTCCTTTTGGAAGAGATGAAAGTGATAGCAAAACTACTGAATTTGCTCTTATGGGTGAACAAGAAAGATATCAGATAGAGGCAGAATTTAAAAGGCTGACAGACAAAATTAGAGATCAACAAGATCTATTGAACAAAAGGGAATGTGATTTCAAAGAAGAAGCTACCAAACTAAAGGCCCAACTAGAAGAAGGAAACAAGGTAAGAAAGCTACTCAAGGACAAGGAAGACCAATGTCAAAAATTGCAGCATGAACTGACATCATTAAGAAAAGAAGTCAATGAAAGAAGCACAACCATCAAGAAACTCGAAGATAGATCCAGCTACTATGAAAATCTTGAAGCTACAATCCTCTCACTAAAAGGAGATCTTGAAGAATCAAAGAAGCAGAATACAGATCTACTCCAATCTATTGCAAAACAAGAAAACAAAGTCACCAGCTTAAAATCTCAACTAGAATGTGCCTTCCGAGTTCGTCAAATGCAGCAGGATCTGAATGAAGAAAAAGAAAAGGAGATTCTCAAACTAAGGGAACAAATGGAAGAAGGAAGGAAAGCTGAAGAAGATTTGAAAAAGCAATCTCTTGAAAATGAAGAACAGCTTCAGGTTGAGGTAAATATCTTGAAAGGTAAACTAGAAGAAAAGGATAAGCTTTTACGATTTCAAGATGGTTCTAAAGTCTTGGATGATATTCTTAGTAGTCAAAGGTCTCCTGCTATAAAGACTGGTCTTGGTTTCCATGAATCTGTTGAAGGTGAATCTAGTTCACAAGGTGAGGCAAGGAACTCTAAAGAGAAATCTAAAGTGATCAACAAAGAAATGAAAGATCAATCTCATCATCAACCAAGAAAAGAGATTCCTCAAAGAAAACCCTTTACTCCTCCTATGAATAATGTTGAATGTTATGTATGTCATAATCTTGGACATGTTGCAGCTAGATGTAGAAGAAGAAGGGTTCAAGACCATTATGCAGAAAGATCATCACATTCAAGGTACTTTTATGGATATTGTTTTGCTTGCAATATGTTTGGTCACAAAGCTGTTGATTGTTACAGGAGGAATATGAAACATGTAAGATGTTATGCATGTAACAAGCTTGGACATATAGCTAAGGAATGCAGGAACAAAGTGTGGGCACCATATCAAAAGGAGAAAATGTCATCATCACACTTGAAGATATGGAGGAGAAAGGAAGTACAGTCAGAAAAAGGCGGCACTGCACAACATACAGACATACCAGAATCAGAGGGAGCTGAAAGTACAAAACTTCAGTGTCCTGAATCTCATATGCAAACTCCATAAAGGAAAGTTGCATATATACGCGAGTTAGTTACTGCACAGTCGCGTATATGATTGTTTGAAGAAAGGCAATAGGGACAGATTCAAGAGAAGGATCAGTTTTGCTCTAGTTAATAATAATGATGTGTGGATATGATGGTTAGAAGTGTTTTGGTTCTAACTTGATATTGATGATGTCTTGATACTTCTTATTGATATGCATGATCAGACAGATGGCACAAGTTTAGAGGGAGCATATGGACTTAATGCATTATTGGCATTATGGTTAATAGTCCTTGGTGATGATACTTATATGGATAAATGATTCATCTTGCTATGGTTATGAGTTGTTCACATGGTTCTTGGATCAGATTTATGGTTGATTCTCTAATGATGCTTGCATGGGAAGCACTTAGCTTGAATTCACATCTTCTTGATGTTGAGTCACTCATATGCTGCTGTCGTCATATGCATAAAGATCATATATTACAGTTATGATTCCTTTCATTCTTGGCACAAATGGATGAGGATTGTTGGCTGGATACAGGGATGATTATTCAAAGTTGCATTGTTGGAGACATGATGATAATGAGCTCTTATCTATATGATGATAGGATTGTTTCATACATATGTTGATTAATGCAGATATTCCCAATTGATGATACTTGATTCATGTAGATCTGGATGGCTATGATGTTTCTCACATAGAATGTGAAATTCTGTTGATGCGGACATACCTTGATGATTCATGCACTAATACAAGTTGCTGGTCTAGTTGTTGTTGACAGATACTATGGAGCAGATCATAAAGTGTTGTTGTTGATGTTCATCTTATTTAGGTGATGTCATATCAAGACTCATGATGTAATAGTGTCATCTCTTCAGGTCATGTAACGACCTATGTTGGTTTCCCCACTATGCCTGGGATGAAGATGTAATGTATTTGGTTTTCATTTTTCTGATATATCCCCACTTGGTTGGGTGATGGATGTATGTATTGAATCTTTTAGGAAGGTCATTTGTGATGTAGAACATCCTTTTGCAGACCTTGCTTACAGTCAGGGGGAGCCTGAGCATGAACAACACTATATAGCAGAGCAGACATTTTAGCTTGTTCTCAGAAAGAGCATGATCAGATTGGTGCACCATGACATATACAAAGGGGGAGCTCATTCAGAGATTTCAACAGGTACTCAGGGGGAGCTTATAATGCATTGTTGGCATTATGGAGGACGTACAGAAGGAGATCTTGGATGCTAGTCTGATTATTGCTGCAATCTATCCCTTTCATGGTCATTTATGGTGTTTGGTGGATTATGTTTCTTCTTTACAGATCTGGTTCATATTTAGGGGGAGCATGCTCTTAGGGGGAGCATAACCCTTTGCCATTGATGTCAAAGGGGGAGAATGAGCTGAAGATTTTGAGGTTGCCATCAAGTCCAAAGGGGGAGATTGTTGGCATTATGATTTTGGTATGGCTTTATGATACATATGTTGTACTTGATGGCAACCCACTCATCTCAGATGATAAATTATAGTGTAGAAAAGTTCACGCACTTATATGCAGAGAAAAGTTTATTCTATGTAGAAAAAAGTTCACGCACTTATATGCAGAGAAAAGTTTATTTCATGTAGAGAAAAGTTCACGCACTTTCATGCAGAGAAAAGTTTATTTCATGTAGAGAAAAGTTTATTTCATGTAGAGAAAAATTTCACGCACTTTCATGTTGGAGAACTTACCTTTGGTCCATGGTGGTTAGTCCTTGGTATTATTGAGCCCCATGTTTTTGGGCCCCTTGTATTGGTTATCTATGGTATTGATCCATGATTTTAGGAAGAATCTTGCCTATATAAAGCAAATGAGATCACTTGGCTAATTCATCCTTGCAATTGAATATCTTAAGATCTGAAATATTGGGTTATTGTTTTGAAAGTTTGATCTATGAAAGTGAAGTTGAAAGAGAATTTGTGAAGGGTGATCTCTCGAGCGCTGCAGCTGCGGAAGTGAGGAGGCGCCACAGAAGGCGCAGTGCGGAGGCGCCACAGAAGGCGCAGTGCGGAGACGCCACAGAGGCGCCACAGAAGGTGCAGTGCGGAGGCACCACAGAAGGCGCAGTGCGGAGGCGCCACAGAAGGCGCAGTGCGGAGACGCCACAGAGGCGCCACAGAAGGCGCAGTGCGGAGGTGCCACAGAAGGCGCAGTGTGGAGGCGCCACAGAAGGCGCAGTGCGGAGGCGCCACAGAAGGCGCAGTGTAGAGGCGCCACAGAAGGCACAGTGCGGAGGCGCCACAGAAGGCGCAGTGAAGAGGCGCCACAGAAGGTGCAGTGCGGAGACACCACAGAGGCGCCACAGAAGGCGCAATGCGGAGGCGCCACAGAAGGCGCAGTGCGGAGACGCCACAGAAGGCGCAGTGCGGAGGTGCCACAGAAGGCGCAGTGCGGAGACGCCACAGAGGCGCCACAGAAGGCGCAGTGCGGAGGCACCACAGAAGGCGCAGGTGCGATGGTCGCGGCGCCACAGAAGGCGCAGGTGCGGAGGTAGTACAGATATCCGCAGATCTATACCAGTGAAGTTGCGATCCCTGCTTAAAATTTGTTTTAACTGCCTTTGACTATTCTGCAGGGTTTTGGGTGCATAACTGATGTTTGGTTACTGGTATTGAGTTCAGATAACAGCATGATTAATGACTTATCTTTATGTACTAGATCTGGTTGATAACTCTCATAATATCATTGTATATGTATGGATCTGGTGATTGGGTGATTCAGAAGGTTTTTTGATTATGAGCTTCAATGTTTTTGTTGGGTCCAGTATGAAAATTGGATGAAAAGTGGCCTTTCAGATTATGTGTTGTGCTTCAGTGTATCCAGTCTGAAAATTGATGAAATGTGGTACCTGGAGGAGAGAAGATTGTAGGCCAGCGCCTATGTACTAGTATCTAAGCTAGTACAAAAGCTAAGGGAGATCTTTGGAGCATTGTAGCAGGTAGCAGCCTGCGTACTAGTAAATGGATCGGCTAGTACAAGAGCAAAGGGGGTTGTAGCTCCCGTACTAGTATAAGACTGCACCAGTACAAATATTGTAAAAGGATTTTCTTATTAAGAAGAAGATCGAGATGACTTGCAGCAGGTGGTTTTTCTCCCGCATTGGGTTTCCACCTTATATCATGGTGTTCATGTGTGTGCCTTATGTGTGATGATCTATTCTCTATTACTGCATCTGTTATCTGATAATATGGTTGATAATGTTCTAATCCACTCATTGAAGATCAATTAACTTAATCATAAGAAGTTGTGGAAGTAGCATATATGAATCTGATTATGGAAATGAAAAAGTTTTATTAATGTGATAATACTGATTCACCCCCCCCCCCCCCTCTCAGTATTATTTCCAACAGTTGATGCTACCTTATATCATCAACTTGTTGGAAAACTTTTGTATCTTACCCATACATGTCCTGACCTTTCCTTTGATGTTGGCCTTGTTGCTCGGTTTATGAAAAAACCACATGAAATTCATTGGAACACAGCTAAAAGAATACTTCGTTATGTTTGAGGTACAGTTAATTTTTGGATTCATTATAGTGTAGAAGCATCTCCTCTATTGGTTGATTTCACTTATTATAATTGGGCTGGTGACCCTAATGATCAGAAGTCTACTGCAGGTTATGTCTTCACTCTTAGTTCTGGACCTATTACGTGGGCTTGCAAGAAACAAAGTGCCATTTCTCTTTCTTTAGCAGAAGCAGAGTATCATGGCACCATAGAAGCTAGTATGGAAGCCTTGTGGCTTCATCAGATCCTGTCAAATTTTGGTTTTCAGCAGCAGCATCTGACTACACTTTGGTGTGATAATAAAAGTTCCATTAAACTATGCAAAGATCTAGTCCAACATCAGTGTAGAAAACACATTGAACTACACATGCACTTCATCAGAAATCTCATTCATGACCATGTTCTTGAAGTGCAATATTGTTCAATTGATGATCAAGTTGCAGACATATTTACAATGGCTTTCACAGAGGCAAAGTTTACAAAACTTTGATTTATGGTTGGAGTTCAGGAATTTGTCACTAAGGGGGTATAGGCTCTAATGCCTCATTCCTTCTCCTATTGTGTCATCTTTGTACATCCTTCAATCCTATCCCAAGTTGTTCTTAAGGGGGGATATTAGGATATTCTGACACAAAGGAAATAATTAAGTACAACTTGGTCTAGTGTATGGTTAGGTAAAGTTTGTTTCTTTAGTATGCACATTTTGTAACTTACAATCTGATGGTCACGATATGTTCTAGACATGAAGTGATCTGACGGTTCATTCTCTCCTCGATATTACCGACACTTGATCTGTGGCTTAACACCTGATTGGTCCATGATCTCTCTTTAAAGAGCATGCATGGTCATTTGTTTGGTGACCGTTCATGAGAGAAGCTTATGTAAATTTTCTTTATTTTACAATAATAAATTTCCTAAAGTGTACATGTTGGCTCAGGTCATGGATTGTTTCCCTCTTTGAGGGTTTTAACCACGTCAAGAATACTGGTGTACTAATCTGTGATCTATTTGTGAGCGGTGTCCTTTGGTGTTCTATCTAAGGAACTTACCCTGTAAATTCCTACATGTTGTTGTATTACCATCATGAGCCCTTCAATAGGCTCCAGCAAAAGAGTTATTTTAGCGTGCTCTGAACTAGATGGAGAGTCTTCCCTTGAAGATGTGATCCTCACTCCACCACGAATAGCCAAGAGAACAATCCACCACAATTCTCTAGAATATTCTTGAACCAGTTGTGCACTATGGCATGGAATGTGAAGATCATTCCTTATATAAATACACTATGGTCATCGTATAATACTCAAGTGATGTGAATTCACCATATCCAAGCCAAGATATTCTTGAAAACAGTGTAGGGACAATTGAGGAGTACGATGGGATCTCATAATTAACTCCATCAACATGTAGAGAGAATAAAATTTCATCATCAATATCCTTTATATTATCCCATGATCCTGACAAAATGATGCCAATTTCCACTTGTTCGAAGTGTTAGCTGCATGAGATTGTCATATGTCGCAGTGTTTAATGTTATGCATCAACACGTGGGGTATTCATAATTGATGAATAAATGCGCACTTCAAACTGCCATGCTTGTCCTCTAATTTGCAAGTTGAACTCCAAGAGAGAAGTGGAGTGTGAGCTAGATACAATATACTATTTTGGTCATTCTCTTTTTTGCCTAGACCAACAAAGGCAATATTAAAATAATTTTGATAAGCTTTAATGGTTAAGGTATGAATGTATGGCCAATTGTCCTAGAATCATGTTCGTTCTAGTGTTGCCCCTTTTTTTCCTTTATATCTGCCATTGAATTCAAATTCCTATATATATGAAAATTTTCAATCTGATCAAATTGATGTGAGAGAAGAATAATCCTTTGGAGAATAGGTGGGTGATCTGAGCTTGGCTTTACCTTAGCCCTTACCAATTAATTAATGACTAACGTTGAGTCTCCAAACACGGTGAGTTTACGAATGTTCTTAGCAAGTGAGTAATTTCATACCCTTCCAAAATGTTAAATACTCAACTTGATTGTTGGTCACAATGCGCAAACCCCAAGCATATTGAGACTCAATTTTTTCATTTGGGAAAAGTATAATCCCTCCTGCTCTTGCCTCCCCTATAATTTACTAGTTATTATTAAGTAATTTATAAATAAATTAATTATTGTTAAATAATGAAGCAACTAATTAATTAATTTTCTTTAATTATTTGATAATTAAATAACCGGGGGCAATTTTTCACCTTGTTGATCAACTAGAAGTAGGCCCATGGCCTTCTGCAAGGGCTATACCAAAGAAAACATTCAAACACTGCTCATTCTTGGGGACTCCCCTATTATTAGTTGCCATTTGGTACACAATATCCCCGTTTATTTATAAACTTATTGTGATAAACTATATAAAACAAACTTATATAAAATTACACATACAAATCTTTGATGTCTTAATCTTGGACTCGATTACAATATTTCTTGTAATATTATTTATGGTTTGTACTAAAAAAATTCATGGACTCAGTTACATTATTTCTTGTAATAATATTTATGGTTTGTATTGAAAATTTGATGGACTTAGTTACATTATTTCTTGTAATAATATTTATAGTTCATATTAAAAAGTTGATTAATATTATTTGATGACAAGAATAATTCTGTGTTAGTATAATTAACCAATTTAATTATAATTTGATTTGATAAATACTATGCTTTGAATTACTATTATAGTATAAGGTTACAATAATTTTAAGGTGTCCATAATTATACCAGTAATATGTTTGTTATCGTAACAATTTTAATTTTAGTTACTGTTATAGTAATTTTATAATCTAACAAGAGAAGACTCATATATGTTCGAATTTATATTTTTCTCAGTGAAAACCAATTATAAAAGAGAAATTATGGCAACATAATTTATTTTTATTAGTATCATTTATTGTTAGACTAAGAGACCCTCAACAACCTAGTATGTGAGAGATGTTGTAGTGTCCGTAAATAAGTATAAATATGTAAATATTGGCTACATAAAAAAAATTTAAAAGATAACAATCAACTAAATTGAAATTAAGAAATTAAAACATATAAGATATATAAAACATAAATTACTTTAAAACATAAACATTAAACAATTAAATCTAAGAATATTAGCTAATAACAATGTAAACTAAAAACAGTCGTTACGGGTGTGGCATGTTAGCGAGCGAACACACTAATACGTTCCGGGTTCAAACTTCATCTTACCCATGTATTGTGCATGGGGGTGTTCGTTTCACGCGAGTATGAGAGCCGGCGTGTTGCCGATTCCGCCAGTCACAAAAAAACAATGTAAACTAAAAACAAGGAAGTCACTCGGTACAAATCTTTTGAGAAATCAAACATTTTCACGTATGATTTTGACGTCTACTACCAATATTGTTGTACTTTTTGTTAATAATATAACATCTCGACATAGCATATAAAATAAAATAAAATTTTTAATTAAAGAAACACATAAACCTTCACTCGTCCTTAAAACATATATATATATATTAAATTAAATGCAAATGAGAGTGAAGTATATTTAGTGTCCAAAGATTAAAAAAAACACTTCACTTTCAAATAAAACTTTTTTATTTATTTATTTTTTAATAGAAATGGATATCATTATATTATTTCAAAAACGAAAAAACGTGTGGCTGAGATGCCTTGATACAAATTGCATAGAGAACAGGTAGCTCTATATCCAGAGCTCCCTGGTCATACTTCCCACTAGTTACATAAAATTGTTTGTATCTACTTGTACCTATTGCACCAAATACATCCTTACAAACTAGAAAAGTAGAAGGTTGTATCTGTAATTCATTGAAAATTCCAATTAAACATGTATGCAATCGGTGTTCCTTAAAAATGTCATTGTGTTCGATCCTGTTGATCCTGATTGACAGAGCGTGTTGCAAAACGACTTCATGCAAAGGGAGTGCAACCTTCTCGGTGTGGAAGTTGCGATTATTTGGTCTATAGAATGGAGATCAAAGAATTTGGATGTACCTGGTATTGTAAATTATTTGAGCCTCTCCTTATGGTCTTTGGAAAGATTGATTTGCATGATGATCTGCAGTGGCATTGTTTTCTCTTAGCACACGGAAGTAGGACACATTCCCCAAGTGAGTTGAATGATGATGCACATGTGCTATGAATTGTCCTATTGTTAGAAAATTATAACAACGATTCTGCATGCGGAAAAAATTCAATGACTCGTTGAAACTTAATGCCCAGGGATATGAATTACCTCCAGCCATTGGTGAAACTCTTGATGCAACTTCTTTCTGAAAACCACGCTCCAGCTATCCAAGAAGAAGAAAAGAATGCAGAAATTCTGAAGGCACTTCCAAGCTCTGCTATCTCAGCTAGATGGTGTGAAAAACTGAAGGGGATTGAGATACAAGCTTGGGGACCAAACAGATGAATTTATAGCCAAGCTTCCATCAAGCTTCTGATGGCTATGTGTCAGGTGTTCCACAGATCAAGGTAGAGAACTCCAGATGGGAGTAATGGACCACTTCAGTAGCTCCCAACAATAAATTTATTAACTGCAGTTGATTTCCTTAACTTAAGGAAACTACTGCAGTTGGTTTCCATAAGTTAAGGAAAGACTGCAGTTTAAATTCCATAATTGTAGGCAGCAATTGTGCAAAAAATTAATGGAGCTTAACATTCTCCCACTTGGTCCATACTTCCAAACTTAATGTCTCAACTTAAAACCCATTGATAATCTGTATTAAGTAATAGATACATGAATCATGGCGATAAGTCCTCTAATGACGAGTATTATCTTCCATGTATTACTATGCATTTATTCTTATTATAATTTATGTGGCAACAATTTCTTAATGAATAAACCTTATGTTTATTCTTGGTCCTTCTTAAATGAATTTTCTCAAATCAACTTAAAGTGCACATAGATATGAGAAAAAACATCACAATAATTAGGAATTTCATTAAAATAACATTGTCCATACAATGAGAAACTACATAATGGGACCAAGTCCCATATTCAATACATGATCCTTGAATTTAAACGGTGGCATGCCCTTAGTCAAAGGATCAGCGATCATCAACTCAGTGCTGACGTGCTCAATGACCACTTTCTTTTCTTTAACACATTCCCTTATAGCTAAATACTTAATGTCGATGTGTTTATTTCGACTCCCACTTTTGTTGTTTTTAGCCATAAAAACAGCAGCTGAATTATCACAATATATTCTCAATGGCTTAGAGATAGAATCCATAATTCTAAGCCCAGAAATGAAACTCCTAAGCCATACACCATGTAAAGTAGCCTCAAAATAGGAGACGAACTCGGCTTCCATAGTGGAAGTGGCAATCAAGGTCTGCTTGGCACTCCTCCATGATACAGCTCCACCGGCCATCATAAAAATGTATCCTGATGTTGATTTGTGTGAATCAACACATCCAGCAAAGTCAGAATCTGAGTAGCCAATTACTTCCAAGTTGTCCGTCCGTCTATACATAAGCATGTAGTCTTTGGTTCCTTGAAGGTACCTCATTACTTTCTTTGCAGCTCTCCAGTGGTCTAAACCTGGATCACTCTGATATCGTCCCAACATTCCCACAACAAATGCAATGTCAGGTCTTGTGCAGACTTGAGCATACATTAGGCTTCCGACAGCAGAAGCATATGGAATGTTCTTCATTTGTTCCCTTTCAAAGTCGTTCTTCGGGCATTGGTTCAAATTGAACCTATCAACCTTCACAATGGGAGCTACACTTGGTGAACAATCCTTCATCCGAAATCTCTCTAAAATTTTATTAATATAGGTTTCCTGTGACAGACCCAAGATGCCTCGAAATTTGTCTCTATGGATTTTAATGCCAATGACATAAGATGCCTCACCCATATCCTTCATATCAAAATTTTTAGAGAGGAATTGTTTCACCTCATGTAGCAAACCCTTATCATTGGTTGCTAGCAAAATGTCATCCACATATAAAACAAGAAAACAAATTTTACTCCCACTAACTTTCAGGTATATACATTGATCCATAATGTTTTCTACAAAACCAAAAGAAGAAATTACATCATGGAATTTCAAATACCATTGGTGGGATGCTTGTTTTAAACCATATAATGACTTCTTGAGCTTGCAAACCAATTGCTCACCATCACTAGAGGGGAATCCTTCAGGTTGTTTCATGTAAACCTCCTCTGCTAGATCTCCATTAAGAAAAGTCGTTTTCACATCCATTTGTTGCAACTCCAAGTCAAAATGGGCTACTAATGCCATAATAACGCGCAATGAATCTTTCTTAGATACAGGAGAAAAAGTCTCCGTGTAGTCGATTCCTTCTTTTTGAGTGAATCCCTTAGCAACAAGTCTTGCCTTGTATCTCTCAATGTTGCCCAATGAGTCTTTCTTTGTCTTAAAGACCCATTTACATCCAATGGCTTTTGCACCATTAGGCAACTCAACAAGATCCCAGACTTCGTTACTCTTTATGGAATTCATCTCTTCCTTCATGGCATTGTACCATAGTTCTGATTCTTTGCAACTCATGGCTTGTGAAAATGACTCGGGATCATTTTCGGCTCCAATGTTGTAGTCAGATTCTTGTAGATACACAATATAATCATTAGGAATTGCTGATCTCTTAGGTCTAGTAGATCTTCTTAATGTTGTACCATCATCTTCCTGAGAAGTATGTGGTTCAACTTGCTGTTCAAAAGTTCTTGGCAACTCTTGAACTCCTTGATCTACTGGAATATTGTCAGCAGCTTGTGGAACTTCAACAATTGGTTGTTCAACACCAGTTTGTACTTGAGGGGTTCTATGAACAATAACCAATCTATCACTTGAAGTGGAAGGTTGAGATTCTGAATGATCCTTCTTAGAAACTATGTTTCTGGTTTGATCGCTCCCACTTATCAAGTCATTTTCAAGAAACTTTGCATTTCTTGATTCCACAATCCTAGTGCTATGAGATGGACAATAAAATCTGTAACCTTTAGACCTTTCAGCATATCCAATGAAATACCCACTAATGGTCCTTGGGTCCAGCTTCTTCTCTTGTGGATTATAAATTCTCACTTCAGACGGGCATCCCCAAACGTGCATATGTAGCAAACTCGGTTTCCAACCTTTCCATAATTCAAATGGTGTTTTAGGAACCGCCTTGGTTGGAACTCGGTTTAATATATACACTGTCATCTTAAGTGCTTCAGTCCACAAGGATTTAGGAAGATTGGAGCTACTAAGCATACTCCGCACCATGTCCAATAATGTTCGATTTCTTCTTTCTGCTACACCATTCTGGTCGGGTGAACCAGGCATGGTGTATTGGGCAACAATCCCATGCTCTTGAAGAAATTTAGCAAATGGCCCAGGTGCTTGACCATCTTCTGTGTATCTACCATAATATTCTCCACCTCTATCTGATCTCACGATCTTAATTTGCTTGCCGCATTGTTTCTCTTCTTCAGCCTTAAAGATCTTAAAGGCATCTAATGCTTCGCTCTTTTTATGAAGCATGTAGAGATACATATATCGTGAGTAATCATCTATAAAGGAGATGAAGTATCTCTGACCATGTGAGTCCATGTCTGGACTACATATATCAGTATGTATGATTTCTAATATGTCTGAACTCCTATTGGCACCTTTCTTTGACTTGTTGGTTTGCTTTCCCTTTATGCAGTCCACACAAGTCTCAAAATCAGTAAAATCTAGAGTATTAAGTATTCCTTCATTTACCAATATTTTAATTCTTTCTATGGAGATATGACCTAGTCTCCGGTGCCATAATTTAGAGGAATCTTCATTAATAACACATCTTTTAGTGCCAGTGTGAACATGCATTGAATCATAAGTGACATTGTTTTGTAAATTAATGCAGTAAAGACCATTAGACAAAATACCATTCCCAACATAATCAGATTTATAAAATAGACTGAAAGATTTTTCTGAAAAGTTTAAGGAATATCCAAAAGGTACAAGCCTTGAAACTGAAATCAAGTTTCTAGAAAAACTTGGAACATAGAAGGTCTTTTCTAATTCTAAAACAAAGTCACTACTTAAAGTTAAATAACATGTTCCTATAGCTTCTACATGCGAGCCCATCTTGTTTCCTGATAAGATGCTTTGCTCACTTCCCACTGGCTTCCTTAGGTTTTGCAAACCCTGCAAGGAATTCGAAATGTGAATTGTTGATCCAGAATCAATCCACCATGTGTTAATATTAACGTTAACCATATTAGATTCATAACAAACAAACGAGATTAAATTACCTTTGTCTGCAAGCCATTTCTGAAATTTGGTGCATTCCTTCTTCATGTGTCCCTTCTTTTTACAGAAAAAACACTTGGAAACCTTCTTGATATCGGCTTGGGGAGGTACTTTACCTTTCCCTTTCCGATTGGCTTGAGATTTACCCTTTCCACACGTTTCCAGCATTGCACTCTCTCCCAGTTCCATCACCAGTCTCTCTTCCTCTTGAACACACATGGTCATGAGTTCATTAATTGACCATTTATCTTTATGTGTGTTGTATGAGATTTTGAAAGGTCCATATTGGTGCGGAAGGGTGTTCAGGATGTAGTGCACTAGGAAGGACTCCGATATATCAACCTCGAGTTTCTTCAATTGAGCCACAGTGTCCCTCATCTGCATGATGTGCTCGCGCACACCTTTCACACTGGTGAGCCTTAGGGATGAGAACTTCATGATTAGGGTGCTTGCTACTGCCTTGTCTGAAGTGACGAATTGATCATCAATGGCCTTCAACAAGTCTCGGACTTTTTCATGCTGATCAACGGAACCACGAATACCAGCTGAAATTTTAGTCTTAATGAACATCATGCTTAGACGATTGGATCGCTCCCATCGTTCATAAAGCGTGATGTCCGCTGCAGTGCTGGTATCAGTGAGTGCCGATGGTTCATCTTTCCTAATAGCATAATCTATGTCCATCCACCCTAAATGAAGGAGAATCCTCTCCTTCCAAATCTTATAGTTATCTCCCTTAAGTTCGGGAATGTCACAACGAATTTCAGAGAAATTTGCAGGTTGTACTACTGCATTAAAAAATCACATGCTTATGTTAAAATTGAGGCTTAATAAACTTTCATGTTTTACCAATGTAAATCATGCTAAAAAAATTGAATCTAATGACATAAAAATTGCCTGTGGGCTAAATTTTCATTTCAAACAGATTCAATAAAACTTTATGATAAAACTTATTAATTCATAACTCCTGTGGGTAGGTTATGAAATTTTATCCTAATTAATTACATGAATATAATAAAAATTCCTGTGGGATAAAATTTATTATATTCAGTGTAATTAATTACAATTTAATGTCTAAATAATCTTTATGTGATCTAACCAATCAAAATATATAATTTTATTTAATTAAAGATGTTGTGGCTATTCTCTAATTAATTAAAATTATATGGATCACTAGACATTATTTTGTTGCATAAACAAAACTTAACCAGAGAGGAAAAATAATGTTTACTGAAAGGAGTAAGTCAAAATGACATTTTAAATAAACTCCATATAACTGTAATAATTCTCCAGCAAAATCAAAATTAAGGTTAAAGCAGTCAGCATTACCGCAAATGACTACAAATTGCATTGCAAGGCTATTGAGTTCAAAATAGAGATTCTCACAATTTAGAGTTATTTTCTTTAAGTAATACTTCAAAGGTCATCCCTATATTCATTTCCCCTAATATTTTATAAAATGAATACAAAACCTCATATTTAAACTCCAGCCTCCACAATTAAATATAACTTCAAAATAATTTATACCCATAAGAATTCAATTCTCACATAACCAATCAATTTATTTACTCTCCTTTTTCGATTTTTTTTTTATTTACTCTCCTTAGTCTAACTGTCCCATAATTTATTTAAGACTAATTCTTAAATTAATTACAAAATGGGCTCTAAAAAATTATAAACTATTTCTTTAAATAATTTGCAAGCAAAACTGCAAATTTGAAATATTATTTATAACGCGTGTATTTAAAAGCTTCCCGTTATTCTCCTCTAACTTTGTTGTTAACGACTGCGGGTTCCTTTACCGGTGTACCATTTTCACTCTGTCCAAAAGTCAAATGAGTGGCTAAAACTAATAGTTCTTGCAAAACATTTATAACAACACATGTTTTCTAGAAGCTTCGATTGTAATAGAGAGAGTGTCGGGTGCTCTAAATCCCCAAACCGAGTATCATGGTAATATGTTTCTTGTAATTAGCGTGAAGTTATTTTTAAGATAGATTTTTGCAATCCAACAGGTAACTAAAAGCTAACAGTCCAAATACATGCAACAAAAGCTAACTATGCAGCCAATCGCAGAAACTCTCTCACATCTACAAATAGAAGGATTTTCGATGGCACCTCTGCTTCCTTATGGACTTGCTTTCCAGGCAAGAAATGGAAATGGTCACACCTAAATAAATGATTAATCGGAGACGCATACTCAAATAAATGATTAAATGATTTAGAATGCATAAACTTCAAATTATGCATGAGCCACCATATGATCTTCAAATTAATGTTATATACCAAGCTTAATTTAATATATGGCCTTCAAAAAGGAGCATAACCAATGCATTTTATATGTCGTACATAGTTTTCAAAGTATATTTGACACAATCACACGCCTTCAACAAAAAAATCACATACCATTTTCAACACACAGCTAACATGGTTAACGCATACTTCAATTAGTCAAATGCACAGGCAACGCTCCTCCAAATGCATGACGGGCTCGAAACCACTCAATATTTTAGCCAAAGCTGATCAAAACTCCTGTTGGGGAGATTCTCAGGAAGAGTCTATAAGAATGGGCTGAGAAAAATAAATCCCCAAAACCAAAAACCAGTTTCTCAAGGAGGTCGGTTGTTCAAGAAATAGGCAAGAATAAAGCCCAGCCGAAATACAAAGAGAATTTTGTTCTGCCGAGTCCAATTGATTAGAACTCAGCAAGAACAACTCCAATTCGATCCAATCAAAGACGAATTAAATAATATAACGTGAAGAGAAAATCAAAGAAATTTGTTGGCCACAAATATTTTAAGAGAGGAATTCGTTTCTTGGCCAACACACAGCAAGGCAGAGGTAAAAGGGCTCTGATACCAAATGTTAGAAAATTATAACAACGATTCTGCATGCGGAAAAAATTCAATGACTCGTTGAAACTTAATGCCCAGGGATATGAATTACCTCCAGCCATTGGTGAAACTCTTGATTGCAACTTCTTTCTGAAAACCACGCTCTAGCTATCCAAGAAGAAGAAAAGAATGCAGAAATTCTGAAGGCACTTCCAAGCTCTGGTATCTCAGCTAGGTGGTGTGAAAAACTAAAGGGGATTGAGATACAAGCTTGGGGACCAAACAGATGAATTTATAGCCAAGCTTCCATCAAGCTTCTGATGGCTATGTGTCAGGTGTTCCACAGATCAAGGTATAGAACTCCAGATGGGAGTAATGGACCACTTCAGTAGCTCCCAACAATAAATTTATTAATTGCAGTTGATTTCCTTAACTTAAGGAAACTACTGCAGTTGGTTTCCATAAGTTAAGGAAAGACTGCAGTTTAAATTCCATAATTGTAGGCAGCAATTGTGCAAAAAATTAATGGAGCTTAACACCTATATCAGCATTTTTTAATTGGAAACCTCTGATAAGTTGTTGAATGATCAAGATTGAGTCTCCTATCATAACAAGGTTATGAATTCCAACTTCGTGTAGGGTGATGACTCCCAGAACAATATTGTAATTTTTATCCTTGTTGTTGGATTCATAACTCAAACCACATTCATAATTCACCTTCCCATTCCCTTCAGGATAAATTACAATTCCCATGCACCTGATATTCCTGAGTCATTCTTTAAAGCACCATCAAAGAAAAAACATGATCGATTTTTCTCTCATAGCCAATTCTTAAAGTCCCTGCCTTTCTGTTGGATTTTCCAGTTGAGAAGAGTAGGAGGATTCCTTGGGGGATTATGCACAATATGAGGAATTGTATCCATGACAAACTGCAACAACAGTAATTCTTCAGCTTTCAAACTTTGTTGGTCGATTTTTCCCTTGCCTTTTGAGTGGATGGTTTTGACGCATAAACTCCAAACCTTTTCCATTATTCTCCTTTGCTCTGGATTCTTACCATGGAAAATGTTTTTGTTCCTGGATAACCAGAGCTGTCAGCAGAGGAATGTTGGAAGACTCTTCCAGAATCGCTTAAGCAAGTTTTTCTCTTTAAAGAAGTAGGGATAGGCTAGGTTCCAATGTGCAAAAAATCCAGCTATATTTGGCTCAAAATTTATATGCACTGGGAGGGGTTGAAAGAGAGTCCTCCAACAGTTCTGAGAGAAGGGGCAGGAGAGAAATAAATGTTGAATTGTTTCTTCAACGCTCATACAGAATATGCGTCTCAATGATCCTTATTTTTTTTTATTTTTGAGATTATCAATTGTTAATATTTCCCCCTTGAGGAGGGTCCAAATGACTATCTTGACCTTGGGCAGACTTTTGTCTTTCCAAACTACTTTCCAGTAAAGGCCACAAGGGTTGTTACTCTCGTTCTTCTTGAAGCGCACAATAGCAACATTTGACCGAGTAATATTTCTCGGTCAAGTTTCATTTGAAGTTATCTTGTTGCTCAAAATGGATTGGTGCAACACCTCTCAAATGTGAGAAGAGAAGAGTCTACTGATTTTCTAGATCTTGTGGGATGAGTGGAGCTTTCCATGTCTTCTCGGTTAAATCGTTTTGATCCCATTCTAAAATTTGTGTAATCTTAGTTATATTTGTCCTTTCATACCAAGCCTTGAGTTTTTATACTTCCTATGTAGAGGAGAGTTTTGGTTTGCTCAAGATACTACCTTCCCATATATTGATCTTGTGCCCTCCTCCTGGAATTTTGGATGTATATCATTGTATGAGTGGAAGGGATTTTTTACAAAACTTCCAAATTGAAGTGTAGGGTATGTTTGGAATCTGAGTTTGAAGTATTTGTTGACTATTAGAAATCAAGTATTTACCCTCAATAACTTTCTTCCACCATGCAAGTTCCTCATTAATGAGCCTCCACAAAACTTTAACCCCTAGTGCTAAATTCGTTAAGTATGGTTGCTTTATTACTGTCCCCCCTATTTCATTGGAGAAACCACCTTACTCCATCTGAGGAGATTATTTTTTTTGGTATTTGTCCTGCCTCCTTGCCACAGAAATTTCCTTAGGATTAGGTCTATTTTCTTTTGTATGTTGGTTGGTGCTTACAGGATTGCTTATTGATATATTAGAAGTGTTGATAGGATGGATTTGATAAGTACGACTATGCCTTCCATATTAATCCATTATGTTCCCAATTGTTGGATTTTCTTCTTCATTTTTTCGATGATCTCGGACCATACCTTGGCCTTCATATGTTGTTTGAAAAGAGATATTCCTAAATACTTAAAATGTTACCATTCCACTTTGTAAGGGATCTCAAGGATTTGGGAAATGCGGCTAAGGATTTTGGGAGAGGTATTCCTTCCATATACAATGCTCTTAATCTTACTAAGTAGTCCTCTTAATGCTTCTAAAAACTAATACAGAGTGTTTTTTAATCTTCTAGCCACTATGGTAGATGCCCCTCCTATTAATAGTGTGGCATCCGTGAACTAGGAGTGGTTTATGATTTTAGTGCCTTTGTTTTAGTGTATTCTGGTAATAAGCCCATTTTGTCTGCCATACTCCAATTTCCTATTGAGAGCTTATGCCATAATGATGTAGAGGAAGGATGGCAGGGAACATCCTTGTCTTATTCCCTCAATACTCTGGAAGAATTTCCCTAGTATTTCGTTTACAAGGGGATCTATCCAAGGCTTGTGAATACAAGCTTTGATGAGATCAACAAATTTGTTAGCAAAGCCAAACTTTCCTAAGACAACTTAAAGAAAAGAATGTCTTACTTTGTCAAAAGAATTTTCCATGTTGAGCTTGATAATGAGGCCTTGTTCTTCTCTGGAGAAGTTGGAATGAATGGATTCTTGTACTAGAAGAATATTGTCTACAATATTCCTTTTCTAGAGGAAACCATCATGGTTTTTAGAATCAGTTGTGGGAGAAGATATTTGAGTCAATTTTCCGAAATTTTGGTTAGGGTTTTATATGAGGAATTGCACAAAGAGATAAGTTGAAATCTATTGAAGTTAGTTGGCCCTATTTCTTTGGGTATTAAGGCTAGGAATGTTGAATTGGTGTTACCTCCTACCTTACGCTTCTTTTGAACCCATTGAATCATCTTAAGAAGATATTTTTTAATAAGATCCCAATGAGAGTGATAGAAGGCTTTGGTAAATCCATCTAGCCTCGATGCTTTATCTGGATGAAAATTCCAAATTTCCCACTTCAGTTCTATTTCTTCCACTAGCTTTGTCAAAGTTGTATTGGCTTCTTTGGAGACCAGATTTGGAATTGTCCTAAGAATTCCTTCATAGTTTTCAAGCTCTGGGTCTACTGTCAAAAATATTTTGAAGTGTTGATGTGCTTCTTCCTAGATCTCTTCTTTCCATTCTATTAGTATGTTCCCTTCTCCAATAATCGAATCTACCTGGTTCTTGTTCCTTTTAACTTTTGCTTGATTGTGAAAGAATGTGGTGTTCTTTTCATGGCTTGAATCCAAAGACTTCTGGACTTCAGTGGTTAGTTTTCCTCCTCTTTTCTGTTCAATTGATATAATTTCCAGTAAATATATTTTTCTTTATTTTGAATATCTATTGATCATTAGGGGAATTTTGAGGTCTAAAATGGGCCTCCTAGGGAAATTATAAAATAATAGTGGAAATAATAAAATAATATTACATTACATCATCAAATTTTAGAGAGAAAAAAGAAAAAAGCAAAAAACAAATCGTATTTTCAACTTATCTCCCTATGGGTTTACTCAAATTTTGAGTGGAAACACTCGTTGGATGCAGAATTTGATTCCTCATCAAAGGAGCACCCATGTTGCATACTTTCGACCCTGCTACATGAAAAATGAGAAATACATGAAAAATGTGATTGCAATCACGTTTTTTCATGTATTTCTCATTTTTCTTGTAGTAGGGTCCATCGAAATTATGCAACATGGGTACCCCTTGGATGAGGAGTTGAATTTTGCATCCAACGAGTACTCCCGCTCGAAATTTGAGTAAAACCTTAGGGAGATAAGTTGAAAATACGAGTTGAAAAAATTGTTTTATTATTTTATTATTTTTTAATCTTTTTACTTTTTTACTCTAAAAATGGTGAATCATCCCCCCATGGTTGACATCATCATTTTGAATCCTATTGGTTCTTATAGAGTTTATTTTGGTTGTACATTTTTCTTAGGAGGCCCATTTTAGACCTTAAAATTCACCTATCCTTTCCTGCATTTTAACTAATTATGTATGAAGATCATTTTCCTCTAGATCTAGCTCTCTATAGTTTGCTTTTACCCAACTTTTTAGAGCTTTTTTAACAAATTTCAATTTTGTCTCCCACAAAAAGTTGGGGGAGCCATTGACTGTTGTGAGCCAAGAGTGTTGGATTACTTGGACGACATTGTCATTGGTGGACCAGAAAGGATTGTATCGAAAGGGAAGCGGCCCAAGATTATGTAGAAATTTTGAATAATTTAACACATATTCAATTGAGATTATCCTGATCATGTACTATTGCGGAAAACATACACAATACATAAGCTCCTCTATGTTGATCATCAATATAGCAGCATCAATAACAATAAAACATCAAGAGCATTCACACATTAACACAGTATGTATCCCGGGGAAAGCATCTCGCTAAAAACCCCAACTATCTGTATATTAATGATTGAGTCATGTAACATTACACAGCATAATACTTCTCACAAGTATCTCCACCTCTGTTACACACAATACAGCTCAGATCTGATCTCCAAATCTCTTCCACTGCTTGCCTGCCTCCACTGCTCAATACCTGCTCAAGAACTGATGAGAATGGCTCACCAAACTCGTTTTTCCATGGAAAATTTTAGGGGCTAATGTTCGCCCAGTGGGCTAATTTTCCATGATTTTTCCACAAAAAAGATTCGTCAATTTCCAATTTTATAAAAGATGATTCGCCCAAATTTTAGAATATAAAATTATTTTCCCTTAAAAATCGCTAACATTATATAGAGACTATATATAAAATCATTATAAATTTGAATAATTTTACAAATATATCAATAAACATTTTATAGTTTGCATACGAGGGATCAGTGAGATTCGCCAATGTTTTTAAACTTCAAGAAAATTTTCCATCCTTAAAATTTTCCTTGCGTTTTTCACCTGAAAATAGTCACTCACACTTTGTTGGATGTGAGCACAAGCTATAATGTGGGCAAATACGTGAGCAAACTCATTGGCATACTCAATCCCTTGATCGTGCAAGATCTGGTGCACAACTATAGTCACAACTGATAGCAATCTGATTCTCTACCACCTGTCCCTGTTGAACTGAACATGCACTGACATGCAACTGAGTTAACTAATGTATTCATTAGTTGTATTATGAGTTAATAACTTTTGAATTAATTAATAACTAATTCACCCAACTCATCTCTAGTCTATTTGCCAGTTAGACTAAATACAACCAGTTTAACAAAGCTAAACTGAACACAACTCCATCAACTCCACAATCAACTCCACCAAACTCAACTGATTGAGTTCTAACTGAAGTCATGCATGCAAAAACTCAACTGACTCATAAGAAAAGTGTATTTTCTTCTGACAGCTGCATGTGCCACCTCTGTAGCTCAAACTAAAGTGCTCCAAGAGAATAAGATCAAGTTTATAGTCCAAATATTATTATGAGATAACAATATTTGACTTTTCTATTTTTGACAGCCAGTCTAAAAATAGACTTTGATCACTCACACTGTGATCACTCACACTTTCATCAAAAATAGAAGTCCATCTATTTTTCCCAACTTGACCAATCATCCATAAACAACAACCTGCAATCCATAGACATGATCCATATGTCTAAAAATAGACATAGTCTAAAAATAGACTTGCGCCAAAAATAGCCTGCGGGCCCACTTAGTGAAGGCGACTCTTTTCACTAAGCTCCATCATCTTGTTGCAATCTCAACACTCCCTCTCGACAAGATATGGATTATCAGCAACCCCTATCCTGCCTCGGTGGTACTCGAATTTGCTCCTGGTGAGAGCCTTCGTCAGAATATCAGCATCCTGATCCTCCGTTGGAATGTACGAAAGTAACATGATCCTCCGCTGCACACAATATCTGATATGATGGTACCTGATGTGCTTGGACCCAAAAAACCCGACCAGGATCATCCTCATCCACACAGATCTCTGCTTCCTGTTGTACCAAGAAACTACTGTCGATCTGATACTGAAGACCCCTCCTGATGTGCTCTTTCTGTCCGTTGGGTTCCCTGCCCAATCTGCATCCGTGAAGCCACATAACTTCACTTCATCCTCCTGTCTGTACCACAAACCATATCCCGATGTGCCTCTCAAGTAGCACAATACATGCTTGCCCGCCTTCCAGAAGAGCTTGGTAGGCTTAACCATAGCTTGTGAAAGCTGGTTAACTGCATAGCATATATCAGGTCGTGTATTGACCAAATACATCAGCGACCCCACCAACTGTCGATAAACAGTGGCATCCACTTCTTCTCCTGAAGTGGCATCCTCCTTCCTCCAACCTCCAGGAAGAGGAGTATCAATAGGCTTGCAGCCATGCATGTTGAACTTCTCCAGTATCTCCCGAGCATACTTGCCCTGAGAAACAAACAGTCCACCACTGCGCTGCCATATTTCCAATCCCAGGAAATAGTGAAGGAGGCCCAAATCCTTCATCTCAAACTCTGTAGCAAGATCCTTCTTGCATGACAGTATCAACAGCTCATCACCCGTTAGAATCAAATCATCAACATACAGTACAATGATAAGCAACTTACCCTCCACCACAATCTGGTATAGGTTCGGATCCGCCTCGCTCTTGGAGAATCCAAGTCCTGTGAAATAACTGTCTATCCATGTGTACCAAGCATGTGGTGCTTGCTTCAACCCATACAGCGCTCTATTGAGCCTGCACATATGCGACTCGCTGCTGAAGACTTCAAAGCCTTCGGGTTGCTCAATGTACACCTCCTCCTCAATGACTCCGTTGAGGAACGCAGTCTTCACATCCATCTGATGAATGTGCCATCCCATCTGCGCTGAGAGAGCAAGAATCATCCGTATGGAAGAATACCTTGCGACAGGTGCAAAGGTATCCTCATAATCGATCCCCTCAATCTGTGAAAAGCCTCGAGCAACAAATCTTGCCTTGTACTTCTCCACACTCCCGTCAGCTGCCTGCTTAACTTTGTAGATCCATCTCGAACCCACCACTGATTTCCCTTCCGGTCTAGGAACAATCTCCCATGCACTGTTTCTGACAATAGAATCATACTCTTCCACCATGGCGTCTACCCATGCGGGATCCTCCACAGCTTCCTCGAAAGAGGATGGCTCAGTCACAACACACTTGCTCATAAGAGCCATGTATCCAGTGTACCGATCAGGTGACTGTCTCTGCCTGCGTTGGGCTATAGGTGGTCCTACAACTTTCTCTGCATCTTGAGCCAGTCGCTCAGCTTCTGTCAAGCGCTTTCGCCCTCTGATGGTTGGCGCTACATGAGTGGTCTCTTCCACTCCATGAACCTCGTCCTGTGGCTGATCCACGTCCTGAAGATCATCCTTAGGAACTAATAGCTCCTCATCTGCATGCAAGTGTAGCTCCCTCTTAAGTGAACACTTCATGGCTTTCTCCTCCTGAAATTTTATATCCCGTCGCACAACAGTTTTACCACTATCTGGCAAATACACACGATAGTTGTGGGGCGTATCAGTGTACCCCACAAATATCCCAACCTCTGTGGTCAGCTCCAACTTCCTCCTGGCATCCTTCGTCACATGCATGTAAACGTTAGCACCAAAAATCCTCAAATGAGAAAGATCAGGCTTCTTACCAGAATAAGTCTCCTCAGGTGTACTCATGCCAAGTATCCTATGAGGACAACGGTTCTGCACATAAACTGTTGTATTGCATGCTTCCGCCCACAAGTGAAGGGGTAGGCCCTGATCATGCAACATTGCCCGTGCAGCACCCACAATCGTTCTGTTCTTCCGCTCAGCTACCCCGTTCTGTTGTGGGTTATGGGGAGCTATGAGCTCTCTACGAATCCCTTCTGTCTTGCAGAAATCCTTGAACTCGTCCGAGATGTATTCACCACCATTATCACTCCTAAGAGCCTTCACCTTCTTCCCCGACTCCTTCTTGACCAGTTCTTTGAATTCACAGAACTTTGAATATGTCTCGCTCTTCTTCTGCATGAAGAAGATCCAACACTTACGAGAGAAATCATCAACAAAAATCACATAATACCTGTGTTTTGTTGTCGAAGCAACTGAGAAAGGTCCACACACATCTGTGTGAATTCTCTCAAGGATCGTCGTGGCGCGACTATCCTTCTCGTGAAAGGTGGCTTTCACAAACTTCCCCAAAGTACACCGCTTACACTGATCTGACTGCGCAAGTGTGCCTTTAGGAAGCCCTGTAGTGATCTGCTGCAGTATCTTCAAGGCTCCATGGTGAAGGTGACCCAATCTCTTGTGCCACAACTCGCCATCATCCCGGCTCACCAATCCTTCTGCCTTGCCTACCATTGCTGCGCATCCATCTACATGCAACTGATAAAGGTTCCTCATTCGAACCCCTATCTTCCGGGTCTCACCAGTTGTCTTGCTGCGCAGGAAGGCCTTTCCCTCGCTGAAAACAACATCATACCCCTTGTCTTCTAACATCGCCACTGAGATGAGATTCTTCTTCAATCCTGGAACATGCATGACTTCCTTCAATACAAAGGGTTTACTAGACTCCCTCTCAAAGGAAATGGTACCGATATCGGTCGCACTGTATCTACCATCATCGCCCATCTCGATGTGCACTCCAAGATCTTTGTCCTCCAGATCAGAGAACAAATCTCTATCTCCCGTCATGTGAAAAGACGCACCACTTTCCAAGAACCACACTGATCCCATCACACTTGAAACCAAGCATGCGATCAATGAAAAATCAAGCTCAAACTGAAAAGCTAAGGCCTCTCCCCCTACAGATCCAGCAGCTTGCTTGTTCTTCTTCTTCTGCGGACAATTTGTGGCGTAGTGTCCATGCTGGTGACAGTGAAAACACTTCACCTTGGACATATCCTGCTTCTTGCCTTTCGCACCAGATTGAGAAGCTTTCTTGCTCTTCCCTTTCTTTGCTTTGGTAGCCAAAGCACGATTCACTTCATCAGATACCTTTGATGAAGATCCATTCTCACCTTTATTGTTTCTGAGTTTATCCTTGAGCGCCAGGTCGCTCTTGCTTTGGAATAACATTCGCAATCTGTTGAAAGACATTTCAACAACACTGCTGCAAATTCGAATTCCACCAGCAACCAACTCAACTGCCTCGGATCTAAGATTCGTGAGAACAAAATATTTCTCGTACAGAGATTGACTGTATGGGCTTTTACCAGATATTTCACCTTCCAAAGGAAGGATGAATCCAGAGGCTACCTAGCCCGATTACAGGCTCTGTCTAGAGAAATAGAATGTAAACACTTCCTAAATAGTAGATCTGATGATCAATCCTCGCTTGATATCCTGTAAAAATCTCTTCTACAAATCAAGCAGCTCTGATACCATGTAGAAATTTTGAATAATTTAACACATATTCAATGGAGATTATCCTGATCATGTACTATTGCGGAAAAAATACACAATACATAAGCTCCTCTACGTTGATCATCAATATAGCAGCATCAATAACAATAAAACATCAAGAGCATTCACACATTAACACTGTATGTATCTCGGGGAAAGCATCTCGCTAAAAACCCCAACTATCTATATATTAATGATTGAGTCATGTAACATTACACAGCATAATACTTCTCACAAGTATCTCCACCTATGTTACACACAATACATCTCAGATCTGATCTCCAAATCTCTTCCACTGCTTGCCTGCCTCCACTGCTCAATACCTGCTCAAGAACTGATGAGAATGGCTCACCAAACTCGTTTTTCACCTGCAAATAGTCACTCACACTTTGTTGGACGTGAGCACAAGCTATAATGTGGGAAAATACGTGAGCAAACTCATTGGCATACTCAAGCCCTTGATTGTGCAAGATCTGGTGCACAACTATAGTCACAACTGATAGCAATCTGATTCTCTACCACCTGTCCCTGTTGAACTGAACATGCACTGACATGCAACTGAGTTAACTGATGTATTCATTAGTTGTATTATGAGTTAATAACTTTTGAATTAATTAATAACTAATTCACCCAACTCATCTCTAGTCTATTTGCCAGTTAGACTAAATACAACCAGTTTAACAAAGCTAAACTGAACACAACTCCATCAACTCCACAATCAACTCCACCAAACTCAACTGATTGAGTTCTAACTGAAGTCATGCATGCAACAACTCAACTGACTCATAAGAAAAGCGTATTTCCTTCTGACAGCTGCATGTGCCACCTCTGTAGCTCAAACTGAAGTGCTCCAAGAGAATAAGATCAAGTTTATAGTCCAAATATTATTATGAGATAATAATATTTGACTTTTCTATTTTTGACAGCCAGTCTAAAAATAGACTTTGATCACTCACACTGTGATCACTCACACTTTCATCAAAAATAGAAGTCCATCTATTTTTCCCAACTTGACCAATCATCCATAAATAGCAACCTGCAATCCATAGACATGATCCATATGTCTAAAAATAGACATAGTCTAAAAATAGACTTGCGCCAAAAATAGCCTGCGGGCGCACTTAGTGAAGGCGACTCTTTTCACTAAGCTCCATCATCTTGTTGCAATCTCAACAGATTAATACTTTCTCCTAGTGTTAAAGAGATAGGTGTGTGGTCAAATGTTGTTATTGGGAGAATTTTGGAAGTTGTTGTTCTAGTGCCTGCGATAACACTAGTGTGAATTACAAATTGAACCAATCATTGTTTGATGTTACCTGGGCCTATACGTCTGTTACTCTATGTTTATTTTCCATTTATTAGCTTATCATCTATAAGAATATGCTCAATGATTAGTTCCTCAAATTTGTCCTTGCTTGGATTTGGAAGAAAAGAACCACCTCATTTTTCTCCAGTATTCATAACTAGATTAAGGTCACCCCCTATTATTACATATTGATGCCCTTCATCTTCTAAGTTGTTTGCTAATGAATTCCAACATTGTCATTTGTCTCTACAGTGGGCTGGTGTGTATATATTGTAAACGGTGATATCAGACCCATTCTCTTTGTTATGTAGTTTTATCTTGACCCAATGTTGGTCTCTGTGTATTCTTCGAATATCCATGGTTATTTTATTCCCTAAGGTGAAAATGCCTCTTGATGCCCCTCTTACGTTGATTGTTGTTTCTTTGTAGTTCCTAATCAACTTGATTGTTGACAACAGTTCCTCCTCATTAAGCTTGGTATCCTGGAGAAGAATAACTGCAGACTTTCTATTTTGATTGTATTTTATTACATTGATTTTGAATGATTTCCCAAGACATCTGCAGTTCTAGGAGACTAGGTTCATTATTTACCATGTGTGCAGGTGGCATAGCCCTTAACTCTCCCTGCCTGGGTCTAATTTTCCTTCAACACTGGCCCTTTGCCTCGATATGTATCCATTGGTTGTTGTACACCCATTTCCATGTCTTTTTGCATTGCTTCATCTCAGACTTATTTGTTATATTTCCTTCCATATTTCTTATGAAATTCTTCTAGTGGTGCTTGAGCCTCTTTGGATTTGTTTATTGTTAAGATCCCTACAAAGGCGACTACTGAGGAGGGGATGGGGTCTATAAGGGCAGGATCATGTGCATGGGGAATAGCTGATGGGGGGAGTGATGAGGCTCATCAATAGGTACATTTTAAGGTTCATGATGCCATCCTTCAGCTTTAGAACTATCTCTTTCTCACATTTTTCAACATTTTTTTTTATATTATGCTTAGTGAGAAGGATAAAAGATGTTTGTCATGTCATGTGGCCTAATATGGTTTAATTTCAGGAAATGGAGCAATTTTTTAGATGATTTCTATGCAAGGGCTCGAAGTAGACAACAAGGAGAGAATCTAGGGGGTTTTCCACCTCTTTAACTCCCTCAATCAGCCCAAGATCACAACACTCTTTCTCTCTCATCAACTTGAGGTCATTGGTAGCCAAGCAAGTGAAAGTAACAAGGTCATTGGTAGCCAAGAAAGTGCAAGTAATGAGGAACAAGATCCACCATTCTCGAGTTGTAGGAGACAAATATTCCTATTTTCTAGGGAGCTACTAGTAGCTACCCTCTTGTATAAATAAGCATGTAGAATAGCTCATTAGGATTTGAGTTTTTTTTTTAGCTAGGTATCTATTGAGCTCAAGAACTTGGCATTGTTGTTTAGGCTATTGTTTGATGTATTAGACATTGATTCAATGATAATGAGAAGTTTTGTACTGATTCATCACTGAGTTAGTTCCATAGGGTTGAGGCCCTTGGGTTTGGGCCCAACCTAGTGGCTTAGGTCTCTCTTATGTATTTGTATCTATTTTAGTTTCAGAGTACTTCTTAGTTTCTTGCATTTCAGTAGAGAATAATCCATCAAAATCTGTGATTGTAGCCTCTACCTCATCTCTCTCATGGGAGCATGAATAGAAGGATTTACAACCACAGTCCAAAAGTATTATGTTTATGATTTCTTGGAAGAAGATTTGTGTTAGTCATATTATTTTGCATGTGCTTGTTGTAGCTTAGGAGTTGGTTTATTGATTAGATCAGAGTTTTGGCATAGATTAGATAGCATTTAAATTCAACTCATCTTTTCCACTACTAGTTGTTTCATTTTGTCAATGATAAATGGGTATATGCATGTGATGATTGTAGGGTTGTTTGGATCTACAAGCAAGGGCACCTTCACCACCTCCATCTTGGACTTCCTCACCTTCTCTTGTGAACCCAAAATTTTGTCCTAAAAATTATGTTCATGAGATCATTTTCCTAGGGTCACCAAGAGCATCCCTCCTAGTGAAAAACAAGCCTTCAAACGGGTCTAAGCTTGGCTAGTGTCTTTAGCCACACTTCACTCATTTACCTCAACCTCCACCCACCTTTACATACCCTTAAACCATCATTTCCACCTCTTAAACCTTCTTGGCATCCATCCTGTAGCATTACAAGCCTTCCTATAGCAATACAAGGCACCTGTAGTAGCCTCCTGTAGCAGCCTGTTTCTTCACCAGTTTTGATCATTGCTGAAATTTGGACTCAGTTTAGAAGGATGTTGACCACCAGTTGTGACTTCATGATCAAGGGAATCTCCTAGGCCACTCCAAATCCTCCTTTTCCTTCATTGCAAAAACATAATAGTGTTAGTTTCCTTATCACGGATTTGGCACAAACAGAACATTGATTTATATGCAAGTGTGACCTAGTTAGATGGTAAATAGAACCTTGAATTATGGTTTGGTAAGTTAACTTCTTTTCTGCAAGTAAATTTGATAACTAGATGGATGATTGCAAGATAATGTAGTTTCATTTCTACAAGTATTTTATCTCTTGCCTTTTCATGAATTGTTTCTATAGCTTTTGCAAGTTAAAGTTAATAGCATTTTCCTTTTCATAGTTAGAGGTAGCTTCTAAATTGCACTTTAAAATATAGCTTTCATTCTAATTCAGTAGGAGGAATGGTCTTGGAGCACTATTGAGCAGATGTCCTAGTTGAGGGTGGCATGAGAAGAATCCCATCTACTATGCATATAGCATTGTCACCTTGAAGTTTGTAAGAACCTCGAGTTGATAAATAGAGTTGAGGATCCCTTGGGAGTTGCAGCACTCTTACTGAAATACCAGGGGTCACCAGGGAGGACGAGGTAAGGGGGACAGGTTGAGACATTTCAGAAGGGTCTTCTAAAGATTCTTCATCATCATGCTTAGGGATGGTGGTTGAGGGTTTATCAAGATCTAGGTTAGTGGGTATATTGGCTAATGATCCAAAGGAGTTGGAGGAAGAGGAATAGCATGCATGAGGCAAAGGGTGAGCATTACAAGTTGGGGGAGCGGAGGGAGAAGATCTTGCATGAGGATTCACAAAATGTTTAGAGGATTTATTTGGATTGTTGGGGTTTTTATGTTTTACTATTTCCCATTGTGCTTCTTGTGCTTCTTGTGTTTCCTTTGTTGTGAACTTTGGAAATTTGTTAGAAAAATGTCCATATTCATGACATACCTTACATTTGAATGGTAGTTGAGCATAGTCGAGTTATTGAATGTGCATCCAGTTGTCGACCTTTATCTTCACTGTTTCTGGTATTCCTCTAGCTAGATCAACTTCTACGCAAATCCTTACGCATGCATGTAGGTTCTCCTTTGGTTCACTTCGATCAATATATTTCTCGTTTGCATTACTTGTGGCTCTTACCAATTTGTCTCACTAACAGTGAAGAGGAAGATGGGGAGTCGCACCCCAACTGGGACTGTGCCATTGGGGATGTCTAGCTCAGGATCAAAGTTTGGAGTTTGTTGGTTTAAATAAATTCCTCTTAAATCCATCAAGTGTGGCTCGTTCCTAAAGATTAGGCCTCAGTATTCTTTGGATTCAAAGTAGAAGGTGTCTGCATAAGAGGATCGAAATTTGCACTTGAATTTTCGGTGTCCAGTTGCACTTAATACATTTTTGCACAGTTTTTAGTGATAGCTAAAGCCCCGTAAATTGTCCAACCAATCCATGATTTGCAAGAGAGAGTGTTGTTTTACGTGGACTATTAGGCAGGGGGATCTATCTCAAGGATTGGTTCTAGCCTTTTGATGAACTTAGAAACTAAAGGTCACTCATGAGGCGAGCCAAGTGAAGAGATGAGATTCAAGAAAGCAAGGGTAGTTGGATCTGGTAAACGCATGGGGAGGGGGTTGACCCCCCTCTGAAGCAGCCTTTAGAGGGGACATTGAACTAGCCTGGAGCATATCAGGGGCGAGGTATAATGTTGCATTCACTACAAGGAAGAGTGTGCATATCAGTTGAGGATATTAAATAAAACTTCAGTTTTATACCTGCCTTATATTTTTTATTTTGGTCAAAAGGCTTTGAATTTCAATTAGTTTTGAAATTTTTAAAGAGATTCTATGAATTTTATTAAAGTTTTGAATTAAACTGAATATTTTGAAAAATCGAAAATAATTTTTAACTTTTTAAATTTTAAATTGCTTTCTTCGAATTGGTTGATGACTAATTTTATGTGGTTTTAAATTGAATGGTGAAATATAAAATTATATTAACAAATAAAAAGTATAAAAATATATATATATTTGCCAAGTGTCCTAATAATAGTTGTTATTGCAGTCTTGCACAACACAATGCCATGTGGATAGTTTCCCAATATAATTTAAGCAAGTAGTTGTGTCATGTGGATGGTTGCGCATCATAATTTAAGAAAGTAGTTGCATAAAAAATGGATAGTAACAAGATGTAAACAAGTGTAATTTGAAATTTATTAAGCTCTTGTTATGTTAAATTTGTATATTAGTTTTAATATCATATTAGTTTAAAATTATATTAAAGTATGTTTAATTTAGATGTATGTTTCAGATAAATAATTTTACGTAAATTTAAAATTATCAATAAAATTATTATTACTATTTAAAATTATTAATTACTTTTTGCTTAAAAGACAAGTAAGCAACATTGTTGCATATTATACTTGTTTTGGATTTTTTTTCATTTCAGGAATTGAGCAATTAGATTGAATTTGTAAGTTTGAGAAATCGAACAACTATATTGAATTTGAGAATGAGACCATGTAGGATTTTTGGGAGGTCGTAAATGTAGTATATAGTCAAATTCATAGTACGTGAATTCATATTCAATCATGAGCGAACCTTTCTTTTGTCTTTATTTGTTTAACATAATGGGAAAATCTATGAACCCGAACCATTAATATATTCACGATCCAAACCGTTAATATTGTTATGAGCCTAATATAACAAGAACCACGTGGTGGTGATGTCACTACCTTTGTTTTTTTTGTATAGGTGTTGTAATAAATAATACATTGAAATTAATAAATATATAAGTTTAATATATATTATTGGGTTTCACCTAAGTGGTTGGTGAATTTACTCCTCACTTATAATATATACACTATTTATCTAGTTATTGATTCACTCATAACATGAATATTGCTCCATTATAAAATAATAATACAACTAATACGTAAAGAAACTTTACATATCGATTTACTGAAGTGCTAAATAAGCAGAGCTAACTTCAAGAATAAAGTAATTTTTTTGCAGAAACCATAGCACATATATAAAATAGTTCTTTTTGTAGATAGCTTGTTAAATTTATGGTATTACAAAAGTTCAAACTTCAACTATATTAAAATAAAATGAAGTTGTGATTAGCAAAAAGATAAGCAAAGACAATTAGCCAAATTTTATGTGTTGTTCAATCTATACAAAAACCCAACAATTTTTTTTACTATTGCATTTTTTTGCTGAAGTTTTTCTTTTGTAGATAGAAGCATATTTGCTACAAGATTCTACAAAACAAAATTGTGTGCTAGATATGCACAGCATTGACAGTTGGACCGATAGACTTGCTGTGTAATTGAAACAATATGCTCACGTGTAACTAGAACAAAATATGTGACAATGAGCAATGAAAGAAATATTAGTGAAAGAAAAGTAATCTTAGTGCAAGAATAATGTGTTTCAAAATGTTTTACAAGAAAATAAAATGTACTATGAGACAAAGTGTTTTATCAAGACAGATACATTGATAACAGAGAAACTGGAACAATTGATGATGTTGCAAAGGTTGTTTACAGTGGCTTGATTTTAGTGATGATGTTATCAAGTGTCAAGGTGAAAATTCCATGGACAGAAAGCTTTCTAAGAGAAAAGACTGTAGATGATATGTTCTCGAGATATTCTTGAAAACTTGTTTCAACAATTGCTGGACAATATTCTTGTAGTTGTGGCATTTGTAATATGCAGTCTATTTTGTCATCATGTATTTCCTTATGTGCTTCCACATTGAGGCAATACCAATATTTTGTACTTTCCTTACAAAATGTGCAAGTTAAGGAATTTGGAAGCATGGTATCTGCACATTTACTACAAATTTGTTGATAGGGTGGTGTGAAGACATTTTTTTCTCTAAGTATTCCTTGCACCTATTTCAAAAGAAACTCTAATTATTGAGTACTATCATGTTTTGGTGAGAAAAATAATAGGGTTTTGAATAGAAAATTATGTATACATTAAATGCCAAAAAATAGAAAGTGTTGCTAAATACATGTGTTCTTGATTTGATGAGATAACAAATGTGCTTTTGCACAGCTATCATTGAGAACATCAATGAATTTTGTTGTTTCAGATCATAGCATCTGGCATCCTTTTGGGTTGTTCCTAACAATGTTTTTGAATAGATAAAGTGGTGTGTTTTTGGATGCTAGTTGATACTTTATGGCTAGGAAATATTCTTTGTGATATTCATTGAGTGTGGTTGTTGTGCATTAGAAAATATCATGAGTATGATTATTAGTTAATTTGGAAAGTTTCAAAGCAAATTCTTTTTCCTATGTAAGTTGTTAGAAAAAGGAAAATCATGGCAATAGTTGCTGATGGATTTGCAATAGAAACTAAGGAGTGATTTACTAGAACAACATACTTATCATTGGCAGTTTCACCATCTTTTATATGGATTTCAAATTGTCTATTGTTTTGGTGACATGATATAATTGTAGTTGCAATAGAACCGACTAGATATGTTTTAGTTGACACAACAAGATTGTGTATTGTTGTGTCTAGGGCCAATCTGCGATTGTTACAAATTTGAGGTATTTTTTGGACTATATTATTTTCATGTAACACTAAGCAACATTTCGAGTTTCCTCTTTCATAGATTTCTTTGTTTATTATTCCAAATTCTCTAATATAGACGTTACTCCCAAGGAAAAAAATGTATCGGAATTTATCTATAAGACATATGCTTATATTCACTATGATGGTCAATTTTCCACTTTTTTCAACAAGGTCTGTGTAACAGCCCTGGTGAAAATTCCATGTAAAAATATATAAATACCACAGATGATGGGACACATATTCCAAGTTGAATGGTGGGCAAGACATCCTAGGGGGTGTTCATTTTGTTGTTTATGGCTAAGGAAATTTGCAAAGGCAATGGCTAAGGCATTAAAGAGGCAAAAAGGTATTTTGGCACATTTATTTATGAAAATAATGGAAATTAGGAGAAAGGGAAGGTGAAAGGTCACATTTTGCATGTGAGGAGGAAATTGAAGGAAAATAATGGAAAATGAAGAAATAGAGGCCTCATTAATAAAAAGGCTTCTGAGGATCAGTGAGCAAGACTTGGTCAGTTTAGCCTTGGATCTATCTCATTATTCTCTCTCCCTCTCTCATACTCTTGGACAGTTAGAGTTTTCTTGGAGCACTTTGGCATTGGAGCAAGAAAAGCAAAGAAGGTGTTTTTTTTGCTTTTGTCCCTACACTGGTTGATGTACCTATAGTTGGAATAGCTTCTGCTACTGGAAGTGCTATCACCGATGGAAGTGTTGGTGCCAATGAAGCTGCAAGAGTGGAGGGCACTATTGTAGAAACTATGGGTATGATAGTCGGAGGAGCGGTGGCCAGCTCACTCTGCCTAGACTGTATTGCATTCTCCAATTCCCTCTCAGTTTCCTTTAGCTGTTCATTTAACTTAAGGACTAAGTCCATAAGTTCTTCTTCCTTTCGTTTCTCTATGACTTCTATTGTTTGAGGATGATGGAGAAGAGGGATCTTAAGCTGCTTGTTCAATGCATCTATATCATCATTTTTCTTCTTAATCAGTTGGTTAGCTGCTTTGACATCTTTGGGATCATGTCCGAGCTTTATCACCAAGTCTTCTAAGGTTTTTATTTTGATGTCTTTAGCCTGAGAGGAGGCTTTTTCCAGTTGCAGTTGTGTTGTTGTGTTGTGCAAATAATTTTGCAATTGGTGTGTTGTGATGGCTTTACTAGTCAATGTAGAATAGACCATCTCACTAGTCTGCTTGTGTAGTTCTATTTGGTCAATCGGATGGATATCCTTGGCCAAAACTTCAAAATCAGTTTTCAAATAGTCAGCCATTGACTTTGGCTGTTGTACAGTTGGTTTCAGGAAACTCATTTGCATTTTCCCTTCTTTTATGTCAAAAGCTGACATAAGCCTGGTCTGATTAGTTGGAGCCATTTTGAGGTAATGAGCATAGGTTTGAGCTTTTAATTTCTCATTCCTTGCTTTGATTTCTTTGTATTTCCCTTTAATGTCTAAGCTCTGAAAGAAGACACTTATGTGCTTTGTTGTCTTTCCAATGCTTGTATATGGGAGGTGGATGGTGTACCACCTGCTGGGATAGTCTGCAAACTATCTGTCTTTTGTGCCACTATGTTACATGTGGTCTCCTCAGTATATTCTTCTTCTAAATAGGGATTCAACCTTTGCCTTTTAGCAAAATTTTGATCAATAGGCCTACTGGAAGGAGTGGCCTCTTCTCTATCTCTTTTGAGATTTCTTTCCTCATTGAGAGGAGTCTGCAACATAGGAGGATTGCCCATGATTTGCTGAGGTTGAGCCAGCTCCTCTGAGATTTCAGGCTACTCAGATTCTTCTTGTTGTTCTGAATCTTCTACTCTTTCTAAGGTTCCTTGTTGCTCTGATGGCTGTGTACTGGGTTCCTGTGACTGCTTCCTGGATGAAGTTTCTCCAAACACCTGTACAAATGAATCCTCATTAAATCTTCTTTCTAAGTCCACCATTACATTGTCAACTTCAACTTGTGTGCTATCTTGATCTATCAGTGTGCCTTCCACCCATTCTGATTGGTTGGCATATTGTTCAATCTCTGGGATCCTATGGTGGATATATGGTGATAGCTTATGTTTCTGCCTTCTATCACAAATGAATCTGTGAGGGTCATAGGGCCAGATGAAACTCTTTTTTAATTTCAATCTCTCAAGGATTTCATCTGCTACCTTTCTGGCTTCTCTATTATTGCAAATAAATGGGCCTAGATGATCCTTTATCCTCAATTGGGCCTTCTTCTTGGTCTTGACAAAGTGAATTTCATCAGAATTAATCATTTGCCTGTAGTACTCCAGAGAAAATAATCGAATGGGGAGATATTTAGGTAATTTATATGGAGGCAACTCACACCCATAAATCCTGATTTCAGTATGGTTTTGGTATAAATACCAATCCCCAACTTTGTATTGTTTGGACAGTTGGAGAACCCTCTTAATATCTGCACTAATTCTGGGAGGGGGATTGCCTATCAACATTGTAGTCACTGGATGCACAAATTGGTCAATAAAATCTATATATGAATAGGGAGAATCAAAAGACCTGTGGAAAAGAGAAGTCCAGAAAATGACAGATCTAGGATTCCCTCTGGTATCAAGTTTTTGTACAGAGAAGGGAAACCTATCAGTTTGGTAATAAAGAAACAAATGATACAGGACCGATGAATACTTGAATACCCTCTCATTTTCGAGTCTCATAAACTGATCATGCATTTTATCTGCTATGAATTTGGCATAATCAAACTTGACTGCAGGAGGTTGACCGGGGGTAAATATAGACATACCGGCAAAAATAGTTTCATCTATATACTCATTAGTGGTGGAACCCAGAATGCATGATAGCATTGTTGTGATGTCTCTGCCTAGATCAGAAAAGAAGGCTGACATGTAAGGAGGGGGATCCTTTGGCATGTATTTTTCTTCAGAAATGAAGGTCTGGAGGATTTGAGTACTTCTGGAACTAGACAGTTTGGAGAACCTTTCAAGCAAATCAGGAATGGATAAGGGGGTGAGGTCTTGACCAGGCTGCAACTGTAACATCTCGTTTATGGACTCAGCTGTAATGGTGAAAAGGATTTTCTGGTCTGAGGACATTACAACTTTCAAAACGGGGTCATAATTTGCATGGTAGTAATGAATAATTTCAAGAAAGACGTGAACACTTGGGAATTGATATTTGGGTAGGTTTGACTCCCAGAGACCTATCTTATCTACATGGTTTAAGTAATTATCTCTGTATCTGCAATGCAATTTCAAAGGGGTTTCATCAAAGGTGAGGTCCTTTATCTGGAAATCCTTGTCAGCCAGGGGAAGATGGTCTAAATCTCTGTGGGGAGTGGTAATTGGCCTGGCATCCAAAGCAACTGGAACATCCATCCTTGGTTCTTGTGGATTCAAGGACGAGGGTAGGGAATTTCAGGGAATTTTTGAAGAATGGGGTCGTTTCAGGGAGTTTCTAGACTGTAGAACGGCTTGCTATCACTAAATTTACTTGATTTTCACAGCAATTTAGTCCAGGTTGAATATGAAAATAGGGTTTTCTCAGTAAAACGGGTAAATACCTGGTTAAGGTTGCATGAAGGGACAAATGGCTCTGGTGCACTATTTGCATGGAGTGCACGGGTCTGCAATGGAAATCTGGAATTCAGCAGCTTCTGAAAGTTGACGGTTGGAAGCAGGGTGACGGCTCGAATGTACTCTGAGTGTGCATGGAGAACAGAAGTTTCTTTTCTCGGTAGGACAAAATAATGAGTATTTTTGTTTTTATTTGGCAAAGTCAATGTTTTGGCAGGTATGATGAAAATGACAGTTGGCGCCAGTTAACGGATGGGACATTTTGTCATTTAGCGAAGGTGGTAAGCAGGGGTGGTAAGTGGATTCTATCGCACCGCTTATGAGGGTGTAGTGGTATTGGGAGAGGTCCGCCCAATGCCATTCATCGGGTGACACGTAGCGGCGGGGGAATAGTGAAACTGCTCGTATCGGGCGGGTAAAGTTCGACATCAGGGGCCGCCCGATATGAGCGTCGGCCATTAGATCTGAAGGTGTCAAATCATACAGTGGTTGGGGAAGGGACTTGATCGGGATTTAATGGAGGGGCTTGAAGAAGTAGTATTTGAGGATTAGGGAGATTAATGACATCGAGAGTGAAGCGATTGGAGGAAGGTTCTTAATTAATCACAGGTTGATTAACTAATTCCTTTTTATGCAATGGAGGGTTATATGTATTAATTTGATCGCAGATAGATTAATCAATCTATCGAATTATTCCTTTATTTATGGTTTATATTTCAAACCAGGGAAGGATATTAGAATAAGGGTTTTTAATAATACATAGGGGATGGAGTGTATTTTGCGGGAGCTAACTATAGTAAATTATGTTAATATAAAATAGGTGTGGACATGAGAATACGCTAAGTAAAATGTTTCGAAATATATTACATTTTCGCATTTAAACATTTGTAACTTAGGCTTAGATGCATGTTGTGGGTTTTTGTGGGAAAAAGGGGGGTTTTATATAAGGTTAATTACTTTCCCTAGGCAAATAATGATTTCACCTTAGGAAAAGGGATTTTTAAAATGAAATGGATGAATTATGGAGGAATGAATGTTGATGAGTTAGCACTTGGAACCTGTAAATCATTGGGTCGAGGGTCCAATCCCTCCAAAAGTTAGAGAAATGCTCTGAGCCCCTTTGGTTTAAGGTTTTTGGTGCTTTGATTGTTATTTGTGGGAAATTAGTGACATTAGGGGTAAAAGCAGATGAGGGAATTAATAACTTGACTTTGTAAATGTTTCTGTTATCCATGTTTTCAAAGTAATATGATGATGAAAGTAAATGATATGAGCTTCAACTAATCATTCATCATACACCATTCTGCAACCATCCATCTACTTACCCACCTACACATCCTACCATTTTTTCTACTCTTTATTAGGGTGCACTTAAACTGGAAAACCCTTATGAAACTTTTCTTTTCTTTTACAATGGAAATCTATCTAAGTCTATCCTTATTACATCCAAGGGCTTAGATTAAACTGTTGAGCTCCTTTATTTACTCTACCTATCTACTTATCTGCCAAGATTAAACAGTTTGGTCAGATTTTATTCTCTATCTCTAAGCATGAAATTGAAAACATGGAATAACCAAGATTAAATTGTTTGGTTACCATGGATTGTGGCATAACAACACTTTGCACACAATCATTTTTGTACAAAAAGTAAAATAGTAGTGGCATTTGGACTTGCACACTTTCATGGTCTTTTTCTTTGGGGGTTCATATTTTTCATCTTTTTTGACCTTTTCTTTATTTCTTTTTTTGTCCTTTGATCTTTCTTTTAGGACATACCCTCTTTACATTTTTTAATTTTTTTGATTTTTTACAAATATGGAAAACATTTGCAGAAAGCAAAGGTATGTACATATTTCAGAGATAAACTAAGTCAATCATAAATTATGACACCTATTGGTATAGGAACATAACAGTGGCTCCACTTGGGGATGGCTTTCCCTGGTGGAAAGTCAAGAAATGTAGACCAATGGCCTTCTGAGAGACTGTGTTTTCACTCTGCAATTTCCTTTGATTATGCTGCTTTGTTGATATCTATGACAGTGACAATTTTGAAGCTTAGGGCCTTCTCTTTGTTAGGATATTCCGACACATAGGATATAGTTAAGTTCAACTTGGTCTAGTTTAGAGTTAGGTATAGAGTTAGGTAAAGTGTGTTTCTTTACCGTTGTACATATTGTAACTTACAATCCGACGGTCACGATATGTAGTGATCCGACGGTTCACTCTCACCTCGGTATTATCGACACTTGATCCGTGGCTTGACACCCAATTGGTCCATGAGTTCTATTTAAAGCGCATGGAGGGTCATTGTTCGGGTAATCCGTGCATGAGAGAAGCTTATGTAAATTTTCATTCTTTGATTAATAAATTGTCTGTACCCACGTTGGGACAGGCCGTGGACTGTTTCCCTCCTTGCACTCTGAGGGTTTTAACCACGTCAAAAATACTGGTGTATTGATTTGAGATCTGGTTGTGAGCGGTGTCTTTTTGGTATTCTTTCTGAGGAACTTACCCTGTAAATTCCTACATGGTATCAGAGCTATTTGAGGGCCGCGTCCGTTGGTGATCCAAATCTGAAGCCGGTAGAACTGCATGCGGCTGTCGTTTCCTAGATCTGCTGTTTCTGACTGCTTTCGGGCCGAGAGGACTGCTCTGTTGCGTTCGGAGCATCTGTTTCAGTGAGGAACCCCTTTCGTTTCACGCGAAAAGGTTTCCGGTAGCCCTAGCTGCGTCATTTTTCAGATCGGGAGGTATACAGTGTTTTTTTTTGCAGTTTACTGTCATTTTCTCTCTGCTTGTTTCGGTTTCGGTTTCGGTTTATTTAGCCTTTTTTTTTTCCCGGATCTATACCTTTCATTTTTGCGTATGCTCTTTGCCCTGCGACTCTGTGCGATCTGGGCAAATCAGAAACAGAAAGAAAGATTTTTTCTCATGCGTATGCTCTTTTCCCTGCACCTTAGTGTGATCTTGGAAAATCAGAAACATTGAGAAAAATATTTAGTTTTTCGGTTAAAAGCTAACTTTGAGATTTTTTTTAAAAAAATTCTAGTTTTTTGGCTAAAGCTAACTTTGAGCCGTAAGGTTCGTTTTTCTTTGCATATTCGTGTTGGGTTTTGTGTTTTGTGTTTTGTAGGGAAAAGAGCCTTCCCAAGGCAAGCACGCAAATCGAGGCCCCCCCCCCCCCCCCCCTCTCTCTCTCTCTCTCTCTCTCTCTCTCAAATATTTTGTATAGATCAATTGGTTCAAAGACTTTTTAAGAGAGTAGAGGTCTTGGGTTCAAGTCTCCATTTTGTGGGGGCGGATTTTTTTCATTCCCGCACATTCGCGCACTTTGCCGGCAACGTCAACAATTTTTTTTCAAAAAGCCATAACTTCTTCATCCGGAAGCCTTTTTCAGAGCCGTTTTTTTTAAAACCGCCTATTTTTTCGAGATCTATCCATTGGACCACTTACTTTCAGCATCTTCAGCTTCAGTTTTTTTTTCAAAAAATGGAAAGTCCATGCCAAGTCATTCTTGACAGCACTAACTACTTCCAATGGGTAGCCTACATGGGAGATTTACTTAGAAGTAAAGGTCTCTTCAGAATAGCCACAGACCAAGAGAAGAAACCCAAAGATGAAGACAAGGCCGAAAAATGGGAAAATAGACAAGATCAAGCACGTGGTTTGATAGGAATGTCTGTTTCTCCTGATCTTAGATTCCACATTGCAGAAATTGAAACTCCTCATGAAGCATTAGAAAAACTTGCTAAAGTTTTTGGGATTAAAAATGAAATTAGAGCCCATCAACTTGAGAATGAGTTGCTTACTTTGGATCCTAATAATTTTTCTTGCATTGAAGATTTCTTGTCCAAATTCAAGACCCTTAGATATCTCTTGGAAGGTGTTAAAGTTAAGAAAGAAGATGGTAACCTTATTTATTCCATCCTTACTAAGTTGGGACCAGCCTACTCTGTATTTGTTTCCACTTTCCATTCTACAAGGGAGGCTTTCATTTGTCAAGGCAAAGACTACAAACCCCCTTCCTTTGACTCCTTTTGTGATTCCTTAATAAGAGAACAAGAAAAACTCTTACACCTTGGTCTTCTTAATCTTGGAAACTCTTCCTCGAAAGCGTTAGCCGCCCAGCAGCAACCAAATTCAAAGAATCCTAAGAAGTCTTATCCTCAAAGGAATGGTCTTAAACCAACTCAGCCTCAAGATGAAAGATCATTTCAGCAAAATGACAAGACCAATAAAAACAAATGGAAGAGGACTGACAGACATTGTAACTTTTGTAATCGAGATGGCCACTTAGAATCTAAATGCTTTAAGAAGATGGAAGCCTTGGAAGCCGCAATGAAGAAACATAACATCCATCTGGAGCCTACTTCAACTTCAACTTCCGGAACGGCACTTTCTGCATGTCATCGTCAATCATCTCAGTCTGGTTATGCATTAAATGTATCTTCTTCTTCTTCTCATTCTCATGAGTGGCTCATTGATTCTGGAGCCTCTTGTCACATGGCCAAAAACCAAGCCATGTTTTCTTCTTTAAATGATTGTAACACCAAAAATATATATGTTGGTGATGATAGATCTCTTAATGTTGTAGGGACTGGAACTGTTCATCTAGACAATGGTCAGTTCAATGATGTATTATGTGTTCCAAACTTATCCTGCAACCTTCTATCTGTCTATCAGATAACTCATTCAGGTGAAGGTAAAATTGTTGAATTTTCACCTCATGATGTTGTAATCAAGGATCTAAAAGATCCTAAACAGATTCTAGCTACTGGTCTTGCTGATGATTCCAAAAGGTTGTATAAGTTTCACAACTTTGGGTCATCCCATCTTCCCTCAGTGTTTGTTGCTCATAATGATGAAGTGAGCAAACTTTGGCATGAGCGGTTTGGTCACTTAAACTATCGCTCCCTTCAGCATCTATGTAAAGAAAATATGGTGACAGGTCTTCCTATGGTATCTTGCAAAGATGGTGTTTGTTCCGGATGTGTACTCGGAAAACATCATCGGGACAGTTTTGACAAACGTGCCTCTTGGCACGCCTCAGCCCCTTTACAGCTTGTGCACAGTGATTTATGTGGTCCTCTTCCTGTTGCTTCATTCTCTGGCTGCAAGTACTTCTTAACTTTCATTGATGATTTCTCTAGACGCACTTGGGTATACTTCTTAAAACTCAAGAGCGAAGTATTTAGCACTTTTTTGGCCTTCAAAGCATTTGTTGAAAAACAATCTGGACATCAAATTCTTAAGCTAAGAACTGATAATGGTGGAGAATATGTTAAAAACGCATTCATCAACTTTTGCACCGAAAATGGAATTCAAATGCAACATACTGTTCCATACACTCCACAACAAAATGGTGTAGCTGAAAGGAAAAATCGCACCTTAAAGGAAATGGCTAATTGTATGCTGCAATCTAAAGGACTCAGTCTTAGTTTTTGGGCCGAAGCAATTAATTGTGCAAATTATATAATCAATCGCACTCCTACTAAGGTTCTAGAGAATATCACTCCAGAAGAAGCTTGGAGTTCCATTAAACCAGATGTAAGTCACTTTCGTGTGTTTGGAAGTGAAGCATGGGCCCATATTCCAGATGAAAAGCATAAAGCTTTAGAACCTAAGAGTGAGAAATGTACTTTTGTTGGATATTCTGAAGATGTAAAAGGTTATAGACTTATTCCATTTAAGTCCAAAAATTTTATCATTAGAAGAGATGTAAAATTTGATGAAAATAAATCGGCCTGCGAGCCTAGTCCGGCGGATGTGCCACCTCTTCCTATCTCTTCTATCTTTGAAAACATTTCTTCTTCTGATGATGAAAGCGAGGATGATAATCCTCCCCCACCTTCTCAGGATCCTCAACTTCCAAGATGGGTCCGTGCTACTCGGGATGCAGCAGGTGATCTTGCCGGTGATCCTACAGATCAGCGACGTACCCGTTCTCAGTTTGAAAGAGCCTCTTCTTTACTGGCTCAAGCTCCAGTAAATCATGATCCTGACACTTTTGCAGAAGCTTCAGGCCATCCACATTGGGAAGCAGCTATGAATGAAGAATATCATTCATTGATGACAAATGATACATGGGATCTTGTTCCTCTACCAAAGGGACGCAAACTTGTTAGATGCAAATGGGTTTACAGAACCAAGTATGGACCAGATGGGAAAGTTGATAAACATAAGGCTCGTCTAGTTGCTAAGGGCTTTTCACAGGTTGAAGGCATTGACTACACTGAAACCTTCGCCCATGTTGCCAAAATGAACTCTATCCGCCTTGTTCTTTCCCTTGCTGCCTCTTTAAAATGGGAAGTCCATCAGATGGATGTTAAATCTGCCTTCTTGCATGGGGACTTGCAGGAAGAAATCTATATGGAACAACCCATTGGCTTCATACAAACAGACTCCAGCCTTGTGTGTCGACTTAAGAAATCCCTTTATGGTCTCAAGCAAGCTCCTCGGGCTTGGTATGCCAAAATGGATAGCTTTCTTTTAGAATCTGGCTTTTCTAGGTGTCATTCTGACAATACTGTCTACACCAAGAAAGTGGGTGACTCTCTTATCATCCTTGTTCTTTATGTTGATGATCTTATCCTTACTGGCAGTGATCCCAACCTTATAAACCATGTGAAGTCTATCCTTAAAAAGAAATTTGAAATGACAGACTTAGGACACTTACACTATTTTCTCGGTCTTCAAGTCTTGCAATCCAAGGAAGGTATTTCCCTTTCCCAGTCCAAGTATGCTTGTGATATTCTTCGTCATTTTCACATGGAAGACTGTAAGCCAGCCCCTTCTCCCTTTCAGTCTGGAGTCAAACTTTCACTCTCTTGTACTTCTCCTGAAGTTGACGCTACCTTATACCGTCAACTTGTAGGAAAACTCTTGTACTTAACCCATACTCGTCCTGATCTTTCCTTTGCTGTTGGCCTTGTTGCTCGTTTTATGCAAAACCCCCGTGAAAGTCATTGGAAAGCAGCCAAAAGAATACTTCGTTATGTTCGAGGTACAGTACAGTTTGGGATTCATTACAGTGCCAAAGCAGCTCCTCTGTTAGTTGGTTTCACTGATTCTGATTGGGCTGGTGACCCTGATGATCGGAAGTCTACTGCCAGTTATGTCTTCACTCTTGGTTCAGGACCAATTACATGGGCTTGTAAGAAACAGGCTGCCATTTCTCTTTCGTCAGCAGAAGCAGAGTATCGTGGTGCCGTGGAAGCTAGTAAGGAAGCCTTGTGGCTTCGTCAGATCCTATCAGAGTTTGGCTTTGAGCAGCAGCATCCAACCACACTTTGGTGTGATAATCAAAGTGCCATTCAGCTATGCAAAGATCCAGTTCAGCATCAGCGCAGCAAACACATCGAACTACACATGCACTTCATCAGAAAGCTCATTCATGACCATGTTCTTGAAGTGCAATATTGTCCAACAGATGATCAGGTTGCAGACATCTTCACAAAGGCTCTCACAGAGGCGAAGTTCACTAAACTTCGATATATGCTTGGAGTTCAGGAAGTTGTCGCTAAGGGGGGATAGGCTCTAGTGCCTCCTTCCTTCTCCTATTGTGTCATATTTGTAAATCCTTCAATCCTATCCCAAGTTGTTCTTAAGGGGGGATGTTAGGATATTCCGACACATAGGATATAGTTAAGTTCAACTTGGTCTAGTTTAGAGTTAGGTATAGAGTTAGGTAAAGTGTGTTTCTTTACCGTTGTACATATTGTAACTTACAATCCGACGGTCACGATATGTAGTGATCCGACGGTTCACTCTCACCTCGGTATTATCGACACTTGATCCGTGGCTTGACACCCGATTGGTCCATGAGTTCTATTTAAAGCGCATGGAGGGTCATTGTTCGGGTAATCCGTGCATGAGAGAAGCTTATGTAAATTTTCATTCTTTGATTAATAAATTGTCTGTACCCACGTTGGGACAGGCCGTGGACTGTTTCCCTCCTTGCACTCTGAGGGTTTTAACCACGTCAAAAATACTGGTGTATTGATTTGAGATCTGGTTGTGAGCGGTGTCTTTTTGGTATTCTTTCTGAGGAACTTACCCTGTAAATTCCTACACTCTTCAGGTTTCAACTCCAAAACTTTACCATCCAATCCACTCTAAACATTATGAAGGATATAATATGTACAATTGAAACTGATAAAATTAGTAACTTGGATCAATATAGTGCTTCAACATTCGACCATTTACTGGTCCTCCTTCTACCTCTGCACCATTCAATTCTTTAAGAAAGTAAGCATTATTACCCCTGAAAGCATATATAATGTATGGACCTTTCCACAGGAAGTCAAACTTTCCATGCTTCCCTTTATCTTCCCTTCTGGAGTCCCACTTCAAAACTTTATCACCAAGATAGAAGTCTTCTGCCTTGGTTCTTTTATCAAAAACTTTCTTGAGTTTCTCCTGAAGTACTTGGGCTCTGATGTATACTTCCTCCCTGGTTTGCTGCAAATGAATGGTCTGATTGATTCTCCTCTGAATATCATTTGGCTCAACTTGGGATTCCTAGAGTAGTTTCATTACTAGAATTCCTAATGATGAAGGGAAAACTGCTTCCATCCCATAGACTAACTGATAGGGACTAGTCCCAATAGATTTCTTAGTTGTAATCCTGTTTGCCCACAAAGCATTGATCAATTTTTTGTTCCATGTTTTCTTATTGTCTTCCAACAATTTTTTAATTATATTCATTAAGCTTTTATTGGAGGATTCTACAAGTCCATTTCTTTGGGGATAGTAGGCTGCAGAGTGACCAAGGGTTATATGGTATTTATGGCAGAAATCAATCATCCTTTTTGATTTAAATGCTACAGCATTGTCTGTGATAATTTTGTCTAGACAGCCAAATCTAGACAAAATATTGGCCTCTAGAAAACCTATGATGACAGTATCTGTGGCTTGTATGGAGGGAATAGCTTCTATCCACTTTGTAAAGTAATCTGTGGCAATCATTATCCATCTATGCTGAGTAGAATAAGGGGGGTGAATTTCGCCAATGAAGTCTAGACCCCATTGTTGAAATGGTTTCTCAGTAGAAATGGGTTTCAAAGGTAAAGGCAGAAGCTTTCTTTTTCCTTCAAATATTTGACACTTGTGGCAGGACGTTACAAACTTTTTCACATCAGAAAACAAGGTTGGCCAATAGAATCCTGCTCTTAGGATTTTATCAGCTGTCGTCTTCCAGTAGAGGTGCCCTCCGCAATCACCTGCATGAAATTCTTGGAGTACTTTGTCAGATTCTTCCTTTAATAAGCAATTTAACAGAATGCCTTCATGATTTTTCCAAAATAAAGTATTATCCATTATGCAGAATTTCAAAGATTTCATTTTCAAGAACCTACTTTTAGTTCTAGACAACCCTGGAGGAGCTTGTAAATTTTGTAGAATGTATATTATGTCAGCATACCAGGGTGAGTCTAAAAAGGCTTGGTTGATCTGTGGAGTCACCATCTCCTCTTCATTGTCCAGTTCTGCTATAAAATTTATGCCTAGGGCTTGACAATTGGTTTCAGCCATAAGTTTAGCCAGCCCTTGGCCTTTGATTAACTTTGTAGGTTTAATCTCTATGTCATACTCTAATATGGTAGCTATCCACTTTCCTCTTTTGCCATCAACTCCATTCTATGTTAGAATGTCTTTGACTACAGCATTAGGAACATAAGCTACAATGTGAGAATAGAAGATATAGACTCTGAAATCTTTGATGGCTTGTATCAAAGCAAAAGCCTGTTTTACCATTAGCAGAAAAAACAGATGAAGTGATCAAAGCCATGGAACAGATGAGTATCCAGGCTACAGAATTAAAAAAGCTCAAAGAAAAAATATCAAGTATGGAAACAAATTATGAACTGGCACAAATTCAAAACAAAGAAGAAGAAAGGAAGAACAAAAGAATGGAGGAGAGAATCAGAGTCCTGGAAAAGGACTTAACACTAGAAAAACCATTGGGAGATATGAGAAATATATTGTGGGCCAATATCATTGATTCCATCAATGATATTTGGCCTTCTATCCAGATAATTTTTTAACAGACTAAGCTAGTCAAGATAGTTGTGGAAGCTATACAGAAGACCAAAGAAGAATTAGGAGATAAGCCTGAAGAGGCAAATCAGTTAATTGACTTCTTGAACAGCAGGAACAGGTACCAATTGGATGCATTAGAGATTGAAGATAGAACAACCACCATCCTTGAAATTAAGAAAGTTCTTACTAAGAGGAACTTGATGCTCAACTTGGAGAAAAGGTGTCAAAGTATTCAAGCAGATATAGATGACTTCATGTTGAAGTATGGCATCTTGAGAGAGAAAGGTCTTCCAAGCCCACTGGTCATAAATGACAAGTTGATGACACATGATGACTACATCGAGAGACTAAACAAACAGGCCAGGAGCCAAGCCAACTCTTCAGCAGTAAAAGCACTACCTACAGGAAAGGTGCTTTATGATGGCTTGGAAAACCTATTTTACATAGAACATGAAGTGAAACACCTTTTCACCAACAGGCCCAATTTTGTTAAGTATACAGAAGCTGATGAAGTGTACAGGAAAATGATCAGAATGAAAATACCGAATGATGAATGGTGGACCAGTATGACCGATATACTATAAAGTTACTATAGTAAATCCATGGAGTAAAAATATTTACTACGGTAAAGTCTGGTAAATACAGGTAAAGAGTATCAGTAGGTGAAGATAAGAGTGAAGTCCAACACAGAATTACCAAGACAACTGCATGAGACAAATTCGAGTTCCAGCATCCAACACATTCACAAATAGAGGGACAGCAAACAATTTGTTTTCCATCTGTCTCTACCTTCTTGGGGAAAATAACTTTTGTTTCCTATAATAAATCTCGTATAGTTATGAGATATTTTGTAATATTTTTTGTATAAATACTTCAAAAATTTAAGTAATTAGGGTGGATTAAAAAGCATTTCTATAGACTTTTGTTTTGAGCTAAAGGAGCTACTGTAATCAAGGCTAGACTGGTTTACTAGATTGAATAAAGCTGAGGACATTTCACTCGATTCATGTGCACTGTGGGAAACAAATAAGTATCATTTCTCTAAGTTTGAATATTGTTTTCCTTCATGTTATGAAATATCATATGTGTTTTCTTATAAATTCTTAAAAGAAAACAAGGAAAAATACTATCAGAATTAGCTTAAATGCTCTTTGTTTTAACTGTTTGCTCATTTAATGTTTTCTACGAAATTTCTTAAGTTTGGGAATTCTTAGTTGCTCCCTTATTTCTGTAATTCATTCCCTTTATTGGCCCTTGGTATAGGATTCTTAATTGCCCTTGCTATTTGCCAATCCTCCTTTCTTCAACTTGATCCCTGCTAAGGATTCTTCATTGCCCTTGGCCCTGGTTAAGTCTTCCATTCATTGAAATCTTTAGATTTGTCCTTACTGTGCTATCTTGCCTTGTGAACTCTTACCTCGGTGATTAATCAAATCCTAATAAACCTTTCCTACTTGACTCCATAGCCCAATGGCCCGGATATCTGCTCTGCCCATCTGTTTCCTTTAATTCCACCAAACAAATCACAACAAATCCCTTGAGCATTAATAACTAGCCTAATATCATATCAAAACAACGCTAAATCATAAAGAGAGAGCCCTCTCTGAGTGTAGATTGGCTAGGATCTATACTTGAAAGATTGGTTTGTAGTTACCTTAGATCCTTTCCTTCTTTTAATAACTTCAAAGGAAAATCTGAGTGATAACAAAAGGCAAGAGGAAGCAAAGATCGAGTAGGGAAAGGCAGGATCAAGCAGCGACAACAGGCTTCATTACAGGTATCAACTTGCATGTGTATTTTACTTGCTAGATTTGGCATTCATGGGGTTGCATGTGTTTCTTTTCTACCATAGCATGGCATTTTCCAAGTTTGACAGTATTTTCAGCCTAGCCTTGCCATTTCCTAATAGCTTTGATGAGATGGGTTCTCTCATGTGTTTTGTGGGGGATGACAGGAATGGATTTGAAGCTAAGTGGGGTGGATCTCCGAATTGAAAAAAACATGGTGGTAGTGGTCCCTGAACCAGACTGAGGATACACAAAGCCACTGGCCTAGTAACCCCTGAACCAGACTGTGGGTTGTGGTAAAGCCAGATTTTGTGCCTCGGTGAGCCTATGAATCCTTGTCGGTGAATGGCGGGATATACGGTAAAGCCAAGAGGTGGAATTTCTCTCCGTTGGGCCTAGTGATTATGGGATGGAATGCACGGTAAACCCTGGAATGTATGTCTTGGTGTAGGGCCTAATGATCCCTAGATCAGACTACGGATGCACAGTAAAGCCTGAGAAACTATGAGGCACTCAAATTCCTCACAGTGTAGGTGGAGAACTCCGATGGCATCCAAATTTATTGGTGTTTTTGATGTGTTCTATGAGTCCCACATTCATGCTTGGAATATAGCACGTGGGTGACTGGCTGAAAAAAAAAACTTGGCTCATCCAATCTATGGTCGGGTAGAACGTGGTAGTCCCATCACCAATTGGTTCATTGCATTTGTTAATGAGAAATTCATTCCCTTGATTTTCATGTGCAAATGTACTGATATATATATGGATTTTGATGGCTCACATGTCCATTCTATTAATGTTCCTATTATGTTGGTTATATGTACATTTTATGGCAGCAGCTATGTTTGGCTCTCAATATGTTTTTACTTGTGTTTTAATCGATATTTTATTTATGACCCAATAAGTGATAAGGCAGCAAAAGACATGAGGAAACAATGGTTCATGGTGATTCTCAGATAAATATGAGATCCCTACACTTAATTATGTTTTTTACACCTGAAGGTTACATGTTGATGATATGTTTGATGAAATGCATGTCATGGCTAGTAGGGGTCTGGTTATGATTTTGTTCATATTATTTCTTTTGTATCCTTGTTACCTTGTATCCTTACCAATTCTAAATGATCATTCCATTCTAGGCAGTGTCCCAGGCTCTGGGCTGAAAAAGGTGGCTCAAATCCTGGAATGCTAGCATTAGTGCTGAGACTAACTCACCTGGGCAGTGTCTAGGAAGCCTTATAAAGCACCTGGGTAGTGTCTTGCAAGGATAATTTTAGGGGCGAATGTTCGCCCTTTGGCGAAATTAAGGGGTTTTGAATTTTTAGTGGACGAATATTTTGTATCATAGTACATTTTTACAAATCACCTCAAATAGCCCACCTTATTTTAAGGGAGAGGGTAAAAAAGGTAAATTTAGCCCTTGAAACTAGGACTTACAACCTTCCATTGGCCCATTTTCAAGAATAGGTTTTATTTAAGTGAATCCATTCGCCCATTTTCAAGAATATGTTTTATTTAAGTGAATCCTATAAGCCATTTAATACCATATTTATAAAAGAGGTATGGTGAATTAATAAAAATATAAATAAATGAGAGGTATGGTAAATAAATAAAACATTTTTTATATTTACTCCATAAGTCACCTTATATACATGTAAGGGTGTAAACAAATAAAAATATAAGTAAAGTGGAGGTATGGTAAATAAATAAAACGTCTTTTTATACTTACTCAAAAGGTATGGTAAATAAATAAAAATATAAATAAACTAGACGTATCGTAAATAAATAAAACCTCTTTTTATATTTAGTCCATAACCCTCATTCTATTTATGAAGGCTCAAGAAAGAGGTTTTATTTAAGTGAATCCTATGGGCCAAATACCATATTTGTAAAAGAGGTATGGTAAATTAATAAAAATATAAATAAACGAGAGGTATGGTAAACAAATAAAACATTTTTTTATATTTACTCCATAAGTCACCTTATATTTACGAACACTCAAAAAATGGGTTATATTTAGGTGAAACCTATGGCCAAAATACTATGGGACAAATACCATGGACTAGATTGTTATTAATACCATGCAAAAAACCATTATTAACCCTAATATTAGAATTAATAAAAATAAAAATGGCACATGGTATTGACCCATGGTATTCACCAAAATGGCACATGGTATTGACCCATGGTATTCACCTGGAATGTAGCCTATTTAAATGGGGGAATTAAACCAGCATGTAGCCTATGCTAAGATTTACTAGGACTTTACAAAGTTTTATTATTTAGTGAAAGACTCGACAAGGTCTTACAAGATTTTATAATTGAGTAAAATATTCTCCATTCCTGGTGAGAGATTCGCCAAAAAATTATATATACATATTATATTATTGATAAAATCGCCTTCCATTTTTCCTATATACCATGGAGATTCCCCCATTTATTATATTTATAAATTTAGGGGGGGTTCTTAAAATTTTCCCTGGTGTCTTGGGAGCATTAGTCCTAAAACTAACTCGCCTGGGCATTGTCTAGGGAGCGTTACCCTACCCTTAAGTCTCTCAAATAGTTGTAGGACCCAAGGACAGGTAGTCTGAGTGCCTGACTTGTCTTTTGAAGGTTATGTGGATGATGTTGGATGATTGTTTGTGATGTTCCATAGATTCAATTTCCTTAAAGTCACCAAGGAGGTTGAACTTATCATAGTGGCCTCTCATCATATGTTTACCCCTGTTGGTCAGTTGCTTGGGTAGATGTGGGGGAGGGTATTACAGAGTGGTATCAATGTAGAATTTCCCACTGTAGATCAACAGATTATGTAATATACTAAAGCAAAATACAAGATCTACTTCTACAACAAACTTGCAGAAGCTTAATCGATTATTAGCAAGATCAAATAGAACACATATAACTGAGAATGAGAAAGCAATCACACATGAACATAGAAGAATACTCTGGGGAAAGCCTCAGCTAAAAAGCACGATCTCTGTATTATCATACAAGTGGAAAATATGTTTAGATTACACAAAGCTTTAGCTCACAAGCTATCTAGCTCTCAGTACAATCGAACAATGTTGCTCATAGGCTAAATAGACATAACATATGCCTTTCCTCAGCCCTCCAAGCCTCCTATTTCCTTGCATAGTTTCTCCTGGGGTCCAATGCTACCACCTGTGTGAATTGGCCTCTCACACAACTCATCAAACTTAGAAATAACTGCGCAGTCCTGAAGGAGATAATTCCTTCTACATGGATGAGTTTCCTATATAGGAAAATTCCTCCAACTGATAGTACATTGTCACTTCCATTTATCTCAACTGGGTCTCTGACTAAACTAACATGCATGAGTTATTTATGAGAGAATATTCAGTTATCTGAAGTGCAGCAGTTACATGCATGCATGCATTAACTAACTGAACTCACAATCAGTTCCACAAACTGTTGGAACTAATCTAACTGGACTTAACTCAGATAACTGAGCTAACTAATTACAACTCATCCTGATCTCCTTAATCAAGGGATAACTTCCTCAATCAATGGAGAAATTGTTGCATGTCTTCACATAGACTTCATGTTTGATTTCCTACAACTAATTAACTCAAGATGAATTAATTAATTATTTTACAAATAGCTGCTAAGATCAAATTCGAATTTTAATTCTCAATTTTAGTTCAGGGATTAAATAAAATTGGAATCTATCCCGAAATGCTATTTATAGCAATGTTATTTTAGCATTTTTATTTTATCATTCCTTGTTACTATTTCCAACACTGGTACCTGAGATGCTATTTATAGCATTTCTATTTTTAGCATTTCTTGTTGCTATTTTCAACACTCCCTCTCAACAAGAAAGGCATTCAACTCGAACCCAATCCTAAACCTTTGGAATGTTCTGCATGAAACACTTCTCCCTAGTGTTGTTGCTCCAGCAACTCTAGAAACAAAAAAATATCGAACCTGAATCAGAAGGATCCCTCGGTCGACTGAAAACTCTGCACCTCTGTGCTCTTTAGTATCTGACTGCTCTAGCCTCTGTCACTTTGATCTCTAACTGCATCAATCACACTGATTCCTGCTGCTGCATCCATGCTGCTACTAGTCCAATCTCCCAGCACTGCATTCGCACTGCACCTCCTCTCATCATGTTGCATCGTGCTACCCACTACTGCACTACAACTCAGTTACTGGGAAGTAAGTAACTGATCTCCCAACTGACCTCCCTGTTGGGCTAGAAACATCCTCTGATGTTGAAGCTTCCTCTGCCACTCCATCTGCATCTGTCTCTACCCACTCATCTAGTCCCGCTACACCTCGTTGGGGCTCCCATAGCAAGGTCTAATCAAAGAGGTTGGGTACCTCAATGATCTTGCCCCTATTTCAGCCTTCTTGGGACTGTCACTCCACATCGCCCCACCTCCTACCTGGAGGTATGGATGCATGTGATCGCTCTGCCCACTTTGCTCGAAATTTCACCCTACTGGAGGTCTCTGCATGAGTGGATGCCTCCACTCGATCTCCTCTCAGCTTCTCTAGTTGTGGCTACTTCACAACCTCCTCAAGTTGCTTCACCAATTGTGGCTCCTCCACAATTGTCTGAGACTTCTTCTGGTGCTGCATGTTGAAAGGAAATGTACTCTCCCTTTTAACCACCAAGTCTCCATCAGTTTCCTTGCTCCTCAAGGCTTTGCATGCATCTTTAACCTCAAGAGCATACAAGTTCTTGACTCATGAACCAATCAGCTTCACCTGTCTCATGGTGATGTGTCTAAGGAAAACCTTTCCCTTATTGAAGACTACATCATAGCCTTTGTCTTCCAGCATCGCGATCGATACCAAGTTTTTCTTCAATCCTGGCACATACTTCACATTTGTCAAAGTAATGTGAGCTCCATGCTCCCTCTGAAAAGAAACTGTGCCCACACCTTAAACACTATACTTTTCATCATTACCCATCGTTATGAGTACCTTGAGGTCTTTCTCCTCCAAGGTACTAAACAGACTCTTATCGCCGGTCATGTGGAATGAGGCTCCATTGTCAAGAAACCAACCACAACCCATCATCAATGAAACCATGCATGCAATGAGGGTAAAATCCAATTCGAACTGAGAGGCCAATGCCTCACCTTCAGATCCTTCCTTGGATCCCATCTTGGATTTCTTCAATGGACAATTTGTTGCATAATGGCCCACCTCATGACAATGAAAGCATCGCACTTTCGATTTGTCAAACTTCTTCCCACCATGGGAAGAACTCGATTTGGGATGAGAATCCTTCTCCTTCCCTTTCTTTGCCTTACTCGCTAAGGCGCAATTTTCTTCATCCTCCTTGGATGAAGAACCATCTTTGGTGCTTCTTCTTATCTCCTCCTGCATCAGATCCGACCAAAGTCATTCCCAATCTGACAGTTTCTCTCTTCCATTTACCAAGTCTTGGTAGCTATGCCAGCTATTAGGAAGACCAAGCAGAGTAAGACTCACCATGTCATCATCGGCTGTCATGATCCCTACACTTCCAAGCTCATCCCTGCAGGTGGTGAGTTTGTTCAGATATGTAGAGATCGTGCCGCCCTTTTCACACTTGATTTTTCGAAGCTTGTCTTTCAGCGCTAGCTTCCTCTGATCGCTACTGTTATGATATAGATCTTTCAATGTTTTCCACATTGAAAATGGTGTCTCCTTCCCATAGAGACTCGAGACTATGTCGTCTCAAACTCCCTCCAGAAGGATTCTCCTCGCTCTAGCCACACATTTCTTCCATTCCGCCAATTCTATAGCATTAGCTGTTGCTATCTTGGGGGCTTCTTGATTAACGAAGTCCTTCAAACCATTGTCCTCTAATATTGCTTCCATGCAATCCTTCCAGGCTATATAATTCGAGCTACCATCAAGGGCATACTCGAGTCTTAAACCGTTGAACGCCATTGGTGAAATTGAGATGTGATAAGAACTCAATTTATATATTCAGGAACTTCAAACTTCAAACTTCTCCCTTCTTGTATATTGTTCTTCGCTTTGATCACCTTTGCTCTGATACCACGTAGAATTTCCCACTATAGATCAACAAATTATGCAATATACTAAAGCAAAATACAAGATCTACTTCTACAACAAACTTTCGGAAGCTTAATTGATTATGAGCAAGATCAAATAGAACACATATAACTAAGAATGAGAAAGCAATCACACATGACCACAGAAGAATACTCTATGGAAAGCCTCGGCTAAAAACCCCAATATTTTTATTATCATACAAGTGGAAAATATGTTCAGATTACACAAATCTTTAGCTCACAAGCTATCCAACTCTTAGTACAATCGAACAATGCTGCTCATAGACTGAATAGACACAACATATGCCTTTCCTTAGCCCTCCAAGCCTCCTATTTCCTTGTGCAGTTTCTCCTGGGTCCAATGCTGCCACCTATGTGAATTGGCCTCTCACACAACTCATCAAACTCAGAAATAACTGCGTAGTCCTGAAGGAGATAATTCCTTCTGCGTGGATGAGTTTCCTATATAGGAAAATTCCTCCAACTGATAGTACATTGTCCCTTCCTCTGATCTCAACTGGGTCTCTAACTGAACTAACATGCATGAGTTATTTATGAGAGAATATTCAGTTATCTGAAGTGCAATCATTACATGCATGCATGCATTGACTAACTGGACTCACAATCAGTTCCACAAACTGTTGGAACTAATCTAACTGGACTTAACTCAGATAATTGAGCTAACTAATTACAACTCAAAGTACAATTCACCTTGATCTCCTTAATCAAGGGATAACTTCCTCAATCAATGGAGAAACTGTTGCATGTCTTCACATAGACTTCATGTTTGATTTCCTACAACTAATTAACTCAAGATGAATTAATTAATTATTTTACAAACAACTACTAAGATCAAATTCGAATTTTAATTCTCGATTTTAGTTCAGGGAATAACTAAAATTGGAATCTATCTCGAAATGTTATTTATAGCAATGTTATTTTTAGCATTTCTATTTTATCATTCCTTGTTGCTATTTCCAACACTGGTACCTGAGATGCTATTTATAGCAATGATATTTATAGCATTTCTATTTTTAGCATTTCTTGTTGCTATTTTCAACAATCAGAGCATGGTTCAACTCTCAAACTAGATGGGTTGAATGTTTTAATCACGCATGCATGTCAGTTGCATGTGTGTCTTTTATACTTGCATTTCATGTGCTTGTTGCATTTGCTTGATGATTGATTATGGTTGTAGTATGGTTATCATGGAGAATTTGATATTGATTTTGTGGAATGCATCTTTCATGAGTATGTGACTGGTTGTATATGGTTATACATTACTTACATGTTGATTACACAATACCTACTTACATCCTTGTATGTTAGGTTACATTCTTGAATATTTGGTTTACATGTATTAGTCTTGTAGGTTGATTACAAGATTTGATCGCTTATGTTCGACTACATGTGTTTATGCATAAGTGTGGTTGATTTGGCATTGCTTGTGCACATTGTTGGTTGCATGTGGCAATGTGAACAATGGAGTAATGGTTGTTGTCATGTCTAAGGTCATGGTTTGTGTAGTTGATATGGTCATACATTGATGACTGGACTCTAGCTAGAATGGTGTATACATGGTTTTGCACTCATATATGTTATATGTATATATGCATTTGTTTTGCATGTATCATCTTAGTTATAGTTATGCATGAATAGTAGGTCAAAAATGCCTTGTGAAGTCATTGTATGCAATTTAGGTCATCATGATGCTATTGGTTGTTATGATGCTAATGAGCTAATTGAGATAGAGCAAGGGATGCAGATCATCATAATGAGGTTGCAACATTAGACTTTGGGATAAGAGTAGATCGTCATACAAGTAGTGTATGTTTGGCATGCAGGTATGTAAGTTAAGGATTTTTATATGCATTAGGGTTATATACATTAGGTTTATGAACGTGCATTTGATGTTATGGTTACATTCATGATAAATGTTAGATGATTAGTGTAGTTATATGAGCACATCAGATAGTCAAGAATGATAGTAGCATGTAGTTGTGTGCATTGCTATTGTTGTTTTATATTAGATAACCTGATGATTATGTTATATGTTGTTGATGAGTATGTTATATATTAACTTGTTAATTGTTATATGATAGTTAGCTTGATGATTCAGTTTTATGTTGTTGATGAGCATGATATATAGCTTATTGTTGTTATATGATTAACTTGATGATTAGAGTTATTTCATTGAGATATTGATGTTGTAATTTGTATTGGTCATAAGTGTGATGGTTATGTTCATTGCATTGAAGATCTTGATGTTATATGTATTCTGTAACCTGGTTTGACCTATGTAGATGGTTATGGTTGCAATATTTACGTATGAGCCAACATATTTTGATATGGTGTTGTACTAATCTAGACTGATCATACATATATGATTGTTATGCATGAACGAAAAATGCTTATGAGCTTATGATGTGAACATGTTAGTTAGATATTGTTATGGATATCACGATCTTATGAGTGATTAAGCTGATGTGTTATAAATGTATATCATGCTAACTAGAGTAATTGTGCATACAAGATAACCTCCCATGAGATACATTAAGGTATCAGTTGCTTATGTCATTTATTTGGTGCTTGACTGTTGATTATGTCATCTAGTTGATTTATTTAACATGGTATGAATGTTTGATGAATTGCATAATATGAGTATGTGTTCAAATGATCTTGTTTTAAGATGATTGTAATAAAATATATGTGTTGAGACAGTTGATATGTAATTGAGTATAGTAGGTGATAGTTGTAGTATTATGACTGATGACTATGAGTTGATTATGGATTATGACATGATTGTTAGTCTTGGTAACAGTTAATTTCAAATTAATAGATATGAGTGTATTGATATTTGGAACATGTGGTTGACATGTGTGATCAATTGCAAGATAACATGCTTGGTATTAGCATGAGAAGGTAGTAGTTGATGTGTCTATATAACTAATAGTTAGGTGATGTGACAGCACATAGTAAGCCTCAATTGCAGCAAGGAAAAGGTCAAAGAAAGGAATTGGGAAAGAATTCCTTTGCCCATGTTTGGAAACCCTAATTCCAAACGAATGAGTTCTTTGCCTACAGGAAGTCTTCTTAACCTTAATCTAGTCTGACATTATGTGGATACATGCTATATTCATCAAGATGTACTTGACAGGTATATTAGATAGTCTTTAGCTACAGGTGGATCTATTAAAGGATTGGAGTCCCTTGAGAGATGGTGTGGATGTGTTGAGTTGCAAGCCAGCAAGCTTGACACAACAAGATAAGGTAACTAGTGTATTTTTATGCTTATTTATACATTAACAATTATGTGTTAATGACAGCATAATGTAGGGAGTTGCATGGCAAGAGAGATTGCCATGAATTGTGAAGAAGGCTCACGTTGAGATTTCCCTTGGATGCACTGGGAACCATGGGGATCGAGTCATGGTGTTTGTTTTTAGCCTTGTGATTTTGGTCTTTTGCAATTGTTGTGCTTGATTTGCAAGTTTGATTATGTTTGGTGCATAGCTATGCCACTTTATTTTTGGAGTCATATTGTTATTAGATTTTACGGTCTTCTTCTTGTTTGTTTCTTGTCTTTCCTTTTTTATGTTTTGAGTCTTGGGAATTGGTTGGGAAAGAGGAAAGTTAATGTAGCTCGAGAAGAGCTATGTGGTACCCAACAGGTGATGCAAGATGTAGATGAAGCTCTGTGTATGAGTGAGTGCAGCAGAAGGTAAGACTATGACAGTTGTTTGGACTGGTTGGGTTCATTGTGGTAAATGGACCATGGCAGTCCAAACATGAGAAAGGTAACTAGAAAAGGTAGAGTAAATGGATTTGAGGCGTCAGATGCCTTAGCTATGTTGGGAACTATTTTTCTCAATGTTGTATATGAATAAAGGAAGTTCTATCAACCTTGACCTTGGTATTTAGTAATTATTCTATGATCATGATTGTGTTGATGTTTATACATGTAGGTGTTTATGTATGTCACATTTGACATGGTTGTCATGGACCATGATTACTTTATGCTAACATTTATTTATGTATGCATGTATGTATCCATGTATCTATGTTACTGCCTAACAAGTTTGTCAGGGATCATTCTTGTGGAGGAATGATTGCTTATGTAGGAGAACGACATGAAGAGGTTCATGATCTTATGAGGAATCAATTGGGAAGAGTAGTCATGATAAAGATACGAGGTTAGTATCATGTGGATATGATTTGGTATTGTATACTCGTATTATGCCTATGTTTATGTTATGACAGGTAATGTTGAAGGATACACCAGCGAAGTGAAAGCAGTGTGGTTTGTGGCATGCTAGGATAAGCATGGATGAGATATCGAAAGCAAGGTTTCTTGGTAAGGAGAGTGTGGTTTTGTATGTGTTGTACTATTGTTGTGCATATGTTGTATGTGTTGTACATGTTGCATCTATGATGTGTGCACTTGTGGTGTTGTGTATGCATAGCATGTGTACATGTTATTTATGCAATGTTATGTATAGGATGGTACAAATAGGGTTGTGCGAATATTTCATATGGGGTGTTGTATACATATTATATTGTCTTCATGATGTATATGTAGCGTGTGTGCATATGGTGCTTCGTGCATGTTGGATATGCAGTGTTGTTTACGGATGATGCTATGTACATGTTGGATATGCAGTGCTATGTACATGTGGTGTTGCATGCATGTTGTACATATGGTGTTGTGTGCATGATTGTATAAGCGGTCTTGTGAGCATGTGGTGTCATGTACATGTTGTACATAGGGTGCTATGAGCATGCGGTGTTGTGTACATGTCATGCATGTGATGCTATGTACATGTGGTGTCATGTACACATCATGCGTGTGGTATTGTATACATGTGGTATTGTGTACATGTACAGTGTTGTAGTGTACATGTGGCATTGTGTACACGTTGTGCAGGTGGCACCATGTACATGTGATGTTGTGCACATGTTGTGCAAGTGGTGCAGTGTACAAGTGGTATTGTGTACCTGTTGTACATATGGTACTGGTGCATGTGTGATATTGTGTGCATGTCATACATGTTGTGTTGAGGGCATGCGTATTATGCATGTGCATCATGTAGTCATGGTATTATGGCATGTGTACTTGTTGTGTTGTACTTTGTATAGGTACATGTATTGGGTGGTATTGCACATCGGGTATAGATGTTGCACTGCGTTGTACATTGGTTTTAGATGTATGAGTTGTACGTCATGTGTAGGTGCATGTATTACATGGTGTTGTGTGTTAGGTGTGGTTGTATGTGTGTGATGCACACTATGTGTATGTGCACATGGCTGAGGAGAAGGCACTGGGTGTTTTTCAGGTGTGGCAACCGATCCAATGTCTATACAAAAGAATAAAGGCAGAAGTAAGGACCGATGAAGGATAGGTATCGGTATTGTATTTCAGTTTTATTATGCATGTGACTTATGATTCTAGTATATGATGATTACATGTGAATTATGATTCTAGTTTATGATCTATGATTATGATTTATGATCTATGATTCTGGTTTATGATCTATGATTTTGGTTTATGATGGTTACATGTGATTTATGATTTTGATCTAGGATGGTTATGTTTTGAAATAACCTAATGAGATATTTTATACATGTTGATTTGGTAAAATATGCTAATTTTTACTTCTTGTGACAGGAAGCGAACAGGATTGCAAATGTAACTTATTGACGAGCTATCAATGAGGTATGATGTGAATTCATTTCAATTTATTTTAAATCTAATGGAAGTTATGTGCTTGGTACAGGAATGCATGAAATTATCGGTTGGGTGGTTGAAATTGACTGCAAGAATTAGCAGCAGCAACAAAGGAATTGAAACATGCAACAATATGTTGGTAAAGCACTTCAAGAGTAGGGCCATTGTGGGACACTGGTACCCAATAATGTCCATTGATTTCCATGAGCATGCTATGACCAGTATGATGTGTTGAGGTAGGTATATGCCTTGGTTTTTGTATCTTTTGATGCGAGGAAGCCTTGCCAAGGGATGGACTGCCCAAGATGGGGGTGCCAGTGGAACTTGGAAGGTGAGTGATTGCACAGAAGGGGTGATTGGATTCCTGAGGGACTGTGTAGCAGAGAAGGGAAGGTCACAGATGGATTTGTTTTGGTCATTAGCATTGCCATATGGAATCAAATGCACATTGGGAGTGTGCCCTAGAACAATGAGCCGGTAACTGTTCGCTCAGAGGAAAAGTGGTGTGGGATTATAGCGTTGGATATTGGATGTGAATTTAACTTTGCAATGGATTCTGGACTTCCTAGGAAGGAGGTGAATCTTGGTATTACTTTGAGGGTGGAGGTGTGAGCCTATGGATTCCCTTGTTGACTGATACAGGAATTGTATCCTTTATATGTTGGTTAAGAAAATGTGTATGTGTATATCATTGTAAATACCGTAATGAGCTATGTTATAAAGGTCCAGTATGCTGTATGGTTTTTATCTGGTCATGTTGTCATGATGTTTTTCTTTTGAGCAGGTCTTTCATTCTAAATACTGAAACTAGTTGTGTTATAAATCTCCATGGGCAGTATGTTTTGTTTTCAGCAGTCATGTTGGTTATAGGTGTCATTGAACACCGAGGATGGTGTTCCCCCAAGGGGGAGGATTCTGTAACAGCCCTGGTGAAAATTCCATATAAAAATATATAAATACCACAGATGATGGGACACATATTCCAAGCTGAATGGTGGGAAACACATCCTAGGGGGTGTTCATTTGGTTGTTTATGGCTAAGGAAATTGGCAAAGGCAATGGCTAAGGCATTAAAGAGGCAAAAAGGTATTTTGGCACATTTATTTATGAAAATAATGGAAATTAGGAGAAAAGGAAGGTGAAAGGTCACATGTTGCATGTGAGGAGGAAATTGAAGGAAAATAATGGAAAATGAAGAAAATAGAGGCCTCATTAATAAAAAGGCTTCTAAGGATCAATGAGAAAGACTTGGTCAATTTAGCTTTAGAGCTCTCTCATTATTCTCTCTCTCTCTCATACTCTTGGACACTTAGAGTTTTCTTGGAGCACTTTGGAATTAGAACAAGAAAGGCAAAGAAGGCAAGAGGAAGCAAAGATCAAGCAGGGAAAGGCAGGATCAAGCAGCTACAACAAGCTTCATTGCAGGGATCAACTTGCATGTGTATTTTCCTTGCTAGATTTGGCATGCACGGGGTTGCATGTGTTTATTTTATACCATGGCATGGGTTTTTCCATGTGTGACAGTTTTTTCAACCTAGCCTTGTCATTTCCTGATAGCTTTGATGAGATGGGTTCTCTCATGTGTTTTGTGCAGGATAGCCGGATTGGATTCGAAGCGGAGTGGGGTGGATCTCCGAATAGAAAAACACATGGTGGTAGTGGTCCCTGAACCAGACTGAGGATGCACGAAGCCACTGGCCTAGTAACCCCTGAACCAAACTGTGGGTTGCGGTAAAGCCAAATTGTGTGCCTCGATGGGCCTAGGAATCCTTGCCGATGAATGGAGGGATATACGGTAAAGCCAAGAGGTGGATTTTCTCTCCGTTGGGCCTAGTGATTCTGGGATGGAATGCACGGTAAAGCCTAGAGAGTATGTCTCGGTGTAGGGTCTAGTGATCCCTGGATCAGACTGCGGATGCATGGTAAAGCCTGAGAGACTAGGAGGCACTCAAATTCCTCACAATGTAGGCGGAGAACTCCGGTGGCATCCATATTGATTGGTGTTTTTGATGTGTTCTATGAGTCCCACATTCATGCTTGGAATATGGCACGGGGTGATTGGTTGAAGAGAAACTTGGCTCAGCCAATCTATGGTCAGGTGGAATGTGGTAGTCCCATCACCGGTTGGTTCATTGCATTTATTAATGAGAAATTCATTCCCTTGATTTTCATGTGCAAATGTACTGATATATATATATATATATATATATATATATATATATATATATATATATATATATCTATATATATATATATATATATATATATATATATATATATATATATATATATATATATATATATATATGGATTTTGATGGCTGATATGTCCATTGTATTTATGTTCCTATTATGTTGGTTATATGTACATTTTATGGTAGCAGCTATGTTTGGCTCTCAACATGTTTTTACTTGTGTTTGAATGGATATTGTATTTATGACCCAATAAGTGATAAGGCAGCAAAAGACATGAGGAAACAATGGTTCATGGTGATTCTCAGATAAGTATGAGATCCCTACACTTAATTATGTTGTTTACACCTGTAGGTTACATGTTGATGATATGTTTGACAAAATGCCTATCATGGCTAGTAGGGGTTTGGTTATGATTTTGTTCATATTATTGCTTTTGTATCCTTGTTTCCTTGTATCCTTACCAATTCTAAATGATCATTCCATTCTGGGCAGTGTCCTGGGCTCTGGGCCGAAAAAGGTGGCTCAAATCCCAAAATGCTAGCATTAGTGCTGAGACTAACTCGCCTGGGCAGTGTCTGGGAAGCATTATAAAGCACCTGGGCAGTGTCTGGGGAGCATTAGTCCTAAAACTAACTCGCTTGGGCAGTGTCTAGGGAGCGTTACCCTACCCTTAAGTCTCTCAAACAGTTGTAGGACCCAAGGATAGGCAGTCTGAGTGGCTGACTTGTCTTCTGAAGGTTATGTGGATGATGTTGGATGACTGTTTGTGATGTTCCGTCGATTCCATTTCCTTGAAGTCACCAAGGAGGTCGAATCTTATCATAATGACCTCTCGTGACATGTTTACCACGGCTGGCCAGTTGCTTGGGTAGATGTGGGAGGAGGGTGTTACAATCTGCATGTACAAATTGTGCTTTGACTAGTGAATTGGAATTTCTAGTCTAACCTATACCATATACTATGAGTATATCACCCTCAAAAACATTTGTTTGTGCTCTTGTGCATAATTGTATAATTGAACATGGGGTTGCACAGTATTTAGTCTATGCTTATGTAAAATCCAGTCATTTGGTTTTGATAAAATTGTAATTGATTTACAAGAACAATAGTTAACAGAGTTACAAATATTCAAGTTGGGAAAGTAATATTACCTTTTTGTATTTTGATCCTTTGTTGTTTATCCAGGGAGGATCTAGGAATCTGTATTGTTGTTTTGCATCTCGTTTTGAAGGAAGCCAATCACCTATTGTCAAGAGAAGCAAATTAATCAGTTGAAATCTAACATAACTATATAAAAAGTTATTTGTGCATATTGTTCATAAACTTATGAGTGCGTGAGTATGTTCAGTACCATAATATATACAAATTCTATCATGTAATACATGTTAGGATAATTCAAAGAGCACAATTTTTTTTAGCAATTTTCAATGTCATAAAATTTTCTTGACAGAGAACATGTGTTTTTTTTTTCCGAGGAAAAAATCAAAACTTTTTATTAAGTGACTATAAAAAGTTTTACAAGCAATAATGGTCTTAAGCCATAACAGGAGGCTCATTTGTTGCTGATCTGCGCAACAATTAAGAGCTGCTTCTACTGGTTTTGTACCTGTACAATCTTCCTCCCATTGGAGGCATATAAAAACTCATGATGACAACCGTAACAAACACAGCTGGGGTCTCCTTCAGCGGAAGGAAAACAACCCCATATAACAAAAAAAGTATGAGTTTATAAACCGGAAAGTAACCATAAAAATATGTATCAAAAAATTGTTTGTTGTGGTTATAAACCTGATAGAACTGAAAGGAAAACTGATGAATATATACACAGAAAAACCATATAAATCCGCGAAAACTGCTGTCAAAAAGAGGAAGATGTACTGTAATCAAAGTGACTGTAAATAAGGAGGCTGATTTGAGATGACTGTCTGTCCCTGTCTGCACTCTTCTACTGTCCAGCTGCCCATATCCTGTTGTAAGCCAGCCTTAGAAAGCTGGTCTGCTTCCTCATTCTTGTCCCTGTAAATATGGCAGATAGAGAGCTTATTAAAGGATGCCTTTAATAAAGAAATTTCTTCAACAAGAGTCATCAAAATCTGATTTTGACAAGATGCATTCCCATTGACTCAATTTATGACATTTAGTGAATCCCTGAATATCTGAATTGTGTTAATATTTCTGTGAAGAAGCCAGCATAAGAGGTAGCGCAGAGCAGATAATTCAGCATAGTTATTCGTGCCTGTACCCAGCCCAACAGAAGCTTTTAAAGAATGATTCGGATTGATATGTATGCACAGGCCAGCTCCAGCCCTATTGTTTTGGGATGCCCCATCAAAGAAACCACAAGGAATGCCTTCCTGTATGTTGATTTGTTTTTGATTTGGTTTAGGGGTTTTAACCTCAGGGGGCGGTAAGGCAGAGTATATAGCAGCTATATTAATAGCAATGACAGAAGGAGGGGTGTCCTTATCTTGGAAGAGACTTTTATTTCTGGCAAGCCATATACCCCAGCAGAAGATAAGAGGCAAATTTCTCAAGTTTCCCTCCGGATAGGCATGCCACCATTTCCTCCAGGCTGTCTCCAAGGGTTCATTCCCCCACTGAGCTTTTATCTTTAGCATGCCAGTGACCTCCTCCCATATCTTTCTTGAAACAGCACAAATTATGAAAAGATGACTAATGGTTTCTTCTTCAGACTTGCAAAGGGGGCATCTACCAGGCCCCACCAAGAACCTAGCTTGTAAGATTTCCCATGTTGGGACCTTCCTTTTTAAGATGCACCAGAGAAAAAGCCTGGCCTTAGCTGGGCTTTTGAGTTTCCAGATATTTTTGGCCCACCAATCCGGAACCCCCCATCCTTTCTTTCCCATTAAGAAAAGGTATCCATCTTTTGGGGAATATTCCCCTGATTTACTCTGTGCCCACATCAAACAATCAGGTTCATCTTTTATCCTGACATTTGAACGTTGTAATTCTTTGATGAAGCCCTCCCACTCAATCTTCCATCTGACATTTAGCCCCAAATCTACATCATCCTTCCAAGCCTGGCCCCATATAGTAGACTGCCCAACCTTCTCCACCTGATTTAAAGCTGTAATACCTTTACTATCCAAGTGTCTGAGAAGCCCTGGTGATAAGGCATAAGCTTCATTGCATCCGACCCATGGATCTCTGCCAATCCTTACCTGTCTTCCATCTCCAACTTTCCAAGCTAATCCTTGCTCGATCACTGAAAAGGCTTCCACCGTGGCTTTCCAGATGGCTGATATATTTTTTATCTTCTTATTTTGACTCCGAATCCAGTCTTCCATAGGGATAGGGTCGATGTATTTTCTTTTCACCACCCTTGTCCATAAATTTTCCATAGTTATTAGCCTCCATCCAGATTTCGCTGCTAATGAGAGGCAGAAATCAGGGAGTCTTTTAATGCCCCACCCTCCCCATTCTTTTGGTCTGGCCACTTTGTCCCATGCTACCCAGGGTAACACAGAGGACTCCTTTGATCCCGCCCATAAAAATCTGCAGCAAATTCTTCTGATTTTCTCCATTACGCCTTTGGGGATCCAAGTTAGAGCAGCCCAGTAAACCGGAATGGCTAACAGAACTGATTTAATAAGGGTCAGCCTACCAGCTCTGGATAGCCATCTGAAGCTCCAATGTGAGATTCTGGATTCAATCTTAGCGATGAGCCAATTCCAATCCTCTTTTTTGTAACCTGCTGGCTTTAACCAAAAGCCCAAGTATTTGAAGGGAGAATCCAGTGGCTGAATGGGGAAAGGGAATAGATTAGCCATTCTATTCCTTTCTCTTCTTTCTAAATCCGCCACACAAGCTTGGGATTTTCTTGTATTTATCTGCATTCCAGTTGCTTTAAGAAAAAGGTCAAAAATACATTTTAGCTCCTTTAGTTCATTATAGGAACCATTGGTGAAAATCAAAATGTCATCTACAAAAAGAAGGTGTGTGATGAAGAGATTAATTGCTACCTCGATACCCTTTACCTTATCTTCTCTTCTGGCTTTGTGAATCAATCTACTTAGCCCTTCTGCCACAAGAAGAAAGAGGAGAGGGGATAATGGACAACCTTGCCTGAGTCCTCTCTGGCTGTTGAAAAAAGAGGAAGCTGCACCATTGACCAGAACTGCAAAGCTGACATTTGTGATGCAACCCATGATCCAGCTAATAAAGGGATAGCTGAATCCCACTTGAGTTAGCAACATCCGCAAATAGAGCCAACTGATCCGATCATATGCTTTAGATAGGTCAATTTTGAGAACAGCCCCCTTCTTTTTCTTCAATCTGACACTATGAATGACCTCCTGGGCTACCCCAATAGCTTCATGAATTTGTCTTCCTTCCAGGAAACCGAATTGTTCCATTGATATATTTTGTGCTAGAATTGGGGCTAATCTGAGGGCAATAACCTTTGCAATAATCTTGTAGATGCAATTACACAAAGATATTGGTCTGAAGTCTTCAAAACTTTTCGGGTCATCCTTCTTAGGAATAAGAGCAATAAAAGTTGAGTTGAAAGGTCTATAGACTTCTCCTTTCTGTCTAGACTCTTCAACTACTTCAGTAATTTCAGATCCTATTTGGTCATAAAAATGGAGAAACAGTTCTATAGTCCAGCCATCTAGGCCTGGACTCTTATCCTTGCCCATAAGCTTCATAGCTGCTTCAACCTCTTCCTTTGAAACCGGGATTGAAAGATCTTCTGCTTCATCTTCCTCAATGAATCTAGGGAAGCTTTGCACAGTTCGAAAGACTTCTGCAATAGTAGCCTCCCCAGAGTCTGCAAAAATATTCTGGAAATGTCTTTTCCCTAACCCGGAAAGCTCTGGAAAGGAACTAATTTCCCTCCCTTCTTCATCTTTAAGGCGCCAAATAGTATTTGCAGCTTTCCTACCTTTTGCAAAGTTATGGAAAAACCTGGTGTTCTCATCCCCAGATTTTAACCAAATCGCCCTACTCTTGATTCTCCATTCTTCTTCCTTATCCAAGAGGATTTTATTTTGCTGCTTCTCCAAAAGAAGAATTCTGTCTTTTGAGGCCTGTGAAGAGTATCCATCTACCTCCACACTTTCCATCTGCTTCAGCTCCTCCCTAATTTTAACCAGCTCCTCATTTTGTTTCAGTTTTCTTTCCTTTGCCCAGGATATTGTGGCTTTCTTCAATCTTTTAAGGTTCTCCATAAACAAAAAACATTTATCCTCATCTGTATTGTGAACAGGGTGAATCCATGTTTCATTAAACAGATTGCAGAAAGAGAGATCCTGGAGCCAAGCTGGATTAAACTTAAAAGGGGCAGGAGGCTTGGGAGGAGGGAAAGAAAGATCTAGAAAAACAGGGAAATGATCTGAATTCCCTCTTTCCTCAACCCACTGTCTGAGCATGGGGGTTTTGGAAATCAAAGACTCAGCTACCAAAAAGCGGTCTAGTCTTTTGGCTATCCGATCTTCACCTACCCTTCGGTTCCTCCAAGTGGGCTTTAGTTTGATCGGTGAAGGATCTGTGAAGTTATTATCCAAGATGAGGTTAAAGAAAAAATCTGTTAGAGGATCTTCTCTAGCAGATGGTCCCCATGCTTCTGCTCTGCCTATGGAAAAGTTTAAATCACCTCCCACCACCATCAAAGGGGATTTCATTACTGATTTTGACATCAAATCTTCCCAAAAAGATTCCCTGCCCTGACATGGCCCATAGACATTTACTAAGGAGATAGGGAAAGTGAAATCTGGAGATAATACCTCCATGCCCATGACTTGTTTCATCCCCCATTGGTTTATGACCTTTACCCGTCCTTCTTTGAAACCAATAGCAATGCCCCCCGAGTGACCAGAGGAGTCTATAGCAGAAAAGATCCACCCAGGCAGAAGGGATTTAAGCATGGCTTCTATCTCACAAGCCCTCCCCAGGGTTTCTTGCAGAAAAATGACATCTAAATTTGAATTATTTATCCACTCTTTCAAGGCCAGTTTTTTAGGTTTGTTGGCCAAACCTCTGCAATTCCAAGATGTCAAGATCATTTTATAACACTCTCAGGGGGTTGGGCTGCTCTAAGAACCCCCGGGATAGAGTATTGTTTACCATCTGCAACATCCAGTTTAGCTTTAAGTTTTGCCTTGGACATATCCGACTTCCTACCTCTCTTATTTTTGGGGCAACTCTGAGAGGGGGTCAATCCCAATCCACCTAAAGTCCCCTGCTCACTGTGAATCCCTCCCAGAGATCTCAGGTTATAAGGACAATGGGAACGAGAAGCTGGATGTGGAAGAGGGGGCCACTGGTCTTCACAGTTTATATCCAGAGACGGTAATGCATCAGCAATAATGTCTACATTCAGGGGACTGGAAATATGTTCCATATTTTCAACAGTATTAATTTCTTGCCCATTACTATTAGGATATGTAACATGCGAAGGAAAAGAAACATGCTCAGGAGATTTTAGAGATGAGATAGGGATCCCTGAGCACATACCCTTTTCTTCGGCTTCTTGCGGGACTTGACATGCAGCATCCTCCTTGACGAGCTCTTCAGCGGCTGCCACTTCTTTATCAGGTTCCTCCACAGCAACCGCCGGATGATTGTCGTTTTCCTGAGCAACCTCTTGATTTGGTATAGCTTCATCCACAGGATCCTTGACAGTCTCCTCTGTCTCCATATCCTCTGTTCCTAGCGGCTCAGGTATTTCATGCTCCACGGATATCTGAACAGTATTTTGAGCATTTCCTCTGTTAGTTGTAGTCCTCCTGAAATGTCGCCTTCTTCTCAGCTGTGGGCAATCTTTTGCCAAATGCCCGTACTCGTGGCAGCAATGGCATCTGAACGGCAAGTATTCATAGTCTAAAGTCTGTTCAAACACGTATTCTTTGTACTGAAGATTTATTTTTTGTGCCAATCCTCTACTCGGGTTAAGGAGAGCCAAAATACGCGCCATCGTTCTATCCTTCGTCTCCAAAAAAGACATATCTGCCTCCAAATAAACCCCCAGCCTATTCCCAATTGATTTGAATACTTCTTCTGTCCACAGGAAGGATGGTAAGCCCGGAGCTCGCACCCACACAGGAAACTCGTCCGTTCTCTCCTTGAAAGCATCAAACATGGGGGTCCATTTCTTTAACAGTACAGGAATGTTTCCAATGTGCCAATTACGATGGAAAACCCATTCTGCCGCGTCTTTATCAACAAAACAGAGCTTAAACCACCCCTTCCCTAAAACTTGAGCTTCAAACTGTATAGGTCTGGCAGACACAAAACAAGACTCACCCCATACTTGAAGAAATTCAGAGGAGAATTTCTTACCTCTAGCTCTGCCGACCAAAGTACAATCTGCCACAGCTAGGGTTTCTTCGATTGACACCTCCATCCCCAGGACCAGATTGCCCTCAATCTCCTGAGATCCAATGGGTCTTTGCGGCTTCCTTTTTGCACCTTTGATTCTTAACTCTTGCACCGAAGATCCGAGACCCCTACGATCATCATTTCTTTCTGGGATAGTCTGCTCTATGCCCCCAATAGTTTCTATCTCCGGCTGTGTCGGGGACTGTCCCGCAATTCCTGCTTCAATATTCCCTGAAAGCAAAGGGCCCGTTGCCAGTCCATCAGAGGCTGCCCGTTCCCCAACTGGGTGTTCTCCGATACCATTTACAGTAGACCCATTTAGTGAAATGGATTCTCTTGGCAGAGAAACCCTTGAAAACGATGGAAGGCCCCCTGGGGTCCTTGACCTACAATAGCCAGCAGAAAGCCCTAAATTAGTTAAGTCTTCAAAACCCTTAGAGGGCGTAACTCGAACCGACGCTGCTTTACCCTTTGGATCTGAGGGCAACCCTTCCTCATCTGTCCCCCTGGATACTATATCGCTTCCCACCTGTTTGGAAACTGCCGTTATGAATCTATTGTGTGCCGCGCTGCCCGCTTCCTTGTCTTGTAGCCGAAACAATGGCGGTTCCTCCTGAGTTAATTCCTCCAACCTAGACAGTTCAAAGGCCCCAAAATAGTGTTCCACATTCTGGGCAGTGACATCCTTCCCCCACATAGAGAGGATGTCCTCCCATGCTGGGTCCAGGTCTACAAAGTCGTCGGGATTAACCATGGTTACACCCCGTTCCAAAGTATTTGCAATAGCCGATAGTCAACAGTGGTAAAACTTCACGGTTCTTGTGGAGAAAAAAACGGAAAAACAAAAGCGGATAACAAACTGTAATCTACTGTATTATGGTAAAACAAAAACCGACAAAAACCTGGCCCGGTCCAGGACTTCCACCTCCACCTGCCAGTCGCCTTTAACACCTGCGCCGGCAGCTGTTCAATGTCTCCTGACCCGTTCTACCTACCCCTGGCCCGAGCGTGGTTTCTTCTTGAGCTCTGGCTTCAAAACCCTAACCAGCGCCATCGCTCCAGTTTCCCTTTTTACGATTTTAGTGAACATGTGTTACATTCCCTTATTTCCTCTTTTTCTATGGCTCTTTCTGACAAGTTTTTCTTGAGGCCATTGTGAAACAATGGTTATTGGATGGTAATATCTGAGGGAGTAAAAATGTTAAATTCAAACAAAGAGCCATTTATTTCATAAGTTCTAAATCTTGAATAGCCTAAGAAAAGTATGCATTAGATTGATGTTGGAACAATTATTGCAAATGAAAGTGATGTGGTGACAGAGACATGTGAATTGTAGTTGTGGTGCATGGATTTCTATATTTGATTTTCTAGTAACTAGATGTTTGAATCTTCATAGGTTTATTTTCCAAATTCTTCTATGCATAAATGAAAAAGAAACTTGGGAAGTTGCTGAGATATTTCATGAATATAAATGAAATAACTTTGCAAATAGGTGCATATGTTTATGTTTGAAAATATGACATTTTCTATGAGGTTCGAACATTTGGTTTCATGTATGTGAACATTGGAAAAATGGGCTAAGTGAGCAGTAAATCTATGCAATGAAAATAGTGTGATGATATGTCCAACAGGCATCAAAGGCATGGAATGTAACTCTATTACCTTGGAAATTTGTCCAAAAGTGGTCAAGCATATAGCCATAATCAGTTTTTGGTTTTGTTGCATGGAAATTGAAGTTGTTGTTTTGCATAAATGGAAGTATTTTTTTTATTGATAGTTATTTGGAAACATGTCCAAGTTGAAATCACCAACAAGCACAATTGGATATTTGTTTGTTGCATGTTCTAAATGAACTCGATGAAATCAATGATTTCTTCAAATTTTGTATTTTGGAGTAATATAGACATTTGCAAGTGTGATGGATTTTTCTTCAAAGTGGAAAGTTACAATTGTTGATTCAATGTGGTTTGTTGTATAAGATAATTGACTATCAATTGTGATATTTTTTTATGTAGTATGTCTAAATCCCATGCAAATGCAATAGTTGTATATAGTCATATTTATTTGCAAACATTGGATTTGATGGAGGTGAATTTGTTTTTGTTTCCTGGAAACAAATGATGTTAATCTTCATCAGATCATAGTCAACAACAATATCCTCAAAATGCAATGAGAAGCTACGTGTGTTCAATGAGCATATTGTCAATAAGTCCTCTGTTTGAGTTGAATGCAAACTGTATTCGACTTGATAAGACACAGTGTCATTAAGTCTTTGTAGTTCTAAGGAAACTTTGTCATAGAGAGAGAAGTTTGTTGGCTACAATTTTTTTAGTAGATACAAAGATTTCATATCCTTGACACGAGAAATCCTAGTGTAAACAAGTCCATGTTGTTTAACTACTTTTGGGTCAAAATCCAATCTATCCATTGCCAAGCCTTGTGATCGATGTATCGTTCTTACACACACCAATTGAACATGGAATTGATGTCTTGTGAAACAAATTTTGTTGTTTGAATCATGATGCTTACAAACTCTTGTAATAGGTGTCAAATTAGGATTATTCCATCTTTGAACAAGTGGTCATTTTTTTTGTTGCATACTGCTAAATTTTGGATTCGAAAATTCAATCCAGAGGGCATATTCTTCAAGAGTTTTGGATGCCTTGAAAATGCCTTCAACACCATTAACCAAGCCATATTGTATGTCATAATTGTCGCCAATCAATTCAACAAGCATGTTTTATTTAAGTACAATGGCAGCTGGCAATTACATTTTCATGTTTCTATGCCAATTTGCACCTATTTCTTCGGTTCATTGATCATGGGCATTTAGTGTGATATTTTTGTATTGATGAGAGATAACATTTTTTCAATATGTTCTTGTAAATTTTTGTTAAGTGGAAGAGATATGGAAATTTTGGATAATTTGGTGGGCATCTATAACAATGTTTGTTCAAAAATGTAAGGTTTCCATCGATATGTGAGCAAGTTCCAAGTCTATTTAGGATGAAAAAAAATCTTTGTTTTCATGTCGCAATACTTATTTTAGCTCATAGTTTTTGACATTATCTTTCCATAAGATATAAATATCAATAGTTCCCTTAAGGATTGAGTGTTCAAATATCCAGCGGTCATGTACAAGTTGTGTTTGGCATAGGTCACCACAGAATATTATGTCAAGGTTTTCAAATGGTGAAGCTAGAGTGTGCATGATTTCACGAAGTCATTTGTCAATGTTGTATAGCAGCCGAGAGTTGATTAGTGGAGCTTCATTTGTGAGAAAAAGTATAAGTTATTCATACTCTTTGGTTAGTGTATCAAGTGTGTTAGAAGTCAATGGCATCATGTTGCATGTTGACATTGGTAAATTCAAAGTTGAGTGGACTATGACACCATTTGCAATGTATGCAACTTTTCCAGTAAATGAAACTATGAGGCCTTTTTTTTATGGGTCACTTTTCAAGTATTTGTTATAATATCGCATTAGTGCATGATAAAGTGCTTGTGTAGCCAATGTTTTCCCCACTCTTGCACCTACGATAATAAATAAATAAAATGAGGTAAGTGGATTGTTTTTTTTCCATAGTACTATTTGTTTTGTTATTAATTGTTGCTCTTTGTTTAGTTTTCTTCTAATTTCATGATATTTTATTATGTTCAAAACAAAGGGATGTTCAACGGATTCAATGGCCTTTGTATATCTAGTTTTCATTTTTCTAGATTTTATTTGTTCGAATAGGTCATGTTGAATATCATATTCTTCAATAGGACAAACACTTGTGTCACATTCTAATGGCAAATGAAGCACAGAAATTTCATTGTTTTTGTTTGCAATTGTAGTAGAAACAAGTTCAATGACACCCCATGATAAGATTGGATGGAAGAATTGTTTTTCAATAGAAAAAAAATTTGGGACAAGTATGTCTCAGTCCACATCTGATTAGACTTTTTAATATGTATTCATATTCTATATATGGCATATACAACATAAATTTTTATCCATAATGTTTTTTAGAATCCTTTTGTTCATTGTATCAAATGAAGCGTATGACACATGGACACTTTTTTTTGTTGGTTGTTGTTTTTGTGGTTGAATAGGAGGAAGCATATTCTGCTAAGAAAATGTTTTCAAGTTTAGTAGGGCATGTGACATATTTATCAATGATTTTCATGCACACTGTATTCAGAGTTAGCGAGTTCTTGTTGCAATAAAATAGGTATTTTTAGCACATATGTTTGTTTTTCAGCTAGGGCAATGTTAATGAAAATTGTTTTTTTGGATTATGAGTAAAGAGGCAATGAGAGAATAAAATGAATTTCTTATCGGCTTGACATATGTTGCATATTTAGCAACGCATTTCCAATTTTACGAATAGCTTCAACTTTGTTGTATTCATTGCATAAGCAATTTTCTCGGATTATTTTGAATGCATGTCATATTGGAATCCATCTTTGTCATATATGAGCTACAATATGTTTTTGCAACATATGCATCCAAAATAAATTGAGAATTTGTGTTTGTTTGACACAATGGCGAGATCTTTTTTGCAAATGCATTTATCCATACATCACAAGGATTTCTTTTGAGCAATACAATAGGTCAAGTGATACAAGAGTGAATGAGAAATATGTATTTTCATTTTCTAATTCCAAGATTAGCTAGGAAATTATCAAATGTTGTGATTTTTTAATAGGTTGTGTTGTAGAAGAAAATAACGTTTTTATTTTATTTCTTGATTTTCATTGTTTTTAGTGCACAAAGATTGCAAGATACAAGTTTCAAGAATTGGTGGGAAAAGAAAACCAAATCTACACGTGTAATGTCTATGCTTTTTACAAGTTTTAGTGTGATGTTGAATATGAATTTCAATTATCTCATTTGGTAACAATGTTGAATCACAAGTCAAATAGTGATCAATGAATGCAATGACATTGATATTAGGAGAGTGTTGGTATATTGGTGCATTTTTAATCCAAAGCAATCCATGATCATGTTTTGATCCTTTGCTTTGGAACTCTGTGATAAAAAATAAAAAATAAAAAATAAAAATTATTCTTGCACCTTTCTAAACAACTCATTTTTTTTTGTAATTAGAGTACACATTGATGTGATTCTATGTCTATAATATCGACTGCAAATCATTGGATGACATCTAATCAATGTGTCAATGGATTCTTCATAGGAGGTTTTCTTTTCATTGGTTGTAGAGTCAAAAAAATGTTCAATGCATTTGTCAATGGATTCCAAAGATTCTCAGCACTAGTGAAAGTGGCAAAAAAGAAATTGTTTGACCAAGTTGACATATCATTGCAAAGATGTATTTTTTATGGTTTCAAAGTAGTGAGGAGACGTGTGAATGCTTTTCAGACAACAATATGAAATTGGTGATTTTATTATTCTTCAACGAGTATTTTGATTTTTTACATCTTTAACGAGTAGTTTTTATCCTTTTAGCTCTCCTTTAAGAATTAAAATCCAGGTTGAGTTGGAAACTTGGTTTATCAAGATAGGGATTGCTTTGAAATGTATATTTTTAAAGTGGATCGAGAAGTCCACGGACATATGAAATAAGCTCCCATTATTTAATTTTTTTATAGGAGAAGCAATTAATGACCTCAATAGGTCGAATTGAGCCATAAAACAAGGTTGAGAAGTTAAGCTCTTTAGAAAACTTGTCTTGAAAAATTCCCAATGGATGGAATCCTTAGGAAGGCACAATTTGCACTATTCTTATATCAAGAGCATGGATTAAATGGGCCTTTGATAAACCATGCACAAGTGTTTCAGATTCTGGTTCTAAATCGCTATCTTCATTTGGTGATTCTAGTTGATCTATATTCGAAATATTACTCTTATGGTTTTTTTTTATCTTGGTCAAAGTGTTTTTGCTAGTAAATATTGAGTACTATGTGTTCATTTTTGTATAAATCCATGTTGCATAAGTCATGCAAAGCAGTAATCACTTTCTTTGATCGAATGTTTCCTTACAAATAAGCATTATCGTATTCCTTCTTTCTCTTTAGCATAATTGCAATCGTCATGCACTAATTGATATTTCTAGGTAGGGATGTGATCTAGATTTAAACAGGAATGCAACAAATTACAAATATAACCATAAATACAAAGATGTAGTAGAAATAACACTTCACTTCATTAATATCAAATACTGAAATATGCTTACAAACAGAATGGAAATAAGACTAGCTCGGGTGATGGCAGCTTATATCTAAGAAGAGATGTGGTGGCTACATGTCTCTGAACTGTGTTACAATGAGGTTCAAAGGCCTATTTACTTTTTAGAAACAATGGAAAACCCTAAACACACAAAAACCTAACCCTAGGAGATGAAGTGCCAAACTATGGGCCCCGTTTGGGTAAATTGGTACATCAACTTTCCAGGGTCGTAACTTTGGCATACGATCTTTGTTTGACACGCACAATACCTCGCTAGAAAGATCTATCTGAGGAATACAACTTTTGAGTGAAAAAATTCAATATATAACCCATGTTGCTCTTGGGTTTCCCAAAAAACGTCATTTAGGGCCTCAAAACGGCTCCGGAAGTTCAGGACCCGAAAGACTGCCAAAAATAGTAAATTGTGCTACAAATAAGGAAAATGAAAAACTGAAAGAAACAATAGTGGGGGTCCAAGTGGAATAGGTGGGTGACCACCAATATCCACCTGGATCATTCCTCCCCCCTTAGGAATCAATGGTCCCCATTGCGTTGAGTTCCTCCATGAGATGAGGAAACTTCTGCTGAACTTGGTCCCTGGCGAGCCACTTGCCCTAGTGAAGGAGTTCGCCTGCTTTGACAACTTGATATAGTTGGATCCTTTGTTATCAAGTGTTATTGATCTGCATGTCCATGATTTGATCAGTTGTGTCTTGTTCCATGTAATCCGGATTTAACTATATAGGTGTGAGTTGTTTTGTAATGTCTGATGTGTCTAGCAATGGAGGAAAGTATGGTTTAAGGCGATCCACATTGAACACTGGGTGCAGGCCAAGGAATGGAGGAATGTTGAGCTCAAACACATTGTCTCCCACAGCCTTGGTAATGGTATAAGGACCATATCGGAGTGGTCTGAGTTTCCAATAGGCTTCGGCAAGGCGTTCCTTTTGCAAATGCAACCAAACTTTGTCACCCACTTGAAACTTGTGTGGCACCCGATGTTGATCATGTCGTTGCTTGTACTTGGCATTTGATTTCTCTAGAATGTCATGGACTTACTGGTGGATATGTTGGATGTGCTCAATGAAGTTGCTAGCCTTATCGGTTTTGGACTGGATATGAGCCAAATCTTCCTGAGTAGTTGCAAATGGCATGGACACATCAATGGGAAATAGTGGCTGGAATCCCAAGCCCACCTGAAAAGGGTTGTGGCCAGTCAAGCTGTGGAGAGCCTAGTTATAGCTATCGTGAAGGTGAAAATTTGGAACTTGCTGACCCTCCAAGAGCATCTGGTATGTGTGGCTGAATTCTAGGTCGCTTTTGTAGAGAAGTGGCCAATTAGAAGTCTCATGCCCATAAGAGTTGAGCACGGTGGTTAACACCATGATCGGTGGTCGACTGAGGCAATATGGAACATTATTGTTGTTGTCCTTCTTATACTTGATATTCAAATGGAACTATTGCAGGTATGTGGACCACTTCTGATGGAAATCATTTGGAAACTTCCCTTGCATCTATATGAACTGGAGGGGTCGGTGGTCTATGTGGATGACCGTTTCCTTCCCCAAAATGTAATGCTTTCATTGTCGGAAGGCCTGCACAATGGAATACATTTATTTGTCATAAGTGGGATACTTCCGGACTGTGTATGAAAGTGTCTCATTGTGATATGCCACTATATGCCCCTGTTGAGTAAGGACTGCCCCAATAGCATAGTCAAAGGCATCTGTCTCGATCTCAAATGGTTGTTGCAAGTCTGGTAATGTGAGCACTACTGCAGAGTAGAGGCGATGTTTCAACTTTGTGAATGCCTTCTTTTGAGATTCAGACCAAAAGAAATTTGCTTTTACTCCTCCCTTGGTGACTTGACTCAAGGTCCAAGTGATATGAGAGAATCCCAACACGGACTTGCAGTAGAAATTGGCAAGACCCAGAAAGTTGCGGAGCTCTGTCAGAGTCGTTGAAGATGGCCAATCCAAAATGACTTGGATCTTGGCTGGATCCACATGCACCCCCCATTCATCAATAATGTATCCCAGATACTGAACCTAGGTCATGCCAAAAGTGCATTTCTCCAAATTGGCACATAACTTGTGTTGTCGCAGTGTTTGGAGAACCTGTCGGATGTGGTGGAGGTGCTCTTCCCAACTCTGGATGAAGATCAAGATGTCATCGAAGTATACCACTAAAAATTAGTTGGTGAATGGCTGCAAGATGTCATCCATCAGCCTCATGAAGGTTGCAGGAGCATTCGTCAACCCGAAAGGCATAACCAACCATTTGAAAAGGCCCTCCTTGGCTTTGAAGGCAGTCTTCCACACATCGGAGGGTTTGATTGGTACCTGGTGATATCTTGACTTCAAGTCGATCTTGCTGAAATATTTTCCCCCCTTCATTTGGTCCAGAAGGTCATCAATCTGTGAGATCTGGTACCTATTGCGGACAGTGATCTTGTTCAGTGCTTGATAGTCAATACAGAGTCTCCAGGTCCTATCCTTCTTCTGTACCAACACGATCGGGCTCCCACAGGGCGATGAACTCGGCCGGATGTGACCTTTCTGCAGCAGATCCTAAATTTGCCTCTTGATTTCATCATTCGCCATAACAGAGCGCCGATATATTGGTCCATTAGGTAGCGGCGCACCTGGGGTCAAATCGATGGAGTGCTTGACCTGACAGTGCAGAGGCACCCCTGCGAGGGAGGTGAAGATTTCCTCGTACTCCTCCATGACCTTGTCCATCTATTATTGTCATGCGGAGGGGCCCTGTCTGGAGGTCGTGGCCACCGTCTTCTTCTTTCCCTAAGGGCATATCATCAAGAAAACAAATTTCCTAGTTTTGGATATGAGCTTACTCCATTTTTTTTGCAATAACCAAAGAGATGATGGTAGGCAGGGCTACCTCCAGTATCATGTACAAATTATTTCCCAAAGTAACAATAACAGCATGAGGCCTTGACTCATACACAGCATGTCGCTTCCATAAGTATGGTTGGCCTAATAATACATCAAAGACATCAAGGGCAGCAATGTCACATAATACCTCATTCGTGAAGGGCTTGATGTTGTATGGAAGGCAGCACTGTTGGCTCACGCGAAGATCTCGTCCTTGGTGAAGCCATCCGATAGTGTACGATTGTGGATGTGTTGTGGTCAGTAAGCCCAATCGATTTATGACCTCTACCGAAATGAGGTTGTTTTGGCTCCCACTTTTGACAATGAACTGTAGCGAGGAACCCTTTACCCACATTTGGGAGTGGAAGAGGTGCTCCTCCTCCTATGGATCTTCGAGTTCCTCCTTCTGGATCTTCGTGGTGGAAATGGTGGTGTTGGGCTCCGCATCGATAATATTCTTCCCTTTGTCATTCCCCTTGTTAGGTTCTGACTTAGAGTTGGAACATGCATTTGATTCTGAAGCCTTTAGCTTGGCCACCAGTGACTGCTTGGCCTGACACTCACTTGTGTTGTGAGTGGAGCTCTTATGGAACTCACACCACTTTCCCGTGTCCTTCTTCAGCTTCGTGGCATTGTTCTTTGCTTGCAGCTTTGGCGGGTTTTCTTGGGATGCCCCGCCTTGGCTTTTTCCTTTTCTCTGTGATTTGGGGGCACCTTTCCCTTGCTTCGAATTCACAGATTCAAATTCTCGCTTCTTCTATTTAAACTTTTGCTCGATCTTGACGGCATACCGGTATGTCGTGCCAAGTGAGGAGATGTCCAGGAATTCCACCTCATCCTTGATGTACCTATGCAAGCAGTCGTAGTACTTGAGAACCAAATACTTCTTAGAATCCTTGATACCCAACTTAATGCGAAGGGTATGAAAAACATCAATACATTCTAGCACATCTTGGTCCCTTCCCCGTCGCAGCATTATGCACTTTATGTATATATCCTCATAGCTTCTGATAGGGTAGTACTGCTCCTTGATGGCATCCCAGAACAAGTTCCAAGTGGGTGCAGCTGAAAACAGTGAATTTGTACTCTCATCCTTCTGCTCACAGTAGGTTTCCCACCAGTCCTTGACATCGGGGGCTTCTTTGAGCAGTGAAAAAGTGATCTTTTTCTGGCTGGAAAAATCATGAACGGAAAAATATCCTTCTAACAGATTTAACCATTTATCTATGGCGTCTACATCTATCTGACCCTCAAATATGGGAATGTCAAAGTTAACTTGTGCGTTAAAGGGTGTGGCACTTCCAAAGTAGCTGCCGAAAGTAGATGTGTCGCCCTTGGGTAGCCCCTGAAGGACCTGGTCAAAGTTGTCCATCATCGCGTTCCTTTGTCACTTGAGGGCTTCTTCAAGCAAGATTTTGATAGGATATCATGCCCCCTCATCTTTCTTTTCATCCACCATGGGAGGTTGTTAGGATTTGCGAGGCTGGTCTTGCAAAGGTTCGAACAGTTCAAGCCCTAACTCCTTATATCTTGACCTCGTTGGGGACATGCAAAGAAAATTAGAGAAAGAGCAGGCGGCTTTAATACCACTGATCTGGATTTAAACGGGAATGAAAAAAATTACAGATATAACCATAAATACAAACATGCAGTAGAAATAACACTTCACTTCATTAATATCAAATATTGAAATATGCTTACAAACAGAATGGAAATAAGACTAGCTCGGGCGATGGCAGCTTATCTCTGAGAAGAGATGTGGCGGCTACATGCCTCTGAACTATTTTACAATGATGCTCAAAGGCCTATTTATTGTTGAGAAACAATGGAAAACCCTAAACATCCAAAAACCTAACCCTACGAGTTGAAGCACGAAACTATGGACCTCATTTGGGTAAATTGGTACATCAACTTCCCACAGTCGTAACTTCGGCATACGATCTTCGTTTGACGAGCACAATACCTCGTTAGAAATATCTATCCGAGGACTACAACTTTTAAGTGAGAATTATAATTCCATGACCCACGTTGCTCCCAGTTTTCCCAAAAAAACTTCGTTTAGGGCCTCAAAATGGCTCTGGAAGTTCAGGGCCTGAAAAATTGCCAAAAATAGTAAATTGTGCTATAAATAAGGAAACTGAAAAGCTGAAAGAAACAATAGTGGGGGTCCAAGTGGAATAGGCAGGTGGCCACCAATATCCACCTGGATCAGGATGTTTAAATTGTGTCCAAATTGGCAGGAACGTTTATAATCATGCCTATTAATCCAATTTGTGATATTTTCTACCAAGTTGCCTTATTTGTGTAGAGGTCATTCTTGGTACCACCATCCTTTCCTCCAAAGTTGTCACTTTTGCAACAGTAATCAATGTCGGCTTTCCTTGAATATGCAGAGGCGATGCAAATGCAGGCAACATTCCATTGAGAATTACAACATTACAAGATTTGCAAATTTCCTCATTGATTTTCATGGATTTGACTTCTATTGTAGCAATAAGATTGCCTAAAGTCGTTAATGTGAGTGTGTCAATGTCTCGCATGTATTTTCATAAGTAGGTGTGTCTTGGATTGATTACAAATATGTCTCAATGGTTTTAATTGATTATATATGTTTTCTATGTTCTTCATTTAGCACAACACCTCGTGCTTTCATTATAGATTTTAATTGATGCAATTGGATATATTGTTGATTGGGTGTAACAACCTTGGTCAAAAATTCATGTAAAAAATATAACACCATGGTCATGGGACATGTATTCCAAGTTGAATGGTGGGAAAAACATCCTAGTGGGCGTTTATTTGGTTATTATGGCTAAAGGAAATTAGCAAAGGCAATGGAAAGGAAAGTGGCATTATTCAACATTTATTTATGAAAATAATGGAAATTAGGATAAAAGGAAGGTGAAAGGTCACAAGTTGCATGTGAGGAGGAAAATGAAGGAAAATATTGGAAAATGAAGAAAATAGAGGCCTCATTGATAAAAAGGCTTCTAAGGATCAGTTGGTAGCCTTATGTCAGTTTTAGCTTAGGGCTCTCTATTCTTTCTCTCTCTCATTCTCTTAGACACTTAGAGTTTTCTTGGATCACTCTTGGAGGAGTGTGGCATACTTATATTTTTGGAGCAAGAAGGCAAAGGAAGAGTAGGAAAGCGCAAGAGGAAAACGGGATCAACAGCTACAGCTGGATTTATTTTATAGGTATCAAGTTGCATGTATGGTTTCCTTGCTAGTTTTGGCATGCATAGCACATGAATGTGGTTTCTTATTTATGAGTTGTCAATGGCATGGAGGATTGCCTAGATTGACAGTCGATTTTCCTAGCCTTTCCATCTCTTGGATAGCCATGATGTTGTGGGTTTTACTTTTGTTTTGATTGGTGCTCATGTATTTATGGCTGTGAGTTGAGTTATTAGTTCCTGGAGCCTTGGTTGGAAAAACGCTCTAGAAGCCTTGTAACGGCTTGGGTTGAGTTATTAATCCTAGAAGCCTTGGTTGGAAAAACGCTTTGGAAGCCCTATATCATCTTGGGTTGAGTTACTAGTCCTTGAAGCCTTGGTTGGACAAACACTCTAGAAGCCCTTGGTGGGTTGAGTTACTAGTCCTTGAAGCCTTGGTTGGACAAACACTCTAGAAGCCCTTGGTGGGTTGAGTTACTAGTCTTAGAAGCCTTGGTTGGAAAAAATATCTGGAAGCTCGGTGGTAGTTATGGGTTGAGTTACTAGTCCGGGAAGCCTTGGTTAGACAAACACTCTGGAAGCCCAGCAGAATCTATGGGTTGAGTTACTAGTCCTGGAAGCTAGGTTGGAACAAACACTCTAGAGCCCTGGACAACTTAGGTAAAGACCAATCTGGTGATGATTAGTGGTGTCTGATTGTGAGGTGGAATCATTGGTTGAGGGTTGAGGTGGTTGGCTTTTGGAAACCCTCGGTTGGTTGTGCTTGATGTGTTTCACAAGATCCCACATTCATGCTTAGAATATGGCATGGGGTTGGTTAGCTGAAAGAAAGATTTGGTTCAGCCTAGTCTATGGTCGGGTGGTTTGTGAAAGTCCCAGACCTAGTTACATTTTGCATATGTTAATAAGAGCTCTTTCTCCTTGGTATTTTATGGGTAAATATACTTATGTATATGTGTCTTATATGGTTGTTCTATCCTTTATATTTTTGTTGGTTATATGTTGGTTATGAGTGAGTTTTATGATAGTGATCATGTATGGCTCTCATCATGTTTTGATTTGTAAATGAATGAAAAATGAATGTGTGACTTGATAGATGATAATGCAGCTAATGTGAGAAGGAATCAATCCTTCTTGACAATTCTCAGATAAGTATGAGACCCCTATGCTCAAATTTGTTGTTGAGACCTATAGATTTCATATTTGCGATATGTTTGATGAAATTCTTGTCATGGTTGGGCTTGTTTAGGTCAAGTCCTTAATCAAGTTTTGTGTCAGAGGATTTGCCTTGGTGTCATTTATTGTCTTGGAAAGTCTCATCAAGTTCTGGGCATTGGTTTAGAAACTAGCTCCGAAAAACTAGCTTAAATCTCGCAATCTTTGGCACAGAACTCGCTGAAAAACACTGCAGTCTCTCCCTTGTAGGCATTGTGGGAGGGAATGGAGGGTACCATTCACATAAATTCCCATTTCATGGGAGAAAATGGGGGTTTAATTCATTAAAAAGCTAGGTTGACTCAATGATTGGGCACTTAGAGTGGTGGATTAGTTCTTGGGGGTCCTGTAGCACCTGAGGGAGGTTTGTAAAGTGTTGGTTCATCGGTTCCACTTCCTTAACTGCACTTAGGAGTTGAATCATATCATTTTAACTATTCGTCACATATTTACCCCAATGGATCGATAAGCTTGGGTAAGTGTAGGAGGAGGGCATTACATTAGGTTTGTTGGAAAAAGCATTAGAGGCTAGTTTGCTATTGTGTTTGCTCAATGACTAAGAACGTGAATCTTGTTCTAATAGTTTGCAATGTTTGGGAAGCTTGACAAATCTTCTCTTTCTTGGTGTTATATTATTGGTTGAGTGATACTCTAGCAAAGAGAAATATGTAATAGAATTGGATTCTTTATGAACAAGATGCTTAGAAGAAATAGTTAACACAACGTTGCAATTGTTTTCCTTTGACATTGATTCAAGCATAATTTGCATACTACCAATGTGGTTGATATCATCAAAACTATAGAGTCTCCAAACTGTCTTCAAAATATCATCCACTTTCACCTTTATCGCCACCATTTCACTCACATGTTGCAACTCCATGACCATATAACCTTTCATTAGCCTCCATTTTCATGATTACATGGGGTTACCTTTGTGTTTTCCAAAAGCTAATGATTTCTAGTATTATAAGTGAATTAAATGGTTAAAACTTAGAAAAATGACATATACTTGCTAATACTTAAAAGTGGCTTGAGTTTCATGACATGTATAGGTCATTTGGAAGCTTCCAAGGCATGCTCATGTCGCCTCCAATGCTCAAATTCGAATTCCCTTCAAGATATGGAAGGAGATTTGGATAAAGGTCAAAGAGGATATGTGTCTCATCATTACCTATTTGAGTTGTAACTCTAAGATATTTTCTAGGGATCTAGGGAGAGAATAATGGACCTCCATTAATGAGGTAGCTTCTTATGTTTTTGTATAAATAGGAGAGTCTTCTCCTTTCAAAAGCATGTGTAAAGTTGGGGAAATGCTCATGTTTTGAATATAGAATTTGGATTTGGCACCATGCTCATGAGTGATGTTCACCTTGATTTGGTTATGCTTGCATTTGGAGCCTCTCAACTTGTCATCTCTCATGCTTTTGGATTGGCCACCTACAATGTGTGAGATTTATTGTTTTTCATAGATTAAGATTTATTACTTTCATAGAATAAGATTTATTTCTTTCATATATTTTCTTGTGTGAGAGGTTAAGATTGATTGTCTTTATTTGCTTTCTACCTAGAAGTTAAGAGCATTTGTTTTTATTTGCTTTCATATATTTTCCTGTGTGAGAGGTTAAGAGTGATTGTTTTTATTTGCTTTCTACCTAGAAGTTAGAGCATTTATTTTTATTTGCTTTCATATCTTTTCCTGTGTGAGAGGTTAAGAATGATTGATTTTGCTTTCATTTCTAAGAGTGATGCGCTTTTCATTTCCTGCAAGATTGGAAGATTAAGATTTCAATTCCGCACATTGTACTATAATTGTACTATAATTTCTTTTGAATTGAGTGTTGAATTAGAATAGGTGAATTTCATTTTCATTATTTGGTTTCATAGTTAGATTGATCTAAATTTAAAGTTAATTTCTAGCATATATAGTACACACATGCTTCGCAAGTTTTACGAAACCCCCGGGTTGACAATTAAATGATACGTATTTACTTTGCCTCAACAAAAACATTTATTTGCATAAGTACATGATAATGCATATGTGATAGGGACAATGGAATACACATGAGGTATATCACTTTGGATGAAGTGTTTGATGGATATAATTTGAATGTAATATCTTTGATTTCTGCATTCCTAATGTTTATGCTAACATTGAGTAGTTCACATATCCAATGGATTGTAAGCATTTCCTTCTATATGTCCATTTGCATGTGGCATTGATAAGTTAAAAAAATAACCTTGCATTTCTCTTGTTCATTGATTTAAGCATCAAGGTGTTGTTGCAAACATTTAATAGTTATAATGTCATTGTGAATAAAATAGTTGTAAAATGTTTGTGCTATTATTTTTCTCAGAGGAACCATGTCAAACCATGGTGCAAGTGCACAAATAGATTGAAACAACGAGTCACAACAATCACTAACAATATGATCATAGATCAAGAACCCTTGTTGCATTGGGATTTGTTCAATCAACAACATGTCATATTGTCTGGAGGAACACTGGCATGGAGAATTCAATGGAGCAATTGATCTAGGAATTGAAGCTGTGATGTCTATTGTACGGTGCAACAAAAGTGGTTCAAAATGGCCACACACAAAATTTTGGTTGTGAAACAAAACATTATACTAATAACCATCAATTTCTTGATTGAACCAAAGATAAGGTTTCCAAATTGTGAATAGCCAAACATTAACTCGAACTAACAACCAATTAGAGAACAATTTGATCCAAAAAGCATCTCCCCATAACATAATTATAGAAGAAGCACAAAGAGAAGATAGTATAGACAATCTTTGCTAGTATGTATGAACATAATTAACATGGTGCAAGGTTTTCAATATACTCAAGAGTCGTATCAGTATGCAATGATTCCAAAATGGCATCATGTCGACAACTCAAGCAATGGCAAAAGTGATTAACAATTCCTTCTCAGATTTCAACTAAGGTATAATGGAAGTGAAGAAGAACAACAAAATAATCAAATAGACAATCCCCTAGATAGTAGGAGAAATGTTGTAGTCTATATAAGTTGAATCTAGATAACTTGTGATTGATTTCTTGCAAATTTGACTCATTTAGTGCAAAAGAATTTTTCATTGCCATGTGGTCCAATGGGAAAATATGGCAAAGTGTCAAATGCAAGATTGTTTTACAATGGAAAAAGCATGGAATACGCTAAATAGTCAATTACTAACTACCATTGGATAACATTATGAAATTTTTCATACAGGTATTAGTCTCCTTTCTTTTCTATTCTTATTTACCACTTAGCCAAACACGAGTTCCTGGCCCTGGGACAAAGAAAATGAAGAACAAGCTATAAGGCAATTTGAAGACGACATTGTTTACATGTCATTAGAGAGAACCAAAATACAATAATACGATTAAGCAGAGAAAATTGATAACATGCAAGTATTTTATATTAATCTCATAGCAATTAATGCACTAGCAAGCACAGCTCAAATAAAATCTAAGCAAATGACAAGTTTGCACAAGTGTCTAATTCGGATTCAAAAGGGTTTCAAGCATTGAGGAAGATGTATATATTTTTGCCATGCTTTGAATAATATGATAATATGTTAGAAGAAAATAAAATAACAATTTCCTATCATAAAAATATGTAAAGAATATATAAATACAAATAGACTTTAAATTCATTTTAAGTGAAATATGTAAAAAAAAACGATACTTTAAATCGCAAAGAATTATGTTAAATATTAAAATTAAAATAAATATGTTAATTATTTATATTTTAATTAATTTACAAATCAATACAATATAAGTTATTTAAAGCAAATATTTTATTGAAATCAATATTTATATAAGATTTAGCTCACAGGAATGCGACGTGTTGGCCAACGAACATACTACTAAGGAATTCGTGTTGTTGTGCAAGTCACAGGTTCAAACCTCATCTTACCCGTGCGTGGTGCTAAGGGGCGGTTTGGTTAAACCTTGAGGTTATAAAGGCAGTAAACGGGAATCGACCCCATGTAGCGCAAGTACATGCACCACCGTGTTACCAAATCCTCTAGTGTGTGTGTGTGTATATATATATAATTTCAATTAACACTATTTTATGTTATTGTTGTTGTTTGTGTTTTTTTTAATATATAAAAAAACATATATATATATATATATATATATATATATAACAATAACATATATATATATATATATATAAATTAAATAAAACACAAAAAACAACAATAACATATATGTGTATATATTAATTTAAAAAAAAACACAAACAACAACAATAACATAAAATAGTGTTAATTGAAATTTTTTTTCTTATTCTTTTCTTGATATTTCAATGCATAATATCATGTTAGAATTATTGATATAAATGTAAAGGAAGTATACATTTTGTTTAAAAAAAAATGTATTTTGAAATTATTAAAAAGTTTCAAACTCAAAATGACGTAATAAAACCTTTAAAATTACGTTTAGAAAAAATTGTTATCCATATAGATTTATAAATGAATGGAGATAAAACAAGACCGCATAGCTAGCGTTACCTTCCGCATAATTTACATATAGTTAAATTAGACTAAAGAACATTAAAGGCATACAACTTTATATTAATAAAAAATATAATTAAAATAGCAAAATAATTCATGAACAAATAGAGTTCTTTTGATTTATGCCTAGATAGAGATAATGCAGCTAAATCTAAGTAAAAAAATTGTCTCCATCTGATAATAACAGAGATGGCCCACAAGCATGTGAATTTTAGTCTAGATTAAATCTACATCTTCCAAATAGAATAATGGTAAGTCATGGCTTGATTTATTTTTGTTTAGTCAATTCCCAAATGTCAAATACATTTAATATATGTTTTAAAATTTTCAAGTTTTTTTTATTTAGGATGTTAGCCTCCTATACCAATAGGTTTTCATCTCTCATGATTGACATTGGAAGTGCCAAAAATGTTCACCTTCCATGCTGCTAAGATTCCATTTTTGTGAAAGAGAGCAGACAATTAAAAAATGTAAAGAGGGTATGCCTTAAAAGAAAAATCAAAGGGCAAGAAAATGAATTGGTCAAAGAAAAAATAAAAGAAATGAACCCCAAACAAAGACCATGAAAGTGGCTAGTCCAAATAGCCACTACTATTTTGATGGGTGGTCCAACAGCTCAAGCTGGGCCTCACCATGTTTTAAATTGTATGTTATAGACTAGAGAGGAAGTACCTGTTCAAACAGCTCAAGCTTGACAGATGACTAGGTGGATAGAGAAAGAAAGGAGCCCAACTGCTTAATCTGGGCCCTTGGAAGTCATAAGGGTAGACTTAGATAGGAGGGCAGCAAAAAGAAAAGAGAATTGTAAGGGTTTGCAAGGTCAAGTGCACCCATCCAAAGGAAGAAAAAATGTTAGGCATTTTAGGCAGGGTAGGCAGTTGAAGGTTGCAGAAAGCAAGGTCTAAGCATGTCACTTGGAAAAAATCACAATGATGTCACCAGCAGGAGAAAGGCAAGAGCAGTGGCCTATGTGGCAAAGTACTAAATCATCACTAACTTCCCTCATCCCCTTCAAAATTTCTTACTAACCTCCCCATGAGCACTACAGGATCTGCCTGATCAGTCCTCCTTAGACTCTTCATTTGTACAGATTTCATGTCAGAAGTGACTTTTCTCTTTGAAAAGAAGCCACATTTCTTGTGTAAAAGTTCTTTTCATTTTGATCTCCTTCTTAACTAAGTTTGATTCCCAAAAAAGCTTAGTACCTATCACTTCCCATTCTCATTCCCCCCAAAATACTAACTACTAACTGTATCTACACTAAATCCCCTATGTTCCCCTTTCCCTATTACTATAACACCATGGTGTATAAACCCCAAGCAATGTATAAATATCCCCCCTTTAGCATTATAGCTAAATAACACTTCTAAGGGAGACATTAGTCCACCAGGGACTATAGTCAACCCTACTTTGGGATTACCCTAACCTCTTGTTAGAGTAATAACCTATAATCAGCCTTCATTTTCCCTTTTTCCAAAAAATTTCATAAAAACCCTTTTCCCCCCTCTCAAACCTAATACTCGTATGTTTACCTAAACCCAACAGATTAACCCATACCCCAAAAAACCGACAGAAACCCCATAACCTAAAGTTCTGACCCCTAAGTATTAAAATGAATATTTTAATATGGCCGGCGGGTCCCCCCAACATGCACGACGGGTCGGGGCTCCCGCCAACCCTTGATCTCCCACCCCCTTTTGATCCAACGGTGGGCGGGCATTTTGAGATTTGAAGCCGCCACCCTTTAACGTCCGGGGAACGGGTGGTTTTCCCCCCGTACGTTGGACGCGTGGCAGGCAGCGGGGGTGTTCGGAGCCCCTCTCCCCGATACCGCCTTTTCCCAAAAGCGGTGCGGGGAGACCGCTTACCACTTTCCCGATACCGCCTCTCTCATGGCGCGTCACCTCCACGTCATCGTCACGTAACGTCACCGACCCCCGCCCCTGCGCCACGTGGCCCTCCACGTAACCTTGCCACCCCACACCGCCCGCCACCGTGTCCCGCCACACTGGCCTCCAGCTCAGCGCCCACGTCATCCTCCATACCCAGGGCCCGCCATGACATCATGCTGACGTCATCGGTGGAAAAGCGCCAATGACCCCTATTTTCCAAATTTTTCATTAAAAACGCGTTGTTTAGCCGTTTTATGTCATTTTCGTGGGAAACAAACAAGAATCGTTTTATCTGTTCACTGTTAAAATTGCCGCCAAGCTGCGAATTTGAAGAACCAGACGCCACCATTCACCAAATCAAGTGCATTCTTCATTCACTGTTCAACCCGGCAGCTCTCGGCATCGATTACCCAGGTATTTGCCCAAATTCACCTATTCAACCCGTGTTTATGCCATTTCTCTGCAAGTTGTCCATTAAACACCTGCTAAATCCAACATTAAGGACTTTCAGTTAATCAATACTGCATCAAAGCAACCTACATTGCCCTCTGCTCTGAAAATTTGATGTTGAAACAATAATTCGCGGCCTTGAATTCACAAATTATCATCCAAATCGCCCGGCATTGTTCCCTTTTGCCGGGTACGTATTTGAAAAACTGAGTTTTACCAAGTTGTAATCCTACCCCCTCCTCTGCAATTCATCCTCATTGTTTCCAATCACTGTGAATTTACCCAAGCATAGCAGAGGCAAGCCTGCCTAGCTTGCCTATTTCCCTTTGAAGAATATTTCTAGCATTATCTGCATTCAGTTTGTCACATGAGCTTTGAGGGACCTGTCAAGCTATCTGCACTTACCTTGTTCTATTCAGAAATTACAAATGGCTGCCCCTGCACCCACAGCTCTCAGTGTTTCCCCCATGAATCCACCAAATAAAGAGCTGGAGTCCCTGCCTCTTGCTGATAGGGACTACCTCATCCAAGACTTTGTGGGTGATAGGAACCATTTGCAGACCTTCAGGGAATTGAGAGATGACTATTTGAATGGCAAGGATACATATGGAATATGGGAATCCAATTTGCCCTATTACTTTCTCCCATCTGTTAACATTTTTCCAGAGATTATTCGCCTATGTGCTGAGAATTATGATGCAAGTCACAGAGTTGTCAAGTCTCCATCTAGGAGCATCCTCTTTCACATTAATGCTGAGTCCATCAACCAGATGCTCAACTTCAAACAGACTCAGCTGTTGTTTCCTTTCTCCATGAACTATCTGCTAGATATAGGTGCCAAGATGTCCACTGAGGACATTCAGAAGATCACCAAGACATTTATGAGGCCTGACTACCAGCCCACAGGGCCACCTCCCTACTTGTATGTCTATTATACTGATGTAGGCAAGCTTCTGCTGGACATGATTGCATATGTGTTGGGCTACAAAACCAGCGAGTATGTTGACGAAACTGTGCTGGTATTTTTAGCTGCTTATAGCCCAGGCCAACACCCTGCTCGCAAATATAATTTTGCCAAATTCATAGCCAACAAGATACATGACCAGCTGTTCAAAGTAGACAGGGAGGGCATTTTCAAATACTCATCATACATCTACCATTTGTTCATGTATTACCAGTCCGAGGCCTTTCAATGCTCCATCAAAAAGCTGGACTCTAAAGGGGAAAGAAGGTCTGTCATCTTTTGGACATCAGTTTATCACCAAGTCCAAGATTCACCATACTCATACTGTGAATTTATCGATGAGTTTGTCTACCCAGTCTCTTGCTTGTTGATGAGGTCCCCTCCTCCCAGAGTGTCATTTGAAATACAGAAAACCCTGCAGCTCTCTAAAAATTATAAAATAGGTGATTGGTACCTATATCAAGATCATACAGTCATCAGAATTTATGGCTGTGAGCTCTGTCCATACAGGCTCCCAAAATATGTGCCAATGAGACTGTTTGCCTTGGAGTACTATAGGCAGCTCATTCACTCTGACCTCACCCACTTCCACAGTGCTAGAAAGAAAGCCCATCTCAAATTCAAGCACATCCTGGGTCCCTTCGTCATGAACAAAAAAGAGGGATGGCAAGATGCTGATCAAATCCTCAAAGACAAGTACAAGCTATCAAAAAGCTTCCGGTGGGTCCCCTACGACCCTGAAGGCTTCATCACTGCTAGAAGGGTCAAGTACAGGCTGCTAGGATATGAGCATTGTAAATATCCCCATAATGAGAAGTTTGCCAATCAGCATGAATGGCTGCAAGACACTTTAATTGAAAAATTAACTGAAGAAGAGATAATGCAAAAGAATGTCAAGGATTTGGAAAAAACTCTTGACTTAGATTCTATGCAGCAGGTAATCTTCAAGCAACCACGTCTAGTGGGAGAAGGGACCTCAGCTACAACAACTGCACCAGCCACCCAGGCGCCCTCTACAGCAGCATCAGGTACAGACAAGGGTAAAGGAATAATGGGTGCTGAAGAGGAAACACTGAAAGAACAGCCTGCCTCCTCAATTGGGCAGCAAAAAGAGCAGACCCCTCCACCACAAACAGAGCCACCAGCAGCACCAATTTTGCAGACTCCAGCACATGAGGAGGGAGGTAAGAAAAGAGACAGAGAAGAGTCCACTCCCGCTAGTGGATCCTCCCAGCAACCTGAGGCCAAGAGGTAAAGGGTTGACTCCCCAACAGTAGAAGAAATAAGTGAAGAAGTCCTTGATAGTCCAAGGAAAGATGGGGAAGGTAGCCAGCAAATAGGTACAAGCTCCTTTCAACAGGACCAGGAATTGCAGCTTGGCTTGGAGGTGTCCTCCTCCACTCAGCAGAGCAAGAAGCCTACAAGCACTAAGGCTTCTTTCAAACAAATAAAGGCACAAAATGACTTGCTGAGAATTGAAGTGTACAAACAGTTTCTGAAAGCAACACCAGCCAAGCAAGAAAGGCTAATGTCTGTATATGACATTCAAGAGGAGAAGATGATCCTCAGTCACTTCAAACCCAAGGTGTCGCAGCCTCAGTCAGCTGCAGATTATGTGAGAACAAGGGTGGAAGTCATGGCAAAAGACATTCACCCCATGGACCAAATTGAACTGCACAAACAAACGGGAGAAATGGTCTATGCCACCTTGGTAGACAGGGCCACAATGGCCCATGAATTTAAAGAATCATTAAAGAATACCAACATTCAGTTGGATTTTGAAAGAATGTCCTCCATGGCCAAGGACAACAGAATTAAATCACTGGAGGACATCATCGTTGACCTAGGACATGATCCCAAGGACCCAAAGGGCGTGAGGGCCCTCATAAAGAAAAAAGAAGATGATCTTAATGCATTGAAGAAAAGGTTGAAGCTGCTACCCACCGAGCACCCCCAAACAGCAGAATTACAGAAGGAAAAGGAGGTCGATGAGCAGCTTGATTTAATAATGCAGCTTAACCAGAAGGTCCTTGATTTGGAAAAGGAGCTTGAGGGGGCATTACAAGATAAGCAGGGAGAATCTACATCCCAAGCCCCTCCAACTACTTCAACCACTGCAACAACTACAGAGGCAGCAGTAGCCCCTGTGACAAATGCAGCAACACCAACAGCCCCAGAGTCCAATTTAAACATGGAAGAGTTGACTAAAGCTATGAAAGAAATGGAGCTCCAGGCCACTGAGATTAAGCAGGCTAAGGAAAAATTGGCAGAGCTAGAGGCCAAATATGAGAAGTCAAAGATGACTGTGGCAGAGCAAGGTAGAGAAATAAAGGCCCTCAAAGAGAAAATAAAGGCCTTGGAGAAGGAGCTCAAGCTAGAAACTGCCATGGCAGAAATAAAAAGAATTTTGTGGGCCCGAATTGACCAATCCATTACTAGACAATGGAAGTCAATTAAAACTGTGCATGAACAAATGGATTTGATTGGCCAAGCACAGATAGAGATTCAGAAGGCCAGAACAGTGCTGGGAAACAGGCCTGAGCAGGCCAATAGAATGATAGATTTTTTGAACAAACAGACTAAGGAGGAACTGGCAGCCATCAACATTGTTAACAGAACAGAGGCTGTCCTTACAGCTAAAAAGGTGCTGACTCTCAGGAATTTTGTTCAAACTGTAGAGAGGAAATGCTATGAAATACAGGCTGAGGTGGATGAGTACAAGCTCAAAATGGGAGCACTGCAACAAAAGGGATTGCCCAGCCTACTGACCAGAACAGGAAAACTGCTCCCCCGTGAGCAATATGCCAACAGAATGTCAAGTTTCATTGAAAATCAAATTACTGCATCTGCCAGCACCTCTGAAGAAGCAGGGCCTACAACAGGGCAGAGCCTATATAATAAACTTGAAAATCTATTTTTCATTGAAAATGAGGTAAATCATCTTTTTGAGGTTCCTCCTAATTTTTACAGGTATACAGAGGCAGATGAAACGTTGGTGAAAATTCGAAGACACCAAACGCCCAAAGAGGATTGGTGGCAGGCAATGCTACAAATTTTGCCACAGTAGCCTCAGTTGTTCGGTCCTCGTCAGCTCCAACTCAGCAAAAGACAGAAAGCAGAAAAAAGACAGCATTTAAGGCAGTCGATAAGGATGACAGCAAGCCAAAAGACAGCAAATGCGCAAAAATTGGGCAGCGCATCTTCAGCCGACTCCAACGGTCACAAAGTCAACATTCTCTGACCATTTTGGACAGCTAAGACACTGAGTTACTACAGCATTTACTTTCTCAGCTACAATGCTCCAGGAGTTGGCACGGCATTAATGAAACATTTACTCATCAGCTAGATATTTTCTTATGTAAATTATGTATATATACCTCCCCTGGCAGCGTATTAGGGGTTGGTTATTTTACTCTGAGGCAAATGTATTGTATATTTTTCAGATTATCTAATACAAAAAGGCTGGAAAATCTCAGTGATTTCCTGAATGTTTGATGTCTCGGTGATGCTATGCTTGCTGTTGCAGAATTCCTGTGCTGTTTGATGGAACAATAAGTTTTCTCAATCTATGTTTTGTCTTCTTATGTTTATTAAATCATACACATGTCTCACTAATCTAGCAGTAGAGAAAAGGAATAGTACAGGAAATGTTCGGTTACACCTTGTGCTCAATCTTTATTTCTAAAAATGTTTTCTTCAGAATTGATCATGAACATGAATTCTTAATTGCTCATGTTTTCATTAATTCTATGAATATGAATGTTATCTAGAAATTCTTCACTGCTTCTAAATAATATTCTCACTGTTTCTCCATACCAGTTTGTTGAAAGATTCTTAATTTCCTTTCATACCCTGGTTACATCACACTTATATCACAAATTCAAAGAATTGTTTTCTCAGACACTTATCTGGCTCTGCAGCATCACTATTGTATCACAGACATATCAAGCAAGTCAATCATCACTGACTCCATGCCCAATGGCCTAGAACACCCTGGTAAACATATATATATATATCTTGACTGAAGTCATCATCCAGCAAATTTCAAAACAAAACCTTGAGCATCATAACTAGCCTAAAATATTATACAACAAAGTTAAATCATAAAGAGAGAGCCCTCTCTGGTCATAGGTAGGCTAGAACTTGTGACCCAAAGATTGGTTAGTGGTTACCTCGGCCGTATTCCCTTGGGAGTCAAAGGGAACAACCTGAGTGATAACATAATTGGCGACTCCACTGGGGACAGAGCGTATTTGTCAACTGCTGTCTGTTTTAGACAGTAGTTCCAAAAGCTTGAACAGTTCCTTAAAACAAAAAACAAAATTCTAAAATAGTCTCAAAAAACACCAAAAGCAAGTTCAGAAGCTGGCTCCTAAAAAGAAAACTAGGCACACCAGGTCAAATCCTGACCCAAACCCTCCTCCTGTTTTCGATAACCCGAATTTGATTCCTAAGATTCTTAGGAGCCAAAAGGAACCAGAACAATCTCCTGAGTCTAGCCCTGAAACAGTTCAGCAAAGTTTCATTCCAACCCCTGCAAAACCATCAGTACACCTTCATACAACTCATTCTTCCCCCTCTTCATCATCCACTTCACAAAACATATTGTCTATAACCAACACACAAACTGTTGTTGTTGTCCCTGTTGTTCCAGTTGTCCCACTCTTCCCACCAAATATGGCTAATCGTTATGCACCCCTACAGTTGCCTGGCAATCCTGGGGCCATGCCTCAGGACTACCAAGGCAAAATTACTTATTTTGATGGAACCAGTACATACACTGCCTTACAGCATACTAAGAAAATGCAAGACTACTTTGAGAACTATGAGATAGATGATGATGATGTAAGGATGAAAATCTTTGTCCAAAGTTTAACAGGTAAAGTAAGAACCTGGTTCAGGGCACTGGCTGCACATTCCATAGCTGATTCGGGTGCCCTTTATCAGTCTTTCCTCAACAGATGGGAAAAGAAAAAAGACCCTCTGCACATTTTATCTGAATATGATACCATAAAAAGAGGCCCACAAGAAGCTGTCTTGGACTATTGCACTAGGTTCAACACTATTTATAATGCCATTCCTCAAAATCTTAGGCCTCCACCTGATTTAGCATTGATTAAATTCCCTGATGGATTTGATGCTGATATGGCATATCAACTAAGAGAAAGAGCCCCTGCAACTCTAGCAGACATGCAAAACATAGCTGTGAGTGTAGAGGCAAATCTAATTGCCAAAAGAAACCGGGCGAGAACTGAAAGGAGAACTACTTTCAAAGAAGAACCCTCATCATTTGAGCAAAAGCTAGATGCAATCATCAAAGGCATGGACAGACTTGGAGACAGAGTGGAAACCATAGAAAGAAAATCATCATGGGAAGGTCAAACAAGCAATATTAGAAACCCAAACTTCAGAAAGAATCAAAGTCCTAATGTTGGTAGGACTGATCCTGACCAGCATGTCAGACCTCCTTTTCAAGAAAACTATGCCGAGGCTTCCACATCTAGTGAACCTAATGAAGACCCTCACATTAACTTAATGGGCTTGGACACTGAACACCGAGTCTTCTTAACACAAGAAGATCAAGAGGTTTTTAATGACAACCAATACCACACTAAGTCAGGAGAATCATTTGATTTCAAAGAAGGTTATGATGCGGCTGTGTATGAAGTACACAAACAATATAAACTAAGAACCAGAACCATAGATGTACCTGAACCTCCTAAAGCAAAGGAGAATAAGCAGCCAAAACAGATCAATGATAAAACTACCCTCCCCCAATCAGCTACCAGCTCAAACCTACCTGCCACAGAGGTCACTATAGAAGATATTTCAAAGCAACAGTCCTCGGAAAAACAGCAAATTCCACCCCATCCTTCAAAGACTAGGACAGATACTCCCCCGGGAAACAAACATGGCACAAGTTTTGTTCAAAATCAAGCCAATTATGAACAAAGGACCCCTGACAATACAACTCAAAGGGAAAAATCTGTTGCACTAAATGCCAAATTTCAGATGGAAAAACCTTTTAACTTGGAAACAGAAATAAGTAAGCTAAAGATATCAGTTCCTCTTTCGGAATTAGCCAAACATGACATTTACAGACAGCAGATCAATAAATCACTCCAAGTATCAGACAATAAAGATGTTGTGAATGTCCTAGATGACCAGCCAGAGTTGTTGTTCGGACCTGAGGTTAATGGAAAAACAGAGAATGGAGGGGTAACACCCTTTTATGTCAGCCTGAACATTCATGACAAGGTCCTACATAATGCAATGTTTGATTCTGGGGCCTCACACAACTTAATGCCCAAATCTGTAATGGAAAAGCTTGACTTAGACATCACAAGACCCTACAAGGATCTATTCTCATTCAATTCAAGCCAAGTCAGGTGCTTAGGCCTGATTAAAGACTTATGTGTCTCCCTGGTCCAATATCCAACCAAAACTATCTTAATGGATGTAGTGGTAGCTGACATACCCCCCAAGTATGGCATGCTCTTGTCCAGATCCTGGGGGGCCAAACTTCAAGGATATCTGCAATTAGATATGTCCTATGCAACTATTTCAGTCTTTGGGCAGCCAAAGAGATTGTACCGGGAAACTTTGATGAAATATGTGGTAAGCAGTCAAGACAAGCCCCAAAACTTTCCAATCTATTCCATACACTCAGACATGGATTCATTCATTCTCTACAATGCTGACATCTGTCACAAAGCTTCTCCTGAACTATTAATGACAGTAGAGACCAAGGAGTTAGATGAACAATGTACCTTCAGAGACCAAGGGACCATGGGGATGGCTGATAACAAGACAGAAGGAAATGATGTGCCTAATAGCTTGCAAGAAACAAATCTGCCCATGATCCAACTCACTAAAAATTTCAATCCGAATCTCGATCATGAAACCTTATGGTATCTAGAATTTGATGGCTCTGTAAACAAGCTAGGAGCTGGGGCAGGAGTATGGATCAACAATATGCACAACGACCAAGCTGAGGGCCATGCATACAGACTAAATTTTCGATGCACAAACAACATGGCTGAATATGAAGCCCTCTTGTTAGGTCTGAAACTCATAAAAAATCTAGGTGCAACCAAAATCTCAATCTTGGGAGATTCAAATCTGGTCATACAACAGATGAAGGGAAACTTCATCATAAATGATCTGAGGTTGAGAGCATACAAAGGGGCAGCTATTCAAATACTTGAGAGCTTCTCACAATCACAATTAACTAAAATTTCTAGAGAACTCAATCTACATGCTCACAGCTTGGCAACTTTTGCCAGCACTTGTAAGTTACCTTTCAAAACCAATCATACATTTACTGCTGAAATCAAACACAGACCTTCAGTTCCGGATAACATCAAGAATTGGCAAGTCTTTGAGAGTAACACTCAGATAAAAAACTTTCTCACTTTAAAGGAAGAATTTTCGGGCATGAACATTGACACTAGTACTAGAGATGATCAACCACAAATATGCACAGTTACACAGAACATATCAGCTGAAACAGCTGATCTGGTTTTACATCCGACCACCTTTGACAGTGAAACTATACGGGAGTTGAAACAATCAGAAGATGCAGAGGAAGTAGCTGAAGCAGATGATGAGGTAATTGAGCTAAAGGATAATTTTCTGCCCATAGGTATAACCCCTTTGGAGGATCTGTTTGACTCAAATGATATCTCAAGAAAACCAAAAATGCAACCACTGAATGCTGAAATAGAGGATTGTAACATTGGGACCCCTGAAAATCCAAAAATGGTCAAGTTAGCCAAAGCATTACCACCTGAACAGAAACTGAAATACATTGAGTTATTTAAAGAATTTCAAGATGTCTTTGCCTGGAGCTATGAGGACCTTAAGTCTTATGATACATCAGTCATCCAGCACACAATACCGTTAAAAGAAAATCAGAAGCCTTCTAAACAGAAACTTAGGAGAATCAATCCAGTCCTCCTCCCCCTCATTGAAAAAGAGGTCAAACGTATGTATGAAGCTGGGATCATTGCCCCAATCAGATTCTCAGAGTGGATTTCAAACCTAGTACCTACTAGGAAAAAGACAAGAGAAATCAGATTGTGTGTTGACCTAAGAAATTTGAACAAAGTCTCTCTCAAGGACCATTATCCCTTACCAAAAATGGATCATATCTTGCAAAGGGTAGTGGGAGCCTCGAGGATCTCCTTACTAGATGGTTTCTCAGGATTCAATCAGATTCTAGTGCACCCGGATGACCAAGACAAAACTGCCTTCACAACACCTTGGGGAACATTCAAATATGTCAAGATGCCTTTTGGGCTTAAAAATGCAGGGGCTACATTCCAAAGAGCAATGGATATTGCCTTTGCCAAGGAATTTCATGATTTCCTAGTTGTCTACCTTGATGATCTCACTGCTTTTTCAAAATCAGATCAAGAACACTTAGAACACTTGAGGCAGGTTTTCACAATTTGTAGAAAATATGGCATATCTTTGAACCCAAAGAAATCACTGTTTGGATTGGAGGAAGGAAAACTCCTGGGGCATGTAATCTCAAAAGATGGTATTAGGATTGATCCTGACAGAATTCAAGCTATCCTACAACTACCACATCCACGAAATATCAAAGAACTACAAAGATTTCTTGGAAAAATTAACTTTTTGAGGAGGTTCATTCCTAATTTGGCTGAACTCATAAGACTATTAAACAATATGTTGAAAAAGGACTCCAAGGTCAAATGGACCATGGAGGCTAGACAAGCCTTTGAGGATATCAAAAGGGCATTGACAAACACACCAGTACTAACAAGCCCTAGATTTGATCAATATTTTATTATTTTTTCTTTTGCATCTGAACATACAATTGCTGATGTTTTGCTACAAAAAGATGACCAAGGCTGTGAGAAACCCATTGCATTTTTCAGCAAAGCACTTAGGGATGCTCCCCTGAAATATCAGATCATGGAAAAACAAGCTTATGCATTGGTAAAAGCCATCAAGGACTTCAGAATCTACATCTTGTACTCTCATATAATTGCTTACGTTCCTAATGCAGTGGTCAAAGACATTCTAACCCAAGAGGGAATTGAAGGCAAGAGAGGCAAGTGGATTGCTAACATCCTAGAATATGACATTGAGATCAAACCGACCAAACTGATAAAAGGACAAGGCCTAGCCAAACTAATGACTGAAACCAATTTCCAAGCCCTTGACATTAATGAACTGGACGACGAACAGGAGATGGCGACTCCACAGATCAACCAAGCCTTTATGCAATCCCCATGGTATGCTGATATATGTTTTGTATTACTAAACCTGCAGGCTCCTCCAGGGTTGTCCAGAACCAAGAAAAGATTCTTGAAAATGAAAGCATCAAAGTTTTGTATTATTGACAGTGCTCTGTTTTGGAGAAATCATGAGGGAATATTACTCAATTGCTTAACCTTAGAAGAAACTGACAATGTCCTCAAAGAATTTCATGCAGGTGACTGTGGAGGACACTTATACTGGAAGTCCACAGCTGATAAAATCCTAAGGGCTGGATTTTATTGGCCCTCCTTGTTTGCTGATGTAAAGAAGTTTGTGATGTCTTGTCACAAATGTCAAATTTTTGAAGGAAAAAGAAAGCTGCTGCCTTTACCCCTCAAACCAGTTTCAACTGAGAGACCATTCCAGCAATGGGGTTTAGACTTCATTGGTGAAATTCACCCTCCATCTTCCGGCCAGCATAGGTGGATTCTCACTGCCACAGACTATTTTACCAAATGGATAGAAGCCATCCCTTGCAGGCAGGCCAATGACTCCATTATTATACAATTCCTAGAAACCAACATCTTGTCCAGGTTTGGCTGTCCAGACAAAATCATTACAGACAATGTTGCTGCTTTCAAGTCCAAGAAAATGATCAACTTTTGTCACAAGTATCACATGACCCTAGGTCATTCCACTGCCTATTATCCTCAAGGTAATGGCCTAGCTTAATCTTCCAATAAAAGTCTTATCAACATCATTAAAAAAGTTTTGGAAGAAAACAAAAAGAATTGGCATAAAAAATTGGTAAATGCACTGTGGGCTGATAGACTGACCACCAAGAGATCAATTGGCATGAGCCCATATGAATTGGTCTATGGGCTAGAAGCAAAGTTCCCTGCATCTCTAGGGATTCCTGTGATCAAATTGCTGCAAGAGATACAAGCTGAGCCAAATGACATCCAAAGAAGAATTAATCAAACAATTCATTTACAGCAAACAAGAGAAGAAGTCTATCAAAGAACCCAAGTACTGCAGGAAAAGCTCAAAAGAATATTTGACAAAAGAACCAAAGCTGAAGATTTCTTCATAGGAAACAAAGTGTTAAGATGGGATTCCAGAAGGGAGGACAAAGGCAAACATGGTAAGTTTGATTTTTTATGGAAGGGACCCTATGTCATTTATGCCATACAAGGAAACAATACCTATTTTTTGAGAAGTTTGGATGGCTCAAACACTGAGGAAGGCCCAGTTAATGGGAGAATGCTCAAGCATTATTTTGACTCCCTTGATTAAACACTGAACAGGCATATATTGTACATAAATATGTGTATTTTCCAGTATTTTCAATTACAGCAGATAAATAAAGCACTAAGTACAGCAGATTTTGAGGAGACCAGCTTGCTACACTGTGTTCTTTTTGGAAAAGTTTTGATTCTGGCATTTACAAAGCAAAGACAAACACAGAATACATATCAAGTGATGAGGAGAAACTCTGAGAAACAGGTAAAACAGAGCTGTAATTTCACAGCAAATCAGATCAGTGGATGCTGCCTACAAGTATCCAAGATCCTGGCAAATACTCTCCAGCAACAGAAAAATTCAGACTGCAGCAAGAAAGAAGAACTCAGGCAATCTGACCTGCTGTTCTTGGCTTTTCACTTGGAAAATTCATCCCCAAGTGGAGCCACTGTTAGCCTCCTATACCAATAGGTTTTCATCTCTCATGATTGACAATGGAAGTGCCAAAAATGTTCACCTTCCATGCTGCTAAGATTCCATTTTTGTGAAAGAGAGCAGACAATTAAAAAATGTAAAGAGGGTATGCCTTAAAAGAAAAATCAAAGGGCAAGAAAATGAATTGGTCAAAGAAAAAATAAAAGAAATGAACCCCAAACAAAGACTATGAAAGTGGCTAGTCCAAATAGCCACTACTATTTTGATGGGTGGTCCAACAGCTCAAGCTGGGCCTCACCATGTTTTAAATTGTATGTTATAGACTAGAGAGGAAGTACCTGTTCAAACAGCTCAAGCTTGACAGATGACTAGGTGGATAGAGAAAGAAAGGAGCCCAACTGCTTAATCTGGGCCCTTGGAAGTCATAAGGGTAGACTTAGATAGGAGGGCAGAAAAAAGAAAAGAGAATTGTAAGGGTTTGCAAGGTCAAGTGCACCCATCCAAAGGAAGAAAAACTGTTAGGCATTTTAGGCAGGGTAGGCAGTTGAAGGTTGCAGAAAGCAAGGTCTAAGCATGTCACTTGGAAAAAATCACAATGATGTCACCAGCAGGAGAAAGGCAAGAGCAGTGGCCTATGTGGCAAAGTACTAAATCATCACTAACTTCCCTCATCCCCTTCAAAATTTCTTACTAACCTCCCCATGAGCACTACAGGATCTGCCTGATCAGTCCTCCTTAGACTCTTCATTTGTACAGATTTCATGTCAGAAGTGACTTTTCTCTTTGAAAAGAAGCCACATTTCTTGTGTAAAAGTTCTTTTCATTTTGATCTACTTCTTAACTAAGTTTGATTCCCAAAAAAGCTTAGTACCTATCACTTCCCATTCTCATTCCCCCCAAAATACTAACTACTAACTGTATCTACACTAAATCCCCTATGTTCCCCTTTCCCTATTACTATAACACCATGGTGTATAAACCCCAAGCAATGTATAAATATCCCCCCTTTAGCATTATAGCTAAATAACACTTCTAAGGGAGACATTAGTCCACCAGGGACTATAGTCAACCCTACTTTGGGATTACCCTAACCTCTGGTTTGAGTAATAACCTATACTCAGCCTTCATTTTCCCTTTTTCCGAAAAATTTCATAAAAACCCTTTTCCCCCCTCTTAAACCTAATACTCGTATGTTTACCTAAACCCGACAGATTAACCCATACCCCAAAAAACCCACAGAAACCCCATAACCTAAAGTTCTGACCCCTAAGTATTAAAATGAATATTTTAATTGGCCGGTGGGTCCCCCCAACATGCACGACGGGTCGGGGCTCCCGCCAACCCTTGATCTCCCGCCCCCTTTTGATCCAATGATGGGCGGGCATTTTGAGATTTGAAGCCGCCGCCCTTTAACGTCCGGGGAACGGGCGGTTTTCCACCCCGTACGTTGGACGCGTGGCAGGCAGCGGGGGTGTTCGGAGCCCCTCTCCCCGATACCGCCTTCTCCCAAAAGTGGTGCGGGGAGACCGCTTACCACTTTCCCGATACCGCCTCTCTCATGGCGCGTCACCTCCACGTCATCGTGACATCACGTCATCGTGACATCACGTCACCGACCCCTGCCCCCGCGCCTCATGGCCCTCCACGTAACCTTGCCACCCCACACCGCCCGCCACCGTGTCCCGCCACGCTGGCCTCCAGCTCAGCGCCCACGTCATCCTCCATACCCAGGGCCCGCCATGACGTCATGCTGACGTCATCGGCGAAAAAGCGCCAATGACCCCTATTTTCCAAATTTTTCATTAAAAACGCGTTGTTTAGCCGTTTTATGTCATTTTCGTGGGAAACAAACAAGAGCCGTTTTATCTGTTCACTGTTAAAATTGCCGCCAAGCTGCGAATTTGAAGAACCAGACGTCGCCATTCACCAAATCAAGTGCATTCTTCATTCACTGTTCAACCCAACAGCTCTCGGCGTCGATTACCCAGGTATTTGCCCAAATTCACCTATTCAACCCGTGTTTATGCCATTTCTCTGCAAGTTGTCCATTAAACACCTGCTAAATCCAACATTAAGGACTTTCAGTTAATCAATACTGCATCAAAGCAACCTACATTTCCCTCTGCTCTGAAAATTTGATGTTGAAACAATAATTCGCGGCCTTGAATTCACAAATTATCATCCAAATCGCCCGGCATTGTTCCCTTTTGCCGGGTACGTATTTGAAAAACTGAGTTTTACCAAGTTGTAATCCTACCCCATCCTTTGCAATTCATCCTCATTGGTTCCAATCACTGTGAATTTACCCAAGCATAGCAGAGGCAAGCCTGCCTAGCCTGCCTATTTCCCTTTGAAGAATATTTCTAGCATTATCTACATTCAGTTTGTCACCTGAGCTTTGAGGGACCTGTCAAGCTATCTGCACTTACCTTGTTCTATTCAGAAATTACAAATGGCTGCCCCTGCACCCACAGCTCTCAGTGGTTCCCCCATGAATCCACCAAATAAAGAGCTAGAGTCCCTGCCTCTTGCTGACAGGGACTACTTCATCCAAGACTTTGTGGGTGATAGGAACCATTTGCAGACCTTCAGGGAATTGAGAGATGACTATTTGAATGGCAAGGATACATATGGAATATGGGAATCCAATCTGCCCTATTACTTTCTCCCATCTGTTAACATTTTTCCAGAGATTATTCGCCTATGTGCTGAGAATTATGATGCAAGTCACAGAGCTATCAAGTCTCCATTTGGGAGCATCCTCTTTCACATTAATGCTGATACCATCAACCAGATGCTCAACTTCAAACAGACTCAGCTGTTGTTTCCTTTCTCCATGAACTATCTGCTGGATATAGGTGCCAAGATGTCCACTGAGGACATTCAGAAGATCACCAAGACATTTATGAGGCCTGACTGCCAGCCCACAGGGCCACCTCCCTACTTGTATGTCTATTTTACTGATGTAGGCAAGCTTCTGCTGGACATGATTGCATATGTGTTGGGCTACAAAACCAGTGAGTATGTTGATGAAACTGTGCTGGTGTTTTTAGCTGCTTATAGCCCAGGCCAACCCCCTGCCCGCAAATATAATTTTGCCAAATTCATAGCCAACAAGATACATGACCAACTGTTCAAAGTAGACAAGGAGGGCATTTTCAAATACTCATCATACATGTACCATTTGTTCATGTATTACCAGTCCGATGCCTTTCAATGCTCCATCAAAAAGCTGGACTCTAAAGGGGAAAGAAGGTCTGTCATCTTTTGGACATCAGTTTATCACCAAGTCCAAGATTCACCATACTCATACTGTGAATTTATCGATGAGTTTGTCTACCCAGTCTCTTGCTTGTTGATGAGGTCCCCTCCTCCCAGAGTGTCATTTGAAATACAGAAAACCCTGCAGCTCTCTAAAAATTATAAAATAGGTGATTGGTACCTATATCAAGATCATACAGTCATCAAAATTTATGGCTGTGAGCTCTGTCCATACAGGCTCCCAAAATATGTGCCAATGAGACTGTTTGCCTTGGAGTATTATAGGCAGCTCATTCACTCTGACCTCACCCACTTCCACAGTGCTAAAAAGAAAGCCCATCTCAAATTCAAGCACATCCTGGGTCCCTTCGTCATGAACAAAAAAGAGGGATGGCAAGATGCTGATCAAATCCTCAAAGACAAGTACAAGCTATCAAAAAGCTTCCGGTGGGTCCCCTATGACCCTGAAGGCTTCATCACTGCTAGAAGGGTCAAGTACAGGTTGCTAGGATATGAGCATTGTAAATATCCCCATATTGAGAAGTTTGCCAATCAGCATGAATGGCTGCAAGACACTTTAATTGAAAAATTAACTGAAGAAGAGATAATGCAAAAGAATGTCAAGGATTTTGAAAAAACTCTTGACTTAGATTCTATGCAGCAAGTAATCTTCAAGAAACCACGTCCAGTGGGAGAAGGGACCTCAGCTACAACAACTGCACCAACCACCCAGGCGTCCTCTACAGCAGCATCAGGTACAGACAAGGGTAAAGGAATAATGGGTGCTGAAGAGAAAACACTGAAAGAACAGCCTGCCTCCTCAATTGGGCAGCAACAAGAGCAGACCCCTCCACCACAAACAGAGCCACCACCAACACCAATTTTGTAGACTCCAGCACATGAGGAGGGAGGTAAGAAAAGAGACAGAGAAGAGTCCACTCCCACTAGTGGATCCTCCCAGCAACCTAAGGCCAAGAGGCAAAGGGTTGACTCCCCAACAGTAGAAGAAATAAGTGAAGAAGTCCTTGACAGTCTAAGGAAAGATGGGGAAGGCAGCCAGCAAACAGGTACAAGCTCCTTTCAGCAGGAGCAGGGATTGCAGCTTGGCTTGGACGTGTCCTCCTCCACTCAGCAGAGCAAGAAGCCTACAAGCACTAAGGCTTCTTTCAAACAAATAAAGGCACAAAATGACTTGCTGAGAATTGAAGTGTACAAACAGTTTCTGAAAGCAACACCAGCCAAGCAAGAAAGGCTAATGTCTGTATATGACATTCAAGAGGAGAAGATGATCCTTAGTCACTTCAAACCCAAGGTGTCGCAGCCTCAGTCAGCTGCAGATTATGTGAGAACAAGGGTGGAATTCATGGCAAAAGACATTCACCCCATGGACCAAATTGAACTGCACAAACAAACGGGAGAAATGGTCTATGCCACCTTGGTAGACAGGGCCACAATGGCCCATGAATTAAAAGAATCATTAAAGAATACCAACATTCATTTGGATTTTGAAAGAATGTCCTCCATGGCCAAGGACAACAGAATTAAATCACTGGAGGACATATCGTTGACCTAGGACACGATGCCAAGGACCCAAAGGGCGTGAGGGCCCTCATAAAGAAAAAAGAAGATGATCTTAATGCATTGAAGAAAAGGTTGAAGTTGCTGCCCACCGAGCACCCCCAAACAACAGAATTACAGAAGGAAAAGGAGGCTGATGAGCAGCTTGATTTAATAATGCAGCTTAACCAGAAGGTCCTTGATTTGGAAAAGGAGCTTGAGGGGGCACTACAAGATAAGCATGGAGAATCTACATGCCAAGCCCCTCCAACTACTTCAACCACTGCAACAACTACAGAGGCAGCAGTAGCCCCTGTGACAACTGCAGCAACACCAACAGCCCCAGAGTCCAATTTAAACATGGAAGAGTTGACTAAAGCTATCAAAGAAATGGAGCTCCAGGCCACTGAGATTAAGCAGGCCAAGGAAAAATTGGCAGAGCTAGAGGCCAAATATGAGAAGTCAAAGATGACTGTGGCAGAGAAAGGTAGAGAAATAAAGGCCCTCAAAGAGAAAATAAAGGCCTTGGAGAAGGAGCTCAAGCTAGAAACTGCCATGGTAGAAATAAAAAGAATTTTGTGGGCCCGAATTGACCAATCCATTACTAGACAATAGAAGTCAATTAAAACTACGCATGAACAAATGGATCTGATTGGCCAAGCACAGATAGAGATTCAGAAGGCCAGAACAGTGCTGGGAAATAGGCCTGAGCAGGCCAATAGAATGATAGATTTTTTGAACAAACAAACTAAGGAGGAACTGGCAGCCATCAACATTGTTAACAGAACAGAGGCTATCCTTACAGCTAAAAAGGTGCTGACTCTCAGGAATTTTGTTCAAATTGTAGAGAGGAAATGCTATGAAATACAGGCTGAGGTGGATGAGTACAAGCTCAAAATGGGAGCACTGCAACAAAAGGGATTGCCCAGCCTACTGACCAGCACAGGAAAACTGCTCCCCCGTGAGCAATATGCCAACAGAATGTCAAGTTTCATTGAAAATCAAATCACTGCATCTGCCAGCACCTCTGAAGAAGCAGGGCCTCCAACAGGGCAGAGCCTATATAATAAACTTGAAAATCTATTTTTCATTGAAAATGAGGTAAATCATCTTTTTGAGGTTCCTCCTAATTTTTACAGGTATACAGAGGCAGATGAAACGTTGGTGAAAATTCGAAGACAGCAAATGCCCAAAGAGGATTGGTGGCAGGCAATGCTACAAATTTTGCCACAGTAGCCTCAGTTGTTCGGTCCTCGTCAGCTCCAACTCAGCAAAAGACAAAAAGCAGAAAAAAGACAGCATTTAAGGCAGCCGATAAGGATGACTCAGCATAAAGACAGCGACAGCAAGCCAAAAGACAGCAAATGCGCAAAAATTGGGCAGCGCATCTTCAGCCGACTCCAACGGTCACAAAGTCAACATTCTCTGACCATTTTGGACAGCTAAGGCACTAAGGAGTTACTACAGCATTTACTTTCTCAGCTACAATGCTCCAGGAGTTGGCACGGCATTAATGAAACATTTACTCATCAGCTAGATATTTTCTTATGTAAATTATGTATATATACCTCCCCTGGCAGCGTATTAGGGGTTGGTGATTTTACTCTGAGGCAAATGTATTGTATATTTTCAGATTATCTAATACAAAAAGGCTGGAAAAGCTCAGTGATTTCCTGAATGTTTGATGTCTCGGTGATGCTATGCTTGCTGTTGCAGAATTCCTGTGTTGTTTGATGGAACAATAAGTTTTCTCAATCTATGTTTTGTCTTCTTATGTTTATTAAATCATACACATGTCTCACTAATCTAGCAGTAGAGAAAAGGAATAGTACAGGAAATGTTCGGTTACACCTTGTGCTCAATCTTTATTGCTAAAAATGTTTTCTTCAGAATTGATCATGAACATGAATTCTTAATTGCTCATGTTTTCATTAATTCTATGAATATGAATGTTATCTAGAAATTCTTCACTGCTTCTAAATAATATTCTCACTGTTTCTCCATACCAGTTTGTTGAAAGATTCTTAATTGCCTTTCATACCCTGGTTACATCACACTTATATCACAAATTCAAAGAATTGTTTTCTCAGACACTTATCTGGCTCTGCAGCATCACTATTGTATCACAGACATATCAAGCAAGTCAATCATCACTGACTCCATGCGCAATGGCCTAGAACACCCTGGTAAACATATATATATCTTGACTGAAGTCATCATCCAGCAAATTTCAAAACAAAACCTTGAGCATCATAACTAGCCTAAAATATTATACAAACAAAGTTAAATCATAAAGAGAGAGCCCTCTCTGGTCATAGGTAGGCTAGAACTTGTGACCCAAAGATTGGTTAGTGGTTACCTCGGTCGTATTCCCTTGGGAGTCAAAGGGAACAACCTGAGTGATAACATAGGAGACAGTAAATGGGAACTAAAATAATTAGTAATAATCATAAAAAGTTTAATATATATATATATATATATATATATATATATAGATATAAGTAAAAACGATTTTGTTTGGAAATATTGTATATATAAAATGTCTCTCAGTCTAAATATAGCTAGATTAAATATTTAATATTGCAATTTGATAAATGGATGATGGATTCTTGAACAATGATTAAATAAATGTAATTTAGTTTAATTCTATAAAATATATTATATAGTTAATATATGTTTAAACTCTAATTATTTTGAATTTAAATTTAATCTAAAATTATTAAATTTAAAAATAATAGTTTAACTTTAAAAAAAAATACAAATATTAAAAAATTAACATAAAGGTACTTTTTAATCCTAATATATGTTCATTATGCTTTTTAATAATAAGAATAATAATAACAAATAAATAAATAAATAATGGAGGTGAATCATAATTTGTATTGATAAAAGGTAAATATAAAAGACTATAAATGTGTCCATTCCTAAATAATTCCAATGTTTTGTGTAGAATTCATACATAGACCTACAATATATGATGGAATAGTGGTCAACATATGATTTTATGTCTTTTCCTTCCTACTAATAACAGTCAACTAAAAACTGAATAGGATATAATAGCTACTCGTTAGGAATAAGGAAACTTCCATAGATATATGCGCCCTATTTTCTACCCACCTCGGATTCCATTTGGGATTACTAGATGTGCTTTTTGATGAATAGTTTTATATTTATGATATTGCGATACATTTTATGTTAATGTTAAATGAGATTTAGTCATAATAGTGTTTGAGTTTACATCTAATGGTAAAAAATTGAAAGATTAAAGTTTATCTATTAGCTATTAGGATTAGAATTTTGATTGCATGACATTTTTAAGATTTACATTTATATCTATTAGTGAAAAGTTGAAACATTAAGATTTACTAAATACTTATCGATATATGTAAACCAAATTTATTAATATAATTATGCTAGTATTAAAAAAAATCCAACTTTAATTTCTCTTATCATGTTATCAAAAATAACCATAATACTTTTAAACTAAATCAAGATATATATATATATGTTTCCATGGTAAAATATAATGCATGCACTCAATCTAATCCGAAGCACGAGGTGTAAACTGTGTAATACAACAAGTATGACGTAAGAGTCCACTATACATATTATATGGATGGATGCCTAATGTAGACTGATATATATTTAAACCTATGTGTGTGTAATGTGATGTGGTTCACTTATATGGAAATTAATGCTTAACTTATACGCAAACAAATATAATGCATGCACATGATGTATCTAATGCATATGATGATGTAAATAATATATGCAAAGTAATATATGTGGATTTTAAACACAACCGCTTTTTAAAAAATATTAGACTAGCTACCTGCAAAATAAGGGGAAAAAAAATATTATTATTATTTGAATGAAAGTTAGTACATGTGTTATCGACATAGCTTTTACTCTGCAATGTATGTAAAAGCCTCGGGTCACGGTTGAGGCTCAAGCGATGGTGTGTTCCAGAGAAATAAATATGCCATGCATTTGATGGTTATGTTTTTTTCTGACATAAATAAGAGAGAAAAAGTACATTGAAATCATTATACAATGCACTGAAGTCAGTGTTGTCATCATTATAGAATAAGAAGTAGAACATTTTAGTCAATAATATTTGAGATAAATGAATTTAAAATTTATTTAATAATAATTATTTTCATTTGATAATGTAAAATTTTAGATAAATTTTAATTTTTTTAGTCACAAAAAAAATTAATAACATGTCAAAGAAAAACTGAACACAATATATCTTGCCTGTGACAGGTATAATAAATGATGTATATTTAACACAAAATTATGAAGATAAAAGAAGTAGGAAAAAACACTATTATAAACTAAAAAAACATTGCAAAATTACAACATAAAGGAATTGCACATTTTATTTTATAATTACCAAATTGTTATTGTTTTTTAGATTCAAAAAATATTTTAAACACAAAACTATTTTATAAAACCTTAAAAAATAAATTCTAGAAAACATTGTTGTGATATATATATATATATATATATATATATATATATATATATATATATATATATATATATATATATATATATATTAAATTTGTGAATGGATAAAAATAAAATAGGTGATGCATATTAAGAACCACACGTGTTGATATTCTTGAATATTGTTGTATTTATTTGTGTATATGAGAAAGAAACTAAAATTAATACATGTTATAATAAGTATTTATAGAAATACATATTTTTGAATTTATTTAACTAAAATCAAGCCAATATTATTTTATTTAGATAACACATAGATTTTATTACTTCAATAGCTTATATATAACAATCATAATATAATTAAATAATATGTATAATATTTTAGAAACTACTATATATATATATCATAGTTCAGTTTGAAAAAAAAAAAAAAAAAAAAAAAATCACTAAAACAAATTTTATTATATTTGAGTATAACTTCTAACAAAAGATTAAAGTTATGTCAAAATTATAAAGAAAATCAATTTAACATGAATTTCAAAATCCATGTATCAATTCAATATACACTACAAGGAAAATACCTTCTAACAAATATTTGTGACAGTGAATGTTTTAGCGAAGATTATAATGAAACTTTATCACAACTAAAAAAATATGGGCGGCCGGAGGTTTTAGCATATGCTTTTTTTACAGTGCACTTCATGGAAAAAGTAGCACCGGTGCGCTACATATATAAAAGCATCAGGTTGCAAACATAACTAAAAGCACTGAGGTGTCGAATGCAAAGAACATCAGTGCCTAAAATGTATACCGCCTCAGTGCTTATATATATATAAAATGCCTTGCAGCGTTCTTTTAAGGAACAACACTAGGGTATGCAAAAAATATTGCAGTCCTAGTGCTTTTGTTTAGACTTGCAACATCGATGTGTATTGTTTATATAAACGCATCGGTGCATCGAGGATATAAAAGACCCGATGTTGTTAATTTTAATAATGCACCGGGCTGGAAATAATATTTTGTAAGATTGGGGCGTTAGTTCTATGAAAGCACCAGTGTGTTAAGAAATACAACGCATCGGGGCTTTGATTGCAAACAACACCAGTGCTTGAAGAACTAAACGCCCTGGTGCTGTCATTTTCCGAAAAGGCACCATCATGAAAAAAAGATGTCATTACAGTGCTTTTATAACATAACATACCGGTGCATTTTTATGTTATGTACGCACTGGTTTTTGGTATGAGATTTTCTCTTTTTTGGAAACATCGACCTATGACAGTGCAATTATTGTACTTTTTTAATTTGTTATTCATTGAAAAATCAACATATATCTTATAACAGTATTCATATAAATTAAAATTTGATTAGTGCATTTGTATATGATGTTTGGATTAATTTGTTATATTATTAGATTTAGAATCTCTTCATTATAATATTTAATCATTTGTATATTTAATCAGTGGTGTAACATTTCACAGCGACATTGGATAACACAATAGAATAAATTAAAATATATTTTATTATATATCAATAAGAGGCTCTTTTTCATATAAAATGGGATTGTTATCAGTAACCCCTTGTCTTTCAATTAGGACACTATGTCCATTACATTAAACAAAATGTCTGATTTTCACACAATTATTTCAAAAAATACAACAGGTTGCATTGATATCCAAATAGATCATCATTATTCATTGGAACTGTTGTCAGTGCTCGAGTTACTTCCATGACTTGGGTTATTTGCAGGAATGTTTTATTGATTACATCGATTATTTTCGTCTTCTTGATCTTGTTCCATTTGCAAACAAAAAAACTAAAGTGTGTTGGAATATATTATATTTCGTGGAAGGTAATAATGTCTTTGTATTATGTTGAAAGTTGTCTACAATCTTATGTAAAAGAGTAATACATTATATCTCATATTTATTATGGCATAGTATTCTCTTGTATCCATTTATTATATAAAGAGGTGTTATTTTGGAGAATTATATTATTCCACTTTTAATATGTGAGTAATTCCTCCACATCTCTCGGTAGATAATAGGGTAAAGGGAGTATCTTAAGGGATATACCATTTTGTGATACCATCACATCTTATCTAGTGCTCACAGTATACTGCCATTTGTTTCGGGTTATTTGTAGTTGCTCTCTTTGTAATATTGTTGGAGATTTATGGAGATAATAAAACACAACCTTCCTGTGGATGTAACCCAATTGGGTGAACCATGTATATATGTTGTATTATTTTTCCTTGTTATCTTTCTATTCTTATTTATATGTTGATATATTATTCGTTTCTTAAATAGATAGCTAGTTTAGTAGATTTAATATTCTAACATTGTATCATAGCCATGGCTACTATGATCTAGCATCTTCTTTGAATTTAACCATCAATGTGTATCTTCATTTTTTGTTATTTGGACACTCATTGTTTTTTGTATATTTTCTTTCTATCTAGTCGCCATTAGGATTCTCTTCAGATCTGGGCATGATTCTACATATTTAAGTTTTTTCTCATAACCCTAGCTTTATTATGTAGTTTTTTGCAAGGGGCTCTTGATTGTTTTTCTGTATGATATATATGGTTTTTGGATTCTCCTCAAGGAGATTTATCTTCGGGTTGTAAGATCTGTGATTTTCGTCCAGATTTTTTGGTCCTTTTTTTGCAAGGTAGAAGATTGGCGGACCGAGGGTTCATATCAGAATTTCGGTTGCATAAGTGGATGCAGAGTGGCTGCGCCATTTCCAAAAATTGGTTATAATAAGCATTTGGAGCATTATTGAGTGTTTTTGTTTTGACACCCAACGTTTTTTGTCAGATTTGTTACCTTCTATGTAGAATTTCCTAGAACATAGTAGATATTTGGGTTCCTCTCACCGAGCTACCCAATTTCAAAAAAAAATATCAGCTCAAACGGAGTACCGGAAGAAAAATTATCGTTGATTTAAGATTGACAGTTTTTTCAGGTTTTCTAGTGACGATAGAATGAACTACAGAAATTTATAGTTTTCTATCCACTTTTTCTCTTGTCATTTCTTGCATTTGGGTTTATATTTCTTGTCAAAATTTCTATCATTATCACCTCATAAGTATATTTTATTCTTGAACTTGTCGGTTCTAACTATATTGCATGGAAAAGTAAAATGATTGATGTTCTCAGGAATAAGAATTTATGGAGGTTGGTTAATGGTGAACACAAGAAACCTACAGATGCTCAAGTGTTGGAAATAATACTGAGAGCGGGGGTGAATCAGTATTATCAGGTTAATAATTTTATTTCCCAAACATATTTGTATACGCTACTTCAGCTAAGTGAACCAGCGTGTACACGTGACTGTACTTAAAGCAACCGCGTATATGCAGAGAACTTTTGATTTACCCAATTTATCATGCATTGAACTTTAACCAGTATATCAGAGATTTATTAGACAGTGTAGTAAAAGCATAATAAAGCATCACACATAAGAAACACACATGAACACCAAGATATAAGGTGGAAATCCAATGTGGGTAAAAACCACCTGTTGCTGTCGTCTTTGTCTTCTTTTAATAATAAGAAAATTTGTTTACAATCCTGTATTGGTGCAGACTTATACCAGTACGCAAGCACCCACCTGCAGAAGGCTACAACCTTCTCTCATTCTCCAGCTTCTACTGGAAGGGAGCTACAACCTCCTAGCTCTAGTACTAGCCAATATGTTTACTAGTACATAGGTGTCACCCTACAGAAAACTCCACTCTTCTACTAGGGACCACGTTTCATGAATTTTCAGACTACATACTCCTAGAACACAACACCACAATCTGAAGGCCCTGTTTCATTCAATTTTCACACTGGACCCATCAACAACATCATAGCTGCAATACAATCATCCATTACATCAACCAATCACTGAAACTCAATCATCACAACCTGAATCTGATCATTCAGAAAACTGTCACCAGAACCCAAAACTTTGCAACAGCAAACAGAAACAATTGAAACATTCTTCACAAGGTATACGCTACTTCCCTATGTCGAACCTGCATGTGTATGTGCTTTTATCAAAGCCAACCAATGTATACATCTGTAAAGATTAATTCATAATTTTGAAGCTATTCCAAACTTCAGTTATACCCAGATTATAACATTTACTGTTAAATTGGCAACTAGGGCCAAAATCCATGTGGGTCGGCTTATTTATGGCAGCTGATATTTTTATTGGATCTGTCTCGTCGAGAGGTGTAGGATTGATCCAAAGATCATCCAATTCCGATAAGTATTTATGGAGATATGAATTTATTTTGTTTATGTAATTATTATCAAGCCGACCAGCTCTTATGTAGGCTCTAGAAGCCCAACCGACGTGTCTATTCATCATCCTCGTTGTGGTATAAATAGATGAGGATTTGGAGTCATTAGCACAACACATTCTCCATGTGAACTCCTCCTCTCCACGTCTTGGGTTTTTGGAGAAGGAGAAGACACAAAAGAGAATACGTTGGATGCCCTAGCTGCAGTAGAAAGAGCAACAGTCCATACGCTATAATGAAAGCCATCCACGTTGTAATGGTGACCTTATCCACGCAACCATACGTTGAGATGCATGCTGAAATGAAATATATATACGCTGCTCATTGGAAGACCTTGCCACAGTAAATACATATACGCTGCTCGTTGTATATATATGCATTGCTATCCACAGTAAATATATATACGCTGATCATTGAGATAACCTACGCAGCAAGGTATATGAAACAGTAATACGTTGTATATATAGTTCACTGTTAATATAACGCAGTCATGGCAGCAACACTCTAATGACATATATACGCTGGAAAATGAATACGTTGGGCATAGAGATTAATACGCAGGCAAGGAGACTCAATCATGGGACAATCATATGCAATCTATGGTGACACTCAACCCTAGCCACAGGTCATAATAACATATCAGACACGTTGTACTTAATGATCTTAGACACAGGTCATGGCATATCATCATATACGCTGGAAATTAACGCAGCAAAATATATTACAACGTGGGTTAGTCTGACTACAGATTATAAAGGTTAGACATATGCATGATAAGAGGACGCAGTCTCGGCATATCTGGGAATGAAGAGACACAGTCTGAGCATAATGGTTATCCTAGTAAAAATATCCAGACTTGACTTCTAGCAGCCTCATTATATATTAGCAAGGTCAAGATCTCAATGAAGCAATGATGGATGAATGAAAAAGGTATATGTATTAACATATATATCAGTATATATATATGTGTGTTGATCTGTGCTCCTACTAGCTGATCCTAGTGTTTATATGATGAAACCATGATTATATGAAAGAAGAAAAGATCACAATGAAGATCTCAATGAATCTCATCATTGGAAGATGCAGCAGTGACAAAGGTAGAAGTGCAGCAATGATGCAACTGTGATGACAACATGATGTATGTGATCATGAGCAGCATGATGATGCATTGTTGCAACATGATGAAGCAACAAGAAGGCAGAGGCAGCAGCATGATAAACAAAAGTGGTAAAATGGCATACCTGTAGCAACCCTTTCACAATGAACAGCAGTGATAGAATGCCATCTGTTAGAACAGCAGCATGATGATGATGTACATTAGTATGGGCAGCATGATGATGGATAAGATCATGGACATGAGCAACGTGATTAGTGCAGTATGGTGCAGTATGAATGGTACAGCAAGAGAACCAGATGCAGCACGATGATAGGTGAAGGAGTCACCTTGGAGAATCAGTTGAAGCAGAATGTCTTCAACTAATCTCATTTTTATAGAATATGATCTATGCTTAGATCTAGACAAGTCAAAGTGTTGACTTCTATTGTAATTGTACTCTTTCTCTCTCTCTCTCTTTCTCTACTGAACTTTGAAGATAAAAGAAGATTTGATCAAAGGGTTTCCCCACACATTGTGGGGTTTGTCCCTGGCTCGTGCCACATCTTGTGTCCTCTTGTCTTGGCTTGTATTCTGCGATTTATATTTATGTTCTATCTTCAGTTTACTTCGTGTTGATATGATTGCTAATATGAAAAAGAAATTAAATAGTTTGCTCTAGCATAGAACATACCAAAAGTTAACATGGTATCAGAGCTAAGGTGAAGACAATGCCCAAGCAAGAGTGAAAGAGCTATCACCGAAGACAGTTGGGACAAGATAGAAGGATCAATGGGTTCATCATAATTCACCTAGGGTGAAGTTGAAGCAGAGGATGTTATTAGAATGGCGCAGCAAAACTTCTGATGGCATCACTTCATTGGGAAGTTCAAATCTAAGGGTAGGAAGGAAAGGTAGATGTCTTGGTTATGAGTTCGGCCCTTATGCGAAGGAGTGCCCAAATGACAGAGATGCGGGTCATCAAATACAATGGTCGACTCTTCCACGAAAGCAAGGAACCCCAAAATCTCATTTATGTACCTGATCACAAGAAGAACCTGATGTCCATCTCGGAAATGGAAGTAAAAGGTTACAGGATGGAACTTATCGATGGAAAGATACATGTTTGAAAAAAAAGATCTTTTAAAGATGTTTTTGAGTTCAGGGTTGTATCAAGTTGCAGGAAGTCCACTAGGGACCATGTCCATTGACTCAGCACTGGAGGTCTGTGAGTCAGAAGGTGACTAGGATGCCTAAATTCAAAAAGGAGCATGAAGGTACATGTCTGAGATGCACGGAAGGAAAATCTTATAAGGGGACCATTCCCCTCATGCAGTAGGTCCAGAGGCTTGGAACAACCCAAGGAGTTTTGAGACTCGTGATCGGGAATCTCATGTATTCAGGTGGAAGAAAGCCCTTTATTTCTTGAAGCAAAACACCTCGAGCGTAGTATGAGAGGACTGATAACTGTCTAATGCAACTGAGATTCACTAGGAGTGAAGCCGATCCAAACCATTACTCGAAGGTTGTGGATGATAAACCTCTCGTACCGGCACGTATGTCTGACAGGTGCAGACCCTCTCATTTATTGGAGACAGAGGGAGTTGGATTCTGAATGTGAAAAGATAAGTTGCAAGCCTATGACTACCTTGAGGATCTTAACTTTCAAGAAGTTATATGGTAGTGATGTCGGACCTGATTTGGGAATGCCTTTGAAATTCATAAACTCATTCACATTGATGTTCTTGGAGAACCTCTGTTCGGACATATGTGTTGCAGTTAGCATGGTGAGCTCATATTTGGTTGAGCCTCACTGGATTGGTGCCAAGAATCTTATTAGATATCTTCAAGGGCACAATCTCTCATGGATTGAGATACACTGCCGAAAATATGAAACCACATGATTATTCGAATGATGAGTGGGCAGGCAGTGTGGAGGATCATTAGAGCACTTTTCATTGTTGGTTCTCTATGGATTCTACTTCGATACAGGAAGCAGAAGTCGGTCACTATAAGCACCGCCAAGACCGAATACATGGCTACGAGTATGATCTCGTATGAAGCTGCATGGTTGCGGAATTTCTTATGTTAGTTGTTTTTCTCTGTGACAACCAGAGGTGTGATCCGATTATTGAGGAATCCTGTATTCGAAAATTGCTCTAGCAGACCGACATCAGATACTGCCTTATCTAGGATATGGAAAGTCGATGAGCAAGGAGGTTCCATCGCACTGAGATGATATACAGGTTGCTAAAGCCCCGGGGGAAAGATCAAATTTGTGATTTTCCCGAATGACTTGGAGTCATCAAGAGACCTTTGTAAAAGGGTCCTGCATGTTGCATACATTGAGCTTTGGGAGCTCTGGGGAGCTTGCAGTTCTACTGGAGCAACATACGACCACAAGGTGACTCACCCTCCCCTGGTGGTGCGCACTGGAACAAGTCTCTTGTGGGACGATGATTCGCTCTCTTGTGGAACATGATGATTTTCTCTCCTATGTAGCAAGATTTATGTGTTCTCCTGTGAGGCCTAGATTGATGTGTTCTCCATGGTGGCTTGGATTGATTTGTTCTCCATGGTGATTGTAGTAGGATTGATGTGTTCTCCTGTGAGGACAGGATTGATTAAGTTCTCCTGTCGAGGCATCCTACCCATGCATTCTGGGACTCATGGGAAGTACCTCTCATCTGATCAATGAGCAGGGAAATGAAGTTAGGGACCATAGTAGTACCGATGGATGCATCGTTGTATCTACCGTACTCCCTACGCTAGGATGTCCTCCATTGATTTGGGATCAATGATACTGGTCTGGGACCAGTGGTAGGAGTTGTACATACTATGACGCTGACTTCGGGTTGGCTGAGACTGGTCTGGAACTAGTGGTACATACTCCGAGACTAACTTCGTGTCAGTGCAGGACTGGTCTGGGACCAGTGAGAGTCGTACATACTATGACGCTGACTTCGGGTCGGTTGAGACTGGTCTGGGACCAGTAGTACACTCTCTGAGCCTGCGATACTGGTCTGGGACCAGTGGTAGGAGTTGTACATACTATGACGCTGACTTCGGGTCGGCTGAGACTGGTCTGGGACCAGTGGTACATACTCCGAGACTGACTTCGTGTCAGTGCAGGACTGGTCTGGGACCAGTGAGAGTCGTACATACTATGACGCTGACTTTGGGTTGGTTGAGACTGGTCTGGGACCAGTAGTACACTCTCTGAGCCTGCGATACTGGTCTGGGACCAGTGGTAGGAGTTGTACATACTATGACGCTGACTTCGGGTCGGCTGAGACTGGTCTGGGACCAGTGGTACATACTCTGAGACTGACTTCATGTCAGTGCAGTACTGGTCTAGGACCAGTGAGAGTGGTACATACTATGACGCTGACTTCGGGTCCGCTGAGACTGGTCTGGGACCAGTGGTACACTCTCTGAGACTGTGATACTGGTCTGGGACCAGTAGTAGGAGTGGTACCTACTATGACGCTGACTTTGGGTCGGTTGAGACTGGTCTAGGACCAGTGTTACGCACTCTGAGACTAACTTTTGGTTAGTGGAGAATGATATGACTCATTCTTGATCAATTCTTCTTCTTCATAGTTTAGCAGAGCCAGCAGAGCAGAGCAGAGCCAAATGAGCTTAGCAGAGCAGAGCTAGCAGAGCCAGCAGCGCTGTGCAAAGCTGAGCAGAGCAGAACTAGCAGAGCCAGCAGCGCTGAGCAGAGCTGAGCAGAGCAGAGCCAGCAGAGCTGAGTAGAGCATAGCAGAGCCAGCAGAGCTAAGCAGAGCAGAGCTGAGCAGAATAGAGCAAAGCTAGCAGAGTTGGGCAGAACAGTGCAGGGCACTGATGGCAGAGATAGTACAGTCGGACTTATGGATCAATGGATGGAGTTCTCCCTAGTTGAGAGGGAGTGTTAAATTGGCAACTAGGGCCAAAATCCATGTGGGTCGGCTTATTTATGGCAGCTGATATTTTTATTGGATCCCTCTCGTCGAGAGGTGTAGGATTGATCCAAAGATCATCCGATTCCAATAAGTATTTATGGAGATATGAATTTATTTTGTTTATGTAATTATTATCAAGCCGACCAGCTCTTATGTAGGCTCTAGAAGCCCAACCGACGTGTCTATTCATCATCCTCGTTGTGGTATAAATAGATGAGGATTTGGAGTCATTAGCAAAACACATTCTCCATGTGAACTCCTCCTCTCCACGTCTTGGGTTTTTGGAGAAGGAGAAGACACAAAAGAGAATACGTTGGATGCCCTAGCTGCAGTAGAAAGAGTAGCAGTCCATATGCTATAATGAAAGCCATCCACGCAGTAATGGTGACCTTATCCACGCAACCATACGTTGAGATGCACGCTGAAATGAAATATATATACGCTGCTCATTGGAAGACCTTGCCACAGTAAATACATATACGCTGCTCGCTGTATATATATGCATTGCTAGCCACAGTAAATATATATATGCTAATCATTGAGATAACCTACGCAGCAAGGTATATGAAACAGTAATACGTTGTATATATAGTTCACTGTTAATATAACGCAGTCATGGCAGCAACACTCTAATGACTTATATACGCTGACAAATGAATACGCTGGGCATAGAGATTAATACGCAGGCAAGGAGACTTAATCATGGGACAGTCATACGCAATCTATGGTGACACTCAACCCTAGCCGCAGGTCATAATAACAGATCAGACACACTGTACTTAATGATCTTAGACACAGGTCATGGCATATCATCATATACGCTGGAAATTAACGCAGCAAAATATATTACAACGTGGGTTAGTCTGACTACAGATTATAAACGTTAGACATACGCATGATAAGAGGACGCAGTCTCGGCATATCTGGGAATGAAGAGACACAGTCTTGGCATAATGGTTATCCTAGTGAAAATATCCAGACTTGACTTCTAGTAGCCTCATTATATATTAGCAAGGTCAAGATCTCAATGAAGCAGTGATGTATGAATGAAAAAGGTATGTGTATTAACATATATATCAGTATATATATATGTGTGTGTTGATCTGTGCTCCTACTAGCTGATCCTAGTGTTTATATGATGAAACCATGATTATATGAAAGAAGAAAAGAGCACAATGAAGATCTCAATGGATCCCATCATTGGAAGATGCAGCAGTGACAAAGGTAGAAGTGCAGCAATGATGCAACTGTGATGACAAGATGATGTATGTGATCATGAGCAGCATGATGATGCATTGTTGCAACATGATGAAGCAACAAGAAGGCAGAGGCAGCAACATGATAAATAGCAATGGTAGAATGGCATACCTGTAGCAGCCCTTTCACAATGAACAGCAGTGATAGAATGCCATTTGTTAGAATAGCAGCATGATGATGATGTACATTAGTATGGGCAGCATGATGATGGATAAGATCATGGACATGAGCAACGTGATTAGTGCAGTATGGTGCAGTATGAGTGGTACAGCAAGAGAACCAGATGCAGCACGATGATAGGTGAAGGAGTCACCTTGGAGAATCAGTTGAAGCAGAATGTCTTCAACTAATCTCATTGTTATAGAAGATGATCTATGCTTAGATCTAGACAAGTCAAAGTGTTGACTTCTGTTCTAATTGTACTCTTTCTCTCTCTCTCTCTTTCTCTACTGAACTTTGAAGATAAAAGAAGATTTGATCAAAGGGTTTCCCCACACATTGTGGGGTTTGTCCCTGGCTCGCGCCACATCTTGTGTCCTCTTGTCTTGGCTTGTATTCTGCGATTAATATTTATGTTCTATCTGCAGTTTACTTCGTGTTGATGTGATTTCTAATATGAAAAAGAAATTAAATAATTTTCTCTAGCATAGAACATACCAAAATTTAACATGGTATTAGAGCTGAGGTGAAGACAATGCCCAAGCAAGAGTGAAAGAGCTATCACCGAAGATAGTTGGGACAAGATAGAAGGATCAATGGGTTCATCATAATTCACCTAGGGTGAAGTTGAAGCAGAGAATGTTATTAGAATGGCGCAGCAAAACTTCTGATGGCATCACTTCATTGGGAAGTTCAAATCTAAGGGTAGGAAGGAAAGGTAGATGTCTTGGTTATGAGTTCGGCCCTTATGCGAAGGAGTGCCCAAATGACAGAGATACGGGTTATCAAATACAATGGTCGACTCTTCCACGAAAGCAAGGAACCCCAAAATCTCTTTTATGTACCTGATCACAAGAAGAACCTGATGTCCATCTCGGAAATGGAAGTCAAATGTTACAGGATGGAACTTATCGATGGAAAGGTACGTGTTTGAAAAAAAAGATCTTTTAAAGATATTTTTGAGTTCAGGGTTGTATCAAGTTGCAGGAAGTCCACTAGGGACCATGTCCATTGACTCAGCACTGGAGGTCTGTGAGTCAGAAGGTGACTAGGATGCCTGAATTCAAAAAGGAGCATGAAGGTACATGTCTGAGATGCATGGAAGGAAAATCTTATAAGGGGACCATTCCCCTCATGCAGTAGGTCCAGAGGCTTGGAACAATCCGAAGAGTTTTGAGACTCATGATCGGGAATCTCATGTATTCATGTGGAAGAAAGCCCTTTATTGCTTGAAGCAAAACACCTCGGACGTAGTATGAGAGGAATGATAGCTGTCTAATGCAACTGAGATTCACTAGGAGTGAAACCGATCCAAACCATTACTCGAAGGTTGTGGATGATAAACCTCTCGTACCGGCACGTATGTCTGACAGGTGCAGACCCTCTCATTTATAGGAGATAGAGGGAGTTGGATTCTGAATGTGGAAAGATAAGTTGCAAGCCTATGACTACCTCGAGGATCTTAACTTTCAAGAAGTTATATGGTAGTGATGTCGGACCTGATTTGGGAATGCCTTTGAAATTCATAAACTCATTCGCATTGATGTTCTTGGAGAACCTCCGTTCGGACATATGTGTTGCAGTTAGCATGGTGAGCTCATATTTGGTTGAGCCTCACTGGATTGGTGCCAAGAATCTTCTGAGATATCTTCAAGGGCACAATCTCTCATGGATTGAGATACACTGCCAAAAATATGAAACCACATGATTATTCGAATGATGAGTGGGCAGGAAGTGTGGAGGATCATTAGAGCACTTTTCAGTGTTGGTTCTCTTTGGATTCTGCTTCGATGCAGGAAGCAGAAGTCGGTCACTATAAGCACCGCCAAGACCGAATACATGGCTACGAGTATGATCTCGTATGAAGCTGCATGGTTGCGGAATTTCTTATGTTAGTTGTTTTTCTCTGTGATAACCAGAGGTGTGATCCGATTATTGAGGAATCCTGTATTCGAAAATTGCTCCAGCAGACCGACATCAGATACTGCCTTATCTAGGATATGGAAAGTCGATGAGCAAGGAGGCTCCATCGCACTGAGATGATATATAGGTCGCTAAAGCCCCGGGGGAAAGATCAAATTTGTGATTTTCCCGAATGACTTGGAGTCATCAAGAGACCTTTGTAAAAGGGTCCTGCATGTTGCATACATTGAGCTTTGGGAGCTCTGGGGGGATTGCAGTTCTACCGGAGCAACATACGACCACAAGGTGACTCACCCTCCCCTGGTGGTGCGCACTGGAACAAGTCTCTTGTGGGACGATGATTCGCTCTCTTGTGGAACAAGATGATTTTCTCTCCTGTGTAGCAAGATTTATGTGTTCTCCTGTGAGGCCTGGATTGATGTGTTCTCCATGGCGGCCTGGATTGATGTGTTCTCCATGGCGATTGTAGCAGGATTGATGTGTTCTCCTGTGAGGACAGGATTGACTAAGTTCTCTTGTCGAGGCATCCTACCCATGCATTCTAGGACTCATGGGAAGTACCTCTCATCTGATCAATGAGCAGGGAAATGAAGTTAGGGACCATAGTAGTACCGATGGATGCATCGTTATATCTACCGTACTCCCTACGCTAGGATGTCCTCCATTGATTTGGGATCAATGATACTGGTCTAGGACCAGTGGTAGGAGTTGTACATACTATGACGCTGACTTCGGGTCGGCTGAGACTGGTCTGGAACCAGTGGTACATACTCCGAGACTAACTTCGTGTCAGTGCAGGACTGGTCTGGGACCAGTGAGAGTCGTACATACTATGACGCTGACTTCGGGTCGGTTGAGACTGGTCTGGGACCAGTAGTACACTCTCTGAGCCTGCGATACTGGTCTGGGACCAGTGGTAGGAGTTGGACATACTATGACGCTGAATTCGGGTCGGCTGAGAGTGGTCTGGGACCAGTGGTACATACTCCGAGACTGACTTCGTGTCAGTGCAGGACTGGTCTGGGACCAGTGAGAGTCGTACATACTATGACGCTGACTTCGGGTTGGTTGAGACTGGTCTAGGACCAGTAGTACACTCTCTAAGCCTGCGATACTGGTCTGGGACCAGTGGTAGGAGTTGTACATACTATGACACTGACTTCGGGTCGGGTGAGACTGGTCTAGGACCAGTGGTACATACTCTGAGACTGACTTCATGTCAGTGCAGTACTGGTCTAGGACCAGTGAGAGTGGTACATACTATGAAGCTGACTTCGGGTCCGCTGAGACTGGTCTGGGACCAGTGGTACACTCTCTGAGACTGTGATACTGGTCTGGGACCAGTAGTAGGAGTGGTACCTACTATGATGCTGACTTTGGGTCGGTTTGAGACTGGTCTGGGACCAATGTTACGCACTCTGAGACTAACTTCGGGTTAGTGGAGAATGATATGACTCATTCTTGATCAATTCTTCTTCTTCATAGTTTAGCAGAGCCAGCAGAGCAGAGCAGAGCCAAATGAGCTGAGCAGAGCAGAGCTAGCAGAGCCAGCAGCGCTGTGTAGAGCTGAGCAGAGCAGAGCTAGCAGAGCCAGCAGCGCTGAGCAGAGCAGAGCTAGCAGAGCCAGCAGAGCTGAGTAGAGCATAGCAGAGCCAACAGAGCTGAGCAGAGCAGAGCTGAGCAGAATAGAGCAGAGCCAGCAGAGTTGGGCAGAACATTGCAGGGCACTAATGGCAGAGATAGTACAGTTGGACTTATGGATCAATGGATGGAGTTCTCCCTAGTTGAGAGGGAGTGTTAAATTGGCAACTAGGGCCAAAATCCATGTGGGTCGGCTTATTTATGGCAGCTGATATTTTTATTGGATCCCTCTCGTCGAGAGGTGTAGGATTGATCCAAAGATCATCCGATTCCGATAAGTATTTATGGAGATATGAATTTATTTTGTTTATGTAATTATTATCAAGCCGACCAGCTCTTATGTAGGCTCTAGAAGCCCAACCGACGTGTCTATTCATCATCCTCATTGTGGTATAAATAGATGAGGATTTGGAGTCATTAGCACAACACATTCTCCATGTGAACTCCTCCTCTCCACGTCTTGGGTTTTTGGAGAAGGAGAAGACACAAAAGAGAATACGTTGGATGCCCTAGCTGCAGTAGAAAGAGCAGCAGTCCATACGCTATAATGAAAGCCATCCACGCTGTAATGGTGACCTTATCCACGCAACCATACGTTGAGATGCACGCTGAAATGAAATATATATACGCTGCTCATTGGAAGACCTTGCCACAGTGAATACATATACGCTGCTCGTTGTATATATATGCATTGCTAGCCACAGTAAATATATATATGCTAATCATTGAGATAACCTACCCAGCAAGGTATATGAAACAGTAATACGTTTTATATATAGTTCACTGTTAATATAATGCAGTCATGGAAGCAACACTCTAATGACTTATATACGCTGACAAATGAATACGCTGGGCATAGAGATTAATACGCAGGCAAGGAGACTCAATCATGGGACAGTCATACGCTATCTATGGTGACACTCAACCCTAGCCGCAGGTCATAATAACAGATCAGACACGATGTACTTAATGATCTTAGACACAGGTCATGGCATATCATCATATACGCTGGAAATTAACGCAGCAAAATATATTACAACGTGGGTTAGTCTGACTACAGATTATAAAGGTTAGACATACGCATGATAAGAGGATGCAGTCTCGGCATATCTGGGAATGAAGAGACACAGTCTCGGCATAATGGTTATCCTAGTGAAAATATCCAGACCTGACTTCTAGTAGCCTCATTATATATTAGCAAGGTCAAGATCTCAATGAAGCAGTGATGGATGAATGAAAAAGGTATGTGTATTAACATATATATCAGTATATATATGTGTGTGTGTTGATCTGTGCTCCTACTAGCTGATCCTAGTGTTTATATGATGAAACCATGATTATATGAAAGAAGAAAAGAGCACAATGAAGATCTCAATGGATCTCATCATTGGAAGATGCAGCAGTGACAAAGGTAGAAGTGCAGCAATGATGCAACTGTGATGACAACATGATGTATGTGATCATGAGCAGCATGATGATGCATTGTTGCAACATGATGAAGCAACAAGAAGGCAGAGGCAGCAACATGATAAACAGCAGTGGTAGAATGGCATACCTGTAGCAGCCCTTTCACAATGAACAGCGGTGATAGAATGCCATCTGTTAGAACAGCAGCATGATGATGATGTACATTAGTGTGGACAGCATGATGATGGATAAGATCATGGACATGAGCAACGTGATTAGTGCAGTATGGTGCAGTATGAGTGGTACAACAAGAGAACCAGATGCAGCACGATGATAGGTGAAGGAGTCACCTTGGAGAATCAGTTGAAGCAGAATGTCTTCAACTGATCTCATTGTTATAGAAGATGATCTATGCTTAGATCTAGACAAGTCAAAGTGTTGACTTCTGTTGTAATTGTACTCTCTCTCTCTCTCTCTTTCTCTGCTGAACTTTGAAGATAAAAGAAGATTTGATCAAAGGGTTTCCCCACACATTGTGGGGTTTGTCCCTGGCTCGTGCCACATCTTGTGTCCTCTTGTCTTGGCTTGTATTCTGCGATTTATATTTATGTTCTATCTGCAGTTTACTTCGTGTTGATGTGATTGCTAATATGAAAAAGAAATTAAATAAATTGCTCTAGCATAGAACATACCAAAGTTAACATTTACAGAATAATACATGCGTCAGTATCCAGATCTAGAATATACATGATCAAAACCATATAATGATAATTCATTTTAAGCCTTAAGATCCTGATCCATCATTAGATCTTATCCCTCATCAACCGCTAAGGTTCATCCTTGGTTTAGATCCAGCAATGCACCATAATCCAATAACCTGCATACTAGATCTCACACTTCATCAGAAATTCGATACTTGCACACCTAGCCTAATGATCTTCTCCTCCTTATATAGTTTTAGGCTTTTCTTAATACCATGGACAAAAACAACTTAGGAACAATACCTTGGACCAAATACCTAGGGTCAATACCTCGGACCAAATACCTTGGACCAATACCATGGATCAAAATACCATGGACCAAAAACTAAGTTTTCCGAGATATACGCGCTTTTCCTTCTATGAAAGTGCGTGTGTATGTATACGCTACTTGTGTTCAGTGAACTTGCGTGTATACGTAGCTTGGTCAATGTGAACCTACGTATACCTCCCTTTCTTCATTCTTTGAAGTCTGATCTATAATTCTTTGTTGTTAACCTATTGTATTGTGATCTTTCATCTGAGTGAGTTGCCATCAAGGACAACACCTGTATCATAATGCCAACAATCTCCCCCTTTGGTCTTGATGGCAACAACAACAACAACACCGAGTCAATCTCCCCCTTTGACATCAATGTCAAAGGGTCATTCTCCCCCTTTGACATACATTACGCTGATCATGCTCCCCCTGAGTACATGTTGAATTCTCCGATATACTGAAATGTACTAATTGAGCTCCCATGATTGAGTCCATGCTCCCCCTAAGCACAAACAAAAATCTGCAAAAAGATGACTCTATAACTCAACTATGTGAGGATGACCTTCCTATCACCAATGACTCATACATACATCTATCTCCCAACCAAGTGGGGATATACCAAATTTGACTCATCCACCCAACCAAGTGGGGATATACCAATTGTTTATACATGACAAAAACAAGAAATATTACATCATTCATCCCATGTAAAGTGGGGATATAAATTACATCATTTGTCCAAGGACCCATTCAAATGTATGAAAATACATATCACACCCTAGACATTTACATGAGCTGCAAATGGTATAAATATCTGAAGTCATAGTTGGACACTACAACCGTAATGCCAATATTGCTTAATGTACGTGAAGGCTAATGCTCCCCCTGAATCGATGCTACCTAAAAAACATATACGCTCCTTGACCCATAGAAACCCGCGTGTGTACGCGCGGGAAACACGCATATAATCACCTTTTTTTGAAAAGTTTGATTTAACAGTAGGATGATGCAGCAATGACTCCTAGTTTTTGTCTGAGATATTCAAATGTCTCTCTAGGCAGTGGTTTAGTGAATATATCAACAACCTGTTCTTTGGAGGGAACATATTCTAATTTGACCTTTTGCTCAAGCACTTGTTCATGTAGAAAAGGGTATTTGATGGGTATGTTCTTGGTCTTGGAGTGCATGACTGGATTCTTTGAAATACTTATGGCACTTGTATTATCACATAGAATGGAGATGGGTGGAGTACATGTGATTTGAATGTCTTGCAATGTTTGCATCATCCAAAGTAGTTGTGTGCAGAAAGATGCAGCAGCCACATATTCTGCTTCAGCTATAAATAACGCAATTGAACTTTGTTTCTTGCTAAACCAAGACACTAACCTGGAACCCATATAGAATGCACCACCACTAGTGCTTTTTCTATCATCAACACTTCCAGTCCAATCTGCATCTGTATATGCATGAAGAGTAAGATTTGTATCTCTAGGATACCATAAACCAAAGTTCTATGTTCCTTGAAGAGATTTGAAAATCCATTTGACTGCTTGAAGGGGTGATTCCTTTGGATTTGCTTGGAATCTCCCAACTATTCCTACTGCATGCGTGATGTCAGATCGGGTACCTGTTAGATAAAGCAGACTTCCAATCATGGTTCTATAAGTTGGTTGATGTATTGATGTTGATTCATCATTTGAGCTGAGACTGCATCTTGTTACCATTGGGGTACATACAGGTTTAGAATCTTCCATGTCGTACTTTTTCAAGATCTGTAAGAGATATTTTGTTTGTGAAAGAAAAATACCATCTTTATTTTGTTGGACTTGTAGGCCAAGAAAATAGGTAAGCTCACCAAGTAAGGACATTTCAAATTCTTGATGCATTACTGAAGCAAAATTATGACTCATGGCTTCTTCATTGCTACCAAAAATGATATCATCAACATAAACAACAATTATTAGCAATTTATCAGTGTCAATCTTTGTATATAGATTGCTATCTGCTGACCCTTTTGAAAAACCCTGTTGGTGGAGATATTTTTCAAGGCAGTAGTACCAGGCCTTTGGAGCCTGTTTTAGACCATAAAGAGCCTTTCTGAGTCTGCATACAAGTTTTGCATCATTTCCAAGAATGAATCCTTCTAGTTGTTCAATATAGACTTCTTCTTCTAATTCTCCATTAAGGAAAGCAGATTTTACATCCATTTGGTATACTTTGAATTTCTGAAAACTAGACAGAGCAAGAAACATCCTTATGGCTTCAAGTCTAGCAACATGTGCAAAATTTTCTTCAAAATATATACCTTCTTGTTGAGCATATCCTTTACAAACAAGTTTGGCCTTGTTTCAAATAACTTCTCCATTTTCCTTCAGCTTGTTTTTGAATATCCATTTAGTTCCTATGATATTTTATCATGAGGTCTAGGAACTAATTCCCAAGTATTATTCTTTTCAATTTGCTCAAGTTCTTCATTCATGGCCTTGACCCAACATTCATCTTTGCATGCTTCATTTACATTTTGAGGTTCGGTGGAGGATAGTAATGCTAGATAGCTTGAGGTTTCTGTAATAGTTCTTCTTGTCTATACACCTGCCTCTTTTTCCCCTAAAATTTGAGTTTCTAGATGATTTTTCTGAACATACCTAGATGGAGTCTTTTCTTCTACCGTTATCTCTTCTTTTGGTGCTTCATTGGTTTCTTCTTCAGAATCATTGTGATTTGATGTGGGAAAATAATCCCCATCTTCTTCATTTTCATAATATTCAGTTTTTATCTGTTTTGGATTTTTGCATGCTTCATCAACTACAACATCAATACTTTCAATAATTTTCCCAAGTCTTTTGTTATAACATTTATATCCTTTACTTCGAGAAGAGTAACCAAGAAGAATACCTTCATCTGCTCTGGGCTCAAACTTACCAAGTTTTTCATCAGTCCTTTTGATATAACATTTGCTTCCAAAAACTTTAAAGTATTTTATAGTAGGATTCTTACCATTCCAAAGTTCATGTGGAGTTTGAGTGTTGTATACCCGAACATTTGCTTGGTTGAGAATAGTTACGGCGGTGAATGCAGCTTCACCCCAGAAGGTTGCAGGTGTTCCAGATTCATCTAGCATATCTTGATCCATTTGTTGAACAGTTATATTCATTCTTTCTACCACTCCGTTTGCTAAGGAGTCCTTGCAGTGGAGAACTACCTTTTTATTCCATGTTGTTCACAAAAGTCAAAGTATTCATCCGAGGTAAATTCCCCTCCTCGATCAGATCTGAGGCATTTGATTTTGTGATCTGATTCATTTTCAACCAAAGCTTTGAAGGCTTTGAAATTTTCAAATGCTTCATCTTTATGCTTTAGAATACCTATCCAACACATTCTGAAAAAATCATCAATGAACAAAATAAAGTATTCTTCTCCACGAGGTGACTTTTTCCGTGATGGTCCACATAAATCAGTATGGACAAGTTCAAGAGGTTTACTAGCTGACCCTTCCTTTTCGATGAAGTGAGCTCTGGTTTGCTTACCGAATTGACATGGTTTGCATATTGTATTTTCAGGGATGCTAATATCTGGAAGATCACGAACAACCTAGAATCTGCATGCTTTTCTTATTTGAGAAAAGCTTATATGTCCCAATCTTCTATGCCACAGCCAGTTTTCATCATTTTTCTTAGATAGCATTGTTGTTGTCCTCGCTTGAGTATGTATAAGTTGTTTGGAGTTATTGTACCTTTGATCATGGTTTCTCATGTATTAAGCTCACGAACAACACATCCATTTGATCGAAACACTACTTCATTTCCTTGATCACACATTTGACTAACACTCAACTGGTTATGCTTTTGACCGTCTACATACATAAAATTCCCAGCTTTAACCTTTTCTTTCAAGAAAACAGAGCCTTTACCTTTTATGACAGCAGGAGTGTCATTTCCAAATGAGGCATTCTTTTCCTTTTCTAAGGCATTATATGAGTGAAGTTTTTCTTTGTCACCTGTCATGTGTTTTGAGCATCCACTATCGATGTACCACTGATTTTCTTGTCCTTCTACATACAAGGCTATACCACATCTTTCTGTTTGAGGTTATTTCCTTCTCCAAATCTTGGGATTTAATGGAGTTTTCTCCTTTTGAGATGTTTGTCGAAATTTTCTCCTACATTCAGATTCTTCATGGCCAAAGTTGTTACAGATTGAGCATTCTATATCATTTTCAAGAAGAGAAAAGTTATTATAGGAACTTTTCTTGATCCCTGTCGCATTCCTTTGATTTCGTGTTTCTGTAGTCATGATGGTTTTGTAAGAAACACATTGAGCAGCTTTGTGTCCAAAATTTTGACATGAGAAACATCGACCATTAAAGAAGTTCCTGCAATTATCGAATCTATTGACCTGGTGATTGTAGTTTCTATTGATATTCATCTTTGGAGCAAATTGAGTATGGTTTACCTGAGGTTGGTTGTGGCTTCTGTTCACCCTTGAAGCAAATTGAGTCTAATTTTCCTGGTGATCTGCTTTATGCCTTTGTTGACGATTGTCATACTGTTCATTGTTCGTTGCTGCATCAAGATAGCTTTTAGTGGAGGTTGACGGCTTCGGTGATTGAGATGCTTCTTAAATATATCCAAGACCTGTCTTTACCAGAGGAGAATGCTGCACTTTGATAATTTCATATAAGGTTTCTAATCCTTTAGCAAATCTAAGATTGAGAGATTTCATTTTCTCAAGATCCTTTCTTAGACCCACAATTTCACATTCTAGTTTTGCATTGTGTTTTTCTTTTTCAGCAAGTTGGTATGTCAAGGTATCTATAATCATATTCTTTTCTTCTAAACAGATTTTGAGTTTAGAGATTTATTCATGAAGGTCATCTTCTTCTAAAGCATCCAAAAAATTATCATCGTCATAAGCCACTAGAAGTCTATAGTCATTACTATTTTCATCTTCATCACTATTTAATAAACCATCGCTATCTTCATGAGTATAGTAACTCTTTTTACTTATAGCTTGTTTTCTATTCCATTTTGCATATTCCTTCCCTTTATCATATTTATCTTTATGAGGACATTTGGCTGCATAATGACGACTCTACCACAGGCAAAACATTTGAACGGTAGTTTACCTCTAAATCTTCTGGAACCCCGTTGAAGTTTCTTGACAGAGTTTACTTCATCTTCTTCTTCTGAAATATGTCTTGATTCATTGAGTTCTTCCTTTCCTTTTGTTGAAGCTGTTAGTGTCGGTCTTGAAAGCCCTCCATCAGTGATCAAAGCTCTTTGCATTTGCATTAGTAGGTGTCTCATCAGTGTCAAAATTTTCATCCCGTTAGGCATGCCATAACCCTGATGGAGGAGCTGGTCTATTCATACCCCTCTTGGCTTTGCTGGATCAGGTCATATCAGTCATTGAGTTTGTCAAGCTGCTCTTGTTTGGTCTTAAAGTCAAAATTCTAGGTCTAGGGTTTTGGTCAGTTGTCTTAGCAAGGTCATGTCTCTGAAAGTCCTTGAGTGACCAGCAAGCCAGAGGGAGGATGGTAAACATGTTCCTTTGAAATTTTCATCATGTACAGTTCATTTTTAACCTTGGATTTAAAAACCCTGTTTTTAAAGCCAAGGTCATGATAATTTTTGTAAAGAGAATAAATTTCCAAATTGTCTTCAGAAAGGCAGCAACAACCCTGGTCCCCTTGCCACAGTCCTTCAGATGATCTCCCTGCAAAAAGAATCAGGTGAAAGCACTCAAAAAATCAACTTCAGGATAAAGGAAACCAAGAAAATCAGTGTTTTTAAAAAGTGACCAAATAGACTTTATAAAGTGGGTTTTTGGATGAAGTTTTTTTCAAAGTGAGATTATAAAAGGTGATGCTCCCTCCTTTCACTCTCATTGTGCATTTTGAGCTTGCAAGAGAGATTGTGAGAGCGTGAAAGGCGAAGGAGGCGAAATTACAAGCGTTTCGGGCAGTTTGCAGGTGCGCGACCCGTCCAGGCTCGTGCGCGACCTGTTGGGTGGTGCGCAACCCGTCCAGCAGTCTCCGGCAGTGCAAAAATATAACGGGCGCGACCCGTTGGGCTGTGCGCGACCCGTCCAGGGCTGTGCGCGACCCGTTCATCTGCCTGCTACCAAAACTTCAAACAGATTCCTTCATTCCTCTTCAAACTTGCTTGATCGGTCGAGGTAGGCTCCTAATCCATGGTTGTTGATGTGGGTGATGAAAATAATGATGTGTGCTATGGTTTTATCTTTTAATTTTGCAAATGAATGGATTAATGTGGCTGTTGCTAATGTTTGTAAAATGCTAGGGTTTTGTGACTGTTTCAAGTGTTTTTTGTCCCATTTGATCCCTTCCTTCTTCCCCTCTTTCATTCATAGTCATGCTTGCATCTCTGTCCCATATTATTTGCACATAAAATGTTGCCTTTCTCCCCCATCCCTAAGCTATAAACCCTACCCCTCTTACAAGCACCCAAAACCCTAATTCCCTCTACCATACACATGCAAAAACTAAAACAAAAAAGAAAAGATACATTTGTAAAGAAAGAAGAGAGTCATGTGAATTAAATGTTGCTGTATATCTACAAGCATGTACATAACCCCTATATACCCTTGACATCCCCTTGTACATGAACACTTTCCCTTTATGTGAAAATAATGTGTATGTACTCCTTAATGTGCATGTACTCCTTAAGAATAAAGAGAAAAATTTGCCTTATGACACACATGAACTCCTACAAGCAAATTTGTGTATGGTGTCCCTATGCCCCTATTGATATATTCCATGTTCATTATCATACATGTTTTGTCCCATATGAGATGTTCTTTGCAAATGATTTCCCAATGTTAAAATTGTTCCTATATGCATGACAATTTGTAAAGTTTCCCTTGAAAATTCCCTGTTATTATCATATATTCCCATTCCTTGTTAAGAAGTTCCCTCCCCTAACATTCCCCTCATGTTTTTTCCCCTTGAAACAGCATAGAGTTCAATACTTTTGCAGGCAGAGGCAGCAGTTCAATTTGTCCTTCAGTTTGCCCACCTTGCTCCAAAACCATGTCAGATACCAAGATATACAGAGATTGAGGAACAGAGGAGGCCTCGTAGAGGGGGTAAGGGAGGTCACCATAAGAGGGAGGAGCCTACTTCATTGGCAGAGTTACAGGCTTGTCCTTTGGCACTGAGTTGTTTCCAGTACATGTCATGCTATCAGTTTTGTGAGAGGCTCTCTCAGATTCAACATCATAGAGAGTTGGCCCGCTTGTTTGTCTTACACCTCCATGATGGACATGTCACTCTTGCAGGGGTGAATTTCATATTGACACCCGAGGTGATCTCAGAGGCTATAGGTATACCGAATGTGGGTGAGGTGTGGTCGAAGCGCATACTTCTTGATTTTGTTCACTTTGAGCCCTATGTCCGGCCATCATTTGTGAAACTGTTGACGGGTGTTTTCCCATTCAGATTTCTTCGGAGTGAGTATGCCCCCCTCATGAGACTCATCATGCATTACTTCACATGTGAGGGCAGATTTTCACAGGTGTATTCATATCACATTCGCCTGTTGATGCATTTCACCCGGGTGAGGATGATGAACCTCCCGATCTTCCTGTTTCAGAACATTCAGAGGATGGTACCCATGTTGCAGAGGAAGACCCCGGCCCAGCAGTACAGGAGCCTTTGTCACTATGGTTTGATCCAGCTTATAGTCTCTCATCAGTTGACTCAGCAGGGCATCTCATGGGAGGAGTTCATCTCCCGTGAGTTTTTCACAGTGCCACCTCAGCCACATCAGGAGGCTATTCATGAGGAGGGAGGACCATCTCAGTAGCCTGATGCTCCCATCACCCGACATGTCAGCTCTACTCCCATGGTCACCTATCAGAAAGGCCTAAGGGCCTTATTTGCAGCAGCTAGGCGAGTACTATCTCCATAGCAGGTGGAAGGGGTCTCGCCTTCATCTTCAGAGCAGCGAGTGTTATCTCCACGGCAGGTGGAAGGGGCCTCGCTTTCTTTGCCAGCACAGGTATTGCAGAGGGGCAAAGAGCCCATGGTTCATGAGGATCCAGTGATTGATCTTGAGGTCAGTTCTCCTAGCCAAGAGGCAAAGGAGATCATTCAGCAGCTCAGGGCCGAGAATGATGTTTTGCAGCGGAGACTTGAGGGTGCCCAATGGACCATCACCTATTTAGAGCAGCGGAACACACAGCTGGAGGAGGAGAAGGCACTTGATGAGATTTGGAGGATTCGTAGTGACCGAGTCCTAAACCGTAGGAGGCCCGGTGATCCCTTGCCTGTTGACCGGGAGTCATTGCTTATTCAGAAGAATGCCCACTTGGAGAGGCTGTTGGCTAAGGCCAACCAAGAGAAAAGGCTGTTGAGGAACATGAAAAACCACTATTGGGCTAGGATGCACGTTTGTAAAGCAAAGATGAAAGTGTTCCAAAGAAGATTGACCGAGGCTCTTGGGACGAAGAAGAAGGCCAACCCACTCCGCATCTTGTTCGAGGCTTCTCTCACTCATCATGACACCCACTAGCCTCTTCACAGCACCAAGCACAAAAAAATTTGGAAGTTTTGGCTCATTTTTGGCATTTTTGGGCAATTTACAGGTTTTGGCTTCTCAACGGGTCTCACCCCCGGTGAGACCCTTTGTCATCGTAGCTCCGTTTTGTGGAAACTCAGCATTGATGGATTTTTCATGCAAAGTTACATATGCCCATGCATTACCTTGAGTTTTCATGGAGTTTTGGGTCTCCAAAAGGTCAAAATACAGCCAAATTTTGACTTTCTGCCCCTTTTTTGAGCTGCAGAAGTAGTCTTGGGATAATTGACTTTTGACTAGGAAAATGACCTCCAAATCCAAAAATTCTGGTTGGTTTGGAAAGTAGACTCAGAGACCTTTCCAAAGAGCTATCCTGCACCTCATTCTGACACCGGGAAGGCCTCCAAACAGAGCTCCAAAGTTCGCGACCCGTTGAGGAGGATGTGCGCGACCCGTTGAGGAATTTGTGCCAGATTTGACCAGTTCAGCCCAGAATTTGCAGTTTAGCTCCAGTTTGACTTTCTGAGGTCGATGGTGGTCCTTTTGACTATACTTGTGGCATTTTTTTGGATACTTTTACCCTTGTTTTACTCTTCTAGAAGTTTCTCTCATGTAAAAGGGTAAAATTGACTATATGAACTGGTTTCCAAGTTTTTAGAGGCAAGTTGTTTTGACTGCCTATTTTGTAGTGCTTAGTTTAGAGGTTGTTCAAACAGCTCCTAGGAAGGGGATCTCGACCCCTAGAGGTGGGGAAAGAGGTTAGATCATCTATATTATGCACTCTTTTGCTCATTTTCATGGTTGGACTCTTGAGGGAGAAGCTATCATTGTATTATTCACTTGTATCTCTGCAATTTTTGGCTAAGGAAGACCAGGGTTTTGCAGTCATCTTTGGGATTCTTGTGGACTCATTGTGTTGATGGTGTGTCTCTTCATATTATTGTAAGCTTTGTTATGTGATTCATTTCCTCTCTACACTGCTGCATATTAAACAAATGAAGTGATAAAGTTAGAATTCATGCTTTCCATGCTCTGCTTTCAAATTTGTTTAATTTCTATGTTTTCTACTGTCTAAAGAGAATTCAAATCCATTGTTTGCTCTCTTTAGCCTTCTTATCTTTCCTCCTAATCATCCATTTCAGTTAAAGACATCAATACAGGCTCCTACCTTGCCCCAAAGACCCCCCTGCAAAAACTGTGTCACATCCCCGCACCCTAAATTGCAGCTCCTCAATTTGCCACCAAAAACCCCCAAATCAACCTTTATAATCAGTTTACTAGCCTAATACCAGTGTTACCTTGTTGGTCATCTCATCCCATTGAAGATCTACCGAGATTGACCGGAGAGAGCCATCTCCTGCCCCGTAGGGCTAGCTACGAGGCTAAATGGTTTGATGTAGCTTTGAGATTTTCCTTTTCAGCCTGAGGTGAAATTTCAAGTGCTAACAGAAGATTTAAATGCGGCTTCTCTCATATCTAATGGACCTCCTTTTCTCATCTCAAAGGCAGTTAAGATTCCGTGAAGCTGTGTCATAGTGATAGTCTGTAGATCCTGTTTTTCTTCTATGGCAAACACTTTTGATTCAAATTTAGCTGACAAGGATCTTAAAACTTTCTCAACTAAGGTAACTTCTTTTATATCTTCACCCAGATTCTTCATACAATTGACAACCTCATCTATACATAAGAAGTAACTAGTTATACTTTCATCATTGTGCATCTTAAGAGTTTCATATTGAATTCTAAGAGTTTGAAGTTTAGCACATTTTACCTGAGAGTATCCTTCGTAGCTCAGAACGATTTTGTTCCATATTTCTTTGGCTGATTTGAGTTGCATAACTTTTACAAAATCTGATTGTGACAGACTTCCCAATAATGTATTGACAGCCCTGGCATTGGTTTCATATTGCTTTTTATCTATCGTATCTATAGGAATTGTTAATGGAAATGTATATCCTCCTTCCACGATTTCCCAGACATCCGTTCCAAGTGATTGTAGATAGGTTGTGGTTCTTATCTTCCAATAAACAAAGTTTCTCCCATCAAAGATTGGTGGTCTGATGGATCCCATGATTTCTTGATTACTCATGATGATGGATCTCCCCTCAAGCGATCAAGCTTCTTCTGAAGGACCTGCTCTGATACCAATTGTTGGAAATAATACTGAGAGGGGAGGTGAATTAGTATTATCAGGTTAATAATTTTATTTCCCAAACAGATTTGTATACGCTACTTCAGCTAAGTGAACCAGTGTGTACACACAACTGTACTTAAAGCAACCAGTGTATATGCAGAGAACTTTTTATTTACCCAATTTATCATGCATTGAACTTTAACCAGTATATCATAGATTTATTAGACAGTGTAGTAAAATCATAATAAAGAATCACACATAAACAACACACATGAACACCAAGATATAAGGTGGAAACCCAATGTGAGTAGAAACCACCTGCTGTTGTCGTCTCTTTCTTCTTTTAATAATAAGAAAATATGTTTACAATCTTGTACTAGTGCAGACTTATACCAGTACGTAGACACCCACCTGCAGAAGGCTGCAACCTTCTCTCGTTCTCCAGCTTCTACTGGAAGGGAGCTACAACCCCCTAGCTCTAGTACTAGCCAATATGTTTACTAGTATGTAGGTGTCACCCTACAGAAAACTCCACTCTTCTACCAGGGACCACGTTCCATGAATTTTCAGACTGGATACTCCTGGAACACAACACCACAATCTGAAGGCCACGTTTCATTCAATTTTCATACTGGACCCATCAACAACATCATAGCTGCAATACAATCATCAAGTACATCAACCAATCACTGAAACTCAATCATCATAACCTGAATCTGATCATTCAGAATACTGTCACCAGAATACAGTCACCAGAACACAAAACAGAACCCAGAACTCTGCAACAGCAAACAGAAACAACTGAAACATTCTTCACAAGGTATACGCTACTTCCCTGTGTCGAACCTGCGTGTGTATGCGCTTTTATCAAAGCCAACCAGCATATACATCTGTAAATATTAATTCATAATTTTGCAGCTATTCCAAACTTCAGTTATACCCAGATCATAACATTTATAGAATAATACATGCGTCAGTATTCAGATCTAGAATATACATGATCAAAACCATATAATGATAATTCATTTTAAGCCTTAAGATCCTAATCCATCATTAGATCTTATCCCTCATCAAGCGCTAAGTTTTATCCTTGGTTCAAATCCAGCAATGCACCATAAGCCAATAACCTGCATACTAGATCTCACACTTCATCAGATATTCGATACTTGCGCACCTGGTCTAATGATCTTCTCCTCCTTATATAGTTTTAGGCCTTTCTCAATACCATGGACCAAAACCGCTTAGGACCAATACCTTGGACCAAATACCTAGGGTCAATACCTTAGACCAAATACCTTGGACCGATACCATGGATCAAAATACCATGGACCAAATACCTTGGACCAAAAACTGAGTTTTCCAAGATATACACGCTTTTCCTTCTATGAAAGTGCATGTGTACATATACGTTACTTGTGTTCAGTGAACCTACGTGTATACGCAGCTTGGTCAAGGTGTACCTGCATATACCACCCTTTCTTCATTCTTTGAATTCTGATATGTAATTCTTTGTTGTTAACTTATTGTACTGTGATATTTCATCTGAGTGAGTTGCCATCAAGGACAACACCTGTATCATAATTCCAACCTTGATTAAATGGGAAGAAAATTCGATCAAGCGAGAGGGCTCATTGGTCAAACGGTTTTAGATAGTCTTCAGGTAAGCATTGAGGCAGAAGACCGTCTGGTTGAGGTATGGATAATTCTTGCTTCTTTATTTGATAAATCTAATGATGTTTCTGCTTATTACCTTGAAAATAAGATTCATGAGCTAGATCCTACTAATATTGATAGAGTAGAATTATATCTTGCTGAATTGAAAACCTTAAATGAAAAGTTAAAGAATTGTAGTAAAGATTACAAGAAGATGGAGTCTGCTCTTATCATTCTTGTAAAATAAAAATTGTCATCTTGTTGTGACATGTTCATCCAAACTAGGAATAGGGCCCTTGAATTATCTTAAAGTACCATGAAACCTACTTTTGATGATTTCTGTAAATGGTTGATAAATGATTAAGAAAGGGTGATTACTTTAGGACAAGTCTCACCTAATAAAGCTCTTATGGCACATAATAAGAATCCTAAGAAAAGTTTTAATAATGCTAAAGGTTCGTATTCACACACTTCTAATCGTACTAATAATAATGGTCATGCTTCTCATGCACATCATGAAACTAGTAAGAGGAAGAAAGTGTATGATCCTTGTAAGAATTGTGGTAAAATTAACCATCCTGAAAAGAATTGCTTTAAAGCAAAACATTTAATGGCTAAAGCTAACAAGAAAATTTCTAATGAATCTCAAGTAGTTTTATGTGCATCTATTGCTTCGTCTAGCAATTCTTCTTCTAATGTGGAATGGATAATGGATTGTGGTTATTCTAAACATATGACTGGTAATATTTATTTATTTACATCTTATGACACTAATAAGCACTCATCTTAGAAATTTTCTATTGGTGATGGTAAACAACTTTCCGAAATTAGTTATGGTAATATTAATGTTGCTAATGGTCAACTGGAAGATATTTTTCATGTTCAAAACATTCCCATCAAAATACTTTCTATTTATCGTGCATGTCAGAAAGGTTTTAAATTTGAAGCTTGGCCTGATACATATGTTCCTAAAGATATCAACCGAAATTACAAAGTAGTCTCTTCTGGTCTTCTTGATCATACAGTTGGTTTATATAAATTTGCTGGTTTTAATTCAACTAAGAGACAACCATTTTATTCCTATTTTGTTCATGCTGATGAACTAAGTCAATTATGGCATGAAAGATTGGTCCACTTGAATTATGGGAAAATGCAAATGCTAACTAAAATGGTTCATGGTTTGCCTAATATTTCTTCTACTACTAGTGTTTGTGAAGGATGTGTTCTTGGTCTGACGTGCTAAAGCACCTTTGCAATTAATTCATAGTGATATTTGTGGTCATCTTGAAGTTCCTTCAATATCTCATGCAGTTTATTTTCTAACCTTGTTGATGACTTTAGTAGAAAATCTTGGGTTTATTTTTTGAAAAATAAAAGTGAAACATTTGTAAAATTTCAAGAATTTAAATCCATGGTTGAAAATGCATCTCGTAAGAGTATTAAAACCTTGCGATCTAATAATGGGTGAATTTGTTAAGCAATAATTTGATGCATATTTATCTAAACATGGTATTCAACATCAAAAGATTGTTCCTTACACACCTCAACAAAATGGTGTTGCTGAAAGAAAAAACAGAACTTTAGTTGAAATGGCTAGATGTATGCTTTATTCTAAAGGTCTGCATAAGAAATTTTGGGTTGAAGCCATCTGTTGTGCTAATTTTATTTTAAATATAGTTCCTACTAAAGTTGTTAAGCATGTTACCCCTGAGGAAAAATGGAATGGATGTAAACCAGATATTAGTAATTTTAAGGTGTTTGGTTGTGAATTTTGGGCTCATATTCCTGATGAAAAACGGAAAAAGTTAGAACCCAAATCTCACAAGTGTATCTTCATTGGTTATGATGAGAATTCCAAGGCTTATAGGTTGTTTGATCCTTCTAATAAAAGTATCATAATCAGAAGGGATGTTCAATTTCATGAAGTCCCTTCCCAACCTAAATCTGTAAAATCTCGTGTTACAATGAATTTACCAATACCACCTGTTACTCCTATTCCTATTACTCCTTCCAGTTTTGTCCCTCTTATTGATCTTGATTCTTCCTCTCCCTCAAGTATTCCACCTGAAACTCATGAAACTCCTAAAGTGACTCATGTTCCTTCTACTCTTCCTGTTTGGGCTTAGAAAACTCTTGAATCTACAGGTAGTGAGGTCGGAAATCCTTCTGACACTCATCGAACTAATTTAACTTTGCTCTTATGACCAAGCTATGTCTGTTGAACAAGCTATGAACAAGCTATGTCTGTTGAATATGAATCTCTTTTAAGAAACAAGACTTGGTCTCTTGTTCCTCTTCCTTTAGGAAAGAATTTAGTTGGTACTAAATGGGTTTATAAAACTAAGTTCACTACAGAAGGACAGATCGAAAAACATAAAGCTAGATTAGTTGCAAAAGGTTTTAATCAACTTGAAGGTATTTATTATAATTAAACTTTTTCTCCTGTTGCTAAAAGGAACACAATTAAAAACATTTTATCACTTGTTGCATCTTATAAGTGGAAAATTCATCAAATGGATGTTAAAAGTGCCTTTCTAAATGTTGATCTTACTGAAGAAATTTATATGCAACAACCTCCTAGTTTTATTTTTGCTGATTCCTCAAGCTTAGTATGCAAATTACACAAATCTTTATATGGTCTCAAACAAGCATATAGGGTTTGGTATGATAAAATTGATCCATATTTCTTGAATAATGGTTTTAAGCGTTGTACATCTACTCCAAATTTGTATGTTAAGAACTTTGGTGATAATGTCCTCATTATTGTTTTATATGTGGATGATCTAATTATCACTAGCAGCCAGCTTGTATTAATTCAAGATATGAAAATTGCTCTTCAAAAGAAGTTTGAGATGACAAATCTCGATACATTACATTATTTCTTGGGTCTTCAAATTTGGCATATGGTTGATGGTATTTTTCTCTCTCATCCTAAGTCTGTGACATATTTATTGGCTCGTTTCCATATGAGTGATTGTAAACCAGATCCTTCGCCATTTCAATCTGATGTAAAGTTAACTGTTGAGTGTACCACTCCACTGGTTGATGCTACTCTTTATCGTCAGATCGTTGGCAATTTGATATATTTAGCTCACAGCATACCAGATCTCTCTTTTGCAGTCAGTATGGTTTCTCGATTCATGCAACAACCTCATGAAAGACATTAGCAGGCAACTAAGAGAATTTTGTGATATTTACATGGTACATTTCATTATGGTGTATTTTATTTGAGCAGTGCTACAGCTTTACTCTCTGGTTATACGGATTCTGATTGGGCAGGTGACCGTTGTGATCGATGATCAACTCCTGGTTACATATTTCAACTTGGTCCAGGTCCAATCTCTTCGTCCAAAAAGAAGGTGAAGACCCTTTCTTTATCTTCATGTGAAGCAGAGTATAGAGTAGCCAAAGAAGCAGCTAAAGAAGTCATTTGGTTACGGCATGTTCTTATCGAGCTTGGTCTGGTTCCAAAATTATCCATTGTGTTGAAATGTGACAATCAAGGTGAAATTCATCTTTCTTATAATCTAGTATATCACTCCAAGACGAAGCATCTCGACCTTGATGCTAATTATATTCGAGGTCTTGTTGCCAATGGTATTCTTTCTCTGGAGTATTGTCCTACCTGTTAACACCCAGGTTGTTCCCTTTGACTCCTGAGGGAATACGGCCGGGGTAACCACTAACCAAGCTTTGGATTACAGGTTCTAGGCAACCTGTAATCAGAGAGGGCTCTCTCTTTTAGTTTTTTGACTTTGCTCTTGAGGATTTTAGGCTAGTTATGAGGTGAGGGTTTTGTTTAAAATTTTGGTTGAATGATGTCTCCTAGTAGCTAAGATGAGATCTTCAGAGGGTTTCAGTCCATTGGGCAATGGAGTCTGTGGTTATGGGTTGTTTGAGATATTGAATAAGATTGCTAAAACTGCAGGGCCATATAGATATATCATGAAACAAACTTAGAATTGTGAAGGTGAAATATGTCTAGCCAGTGAAAGGCAGCTAAGAGTTTTTCACTAAGCTGGTGATGTGAGATAGAGATATATCGCTCAGGAGCAGATTTGAATTCCTGAATAATACTCACTGTGAAGTTTTAGTCTGAAGGTGAAGCAATTAAGAATTACACTTTCATAACTAATACTAGAGGAAAACATTCATAACAGCATAGATTGAGTTCAGGGTATTCAATGAACAAATCCTGAAACTATTCTTTTTCTGTGCTATTAAACTGTGAAATATAGAGCATGAACGGTTTATGAAAGAAATGAAATACATAACAAGAAGGTTCAAGAAACTTATTGTGCCATGAAATATAGAGGAATCCTGTAGCAGTAAACAATCACACCACAACACATCCAAACAACTCAGAACTTTCGAAATTCCATGAGCTCCCTGTATTAAAAGTCTGAAATTTACAGCATAGGCTCTCTAGAAGAGAAAATCAACAACCTCAGCAAGCTTATGCGAGGGGATATATATACAATCGGTTTTACAAAATATCTGAACGCTGAGTCATTTTTTCAATAACTGCGTTCACCAACTTTCAGAAATAGCAGATAAGAAATTTATTGCTATTATAAATATACAATGAATACCCTTCAGTTCTGTCAGAAAACCTTTTTGACTTTTGAAGGCCACTGAGTCGGTTGAGCGCTCTGCATTTATTCTGAATGATATGCCTTTAATGTTCTGTCGTGCTGTAGCTTTCTCGGCCTTGTCAGCTGCATCTGTCGGGGTTGCTTTGGTGGCCGAATTGGTTTGCTGAGTTGGCTCAATCCACTCTTTTACTGTCATAGTGAATGTATCAACTGTCTGAACATGATGAATTGTTTGTTCACAACAATGTTTGTATCATGCTGGTCCACCAATCCTGTGTAGGCAACTGATGTCTCAAAATTGTGCCTAGTGTTTCATCTGCCTCAGTATATTTGTAGTAATTAGGAGGCACTTCAAACAGATGTCTGATTTCATTCATGATAAAAAATAAATTTTCTATTTTCTCATAGAGGCTCTGCCCAGATGCAGGCCCTGCTTCCTCTGGGGTACTTGATCCTGCAGTGATCTGATTTGTAGCAAATGTATTCACCCTTTTGGCATAATTTTCATGGGACAGCAATCTACCTGCACTGTTTAGTAGGCTGGGAAGGCCTCTGTTATGCAATGCTGTGAACTTCTCTGTGAACTTGTTCACCTCTGTTTGCATTTCCTGGCACCTTCTATCCAATGTTTGCACCAGATTTCTCAAAGTAAGGACCCTCTTTATCAGCAAGATGGTGTCAGTTCTGTTGGGGATTCCTATTGCTGCCAGCTGAGGGCCTGTGCGGTTATTGAGGACATTGATCATCCTATTGGCTATCTCAGGCATAGTGCCTAAAGATGCCCTTGCTCTTTGGCTTTCCTTGTGTGCTCTACCTATGAGGTCCATGTGCTCATGAATGGTTTCTATATACTGCCATTGATCTGTTATTGATTGACCAATATTGACCCACAGGACTTTCTTGATCTCAGCCACAACCTTGTCAAGGGAGAGCTCTTTCTCTAGTTCTTTTATCCTTTTCTTCAGAGCTCTAACTTCCCTTGTTCTTTCAGCTACAGTTTGCTTTGATTTGTCATATTTTTCATTAACTGTGGCCAATTTCTCCTTGGCCTCATTTAGCTCTGCCATTTGGGCCTCTAGAGCTTCAATCTCTTTCATCATCTTCTGCATATCAAGGTTGGGCGCCTGCCCTGATGTTGTTGCTGGTGTTGATGTTGATGGGCCTGTTTCAGTTGTCTGTCCTCGGGAGGAGTGATAATTTGAGGGGGCTCCTCAAGGTTGATCACTGGCTGAGGGGGCTGAGATGTCTAGCCTCCCTCTTTCTGCTTCAGGGCTGCCTGTAGTACAGCCTCTGTTTCTACTAGTTTCCCTTCTGTTTGCACTAACTGTTTGTGTAATGTTAGCAGCATGGCTGCTACATCTTGGTCCTTCCTCTGTTGAGCAACATCTTCTGTTTGAGGGTGAAGGGTTGCTGGAATTTTTACCATTTTCCTCAAAGCTGCTATATCTGCCTCTTTTTCCTTTAGTAGCACCTGTACAGCTTTGGGATCCTTTGGGTCATGCCCAAGCTCTATAATAATATCTTCCAAAGACCTAATCCTGTTGTCTTTGGCCTGAGAGGATGCCTTCTCCAATTCAAGTTGAGCAGTTGTATTGTGAAGACTATTTTGCAATTTGTGTGCAAGGAAGGTCTTGTCTGCAAGAGTTGAATAGACCATCTCACCCGTTTGCTTGTGAAGCTCTATCTGGTCCATTGGGTGGATGTCCTTTGCAAGTACCTCAAGGTTGGTCCTTATGTAATCTGCAGCTGACTGTGGTTGCAGCATGGTAGGCATGAAATGACTCATAGTCATTTTCCCCTCTGTTATGTCATATGCTGACATAAGCCTCTGCTGGTTTGTGGGAGCCATTTTGAGCAAGTGATTGTACAGCTGGAGTCTAACTGGCTCATTCCTCTTCTTGATATCAATGAATTGTTGCTTTATGCCAGATTCAGCCCTCCTTTGCTGGCTTGAGGAGCTGACCTCTCCTCCAATTGTTCTTTCTTGTTCCTACTGAAAGGAACTGGCAGATGCTTCCATGCTAGGGGGGCCCATACCCATGGATTGCCCAATAGGCATCTCTTCCTCAGAAAGAGGATTTATTCTCTGCCTTTTCTCCCCTTGTTGACTTGTTGATGTAGTGAGGGGAGTTTCCTGCTCTCTATCCCTCTTCCTGCTTCTTTCTTCATTTAGTGGAGTTTGGAGCACCGAGGCATCCACTGTTGTTTCCTGCCTTGTAGGCAGATTTTCTTGAGCCTGTTGCCCTGTAGACATTGGGGCCTCAGCCATTTCTTCTTGCTGTTTGGGCTGCTCCTTCTACTATTCTGCTGTAGGGGGTGGCAGTTCCTGTTCCATCTCTTTTTCTTTATCTTTGCAGGCTGCCTGAGGAGTAGTTCTAGCTGCCTGCTGGGGGGCTGTAGAGGATGAGGCAGCTGGTCCAAGTTGCACTTGATAAGACGAGGAAACCTGCCCACAATTTTCCAAGTCAGCTTCCTTTTCAAGATTCTTTGCTTCTTTTTGTAGTATTTCCTCTCTAGTACTTGCCTCTTCTAATGTGCCCTCTTTCCATCTTAATAGATTTGCATATTGTTCAATATGAGGCAGCCTAACATGATCATAGCTGGCCAATTTATACTTGACCCTTCTAAGGCTAATGAAGTGATTTGGATCAAAGGGTATCCAGAGGAAACTAGTTTGCAACTCGAGGCACTTCAGGATCTTGTCTGCTTCTTGCCATGCCTCCTCTCTTTTGTTATAAATAAATGGGCCTAGCTGGTTCCTGACTTTGAGTTGTACCTTCCTGTTTTTGCTGTGGAAATGGACCATGTCTGCATTTCCAAATTGTCTGAAGTATTCTAAAGCAAACAGTCTCATAGGGACATATCTTGGCAGCCGATATGGGGCTAACTCACAGCCATATATTCTGATCACTGTATGGTGTTGGTAAAAGTACCAATCCCCAATGCTGTAGGCCTTTGAGAGCTGGAGGATCCTTTGCATCTCATCTGTTAATCTTGGAGAAGGGGCACTCAGCAGCAAGGACATGGCTGGATGGATAAATAGGTCTATAAATTCACAGTAGCTGTATGGTGAATAAGATGTATGATGAAAGATTGAAGACCAAAATGCCACAGACCTCGAGTTCCCTTGGGCATCAAGCTTCTTGAGAGTAATGGGGAAGCTATCAGGCTGATAGAATAGGAACAGGTGATAGATATAAGAGGTGTATCTGAATATCCTCTCCCTCTCTAGATTCATCAATTGCTCATGAATCTTATTGGCAATGTAGGCAGCATAATCATAATGAACAGCAGGAGGCTTTCCAGGGGAGAAAATGGACAGCATGGCTAGAATAGTTTCATCAACATCCTCAGATGTTCTGTATCCTAGGACATAACTGATCATATCCACAAGCATTTTGCCCAGCTCATTTAGGTACACATTTCCAATAGGGGGAGTCCTCACAGTTTCAGAGCCTAATTCAATGAATAATTGATTGATCTTCACAATTTGGGCATTGGACAACTTGCCTCCTTTCTTTATCAAATCCATGATGGAGAGGGGAGTCAATGGCCTTGAGGTATGAAAGTGTAGCATTTCATTTATGGCCTCAGGGGTGACATGGAACAAAACTGAGCCTGAGGAATTGAGGACAGCTCTCTGACAGGGGTCATAGTTGGCACTACATCTGTGTATCAAGTCTGGGAGGATATTGACTTGAGGGAGATTGAAAATAGGCAAGTTGGAGTCCCAAATCCCTAGGATATCATTCCCACTGAGATGTTTGGCTTTAAGGTCATTGAGTACATGGATGTTATATTTGGTGTCCATTGAGAGTACTTCTGCCATCTGGTAATCTCTGTCAGCCAAGGCCTGCCACTCTAGCTCTCTTTGTGGGGCATTTAGAGGTGCAATATTCAAAGCCACTGGTGTTTCCATGGTTTTTGCTACTTTGAATTGTATTTGAACTTGTTTTTCTGGGCTCAACAACACAGAGAAATGGATTTTGCAGGAAGAGGGCAATTTGCAGGGGAAACAGGGTGAATTATGGTAAAAACAAGTTGAAATGCTCCTGAAAAGGTTCAATGAGCAAATGCTGGGATTTAAGAGTTGTTTTCCCGGTGAACTTGTGTAGCAGAGGATTCAGTTTGCGAATGCGCAAACTGACTGTAAATTTGTGAAAATTTGGCTCAATGCGGACAGTCTGTGGGTGAATTCGGCCTTATAGTTGGAGATAAATGGTGGTCACCGAGAATTTGCAGGTAATTACAGTGTTTACCTCTCTTTTCTCACTTGTTTTGGTGAATTTATGCGAAAAACCAGGCGTGGAGGGGAACTTGGATAAATACCTGGTGCAGACGGCCAATGGTGGCAATGCAGGTGAATTGAGGGCGCCCACGGTCTTTAAATCACTTTCTGCTGGTTGGCGGTGAAATGGTCGTAAATTACATGCAGAGAGCTCAATAGTTCTTTTGGTGAAAATATGAGAAAAACGCGAATTTTGGCGAAAATATGGACATTTTGGGCTTTTGGCGGGTTTTTTGGATGACGTCATCGGGTGGGGTCGGGTACGGAAAGGTGACGTGGCGGCCTGTGAGCGGTCCACGGGAGCTGCTGAGGTGGCAGACAGAGTGGAGCAATGGCAGGCTTAGCGCTGATGCGGGGCCGACTTGGCATGACGTGGGCGTGATGTGGGCGTGACGTGGGTGGGCGGTAAACAAAAGTGGTAAGTGGTTCCATCGGACCGCTTATGGTACGGGGGCGGTATTGGCAGGCGGCCTCCCGATATAACCTGGAAGCGACGCGTGGCCGAGCCCTGACGTCACCCTCTGACATTTTTCGGGTGCTAACGTCCGGACATCGGGGGCGGCCCGATATTGATATGGGCCGTCGGATGGGAAAGCCCAGATCCGACGGTTGACGGGTTGGAAACATGGCAGGAAAATACGGCGGCATTATTTTAATAATTTCTTTTGTTTGTTGTGAAATGCGCTTTGTAATCAAAAACTTTTGATAGGCGGCATAAGTGGGTTTTACAATGTTTCTGCTGGTGGAAATGGGTTTTTGATATTTTTTGTAAAAGTGGGGTTAGGGTTATAAATCAAGCGGATCTTGATTTAATCCCAAAACACTGTATTGGCGCTGTCTTGCCTTTAGCGCTCTGATTTCTTTGCACTTCGACCCTTTAGGACTATTAGGCTATATTGCCTAGGGGAAAGGGAATATACATATTTTTGGGGTTTTTATACACAATGGTGTTATGGTAATAGGGAAAGGGGAACATAGGGAGTTAAGTATAGATAGAGTTAGTAGTTAGCATTGGATGGAAGATATGGAGAAGAGGAAGTAAAGACTAAGTTTTATAGGAAACAAACTTAGTTAGGAGAGTAGATCAAAATGAAAAGAATTTTACACAGGAAATGTGGCTCTTTATGCAACAAGGATCAATCAATGAGTTTGATTTCTCTCATGACCAAAGGTGGTATTGGGATGTTAGCAAAGAATGCGATGGGGGATGATTGGGAAGTTAGACATGTTTCATTTTGTTGCTACAAAACTGCTGAATAAGAGATCTGCACTGGCCCTCATGTGTTTCCTTTACTTAGGCCAGTGATATGAAAGTAATCATGCTTCTGCAACCCCATCTACCTACCCCTTCTATTTCCTAGCATTTTTTGTTACCTCAAAGAGGGTGCACTTAGACTTGCAAACCCTCATGTGCCTTTTCTTTTCCTTTGGCTTTTTCTTTTGATTTTCTGTCTAAGCCTAGCCTTATTACTTCCAAGGCCCCAGATTAAACAGTTGGGAACCTTCATTCTCTACCTAACTACTTCATCTGCCAAGATTGAACAGTTTGGACAGATTTCTTTCTCTAGTCTACAACAAAAAATTGAAATATGGCATGACCCAGCTTAGACTGTTGGATCACCCATTCAAAAGTGGGACAGCATCAACCAACTGCAGGTATGTGTTTCCCACAAGAATATGAGATCTTTGCATCACCAAAGTAGATCATATTGGCACTTCCCATGCCAATCATGAAAAATGAAACCTATTGGTATAGGTAGCTAAGACTACCGAGCAGCAGGCAGCCGATATCTTCACCAAATCCTTGACAAAAGTGAAGTATGTGAATCTTCGTTGTTTTCTTGGCATGAGGGAAGTTTTCATCAAGGGGGAGCAGTAATGACTCCTTCATTCCTTAGTGTTAGGATGGGCCCTTCTCCCAGCCAATATTAAGGGGGAGTGTTGGAATATATTATATTCCTTAGAAGGTAATAATGTATTTGTAATATGTCGGAAGTTGTCCACAATCTTATGTAAAAGAGTAATACATTATATCCCATATTTATTATGGCATAGTATACTCTTGTATCAGTTTATTATATAAAGAGGTATTATTTTGGAGAATTATATTATCCCACATTTAATATGTGAGAGTAATTCCTCCACATCTCTGGGTATATAATAGGGTTAAGGGAGTCTCTTAGGGGATATATCATTTTGTGATACCATCACATCTTTCATGTGCTCACAGCATACTTCCATTTGTATCGGGATATTTGTAGTTTCTGTCTTTGTAAGATTGTAGGAGATTTCTGGAGATAATAGAAGACAACCTTCTTGTGGATGTAGCCCAATTGGGTGAACCACGTATATCTGTTGTATTATTTTTCCTTGTTCTCTTTCTGTTCTTATTTATATGTTGATATATTATTGTTTTCTTAGATAGATAACTAGTTTAGTAGATCTAATATTCTAACAAAGTGTAATGAGTATATCTATATTGGTGAGAATAATGAAAATTGAAATAAATAATATACATCAATGTAAATTGAACAAAAATGTACCATAGCAAGAAGTGACTCATAAATTGTGCACATGGTTTCCAAACCAAGTCTCGTGCCTTGTTGCAACAAGTCTTATGTTTGTGTAGTTCCATACTTTGTTTCCTACATGTTTTAAATCCCATTATAAATCATAGATTTAATATAAAGGATTTTTTTGTTCTATTAATTATAAACTCATAAAAGTAAAACAACATAGATACTTACAAATTCTATAATTAATTTTTGATACGCAAACATATACTCACAACCCATATTTAACCCAATGTCAATCAATTCTTCTAATGGCTCTTCTTTGTATGTTAGCACCTATTTGAAGACATTCAAGGATGGTTGTTGTAAAGCAAATTAAAATATACAAAAATGAAAACGTGAGTTGTTATAAGGAAATATTAACAATTACTCACAAACTTTGATATCAACATTTTTCTTCCTTGTCGTCATATTTTATGTGCTGAATGAGTTCGATTTTGTTTTGTTTTCTACAAGAAAATACTTGAAAATTAATATTTAATGCTAAATTATTTTTTTATATGTACAAAGTTAATAATGATTACATACATTTGAAACAAGTTGTTGTTGAGATGGCTCCCCCTGTGATGCAATTATGTATATTTCTTTGACCATCTCCTTGTACACTTTTTTGGACATTCCTACTAGTATGTTTAACATATCGGCTCGTTGATCATTTGGGATGTTCATAATCTTCTTGAAAAAAAAAAGAAAAACTATTTTTATAGTGATATACGAATACTAAATATAATAAAATTGAAATTAATAAATGAATAGTTAGTAGTAATTTATAAATATAATTCTAGAAAATCATTTTAATTAGGAATATTACCTTTTGAATGATTTTTTTTGTTGTTGTATATTTTGTTATTGCAAGTATGATATGTCTTATTGACCATTTCTCTGGAAACGCATCTTGTAGTATAGATATAATTTGGTTCTTGGAATAATTGTATTGATTTTTGTATTGTAAATGGAAATTACATCTATACGTTCATTCCACTAGATCCCTCATAGTTTTGTAAAAAAAAATCCCCCCTTTCATTAACCTCCAACACCACTCCAAATGATCTAAGGACCAATTCATCGTCATTTACATTTTCTATAATTTTTCTTTTCTTAAAACGACATTGATCTTTTCCTTTGTTATTGCTCCATGTAGAACATTAAACATATATTAATTAATAGGTTGTTTGAGACATGTTATCTAATACTCTTAAGTATATTATTAATGAAAATTCAAAAAAAAACACTCATATTGAATAGTACCTTTTCATTCACCTGATTCATCCTTCTGCAATTTTCTTCAAGATTTTGAGCTCTTCTGCACTTAGATTAGAAATAATCTTATCAACCTTCTTCATTTTGTGGCTCTGCATGATACACATTAACCAATACATATTAGTTAAACTTACATGTAGTTCAAGCATATTAATTTTGCAAAGAATTTACAAAAAACTTGCCTTCTTTGCTTTTCTCGATATGCTATCATTGTGTTGATCAATATTTTTGTTACTTGACACCTTCTCAGACATTTTTAATCAATATGTTCCATTCAATACATAACTCATTAAATATATTTTATACATAGGTCAAAAAAAAATTAGCCAAAAATATCGGTGTGTTTATTCCATTAAACGCATTGGCGTTTAATTGTTCAGCACCGTCAACGAAAATTATCTTTTTAAAATAATTTTAAATTATGATAGTGCGATTTATAATGATAAACGCACCACACTGACTTAACAGTGTTATTTGGTAGAGGCACGTAGATGTGGTATATTACACTGAGAACAACGATGAATAGACTGGACAGAACCGACAGTGTTATAATATACCGTTGTGTTTTATTACACAAGGCACACCGAGGAACATATATCCGTTTTTTTTTAACAGACAGGGTTGACAGGGTTTGGATCTAATTCAATAAGTGATCCCCCTATTTTACATGTCAAATGCCCTATATATAGTAAGTACATAAACCCATTAAATCTAAAATGCCTAAAATGAAAAACCTTAATTGTGAAGTGGTAGAGGGAGTTAAACCCTAAGGTGAAATTTTGCAGTCACATAAGCAAGAAGAAGCAAGGGTTTAAGTTAAGCATTGTTTTTTTTTGTTTTTTCTGAATTTTAATTAAATTTATATAGGAACATAAATCGTAAAAAATGTTACTAGTAAAATCACCACAACTTTCAAATTATGATCTTTTTGCAGTTCCAAAATATTTTGCTACTCTACAGTGCTCCCATTATGTTTCTCTTGCAAATGATCTCTCTTTTAATTAAACCCTAACATAAATTGTAAAAAAATATATTAGTAAAATAAACAAAAAAAATTAAAAAATTACTATGCATAGTTTTGAGTGAATCACCATACCTTTCAGTTTCTGATCTTCTGAATAGTTTTGCTACTCCAAAATATTTTTTTGTTGCACAGTGCTCCTGGCATGTCTCTCTTGCAAATCACTCCCTTGAAATTTTGGGAAAATTAATGAAATAGCGAATAACTTTTTACTATTTAAAAGAATTTATGAAATTAGATTTCAAAAAATCAATTGCCGCTCATTTGTGTTTTTTTTTCACTTTATTCGAACATCGGTGTGTTCGATAGTAAATAGTAGCGATGCATTTATAAGAAAAGTGCACTGACATTGTCGGGGCGCCAAATTTTTTCAACGCACCAACGTGATACAATTCTTTTTCTTTTCTTTTTTCGAAATACCGAAACGTTGTGATTATTTTTTAACGCAACGATGTAGTTTGTATTTAAGTGCATTAGTGTTGTAATTGTTACAAGAGCACCGAGATGGTAGAATTTGTTTTTATTTTCTAAATTTCAGAAATAGATGTGTACCAATGTTTTATTTAAATGCATCGGTGCATTTTTGTACAAGAGCATTGTATGATAACATATTTTATATTTTTCGGAATGTCAAAAATTGGTGCGGGTATTATCTGAACGCTTCGATGTTGTTATGATTTAAGCGCATCGATGCAATTAGTTCTGATAAGCGCACCATAGAGTTTAAATGGTATCTAAACTTTTATTTTCACATCAAATGGCATATTAATCTCAAATCATCCTTTAGGAAACATCCACATGAATTACAATAGTACATAGTATACATTTTCCGCTTAAAGTCGTTTTAAAATGGTTTGAAAACTATATTGAAATTCATATTGTGGTTATATGGTTCTCAATTAACTTTAGATTTGCACAAAAAATTTTATTTCTGATTTTTCTCAAATGCAGGGACAAAATCTCAATAATATCAAATGGCCAATTCTTCAAATTCCAACTCATTCCATATTGTTAATCAAAGTCCTTCGCAGAGTTTTCCTTTTCCATCTCCAGTAAGTTCAGATTTTATTTATATTTCAATTATCAAATTGAATTTTTTCTTTTTTGAATCCTTGTTAATTTGAATAAAAATGTATCCAAATTTGTAGGATCCTGATTTAGAATCGAGTTAAAATGCATAAAATATTCCTCTATTTCCAAAATTTCGAAAGCTCTTATTAGGAGCAACATATTGCAAGCAGTTGGTAGATGAAAATGGATAACCTCTTCACCCTGCCAATTGGAACATGGCATCTTCCAACCACAATCCTGGATCAACGATGGTAATAATTGTTTGGTATAATGTAATTTCAACAAACCAATTTCATTGATGTACTTACTAATATCATTGATATTGTACTAATGACGTTCAATATTTTTTGAAATTAGGATTCTAGTGATGATGAGCGACCCACCTACCATCTTCCAGTGCACCCCACTACAACGTCAACTTGAGAGAAGGTTGCATTAAGAGCAATACTCAAGCTAGAAGTATTCAAAGAATGGTTGAATCAACCACCTACTCAATTCCCATTACGTCCATATTCACCAATTAGGAATGACTACAACAATAGTAGTTCTTCATCACAAGTTGGAAATGGAGGCAACTAAATAGAGGTTGGTATGGATGATTTCTTATGAGATACGACTTCCAAGGAGGTAAATTTGTTAGATGCATTCCAAAATGATGTGCTAGGGGATGATGCTCATATCAATAATATCTTATTTGAAATTCTAAAATCTACTTCGACCACCTCTCTCTTTGGACATGGCGGCAAGTCAAAGTCTACTCAGCTAAGGAGAATGATGTTGTTGCACAACTTGAAAGCAGATTTTTCCATGTCAAATTGTTGGGCATGGAACCCCCCAAGGCATGTTTTGGGGCTTAAAGCCCAAGTTTTCACCAAGTCCATTGTAAAGACTCCATGATTTGTGGGCGCAGAGCTCAAAGTTAGAATAGAGTCACAGGGTTGTCTGCCCTTGTGTTTTATAATATAATGTCAGCTTGATAGATCTACCCATCATCCGCGGACCATGGGATTGTATAAATAGAGCGAGGCTCTAAGTGTAGAAGATAATATAGAATAGAAGAAAGAATAGAAGCATGATGAGTCTAAGAGATTGAGTCGAAGTGTAAAGTGTGTCTTTGGGTCGTAGAGTAGGAGAAGGCTCTGCAGCTGAGTGCGCAGAGGCCTAGTAGTCCGTAGCTAAGTGCACAAGGCAGGTCGAGTCTGTAATCGTTGGAAGAATTAATAAAGAGAAGTTTAACATAATTATGTGTATCATTTCCTGTTTAATGTATTATTGGGTATAAATTGCAAGTGTACTATTTATTTGTTGCGCGAACTTATATGTGTGTGTTGTATAAATAAATATAACACAAGGCTTCTATTTACATGAAGGTAACTAACTGGTGAAGGAAGATAGGTAAGATCTCGGGTGCAACTTAGGGAAATAGTACAAAGCATTGCTCCAGCAGCGTGGAAGCCCCACAGCCCCTGGTTAGGGCTGCATGAAGGCAAGTATATCAGGGCGTGAAGGCCAGGGAAGTGTAGGAAGCAACTTGCATGCAGGGACGAGCAGCTGGACTAAATCAAACCCTCAGACATCTCAAGGGTGCGAAAACTTGGTTCCAGCACCCCCCCCATACTACCTCGAGTGAGACCTCAGTCCGCGCTCCACGGACTGTTGCCGAAAGGGCCAGTAGTACAAGGATTTGTTTGGCTAATTAACTCTGAACTTGGGTCAGGTCCCAACAAGCCAACAAATGGTTCTGTTGCCGGGACCGGGATCTGCATAGAGATGTTTGATGTCATATCACTGAAATTTGACAAAGAAATGAATTGAAGATTGGTTGGATAGGAAGATTCATGAGTTCGCAGCGCAGGAAAACAAGAATCCGTGACTATCAAAGGAAGAGTGGTTAGACTGCTACTTATACACAGAGATCCACGAAATTTTCTTCGCATATTTCCCTACTGAGCTATACGAGTGGATCGCGAAGCTAGCAAATAGCCAAAGAAGGTGTAAGCTCGACAGACCTATTTCCAGAATTGGTGCGCATATTAGAAGCATCAGAGGATAAGATCACACACATTTTTTATCACTGGCTCGATTGAATTATAGGAGGATTCATCACCGAGTTCGCAGTAGATTCTTCATTCAGCGATAGCGAGGCATAACGATGATTCCTTAAAGGGTCGCAAGGTAAGTACGTTAAATCTTTGAACACTTGGATTAAAATGCTATTATGTGAAAAATGGGTTATGCGAATAAATTGATGTTTGGGGCTACATGAAGTGGAAGAATCTATAGAAACGAAATAGAACTAGAAACTAGCCCCTTGATTTCACCTCCGCAAGAGGGTGAAGAAGAGCTCGCGAAGGCTTCACCGAGAAGTGCGATCAATTTGATAAGGCAAAGGATTCCGCGCATACCACCCCCACCCACACCACCGGCAGTTTCACCGTCTTCACCCCCATCTTCGCCCATACCACCTCCGCCACCACCGCAAATCAATATGGCGAGCACGATAAAGTTGCCAGTGTTCAAAGGAGTTGGGAATGAAGATCCAGACCAGTTTTGGTTCGTGATAAAAGTTGTATGGGAAGCGCAAGGAGTCACAGATGACAATATAAAGAAAGCGATGAAGTACGGTGCATAAAGTGCAAGGGTCAGGGACATGACAAGGACCACTTCTCGGTGTTCGCGAATTACCTCGCGGGAGGAGGACCAATTCCATTGAGACCAGAGGCACAAGCAGGACTGAGCGTGGCACCTGCACTATGGTGCGTGATTTTTCAGATAGGAGGAAAGCATGCTACATATAACTACCATTTATTATAAAAGTACACACATAATTCACAGCAGTTGTTCCGTAATTTTCGTAGATCAGTGGGACATGATGAGCGCACCTGTAGAAGTTATGAGTTGATGATGGATCAGACTCCTACCTACAGAGTTCAGGCCGAAACATGGGCCCTTGACCAGAACGTAGGGATGGCGTGAACCGAATTTCAGGGATGCGGACGAGGCCGAGGTGGAGGAGGACCAGGAAGAGGTCGCGGATAGCTGATATGTTATAATTGCAGAGGGCCAGGCATTATGCCTGCAATTGTACAAATCCAGCGCGGCCATCATGCTAGTATTGTACATTATTTGATCATAAGACGGAGGATTGTCCCACCGTGATAGCAAGGTTGCATGATAAAGGAGCACTCCAACTTCCCCCGACCCAGAGCCTACAAATGATGAGGTCTGAGCCGCGCGAGGAAGACTCTAATGTGAATATTATGCTCTGAAGTGGAATTACGATAGGGGATGACAAAGGCAAGCAGCTCGAAGAAAGTACTTGGGTTCGCAAGGCTCCAACGAAGGAATTAGAGTTTGATTTGGAGAATGCTAAGGAAACCTTAATGGAAGCCAAGAAGAGCTTCATTGATGCCTCCACTTTAGGAAGTAAAGACAGATCGGAGCCAAAAATGGATCCATCAATGCTCACAAAGTTCCTGGAATCATGCATGAAGTTGCTACGTGACAGCAAGGCTATAAAGGGACTGCAGGAACTCATAAATAGATGCGTTGGGACTGCGCCAGGAGAACTGCGCATAGTCCAGAAGCTCAGAAAGCACACGACGTGAACGGGAAGGTAGATGAGATTGACCGCACAGATTGGGGAATATCAGATGGACCAAGTGATTCTAGATCTAGGATCAAACGCGAACGTCCTGCTAAAGCAAACATGGGAGGGCATGGGAAGGCCTACACTGCAATGGTCTCCTATCCACCTGCGAATGGTGAACCAGCAAAAGATCCTACCTATGGGAAGATTGCAGGGAATCACAATAGATGTCGAAGGAGCAAGCGCGCTAGCAGATTTCGCAGTGATAGAGATTGTTGATGACAGCAATCCCTACCCCTTGCTATTAGGAATAGATTGGGCCACTGAGATGAATGGGGTGATAAATCTGAAGAAGTGTAAGATGATTTTTGAGAAAAACTCTCTGCGCATAGTTGTACCTTTGGACCCTGCAGAAGGATCGCGCTACATGGAGCCGATGCGCAACTACGACAGCGACGAAAATTTAGATTGCATCTACAAGATAATCGCGCGAGAACAAGACTAGGTGAATCCAACCATAGATGGACAAATCTCATGGGAGCGCGAAAGCTCCTACACATCGGATTCTGACGAAGAGATAGAACGATGGCAGAACTGGTTACACGAGGTAACCACGCTGAACTGTAACATGATGACGAGATCGTTGTGCTGCGTATCAATGGAGGTAAGGGATCTACCTACGTATGATGGGTTAAGTGAGGTGGATGACTTCCTGAACAGATTTGAAAGAGAAGTTCCAGAACAACAACGTTTCGAAGCTTTGAAATGGGTACTGCACGCTACACCCGCGAGGTGGTGGGGTACGCACCAAAGAAGTTTTAAGGACTGGCGCGAATGTAGAAGGATGATGCGCATTTAGTTTGGGAAGCCCCAGATGCAGTTAAAAGACAAGTAGAAGGATGATGCACATTTAGTTTGGGAAGCCCCAGATGCAGTTAAAAGACAGGATGATCCATGTGCGCGCCTCACCAAATGGACAAAAGTCTATGGGGAAGAGCTGCAACTTGAGTGGGTGCACCTGTTCTGTCATACCCTAGATATTATACCCATGAACTGGTATATAGAGACGGAGCTCCGCCATGGAATGAATGAATGGGATCTCTTGCACGAAGGATTCTTGTTAACCTTCATGTTTGACGATCATTGGTGGGATACTATTGATGATGCGCTACAAGTAGTAAAAGCAGCGATCTTCAAAATACCCCAGGAGCCAATAGAAGTGATTCAGCCTGAATGGGCAACCCAACTGAGCTACGCGCTGGAGTGTTACAACATGAATATTGAAGAAGACGACGAAGATCCATGGAAAGTTAACATTCCAAAAACTGAAGGCTATCGTGAGGTTCAAGGGCCATTGATTGAAGACCCTGACATAACCACACCGGTAAAGACAAAGCAGGTGAACATTGGTACGAAAGCCGAACCTAAGTATGCAACGCTCAATGACTACTGGGATGACACGATGATGGATAAGGTCGTTGAGTTACTCCACGAGTACCAGGACTTATTCTTGACCAAGATCACGAACTTAAAAGGAATCGTTGGCCTTACACGACATGAAGCCAGTCAAACAGAGGCCTTACCACTTGAATCCGAAGTACAAGGGAAAGGTCCACGTAGAACTAGACAAAATGCTCACAGCTAGAATCATCAAGCCAGTGGAAGAATCTGACTGGGTAAGACCTATGGTAGTATAGGAAAAGAAGTAGAAGGGCGAGATAATAATATGCGTGGACCTCGGGAAATTGAATGACGCATGTGTGCACGATCCATTCCCAACTCCGTTCACAGATGAAGTATTGGAAAATGTCGGCAGACGAGAAGCATATTCTTTTATGGATGGGTTCTCAGGGTACCACCAGATCAAAATCACACCGGAAGACAGGAGCAAGACCACCTTCGTGACTGAGTGGGGCTGTTTTCAATACACCGTTATTCCGTTTGGGTTGAAGAACGCTTCGACCATCTTTTCGTGCATAGTTGTTGCAGCATTCAAAGAATATATCCACAAATTCCTGGAAGTCTATCTGGATGATTGGACTGTGTTTGGATTGGTTAAGCACCACATAGCGAGCTTACGCTTGAAGTTGGATACTTGCCGACGACACCAAATCGCACTGAACCTCAAGAAGTGTACATTTCTCGTTCCCTTTGGAAACCTGTTGGGACATGTGGTCTGCAAACAGGGACTGATGGTAGACCCCGTGAAGATTGTAGTGATTCTGAATTTGGAAGCATCACGAAGTGTTAAACAACTGCATGCTACCCTGGGACATACGAGGTACTACAGGAATTTCATCAAAAGCTATGCCCAGATCACCGCGCCAATGGAGAAACTGTTGAAAAAGGATGTCACGTTCTGCTAGAATGATGATTGCATGAAGAGCCTGGATGTACTAAAAGAGAAATTGGCCTCCGCGCCAATCCTGGTCTTCCCAAAATGGGATGTGGAGTTTCATGTCCATGTTGACGCATCATGTATAGCGCTGGGAGCGGTACTAACACAGGAGGGTGGAGAGGCCTTAGATCACCCTATCACGTTTGCGAGTCGCAGGTTATCTAAAGTAGAAAAGAACTATTCCACAACCGAACGCGAGAGGATGGCTATGGCGTACGCACTCCAAATATACTGGCACTATTTTCTAGGGGGACACTTCAAGATGTATACAAACCATTCTGCGCTAAAATACTTGGTCAATAAGCCTGTGTTAGGGGGGTGCATATGCAGATGGCTCTTATTATTCCAAGAATATGACTTTGAGGTTGTGGTGAAGCCTAGATGCCTGAACGCGGGACCAGATCACTTGTTGCGCATTGAGATGGGAGAGGAACCTACTAGTTTGGAGGAAGGATTACCTAACGCACAACTCTTTGATGTGCGCGTAGCGAATGGACACTTTGAAGTTATAATCCACTTTCTGACAACGGGCACTACGCCGAAGGAATACTCCGTCCAACAGAAGAAGGAACTGGTGGTGCACGCGGCTGACTTTTCGGTCATCGCAAGGCACCTATATAAGATGGGCAATGATGAGGTACTGCGAAGGTATGTACCTGACTTTGAACGAAGTCAGATCCTCACAGAAGTGCATGGGGGCGCTGCAGGAGGACACTATACAGGGCAAGCAACCGCGCAAAATATTCTCTGCGCAGGGTTATGGTGGCAAACCCTTCATCAGGATTCAAAAGCACACTGTAAGGCTTGTTATATATGTCAAATTATAGGTAAACCATCGTGGAGGGACGAGATGCCTTTGAATCCAAAAATGACGTTGTAGCCCTTCGAAAAATGGGCAATCGACTTTGTATGACCTATCAAACCTCAAGGAAATACAGGCACGAGATACATTATCACCGCAACATAGTACTTGACTCGTTGGATGGAAGAGCAGCCGGTCAAAGACTGCACGGCCGCTACGGCTACGAAGTTTTTGTTTGAACACGTGTTGACTTGATTTGGATGCCCGAAAATCTTGATGAGCGATCACGGTACGCATTTCCTAAACGAAACCATCAACGCGCTAACAGAAGAGTTTCAGGTGTATCATCAGAAAAGCACGCCACATCACCCACAAGCCAATGGGATAGTAGAAGAATTTAATAAAATATTGGAGACTGCACTGACCAAAGTATGCAACGCGTAGCAGAATGATTGGGACCTACGTGTACCTGCAATACTATGGGCTTACAGGACAATGTACAAGAAATTAACGGGCCAGACACCTTTCTGGTTGGTTTATGGTGTGGAAGTTGTCATGCCAATGGAGTATATTGTGCCTAGTCTACGAATAGAAACACTCACAGGTGTGACAGACCGTGAAGCTCTAGAAGAGAGGCTCGTGCAGTTGGAAGAACTTGAAGAGGAATGGTTCTTGGCTGGCTTCCATCAGTAGGTACAAAAGCAGCGCAAGAAGGCCTGGCATGATCACCATATTACGCTGCGCACCTTCAAGGTAAATGATTTAGTGTTGTTGTATGACAGTCAGTTTAATAAATTCCTAGGAAAATTCAGAATGCATTAGTTGGGACCATACGTAGTTAAGGAGGTCACAGACAGAGGCGTGGTACAACTGGTCAAGCTAAATGGAGAGCCTCTCCCAGGCAAACTGAATGGCAGCCGATTGAAGCCCTACACGGATGGCCTGACTATCTCACTAGCCGGCAAATGCACAGTCTTCGCGCTCCAAGTAGCCGGATGAAGGTGCAGGACTATAAACAAATGCAGGGAACGCAGGACCATATGCAAGGAAGCAGTTTCGACACCGCTGTCTCGGAACAACACATACAGGAGATCCAGCAGGCAACCGCTCAGTGCGTTGCCAACCTCGCAACAGTTCAAGCGGAGTTGGAGGGACTCCACACAAAGATCCTCGCGTCGACAGAGTGACTCGAGGGCGAGTCATGATGTTTGTGTTGGGGGCCTGTTGGGCATGGAATCCCCCCAAGGCATGTTTTGGCGCTTAAAGCCCAAGTTTTGACCAAGTCCATTGTAAAGACTCTGCGATTTGTGCGCGCAGAGCGCGAAATCAAAATAGAGTCACAGGGTTGTCTGCCCTTGTGTCTTGTAATATAATGTCGGCATGATAGACCTACCCATGGTCCGTAGACCATGGGATTGTATAAATAGAGTGAGGCTCTAAGTGTAGAAGATAATATAGAATAGAAGAAAGAATAGAAGCATGATGAGTCTAAGAGATTGGTCGAAGTGTAAAGTGTGTCTTTGGGTCGTAGAGTAGGAGAAGGCTTTGCAATTGAGTGTGCAAAGGCCTAGTAGTCCGTAGCTGAGTGCGCGAACCCCTGCAGCTGATTGCGCAGGGTAGGTCAAGTTTGTAACCGTTGGAAAAATTAATAAAGAGAGATTTACCATAATTATGTGTATCTTTTCCTGTTTAATGTATTATTGGGTATAAATTGCAAGTGCATTGTTTATTTGCTACATGAACTTATATGTGTGTGCTGTATAAATAAATATAACACAAGGCTTCTATTTAAGCGAAGGTAACTAACTGGTGAAGGAAGATAGGTAAGATCATAGGTGCAACTTAGGGAAATAGTGTAGAGCGCTGCTCTAGTAGCGCAAAAGCCCCACAGCCCCTGGTTAGGGCTGCACGAAGGCAAGTATATCAGGGTGTGAATGCCAGGGAAGTGCACGAAGCAACCTATGTGCAGGGACGAGTAGTTGGACCGAATCAAACCCTCAGACATCTCAAGGGTGCGGAAACCTGGTTCTAGCACCCCCCCATACTACTTCGGGTGAGACCTCAGTCCACGCTCTGCGGACTGTTGCCGAAAGGGCCAGTAGTACAGGGATTTGTTTGGCTAATTAACTCTGAACCTGGGTCAAGCCCCAACAAGCCAACACGAATGCATGTTTCTCGGAAATATTGAGGTAATTCACCTACATGATCAATCAAGCCCCTTATATTTTGAGAAATCTTGTCACACAATCAACATTAAAAATGGTCGATTTTACGAACGTTAAATATTGACATTATACAATTATATTACCCGCCAGCTGAAGTTTATTCAAATATAATGTTCTTCTAAGTGATAATGTCTTATCGGGTAGCTAGGAAGAGGCAAAGTAGTTGTTGAAAATTTTTGGTGCTGAGTACATATCATATCATGCATGTTCGAATGATTGTATTCTATATAGAGGAGAATATGCAGACAAAGAGATATGTCTGAAATGTGGGAATGACAGATACTGTAATTAAAAAAAATGGGTAAATCACATGGTCCTCCTCATAATATATTGAGGCACATTCATATAATCCCAAAGATTCAAAGGCTCTTTCATTGCAAAGAATTAGCTATGTTACAGGGATCGCATGCCTCACACAGAAGTGAGTCAGTGTTGAGAATGCAGCAAGAAAATCTCAGTTTGATCTTGCCTTGGTCAAACTAGAGAAATTTTGAATTTCCACATCAGCAGAAATCTTGTAGGTGGTTAACTGAGGTGACATGGAACTTGTCAATGAGTTAAAACTTAACTTAGTTAATTTAAGTTGGGGAAGCTTGAGTTAAATTCAATATGATTGATTGCTAATTTCTAGAAATCTATTTCAGTTAGATTTAGTTATGGTCAGTTAAACTAGTTCTAACTATTGGAGGAACTAGTGCAAGTGTGACTTCAACCACACTCAGTGATCAACCAGTTAACTAATCATTCAGCCCAAATAACTGATGCATACAGAGAATTCAAGTTACCCAGTTGACATTAAGATTCCAATGTAGTGTACTATCAATTGTAGACTATTCCAATGTATACAAGTGGTGCATGCAGTCAGAGGATCAGCCTAAAGGTATTGTGCAATTCAATTGAGGGAATTTTCCTAATCAATAGGGGCCCGATTACTCAAGGAACAACACAAGGAAATAGGAGCTTGGAGGGCTTGAGAATTGGTTAAGTGTTGGCCAGGGATAGTCATTCAAGAAAAGGGATAGAATATACACTTGTAGGTTGCGCTCAGGCTTGAGCAGGATATGTATGACATCTATATTCTTTGATTAATGCAATACATATATAAATAGGTTTTGAGCAGTTCCATTCCCCTAGATAAATCTTTGTGTATGTGTGATGTTTCTTCTTGCATGTTTATGATTTGTGTTCTTGATCATGAATTAAATTTCGCAGACCAGTAGAGTAGATTTGAGTTGTTTGTTTTATCATATTTCATGAGCAGTTTCAGATCTATACCATAATTTCTACATGGAATCAAAGCAAGATTCATAGTAGAGAAGAAATTTCGAAGTTGTTATAGCAGAAGGATCAAATTTGTAGGATAAATTCTTCAAAGCTAGAAGGATGGCTTTCTATAGACTAAGACTCGAGTATGCCCTTGAGCAAAGATTGAATTATGTTGCTTGGAAGGACAACATGGAGGAAGTGTTGGAAGACAATGGATTGAAGGAATTTGTTGATAATGAGATCCTGAAACCAGGATCAGCTAATACTAAGAATCTAGCAGAATGGAAGAAGTTTGTAGCCAAGGCAAGGAGAATCATATTGGAGGGAGTATGAGACCACATTGTCTCAAATTTCCATGGGAAAGAGAATCGATATGTAATGTGGCAAGCACTGACAGATTTGTTCCAAAATAGTTGTGACCATAGGAAGCTGGTGCTCAAGGATAAACTTTGAAATATCAAGATGCATAAGAATGAGACTGTTCCAAAGTATCTGAGCAAGTTCACACAATGTCATGATGAACTTGGTGGAGTTTGTGTTACTGTTATAGAAGATGATCTCGTAAGCCTATCCCTTCTAGGCCTTCTTAAGAGCTGGCATAAATACCAAGATTCAGTGAATGGGAGGTAGAAACTTCCAAATTGGGAACGCTTATGATCTAATTTGGTACATGAGGAAATAAGGCGGAATACCAAAGATGAGACTTCATCCAAGGGCGAGGATCAAGAAAATTGTGCCTTGGTTGGAAAGGCAAAGAAGGGAAAAGGGAAGAAATCCCAATCCAAACTAGAATCTAGTCAAGGGGCCAAGAAGAAACACTTGTCAAAAATTAAGTGTTTCAATTGTCATGACCTCAGGCACTATGCCACGAAGTTTCCACAAAATAATGCAAGCAAGAATACCTCAAGAGAAGTAGCAAGTGAAGCTTTGGCTTCATATTTCGAGCTTGACTTCACTCTCATCGCATGCATGGTGAGCACAGTGATGGGGAGCATGTGGTACTTGGACAATGGTGCCTCGTTCCATATGTAATGGAATAGAGAATTTTTCAGTGACTTAGAAGAGAAATATCTCCATATGACATCAAGATGGGAGATGATGGAAGTTACAGCACAACTGGATTTGTATAGTCATCTTTCAGAGGGAGTCGGGCTCCTTCTCAAACTCAAGGATGTGATGTTTGTTTTGGGTCTAAAGAAAAATCTCATCTTCATTGCAGTTTTGGAAGACCATGGTTATGATGTGGTCTTTAGCAAAGGGAAAGCATTCTTGAGACACATAGCCACAGGACAAGTGAATCAGATCAGGGTTCGTGTGAAGAACATGTACAAGCTATATGTGGAATATTATGTTACATTAAGGATGAAGGTGGAGAAGGTATAGAGCCGCAATGTCGGTGAACTTTGGCATAGAATACTTGGCCATTTTCATCATGGCACCCTGAATATTATGCAGTAGATAACCATAGGCTTCCCTAAAGGAGCACTTGAGCAGCACGAATCACGATACATGTAAAATGTGTACCTTGGGGAAGTACACAAAATCCACATTCCATGATCGGGACAGCAAAGCACATGTATTCCATGAAATTATCCACTCTAATGTCTGTGGACCTTTCATGACACCCTCCACTATCAAGCACAAATATTATGTTATCCTTGTAGATGATTTCTCACGGAAGTGTTGAATATTCCTCATGTGGAAGAAAGATGATATATTCTCCAAGTTCATTGAATTCAAGGCATTGGTTGAGAAATAAGGCAACAAGAAAGTGAATTTTCTAAGGAGAAATAATGGAGTTGAGTGCATGCCGAATGAGTTTAAAAATTTATGTGCAAAAGAAGGCATTTGAGGGAAGTTAACAACACCCCACAACCCACAGTAGAATGGGGTGGCTGAGAGGAACAATCATAGCATTGTGGGAGAAGCAAGGGAAATGTTGCATGACCAAGGCCTACCTTTGCATTTGTGGGAAAAAGTATGAAACACAACAGTCTATTTGCAGTACAGGAGTCCTCATTGGATTCTTGGCATGAGTATACCGGAGGAAGCTTTCTCTGGGATGAAGTTAGATGTGTTGCACTTCAAGATTTTCGGAGCCTCTATTTACTGCCATGTCTCCAAAGAATCAAGGAAGAACTAGAGCCAACAATATAGTTGGGGGTATTTGTGGGTTACACATAAACTCCCCACAACTACCATGTGTACTTGTCATCCCTCAAAATGATAGTTGTGTCAAGGGATGTAAAATTTTATGAGGAGAAAGCAATGAGATGTTATCTTGAAATGGAGCTTTAGTTGTAACCAGATCAAGATCATTTAGCTCCAAAGGAGGAGCCTTGGGAAGCAATGGAGTAGCCACAAGTTGAGGAGCAGAGAGTGGAGACATCCACTCAAGCAGAATCATCCAAATAAGGAAGGAAAATAACCAGGGAAGCTGAGAGATTATTGTATGATTCTAGAGAGAATGTGGGAGCACCCACTTCACAACACAAACAGAGAAGGTCACCTGATCAGTACACTGGCTACATGGCTCTAATGACTGAGCTTATAGAGACTAAGCCATCCTCTTTCAAGGAAGTAGTAGAGTAACCTGTATGGGTTGATGCAATGGTGGAGGAATGTGATTCCATTGTAAAGAATAGTGTTTTGGAAGTGGTCCCAAGACCAGAAGATAAATGAGTTATGGGTTCGAGATGGGTCTTTAAGGTAAAGCAAGCAACAAACAGAAGCATGGAGAAATACAACTCTAGATTTGTGGCCAAAGGATTCTCTCAAGTTGAGGGAATTGACTATGAGGAGACCTTTGCTCCAGTAGGAAGGTACTCATCCATAAGATCAATTCCACATCAATTCTAGCATTGGTTGCATAGATGAGGTGGAAGATCCACTAGATGGATGTACAAACAACATTCCTCAATGGAGTTATTTAGGAGGAGGTGTACATAGAAAAACTAGAAGGTTTTGAGACCTTTGATCAAAAGTCGCATGTGCGTAGACTCAAGCAAGCTTTGTATGGACTCAAGAAAGCACCCCGTGCTTGGTACACCAAGATCGATAATTATCTCACCATGTTGGGCTTCACCGATGCAAACCTTTATCATATTGTGGCAGAAGGTAAATTATTGATTATTGTCTTATCTATTCATGATTTGATTTTAACCAGTGATGATAATTTTATTAGATCTTTCAAGGAGGACCTTGCAAGAGAATTTTAAATGAAGCATATGGGACTCATGCATTACTTCCTCTGTTTGGAAGTATGGCAAGGAGATGGGGAACTATTTGTCTCTAAGGGTCATTATGCAAATGAGATACTAAAGAATTTTTGCATGGAGAATAGCAAACCCATGGAGACTCCTTTAGCTACCAGTTGGAGGAAAGAGGATGCCACTTCAGGTGAGGAAGTGGAGGCTACCATTTATCGACAGCTTGTGGGTTCACTAATGTATCTTGTGAACACATGACCAAATATGTGTTATGCAATCAACCAGTTGATTCAAGTTGTGGTTAGGTTCACAAAATTATATTGGAAGGAAACTAAGCATGTTTTATGTTATCTCATAGGCACTACCCAGTTTGGACTATGGTACAAACGGACAGAGGGAGTGAAGTTATGTGGCTTCACAAATGTGGATTGGGCAGGGAGTTCATCAGACCGAAAGAGTACATCAGGAGGATTTTTCAGTGTTGGGTCCACAGTTGTTTCTTGGTATAATAGAAGCAAAGATCTATGGCACTCAACTAAACAGAAGAAGAATACATGGCTACCAGTCAAGCAACATGTGAGGCAATCTGGATGAGAGAGATTCTTGTGGGATTGTTTGGTCAGATGATGGATCCAACTGTGATCTACTGTGATATTCAGAGTTGCACCAAGCTCTCTGAAAATCCTGTATTTCATGATTGATCTAATCATAAAGATATTCGGTATCACCATCTACGGGATTGTGTGCAGAGGTCGATAATGTTGTTGGAATACATTCCAATAGAGGAACAAGATGTAGACATTTTGACAAAGGCTTTATCAAGAGGAAATTTTGACTTCCATAGAGGAAATATCGGGATAACTGATAATCCATTTATTTTTGAGAGTGAGTGTTGAAAATGCAACAAGAAAATCTCAATTTGACCTTGATCCAGGTGGCTCCAGAGAGACACACAGGACAAAGAGGGCGTATGAACGCTCGAAAATAAAAGTGTTTAGATTATGCTTGAACCAGGACCAGAGCGTATATCTTGTCGTCCTGATCGTGGAGGTGCGAACGGTTCGTCACTCCGAGCCCGTATGAGGGAGAACAGGCCAGTCAAAGTTTTGGTCAAAGTTGGTCTATGGGCCAGGTTTAAGTGTCCTGCAATTTGACTGACCCCGAGGCATAAACCTAGCTCTCAAAATCGGTCGAAATTGTTGCCTCGCTAATTTTCCCAATGACCCTTATTTTCTAGAAGTTTCAACACAACCCTCTTCCTTATAAAATCCAAAATATAATTTGTTATGAGGTGGCAAGCCACCAACCCCACCACCCCAAAGCTTCATAACCAAAATTATATTAAGGCCGACAGCCATAACCCCCTCCAACCTAATTGCCTCAACCCTTTAAACAAATCACATATATGTGTTTAGGACGATGGCAATAAACCCCACCGGCCTAATCACTATCGCAACAAATATGAATATATATTTGTTTAGGGATCGGTGGCCATAACCCCCGCCGAACCCTTTTAAACAACTATCGCATCAAAACATATATAGTTAAGGCACCCTCCAAACCATATAACGAAATTTTGTATTATTCGGGGCGGGCACGGGCCACCAGCAGTGGACCCAGCCCACACCCTATCGCCCCGACCCTTATATATATCCCAATATTGAAATACACCGATATATGCACCGATCACCGATTTTAAAGGCGCTGACCACGCCGATCGCCGATCTTGAAGGTGCCAACCACGCCGATTGCAGATTTTGGAAAGCGCCAATTTCATATGTGGTTGTGCCAGTGTGGGGTTTTAGGGGCGAGCTGCCCGATGTGGACTGGACCCCTATTAATATATCATTTTGGTTCTATAAAAATATATATGGAGGGGCAGGATTTGATCCCCCGACCTCTCCTCAACCAACATATATTTTTACCATTGAGCCATAACTGCTCACCTTGGTAAATCCACCCAAGGTTTTTTATTTAAACTCAGAGTTTTACCTCTGCACACAGTTCGAGGAGGCAGAAGGCAGGCACGAATTTCGAGGCAGTTAATTAATATTTTAATGCAGGAACCATGAATTTTGCAGGGGAGAAAAATTTTCACTTTGTCAAAAATTGACAAATTTTATATGGATTCTACACCTCTCGTTGCCACGAGCACAGTGGCGCTGTCCATTTCTTCATCAGAGTTCTGAATTTTTCAGCCATTTTTCAGAATGCACGTGGAACCATGATTTCAACAAAAACAGGGAGCGGAACCATGAGCCTTGATATTTTCCCGAGGTAAAATTTTGCCATGTCGGATTATAGTCAAGTTTATACTTGTTTTTCATGGTTTTCCGTAGGGATCGCAATGGAGCAATCAAATTCCTCATTTGAGTTGCAAATTTCCAGTCCATCCATGGAACAGAATCTTTGAAGAATCCCAGGGGAATCTAAAAGATTCCTTGAGCCCAGAATTCTCAACTTCTCATAATTCAGATTTTGGGCAGTCGATTCAGCACTACTCGACACCACAAATTTGATGGTATATTCAGATTTGTCATTCTCTCATTTCTTCTTGTAGCCACTTTTCTAAGTGCTAGTGCAGATGTCCACATTCATGTGCGAGCAGTGATTTTCATATGATCGATGCCATGAGATCGATGGTCCGAGAAACTTCAATAGTGTGACATCCACTTCCTCAGATGGCCCTTGGTTGTGATGTATATGATGTGTCCATGTACATCTTCTTTCTGCATTATGTTGCACAAATCCTTGATTGATGTTGATGCAGGATCTTGTTTATTACATGGTGTCATGATTCCTTGCTTGATTTGATGCGGAATCTTTTATGTGATGTACTTGTTGCCATAACTCATCATGTTATGTTTTGAGATCCCTTGTTGTATGTTGATGGGTACTCTTGTTGTCGTCATTCATGTTTTGTTTTGACATCCCTTTTATGCCATGTTGGCGGGATTCTCATCATGCATGTTTTTGTGTCATACTAATAAGAGTCTTTTGATTAAGAATTCCAATAGTGGAATATCTCTTAGAGACACTCTTGCGTGAGGGAATTTTTCCTTGTATGATCGAGACATCAACTCTGTGTACACCATCATTATTGACAGCACTTAATGCAGTGGCTTACACCATATTGACACCGGGGCCCGGAGACGTAGTCCCTCTTAGATGAACTCCGTTATCAACGCTTATGTTTATATGTTGCTCATGATTGTTATGTTCCTCTTATTTTCCGCATGCAGATGTATTGATTAATGTTCTTTTAAAATGAAATTTAACACATCACGAAAGTAAAAGGTCTTGGAAGGGTCCTTCGTCAGACCCGGACCGGGATCAAGTGGTGTCAGAGCAGTCTTTGCGTTGATGTGAATTGCAGTGTGAACAATGGAACGTGCGGTGACAGATAATGAAAAAGAAATGTACGAGATCATGGTCGACATTTCCAAAAGAGTGGAAATCGTGTATGAAACTCCACATAAAGAGACAACGGAAAAGGAGCGATTGCAGCTTTAGTTGCAAGCCACAGAAGAGGCCATGGAAGAACCGAAGCAAGACAAACATAATCTTCAAACAGAGAACGATGAATTGAAGATGCGTCTACATGAAGAGAAAGAGGAAAAACATAGTTTGCTACTACAACTTGCAAGCAAAGGACGAGGCCTTGGAAAAGCTGCAGTGTGACCCATGTGAGGTAAAAAGTAGTTCTCCATCTTCATGTATGTTTCCTGATGATGATTTCGTTGTTTTTGAAAATCATACCACAGGAATTGGCTCCAAACTATTGAAGAAAATGGGGTATGAAGGAAAATGCTTGGGCGTTAATGGCCAAGGCATTGTCAATCCCATCAAAGTAGAGGAATTACCCCGTCAAGCAGGACTTGGGTATGTCAGAAAGGAAGTTGGGGAATGCGCTGAGACAGTTAGCGAACCACCAACAACGGATGATGAGAAACCCTCATCAGTTCTTTCCAAATCAAAAGAGAAGGTAAAAAATGTTGATTTCCTTTCGATTTCTCCTTCACATAGTATGATGTCTGTTGGAGATTTGGAGATCCCAATTACAGGGACCAACATGAGGTTCCTTACAAGGATGAGGCACAAGGAGAAAGAAGAACTTGGTGTTAATAACCAAGACATGACTCAAACTTTGGAGGTTGTGCATGAGAATCGATTTACAGGCTCGAGATACACTAAAGGAGAGTGCTCAAAGGTATCAGAGTCGTCCGAGACATCATTGAAATCGTCGAGGAAAGAGAATGATGGGAACACTTCCCCATCATCCCATGGCAATGCCCATTGCAGGGAGAGAGATGAGGCAAGCTCTCATCACCATACTGATATCAAAGATAGCAAAGGAAGGTATAACCACTTCCGATTTTCGAATGTTCATTTTGATTATGATTATGTTGTTAATAATGAACGAAGATCAAGGCATCGAAAAACATGTACCTTTCGTGGTTTACCTAACCATACCTTTTCTAAGTAGTGGAAAAGAATGGCAGCACTCATGATGCGTGAAAGACCCTCTCAATTGCATGAAAAGAAACAGGTTAAGCAAATATGGAGGAAGAAAACCTACTACAGTCATTGTGACAGAAATGGCCATCAAAGAGCCACTTGTTGGAGGCTCCATACAGAGTAGCGCCTTAAAGACAAAGCGTCGGTGCATGAACCAGGAAGAGCAGTTGTTAGACAAGCAAAATCACCCCAAGGAGGTGACCCATTCACCTTGATAAGTGAAAAATGGTTTCTAGACATGTTTTCGTTTCATGGTCATTCTTTTGTAAATCATTTGTTGCATTTTAAAATGTAAAAGTGATGATGTGTTTCCATCACTTGGTCAACAATAATGATGTCTGGTCATGTTTTGAGTCGTATTTTACACTCTGGAAGTGATGTTATGTTTCCATCACTTGTCAAAACAATAGTGTTTGGCCTTATGATTGTAAATCATGTGTTGCAATGATGATTTGTTTTCCATTACTTTTTGAAGAAACAATGATATGTTGGCCTTGTTGTCATAGCTAGCATATTTTCCATCTTAATGTAAACTTGACCACCAAGTATGTGTTATAAACTTGTGGCAAGTGTGGGACATTTGGGTCTTTAGTTGGTCATGTCATTCCAGCATGTAATTTGCAAAACAATGTACTACAGGTTACAGAAGTAGCAAGTGTCGGTTCGTCGCTTAAGGCTCCGAAGAACAAAGGTGAAGGAGATGGAAGCGAGACAATTCAGGACGCCTGTGATGCAGAGAGGGTACAGAGAGAGTTGGAGATTATTTTTTTCATGCTTTTGGAGGACCAAAAGCTCCTCAGTGGGGAGGATTGATCAAGGTGGCTCTAGAGAGACACACAGGACAAAGAGGGCATATGAACGCTCGAAAATCAAAGTGTTTAGATTATGCTCGAACCAAGACCAGAGCATAGATCTCGTCGTCCTGATCGTGAAGGTGTGAACGGTTCGTCAATCCGAGCCTGTATGAGGGAGAACGAGTCAGTTAAAGTTTTGGTCAAAGCTGGTCTGTGGGCCAGGTTTAAGTGTCCTACAATTTGACCGACCACAAGACATAAACCTAGCTCCCGATATCGGTCGAAATTGTTGCCTCGCTAATTTTCCCAATGACCCTTATTTTCTAGAAGTTTCAACACAACCCTCTTCCTTATAAAATCCAAAATATAATTTTTTATGAGATGGCAAGCCACCACCCCCGCCACCCCAAACCTTCATAACCAAAATTATATTAAGGCCAACGGCCATAACCCCCGCCAGCCTAATCGCCCCAACCCTTTAAAAAAATCGCATATATGCGTTAAGGCCGACGGCAATAACCCCCACCAGCCTAATCGCAATCGCAACAAATATCAATATATATTTGTTTAGGGATCAGCAGCCATAACCCCCACCGAACCCTTTTAAACAACCATCGCATCAAAACATATATTGTTAAGGGACCCTCCAAACCATATAACGAAACGTTGTATTATCCGGGACGGGCACAGGCCACCAGTGGTGGACCCGGCCCACACCCTATCGCCCTAACCCTTATATATATATATATATATATATATATATATATATATATATATATATATATATATATATATATATGCCAATATTGAAATATGTTGATATATGCGCCGATCGCTGATATATATATCGACAAAACCCCATAAATCGCACCGATACATAATGGCAGCACTATATTAAAGGTGTCGATCGACGATCTTAAAGGCGCCGACCACGCCGATCGCCGATCTTGAAGGCGTCGACCACGCCGATTACCGATCTTGAAGGCGCCGACCATGCCAATCGTCGATCTTGAAGGCGCCGACCATTTACGCACATACGTATAATTTATATATTTTCCCGATTTGTTTTCATTTACGATACGCACCACAACAATAGTGATGTGTTAGGTTCACGCATTAAATTGTGTTGCACCGTATAAATTTATAGAGTGCACCGTTATCGGTGCGAGCCGAACATATTGAGCACACCACACAAGGGAAATAATAATAATAATAAGAAATAAATAAAAAACAACATATTTTTTGAGTTAATTTGCAATTATAATCTGCAAAAAAAATAAATTTTAGAGAAACATAGACATTACCTGGACATTTGCTCATCGGGAGGCATTGTTAACACGTAATTGAGAAGAAGAAGAAAAATTCACCATTATTTGAGAAAATTGGAAAGCCATGCATTGAGCACCATATGGAAGGATGGTGAACAAGAGAAGCATCGATGTCAGGGCACTTGCATGAGGCAAGAGTGGCATCGGTGCTTCAAAGGTCTAAAACACTGTAGATGGTAAAAATGAAATTTACAACCAGGAGGCTTTTTTTTTTATTTAACCTTGTTTAGGTGCGTTATTATAATAGCACCAATGCGTAAGAAATCCAAAAGCACCGTTTTTTTAATTAAAAAATCTACAATGGTGATTTTGTTAAGGTGCCTCGGGGTGTCCTAATACATTTACCACATCAGTGCACTGTTTAACTATAGCACCGTTTTTTATAAGAAAAATAAAAACCACCTCACAGTGCTCTTTGGAAGATGCACTGGGCATTTAAATACATGAACTACACCGGTGATTCATTGGAATATAACACCAATTTTTTTTTTAAATTAAAAACTATATTGGTGCTCCTTCTATGTATGCACCAGGGCATTTTACTACAAGAAGAGCACTGGTTGTAACATCCCTCGTGAAAATTTCATGTAATAAAAGTTAATAAAGGCAAAATAAGACCATGGTTAAGGGACAATTATTCCAAGTTGAATCTTGGGCAAAGATATCCTAGTGGGCGTCACTAGATGTGTGTTTTGGCTAAGGAAAATTGGAGGAAAAAATTCATTTTTGGCACATTTATTAATGAAAATAAAGGAAAATAGGAGAAAATGAAGGTAAAAGGTCACAGGTTGCATGTGATGAGGAAATTGAAGGAAAATAATGGAAAATGAAGGAAATTTAGGCCTCATTAATAAAAAGGCTTTTGAGGATCATTTGGTAACCTTTTGTCAGTTCAAGTTTGGAGGTCTCCCATTATTCTCTCTCTCTCTCTCACTCTTGGTCACTTAGAGTTTTCTTGGAGTACTCTAGCTTTGGATCAAGGAAGGAAAAGCAAGCAAAAGGGAAAGAAAGGAAATCAAGGATCAAGGAAGAAGAGCAAGATCAAGCAGCTTCAGCAGGAATAGTTGCAAGTAGCCTTTTGCATGTGTGATTTCTTGGCTAGTTTGGACATGCATGCCCTTGAATGTTGGTGTATGGTTCTCTTGTTGTTAATGGCATGGTTTTGTCAAGTTATGACAGTGGTTTTCAGCCTAGCCTTGCCTTTTTCCAGATGCCATGGTATGTTGGAATGTTTATTTCAGTTTTGAGCTTTGGTTTGCTGGATGGATTTCAGAATCCGGGGCGGAGGTGGTCTCAAGGTTCATTCCCAAAGGCCTAGGAATCCCTTGACCGGTTTTGGCGAGATACATAGTAAATCCTGAGGGAGAAGTCTCGGTTTAGGTCCTAGTGATCCAAGTTTGGATTGTAGTAAAGCTTGAGATACTAGTCTTGATTTAGGGCCTAGTGATCCGGGATTGGATTGCGGTAAATCCTGAGAGACAAGGAGACGGAAAATTCCTCAAGGAAAGTGATGGATTTCGAATTGCATTCCAAGCTCGGTTCGGTTATGATCGAAGCATCGGTTTTGGTGTGATCACAGTTTGGTGAGGGTGGAGATGGTTTAAACTCTAGATTCCCTTGGTTATTTTTGGATTGGTTGTTCTACGAGATCCCATATTCATGCTTAGAATATGGCACTGGGGTGACTGGATGAAAGAGAGATTTAGTTCAACCATGTCTACGATTGGGTGGTACTTGGAACTCCCGAACCTGGTCAGATTTCCTATGATTAATAAAAGTTAAGTTCTCTTACTTTTGTACTTGTTTATATGTGGATTTAATGGTTGTCATATCTTTGATATTTATATGGTTTAATGTTGGTTATAAACATGGTTATGTCACTGTTTCATGTCATGGTTATTTCATGTATTTACTTGTAATTGTTAAATTGATGGATGCAAGACCTAATTGATGATATAATAGTCCAATGGAGAAGGAGGTGATACTTCTAGTTTCGTAAGTTCTTTTAGTCATTTATGTTTTGTCTTATATCCTAGACCTATAGGTTGCATTGATGCCAAGTGATTGACAAAATTTTAGTCTCAGTTGGGGATTCTCAAGCCAAGTTGTGAGGTTGATTTTTGATTTATCAGCGTTGTTATCATCTCTTTGATGGATTCTGAAGGTTGTAGCAAGTTATAGGAATATGCCAAGATTCTGGGCTAGAAAAGTGGCTCAAATCTCGTGGTCGTTGGCACAAGTCTGCTGAAAAAAGTCCATAGTCACTGGCACAGAGGCCTACGAGAGCGATTTTGAGTTGCTGGTTTTTGTATTTCCTATAGCATGAGAGCGAATTTGGATTAAGAGGCTTAAAACATCAGTGGGACCCAAGGACAGGATGTCTGAGTGGCTGACATGTCTCCTAGGGGTGTAATTATTGATGTGGATGGGTTTGTTTGATGAGTTTCATCGATTCCATTTCCTTAAGGTCACCAAGGAGATTAAATCCCTTATAGTAACCTCTCCCATCACATGTTTGCCAGGTTGGTTGGCTTCTTGGGTGGACCTAGGAGGAGGGGGTGTTACAGATTGGTATTAGAGCATGGTTTCGCTCTCCTTGGGTGAAGGTGCTTGGTCATGCATGCATGTCAGTTGCAAGTGTGTCTCTTACACTTGCATTCCATGTAATTCTTGCATTGCATCATGTTGATTATGATTATAGTAAGGTTGTCATGAGGAGCTTGATGTGATTTTGCGGAATGCATCATCAAAATTTTATGGTTGGATGCATATTGCTATATGTTGCTTACATGTTGATTATATGTCACTTGACTACATCCTTGTATGTCGGGTGAATTCTTGAATGTTTTCATTACATGTATCAGTCTTGTAGGTTGATTACAAGAATTGATCACTTATGCTCGACTACATGATTTCATATGTATGTGTCATGATTAGGCATTGCTTATCCATGTTGATAATTGCATGTGGAAATGTGTGCAATGGAGTAATGGTTGTTGTCATGCATGAGGTCACAACATGCATTGTTGATATGGCCTTGCATTAATGACTGGACCCTAGCTAGAATGATATTTATGCATTGATACACTTATTTGATATATGTCTATATGTTGTTATGATTATGTTATACATGTATCACATTGATTTGATGATATTACAGACAAGGTATCCTCCCTGAATTATGCTAAGGTACGTTGGGTTATTGTTATTTGATTCAGCTGACATAGTATGCCTTGCAGGAAAGAGATCAGATGGCTTGCAAGGTGGTAGATTGCATAGAATCTCCATATGTATTAGATGGGAAACGTGGTGTGGCACATTCTTCTGACTTGGCAGACATGTTGAGAATCCTGAAGGAAGAAATAAGGAGTTGCAAAGCAGACAATGACAAAAGCATGCAGGCACAAGAGAAACAAGCAGAGGTGAATGACTTCAAAGTTTGTCAGATTTGTAGCGACAAGGACCACTTCAGATCAGCTATGGACATGAAGACATAACTAATGGGGCATATGGCAGCAGGTCTCATAGTAGACATAGGTTTGATAGATCTTACACTATCAAAGATGGTAGGATATTGGACACTCCGGATAGGAGGGGTGAAAAACACAGGTATTACTCTAGCTTTGGTTCTGATAGACATCATGATCATCATCAATATCATCCATACATGAGGAATGATAAGGGATACTTTCTAGATGAGTTCAAGAAGGCAAAGCCACCTACCTTTGATGGAGAGATGAAGAAATCGCAAGATGTGGAGGCTTGGTTGCTTGGCATGAGGAAATTTGTTAGATTGCCATTGGGATCGTATAGTATGCTTTTGGGTATGGATTGGTTATACCTTCACAGAACCAAAGTCGATTGCTTCAGCAAGGAAATTGAGTGTGTGGATGATAGTGGACCTTGCAGGGAAAGAAGAAGCCTATATCAGTGAGGATGGTTACCTCTATGTAGTCTAAGCGTAGTTACAAAAAAGGTTGTGTGATGTTTGTAGTACACATTTCCAGTGACAAGGGTAAGGAGATTGAGGATGCTGATGTGTTGAGCAGGTGCCTAGTATTGCAACAGTTTCAGGATGTATTTCTGGAGGACATTATAGAGTTGCCCCCTCACAGGGAGGTAGAATTTTCTATTGAGTTAGTGCTAGGGGCAGCTCCAAAATCAAACGCACCTTACAAGATAAGCACGCCTGAGTTGGTGGACAAAGGATACATCAGACCTAGTGTATCACCTTGGGGCACACCAATGTTGTTCGTAAATAAGAAAGATGGTACTCTTAGATTGTGCATTGACTATAAGTAGCTGAACAAAATGGCCATCAAGAACAGATATTCTTTGCCAAGGATTGATGACTTATTCGATCAGCTAAAGGGGAGTAGCAGTGTTCTCTAAGATTGACTTGAGATCATAATACCATCGGGTACGCATCAAGGAAGAGAATATCTTCAAGGTTGCATTCAAGACTAGGCATGGGCATTATGAGTTTGTTGTTGTTCCATTTGGTTTTACTAATGCTCTAGCTACATTCATGTATTTGATGAATAGTGTGTTGCATCCTTATTTGGACAAGTTTGTTATTGTATTTGTTGATGACATACTGGTATATTCTAAGAATGAGGAAGAACATGTCAAACATTTAGTAGCAATGTTGAGATTGCTAAGAGAACATCAGTTGTATGCTAAGCTTAGCAAGTGCATCTTCTTTCAGACTGAGGTACACTACTTGGGGCATGTTGTCTCCAAGGACGATATAGCAGTAGATCTAGAAAAGATATGGGCCATAATGGAATGGTCAGCCCCTAAGAATGTAGATGAGGTGAGATCATTTATGGGATTGGTAGGTTACTACGGGAGGTTCATCAGGAACTTCTCACGCATTGCATATCCTATCACATCATTGTAGTATAAGGTAAGAAGTTTTAATGGATGACGGAATGTGAAGATAGTTTTGAGCAGCTTATGAAGTTTTTGACATATGGACCAGTGCTAAAGATTGTAGATCCAGATAAGGATTTTGTAGCATGTACCGATGCTTATAAGGGGGCACTTGGTGGATTTCTCATGCAAGAAGGACAGGTAGTGTGCTATGAGTCACGAAAATTGAATGAGCTTGAGCAAAACTATCGAACACATGATCTTGAGCTAGTAGAGATTATACATGCATTGAAGATGTGGAGACATTATCTTTTGGGCAGGAGGTTTACATTGATGAGCGATCACAATGGGTTGAGGTATTTGTTTGACCAGCCGAATCTAAATTCCAGGCAAGCTAGATGGTTGGCTACCCTTAGTGAGTTCGACTTCAAGATCAGATACATCAAAGGGAAGGAGAACTGGGTTGCAGATGCTCTTAGCAGGAAGGTACAGGTAAATCATATAGCAGCTATAAGCTCCTATGGGACAGAGTTACATGATAGGATCTTGTAGGCAGGACAACGGGATGACAAATACATGGAGATCATGCACAGGTTACAACAGAGTACAGGCACAGGTACAAGTTTAGGTGCAGGTACAAGTACAGGGGATCAGGATGCAGACTATCGTCTCACAGTAGATGGCTTGGTGAGGTTTTGAGACAGGATCTATGTGTTGAATTGCAGTGAGCCCAAGAATCTTATCTCAAGGGAGCTTCATGTGAAATCATATTCAGGTCATCTAGGATATCAGAAGACATTGACGACAGTGAAGAAGTGTTACTATTGGCCGAATCCAAAGAAGGAAGTGGCAGAGTTTGTGGCTAGATGTTTAGACTGTCAATCGGTAAAGGTGAAATGTAAGCATCCAGGTGGTTTACTATAGCCTATTACGATTCCAGAATGGAAATGAAAGGTCATTTCCATGGATTTCATTACAGGTCTTCCGAGGACAGTGAAGCAGCATGATTCTATTATGGTCGTGGTTGACGGGTTGAAGAAGGTAGCTCACTTCATTCTAGTGAAGACTACATATTCATCCGTTGAGGTAGCACATGTGTTCATCAGAGAGATAGTGAGACTACATGTTGTTCCAAAGAAGATTGTGTCAGAAAAGGATGCAATGTTCACTTTGAAATTTTGGAAGGATCTATTTGTAGGCTTGGGTACAGAGTTGGCCTTCAATACAGCTTATCATTCGTAGATAGATGGTCAGACAGAGAGGGTCAACAGGTTTTTTGGAAGATATGTTGAGGATGTACATGATGCACCAACATAGGAAATGGGAGGAGTATCTTCCATTGGTAGAGTTTTCATACAATAATGGTTATCATCAGTCGTTGAGGATGAGTCCTTTCGAGGCATTGTATGGGTGGAGTTGTAACACTCCCCTTAGCTGGAGTGATCCACTGAACAGGGTACTTATTGGAACGAACATGTTGGCAGATATGGAGCAGGAAATGTAGGTTATAAAGAAGAATCTCAAGGTAGCACAAGATAGACAGAATAATTATGTAGATCAGTACAGTGTGTTCAAAGAGTTTTAGGTTGGGGGGCATGTGTATTTGCGCATCAAGCCCAATAAAATCTCTTTTAGGATTGCTTCATGTGCCAAGTTATCACCACAATATTGTAGGCCTTTCGAGATCCTTGAGAGGATTGGACCAGTGGCATATCAACTTGCACTTCCTCCAATAGTGAAAGTTCAGATGTTTTCCCTATTTCATTTCTTAAAAAGTATATAAAGGATGTTGATCATGTTATTGATTGGTCTATATTACAGGTGGAGCAAGAATGAGAGTTCCAGTCGAAGCCTCAGTGCATATTGTAGTAGAAACATCTCATGCTCAGGAACAGAACCATAGAGCGAGTTAAAGTGCAGTGGAAGAACTTTGGGCCTGAAGAAGCCACATGGGAGATGGCGGATCAGATGCGGGCCCTATATCCTTCATTGTTTGCCGATTGAGGCAAAGCAGTTTTGGTTGATGATTGGTTTATGTTTGGCATATGTTTTGCAGATGTTTTGATATTTGTATATGTATATGTATATGGATGTAAATATTGCCATGAGCTAAGTTATAAAGCTCCAATAAGCGTTATGGTTATTATCTTGTCATGTTTTCATGATGTTTTTCTTTTGAGCAGGTTCTTCATTATAAATACTGCAACAAGCTAAGTTATAAATCTCCATAGGCAGTATATTTTCTTTTTAGCGATTTTGTTGAGGTCTTGGTGTGATTTAACACTGAGGACAGTGTTCTCTAAGGGGGAGGGTTCTGTAACAACCATGGTGAAAATTTCATGTAATAAAGGTTAATAAAGGAAAAATAAGACCACGGGTAAGGGACACTTATTCCAAGTTGAATGTTGGGCAAAGATATCCTAGTGGGCATCACTAGATGTGTGTTTTGGCTAAGGAAATTGTCAAAGGATGAGGCAAAGGAATTAAAAACCAAAAAGGAATTCTTGGCACATTTATTTATGAAAATAAAGGAAATTAGGAGAAAAGTAAGGTGAAGGGTCACAGGTTGCATGTGAGGAGGAAATTGAAGGAAAATAATGGAAAATGAAGAAATTAGAGGCCTCGTGCATAAAAAAGCTTCTAAGGATCAATTCATGGCTTTTGTCAAGTTCAAGTTTGGAGCTCTCTCATTATTCTATCTCTCTCTCACTCTCTTGGTCACTTAGAGTTTTCTTGGAGCACTCTAGTTTGGAGCAAGGAAAAGAAAAGAAAGCAAAGGAAAGGAAGGCAAGCAAGGAAAAAGGAAAGGAAAGCAAGATCAAGTAGATTCAGCAGGAATGCTTGCAGGTAACCTTTTGCATACGTGGTTTCCTAGCTGGTTTGGACATGCATGGCTTTGCATGTTGGTGTATGGTTCTCTTGTTGTCAGTGGCATGGTATTGTCGGGTTATGATAGTGGATTTCAGCCTAGCCTAGCCTTTTTCCGGATGCCATGGTATGTTGGGATGTTTATTTTGGTATTTGAGCTTTGGTTTTTTGGATGGATTTCAGAATCTGGGGCAGACGTGGTCTCAAGGTTCATTCGCAAAGGCCTAGGAATCCCTTGACAGATTTTGGCGGGATACATGGTAAAGCCTGAGAGAGCAGTCTTGGTTTAGGACCTAGTGATTTGGGTTTGGATTGCGGTAAAGCCAGAGAGACAAGGAGAAGGAAAATTCCTCAAGGATAATGATGGATTCCGGATGGCATTCCAAGTTCTGTTCGGTTGTGATCAGAGCATCAGTTTGGGTATGATCATGGTTTGATGAGGGTGGAGGTGGTTTAACCTCTAGAATGCCTTGGTTGTTCTTGGATTGGTTGTTCTATGATATCCCACATTCATGCTTGGAATATGGCACGGGAGAGATTGGATGAAAGAGATATTTGGTCCAACAATGTCTATGGTCGGGTGGTACATGGAAGTCCTAAACCTGGTCGGATTTGCCTATGATTAATAAAAGCTAAGTTCTCTTACTTTTGCACTGATTTATATGTGGATTTAATGGTTGTCATATCTCTGATATTTATATGGTTTTATGCTGGTTATAAGAATGGTTGAATGACTGGTTTATGTCATGGTTATTTCATATATTTACTTGTAACTATTAAATGGATGGATGCAAGACCTAATTGATGATGTAGTAGTTCAATGGAGAAGGAGGTGATCCTTCTGGTTATGTTTCATAAGTTGTTTCAGTCGTTTATGCTCTGTCTTGTATCCTAGACCTGTAGGTTGCATTAATGCCAAGTGTTTGAAATAATGTCAGTCCCGATTGGGGATGCTCAGGCCTATTCCTAAGGGTGATTTTTTATTGATCAGCATTATTATTATGTTGTTAATGAATTCTATAAGTTACAACAAGTTCTGGGCAGAGGCCAAGATTATGGGCTAGAAAAGTGGCTTAAATCTCGGGGTCGCTGGCACAGAACTGGAAATTTTGGTCCACAGTCGTTTGCAGACAAGCCTATGAGAGCGAATTTAGGTTTTTGGTTGCTCGCTTTCCCATAGCATGAGAGTGTAATTTAGGTTTAACTCCGTACAAAAATTACCTGCATACAAATTCTAAAACATAGAAAATAAACAATGCGAGAGCATAACACATAAAACACATATACACAGAGATTTTCCCATGGATCCCAAAACCGGGACTACTAGATTGATTTTTCGTTATGTTCCTTTCAATGTTACAATACATATATATACATGTCGAAGCATCCAATACCATGGACCGAAAACCATCGTTCCCAAAACCATGTGTGAAAACCATGCACAAAACCATAGGTAGGTTCGCCCCACCTAATATAGGGTCCAAAAAAACCTACCCGGGTGCTGCCCCGGACCCCGCAGAGGGGGCTACTCACCCCCCCTCTAACCCCCCGATGGACTAGGGTGGCTAGTCGTGGAAATAATATAACGCAACCAACATTCTCCCACTTGTTGTTTTCTTTCCACAGGGGGGCACAAGATAGCTTAGTCATTTATCCAGCCCTGCAATGCCCATTGTTTCTCTACACCAAGAGAACTTCTCAGAGCTCACATATTTTTTCAATGCATCTGCAGTATTCTTCAAAGTGTCCACCTTTACCAGCAACACCTTTTTGTCTTCTATCATATCCCTCACAAAGTGATACTGAACATTAATGTGCTTTGTCTTTGAATGGTAAGCAGGGTTCTTTGCCAAGAAAATTGCAATTTCGCTGTCACAGTCTATCCTTATAGCTCCCTATACTAACCCCATACTTGAACACAATCTCTGCAACCAAACTGCTTCCTTGCTTGCATGAGTGGCTGCCATGTATTCTGCCTTTGTAGTTGATAATGCCACTACAAATTGTTTCTTACTCATCCAACTGACTGCACCTCCAAATAGGTTAAACACATACCCACTTGTAGATATTCGCTGATCCAGATCTCCAGCCCAATCTGCATTGACAAAGCCACAAATATCCAAAACTCTGTCCAATCCTGGTCTTCCTTGGTAGCACAAACCATAATCACTAGTGCTATGCAAATACCTAAAAACCTGCTTCATTGTTGTCCAATGATCCTTCCCTAGTTTTGACATAAACCTGATCAATACTCCCACTGCATGTGCAATGTCTGGTCTAGTACAGAACATCGCATACATCAGGCTATCAACTACACTTGCATATGGAACATGGGACATGTCCTCTTCCTCTTCTTGTATCTTGGGACACTGTTCAGCAGATAACTTTACACCTATAGGAATAGGAACCTTCATTGGTTTACTATCCTGCATATTAAACCTCTGCAATATTGTCTCGACACACTTCCTCTGGTTTAAACAGAGCTTCCTCTTTGCACGATCTCTTTTAATTTCTATGCCCAAAATATAGTTTGCAGTACCAAGATCTTTCATGTAGAATTTGGAGAATAATTGGGTCTTCAAATCCTGGATAATTTCTTTGTCATTTCCAACCAGCAACATGTCATCCACATACAAGACTAGCTAAATAACACGGTCACCAATTAATTTAAAATACACACAGTTATCTGCTTTGCTTCTGGTGAAGCCAAGCCCCCATATAAATGTATCAAATTTTTGATACCACATCCTTGGTGACTGTTTTAGCCCATACAGAGACTTCTTTAACTTGCATACCAGTTCTTTCTTACCCTTCACCGCAAAGCCTTCAGGTTGCTTCATGTAGATCTCCTCTTCCAGATCCCCGTGGAGAAATGTTGTCTTCACATCCATCTGTTCTACCTCAAAATCAAAAGTAGTAGCAACAGATAAAAGTAATCTAATAGAAACTACCTTGGCAACAGGAGAAAAAATATCACCAAAATCAATTCCCGACACCTGGGAATAACCTTTTGCTACCAACCGAGCATCGTATTTCTCCACCTTTCCTTCTGCATTTGTCTTCTTCTTGAACACCCATTTGCTGCCAATGGGTTTCCTTCTAGCCAGCAACTCCACCAGATCCCAAGCCTCATTTTTGTGCAAAGATGTTATTTCATCAACCATGGCCTCTTTCTAGAGTTTTCCATCTTTTGAATCTACTTCTTCCTTCACAGTTCTGGGATCATCATCAGTAATAGATAAAGAAAAATTTGAATAGAAAGAAGATGGACTATACCTTTCTGGCTGCCTTCTTTCTCGAACTAATCTTCTCACAACCGGACTTTGAGGCTCTTCATCTTTTGATTCCTCTTTTGTTGTAGAGTCTGATTCTTCCTCATTTAGCTCAAACTCTATCTTCTCAGGTTCCTTTGATGGGACTTCATGTTCAATAACATTTTTCACCTCTCTAAACACCACATCTCGGTTGTACACAACCTTCCTTGTTACTAGGTTCCAAAGCTTATAACCCTTTAAACCATCCTTATACCCAATAAAGATGCACTTTTTAGATTTACTATCCAAATTTGTTCTTTTCTCTTTTGGAACGTGTATGTATGCATCACATCCAAATACCCTCAGATGTGAAAGAGAGGGTTTCTTACCAGTCCATATCTCTTGTGGAGTCTTATCCTCGAACGTTGATGAAGGTGATCTATTGACCAGGTAACATGTTGTCTCCACCGCCTCTGCCCAGAATTCTTGTCCTAACCCGGCACCACTGAGCATGATTCTTGCCCTTTCCGTCAACATCTTGTTCATTCTTTCTGCAACTCCATTTTGCTCAGGTGTGTTTGGAGTAGTCTTTTGTCGTGCTATACCACACTTCTTATAGAATTCTTCAAAATCCTTGCTGCAAAACTCTCCACCGTTATCTGTTCTCAGCACCTTTATCTTCTTCTCTGTCTGGTTTTCCACCAGAGCCTTAAATTCTTTAAACATGTCAAAGACTTTAGATTTCTTCTTGAGGGAATATATCCATGTATTCCTTGAGAAGTTACACAGACTTACCCAATGATGGAACCTTCACAAATCCAAACACATCATTATGCACAAGCTCTAATATTGGTTTCACCCTCTTACCACCAGAGGTGAAACTCACCCGATTATGCTTCCCATATACACAATTTTCACAGAAATCAAAATCCAAAGAGCTATTAGTTGTACCTTCTACCATACATTTACCATGAAGTATTCGAACGCCCTTCTCTCCAATATGTCCAAGCCTTTGATGCCATAGCATGGTCTTTTCTCCAGAGACCACTAGATTTTCTGCTCCATTTTCAGGAACCAAAAAACTGTTGCACCCATCAATAACAGTGCTACCTTGCAGCTTGTATAGAGTTCCAATCCAAAATCCCCGCATTAATACCAGTGCTCCCCGAACCATCTTGCAGGTATCTTTCTCGAACATTGTTTTTACACCTACATCATCCAGCTTTCTTACATAAATCAGATTTCTAGCCAATGCAGGAATATGCAGAACACCCAGAAGTGTTCTAACCCTTCCACCTTGCAACTTCAACTCTATTTTTCCACAACCAACGATTCTAGCCTTCCTATCATCCCCTAAGAAGACATCACCACCATCATATATCTCATACTCGCAGAACCACTCTCTATGGGGAGTGAAGTGAAAGGATGCACCTGAGTTAATCAACCATGCCTCATGATCTACATGTGCACTTGAAGAAGCCAAGTACACATCCCCACCTTTATCTGAGGTCGTTTTCGCCTCTGAAAAAGGAGCATCATCAGATCCCTTTCCTTTATCAGGAGCTTTAGATTTACAGTCCCTTTTGTAGTGCCCTTCCTTTCTGCATTACCAACACACCACCTTTAAAGGTTTTCGTGGAGATTTAGATCTCCCACTCGATGACTTATTTTTGTTTCTGTTCTGGGACGTCCTCGTACAGACAAGGCATCACCATTCTAGCTCTCCATATTTTTCCATCTCATCTCCTCCGTCAGCAAGGATGAGACTATTTCATCAAACTGTAAGGCAATTGCATTGCTACCTATTGCAATAAACAGACTATCCCACGAATCTGGTTGAGAACACAACAAACTGATGCACTTATCTTCATCTGAAATTTTAATATCAATAGATAATAATAGACTTACCACAATATTAAATACGTTCAGATGCTCTGTCACCGAGTATCCATCTTTCATCCTCAGGTTATACATCTTTTTTCGTAGGAATAGTTTATTCACCAGAGACTTAGATTGGTACAAGGTCCCTAACTTGAACCACAAAGCCTTAGCCATAGCATCCCCTGATACATTCAGCAATACTGAATCTGAGACACAAAATCGTATTGTGATATTTGCCTTCCAATCCAACTTCTTCCATTCTTCATCAGACACTCCCATTGGTTTAGTACCCGGATCTACAGTGATCCACTGATCTTTATATACCAACAGATCCTCCATCTTGAGTTTCCATAACTCAAAACTCTGACCATTAAATTTCTCGATCTCTATCTTTCCATTGCTCTCCATCTTCTTTCACCACCAGAATCGATCGCACAGATCTCCCACTGAACACGGTCTACCACAGGCCCGAGCGAAACCCCTCAGCAACAAAGGCGTGCCCTTGAAGCCAAAACAGCTCTGATACCAAATGTAGGTTTTAACCCCATACAGAAATTACCCGCATACGAACTCTAAAACACATAAAATAAACAATGCGAGAGCATAACACATAAAACACATATACACAGAGATTTTCCCATGGATCCCAAAACGGGGACTACCAGATTGATTTCTCATTATGTTCCTTTCAATGTTATAATACATATATATACATGTTGAAGCATCCAATACCATGGACCGAAAACCATCACGCCCAAAACCATGTGCGAAAACCATGCACAAAACCATACATAGATTCACCCCACCTAATATAGGGTCCAAAAAATAATTCCCTGGGGCGCTACCGCGAACCTCATAGAGGGGGGCTACCCGCCCCCCTCAAACCCCATGGATAGGGGGGGCTGCCACCCCCCTGTGACCCCCCCCCCCCCCCCCCCGTTCCGTAATCGTCACAACAAAGTGGGGGCTTCACCCCCCCTCTAACCCCCCAGTTAACTAGGACGACTATTCGTGGAAAGAATATAACACAACCCAACAACAATGGCCTAAGAGCTGCAGAATAGTAGTGGGACCCAGGGATAGTTTGTCTGAGTGGCTGACTTGTCTCCTGAGGGTTTTGTTGATGATTTTGGATGATTGTATTTGATGTTCCATCTATTCCACTTCCTTAAGGTGACATAGGAGGTCGAATTTTGATTGTAGTAGCATCGCTCCTCATGTTTACCCCAGTTGGCATGGTTACTTTGGGTAGACCTGGGGGGGTGTTACAGATTGCATATAAAAAATAACATAAAATTCATAAATTAAAGTGGAGTAGTGTGACCTACCCACTTCTTTGCAAAATGAGGCACTATGTGGGTGCTCCTAGAAGAGCCTTGTGCATCCATTAAAATTTTACATCCATGCATCCTAACCAACCATTAAACCAATATGGTTAGGAAGTATTTATGCTTCTAAATCAACTATAGGCACTCACAAGTCTCTTACCATTCCTATTCTTGCGACATTAAAGCTTAGGCCATGAAGGTTTTCGTGTACCATTGTAACACCAAAAGAAGATGATACCTAGTTTCATCTTTTCAGCAACAATCAGGGTCCTTGATGAAGGGAATCACCTCTACCTCAATTTGGTCTCTGACCAAGTGTAACACCCCCTCCTACATTTACTGACTTTCACGATCCCTCTAGGGTTAACATGAGTTGAGTGCTACTATGACATGATCTGACCTCCAAGTTCCAGTTAAGGAAGTGGGGCCTACAAACTGAAACCTTTATGGCCTTCCTAAGGGGATACAGACCACCCAAGAGCTAAAAAACCACCCCAGGTGACCAATCCCTAAGTTAGAACTCTTTTTTACTAATCTAGACCCATAACTGCACCCTTGACACTGCATCCATGCAGTTATGAGGCTATAACCACACTCACAGACTTGCTTCCATGTAGTTATGGCCCAAAACCCCTAGTTTTGTGCGTACGATTCCGGAATCTGAGCCAATTTTTTAGGCTAGTATCCAGACCACTGCCCTGAACTGCCTATAACTTTCTAGAAGTATAAATAAGATGCTAAGAATGCGAATCATTCAAAACTTGAACAATAACTTGATCTAACCATGCCTAACCATGACAGACATTTCTTCAAACATATGACAAACATAGAAGCAACAGGTCATGAATGAATATCTGATCTTAAGAGTCCGAACTTCATTCGAGAATCACCACGAACATCTAATTCCCTCTCATAATAGTTGCAATAACACTTGTTATCCCATGCATTCATCAACCATTCATTAACATATCAAATCATGGACAAGATCCATAGCTAGAACATATCATAGAACCATGCTTGTAACCATCATATAACCAGACTAGGAACCATGAAAAATGTCATATAATCAATATAATAACAAGTACATGTGTTCATTAATCACATTATGAAAATAGCTCTTAATTATATACACAAAATCCAACCAAATCAGGGATTTTCGCATACCACCTAACCATAGATTGGGCTTAACTAAATCTTTCTTCTGCCAATCACCCATGTGCCATATTCCAAGCATGAATGTGGGATCTTATAGGATAAACCAAGACATAAACAGCTAGGGTCTCCAGAGGTTAAATCACCTCCAACCTCATGCTACCATGATCTCACCTAAACTGTTCTCGAGATCACGAAACTAAACCAGCTTGGATGCCTCATAAATCCTTCACCATACCTTGAGGAATTTTCTTGTCTCCACCCACCTATCGAGGGATTCCCATAGAAAACCATCTCCACCCCCAACCCTTGGAATTTTTCCTCATACCACCTCACCCAAATCCAAAACCTTATGGAAATCGAAATCTTAACCAATAATAAATCCCATCACACCATGGATATCTAGGAAATGACAAGGCAAGACTGAAACCACTGTCAAACAAGGCAAAACCCATCCCAATGACAACAAATGAACCAAATGAATAAATACATATATCATGCATTCACAAATCAGCTATGAAATCATACATGTAGCCTGTTACCTAGAATATCCTCCTACTGAAGTTGTTGACCCAATCCTCCTTGCTTTCCCTTTGCTTCCCTTTTCTTGTTCCTTGCTTTCCTTTTCCTTCCTTGGCTTTCCTTTTCTTGCTTGATTTCCCTCTCTTGGAGCTCGATCTTTATCTTTCTCTCAACTGGTCAAAATCAAAATTGACAGAAAGTTGTGAATTATTTTTCTGATGCCTATGTTTTCTTCATTTTCCTTCATTTTTCTTCTAATTTCCTTCTCATGCAAATTTGTGTCTCTTTGTCTCCCTTTTGTCCTATTTTCCTTTATATTCATAATTAAATGCGAATTAATGCCTCTTTGTCTTTTCCAGTGAATTTTCCAATTTCCTTAGCCATAATAAACCACAAGTGATGCCCACTATAGCACTTTGCCCAACATTTAGCTTGGAATATATGTCCCATGACCTTGGTCTTTTTATTTTTGCCTTTATTTTCCTTTATTACATGAAACTTTAACTTGGGGATGTTACAAACCCCTCCCCCTTAGGGGAACACTTTCCTCGGTGTTCTATGACACTTATGACTAGAAAAACTGTTGAAAACCAAAACATACTGCCTACGGAGCTTTATAACGCAACTCATTGCAGCATTTACAATCATATGTATATGTATATGTATATGCATATGTATATGTATATGTATATGTATATGTATATGTATATGAATATGTATATGTATATGTATATGTATATGCATATGTATGTATGTATGTATATATATATATATACACACACACACACACACCAAAAACTCATTTGCTTGAACCAACAAATAATGAAGGATACATAACCCGCATTTGATCAACCATCTCCCATGTAGCTTCATCAGGCCCAAAGTGCTTCCAGTGCACTTTAACTTGCTCTATTGCTAGGTTTTGGAACATGAGTTGTTTCCACTGTAATATGCATTGTCGCTCTAGTTGGAATTCTCCCTTTGGTTCCACTTGTAATACAGACCAATCAATCACATGATCAACATCTTGGCCATATCCCTTAAGCAATTAAACATAGAAAACATCGTGGACTTTCACTATTGGCGGTAGTAAAATTTTGTAGGCCACTAGTCCAATCCTCTCAAGGATCTCAAAAGGTCCACAATATTGTGGTGCCAACTTGGCACATCACCCAATCCTCAAGGAGCTCCTCTTGGGCTTGATGCACAAGTACACATGCTCCCCAACCTGAAACTCCTTGAATGCTCTATGTTGATCAACATAACTCTTCTATTTGTTCTATGTTGCCTTCATATTCTTCTTGATAACCTACATCTCCTACTCCATCTTAGCCAATATGTCTGGTCCAATCAGAACCCTCATTCACTGGATCACTCCAGTTGATGGGAGAATTACAACTTTTCCCATAAAGAGCCTCAAATGGACTCATCTTCATGAATTCCTAATACCCATTATTATAATAAACTCTACCATTGGACGATACTCCTCACACCTCCTTTGTTGATGCATGACATACATCCTCAACATATCCTCCAGAATCTTGTTAACCCTCTCTGTTTTCCCATCTATCTACGAATGATAAGTTGTACTGAAAGCTAACTCTATCCCTAAACCTGCAAACAACTCCTTCCAAAACTTGGAAGTGAACTTGGCATCTCTGTATGATATCATCTTCTTGGGAACACCATGTAATCTTATGATATCCCCGATGAAGATCTGAGCTACTTCATTAGTTGAATTTTTAGACTTCACTTGAATGAAGTGAGCTACCTTGCTCAACCTATTAACCATAACCATGATGGAATCTTGTTGCCTCGATGTCCTTAGCAAACCTATAATAAAGTCCATGGAAATGACCTCCCATTTCCATTTCAGAATCGGAATAACATGTAATAGACCAACTGGGTGCTTACACTCGACTTTCACCTGTTGTCAATCCAAACATCTAGTAACAAACTCAGCCACTTCCTTCTTCAAATTCAACCAATAATAGAACTTCTTGATTGTTTTCAAGGTCTTTTGGTATCTTGGACGACCTGAATATGTTTTGACATGAAACTCCATCAAGATGAGCTTCTTCAACTCATTGTTGGTGGTAACTCACTATCTCTGTGGTGTATTATATCTGAATTTAAAATTTAAATCACTGTTGGAAGTCAAATTGATGTAACAAAACAAATTTTACATTGCGCCCAGATTAAAATTGATGCTTCCTGCATTTGCTACTTTCACCAACACACAGGAAAGGGATCTCCACGCTGGTGTTTACTCATCAAATAGTGCTAGAAAGGGAATTCCAACGCACAAAACAGGGGAAGGAGCTTACCACGTTCAACTCATTGTTGGCTCGGAAATATAAGTGCGCCCTTTTCATGCCAGAGACAGGAAAATTCAAAAATCCATTAAGAGGTAATTGTAACTTGGTTTCCACCTAGAACTTGATTCAATCCATACAATGCCTAGCGTTGTTAATTACTTATCGAGTGTACCAATTCGATCCAACTTAGCTAAGGATGGATGTGCCCAGTTCATGGGAGGCTGCAATTACTCATAATTCATTTTCAAATATAACCATACAACAACATAGTTCACACGATTATTCAATAGGAAATAAAGAGACTCAACACTGTGCAAATTCAGAAACTAATAATAAGAGAGAATCCATCATTCAGGGGCGCTCTAGCATTTCAAGCATGGTTGATTTCTTTTTTTTTTTTTAGGAAAAACTCCACACAGAGTCAAAGCTTTGCTTTTATTTATTTTCTTTCTTCCTCACACACTCTTTTTTCCCAAATTTGTGATTACATCAAGACTAAAAATAATCAATGGTTTGTTTTCCATATCCAAAATATTTGGCTCTAATGCTTATTTTTATACAACTAAAAGATTACGTATCATTTCTCTAGAGTTTCAAGGCCACTTGGACAAATAGCCTTGTTACATTATTTCTTCTACTTTATTCTAGAAGATAATCACATAACTAAGCCTCCTACTATTACATTTAGCATGAAAATTAAAATAAATAATTTTTTTAATGATGCTCCTGCATCAAACTTCTGACCTTGAAGTTGTTCATGGACTCCTGTCCATGAGATTTTCAATAGTGCTGCCACTTTTCTGTATCATTGTGGAAGTCAACCAACTTGAATCTTCCACTAGATGGTCCTTCCACTTTACTAAATATTTGAAATATTCTTTCCCTCTAGTCTTTCTCTTGACTCGCTTGTCCAAGATCTTCTCTGGCTGCAAAGGTTCTGCCCTGGGCATCTAAGTTCGCCATTGAACTTGCTGGCCAACTTCACTAGTCTCACCATATTTAGCTGCTCCTTTTGTTGCACCTGGATGATACTTGTATAAATCTGCTACATTAAAGATTGGTGAAATGCCCATTCCTGCTCGTAATTCAATCTCATAAGCATTATTAGAGAATTTCCTCAAGATTTTACATGGCCCAATTTTCTTAATTTCTGTTTATTGTATTCCCCCTTGGGAAATCTTTCTTTCCTTAAGTGGGCTAAAACCAACTCACCAACCTCGAAACTTTGCTCTTTCCTTCACAAATCTACTCTACTCTTGTACTTGAAGCTGCTCTCTTGTCGTTTTCTCTTTACCTGTTCATGAATTTCCTGCATGGTTGTAGCGAAGTCTTCACCATATACACTTCTTTTCTCATCTCTTCCCAAATCTCGGAGCTCATAAACACCTCTTGGATGCATTCCATATAGAATCTAAAGTGGACTTTGCCATGTACTTCTGTTTGGAGAATCGTTATATGCACATTCAACTTGTGTAACACTCAATCCCATTGTTTTGGATGCTCTCCAACCAAACTCCTCAAAATATTGCCCAGAATTCAATTAACTACTTCAATTTTCCCGTCTGTTTGTGGGTGATAGGCTGAACTATAGCTTAAATCTGTCCCAAGCTTCTTCCACAAAGATTTCTAAAAATGGCCAAGGAATATTGTATCTCTGTCTGAAAGAATATTCCTTGGAAGTCCATGCAATCTCACAACCTCTCTAAAAAACAAATTAGCTATGTTTGTGGCATCACTAGTTTTGAAACATGGAATGAAATGTGCCATTTTTGAAAATCTATCCACAAGTACAAAAATGGAATCATGGCCTTTCTGTGTCTTTGGCAACCCCAATACAAAATCCATATTAATTGAATCCCATGGTCGACTCGGAATTGGAAGGGGTGTATACAAACCCATGTTTTGGCTCCTACCTTTTGCATGCTGGCAAATCGTACACTTGTCCAAAAACTTTTGTACATCTGTTCTCATCTTTGGCCAAAAGTAAAACTGCTTTAGTTGTTCAAAAGTCTTGTCATGCCCAAAATGTCCACTCATTCCTCCGTTATGCTTCTCTTTGATTAATTTTTCCATCATTGAAAATTTGGGAATGCATAATTGACTTGTTTTAAACAAAAGCCCATCATGTAGCATATATTCCAACCATGGACTCCTATCTCTAATGACTAGTTCCTTACATGCCTTGAATGCCTCTTTGAAGTTTGGATCATTGTCATACAATTCCTTCGGGAAGTCGATTCCTGTGATTTTCACTTGCCTTTCCTGCATTATCAAGGTCCTCCTGCTTAAAGCATCTACAATCTTGTTAAATTGCCTACTGATATGCTTCAATATGAAGGTGAAATTTTGTAGATACTCCACCCATTTTGCATGTTTTTGACTCAGTTTTGGCTACTACATAATGCACTGTAAAGCATGATTATCAGAATATAAGACAAAATCCCTGGACAACAAATAGTGCCTCCATTTCTTTAGTGCTTGAACAACAACATATAATTATTTACCATAGGATGAGTACTTCTTTTTGGCTTCATTCAGTTTTTCACTAAAATAAGCTATGGGCTTTCCCTCTTGACTCAAAATTGCCCCTATAGCTTCTCCACTAGCATCACACTCAATTTGAAAAGGCTTTTGGAAATATGGGAGAACGAAGATAGGTTTTTATGTGATCTTCCTCTTCAACAGCTGGAAGTTATTTTCAGCTTCCATAGTCCACTTAAACGATTGCTTATTTTTCTTAATAGTTTCAACATTTGGAGCACTTATTTTGCTGAAATTTTTAATAAATTTCCTATAAAAACTAGACAACCCATGAAAACTTCTTACCTCGTAAGAATTTTTGGGTGAAGGCCATTCTTGGATAGCCTTTACCTTTTTAGGATCCATTTTCAACCCCTCTCTTGAAATAACAAAGCCCAAGTACACAAGTTCAGCTTGAAAAAATGAACATTTCTTCAAGTTTATAAACAATTTCTCCTGCTGCAATTTCTTCAAGACATGTCTCAAATGCCTTACATGATCTTATTAAGACAGACTATAGACCAAGATATCATCCAAATATACTATAACAAATTTCCCAATTAAATCCTTCAATACCTCGTTCATCAATCTCATAAAAGTGCTTGGTGCATTGGATAAGCCAAATGGCATAACAAGTCACTCATACAACCCATCTTTTGTCTTGAATGTGGTTTTCCATTCATCTGATTCCCTTTTCCTAATTTGATGGTATTCAATTTTTATATCTATTTTTGAAAAAAAAATTGCATCCGTTAAACAGTCCAATAGATCATTTATTCTTAATAATGCAAATTTGTACCTGATTGTGATTTTGTCAATTGTTCTTGAATCTGTGCACATCCTCTAGCTTCCATCCTTCTTTGGGCTCAATAATGCCCGCACCGCACATGGACTGAAGCTCTCACGGATCAGCCCTTTATCTAACATCTCTCATACCTATTTCCTTATCTCTTCATTCTCATGAGAAGTCATCATATAGGCACCTTTATTAGGCAAGCTTGCACCTGGTATTAAGTCAATATGATGACTAATACTTCTCTTGGGTAGGAACTCTCTTGGCAAATCATCCACAACAATATCATGATATTCATTTAAAATTTCCTGAATTTCAATAAGCAAATATGAGATTTTAGTGGTTGTAAATACTACTATAGGCTTGGTAATCAAAGCGAAGTTTACCTCATTATCTTCTAGCTGTTGTAAAAATACTTTTCCACTCATCAACAAAACCTTTGGATCATTGTTCTCTACTACACCATCTTTTGGTAACGGGACTAATGCCTGATTCAGTCCATCCTTTTGAAATTTGTAGACATTCCTTCTTCCTCCGTGCATTGCATACTTGTCATACTACCACAGTTGACCTAATAAGATGTGACATACGTCCATCGGCATAACATCACAAATAATTTTGTCTTTGTAATTACCCAATTGTAAATCCACTTCACATTGTTCATTAAACAGTAATTGATGGCTCTTTTGAAGCCACGACACTTTATATGGTGTTGGATGCTTTGTCTTCTTCAAGTTCTTATTTTCTACCAATTCAATGGATATCAAATTGTCTGTGCTTCCGCTATCAATTACTACTTTGCAACATTTCCCTTTAACCTTACACATGGTTCTAAATATTGCTTTCCTTTGGGCTGGTTCAATAGATTCTTTGACCTATTTCAATAGAACTTTCTTCAACAAGAGTGATTCACCTGTCTCTGACACATTCTCAACTTCTTGTACTTTTGGTTCTTCTTCCTTGGCTGGAGCAACAACAACATTTCTTTGACATGTATCCCTATTCTCTAGACACTGAAAAGATCTACGTCCAATCTTTCAACACTTATAGCATTTAAACTCTCTTCCTCTACCTCGGCCTCATCTTCTAGAAGAGAATATCCTTCCTCCATAATCATCTTCCTGTTACCCCTGTTGACTTGAACCACTAGTTCCTTCTCTTTGGAATGTGGCTCTTCCCCGTCCCAATTGTTGTCCTCGTCCTGACTACTATCCTTTTCCTCTACCATATCCTCTTCCTTTGCCAAATTGTTTTTGTGCAATCTTCTCCTCTGCTTTCAAAGCAATTCGATAGGCTTCTTGCACTGTCTTTATTGTCAAGATGTTGATTTCATCTTGGATATCTATTCTTAAACCATTTATATATCTGGCTACTTTTTCTGTAGTATATTCCACATAACCTGCCCTTATGTTTACGCTATAAAATTCTTCAGTGTATTCCTTAACAGTCATCATCCTTTTCTTAAGATTTTGCATTTTCCTAAATAAAGGCAGCTGGTAGTCTTGGGGAAAAAATTTACCTCGAAGTTTCACAACCATCCAATCCCAACTCTTGATCTTTGGCTTGTTATGTTTGCTCCCTTCTACCTGCACACCATCCCACCATAGAGACACATGCCCTTTTAATTTGGTCACCGCAAACTTCACCTTCTTCTCATCTTCCATTTCTTCATATACAAAAAACTTTTCCATGTCATTGATCCAGTCGATAAGCTCTTCAAGATTCAAGCTTCCATTATAGTTTGAGAGATCTGGCTTAGGCTTCGAGGTGGATCCTATGACTGCTCTCAGCATTCTCATCTCGATTGGTTATGGAGTTGTTGCTCTTGGAGTTTCTTCCTCCTCACTAACATCACCAGGATCCCTTTTGTCCCGCTCTCTGACATTCAACCTCTCTTCCAAACATTGCATCACCCTCATCACTTCAACATTTGCTACCGGGCGTCCACCTCTTCGACCTCTTCCTCTTCCAAACTTGAAAGCCATAACTGATTGATTTTTATTTAAAGAAAACTTTAAGTCTGTTATGAGTTCTTTTGGAAAAACTCTAACTTGCTATGATACCACTATGGTGGAAACTCACTGTCTCTGTGGTGTATTAGATCTGAATTTAAAATTTAAATAAATAAATTTGTTGTAACAAAACAAATTGTATATTACACCAAGATTAAAATGTATGCTTCTCGCATTTGCTACTTTCACCAATGCACAGGAAAGGGACCTCCACGTTGGTGTTTACTCATCAAATAGTGCTAGAAAGGGAATTCCAACGTGCAGAACAGGGGAAGGAGCTTACCACGTTGAGCTCATCGTTGGCTGGGAAATATAAGTGCGCCCTTTTCATGCCAAAGACTGGAAAATTCAAACATCCATCAAAAGCTAATTGTAACCTAGTTGCGCCACCTGGAACTCGATTCAATCCATACTATGCCCAGTGTTGTCAAGTACTTATCTAGTGTACCAATTCGATCCAGCTTAGCCAATGATGGATGCGCCCAATTCATGGGAGGCTACAATTACTCATAATTCATTTTCAAATATAACCATACAACCATAGATTTCACATGATTATGCAACATGACATAAAGAGACTCAACACTGTACAAATTTAGAAATTTATAATAAGAGAGAATCCATAATTTAGGGGCGCTCCAACATTTCAAGCATGGTTGATTTCTTTCTTTTTTTTAAGGAAAAACTCCACACGGAGCCTAAGATCTATTTTTATTTATTTTCTTTCTTCCTCACACACTCTTTTTTTCCCAAATATGTGATTACATCAAGACTAAAAATAATCAACGGTTTGTTTTCCAAATCCAAAATATTTGGCTCTAATGCTTATTTTTAGACAACAAAAAGATTATGTATCATTCCTCTAGAGTTTCAAGGCCACTCAGACAAATAGCCTTATTACATTATTTCTTATACATTATTCTAGAAAATAATCACATAACTAAACCTCCTACTATTACATTTAGCATGAAAACTAAAATAAATAATTTTTTAATGATGCTCCTGCATCAATTGTTATCCGGCACATATATCCTATCCCTAAATCTCACCAAGCCATATGTCGTGATGTGATACTCCTTATCCCTATCATCCTCACCTTGCTATTTCAATCTCTGCTTTCATTTTTGATACCTCCCATCATGTTTCCCTGCATGCAAGATCTTCTCTTGCGAATTTGTCCCGTATGAACTCACAGCTACCATGTGATTCACCTATACTCTCCTGTTAAGAGCATTTGCAACCCTGTTCTCCTTGCCTTTGATGTACCTAATATCAAGGTCAAACTCACTGAGGGTATCCAACCATCTAGCTTGCATGGCATTTGGAATAGGTTGGTAAAATAGATACCTCAATCCACTATGGCCAGTAGTCAAAATAAACCTCATGGCAATAAGATACTGCCTCCACATCTTCAAGGCATGAATGATAATTTCCAACTCAAGATCATGAGTCACATAGTTCTGCTCATGCTCATTCAACTTCCTTGACTCGTAGCATTCCACATGTCCCTCCTACATTAGGACTCCACCAAGTCCTTTCTTGCAAGCATCTATACAAACTGCAAACTCCTTATCAAGATCTACAATCTTCAAGACTTAAGCATTCATAAGAAAGTGCTTCAACTGCTCAAAATTAGTTGCACACTCCTTAGTCCATTCAAACTTCTTTCCTTTTGTCTGCAATGATGTGATAGGATATGAAATCCTTGAGAAGTTCATGATAAACCTCTTGTAATAACCTGTTAGTTCCATGAATGATCTCACCTCATCCACGTACCTAGGAGTTCAACACTCCATGATAGCTCTAATCTTTTGGGATCCACTATTATGCCTTCCTTGGAAACAACATGTCCCAAGTAATGACCTTTAGTCTAAAAGAAACTGCACTTGTTGAGCTTGGCATACAACTCATGCTCTCTCAGCAATCTCAACACTATTGCTAGGTGTTCTGCATGCTCCTCCTCACTCTTGGAGTATATCAATTTATCATCAATAAAAACCATCACAAACTTGTCCAAGTAAGGATGCAACACATTGTTCATAAAAAACATGAAAGTAGCTAGAGGATTAGTAAGACTAAATGGAACCACCACAAACTCACAAATGCCCATACCTAGTACGAAATGTAGTCTTGTAGATGTCCTCTTCTTTAATGTGCATCTGATAATGTTTTGATCTCAGATAAATCTTTAAGAGTATTGTTATTCCCTTCAACTAATCAAACAAATCATCAATCCTTGAAAATGGATAAGTGTTCTTTATGGTCATCTTATTCAGCTCCCTATAATCAACGCACAATCTAAGAGCACCATCCTTCTTTATAAATAATATTGGTGCACCCAAAGGAAATACACTTGGCCTTATGTACCCCTTGTCAAACATTTCCTTAAGCTGCAACTTCAGTTCCACCAACTTTGAGTGCTCATCCTATAAGGTGCCTTTGATGTTGGTGTTGCTCCTAGTACCTACTCAATAGAAAAATCCACTTCCCTATGATGCGGTGTTGTAGTTGCTGCAACACCCTCCAAAAATTTGCCTTGCACTCAAATTTCAGAGCCCTCCATGGTCTTTTCCTTGCTTGTTGTAAACACTCAATATCATTCCATGAGATTTATTGAAGTTCTTTGGCCTTGTTTTCTTGTTGGATTACTTGTCACCTTTTAGCATGTTTTACTGTTATGTAATGTTTGTGAGCCCTTTCTGGTGGTTTTGAAGGTCATTTTTCATGTAAATGAGTTGTCCTAACAATGTATACATCTATCGCACTCATACACAAAGTCTTGAACGTTGTCGCACAAGTGTTGTCATGGTCGTCCCAAAGTCTATCTTAAGTGTCACACTTGTCGCATCTTGTCATGAGGTAGTCATGAAGAGGGGAATTATTTGTTTGTTTGTTATGATGATCTAAGTTTTTGTGTCACCAAAGTATGTTAAGTGTGTGATTGCAAGTCAAGTTCATCACGAGTCTAACTCCCTTCCCACACTTAGTCATTTTCGGGAAATCTTCTAACCGGGCAACTTAGCTTCACCCACCCTGACTGAGATGTGCACTGCGCAGTCTCAACCCTCATTGATGTGACCTTGCTATCTGGAACTGCACAGTGCACAGTCACTTTTTTCCAGGGTTGTTGTTCTACGCAATTCGAGAGCCCGGAGCCTCCCTTGACCTCTAGAATTGCACAATGGTGCCTCCCAGTCTTCCTTCAACTATGCACTTCACACCTTCAACCCTTAAGCTTTTCCCTTACTTGTTGGAACTGCAAATGCGCAAATATTTCAGTCTCCCTTGGCCTCTAAAACTGCACAAATGCTTCCTCCAGTGCCCTCCCTTCAGCAGGAGCTCACTTCCCCCAGAAACTGTGCAGATTTCCCCTTCATGCCTTTTTGCTACCCAATCCCCCTTGCCTATTAAAATTGCTCAAAATATCTTCCTAAGGCCTCATCTCGTAGCAACCGCTGCCTAATTTAATTGCATAATTCTGACCCTCAGTGGGCACTGCGCAATTTTTCACCTCAGTGAGGACTATAATGAAAATTTCCTCAGTCAATCTTGAGTTGCGCTCTTCGTAGTCCCAGTGATCAGGTTCTCTCCCTGTTAGTTGGAACTACATAACACGTAGTCACTGAGCCCTTCCCCCAAATCCGCAACTTGTCCCAGGCTCAATTCATGGATAATAATGCATCATCTTATACTAGGGAGTTTTTGGATTGATGTTGTCCCGTCATGAGTGGATTGCAGGAACAGGTAGACTATCAAGTCATGGCGATATGATGAAGGAGGAGAAGAAGGAGGGAAACATGCCTAAAGACTCACTTGTAGTTGAACTTACAAGTGGACCTATCAAGAGAAATAAATGGGACACAAGTTTACAACCACCTTCCAAGACCGAAGATCATTGAAGACCCCGCATCATCAAGCTATGCAGAGGAGAAGGGAAAGCAGATCCAAGAACACATCTAGAATTTAGTAGCAACAATAACTTGACATTTCCACATCATCAATCCAGTATGTGTCAACGGTTTCATCTCAAGTCGTGTCATGAGTTTTCATATGCCACATCACTAGTGTAGACCATGTATATTGTAATCAAATGTGTTGTAAGGTGGAAGTCCAAAGGACACACATGAATATGAAGAGTCATGTAAGTTGAAAAGCCATAGGAAGTTGAACAGTCATGAGGGTAGTCAAAGAGTCACAAGGGGGAAGCATCACCCCTTGGTTATATATATCCCCTCATTGTATGAGCAAAGTACTTTTCACCTTAGCTCCTCCTGCAAGGCATTAGAGAGATCAACTAGTTCTTTGAGGAGCAAGGAGTGGCTCTAATGTCCCACTATTGGGGCTGGTGTTGTACGTAAATATGTCTCTTGGAATTTTTGCTTAACAACATAATCCTTTTCAGGCCAACACATTTTGATGCATGAACAATGAATGTTTGTAAGACTATTATGTGGACGTTTGTATTTCATGTTTTCTTTCACATGTACTAATATAGTTGAACTATTTCGGTTATTTTAGTGTTTATCTTGTTTAGAATGTGTTGTAATGGTTGTTATTTATGTCTCATCCTTGTGGGCTATTCTACATGATACTAGAGATATATTTCCTTTTTTATTGGTTATAACGTCTGTTGCACCCACTGCGGACTATTATGTTGGATGTTAAATGAATCTTCCCTTGTTTGTTGGTTGTAACGACTGTTGCATCCACTTTGGACTATTTTGTTGGATGTTGGAAAGGTCCTTTTGGTTCATATGTGTCTCTTCTTGGGTGGTACTATTAGCTCTCACTTAGAGGTTCACTTTTCTCTTCCCCTTTGCAGTGAAATAACCTCAACAAAATTGCACTGCACACTCACCAGGAACACTTCCCTCACTTTTCGAAGACACCATTGCATCACTCTCTTGCGCTGAAAGTAAGAGTTAAGAAAAATCCTTAAGGATTTGCCAACTGGGCCTTTATACTAGATGGGACTCCTACACCAAATGGTGTGAGGTCTGATTGGGACTTCATATCAGGGAGATCCCTTGAATGTTGGAAGGTCCAACACCATTAACATTTATGGTGCTATAAGGAGGTCTATCAATATTTGATGGCTGATAGACCCACTGACCCCACTAATCCATCTTCTGTTAAAGGCAGCAATGTTCACTCCATCTCCCCTACTTGTACTTCTGAAGGTGGGGACTCTTCCCATCACAGGCGTGAATGGGTAATCCCATATGAATAGCTTTGCGTCATTCGCCCCATCACCCATTAGTTTGCAAAATTTGTTGTATTGATTCCAGGAGTAATCGGTCTTCCATATTCTCAAAAGAAGAACAAGGCCACCCCCATAGACATAGTAGACTCGCCCATCGAAGAAGTGGTCCTCGCCACTCTTGAAGAATTAGACGTTGTGGAAAGGGAAGAAGAGCATCCACTCTTTCAAGGAGGTAATGGAGGCAACCCCTTACTCTCGGGTTCAACTTTTGGCGGGGCAGGTGGAGAAGAAGAGGAAGAGGAACGTTCAGATTCTAAAAACGAAGAGGAGGACAACGAAGAGGAAGACATGGCAGAGAAAAATCTATACTAGATGACTCAGGGCGCACTAGTACTTCTGGGTGTTCTGCACAAGATGTCAAGGCATGCGGAAAATCTCTTGACAAAGTATGACCCTAACAAGACAGTGAAGGTTGAAGATCACTTAGACAACTTTTACCTACATCTGCAAACACTTGAGGTACGTTATGATGATGTTGCATGCAAACTTTTTCCATGTACCTTGGATGGTAGAGTAGTTGTATGGTACCACAGCCTTCCTCCAAACTCCATCAAGAATTGGAGGGGATTCAAAAAGATATTTATTGAAAATCTTGCTAAATAAAAGATCCCTGCCATGTTATTAAATGAGTTGGGTAATCTAAAGATGAGAAGAAAGAAAAAGTTAAAAATTTCAATCATAGGTTCAACTGCATCTTGAACAAATTTTCGAACAACATAAAATCTCATGACTCCATCATCATAGATTACTACACTTCTGCCTTGCCAAAAAATATTATGCAGTTTGTAAAGCGAACTGTGAGACAAACATTGACTGAAAACTACGAAGAGGCTATCGTTGTTGACAAGGACTTGCATGCTATTAGAGTCATCATAGATGATGAATCAACAAAAGACTCCAAGGACATGGGTAAGAGGTCTCAGGCCTCCGTGAGTAAGGCTAAGGAGAAAGAACTAAATGATCTTGAAAGACTAACTCATCTAGTGAAGTCCCTAACCACTTAAATGGTTGAACTCAAACAAAGGACAAGCGAGACTACTGTGAGCAATAAGCCTCCCAATTTCATGCTCAAAAGAAATTTAGCTTCCGGCAACAGCAACAATCAGCTGGAAAAGTTTGTGCAGAGTTCCAATGTTGTCCTGAATATTGAAAATTTGGCACAGATTCATATTGTATGTTTCATAATGAGCATCATTTGAAGAAGGCGTGCCCACAATGGAACCAACTCATGAGCAGAATGGTTACGCAGTTTGTTGACTCAGTCATGGTTGAGGAGCGGGTTGAGCCTAATGAAGAGAAGGAATAAGTCATTACAGTTGATAAATCTCCAAGCATTGGGCATGCAATGAATATGTATCATTATGTTCTCACAGCCCAAAAGCGTACTACTAACAAGCAGCCTCTGAGTGATGGTTCGGCCTCGAAGTAGAGCAACCGATAACATTATGTTCTCATAGCCCAAAAGCGTACTACTAACAAGCAGCCTCTGGGTGATGGTTCAGCTTAGAAGCAGAGCAACAGATAAAACTTAAGAAACCAAGGGTCGAACACTCTGATTGAGGTGTCGAAACAAAAATTCAAATAAAATATGTTAAGAAAACTCAATCCTCTGGCTAACTCAGCGCAGAACACTCAGAGAAAGTCCGGGAAAGCAATCTCAATGAAAAGTGTTTCCGACAGCAGTAACGATAGAACCATCCCTCCGGAAACCACAAACCAAGTTCCACCCCTGGACACCTCAGTTGGTCTACCCGCCGTGGATTATAGCGTTATAGACAATATGAAGAAGGTTCATGCAAACATCTCCATGTTCGAACTTACAAAGATCACGAGCCAGCGGGACATCCTTCCACGGGAACTTGAGAAAACCTCCTCAAATAATGCCACCTCTTCAGACAAGGGATCTAGTAAGTCTCTTGACACTCTTGCATATGTACTTAATGCACTTATGGTGGATGAAACACACTCTATGCGCTGTTCTTTTTAACATCCTAAATATTCAATTTCAATGTACATAATTGCTTGGTTGATTCAGGTGCATCAGTGAATGTCATGCCATTATTTGTGGCCAAGAAGATCAATGCTAAATGGGAAAATACAGATGCACAGATTATTCAGTTGGATAGAAATCATGTCCAAGCGATTAGTGAACTCAGGGATGTCATCATCCATTTATCATCTTACGGACGAGTTCACCAATGTATCAACATAGTGATTATGAACATCCTAGAGGCATACAAAGTGTTACTAAGCAGAGACTGGTCAAGCAAGCTTTAGGGATAGTTGCCCACAAACTTATCACACCTATGGCTTTCGTACAAGGGCGGGAATAATCAACTCTAGGTAGAGTCAGAAAGATATATGCAGCACACAATGACTCCCTTGAATGGACATAACGAGCCAATGGTGTTCGCAGAACTGTTATTTGGAAATTATTTTATGGAGACACAGATGGGGTGCTATCTTGCAAAGTCATCCCCACTTCCACCAAACGCACAGTTGGATCTCCTTCCATGTCTAACTAGCGATAATGCTTCCCTGCCTGTTAATTGCTTAGAGAAATGTCCAGCTGCCTACCATTATCATTCGGGTCCTTATGCGAGCAAGTCTTTCGCCGTCGTATTCTTTCAATGTGCCCCCCACCTTGCGTTTATCCTCCCCATATAACGCCCTCGCAATTGACGACATACCCCATTGTGGGTGGGAATAGACTCTGTACAGTTAGTAGTAGTACTAGTGTAGTCAGCAATCCCTGTATATATGGACTATGTACTTCGATGGATACATAATACAGGAAGGCTTTGGAGCTGGTTGCATTTTAATAGACCTACTGCGGGGAAAGCATTTGATCTCTAGTCGCTTGGAATTCGAGTGCACAAATAACACTACATAATATGAAGCACTCGTATTAGGCTTACAAAAGGCCATCAACCTCAACGTTGCCAATCTAAAAGTAATAGGTGACTCTGAAATCGTGGTGCGTCAAGTACGTAACACTATACATTGTGTGTCACCTCATCTAAAAATTTATCAACAAGAGATATGGCGACTCATCTCTCACATCCAAGCTTTTAATATTATTTCAGTTCCAAGAATGTGTAATGCATTAGTAGATGCCTTGGAAAATGCTACTACTAGGATGTCACCTTTGAGGGATGATTTTTCTATTGAAATTTTGTATAAATCTTTTGTCCTATATAATATCACTAACTTACGTGTTTTTTATGATGACCAACAGATATTGTATTTTATGGCGAACTTTGATGTATTCAAGGACGTAGTGATCGACGAGGACGAGCACGAAAAGGAACTATAGGATGCTGGCAATGCAAATAAAGGCAACCTCATCCTTAAGGGTGTGGTTTCATTAGAGAAGTTGTATGATTTGTAGAACCACTTCCAGGGACCCCTTAATTCCAAGACCCACAGTTCCATGTTGTCACATGAGCAAATCAACTTGGGAACTAAGAAAGATCTTAAATATGTTAATCTCGATACTTGTTGCACACCACGAGAGCAGCAAGCCTTCATCTACTTATTCAAGAAATACCGTGATGTCTTTGCGTGGATGTACGATGATCTCAATACATATGACATTTGAATCATCTAGCATGTAATACCAATCAAGGAAGGGGCCAAGCCATTTCAACGGAAACTGAGGAAATTTCATCCAACGCTTGAGCCCCTCATACAAAAGGAGTTGAGAAAATTGTTGGATGCTGGATCATCTACAAGGTGTGACATTCAATGTGGGTATCAAACTTGGTTCATGTGAGAAAGAAGTTTGGGGAGATACGCTTATGTGTAGATTTTCAGAATATCAACCGCACCTCGAACAAGGATAACTACCCCATGTTGTCCATGGAGAAAATATTGCAAATAGTATCGGGGGCCAAAATGTTTTCTTTGCTTGATGGATTCTCAGGATACAACCAGGTTTTGGTGGCAAAGCCTGACAAATTAAAAACTACTTTCAGGACGAAGTGGGGCACATTCGCATTTCGACGAATGTCGTTTGGGCTAGTCAATGTTGGTGCAACATTCCAACATGCGATGGACATCACCTTTCACGGGCTTATTGGACAAAGTGTAGTGGTCTATCTTGATGATGTGACAATATTCTCCAAACAAAGGTCAAACCACCTGCGCCATCTGAAGAATATTTTTGAGCGATGTCGTAAATACGGGATATCCTTGAATCCCAAGAAGAGTATCTTTGCAATGTCCAAAGGTAACCTCCTGGGACACATCATTGCTAAAAGTGGGATCAAGGTAGACCTAGATAGGGTCAGGACCATCACACAGATTCCCCACCCAGTGAACAAGAAATCCATGCAGTCTTTCTTGGGGAAGATCAACTTCCTCCGTAAGTTCATCTCTGACTATGCCCAGATTGTTAAACCAATACAGGAGATGATCAAGAAGGACGCAATTTATAAATGGGATAAGAGGGAAAAGGACATGTTTTCTCGTATCAAACAAGCTATAGAAGAAGCACCTGCATTGTACAACCCTGACTTTAGTAAATACTTCTTGCTCTATACTTCTGTGTCCGACACTTCTCTTGCAGTTGTGCTAACTCAGAAGGATGAGTTGAACAATGAACGACCTATCTCCTTCATGACTGCAAGTTTGAAAGAACCAAAGCTCAACTACCCCGTCATGGACAAACATGCTTATGTAGTGTACAAGGCTGTAAAGTACTTCAGAACCTACCTGTTAAAGAACCCTTGTGTTATCTTTGTTCCACACCTAGTAGTCAGATCACTGCTCGTTAAATAAGAGATGGGTGGAAGGAAGGCGAACTAGATAACTGGGTTAGAAGAATAAGATCTAGACTTCAATCCAGTTCACAACATCAAGGGTCATTGTCTTTTCCAATTAGCAGCAGAGAAAATAAATGTAAAAGAGGAAGAAGAAGAAGAGCTCGTGGGATGGGAGAAAGAGATTCAAATGTACAACATTGAGCGAGCCACCCCCACTACGGACGTAGACTCTTGGTACACAGATGTGCGCCAATACCTTGAGCATGGTAGAGTGCCCTCTCACTTCTCTACACGACAGAAGAGGGCACTCTAACTGAAATCATTATCATATCAGTTGGTGCATGGGGTGTTGTTCAGGAAACACCATAATGGAGTATTGATCAAGTGTTTAGAGACACATGATTTAGAAAAGTTCTTACGTGATCTCCACGACGGACCAGTAGGGGGACACTTCACAGGAAACACTGCAACACATTAGGTTATGCGAGTCAACTTTTACTGGCCTACAAAATTAAAATATGCTCATGCCTATGCCTGAAAGTGTCCAATCTGTAAAAGTTGTGCCCGCAGAAATCAGAAGTCAGCAACCCCGCTGCAATCCGTTGCAGTGGAAGAACCCTTTAAATAGTGGGGATTGGATATAATTGGGGGGATTTTCCCACACTCATCGAAGTAACTGTTAGCGCTTGAAATTTCACCTCAGGCTGAAAAAGGTAAACTCCAAGGTAACATCAAACCACTTAGCCTCGTAGCTAGCCCTACGGGGCAGGAGAGGGCTCTCTCCGGTCTATCTCGGTAAAGATCTTCAATGGGCGAGATAGCCAATGAGGAAACACTGATTTTAGGCTAGTAAACTGATTTAAGGTTTGGTTTTCGATTTTTATGGTTTTGGTGGAAAGTTGGGGAAAGGCAATTCTGGGTGCAGGGATTGGACACAGTTTTTGCAGGGGGTTCTTTGGGGCAAGGTAGGAGACTGTAATGATGCCTTTAAATTAAGTGAATGGATAAGAATGACCGGTGAGGAGCTAAAGAGAGCAAGAAACCTTAAAGAGTTCTCTTTAGACAGATGAAAACATAAATACTAAGCAAACTTAAAAGCAGAGCATGGCAATCATGAATTCTACTTTAACACTTCATTTGCCTAATTTGCAGAAGGAAAAATGAGAAGATGATTCACATAACAAACTTACAAGTACAAAGTGAAACACACCATCAATACATGTAACCACAGGAATCCCAAAAAGGACTGCAAAACCCTGGTCTTTCTTCCTTTGCCAAAATTGCAGAGATACAATGAATAATACAATAGAAGCTTTCTCCCTCAAGAGTCCAACCTCTCCAACCTCTGAAAATGACTAATAAAATACATAATATAGGCAAGATAACACCTTTCCTTGCCTCTAGGGGTCGAGCTCATCCTTCTAGGAGCTGTTTCAACCAATTCTAAACTGAGCACTAAAATCTAGGCAGTCAAAACAACTTGCCTCTATAAGCTAGGAAACCAATTCATTCATTAAATGTTTACTATTTCATGAATGAATCTTCTAGAATAGGTAAATAAGTGTCATGTCAACATTAAAATACATTAATTACATCAAAGAGGGTGAAGAATCCCATCACAAGTCAAAACTGGTCAAAGCTGGGCGAATTCCTGAGCTGTAGATGAAAAATTGGCAAACTTTCCCAACAGGTCGCGCCCTAATCCTGAACAGGTCGCGCGCCTTTGGAGCTGCTTTTGAAGCACTTCTAGGTGTCCAAATGAGGCAAAAGTGGGCTTGTTGGAAAGGTCTGGATGTCTACTTTCCAACCCAAGCGGAATTTCTGAATTTGGTGGCAATTTGCCCCTCCAAAATTGCAATCTCCCAAGACTGCTTCCTGTGTGTCAAAAAGGTGGCAGAAAGTCATTTTTTGCTTGTTTTTTGACCTTCTGGAGGCTCAAAACTAGATGAAATCTCTTGGTAATTACTGAGCAGGTGTATCTTTGCATGACAAATCCAAAAATGCTGAGTTTTCCCGAAATGGAGGAAAACCTGTTTTTTGCCTAAAAATTCACAAGTGACCAAAAATGCTCAAAATTTCTTGAAATTTGTGCTGGAGTTAAGTCATTTAGCATCATGCTCCTTCAATAAATCCTCAGCCAAGATGTGGAGGGGATTGGGCCTTTTCTTTCGTTTTAGTGCTTTAGCCAGCAACCTCTCCAAATGAGCATTGACCTGGAGAAGCATAGCCTCTCGAGAGATAAAATCCTCCCATGGGATACCCTGTTGTTTTGACTGTTTAAATGCTGCTCCAAGGGGACAAAAACACAAGGGAGATGTTAGGGAGGGGGACTTTTGAAGGGATTTAGGGAAAATTCATATGAAAGGGGAAATTAGGGAAGCAATTATGAAACATATACCATCACATAATCATATTTTGTAGGGGTTTCATAGGAGGTAGGGTTTAGGGACTTTGATATTTTTGGTAAGGAGATTAGGTGAAAATGACAAGGGAGATAGTTGGGATGTGGGGGAAAAATGGGAGTGAAAGGGATGACCTTGAGAGCAGAAAAACAAAACCCTAGCTTTACATGCACGTTGACATTTTTAAACAAAATACACATGAACTTCTCCTTTCAAATTGATGGCATTAAAACACATTTTCATGCTCATGCAAGCTTTAGCAAGCAATAAACCTTGATGATTAGAGGCCTACCTGCAACCTTGAAGAGATTTGGGGTCAATTTGCAGTTTACTGGCGATTTTTTGTGGATGAATTCCCAACAGGTCGCGCGCGCCCAACAGGTCGCGCCAGTGTATTTTCCCAACTGGTAAGACCCCCCTGACAGGTCGCGCTTGCCCAACAGGTCGCGCGCTTTTCCAGGAGGCTTTTGGAGGCCTTCCTAGTGTCAGAATCGGGTGCAGAATAGCTCGTTGGAAAGGTATTTGAGTCTAATACCCAAAAAAACTAGAATTTTTCAATTTGGAGTTCATTTGCCTTGTAAAAAATCAAATCTCCCAAGACTGGTCAAAAAGTGCCAAATGAGGCTGCCTCAAGGAAGAGTGTTGTTGCAGTCAACTTTTGAATGCCTTCCTCAACTCCAAATTGAGCTCATGATAGCTCATTGGAAATATATTTGTGTCTAGTTATCATTTTACCCATCAAGTAAATCATTTGGCCAACCAAGCTAGGAGAAAACGTGATTTTCCCAAGGTCACTTCAGAGGTGTCTTTGATTCTCCTGAGGCAACGGTATTCTTGACATTTATCTCAAACCATGACACCTGTGAAAAACGTGAAGGAGGTTTTTCTTCTTTGGCATGTTGTGGACAAAAACCTCTCTCAGTTTCCCAAAATTCATCTTTTATTTTTCTAAAACATCTTTTGAGTGAAACTTATCCCAATGTGTGAAACAAGGAATTTTGTCGAAATGAAGCGAAATGAAGGGGATAAGGGGCTTCTAAATTCTTGGGAAAATTTTTGGGAGTAGGGAGGGATGTTAGGAAGCAGGGGAAAGTGGAATCGCGGAGATCGAGTGAGGGAAAGGGGTCCAAAATGGCAAAACACAGGCCAAACCTAGAAAATTGCCAGGTTGTACTAGAAACTAGGGTTTGTGCGAAAATGAGGAATTTGGGGGATCTCAGTGATGGAAAGTGTTTAATAAGGTACATGAAGGATAGGGGAAGGTGTATGAACATCTGGATACAAGTTTTTCTAATGATTTTACCATCCAAGATAAATTAGCTTTCAAAACCCTAGGAGAGGGAAATGACCTTGCCTAGGCGCAACTGAAGCATGAACAAGGTGTAAAATGACTCATTAGACACTGACATGATAATGAAAACCCTATGAATGATGATAGACTCAGCTGAATGATGACATGGACCGACATTTGGACAACTTTAGAAGGAGTGAAAGCAAACCCTAGACCTAATGCCTAGTGACCAAATTTTGCTTGAAAACTCTTTGAAATGACAAAATTTGACCTGGACACTCTGAGACCACTTTGTAAGAGCATATTTGATCACTGGAGGAAGGCTGGAAAGACTGACACTAACATTGGCTCCAATGGGGATGGTAGCTCCTTGGAGGTGCCAAGAACCTCAGATCTTTGGGAGAGCAGACAATGCCTTCGTCCATTGGGCAATGGAGTCAAAAACTCAAACTAAAATGCATGACTAAAAACTGATGACTCGGATGACAACACAAATTGACTCTCACTCAACTAAAAACTGACTCAATACTTAAACACAACCGACAAACTGGAAATGATGCTCAAAGGGGAGCTTATTCATCAAAACCTACTCTAACAGTTTCATTCATCACCTGATCAAGTGAAATGAAACAACCAATGCAACCAAGTAAGTATTCCATCTGCTGTTCGAATTCTCCGCAAGTGCTCACTTATGAACAACAAGAGAGAACTACGGAAAGGCAACTTCCATGACAACTTGGAAACAGATCCGTTGAATGATATGAATTCACTATCCACCTCCAAAAACACTGCATAAGGATCTTGAAATTCAAGCACACTGGAACTTAGCTCATCCAATGGATTTCTCTTCTCCTCATACCATGAGTGCAAACTTTGATCTGAGCCTTGTGATGAGACCTCTGCTAAAAATGAGAAAGAAACTGGCTGCCGGATCAAATTCATATCAGCACATGTTTCAAGCTCACATGTAGTCAATGAAGAAAGACTTTGACTACAAACCTCATCCAAAACATCAGCTATTGGATCATGAAAAACCTGAAAAGACTGCTGCATTGTATCCATTGAAACTGTATGACATCCTACTGGCTGCTCATCTTTTTCTTTAGAGATAGTATGAAGATTATGCCTTATAAACTGAAATGCTTCGAAACAAAAGGGTATAGAATCTTCCTGCATCATCAAATCATGTATTTCATCTTCCACAACTTCATCTGTAATCTGCCCTTCAATTTCATTTGGTGGCTGCAAATCTGATGCTACAGGCTGCTCAAGAATTTTGTTATCTGTCTCATCCTCAACATTAACACTGAGAGATTGTTGATTTGTTATAGGCTGTACATTTGAAGATTTACTATGCAATCTACCCTTCAAAAACTGAAATGATTTGAAACAGAATGGTATGGAGTCACCTTGAATCTTTAAATCATGTGTGTCCACTTCCAAGTCTTCTGCTGCAACTTGACAATCAATGGCTTTCGGGGGTTGCAAATCTGAATATGAAAAGTCTTGAACAAAATTTTCATTGCTCTCAAGATGCTTCAAATCAAGACTTGTTGACATCTGATTTCTGATTGCATGGTAGTTATCTCTGATGAACTGAAACGAATCAAAACAAAAAGGCAAAGATCATTCACTTACTTCAATGTCATAGCTGATATGTGATGGCTGAACATTGTATTCAAGCTGCTGAAAATGAACTTTTTCCTCCCACAAACTAGCTACTTGTTTGATTGCCAGATTAGCTTCTGTTTGGAGAACATAATCATCATCATACTGATCAAACTGAGGCAAATCATCAGTATAAAAGACATCATCAAGCATACATGTCATATCAACAGATCTCTCTTCTCCAAGGTGATCTACAAAACAATCATTATCATATCTATGACAACTAGGATAAGAAACAAAATGTTTTGGATCAGCAACTTGTTCTTCTTCAATCAGCGAGCCTTGAACATCATAATCATTCCTTGTGTTGATCTTGTCCATCATCTTTTCCACTGCACTTACCAAAATGTCAAGCTTCACCTCTAGAGATGTTGATTCGGCCGGATCTATGTTTTTCATCTCTTCTTCCTTCAACCTTGCCCGTCGGATCAACAGATGCGCCTCTACATTTACTGCACTGTTCTGCATCTCGTGAAGTGTTGCAATATCCATTTCTCTCAGCTGAAACTCCATCTCCGGATCAAAGGCACCCGGATAGTGCAAGAGAGCAGATTTAGGAGTAGGCCTTATATCAACTGGCATTGAATAATAAACTTGGTTAAATCTGGCTGAAAACTGTTGTACTGTCTCCCCTGGCAATCTTTTCAGCTGGTTATACTCTTCTAAAATCAAGAGAAGGTTTTGTCCGATCATCCACCTATCGAGAAAAACTTTGACGAACTGCTGGAAATCTGAGATGCTTGCATCAGGCAGGGCTTTGAATCAACTCTTCACTTTAGCTTGCAAAGAAAGAGCAAAAAGCCTAATACTAACATCTTCTTCATCAACTTCAAAAAGATCTAGAAAATTCTCAAAATTCTGCACATGTTGCTCAATGTTGACATTCTTACTTTCACCATCAAACCTCGGCAAGTATAGATCATAGTTTTTGGGGAAAGCATGGAGAACAGAAGGTAAAACAAGAGGTTTATACCGATCTGGAATTTTACAAGGTGTAGGGGTATGTACAGCAAGTATAGAATCAGTCTTGGTCTCTTGGGGCTCATCAATTTGAAGATGGTCATCACAAAATTCGGAAAAAGGATCCTGATCAAGCTCAAAGGCATGCAAATCTTTGGTATTCACAATCTTCAAAGGGAAAGAATCAACTGCAGGCCGAGGATCTTTTCTCAAGCATAGTATACTTTGCAAAGCCTTCTTTACATTCTCGGGAAAATAGAAGAAATAATTTAGAACAAAGAACAAAATGTCTTGGATGCAATTCCAACTTGAATACCTGATCTGTCCATGTTGTCCTTTCATGTTTCTGCTGGTCGGGATCATCCTCCAGTGGAGTCTTTGGATCTGATCTCGAAACTGATTTAGAGTCACCAAGTGAATGATTTCAGCCTTTCAAGTGTCTGATCGTTGTCCACCATCAACAATCAGATCTGAACTCGATACATGTACTGGGGTAAAATGAAAATGAAGTGTTGTATTCACAAGCTCACGGAGATCGACTGAAGCAGCGTTTATCTACTTGCACTGATGCAAAGCAAGAGCGTTTTCGAAGGCTACCTGGCGTATCTTAAGACTCCGTCTAAGACTTATGAAATAAACACGTCAACCAGCAAATGATTAGTTTGTTCTCCCCAGTATGGTCGCCAATATGTTAGCGCTTGAAATTTCACCTCAGGCTGAAAAAGGTAAACTCCAAGGTAACATCAAACCACTTAGCCTCGTAGCTAGCCCTACGGGGCAGGAGAGGGCTCTCTCCGGTCTATCTCGGTAAAGATCTTCAACGGGCGAGATAGCCAATGAGGAAACACTGATTTTAGGCTAGTAAACTGATTTAAGGTTTGGTTTGCGATTTTTAGGGTTTTGGTGGAAAGTTGGGGAAAGGCAATTCTGGGTGCGGGGATTGGACACAGTTTTTGCAGGGGGTTCTTTGGGGCAAGGTAGGAGACTGTACTGATGCCTTTAAATTAAGTGAATGGATAAGAATGACCGGTGAGGAGCTAAAGAGAGCAAGAAACCTTCAAGGGTTCTCTTTAGACAGATGAAAACATAAATACTAAGCAAACTTAAAAGCAGAGCATGGCAATCATGAATTCTACTTTAACACTTCATTTGCCTAATTTGCAGAAGGAAAAATGAGAAGATGATTCACATAACAAACTTACAAGTACAAAGAGAAACACACCATCAATACATGTAACCACAGGAATCCCAAAAAGGACTGCAAAACCCTGGTCTTTCTTCCTTTGCCAAAATTGCAGAGATACGATGAATAATACAATAGAAGCTTTCTCCCTCAAGAGTCCAACCTCTCCAACCTCTGAAAATGACTAAGAAAATACATAATATAGGCAAGCTAACACATTTCCTTGCCTCTAGGGGTCGAGCTCATCCTTCTAGGAGCTGTTTCAACCAATTCTAAACTGAGCACTAAAATCTAGGCAGTCAAAACAACTTGCCTCTATAAGCTAGGAAACCAATTCATTCATTAAATGTTTGCTATTTCATGAATGAATCTTCTAGAATAGGTAAATAAGTGTCATGTCAACATGAAAATACATTAATTACATCAAAGAGGGTGAAAAATCCCATCACAAGTCAAAACTGGTCAAAGCTGGGCGAATTTCTGAGCTGTAGATGAAAAATTGGCAAACTTTCCCAACAGGTCGCACCCTGATCCTAAACAGGTCGCGCGCCTTTGGAGCTGCTTTTGAAGCACTTCCAGGTGTCCAAATGAGGCAAAAGTGGGCTTGTTGGAAAGTTCTGGATGTCTACTTTCCAACCCAAGTAGAATTTCTGAATTTGGTGGCCATTTGCCCCTCCAAAATGGCAATCTCCCAAGATTGCTTCCTGTGTGTCAAAAAGGTGGCAGAAAGTCATTTTTTGCTTGTTTTTTGACCTTCTGGAGGTTCAAAACTTGATGAAATCTCTTGGTAATTGCTGAGCAGGTGTATCTTTGCATGAAAAATCCAAAAATGTTGAGTTTTCCTGAAATGGAGTTGCCCATCGAACAGGTCGCACGCGGCGCGCGACCTGTTGGGGAGGAAAACCTGTTTTTTGCCTAAAAATTCACAAGTGACCAAAAATGCTCAAAATTTCTTGAAATTTGTGCTGGAGTTAAGTCATTTAGCATCATGCTCCTTCAAAAAAGCCTCAGCCAAGATTTGGAGGGGATTTGGCCTTTTCTTTCGTTTTAGTGCTTTGGCCAGCAACCTCTCCAAATGAGCATTGACCTGGAGAAGCATAGCCTCTCGAGAGATAAAATCCTCCCATGGGATACCCTGCTGTTTTGACTATTTAAATGCTGCTCCAAGGGGACAAAAACACAAGGGAGATGTTAGGGAGGGGGACTTTTGAAGGGATTTAGGGAAAATTCATATGAAAGGGGAAATTAGGGAAGCAATTATGAAACATATACCATCACATAATCATATTTTGTAGGGGTTTCATAGGAGGTAGGGTTTAGGGACTTTGATATTTTTAGTAAGGAGATTAGGTGAAAATGACAAGGGAGATGGTTGGGATGTGGGGAAAAAATGGGAGTGAAAGGGATGACCTTGAGAGCAGCAAAACAAAACCCTAGCTTTACTTGCACGTTGACATTTTTAAACAAAATACACATGAACTTCTCCTTTCAAATTGATGGCATTAAAACACATTTTCATGCTCATGCAAGCTTTAGCAAGCAATAAACCTTGATGATTAGAGGCCTACCTACAACCTTGAAGAAATTTGGGGTCAATTTTCAATTTACTTGCGATTTTTTGTGGATGAATTCCCAACAGGTCGCGCCAGTGTATTTTCCCAACTGGTAAGACCCCCCTGACAGGTCGCGCTTGCCCAACAGGTCGCGCGCTTTTGTAGGAGGCTTTTGGAGGCCTTCCCAGTGTCAGAATCAGGTGCAGGATAGCTCGTTGGAAAGGAATTTGAGTCTACTTTCCAACTAAACTGGAATTTTTCAATTTGGAGTTCATTTGCCCTATCAAAAATCAAATCTCCCAAGACTGGTCAAAAAGTGCCAAATGAGGCTGCCTCAAGGAAGAGTGTTGTTGCAGTCAACTTTTGAATGCCTTCCTCAACCCCAAATTGAGCTCATGATAGCTCATTAGAAATATATTTGTGTCTAGTTATCAATTTAACCATCAAAAAAATCATTTTTCCAACCAAGCTAGGAGAAAACGTGATTTTCCCAAGGTCACTTCAGAGGTGTCTTTGATTCTCCTGAGGCAACGTTATTCTTGACATTTCTCTCAAACCATGACACCTGCGCAGAAAGTGAAGGAGGTTTTTCTTCTTTGGCATGTTGTGGACAAAAACCTCTCTCAGTTTCCCAAAATGCATCTTTTATGTTTCTAAAACATCTTTTGAGTGAAACTTATCCCGATGTGTGAAACAAGGAATTTTGTCGAAATGAAGCGAAATGAAGGGGATAAGGGGCTTCTAAATTCTTGGGAAAATTTTTGGGAGTAGGGAGGGATGTTAGGAAGCATGGGAAAGTGGAATTGTGGAGATCGAGTGAGAGAAAGGGGTCCAAAATGGCAAAACACAGGCCAAACCTAGAAAATTGCCAGGTTGTACTAGAAACTAGGGTTTGTGCGAAAATGAGGAATTTGGGGGATCTCAGTGATGGAAAGTGTTTAATAAGGTACATGAAGGATAGGGGAAGGTGTATGAACATCTGGATACAAGTTTTGCTAATGATTTTACCATCCAAGATAAATTAGCTTTCAAAACCCTAGGAGAGGGAAATGACCCTGCCTAGGCGCAACTGAAGCATGAACAAGGTGTAAAATGACTCATTAGACACTGACATGATAATGCAAAACCCTATGAATGATGATAGACTCAGCTGAATGATGACATGGACCGACATTTGGACAACTTTAGAAGGAGTGAAAGTAAACCCTAGACCTAATGCCTAGTGACCAAATTTTGCTTGAAAACTCTTTGAAATGACAAAATTTGACCTGGACACTCTGAGACCACTTTGTAAGAGCATATTTGATCACTGGAGGAAAGCTGGAAAGACTGAAACTAACAGTAACAACACTATATCCTAATTGATACAGACTATTTCATGTGGTGGATAGAGGCAGTTCCATTAAAACATGTGAACGATCAGGAAGTCACCAGCTTTCTGCAGCAAAACATTATCTCCAGGTTCGACATTCCTACGTCACTTGGTTTTTACAATGCAACATATTTTTCATCGTTAAGACTTTATGATTTTTCACTGGAAAAATGGTATTATATTGAAACATTCTAATTATTATTATTCATAGGGAAATGGTCTTGTTGAATCCACGAACAAGAACCTTATCTGTATCATAAAAAATACCATATTCTCTGAACAATGAAACTGGGACTCTTGCTTTGGTGAATGCCTTATGGGTGGACTGAATCATGCTTAAACCTTCTCTGAACACCTCCCCTTACTTCCTGGTGTAAGAAAAAGAAGCTATCCTGCCGAACATCTACTTTACCACTCTCCAACTGTCCCAAGGCAAGCCATGTCTTTTAATTCAGCATAGGATGGACAATTTGCAAAAGCTATAGGAAGAAAGGGTGAAAGCTAAATAAAAAAATTGCTTCACTAGAGTCGTCTCAAGAGGTGGTTTGATAGAAAATATGCATCGAAAAATAGCTTTAGTGTGGGTGACTTAGTCTTAAAGTGGGATAAAGCCCACGAGGAAAAAGGCAAACACACTAATTTTCAGTCCCTGTGGATCGGTCAATACATAGTACACGAGAAGCTTGGCCAACACACATATCGTATTCAATCACTTAACGGGAAGATTGACTCTCTCCCTATCAATGGCCAAGACTTAAAGCAATATTTTCAATGAAGATCTGGGGCTACGCCCCGTGCTATGTTCATAGTCTTTTGTTGTTTGTCATTTGTTTATCTGCTTGAATTTTATGTTGTTTATCATTTTTTTATTTGCTTGAATTTTGTGTTGTTTTGTCATGTAAATAAGTGTTGTGCCTAATTGCGTTGTGGCTTCTAAGTGTGTGTGTGTGGCTGAAGTCTAAAGAGCCTTGTTACACTATAGCATTTGGCTAGCCTTCTATACTTCTTCCTTGTGTTGGTTACACCTTTTGGTTGATGGAGTTCTAACAGAAAATATGATTCATCTGTAAGGAGAGTTTTGGTCCAACCATGAACCCATGGCTAGTCCGGAAACCTCATGCCTATGCCCAATCTTTTCTGCTAGTGTTCTCAAGCTTATCCAATTAGTAGAAACAAATAAGGGGAAAATCTAAACAAGAAAACCTAAATCAGAGGATTTTATATGCTTCTCTGAAGAAACAACCTCTTCTGCTCTCAATAAGTCGGGATCCCTCTTTTGCCCCAAAATAAATAAGTGTCGATGCATAGTTCTCTTTAAATAAATAAATAAAGGTGAAAGAAGAGAACGACTTTCTGCACATAGAGGTGAAGCAAGAAACTTCGTCGGGGTACTGTCCAAGCTTGCTAGCAACGGAGCAATGTTTGTGTTCCTACATGACTCCCTCAGGATATTGTCCAAGCCTGCTAGCAGCGAAGCAACACCACAAATGAAAACTTTACTCTGAAAATCTTAAGCTCACGAACTAAACTACCCTTCCCAACTCGAAACATTGTGATTACATTGAATCTTATCTTGTGTTCAACTGAGAAGGTATACAGGGAACCATGTCTGCCCATGGGGAAAGTGGGAAGGTCGAAATGATTTGCACACTAAATCAATACTCCCTAAGGAACCAAGGCCCTGCACAAAATAAAGTAACCAAGACAAAGAAACTGGAATTCAACTAGTGTGTCACCAAGTGTTGTAGTTGCTGCAACGCCCTCCAAAATTTTGGCCTGCACTCAAATTTCGAAGCCTTCCTTGGTCTTTTCCTTAATTGTTGCAAACACTCAAGCTCATTCCATGATCTTTCTTAAAGTTCTTTGGCCATGTTTTCTTGTTGGATTACTTATCGTCTTTTTGGCATGTTTGACTATTATGTAATGTTTGTGAGCCTTTTCTAATGGTTTTGATCGTTGATTTTCATGTAAATGAGTTGTCCTAACAATGTATATTGTAGAAAATCTTATAGATTCACAAATTAATGCAATTTTCTAAAGCAAGAGACAAGAATCTACTTCTACTCTTTACAGCGGAAGCCCATAAACATCGAGCAAAAAATAATCAATAAAGGAAGAGAATCAAAGGCACATAACACAATAAATATCCAGGGAAAGCCACAACTCAAAACCCCACTATCTATTTTGTATTAATCCGGAAAATCAAGATGAAATTACAATGCTTGTTCTCTTTAGAACAATCCCAGCACTCAGAAAATTCAATCTCCAACTCATAAGCAAGCTCAAGGCCAAAGCTTAGCCAATTCACAAGCTCTCCAAGTCTCTATTCCAATGTGTAATTCCTATGAAGGATAGCTTGTATTTAAAGGGAAATAAAGCCTCTAAAAATAGCGCAATCCCTCAAGGACCAGTTCATGATTGCATGCACTGCCAGTGCAACTCAGAAAAATCTAAAACAAATAGTACATTGTCCCTGCACTCTAGTCTCAACTGGGTCTTTCTCAAAATCGACATGCATGAGTTTCTGATGAATGAATATTCAGTTAACTAGAGTAGGAATGGTGGAGTTCATTAGTGTCACCACTGACTATTAACTCACTATTAGTTCTCTCAATTAGTTTGAGAACTAATTTAACTGAATTGACTCATGAAACTGAGTCTTCTATTTTACAACTCACAATTAACCCATACTGGACTTCTACAAAGTAGGGAGAACATACACGTGACTTCCAAAAGACTTCTAACTCGAATTTCCTAAGTTAAGTAAGTTTAATAAACTTAATTTAACTATTTTAAGTTGTTATGAGAATAGAATTCGAATTTAATTCACAGTTTAATTCAAGGACAAATTAAACTGGAATTTCTTGTTGCCATTTCTCAACATATACATCTATCGCACTCATACACAAAGTCTTGAACGTTGTTGCACAAGTGTCGTCACGGTCGTCCTAATGTTCATCTTAAGTGTTACACTTGTCGCATTTTTTCTCAAGGCACTTGCACAGAAGGGAATAATTTGTTTGTGTGTTCCGATGATCTATCTTGTCGTGTCATTAAAGTATGCTAAGTGTGTGATCACAAGTCAAGTTCACCATGAATCCAACTCTCTTCCCGCACTTAGCTATTTTTGGGAAATCTTCTGACCAGGCAACTTAGCTTCATCGGGCCTTGACTGAGCTGCGCACTGCGCAGTATCAACCCCCATTGATGTGACCTTGATGCCTAGAACTACGCAGTGCACAATCACTATCCTCCAAGGTTGTTGTTCTGCGCAATTCTAGAGCCCAACAACCTCCCTTGACCTCCAGAATTGCACAGTGGTGCCTCCCAATCTTCCTTAAACTGTGCACTCCACGCCTTCAACCCTCAAGCTTTTCCTTTCCTGATGGAACTACGTCATGCGCAGAGATTCCAGCCCCCATCGGCTCCAAAACTACGCAGATTCTTCCTCCAGTACCCTCCCTTCAGTCGTAGCTCACTGCCCCCAGAAACTCCGCAAATTTTCCCTTCAGGGTTCTTTGCTTCCTAGCCCCCCTTGCCTCTTAAAACCACGCAAACTGTCCTCTCAGGGTTTGTTGGCTACGTGGGGCCTAACCCAGGTTCAACAGTGAGTTTAGCCAAGTAAATCCCGATACTACAGGCCCTTTCGACAATAGTCCGCGGAGCACAGACTGAGGTCTCACCTGAGGTAGTATGGGAGGGTGTTGGAACCAGGTTTTCGCACCCTGGGGGTGTCTGATATGGGAGATCGGTACCCGATTCAACCCTCGTGCTTATTACGCATACCAGCAAGCTCCTTGTATTCTGTGGGACTATCTTTGCGCAGCTCCAGCCGCAGTGCGACCAGTGTAAATTACCCAAGTCTTCCTTAATTAGGGTTTGTTCGTTAATTACTCAGAAGATTCTCATTCATAAGCATACATACAAGTGCGCGCATATAAATAAACAGATATCATCAACGCATTACATTCAAATACAGATCTATGGATCAGATGCACAATATATCAAACCAACTTATCTTTATTAATGATCTTTCTCAAGTACAGTTCGATACAGATCCGACTCCGCCCTGCACACTCAGTTGCAGGGGTCCGCACACACAGCTGCGAACTCTTCCAGGCCTCTGTGCACTCAGCTGTAGAGCCTCTTCCTACTACTACGACCCAAGACACTTCAGGTTTAACCACTATGCTCTAATCATACCTTCGCATCCTTCTATTACTTCCCAAATTTTCACCCCCTTTACACTCAGAGCCTCGCTCTATTTATACAACCCCATCGTTTGCAGACTAAGGGTAGGCCGACATAACTTATGTTAAATTACATTATTTTAGGGCAGACAACCCTAGATTCTCGTGCTCCGCGCCCACATTTCACAGGGTCTTTACATTACTTTGACCAAAACTCGGGCTGTAAGCCCCAAAAGCGTGCTATGGGGGGATCCGCTGCCCAACAGGCCCCCAACATAATCATCGTGACTCATCCTCAGTCACTGCGCGGTAACCTTGGCACGAAGCCCTTCCAACTATTCCTGAGCTGCGCGAAGGTCCGCAGTGAATTGTTCGGCCGTCTGCTGAATTTTCTCTACCCGCTCGGCTGAATACTTGCTATCCTAGGAAAATCCCTATCTGAGAGCATGCAATACTTTCATATGTGTGAGATTTTCTTGTCATGAATAGTGACCTCAACAGTCACTTTCTAGTCTACCCGAGCGGTAGCGCAACCTCCCATGCGCGGCCACGACCCCTGTGACATACTGATCCTGCGCGCACCCTCCCCATTGCGCCACTCCCATACAAACTCTTTTATAGTCCCACGCTCTCTTTCAACTACTTGGAGCGTTGAGACCATGCTTTCTACGGATAGTCAGGTGGTCACACCACCTGTGTGAGGCTTCCCTACACCTTCTAGCCTAGTCCCCTGACCCTCCTCCATTTCCCTAGCGATAGTTAGTGCCGCGCAGTCTGTCGTACATGGTGCGCTCCCCTGGTTACTTTGTCCGACATCGTGCGGTCGCAGCCATGGTGGCAGAGCCCCAAAAGCTCGGTGTAAATCTTTCACTGTAGTAGCCTGGCGGCTCATATCCTGTCCCATCATTATGAATTGCTTGGCTTGGCATGCTTGCACGATAGTCCTTTGATCTCGACCTCCCTTACCGTCTAGTCAATTTAATGTCTTGAATTACTCTACATAAATTATCAATCCGGGTATCGTAAACTGATGAAGTGTGGTGCACCATACGTGCTTAGTTAACCTTTTTCTTACTTTGTTGTTTTATAGATTTTTTTTTTTTTTTGGGTTTTGTTTTTGTTGGTTTCCTAAAGTGTCTAATGTAAATGGAAATCCTATTTTAAGGTCTTAAGAATACTTTTAAAGGACAAGTATGGATAGAGATTTCAAGACAAGGCCTATGTCCCTAATGGTAACTTCCAAAACTTATCATTTCAAAAGATCTTAAAACATGTTATTGATGGAATTAGTACTTAAACAAAAGTGTAAATATGCAGCTACTTCAATCAAAGTGGAATGCAACAACCAATCAATGAGCTAGTGACTATGAAACCCAGTATCCTTGCTACTGTATAAAAAGAAGCAAAGTAAACTAAATCATATTACATCAACCCATATTCTGACCCCTCACCTTTCGACTCGCTCCGGCTATAGGAGGCAATCATAAACAAATTGAGTAATTTGATATCTAAATTGCATAAAATGAAACTAAGATCAAACTACGCATTCATACTTCAATCCCTCACCTTTCGACTCGCTCTGGCTATAGGAGGTAACCGAAAATGACATGAGTAATCTAATCACTAACTTGCAGAAAAGTAAACTAAATCATTTTACATCAAATAATATTCTGATTCCTCACTATTTGAGTCGCTTGGCTATAGGAAGGTAATCATAAACAAATGGAGTAATATGATATCTAAATTTGCATGAAAGTAAATGAGCAAAACAAAACTGAAAGAAATAACAATGTTGGAATTAGAACTCAGAAAATAAATCAGCAGAAGGACAAGATGATTCCATCATGTCATTAGTCATTAAAAAGCTATGTGCATTACTAATCTACAATCAACCGGTTGAACACACTTGCATGAATTAAAATTGCATGAATGAAAAATATAATCTATCAAACTTGAAAGCAATCAAATGACATAATGAAATCAAAGCAAAGTTTACAAAATGAAATCTACTCTACCTTACATTCTAATATGCTCCATGACATCTACTTCACATCTCCTTCCATGTTGAGAACATCAAAGCTTTATTCAAATTCTTCAAAATGACAAAGTACAACAAAGCTCTCCAAAGCTTTCAAAAGCCATCAAGGAAGAACTACAAACTCACAAGCTAAAAAGACTTAAGAACTCCAAACTTTTAGCTAACAAATGAATGAGAGAGATCTTCTATTTATGCAAAAAGATGAGAAGCCATCTCATTAATGAGAGTCCATGAATCTCTCCCTCTACCTCTAGAGTCCTAATCAAAATAGGAACTAATAAGACACATGTCTTCTTAGAGTTACAATACAATTAGGAGATGTGACACATATCCTCATGATCCCATGATTCTTTCCACTCAAATTTGAATTTGGCCTTAGAGTGCCACATAAGGGTCTTCTAGAAGCCTCCTTTCAACCTACACATGTCAACAATATCAACCCATTTGTTAGGTATAAGCATATGCACATTATTTTCTAATTTTTAACCACAAATTCACTTTAAAAGCTTAGAATTAATAAAGATTGGAAAAACATAAGTGTGGCCCAATGATAATGAAAGTGGGATGAATGTGGTGACATAGTAGTGAAATGGAGGTGAAATGGAGGTGATATAATGGACATAATAGTGAAAGTGTAATGGAAATGAATGACATTTTCAAGACTCAACATACCCCCCAACTGAAGCTATTGCATGTCCTCATGCAATATATATTACATTAACTCTTTTGATCCTTGAGCTTTGGCTTAACTTTGCATGATATCATTTGATAACTTCATATTTCCGCAAAGTGTTTCACTTGAATTGCAACATGGTTGATTCTTGTGTTACAACCATTTTTTTGTTGTTGCCTTCTATTTTGATCTTTGAACTTTGCATGATGATATTTTAATTATTGTTGCAAAGTATATCTTTATTGGATTGCATGATGGTTGGTTCTTGTGTGACAACCATGATTTTGTTTGTATCCAATTTATCCTTTAAGCACTTTTTCAAAAGCCATTGTATGCTCATAATAGAAATGTAATAATTAATATATGTTGGAAGTATGTGGGCTCCTGAATATGATATGGACATGGCAAGATATGAATATGAATGTATTCCCCCCCAACTGATGGTATTGGCAATTTTATGAAATGAGGAAGAGAAATGTTTTCCCAACAATTATCATTCTAGCTTTTTATGGAATTCTATGGTCAAAAGTTAGAAAATGACGTACCTTCACTTACCCTTTGGAATGGATGAGTTGTATGTGTAGTGGCTGAAAATTTCTGATCATATTCTTCTTCAAGTGGCTGAACAAGAGGAGTCATGGATAGAGAGATAAGATGACTTTTTATTGCTTCTACTAAAACTTGCTGAATCTGCTCCAAAATGCTAAAAATAATAGTCTTCATGTCTTCAAAACTCACTGGCATAGTTCCTACTATGTGAAAAGATGTTCTGATGTCGAACATAGTAGGAAATTGTTGGCTTAGTGGCCATTAATGGATGCCACTAGTCAACACGAGAACTCTCACCATTGATGACAATGAGAGTCAAGATGCCCAAACACATCTTGCTAGGTACGAATGAATTTGCTGAAGTCGAGTCACCTAGAAAATCTGACGAACAAGGGACATTAATGTATTCCCATTGTTTGTCAGCATGAGGACTTGCCATTAAGGCATGCAAGCCTCAAGGTGTTTTTACAAAGAACTTAGACTCAAAAGACTATGGACTCAATAATTTGCATTGAAGCAGGGCTTATTTGCGGAATGAAATGACAAGAAATGGAAGATGAAAATGGAATATGGCAATGGGCAATAAGCATGTGAATGAGCCTCTTGCTTTTATTTGTGGGTTATGAATGGACAAAAAGAGATGGAAAGTGTATGTGAATGTAAGTGGAAAGTATGGAGTGGAATGAGGTGAATGGTTTATTATGAAGTATGGATGTGATGGAGACAATAGTATCTGAAAGTTTTTTTTTTCAAGTGTTTGGATTTGATTTTGCATCAGCATATTTCCTCTTTGTTGCTGATCATCCTCTTATGAAACAAATTGGTCTCTTAGAGAGACACCATTCTCTTGTAGTCATTTGTCCTTCCTCTTGGAACCTGAAAAAAAAAAAAAAAAAACTAATACTTCTTCTGCAATGGAATGTAAGATTATCAAAGGAGAGAGGTGATCAATCTCTCTAATTATGATATTTACACACAAAACTAAGAATTTGTATTAATGAAACAAGTTCTCAAAGGAAAAATCAAAAGAATTTATACCTGCTTTGGAATTGGTACCCAAGTTGAATGTTGCTTCCTTTCACCAATTTGTTTCATTATTTGCCATTTCAAACTCTAATGATGGTTTTCTCATTGTGTAGATCTTATTGAGATCTTTCCAACGATACTTAAATCATCAAAATCTGATTTTGTATGAAAAAGATAGGCTGATTTGAACAATGAGGTTTTTCTGGCTGCGGAATTAGAGAACAGCTGCGGAATTGGACTTTAGCTGCGGAATATGCACAGTTTCTGTAGCTAAAAATCTTGAACAAAAAGTTAGCCATTCATCTTTCATCAACAGTGCAAAATTAATCAATACCTTCAGAAAAGTGAGCAAATAACTTATTCATTTCATTGATTCAAAACTATTTTTATTTTTTTTGACATGCAGCGACTTAGTGTGGCGACTCAGTGATAACAAACAACTTGACTTCCTTTTGACCGGGGTATTTTTCATCGAATTAGATCAAATGAATAGGACACCATCCATGTACTGACATTCCCCCAGCTAACCATGTGGCTTCTTTTGCTTGATGACACCTGCAACCTAGAGTTTAACAAAACAGCTGCGGAAAGTTGAATCAGCTGCGGAAAGTGGCTAAAACAGTCAACCATCAGTTTTACGCATATTTTGGATACTTTTGTCATGCATAGCTTTTTATCTCTTCCGCACTTTCCTGTGGAGTTTCTGCAACCTTAAAAGTGAGTGATTCATCTTTAAAACAGAGGTTTTCAGTTGAAACAAAACCAACCAAAAAAATATTGATCCCTTCTCTAATTGAAAATGCCAATGTTACTACACAATAAGCCCCAGGCTTCCCATACAGGCAGCAGATAAAATCTGATAAATAGTCAAGGATACTAAGGTCGGGCTCAATAATAACATAGTTGTTTGGCCTGAGCAGGGACTGGACTATTTGTGCAGCTTTATGCTGTAACAATACGTTGTTTTGAATCCAAGTATGCAATTGTAACTCGCTGTAATTTTCCACCAGAAAAGATTTACTATATTAATTTTTCAATTTGAAGTGGTTTCATGACATCAAATGTGAATTGAGTGTGTGTATATGAATCACGAATTTTTTTATTTTTTTTTGCAATAAATGCCTAATAGTTGGCTGGAACTTCGATTGATCTTCTACGGTTTGTATGACAAATTGGATTCAGGATTCTCCACATCTGCACTGTCTACAAGATCTGGTTTCAACATGCATATAAACATTGTCTTCCCTGTTCCATTTTCTCCCAACATTTAACCGGAAGTAATGGAACAGGTACAGACGGGTGGTAGCGACTTCATGGGGCTTAATGATAGAGAGTCGTGTTCAATTGGGATACGTCTCTAAACAGGTGTGAGTTTATTAATATGGAAGGCGTGTAATCAGGTTTTAGATGCCAGCATACACTTGATTCCCAATTAGAATTCCCTTCCTCAGGCACGCCGAATTGAATCACACATCAAACTATCAGTTAATTAATTTAAATTCCATTTTTCTTCACTCGGCGGCAAAAAAAAGACTCCAAAGAACCGAGAATTTCTCTTAAATCGCCATGCATTTCTTGAAACGGTTTCTGGGTTATCTAATTGACCCCATTGGCAAAAAAACCCATGTTTCATTTTTTGGCCAAATCGTGCTCTCAAAGTTTGACGTTTTTCTGTGTTTTACGTTTTTCTGAGTTTTACTGTTCTGCATTCGGCCTGTAGAATTTTCGAATTAGTGGTAAGACAATACATCTTTGTTTGACAGTGGTAGTGTGCACATTGTTGATCCTTATTGGAAATCTATGTGGGAGACAAGAAATTCCAATCCAACCACAGGAAAGACACACCAATAAAGAACACACTATTTGAAGAGTCACGAAGCCATTTCATAAAGAAGAGTGGGGAATCGCTGAACAAAACCATGACTGAGAGACTTCGCATGGGGTTTGTGATGTTGAATTAAATTCGTTGGACTGGGAACAATTGACATGTTGAAGCCATGGAAATCATATTGCAAGGTCAGCGATGCATTGATTTGACTTATTGGCAGCATGGGGGATCCATACAAAGTGGACATGAAACTGTTGTGGAGTGTATTACAGGGCAAAGATATCATCAATAAAGATCACAGGAGTCGTGTATTCAAGAATGGATTTTCCAGGAATTGGGTGGTCTCCCTTGTTATGATCATTAGATTTCTGCTAATTTTTGTCTACACAACAAACAAACCAAAAAACGCATGCACAGGGATAAACAGTACGCAATGTTGTTGCATACTGCTGCTCTCTCTCTAATTTCAGAGCCTACAAAGAGATGAAAGAATTGATTTGCTGTTGTTGTTTACAAGAGACATAAAAACAACTAAAGGAGACGTAATGCTTTTGCAGGTTCGTTTTAAGGCCAAAGCTTGAACAGGGAGGCAGATTTTCTTGTTGAAGCCACAGTGAAAGCTAGGATTCAAGATAGCCATAGATTATTTTTCTTTTCTTTTTTTCTCTGAAATTTTAAATTTTTATAATAAGGATTAATGATTTTCAATTTCAGACAGCAAAGACTTCAAGAAAAACATGCTAAAATCAGGACTTTGACTGAGGTTTTAGGCTAGTTTTTTTTATCGATCTGAGCTGGGTGACTAGGATAAGATCCATGTCGGGACAATTCTGGAGATGCCCATGTGGTCGGTTTTTTCATTAGACGCTTGTAACCTGCTAAACCTTGAAACAACTGCGGAATTCTCAACTAGCTGCGGAATCAGGGCACTTTCCGCAGCTAAGTTGCAAAACCTTATTAAAACAGGATATAGTGTTTTGGGGACCACTACAAACCATAACCAGTCAATTTTGGACAATTTGAACCTATCAAAGCAGTTGAGTTCCATTTTTTTATTTTTTATTTTTTTTGAATCAAACGAAATGATGAAGTTTTTTTTGTCTCCTTTTTTTTTTTTACAGAACAATTCTTTTTCTGATCCTCCAGATCACACAAAGTGCAGAAGGAGAGCATACCCAAGAATTATTAATTTTTTTTTACATAACAATCATTTTTCTGATCCTCCAGATCACACAAAGTGCAAGAGGAGAGCATACTCAAGAATTATTAATTTTTTTAGATGTAAGAAATAAGGTCTCCTAATTACACTTCCCCGGCAACGGCGCCAAAATGTCTAGTCAATTTAATGTCTTAAATTACTCTACATAAATTATCAATTCGGGTATCGTAAACTGATGAAGTGTGGTGCACCATATGTGCTTAGTTAACCTTTTTCTTACTTCGTTGTTTTATAGATTTTATTTTGTTTTGGGGTTTTGTTTTTGTTGGTTTCCTAAAGTGTCTAATGCAAATGGAAATCCTATTCTAAGGTCTTAAGGATACTTTTAAAGGACAAGTATGGATAGCGATTTCAAGACAAGGCCTATGTCCCTAATGGTAACTTCCAAAACTTATCACTTCAAAAGATCTTAAAACATGTTATTGATGGAATTAGTACTTAAACAAAAGTGTAAATATGCAGCTACTTCAATCAAAGTGGAATGCAACAACCAATCAATGAGCTAGTGACTATGAAACCCAGTATCCTTGCTGCTGTATAAAAAAAAAACTGAACTTAAAGCAATTCAAAAACTGTAAGCAAAGTAAACTAAATCATATTACATCAACCCATATTCTGACCCCTCACCTTTCGACTCGCTCCGGCTATAGGAGGCAATCATAAACAAATTGAGTAATCTGATATCTAAATTGCATAAAATGAAACTAAGATCAAACTACGCATTCATACTTCAACCTTTCGACTCGCCCTGGCTATAGGAGGTAACCGAAAATGACATGAGTAATCTAATCACTAACTTGCAGAAAAGTAAACTAAATCATATTACCTCAAATAATATTCTGATTCCTCACTATTTGAGTCGCTTGGCTATAGGAAGGTAATCATAAACAAATGGAGTAATATGATATATAAATTTGCATGAAAGTAAATGAGCAAAACAAAACTGAAAGAAATAACAATGCTGGAATTAGAACTCAGAAAATAAATCAGCAGAAGGACAAGATGATTCCATCATGTCATTAGTCATTAAAAAACTATGTGCATTACTAATCTACAATCAACCGGTTGAACACACTTGCATGAATTAAAATTGCATGAATGAAAAATCTAATCTATCAAACTTGAAAGCAATTAAATGACATAATGAAATCAAAGCAAAATTTACAAAATGAAATCCACTCTACCTTACATTCTAATATGCTCCATGACATCTACTTCACATCTCCTTCCATGTTGAGAACATCAAAGCTTTATTCAAATTCTTCAAAATGACAAAGTACAACAAAGCTCTCCAAAGCTTTCAAAAGCCATCAAGGAAGAACTACAAACTCGCAAGCTAAAAAGACTTAAGAACTCCAAACTTTTAGCTAACAAATGAAGGAGAGAGATCTCCTATTTATACAAAAAGATGAGAAGCCATCTCATTAATGAGAGTCCATGAATCTCTCCCTCTACCTCTAGAGTCCTAATCAAAATAGGAACTAATAAGACACATGTCTTCTTAGAGTTACAATACAATTAGGAGATGTGAAACATATCCTCATGATCCCATGATTCTTTCCACTCAAATTCGAATTTGGCCTTAGAGTGCCACATAAGGGTCTTCTAGAAGCCTCCTTTCAACCTACACATGTCAACAATCTCAACCCATTTGTTAGGTATAAGCATATGCACGTTATTTTCTAATTTTTAACCACAAATTCACTTAAGAGGCTTAGAATTAATAAAGATTGGAAAAACATAAGTGTGGCCCAATGATAATGAAAGTGGGATGAATGTGGTGACATAGTAGTGAAATGGAGGTGATATAATGGACATAATAGTGAAAGTGTAATGGAAATGAATGACATTTTCAAGACTCAACACTTACCATACTTTTCTTCCTCAATCGTATCCGATCCATGAGTGCGCAAAGCTTAAGGTTCCCCCGTCGAATGGCTCCCTGAATCTGCATAGGTTCGACTTCGTGTGGTTGCATAATTCATTTTTCCTGGTTCCTGCGCATTGGTCCAACCATGTGAGGATTCCTTCCTCCCAAAATTATGGCATTGACTCTGCCCGTCCTCCTTGGGATCATCGTCGTGCTCAAATTCTTGTACATGGCCTGAGAGGCCCATCGGACCGCTGGTACGCGCAGGTCCCAATCAACTCGTCTGGCCTGGAGAACCCTGTTCAGGATCCCGCATCCTTTCTTGAATGCTTTTGTGCAGAACGATCGTGGCGCGTGCCGCTTTCCCTGCTACTGCGGCTGGTTCCAATTGTCGATCCTTAGTTTAGGGTGTGTTGGTGTGGACTGCATAGCCCTCGTCTACACCCATCAACCCAAGTGAGTGTGCAAGCTGCTTTTTTTCGGCTGGCCAATTCTTGTTTGACACTGTGGGTTTCCAAACCGTAAGCACATTTGCCTTCTACATTCGCGCCAATTCACAATGGTCTTTTGAAGTGTACTCCACCATCATGTGGGTGTTGCGCACAGTGCCCATGCTAGCGCACCGTAGCGCTACTGTTCCAGTACTGTGCTTTCAAATTTGTCTAGGAATTCATCCACCGTGGTCACTCCATCATATATTGGCAGTTCCCTTGCCTCTGTCATCACGCAGCGCAGTGATCTAATCAGCATATTGCAATTTAACGTCATCACCTCGTGCAACCGGTTCTGCCAGCGTTCTACTTCCTCGTCTGAATCCGAAGTGCAAGAACTGTCGCACTCCCACGAGATTCTTCTATCTATAGTCGAATTCACCCGATCCTGGTCTCGCATCATTATCTGGTAAATACAATCCAGCTCATTGTTTCTTTCCTCGTCACGTACTGGTTCCGTGTAGCGTGCACCTTCAGCTGGGTCCAGCGAGACTACTACGGGTAGTGATTTTTTTTCAAATATCATCTTCCTCTTCTTCAAGTTGATGACTCCATTCATATTAGTCGCCCAGTCTATTCCTAACAACACGGGATAGGGATTGTTGTCATTGACAATCTCTATCACTTCAACGTTCGTTTTTGTGCTCGTGCCTTCGATATCAACTTTTACTCCTTACAACCTTCCCATGGGCACAATATTCTGTTGGTTCACCATCTGTAGTTGAATAGCGGACCACTGCAATGTGGGCCTGCCCATGCGTTCCCATGTCTGCTTTGGTAATACATTCGCATCCGACCCCAGGTCCAGGATTACCTAATCCATTTCGTATTCACCAATCTGCGTCGTCAATCTCATTTCCCTCCTAGTGCGTAATGCATGCTTTCCCAATTTTTGGACTACCCATGGTTCTCCCGACCCCGTGCACCTAGTGATCAGCTCTTGTAGTCCCTTAACTGCCTTATTGTCATGCATGTCTCCAGAAAGGTAGTAAGCATGGAAGGATCCATTCTTGGTTCTGATTGATCCTTACTACCTAAAGTGGAGGCCTCCGTGAAGCTCTTCTTGGCTTCTATAAATGTCTCCTTTGCGTGTTCTAAGTCAAACTTAGGCTCCTTTGCAGGAGCCTTGCAAACCCATGTATCTTCCTCGGGCTTCTTTCCCTTATCTTCCCCTGTGGTCGCACCGCTCCTGAGCATCATGTTCACGTTCAGGTCTTCTTCACGCGGTTCAGACCTCATCATTTGGATATTTTGAGTCGAAGGAGGCTTAAGTACCCCTTTCTCGCACATCTGCGTGATTAACGTAGGACAATCTATTGTTTCATGATCAAACTGAGCATAGTACGAACAAAATATCCTTGTCGGGTTGGTGCAATCACGAGCATAGTGCCCTGATCCCCCACAATTGTAACAAATTAGCTGTTCAAGACCCCTTCCTAGTCTCATTCCTCCTTGTCCTCGACCTCGCCCCTAAAATCCAGTGCGGACCATCCCTACCGCTAGGTCGAGGGCTTGCGTCTCTGTCTGCATTCGATAGGCTGGGGTCCGATCCATCATTAGCTCGTAGCTGTGACAAGTGCGCTCGTCGTGGCCTACTAACCAGCAAAAATTACAGAACAGTTGTTACGACATCTATGTATACTTCTGCAATAAATGACAATTGTCCATATTATGTTTTCCCCCTATCTGGCAGATCGCGCACCATAGTGCAGGCGCCACGTTGGGCCTTGCTTGTGCCTCAGGTCTTAGCGGCATAGGTCATCCTGCCGCTAAGTAGTTCACGAATACAGGACAATGATCCTTATCATGCCCCTGACCTTTGCATTTTATGCACCATACTTCCTCGCATGCCTCTGGCTGCGGTGCCCTATCCTGCTTCAAGCGCTGCATCTCCAAGCATAGATTCTGTAGTTGCGCGTGGATTTGTTGAACTCCTAACCCAGGATCTTGTATCGGGGTGTCATGCAACCTCATTGCCATTTCTAACGCTTCGTCCTGGGTTGAAAGCTTCTGTTGTGACAGCGCCATCCTCAGGTGCGGTGTCAGAGATTCCACAAACCATGCACGGTGCTGCGCATCCATTAGTGTCAAATTAGCCTCATGGATCGTACTCTTCAGCCATTGATCCAGATCCCAGGGGGTCTCGCCTGGAAGCATCGTCATTTCTTTGAATCCGATGATTGACTGCGTTTCAGATTTCGGCAGGCTAAACTCTCTGTTCAACGCATTTTGGATTTCTGCTATCCCTGCATTTGGGTGGTCGTTAGAGTGCTTGATATACCACATCAATGCGTGATCCTGCAGCACGCTCACCAATGTAGCTTTCTTAATATTATCATCAGTAACCCCTTGCGCTTCCCATACTGTTCTCACCACGAACCAGAACTGGTCCGGATCTTCATTCCCTACTCCTCCGAATACAGGTAGTTTGATCGCGCTTTCCATGCTGAACTATGGGGGTGGTGGAGGTGGAGTGGGTGGAGATGGAGGCGAAACGGGCGGTGGCATGGGTAGAGGTGGTAACTGCGGAATGCACTGCCTTTTCAAGCTAACCGCACTTCTCAGAGAAACCCAAGCGAGCTCTTCCTCGCTCTCTCATGAAGGTGAAATTAATGGACTGTTTCCTAATTCCCCGCTACCTTTGTAGATCTTCCCGCTCAGCGTTGTTCCAAACATCAATGTATTCGCATAACCTGTTTTTTACATAACAACATCTTAATCCAGGTATTCAAAGATATAATATACTTACCTCGCGGTCCTTTGAGGAAACATCGCTCTACCTCATTGTAGCTCACGGTCGTATCCACTGCAAACTCAGTGATAAATCCCCCTATTATTCGATCGAGCCAATGATGCATAGCCCACGCAATCTTGTCTTCGGATGCTTCTAATCTGTGCACCAATTATGGGGTCCACACTATTGGTTGGTTGAGTCTATACCTTCCGTGGCTGTCAGCTAACCTCGCGATCCACTCATATAGTTCAGAAGGAAAGGATGCAAAGAAAATTTCGTGGATTTCCATATACACGTACCGATCCAACCACCTTTTCTCCGATACCTATGGATTTCTGTTTTCCTGTGTCGCGAACCCGTGAATCTTCTGGTCTAGCCACTCTTCAATTTCCTTCTTTGTTGGGTTCTAGTTGCCCAACCTCAGACATCCCTTAGGAAGATCCCAGTCCCGACAACGGAACCATTTGTTGGCTATGTGGGGCCTGACCCATGTTCAACAGTGAGTTTAGCCAAGCAAATCCCGGTACTACCTGCCCTTTCAGCAACAGTGCACGAAGCGCGGACTGAGGTCTCACCTGAGGTAGTATGGGAGGGTGCTGGAACTAGGTTTCCGCACCCTGGGAGTGTCTGATATGGGAGATCTGTACCCGATTCAACCCTCGCGCTTATTACACACACCAGCAAGCTCCTTGCGTTCTGTGGGACTGTCTTCGCGCAGCTCCAGCCGCAGTGCGACCAGTGTAAATTACCCAAGTCTTCCCTAATTAGGGTTTGTTCGTTAATTACTTAGAATATTCTCATTCATAAGCATACATACAAGTGCACGCATAGAAATAAACAGATATTGTTGATAATGCAACAAGAAGATGGAGCTTAGTGGAAAGAAGTCGCCTTCACTAAGTGGGCCCGCAGGCTATTTTTGGCGCAAAGTCTATTTTTAGACTATGTCTATTTTAGACATATGGATCATGGTCTATGAGTTGCAGGATGCTATTTGTGGATGATTGGTCATGTTGGTAAAAATAGATGGACTTCTATTTTTAGACATATGGGCGGTTTCTATTTTAGACTGCCAGGCTAAAAATAGAACAGTCGAATATTATTAGCTCATAATAATAATTAGACTGTAAACATTATCTTATCCTATTGGAGCACTTCAGTTTGAGCTACAGATGTGGCACATGCAGCTGTTAGAAGTAAATACGCTTTTCTTATGGGTCAATTGAGCTATTGCATGATGGACTTCAGTTAGAAATCATGTGGTTGAGTTTGGTGGAGTTGATTGAGGAGTTGATGGAGTTGTGTTCAGTTTGACTTGGTTAAACTAGTTGTATTGAAAAATAAGTGATGAGTGATGTGAATTAATTGTTAATTAATTCACTAATTATTAACTCATAAAGAAACTAAAGAATACATCAGTTAACTCAGTGCATGGACAGTTCAGTGGAGACAGGTGTTAGAGGTTGAGATTGCTATCAGTTGTGACTATAGTTGTGCATGAGATCTTGCACAATCAATGGATTGAGTAATGCCAATGAGGATTGTGTGATTCAACCAAGGAAATACGAGTTTGCTTCAGCCATTCATCATTATTCTCATGCAGGATTGTGCAGTGGAGGCAGGCAAAGAAGTGGAGGAGATTTGAACCTGTGATTGATTCAGATCTGAGCTAGTTTTGTTTGTAGCAGGTGGAGATAGTACTGAGTACTTGTGAGGAGTATTGTACTATGTATTGTTATATGTTCTCAATCATTATAATATACAGATAGTGTGGGGTTTTCAGCTGTATGCTTTCCCCGGGTTACATACTGTGTTAATGTGTGCATGCGATTGATGTTTCATTGTTTTTAATTCCGCAAAATTGATGATCAACGTAGAGGAGGTTATGTATTATGCATGTATTCTGCAATAGTGTATAATCAGGATAATCTCTGTGAATAAGTGTCATATTATTCAAAATTTCTACAGATATCATCAATGCATTACATTCAAATACATATCTATGGATCAGATGCACAATATTTCAAACCAACTTATCTTTATTAATGATCTTTCTCAAGTACAATTCGATACAGATCCAACTCCGCCCTACGCACTCAGCTGCAGGGGTCCGCGCACACAGCTGCGGACTCTTCCAGGCCTCTGCACACTCAGCTGCAGAGCCTCTTCCTACTACGACGACCCAAGACACTTCAGGTTTAACCACTATGCTCTAATCATACCTTCGCATCCTTCTATTACTTCCAAAATTCTCACCCCCTTTACACTTAGAGCCTCACTCTATTTATACAATCCCATGGTCTGTAGACCAAGGGTAGGCCAACAGAACTTATGTTAAATTACATTATTTTAGGGCGGAAAACCCTAGATTCTCACGCTCCACGCCCACATTTCGCGGGGAATTTACATTACTTTGACCAAAACTCGGGCTTTAAGCCCCAAAATCGTGCTATGGGGGGATTCGCTGTCCAACAGGGCCTCATCCTGCAGCAGCCACTGCCTGATTGAACTGTGCAATTTTGACCCTCGGTGAGCACTGCGTAATTTTTCTCATCAGTGATGACTATGCAGAGAAGTTCCTTAGTTGAGCCTAAGATGCACTCTACACAGTCTCAATGATCAAGCTCTCTCCCTGTCAATTGGAACTACGCAATGCGTAGTGATTGAGCCCTTCCTCCTAGTTTGTGACTTGTCCCAGGCTCAGTTCATGGATAATAATACATCATCTTAGACTAGGGAGTTTTCGGATTGATTTCATCCTATTATGAGTGAATTGCAGGAAAAAGTACACTGTGAAGTCATGGAAAGATGATGAAGAAGGAGAAGAAGGAGGGAAGCATGCCTCAAGACTCACTTGTATCTGAACTTACAAGCGGACCTATCAAGAGCAAGAAAAGGACACAAGTTTGCAACCACCTTCCACGACTGAAGATCATTGAAGACCCTGCATCATCAAGCTATGCAGAGGAGAAGGGAAAGAACATCCAAGAACACATCTAACATTCAACAACAACAATGACTTGACTTGCCACATCATCAAGCTAGTCTGTGTCAACAATGTCATCTCAATTCATGTCATGAGTTGTCATATACCACATCTCTAGTGTGGACCATGTATATTGTAATCAAATGTATTGTAAAGTTGAAGTCTAAAGGATACACATGAATATGAAAAGTCATGCAAGTTGAAAAGTCACAGGAAGTTGAACAGTCATGAGGGTAGTCAAAGAGTCACAAGGGGGAAGCATCGCCCCTTGGTTATATATATCCCCTCATTGTATGAGCAAATGAATTTTCACCTTGGCTCCTCCTGCAAGGCATTAGAGAGATCAACTAGTTCTTTGAGGAGCAAGGAGTGGCTCCAATGTCCCACTATTGAGGCTAGTGATGTACAATGCAAATATGTGTCTTGGAACTTTTACTTAATAATAGAATCCTTTTCAAGCCAGCACATTCTTCATGCATGAACTATGAATGTTTGTAAGACTATTCTGTGGACGTTTGTATTTCATGTTTGCTTTCACATGTACTAAGATAGTTGAACTATTTCAGTTATTTTAGTGCTTATCTTGTTTATAATGTGTTGTAATGGTTGTTATTGTTGTCTCATCCTTCTGGACTATTCCATAGGATACTAGACAAATCTTTCCTTGTTTATTGGTTATAACGACCGTCACATCCGTTGTGGACTATTCCGCTAGATGTTAGATGGACCTTCCCTTGTTTGTTGGTTGTGACGACTGTCGCATCCGTTGTGGACTATTCCGCTGGATGTTGGACATGTCCTTTTGGTTCATGTGTGTCTCTTCCTAGGTGGTACTATTACCTCTCACTTAGAGGCTCACTTTTCTCTTCCCCTTTACAGTAGAAGAACCTCGACATAGTTGCATTACACACTCACCAGGCACAGTTCCCTCACTTTTTGAAGACACCATTGCATCACTCTCTTGTGCTGACAGTAAGATTCAAGGCAAATATTTAAGGATTTGGCAACTGAGCCTTTATACCAGATGGGACTCCTACACCAAACAGTGTGAGGTTTGATTGGGCCTTCATATTGGGGAGATCCCCTAAATGGTGGTGGGTCCAACATCGTCAATAGGCGGTAACTTTGAAATATCTTAGAGAAATACATTGAAACTTATGTAAGATAGGGTACCTCTTGAGGACTTCCACATCCTCAACATACTTACCTTTGTCATTGGAAACATGCACTACAACCAGTACTACAAATGCGCTTAAACTGCATGGTTGTAACCATCCTCACTGATGTAAGATTCTTCTTACCCTACAAGATTCCCTCTTCTCCATTATCATCTAGGCACTCAATGGCCTTCTCATAACAATATACCTTAGTCTTGGGTGTAAACAACCAACCCATACCCAAAAGCATATTGTATGATCCCAAAGGAAGCACATTTAGATGTGTTGTTGTAGGCATACTATTTGGCTCAAATGCACAAGCTCTCACCCAATGGTGAACTCTTTTCTTAATCCCTATAGCCAACTGCACCAACCAAGATTTTGCTTGCACTTCTTTACTCAAACAACTTTGATCCACCAAGTTAAGACTAACATAGTTATAATTAGATCTACGACCAACCAAAATGGAAACAACTTGATCATAAAGCTTACCTTCCATCTCAATAATGGATGCTTGATGATTATCCTGCCTATTGTCCACTACTGCATAAATCTGAGGAATATTATGACCAACACCTCCAACTGTTTGTGCCTCTTGAGCACTGTAGATTTGACGCCTACCTCTCTGGTACAATAGACAATATTTCTTACGATGATCTTTGCCACAAATCCAACACTGCAACAGTTCTTTGCCACTACCTTTATTCTGTTGCTCTCCACGCTAAGATTCGTGTCACTTCTTTGTTACATTAAACTTATTGTAAGGAGCCACATTCTCTTTCTCACCTGCATCCTGAGGTCTTCCCTGCTTCGGTGGCCACTTCCCTTTAGCTTTCTCATTCCCCTTCAAATCATGCTTTGGCTTAGCCTTGCGCTTCGACTACTCATAAAAATTATTCAGTTTCCTAATGGCATCCCCTAATGACCGAGGCTCATCAAACTCAATCTGGTCTCTAAATGTTGTTGGCAGCCCACTAATGAACCTTTGAATCTTTACTTTCTTTTCCTTGAGGTAAGGCACACACCTCAACAAATCTAGGAATCTGTTAGTGTACTCATCATCTGTCATAGAACCCATCTGCAACTCATAAAACTCCTTAGCTTTGTCATCATAGTACCTCTCAAATAAGTGCTTCTTCTTGAAGAGTCTTTCGAACTCATCCCAAATTAGCTCCTCTTTTGAATGCCTCTAACATTCTTCATGTCTCCCCACCATATATCTTCTTTGCCTTTGACACTGAAGGTGGTTATTTTGGCTTTCATGTTCTCTAAATAGTCATGCAACCTGAAGAACTTCTTCATCCCAAGCAACCATGCTTATGCATCTTTTGACTTCTTCATTTCTCCATCAAAGGTAGAAGGCTCAAATTTCTTGAACTCCTTTGGAAAATACTCACTCCTCTTATAAGGATGATGGCGGTGATGACGATGATGTCTCCTGGAAGAAGAACTAGAATAAAACCCATACATACTAGTCATCCTGTCAGGTGTGTCCAATGATCTGCCACCTCTCACTATATCCTATATTTCCAACTTGTGCCTTAATCGAGGCCTGCTACCATATGCCCCATTTGTCTTCTCCTCTTGCCTATCTCCATAGTTGATCCCCATTTGCCCTTGTTTCTACAACTTTGAAAGACTATGTAGAACCACTGCATTAACCTCTGCTTTCTTTTCCTAAGCCCTTGCAAGTATTTCATGTGCCTCAATGAACCTATCATTGTCTGCCTTGCAACTTCTGACCTCTGCCCTTAAACTTTCCAATGTGTCTGTTATGCCAAGAGAATACTCATCTCCTTGCTGGTCAACTGATATATAGGGAGAGTCACATGAACTCTAACCCACCATTTTTCTTGTCATCTCTAATCTTCTTCTTCCTGCAAACATGCTATGCTAGATAAACCAAATAGATACCATAACCAAAATCATACCCTAATGACGTTCAGGGGAGGCTGTCACATCTACACAAATTAGTCCAAATTAGCATGATATTTGTATATACATAATCATATCAACATATCGACATCATTCATGATAACACTAACTACATACAATGACCAAGTGCGCGATAACCATAACCATGACAATACATGCACATAACATCATGCATCTAGCCCATACACTCCAAGTATTTGAATGTAGAAGCTCTGATACCAATCTATAACACCCCCTCCCACATTTACCCACTTTCAGAAGCTCTCCAAGGTAAACATGAGTTGATTGATACTATGACATGACCCGATCTCCAAGTTCCAGTTAAGGAAGTGGGGCCTACAAACTGAAACCTTTATGACCTTCCTTAGGGGCTACAAACCACCTAGGAGCTAAAAAACCACCCCAAGTGACCAATCCTTGAGTTGGAACTCCTTTTTACTAACCTAGACCCATAACCGCACCCTTGACACTGCATCCATGTGGTTATGAGGCTATAACCGCACTCATAGGCTTGCCTCCATGCAGTTATGGCCCAAAAGCCCCAGTTCTGTGCCTACAGTTCCGAGATCTGAGCCACTTTTTTAGGCTAGTCCCCAGACCACTGCCCAAAACTACCTGTAACTTTCTAGAAGCATAAATAAGATGCTAACAATGCTAATATATCATAACTTGAACAAGAACTTCACCTAACCATGACAAGAATTTCGTCAAACATATGACAAACATAGAAGCTACAGATAATGAATGCATATCTAATCTTAAGAGTCTGAACTTCATCTTAGAATCACCAAGAAGGTCTAATGCTCACTCATAATAGTTGTAATAACACTTGTTATACCATGCATTCATCATTCATGCATTAACATATAAAATAACGGACAAGAGCCATAGCTAGAACATATCATAGACCCATGCTTGTAACCAACATATAACCATAATAGGAACCATGACAAATCTGCCATATAATCAACATAATAACAAGTACATGTGCTCTTTAATCACATTATGAAAATAAATCTTAATTACATATGAAAAATCCAACCAAGTTAGGGATTTCCACATACCACCATACCATAGATTGGGTTGAACCAAATCTTTCTTTCAACCAATCACCTCGTTCCATATTCCAAGCCTAAATGTGGGATCTCATGGGATAAGCCAAGAAATAAACAACCAGGGCCTCTAGAGGTTAAACCACCTCCACCCTCATGTTACCGTGATTTCACCTAAACTGGTCTCGAGATCACGAAACCAAACTAAGCTTGGCTACCTCAAAATTCTTTCACCATACCTTGAGGAATTTCCCTGTCTCCACCCACCTGTCGAAGGATTCCCAGAGAAAACCATCTCCACCACCAACCCTTGGGAATTTTCTTGACACCACCTCACTCAGATCCAAAAACTTCTGGCAATCCAAAGCTTAACCAATAATGAATCCCATCACACCATGGCTATCTAGGAAATAGCAAGGCAAGGCTAAAACCACTATCAAACCAGGCAAAACCCATGCCAATGAGAACAAATGAACCTAATGAACAAATGCATATACTATGCATTCACAACTCAGCTAGGAAATCATACATGCAACCTATTACCTGCAATATCCTCATGCTAAAGTTGTTGATCGAAACTTCCTTGCTTTCCATTTGCTTCCTTTCCTTATTCCTTGCTTTCCATTTGCTTCCTTTCCTTATTCCTTGCTTTCCTTTTCCTTCCTTGGCTTTCCTTTGCTTACTTGTGTTGACACCTAATCTTCATGATTGGGTGAATTTTATGTAAATAATTAAATTAGGAATGTGAACAGTCATCGGGAGATGAATTGAACAGTCACTCCCTATTGTATATAACAATGACCTACATATGGAATAATATACCAATCAGTTTTTGTTATGTGGAGTTACTGCCTGGCCTGACATGGTATCAGAGCCAGCTCCTTGTTTTAGCTCTTATGCTCCTGTAACTCCTCTGTCTGCCATATCCCCTCTGTCCTGCCTCTGCCACATAACGCATCTGTCCATAACGCTCTCTGGCGCACCAGCGCTGCCTCTGTCCTGACATAACGCTCTCTGGCGCACCAGCGCTGCCTCTGTCCATAACGCTGGTCTGTCCATATTCCATAATTAAACGCTGGTCTGTCCATATTCCATAATTAAACGCTGGTCTGTCCATATTCCATAACGCTGGTCTGACTTTGGCTTACCCACGATGCTTATCATATTGGAGTTCCATTTTCGGGAACCTCTGTTTTCAGCCATCGCAGGACTGAAGCTCAAATGTGACAACGACAAGAAGTGAAGAGAACCTCAAATACGTATTCAGTGCCCGAGACGAAGGTGAGACCTCGAAAAAAAAAATCTGTAAGGCCCTGTCAGTGTGATCTTCTTTATGGATGCTTGCGCTCCACTCAAAGGTCGAATTTCTGTTGTTTAGTTATTTTATTCCAGCGCAAAACATTGATAAATAGAGAGCTCGATCTGCTAGAAAAACAGTTGGTTTGCCTGTTATAATATTTGAACGCTGCATGATATATCCTTTCAAATAATATTTGAACGCTGCCTGCCTGGTTTCAAATAATTAAACGCCGGCTTTGATATCTGAAAATGCTGGTGGCAGACTTGCTTGCGGGGTTGTCGGTCTTCAAGGATGAATATGAGCAGTTGGTTATTTATAGGCTGGCTTTTTTAAAGTATGAATAGGTGTATCTATTACTTGTCGCTCTAGTTTGCATTATTATGCGAAAAGGATACAGCAGTAAGCCAGATACAAACATTTGGAAGGTGGTTATTAGGTGAACCTAAGAATAAATTGAGTACGTTGTGCTACATAAGGATTTTGTATGTAATAGTTTTGATGATGTTCTACAAACCTATTCAATCTAATGGGTGGCCTAACAGTTGAAAGCATACATTTGAAAACAAAAAACAAAAAAAAACAAATTTTGTAGCAGAATATTTGGTGGAGGCAGAACATCCATAATGCGTTGAGCCCTTTTTAAAAGAGGTCGTATACTGCATATACATTGAATGTTTTTATTGGTAGCCGTATACATTTTGAAAGTCATTTTCTCTCTGTGTATTGAAGTTGTGATGACAGTGATTCAATGGGTACATGAAAACCTTATCTTAGAAGTCTTAGTGGACAATAATACCCTTTGAGAATGCCCTTTTGAGTACATTTTACTGTATATTGGCAGAAATATTTTTCTATTAGCAGAAATATTTTTTGTTACAGTATGCATTCAAGAGAAAGAGGAAGATATTTCAGAGGCAGGGGGGGCAGACACCCTCAAGAAGAAAAGGCAGATTTACACTGTATTCGCTGCAAAAGAAATGGATCACATGATGCCTCTACATGCAAGCTACCATGGGACAAAATTGCGCAGAAAAGAAACCAACAGAAAGGTAAAATTGATGATACAGACAAAGGTAAAGCACCTGAATCCGCTCACTATGTTGAGGCACAATGTAACATTGGAGTAAATGAAGATTTGTTTAATGCTTCACTTGCTTCATGGAAAAATGATTGGTTGCTTGATTCAAGAGTAACCTGCCACATGACTCATAGAAAAGATTTTTTTGAAAATTTCACTAACAATATAGATGGAGCAGTATACTTTGCAGATCAATTAAAAATCAAGCCATCAGGGCTTGGCAAAATCAGGCTTAAACTGCCCGGTCTTCCAGACTTTCTTCTGGATCATGTTCTATATCTCCCACAGCTCAAGAGAAACTTGTTGTCCTTGGTCCACATCTGCCAGCAAGGTCACTCCATTCATATGTTTGATGGCAAGCTTGAGGTAAGAAAAGCATCTGACCACTCACTTGTCATGAGGGGAATAGAAGAAGAAAGGCTTCTCAAACTGCAAGGAACATCTGCTCATGCACAACATTTCTCATACAATTCTCATCATGAAGAAGGTACACTTCCATCAAGTTTATTATGGCATGCTAGATTTGGACATTTGAACTATGACAGTCTCCGCTTATTGAAGAAAAATGGTGTTGCTGGTTTGCCTACAATTCCTAGAAAACTTAAGCAATGGGATGCTTGCATTCTAGGAAAGCATAGCAAACAGTCTTTTCATGATTCACATTCAAGAGCACATAGGAAACTTGAACTCATTCATTCAGATTTATGTGGTCCAATGCCTGTTTCTTTTGCAAATGGAAATAAGTATATCATGACGTTTATTGATGAATACACCAGAATGTGTTGGGTTTATTTATTGAAGAACAAATCTGATCCTTTTCAAACATTCAAGAGTTTTCATAAATGGATTGAAAATGATGCACAATCTCATATTGGGTCTATTCGCACTAATAATGGAAAAGAATATACATCAAATGAATTTGAAAACTATCTTCGCCAACATGGGATCAAACATCAAACAATTGTGCCTTATAATCCCCAACATAATGGTGTAGCTGAAAGAATGAATAGAACAATCTTGAATATGGTACGATCCATGCTTTTCTTCAAAAATGTAAAGATAATGTTTTGGGCTAATGCTGTTCTATGTGCTGCATATATAAAGAATAGATGTCCATCTATTGCTATAAGAAACAAGACTCCTTATGAATTGTGGTATGGACATGTTCCTTCGGTAAAACATCTCAGGGCCTTTGGTTCCACCTGTTATGCTTTGATACCAAAGGTACATAGATAAAAACTTGGTGCTAGAAGTCGTAAGTATATCTTCCTGGGGTATTCAAACACCTCCAAAGCATACCGCCTCTATGATGAAGTAAATAAAAAGTTTGTTGTATCTAGAGATGTAATTTTTCTTGAATCATCCAAATCTGACAATGTTGTTGAGCGGCAACTTGATCGCTTGGATAGATTCGCAAAAACAAAATCATTTCAAGAATTTGATAATCAGATTCCACATATTAAAGGGGGGATTCCTATTCTAGATCAACATGTGGAATCTTCTTTTGAAGAACACTCTCCCCCGCATGAAACTCCAACAACGGATGATGTTTTAAGTGATGTAATTGATAGAATTGGGAGACTCAATCTTAATTCAGTCCCAACTCAATCAACAGAGAAGCCTGGACCATCTCAGAATGGTCCCCCAAAGTGGCTGACGAAGACACTTGAAAGTGTTCATCCTGATGAAATTGGAAAAACAGGAACCAGAAATTCAAACCGACAAAATGGAGGTGATGTAGATGACTCTAATTCACCTGTTGATATGGATGTTTCTTATGATTGTGAATTGAACTTGTCTATAGATTTTGAACCAACTTCCTTCAAAGAAGCTGCTTCTCATGATGAATGGAAAGAAGCGATGCAAAAGGAGTATGATGCCCTCATAAAGAACGGCACTTGGAAGCTGGTTGATCCTCCATTTGGAACCAAACCAATTGGCTGCAAGTGGGTCTACAAGAACAAGTATAAAGCTGATGGCTCACTTGACAAGCACAAAGCTAGGCTTGTGGCAAAAGGTTTTGCACAGAAGGAAGGGGTCGATTATGAGGAGACTTTTTCCCCCATAGCAAAATGGGCTACCATCCGGACACTCTTTGCACTAGCAGCTCAGAACGGTTGGAAAGTCCATCAAATGGATGTAAAAACTGCCTTCTTAAATGGAGATCTAAAAGAGAATGTTTTTATGTCCCAACCTGAAGGATTTGATGTGAAAGGACATGAACATAAAGTATGCAAACTTGTGAAGTCCTTGTATGGCCTCAAACAAGCACCGCGAGCCTGGTATGAAAAACTAGCTGAACATCTTCTGAAACTCAATTTCAAACATTTTGATCTTGATGTTGCAACTTTATTTGTCAAGAAAGTTGGCAAAACAGTTGTATATCTTGTGGTATATGTAGATGATCTTTTGATGACATGGAACAATGAAAGCTACATTGCATCCATAAAGAAGGAATTGGGGAAAAGTTTTGAAATGACTGATTTGGGCTATGTTCATTACTATCTTGGCATTGAAGTAACCCAACATCCAAAGTCCATATTTCTTTCTCAAAAGAAATACATTGGAGATCTGTTGAACACGTTTGGCATGACAGAGTGCAATCCTCTCACTACTCCAATGGAACAAAACTTAAAGCTCACATCTATTGAAGGAAAATAATTTGAGGATGCAACAAAGTATAGACAGCCTGTAGGAAGTCTCAACTACCTAACTACAACCAGACCAGACATTTCGTTTGTTGTTGGAATCCTCTCCAGGTTTATGCAAAAGCCTTGTGAGGGACATTGGTCTGCTGCTAAAAGAGTTCTAAGGTACTTGAAGGGAACTCAAGACTTTGGAATCAAGTATACACAGGTGGACGACTTCAGTTTGATTGGATACTCTGATTCAGACTTCGATGGAGACAAAGAAACTGGGGTATCAACTTCAGGATATGATATGAGTCTTGGATCAGGAGCTGTCTCCTAGAGATCACGCAAACAATCAGTTCCAGCAGATTCCACAACAGAAGCAGAATACGTGGCAGCAGCTGAAGCAACAAAAGAAATTGTGTGGCTCAGGAAAATTCTTGAAGATTTGCAAGTAAAACAAGTACAATCAACTCCACTCATGATTGACAACACCTCTGCAATAAAGTTGGCCAAGAACCCAAAGTTCCATGATCAAACGAAGCATATCAATACTAAATATCATCTGATTCGACATCATGTTGAGGCCAAAACAATCCATCTCCGTTATTGTTCCACAAATGAGCAAATTGCAGACATCTTCACCAAAGCACTTGGAAGGGAAAAGCTTGAACGATTCAGAATGATGCTTGGACTCACCAACATCCCTTCAGATTAAGGGGGGAATGTTGACACCTAATCTTCATGATTGGGTGAATTTTATGTAAATAATTAAATTAGGAATGTGAACAGTCATTGGGAGATGAACTGAACAGTCACTCCCTATTGTATATAACAATGACCTACCTATGGAATAATATACGAATCAGTTTTTGTTTTGTGGAGTTACTGCCTAGCCTGACAACTTGCTTTACCTCTCTTGGACTTCCCTCTTTCTCTCTCTCTCAACTGATAAAATGTCGTGAATTGTTTCTCTCATGTCTTTTTTATCATTGATGCCTCTATTTTCTTCATTTTCCTTTATTTTTCCTCTAATTTCCTTCTCATACAAGTTTGTGTCTATTCATCTCCCTTTTCTCCTATTTTCCTTTATTTTCATAATTAAATGCCAATTAATGCCTCTTTGCCTTTGCCAATGCCTTTCCCAATTTCCTTAGCCATAATAAACCACAAGTGATTCCCACTATAGTGCTTTGCCCAACATTCAACTTGGAATATGTGTCCCATGACCTTGGTCTTATTCTTTTTGCCTTTATTATCCTTTATTAAATGAAACTTTAACTTGGGGATGTTACACTAGGACATTCCATGAACCATGAACCTTTCTTTAATTGACTACACCCAATTGCATAGACCTGACAATGTGGAATGGAGGAATACCTATGTTGCATCAACAAAATTAAGCTACACCTTAGTTTATGATGGAGGAGGCTTGGAAAGCCATTTTCCCTTCTAGTCTAAGCTCTTTTCCATGGAATTTGAGGGGATAATATAAACCAAACCAAATATTGATATTGAAAACTAAACGAAAGAATCCATTGAGTAGTAGAGAAATTAGGAGGAAATTTAAGGAGATTGTCCTCAAAATCCTTCGTAAATATTGCAACGTTGGCATTAAAAAACAACATTATTGTGGAGGGTGGATGGGAAATTAGTATAATTTGTGTCATGCTACACCATAGCTTGCCAAACCTCACCATCATTTCCAGTGGCTGAGGCAATTGCTTGGGTTTGATTTTTTCATTAATGGTTCAATACCTTATCATTACAAAATGAAGGATCGGTATGAACCTCACGTGGACATGAAATGTTGCAATTGATGCTTTGCAAGGGAACAAGAACATAGCTTGAGAGCTTGTATTGTTGAAAATGAAGCAAGAAAATCTAGTTTTGACTTTGCATTGGTCAAACTATATTAAAATTCGAATTTCCACATCAACAGACAACTTGGATGATGTTAACCTGTGTGACATGGCTTGTGTCACCTAGTTTACTCAGTAGATTTGAGTTGGAGGAGTTAGAGTTTAATTTTTCATGATTGATTGCTAATTTGTAGCAATCTATTTCATTTAATTTGAGTTATTGTCAGTGTAACTAGTTCTAACTATCAGAAGAACTAGTGGAGGTCAAGTTGTGGAAGTGGAACTTCAACGACATTCAGTGATCAACCAGTTAATTTATCAATCAATCCAAAAATATTTGTTGCATGCAAAGAATTCAAGTTACCTAGTTGAGATGGAGATTCCAAGGCAATGCACTATCAGTTGTAGCATATTCCAATGTGTACAGGTAGTGCATGCAGTGAGAACTATACACTTGTAGGGTCTCATCAAGCTTGAGCAAGCATATGTATTTCTTCTTTATTCTATGATTAATGAAATATAGATAGTAAGGGGTTTTGAGCAGTTGCTTTCCCCTAGATAAATCTTTGTGCATGTGTGATGTTTCCTCTTGCATGTCTATGATTATTGTTTTAGATGGTGAAGTAACTTTCACATATCAATAAAGTATCTTCTAGTCTTGTGATTTAGCAAATTTCATGAGAATAATTGAATATACACATTAATTTCTACATGGTATCAGAGCTAGAATCACTGTAGAGCAGAGATTTCGAAGTTGTCATTGCAAGAGATTCGAATTTGCAAATCAGGGTTGCAGGTTTTCTTCAGGTCTGATAGGATGGATTTCAATGGACTAAGGCTTGAGTATGACCTTGAGGGAAGCTCAAATTATGTTGCATGGAAGGACCACATGGAGGCAGTACTGGAGGATAATGGGTTGAAGGAATTCATTGATAATGATATTCCGAAACTAGCAACATCTGATGCTAAGGATCTGGCAGAATGAAAGAAGTGTGTTGCCAAGGTGAGGAGGATCATATTGGAGGGAGTATGAGACCATATTGTCTCAAATTTCCATGGGAAAGAGACTTTGTATGCAATGTGGCAAGCGTTGACAGATTTGTTCCAAAATAGTAGTGACTACAAGAAATTGGCACTCAAGGACAAGCTTCGAAATATCAAGGTGTAGAGGAACAAGACCATTCCATAGTATCTGAGCAGGTTCATACAATGTTGTGATGAACTTGGTCAAGTTGGTGTTACTGTAGCAAAGGATGATTTGGTGAGCTTAGTCCTTCTAGGCCTTCCCCAGAGCTGGCACAACTACCAAGATTTGGTGAATGGAAGGGAGAAACTACCAAATTGGGAATGCTTGTGGTCTGATTTGGTATAGGAGGAAATAAGGTGGAATACCAGAGACGAGACTTCATCCAAGGGTGAGGATGAGGAGAACTATGCCTTGGCTAGAAAGTAAAAGAAAGGGAAAGGGAAGAAATCTCAATCCAAAGCAAAATCTAGTTAAGGGAGCAAGAAGATAGACTTGTCCCGAATCAAGTGCTTTCACTGTAATGAATTTGGGAACTATGCCAAGAAGTGTCCACACAAGAAGGCAAGCAAGAAGACTATAGGAGGAGTAGTGGGTGAAGCCTTGGCTTCATAGTTCAAGCTTGATTTTACTCTCATTGCATGCATGGCCAACATAGTGATGGGAAGTGTGTGGTATCTCAATAATGGTACATCGTTCCATATGATGGGGAATAAAGATTTTTTCAGTGATTTGGAGGAGAAGGATCTCCAGCTGCACATCGATATGGGAGATGATGGAAGGTACAACACGACCGTGATTGGTACAGTCACCTTTCAGAGGGAATCGAGCTATCCTCTTAAGCTCAAGGATGTGATGTGTGTACTGAGTCTAAAGAAGAATCTTGTCTCCGTTGCAGTTTTGGAAGATTGTGGCTATGATGTGATATTTAGGAAAGGAAAGCCATTCTTGAGACACATTTCCATGGGACGAGTGCAGCAAATCGAGGTTCGTGTGAAGAATCTTTATAAGCTAGATGTGGAGGATTATGTGGCATTGAGCACAAAGGCAGTGAAGGTGCAAACCCGCGATGTTGGCGAACTTTAGCATAAAATACTTGGCCATTTGCATCATGGTGCTTTGAAGATCATGGAACAGATTACCATAGGCCTCCCCAAAGGAGCACTAGAGCAACAAGACACATGCAAAAAGGGTGTACCTTGGGGAAGTACACAAAAGCCACTTTCCATGATCGGGACAACAAAACACATGCAGTGCTTGAAAGGATCCACTCTGATGTTTGTGGACCTTCCTTGACAACGTCCACTACCAGGCACAAATATTTTGTTATCTTTATTGATGACTATTCGTGGAAGTGTTGGATCTTCTTCATGCGGAATAAGGATGAGACTTTCTCCAAGTTCTTAGAGTTCAAGGCGCTGGTGGAGAAACGAACAAGAAGGTGAAAGCTCTCAGGGGCGATAATGGAGGTGAGCACATGTCGAATGAGTTTAAAAATTTCTTTCTAAAAGAAGCCATTCGACGAGAGTTGACAACACCCACAACCCACAGCAAAATGGGGTGGCTAAGAGGAAGAACCGAAGCATTGTGGGTGCAACACAAGTGATGTTGCATGACCAAAGCCTACCTTTGCACTTATGGGCTGAAGCATGCAGCACAACGGTCTATTTACAAAACAAGAGTACTCATCGGATTCTTGGCATGATCACACTAGAGGAGGCTGTTATGAAACCAGCTCAAGAAAAGATAGAAAATATAGATCAACACCTTAGAATTAAGCCTCTTCGAGGGGGCAACCTCCTTTACATTACATAAATGAATAATTCTTGGATGATACAAATGAAAAGACCTCCTTTCTATATATAGGAGTCTAAGGGGTCATAACATAATCAGAGCCGACATAACAATAATAATGTAAGGGCACAATAATAACAATAGTGGGCTTCTATGGGGCACAATAGTAACAATATGGGCACTACATGGGTACATCAATATAATAAGTGGGTTGTACTAATAACAATAAGGGGTTACACTAGTAGTATAGGGCCTAACATGCCCTTCTCCTTCAAAAAGCGTTGTCCTCAACGCTTGAGTAGTTCTTGATGCTTCTGTATAAAATTCTTGTCCTCCCATGTGGAATCTTCAGCGGGTAAGTTCTTCCACTTGATGAGATACTCTGAAATTGATCAATTTCGTAGCTGTCGGGTTCTTGTTTCTGTGATTGCTCCAAGTTCCAATATGATTTTTCCTTCCTTTTCAATATCTAGCAATATTGTTTGAATTTGGATCTTTTGCAACTTTTGAATAAGTGGCCATACTTCTTTGTCCTTCTTCCATTCATCCCTTGCTTCGTTTATCCAATCTTGTTGGATAATAGAAATAGGACAAAACAATCCTTCCACATCCTCGTCCTTGAAGAGTCTTCCCCTTCGGTAAGGTTGCCATTTTTTAAGTGCATGTAGTATTGCCAACATTTCCTTCTCATAAATAGCTTGCTTTAGATGTAGCAGTAAAAATACCCAATCGCTTACATCAAAACATTTTTCACTATGATGTTGATCTACCTGTTATTTCATTTGATTTTGCACCGAAGTGGCGCTATCATTTAAAAGTTGGAGAACTTGTTGTTGATGCTTGATGTGATCTTTCACTGCTTGAACCTTTTTCTTCTTGATATGTCCTTCTATCTTTAGAGTTTGAGGAGTGGTAATTTCTTCCAATCCTTTACAAGATATGGTTGGATTCATTTCTTGACGCTCGATGTGATCTTTCACTTCTTGAACATTTTTCTTCTTGATATGTCCTTCTGTCTTGATAATTTGAGGAGTGGTAATTCCGACCAGTGAATTACAAGATATGGTTGGATTCATTTCTTCTTTCTTGATGTGATCTTTCACTTCTTGCACCTTTTTCTTCTTGATATTTCCTTCTATCTTGAGAGTTTGAGGAGTGGTCATTCTTGCCAATAGTTTACAAGATATGTTCTGATTCATTTCTTCTTTCTTTGGGGTCAGGTCCTGGCATATATCATCTTCTTTTGATGTTTCTTGATCCTTTTCTTCCTCCTCTTCATACTCTATGTAAAATAATTTCTTCTCGGCACACTTATGACCTTTAGTGCATTTGCTATCACAATTGTAACAAAGCCCTTTTTCTCTTTTTTCTTCCAATTGTTGTGGTGTAACCCTTGTAGGTTGTGGAAGGCTAGGAGGAACAACACGTCCATCTTTATAGTTGTGAGGGGTAGACTTCCTTGTTGCCATAATTTTACTTTCAAATATGTCACAAAGCCCTTTTAATCTTTCCAATTGTTGTGGTGTTGCTCTAAAGAAGGTGTTGCTCTTTGTATCCTCATAATGTGCTATCATTTCCTCCGTGAGAATTGACCACGTAACAAGTTGTTTACGAGAACAAAGCCCTTTATACCATAAAAATTGATTCCGTTCTAAATATGAAGATGCAATACATACCTTTTGTAACAGTGGTACACCATGTAGATCAAAATATTGCTCCATCTGAAGTATCTAATTAACCGGATCCTTGCCATCAAGCTTCCTCATCTTGCTTTTTCTTGATTTTAGGACCTTGATCTTGAAACGACTGTAACTCTGTACTTGTGGATATTTAAGTTCTAAAATTGCTACCTGTAGTAGCCCTCTATGTCCTCTTTCCAATGCCACCAGTCTGATCCAAATTGGATTCTCCAAAAAAGAGTTATGCACAATCTCCCAAGATGACCTGATTATAGACCTTTCCAAAAGAGCGAACTTGTATGAAGTGCCACGTGTCAATTTTTCGACCTTTGGCTCTGAAAAAGATATACAAGAAACTACATTCCATCCTCTTTCTGTACCTTCTTACGAAATTTCAATCCAATGCTCAAAGAGAAATTTATGACTATTTTCCCCAGGTCACCTGTTTGGAATGTAATTCAGGAGTCTGCAAAAAGACCAACTTCCTCAGATCATATCTCCACAAATATAGTGCGAAAAGCTCTGAAATTTGGATCTGAGGTTCAGCGCGATTTATTATCAAATGGGTTTTTTTTGCAACTTCTAAAACGTCACAGAAAAAAAGTTATAGCGAAAATGCCACGATGACCTGTTTGGAGCAGCGAAACCCTAGAATCCAAAGCTTTGATACCAAATGTTATGAAACCAGCTCAAGAAAAGATAGAAAAGATATATCAATGCCTTAGAATTAAGCCTGTTCGAGGGGGCAACCTCCTTTACATTACATAAATGAACAATTCTTGGATGATACAAATGAAAAGACCTCCTTTCTATATATAGGAGTCTAAGGGGTCATAACATAATCAGAGCCGACATAACAATAATAATGTAAAGGCACAATAATAACAATAGTGGGCTTCTATGGGGCACAATAGTAACAATATGGGCACTACATTGGTACATCAATATAATAAGTGGGTTGTACTAATAACAATAATGGGTTACACTAGTAGTATAGGGCCTAACAGAGGCTTTCTTGGGGAGGAAGCTAGATGTGTCGCACTTTAGGATCCTTGGAGCCTCTGTCTATTGCCATGTCTCCAAAGAATCAAGGAAGAAGCTAAAGCTGACAATAGAGTTGGGGGTATTTGTGGGTTACATAAAAACTCCCCACAACTACCATGTGTATTTTCCATCCCTCATAATGACAGTTGTGCAACGAGATGTCAAATTTGATGAAGACAAAGCCATGCAGTGCTGTCTTGAGAGGGAGCTTAAGATCTCACCAGAGGAGGAGCTTTTAGCTCCAAAGGAGGAGCCTTAGGATGTTGTGGAGAAACCAAAAGTTGAGGAAGAGAGTGGAGATAACCACTCAAGTATAATCATCCAGATAAGGCGGGAATAGAACCAGAGAAGCTGAGAAACTTGTGCAGGATGCGAGGGAGAATGTGGGTGCTCCTTCATATCAACGCAAGTAGAGAAGGTCACCAGATCGGTACACTAGCTACATGGCTCTAATGACTGAGCTAGTAGATACTAATCCATCCTCTTTCAAGGAATACATAAAGAAACTAGTATGGGTTGATGCAATGGTGGAGGAGTATGAATCCGTTGTGAAGAACAATGTTTGGGAAGTGGTTCGACGACCAACAGACAAATCAGTTGTAGGTTTGAGATGGATCTTCAAAGTGAAGCAGGAAACAGACAGAAGCATAGAAAATTACAAGGCAAAATTTGTGGCCAACGGGTACTCTTAGGTGGAGGGGATTTACTATGAAGAGACATTTTCTCCTGTAGCAAGGTACTCATCCATCACATCAATCCTTGCTTTGGTTGCACAAATGGGGTGGAAGATCCACTAGATGGATGTGAAAAATACATTCCTCAATGGAGTTATTGAGGAGGAGGTGTATATCGAGAAACCAGAAGACTTTGAGACTTTTGATTGAGAGTCTCATGTGTGCAGACTCAAGCAAGCATTGTATGGTCTCAAGCAAGCACCCCATGCTTGGTACACCAATATCGATAACTATCTCATCGGTTTGGGCTTCACCAAAAGTGAAGCAGATGCAAACCTCTATCATATTTTGGTAGAAGGTAAATTGTTGATTGTTATTTTATATGTTGATGACTTGACCTTGACTAGTGATGAGCATTTGATCAGGTCTTGAAAGGAGGACCTTTCAAGAGAGTTAGAGATGAAGGACATGGGTCTCATGCACTATTTCCTTGGTTTGGAAGTATGGTAAGGTGATGGGGAGTTGTTTGTTTCTCAGGGAAAGTATGCCAACGAGATACTTCAAAGGTTTTGCAAACCCATGGAAACTTCTCTAGCAACCAACTAGAGGAAAGAGGATGCCACTTTAGGTGAGGAAGTGGATGCGACTGTTTACTGATAGTTGGTGGGTTCACTCATGTATCTTGTGAACACGTGACCAAACATGTGTTATGCAGTCAACCAACTTAGTCAAGTTATGGTTGGCCAACCAAACTATTTTGGAGGGCAACTAAGCATGTTCTACAGTACCTCAGAGGCACTACCTAGTTTGGAATTTGGTACATACAGACAGAGGGAGTGAATATGTGTGGTTTCACCGATGCAGATTGGGCAGGAGGTCCATCAGACCAAAAGATTACATCAGGTGAAATTTTCAGTGTTGGGTCTGCAACAATTTCTTGGTACAACAGGAAGCAGAGATCAGTGGAACTCAGCTCAACAAAAGTAGAATACATGGCTGCAAGTCAAGTAACATGTGAGCCGATCTGGATGAAAAAGATACTTGCTGGCTTGTTTGGTCAGATTATGGATCCTACTGTGATTTACTGTGATAATCATAGTTGTATCAAATTCTCTGAGAATCTTGTTTTTCACGATCGATCCAAGCATATTGATATCCAACATCACCATCTATGGGATTGTGTATAGAGGCAAATTATGTTGTTGTAGTACTTTCAAATAGAGGAACAAGATGCAGATATTTTGACAAAGGCCTTGTCAAGAGGGAAGTTAGAGTTCCACAGGTGCAGGATAGGGGTGGTTGATAATCCCTTTCTTGCTGAGAGGGAGTGTTGAAAATGCAACGAGAAAATCTAGTTTTGACTTTCCCTTGGTTAAACTATATTAAAATTTGAATTTCCACATCAACAAACAAATTGGATAATGTTAAATTGTGTGACATGGCTTGTATCACCCAGTTTACTTAATCAATTTGAGTTGGAGGAGTTAGAGTTCAGTTATGCATGATTGATTGCTAATTTGTAGCAATCTATTTCAATTAATTTGAGTTGTTGCTAGTTTAACTAGTTCTAACTATCAGAAGAACTAGTGGAGGTCAAGCTATGGAACTTCAACCACACTCAATGATCAACTAGTTAACTGATCAATCAACCTAAAAATAATTGTTTCATGTAGAGAATTCGAGTTATCTAGTTGATATGGAGATTTAAAGGCAGTGTACTATCAGTTGTAGCATATTCCAATGTGTACAGGTGGTGCATATAGTCAGAGGAATACATAAGACAATTGCACAATTCTAGAGTGTGAAATCCATAAACAATAGGGGGGAATTTACCAAGGGAACAACACAAGTAAATAGGAGCTTTGAGGGCTTGAAAATTGGCCAAGTGTTGGCCAGAGTCAATTAGTCAAACAGAGGGATAGACAATACACTTGCAGGGTGTGCTCAAGCTTGAGAAAGCATATGTATTTCTTCTCTATTCTCTGATTAATGCAGCAGTTTCTTTCCCCTAGATAAATATTTGTACATGTGTGATGTTTCCTCTTGCATGTATATGATTCTTGTTCTAGATGGTGAATTAACTTTTGCAGATCGGTAAAGTAGCTTCAAGTCTTGTGATTTAGAAAATTTAATGAGCAGTATTAAATCTACACCTTAATTTCTACATGTATGCCTAGCATGCACCAACCAAAGTGGAGGAGCTGCCACCCTTTGCTTCATTTCATCGTTGTCCCCATTCTAGGCAATGTGGGGAAACCATATTTTACCATGAAAAAAAAGAAAAATTTTATGGATTTTAAAAGAATGCCACAAGAGAGATGGACCAGTGCCTTCACAATCTATAACATAGGGAGTCTAGGATACAAACAATTATATGATTTATTTTGAGTGATTCGAAATCCAAACAAACTTGTAAAAATAAACTAACTTACCCTAGGGTTTGAGATTTAGGTTCTTAATTTTTCGGATGATTAAGGGAAACAAAAACCCATCTCTATTCCTCAAATACATGGAGGAAAGGTTTAGCTCAACAGAGGACAATGAATCAAATGCCAAATAAACTAAAGCATAAGAAAATTAATCCGATGGAGCATAATACCAAGATAAAGAAAATAAACTAACTTGCCTCACTATTCAACATCCAAGATCTAGCACACAAGAGAGAACAATCACTAATCAAGTGAAGTTATGATCCAAATGTGGCAATGAACCAAGAGACAAATTGACCTCCCTATATATATAAGGGCGACAAAGTCAATATAGTTCTAATTTGCTCTAAGAGCACCTAAAAACAAGTTATCCATGATACAAGGAGCATAGGTCATCAAATTGACCCCCAAATATAGCCAAAATAATGTAATAACACAAAAAAAAAACCTTAGTTAATCCAAACGCATGAGTAGAAAAGCCTCCAAGGGTGACATCATCTCCAAAAAGGCATGTTTCTCCATGAAAAGGTGCAAGGGATGACCCAAAGGGTTTTTCTCATCTCAAAAGTCATGTTTCCTTATCAAAATGGTGCCTCAACACCAATGAAAACCCTCACAAGCCCAATATAATCCTCTAGAAAACCCAGGTCATCATCAAATGCATCATAAGGGTGATGTCATCATGCTAGGGCATGGCATCACTATGGTAGAAAGTGCAAAATCCCCTCCAAAGGGGTTCCATGTCATCATCATTATCATCACTTATCATCAAGAGAAGAGTAATGCTCATAAAGAAGGTGCAATGCCAACCAAGGGGAATCTTCTCATCTCTTGGGCACACTTGATCTCCAAGCAATGTCCAAGTCTAAATCATCAACTTCCAAGGTTCAATGGTAAAGGTAAGGTCTCTTCAATTGTGCCAAGTCAACCCTGAGGTTAACACTCCTCAAAAAGTGTCCAATGTCCTTTGGAAAAGTGCTTTGTGCCATCCTTAGGGTGGTTGGTTGTAATCAGGACTTGAATTTCAAATTCCCTCTGCCTGTCAAATGAAAATTTTATGACATTTTTACATTTTACATGCCCTTCACTTTACGTTTTACACCAATAAACCACCTTTCATACTAATAAACTAGTAGCATTGGATCTTCCCGCATTGAACTCTTCTATGTAATAATCAAGAAATAATTCTATGTTTGTTCATAAAGCTTCAAAGTAGAATCATATAGTTTTCACATAGATGCTAGTGAGCAGTGTACAACATCCGCAGTGTGAGCATGGTCATCCAAGCCTCCAATGTGAGTATAATACTAATCATCTTACACTGTATGATGTTGAAAATATAGTGAAATTATGGTAATTTACTAAAAGTAACAGCTACTAGCATTTATTCATGCTTAACACAACATTCTTTAAACCAAATTACCAAAGTTGTGCTTATAATTGCAAACTTTCAGACTTCACATAGATATATCCATCTCTAACAAAAACAAATGGCTGAAATATCAACAAGTGATCCCCAATCTGGACAATTATATCAATAGGTGATCCCCAATCTGGACAATCTTCAAGTAGCAGAAAACTTGAAAGCAAATATGGACAGTGTGGACTTTTAGTTAACCATTCAACTATAAATTTTCACCATTAAAGCAAGAGGATTGAACAATTACAAATCGTTCTCGTAAATTTATCTTTGGGTTGACAATTGGATTATCCCAAATGATGCTAGAACATTAATTTAGGATTTTTTAACATAGATCAAGACTAGAGTTCAATTCATAAACGGTTCAATTCATAAATTCTTCTCATGCGTGTACAAACCAGATTGAAATGATTTTCCTCATAAAATCCAAAACAAGGAAGGGAAAATTATAATCACTAACCTTTTTCATTTTTCTAAAAAGGCTTTTCCTCATAAACTCCAAAACAAGGAAGGGAAAATTATAATCATTAACCTTTTTCATTTTTCTAAAAAGGCTCGGAAAATTCTAATCACAGAACTTTTTCATTCTTCTAAAAAGGCTTAGAAAATTCATTCAATCATTCTTCTGTAATATTTTATGTAATCACGCACATTTTTCATTCTTTTGTAATATTTTATGTAGTTTTACCATTAACAACACATCTGCAACAATGTACAGAGGACAAAATGTTCAAACATTTGTCAACCCGGAAACATTATTTTTAACATATTCTGGTCTATAAGTATATACATTTGTCAACCTGGAAACATTATTTTTAACATATTCTGGTCTATACGTATATTATATATGAAAATTTTCAATCTCCCCTCACTAACAGACTCGAATTCTAGTTTTATTACAATTTCCAGATCCAAAAAAAAAAATAGAATCAGTTTGACCAAAATTAAAAAGAAATGTTTGTTTTTCATTTTTTAACTTAAGTAAATAAAAATAAAAATACAACTGACACTAGTTAGTTTTCAAACTAGTTTTATTATAATTTCCAGATCCAAAAAAATAAGATGTCTCACTAAAAATAGAAAACAAATATTTGGTTTTCATTTTTTTAACTTAATTAAATAAAAATAAAAATACAACACAACAGTTAGTTTTCAATCAATCATGCGGATTTTAGCAGAAGTCATTTATTGTTGTGCACCTCACTACCATACTCAAACAAATCTAGAATTATAGAAGTCAACAAACAAAATAAAGAAATTTAACCACACCATGCATCATTGTACGTGGGTAAAAATAGTGGAATTGTAGTCTATCATATTTATAGTCCAAATTTATAGTGAGACTATTTAAACAATGAAAACCAAGCAAAAGTAGTATAAATAAAGCATTTAGTGGAATTTTTCCAAACTATAGTGTATTTCATTGAAATTCAAACTTGTTAGAGAAAATACAAAAAAGTTTTTAATAATAGATCGTAATTATACTTCATTTAAAGTCAATCTTTCTAGAGAAACTACAAAAAACTTTTCAATAGGGATATCTTAACATAACCTAGAAGAAATTTCAAAGCTCAAGAATCCTTCTTGACTTTGTATCAGTCCATACCTCATATACTGCATGCCAATCAACATTAGATGATTCAGGTCCATTCAAAGATATTCTCATTAAAGCATCCAGTGTATCCAACCCTAGCCTTGATTTTCTGATGTCCTTGATGATGTTTTGCTTAGAAAATCCCCTTTCACAATCTACTGTACTTGCAGGAATAGTGAGCACGGCTTGCCATAATTTCATCATATTAGGATAAGTTTTGTGCCATTGTTTTGTGTTACGAAAGATTTTCCATGCTTCTTTCATAGAAAAACCCTCACAAGCCAGATTTAATGAATCAACAAAAGGGTGCAACTCTCTTTTACAAGCTTTAACATCAAATAAAGCTACAAATCCAACATCACTTGATATGGTATGTTGCAAATGTTGAAAAAGCTTTAAAAGCCAACGTTCTAAATTTTTCTCACGATTACGATGCTCTTCTGGATAATAGCAAGGGCTGAACAATTTTGCTGCATTAAAAAGATGAAGGTCTGGAAATCTTTCATTTAAAGAGTCTATGAGAGTCTCTATATAACCTTTTGTGAGTTGCTGACAACTCTCTTGTGTACCTTCAATACAAGGTTTCATAGATTGTTTCCTTGCTTCATTGCATTCAATATCCATGGCTGAGATAGAGATGTATCGTAATTCATGTCTATCTACCAATGTCCCTTCATCTTTAATATCAATGTATCCATTTTGAGAATCGCTTAAAAAATTTGAAAGACAAATTGTGTCTTCTGCAAATGTCTCTTTTCTCAAAAACCATCTAGATAATGTGCTTATAGTTACTTCAAGAGCCAACCCAATAGTTGTAATGTCTACATATTCTTCTTGAAAAGTCATATTCAACTTGTTCAATTCCCCTAGAACATCAGCAAGCATATGTAAACAATATTGGATAGAATATATCCGTGCCTTATCATACCATGATGAAGTTTTTTTTTCATTTTTCCACAAAGTTAAAATTGCTGGCATAAGCTTCACAAGCCTTATAATAACTTCCCCTCTCGATAACCATCTCACTGAATGTATTTGTAGAACATCAATTTGCATGACTCTAAGCAAATCATTAAGTTCATTATTTCTTTTTGGGGAGTTTTGAACCCATGAATACACTTTGTTTGCAATTTTTTCAACATATAATAACTCAGGTATTTTCTTAGAAGCATCTGCTGCTGCTAAAGGCTCACGATGAGCCACACAATGAATTGTAATAAGGTTTGGATTGTTCTTTTTCAAAAATGAAACAAGACCATTTTCATGTCCAATCATTGTTGAAGCTCCATCTGTAGAAACAACTATCAAATCTTTATATTGAAGGCCTCTAACATTTATTAATTGATTGACACTATCATATATTGTTTTCCCTTTTCCATCCACTACATCATTGAGCTTCATAAACTGTGAGATAGGTGGCCCAAGACCCTTTGAGTCTAAATATGTTGCATAAACAACAAGGTGTTGCTCTAAGGTTCGATCAGTGCTTTCATCAACCATTAATGAGAAGAAAGGGCTTTCCATCATATTTTTTTATATGAATATGTTCAAGAGGTTTTGATATGCAATATATAAAATCATTTGCAAACTTACGATTTGTGTATGAAGAGTACTCTTGAGACTTTGGCATATATGGAGTTTTTTCATCCATTAGAAATTTGCAAAGTTTCTCATACTTTGAAAGAGATAAATCTTTTTGACAGATGAAATATGCTACTTTCATTGTAGAAATCATTCTTTCCTTATTGGCATCTTCAAGCTGTCTAATATGATCTGGAATTGGTTTCATCTTTCCCTCTAGAGAATTTATCCATCTTGCCTTCGCATCTTTATGCACCAATGATTTTTCATGAGTAACAAGAGCATCATGTTGTAATGTTGTGCAACCATTACCTAAACCCCATGGTCCATTCATCTTATACTTCTCACAATAACTACACTTCATAGCTATTTTATCATCAAACCTCACATAATTCAACCAAAGAAACTTATCTAACCATTCCATACGAAAGTGTCTTTTTGTTTGCACTTTCATTTTTGAATTATTAGCAACTTCTTCTTCAACTTCATTTGTTTCTTCATCTAGATCATGATCAGAAGAACTTCCAAAAATTTCATGTAATTGTTGTTCCACATCAGCATTATGGGTTTCTTCACATGTTTCTAAATTGTTTTGAGTCTTGGAAGTTTTTCCTTTTGTCCATCCATACATTTCCCCAATTGTAGCTTGTAGTTTTCTCTTTTGAGACATTTGTAGATTTGTAATCACCTATATAAAAAACACATATGAAAATTAAAGTTCATCAAATCATACAAAATGGCCGAGTTAATACTTTCTAATAATGAATATTTATTTATTACCTTAAAAATCATAAACATTGTTAAACCCATTACCCAAAAAAATATTTGTTAAAAAACAAGGTATTAACAATTGCATTTAAAACAAGGTAATTTGATCGAGTCAAATTTTAACTAAGAGACTGCGCGCCCGCTCTGCAACCGTTCTATGTTCGAGACCTTTGTCTCGGCCCTGTGGCCGCCTCGGAGGTTTTCCTGTGCAGATCTGACTCTGCACGGTGCCCCTTTCCTGCCTGACGCTCCCTCGCTGAGTTGAACCCCAATCTGTGCGGTGTTTCGGACATTACACCTCTGGGTTGGATTGAAGGACTATGACCTTTGAAGCCTGGGCAAGCTCGCCTCGACCGAGCTAAGCCGTCGGTGAAATGGATCCGTCATCGCCTCCCCTTTCTGATGCTGAGGCATTCATAAAATTGTTGGAATCTCTCCCAAAGAAGAAAGCGACTGAGGCCGCGAAGTTTGTCAAGCGCCTGGATGACATACCTGAGATTGAGCTCCCTCCTGAGGGGCCGATTCAGGTCGCCCTCTCATTGGCAGAGCGAGCTTTGGTTGGACAGTTCACTGGACTCTGGCCCTCCCCCAAAACCACGGAGAGCTGGGTAGCAAGGAACTGGGCACCGCTGATCAAAAGCAGAGTCACCTCCTACTTTCTAGGGAAGGGTTTCTTCCTTTTTGAATTCTCTGAAAAGGAGGATAAGGACCTGATATTCCGCAATGGACCCTATTTCATGGGCCCTCAAGGGCTGTATCTCAACAAGTGGACGCCTGATTTTGATCCAGCAGTTGACGTTCCCACAGCCGTCCCTGTGTGGGTTAGATTTCCCAACCTGCCAATGCACTGTTGGAACTGGGAGTCTCTTAAACACATTGGAAACACATTGGGCAAGTTCATTGATCGAGCTAACAGCAAAGACCAATATGACTGCGCTCGAATCTGCGTTGAAGTGGATCTTGAGGTGGGCTTGCCTGAGGCAATAAAGATAAAGGTTGGAAACTGGATGCATCTCCAAAAGCTGGACTATGAGCAGCTTCCGTTTAAGTGCAGAAAGTGCCATGTCTATGGCCACTTTGCTAGAGGCTGTCCAAAGAATAGTGAAGGGGAGAAAAGCAAGGAGGAAGGATGGACACAGGTCAAAAGGACCAAACCCGCTCATAAAGTCCCTAGAACCGGAAATAAAAATGGCAAAGCCCCCCAGGCAGGCCCTGGGGCTCAATCTCCCCCCATGGAAGAACAAGGAAACAAATACACGTTGTTAAGTTCAGCATCAGAAGACCCTCAAGAAATAGAGATTCAGAATGAAGTATCGCCTCACATGGAGCCCCCCTCGGGATCAAAGCAAGTTGAAGCTAATACAGACAGACCGAAAGAGATACCCACAGAAGAGGTTGAGGAAGTGCAAGGATCGGAGGACTCAGAAGAAGAAGGTGAAATAGGGGATTCGCAAACTTCGGCTAGAAGATCATTGAGAGGCCGAAAATCTGCCCGTGAAAAAAGAGAACAGGAGACTTATAAAGACAAACTTCAAGGAAGCCAACCAACCCTCGAGAAACTCTTGGCAAAAACTCCGAAGATGACCAGAAACCAGTCTCAGAGCTCTAAAGGAGCTCTCCATTCAAAAATCAAGTGATGAAGATCGTCTCCTGGAACTGTAGGGGTATGGGGAGCAGAATAAAAGAAGAAGCCGTCAAAAGCCTGATAAGAACTGAATCTCCTGATATACTCCTCATCCAGGAGACTAAAATGGAGGATAAGGCCTTCCTCCATATCGTCAGAAATCTGTGGAAGAGAAGTGAAGGGCAAGTTGTTTCAGCCCGTGGTGCGTCAGGAGGCCTGGGCACCCTTTGGAATGCAAATAAATTTTCAAAGATCAAAGAGGTCGCCAACACCCATTGGCTGCTCTCTAAGCTGCAACATGTTGATTCAAATGAGACCCTCTGCCTCTTCAATGTGTATGTTCCAACCAGCGCAGGTGAGAAAAAGAGCTGTTGGGAATCCATCAGAAGTATGGCAGATTCGGAAGATTTAAGGAATGTCATCATCGCAGGGGACCTTAATCTTACCCTCTCTCTGGCTGAAAAGCGTGGAGGAAGCGTTGTAAGGGATCCGGCGCGAGAATGGGTTGAGGACCTGCTTCAGGACTGGGACCTGATTGACATAAAACCTTCGTCGGGCAAATACACCTGGTCCAATAAAAGACTCGGTCCGGGACACATCGCTGCAAGGTTAGATCGTTTTTTTGTTCAAAGTACTTTTCTTCTTCTTGGATTAGAATCTAGAATGCATATTCTTCCATGCAGTGTATCTGATCACAGACCCATTAAGCTCGATCTCCTGGCTCATATGGATCAAGGCCCTATTCCCTTTAGATTCAGTCCCCTTTGGGTTAAAGAACAGTCCTTCATGCAATTAGTAAAAGACACTTGGAAGCAACCAGTCAACGGCTCTGCCTTCTTTGTATGGGAGGAAAAGCTCAGGAGAGTGAAAGCTGCATTGAAATCTTGGGTTAAATCCCTTCCTAACCCAGCAGTGGAAAGGAAAAAGATCCAAGAATGTCTTGAGACTCATCATCTGAATTCGGAAAATGAAGAAATCACAAAAGAAACTCTAGATAAGGAAGCCGAGCTTCAAGGAAAATTTCTCAAGGCAAGTCTGGCCGAGGAAGAGTACTGGAGGATTAAATCCCGCAGGCTTTGGCTCAAGGCTGGAGATAGAAATTCCTCCTTCTTCCATAAGCAAGCCCAAGCCCGAAAAAGTTTCAACTCCATCTCAGAAATCAAGGAAGAGAATATAAACCACAAAGACATACAAAGTATAAAAAAGGCTGCCTTCCTCCACTTCAAAAAGTTGTATAATGAAGAAGAGGGACAGGGGCTCGCATCAACTTTAGTGGACGAGGTACCTTCTCTGATTACTACCAGAAAGAAGCAGTTTTTGGAAGCAGAAGTCACCAACAATGAAATAAAAACCGCTCTCTTTGCAATGGAGCCAGATAAGGCCCCGGGCCCAGATGGCTTTACTGCCAGATTCTTGCAGAACTGTTGGCAGATAGTGGAAAAAGATTTATGCAGAATGGTCTGGAAATCTCAAGCATGTCAGAAAATTGGGGGAAGCACCAACTCAGCTTTCCTGGCCCTTATTCCTAAGGAAAAAGGCGCCAACTCCTTCACCAGATTTCGCCCTATTTCCCTCTGCAATATAGGCTATAAGCTGATAACAAAAGTGATCGCAAACAGACTAAAAATCATCCTTCCTGACATCATCCCCGAGAACCAGGGAGGCTTCATCCAGGGAAGACAGATTGTTGACAATTTTATTCTGGTCCAAGAGGCGATTCATTCAAGCTTGAACCGGAAAGAGAAAGGAATGGTTATCAAACTAGATCTTGAAAGCGCCTTTGACAGGGTGAGACATAGATTCCTGTTCGATGTCCTCCACAAATTTGGCTTTGGACTCAAATTCATCAATTGGATTAAGGCATGTATTAGTGAGCCCTGGATTGCCCCTTTGGTAAATGGGAGGGCTACTGACTTTTTCAAAGCCTCTAGAGGGCTGAGACAAGGGTGTCCCCTCTCCCCCTTGCTCTTTGTCCTCCAAGCTTCTGTTCTTAGTTTCCTTCTAAACAAAAAACAGACTGATCAAGAAATAATGGGATTGAACATCGCAAGAGGTGTCAAAAATATAAATCATGCGCTATTTGCGGATGACTCCCTTCTGCTGGGTGCTGCCTCCTTGACCACGGCTAAACATTTCAAAGAAGTGTTGGATGCTTATTGTGAAGACTCAGGAAGCAGACTCAACAAAGGCAAATGTCACATCTACTGTTGGAATTCTTCTGCCAGATCCCTTCAAGCTATCTCCAACTGTTTTGGCTTCGCAGCCTCCTCTTCTTGGTCCTCTTTCAAGTATTTGGGGCTCCCTGTTTTCCAAAAAAGGGCCCTCAGCAAAGATTGGTTGCCGTTGTTGGAAAAATTTAAGCTCAAAATTCACTCTTGGGGCTTCAATTGGCTCAATCTGGCTGGCAAGACAGTGCTAGTCAAAGCTATCTTGAACAGTCTCCCCATATACCAATCTGCAGTCATGATGGCCCCTGTTGGTATCATGAGAAAAATGGAGGATTACATTAGGAATTTCTTCTGGAAAGGCGGCAAAGCTAATGAAAAAAAAATCCTCTATTAAATTGGGACACAATTTCCTTGCCCAGAATGGAAGGAGGCCTCAATTTCAAAAACATTAGTAAGCAAAACATTGCATTGGGCGCAAAGTTACTGTGGAGGATAATTGCCCCAAATCCGGGTTGGGCTCAGTTAGCGATGTGGAGAAAATACTTCTGTGGGCAGAGAATTCGCTGCCTGGACAAACCCAAACCAACAACCGGAATGATGGTTCACAAATTGTGCATCAAAGCTTCCCCCTTGATTAATCTTCAAGCGCACTGGATTCCTGGAAATGGTAAGCACATCAATATCTGGGACGACCGTATCATGGGTAGTGATCCCCTCTCTGAAGATCGCTCTCTGGTTATGTTGAGAGATTGGATGGACAGAGCGGGTCTCAAAACTCTGTGGGATATATCTCACTGGGAGAATGGCAAATGGCAGAGCTGGATCAATCTTGAGGTTCCCCATAATCTTTCCAGCGATTTCGTCACCTTCCGTTCCCTCTTAGCAGGCAAAGCTCCAATGAACACCAGGAAGCCCGATACCCGGGGATGGGGTCCGACCCCTGGATGCTACACAGTTGCGCAAGGATACAGTCAGCTCTCCCTGCAACCTCATGTCCCCCCCGATCCGAAGCCTTGGCAAGGTATATGGTCTCGGACAACGATTCCAAAAATAGACGTTTTCTGTTGGCTTTTATGCCACCAAAGAATTTTGACAGATGACAGGCTTCGAAGAAGAGGATACATAGGGCCATCCCGTTGCTCGTTATGTGGGGTCGATGAGGAAAACGCCTCCCATCTAATGCTCCGCTGTAAGTTTTCTTCTGAACTTTGGACTGAAGCCTTAAGACCGTGGAGCGTAGACTTCACCCTGCCAAACTGCTGCGCCGATTTGTTTGCAAATTGGAAGTTAAGGTACCCAGGTGGCTCTCCTCAGAACGTCCACATCAAAGAAGCCTGGCTCGCCCTCCCTAAATTAATCTGCTGGCATATATGGCTGGAAAGAAATCAGAGAATATTCAGAGACAAGAAGAGTGATCTCAAGATTATATGGGAAAAAATCAAAAGTCATCTAAGAGACTGTTTGGGTGATCAGCTTGACAGGGCAGAACTAAGCGGTCAAGAAGTTGTATGGGGCGCTTACCTTGATCTCCAATTCACTGATATTGCCAGACTTCCTCCTCCTCTAAAAAAATGGCAAATCCGCCTTGAGGCTGTAGAATTTTCTGAGTTTTGCAGCAAGAAGGAAAGAAACACTCTCTTTTTTGACGGGGCAGCAAAAGGTAATCCTGGTATATCCGGTGCAGGTGGAGTAATCAAAAGTGCAGAGAGCAGAACTGAACTAAGATTTTCCTGGGGAGTGGGCTTCAATACAAGCATTCAAGCTGAAGCTCTGGCTCTCTTTCAGGGTCTCAAACAGCTCACTTCTCTGGGTATCAAAGAGGCAACTGTATTTGGGGACTCCCAATCCATCATAAAGATCATAGTGGACAACTCTCTTCCTACTGATTTAAGGCTATCAAGATTGATGAGCAGAATTAGAACCCTGATAAATTCCTTTCAGAACCTGGAATTCCTTCATGTAAAGAGAGACAACAATAAAGAAGCTGATGTTGAAGCCAACAAAGCGGCTCTCCTCCCACACGGAGTCCTGCTAAGAAACGAAGACGAAGGCTGGGATCCTATCCCTTGACTGTTAGTTTAAAATGTTTTACTGTCTTTTATTGGAGCAGTTTGTTTGTATCTGTAAATCAGGAAAGATAGAGAAGATCAATCGAATGATAGTCTACAGAATTCGCAGGCTCACTAGGGGGGAAACCATCTGGTTCCTATCCGAGGAGAAATCTGAGTTCTGCCTATTTTATTGTAACCTGAAATGAGGCATTTCTGCCGAGAATCAATATATCAAACTAACCGTTTCTGTCAAAAAAAAAAAAAAACAATTGCATTTAAAACAAAAGAAATTGTTAAATAAAATTTAATTATTATATATAACTCAATTCAACAACCTCAACGGCCTTCACATGCAAATCCATAATCACGTAAAGTTATACCATCACATCTAATTATAAAATAAATTTATATTCATTCCAAACTATTTAAAACTGGACATGAAAGTTTGAAATGACACTCTCGCAGTTCTAAATTTTATTAATACAATTTTATGAGTTAATAAATAAAATTAATATTCATGGGGATACCTTTATAAGTATTATAAATTTGGGAGCAGCGAAGGGTTTCTGGAGCGAGGCGCCGCAGAGGCCAGGGCATCCTCCATCGACGCCGCAGCCACAGTCCGCGACCCGCTGACAAAGAATAGCTGGGCAGAGGTGCGGGTTATCGGTTCTGGTCTTTAGTTCTTATTCTGTGTGGGGGCGAGGTGGCTGCCCTTGCCGCCTCTACCCCCGTTTCTCGCCTCTGCTCTGTTTTGGTACTTTTCCTATGCAGCAGCAGTTGGGTTTATTTTGGTACTCGCGGGCTATTCTGTTGGAGCGTTGAGGGAATAAGGATGTGGAGTTTTTGTCTCTGCATTGTTTCGTGCCGCATCAATGGCTGGCTTCGCTGGTTTTTATTTCTGGCTGTTGTGGATGTTTGGGACAGTTGTTCTTACTCTGGTTTGGTCTGCTTCTGGAGGAGAGTTTTTGAGGGGGTGGGGAAGGAGTGGCTACCCTGGCGGCTCTCTTCCTCATTTCGTGCCTCTCCTTCTTGTCTGGGTAGCCTGATCTAGAGCTACTGTTTCTCTTTTTCCCTCCACAGAAGCATTTATCTGTTAGCGGGGCTATGGTGCTGGATCTTCTTCTAGGTGTTGCACCTCTGCTCTTTTTTTGTTTTTTTTTGTAATAGGTTTGGGTATCCTCTACAGGTCTGTTTTACAGGGGCACAATATTAGCCTTTTGGGATTTTTTGGGCTCTGTTGTTGCAGATTTGCTGGGGTTCTCATTACCTATTGTTTGCTGCCCTGTCTAAGGGCATTCTGGATACTTTCTTTGGGAGTATTGTTTTGTTGGTGGCTCTGTCCACATTACTGCATATGCTTCAAGCATCTACAATATGTAATCTTCTGAATCTTCTGATTAATGAAAATTACGAATTTTCTCCACGGGAAAAAAAATTAATATTCATAGCGAATGTTTTCAAAATCTTAAAGTCACAGAAACGATAAGCTTTAGGATAGAAATTTTTCAGCTCCCTTATAAGATCACGGTTCTAAATTTTACTAATATAATTTTATGAGTTAATAAATAAATTAATATTCTTGCATAATGTTTTTAGAATCTTAAAATCATAGAAATGATAAGCTTTCGGATAGGAATTTCAGATTACGTTATAAGATGATGAATGATAATGAATGGTTTCAATTTTGAAGTCACGTCCCTGTAAATATAGAAAGGATAAGCTTTCAGATAGAAATTTCAGATCACATTATAAGATGATGAATGATAATGAATGGTTTCAAATTTCAATTTTGAAGTCACGCCCCTGTAAATTCAAAATCTTCAACTTCCCATTCCAGAAAACTACCAAATAACATTAAACCTCTTATCCACTGCAATTTTGAAAATTCAAAATACCAAATAACATAAAACCATAAAACACATAATAGATTAGAATACAAAAAATAAAATACACACTTTTTTTTTTCTTGAATTTGAGGGTTTATCGCGCTACCAACCTGAGTTTGAGCTGCTCCCCAAGCTGGTTGGAAGAAATCACGCCTTAATTTACTTCAAAATTTCTTTAGGGGCTCCCTAAGCTGGTTGGAAGAAATCACGCCTTAATTTACTTCAAAATTTTGTGAAGGGTTGTATACCATATCAAAATGTACATATAACTTGTAAGTATTTTTCAGGTTTTACAATAACTAACTACATAAGTAAATAAAGCAACCACGCCTTAATTTACTTCAAAATTTCCTCAGGGACTGTATACCATATCAAATTTGACATAACTTGTAAGTATTTTTCAGGTTTTACAATAAATAAAGAGTACATACCTCATACGCTGATACCACCAGTCTAGCAGTTTTGAACGAGAAAGCATGCCATATTCAGAGGCTAACAAATTCAACACTACAGTAGAGTAAAAACAAATTCAAAAGCAACCACCCCTTAATTTACTTCGGGTAAAAACGAATTCAAAAGCAACCATGCCTTGTAAGTATACCATATCAAATTTTACATAACTTGTAAGTATTTTTCAGGTTTTACAATAAACTAATGACATAAGTAAATAAAGAGTACATACCTCATAGGCTAATACCACCAGTCTAGTAGTTTTGAACGAGAAAGCATGTTATGAAACCAGCTCAAGAAAAGATAGAAAAGATAGATCAACGCCTTAGAATTCAACCTCTTCGAGGGGGCAACCTCCTTTACATTACATAAATGAACAATTCTTGGATGATACAAATGACAAAACCTCCTTTCTATATATAGGAGTCTAAGGAGTCACAATATAATCCAGCCGACCTAACAATAATAATATAAAGCCACAAAAATAACAATAGAGGGATTCTATGGGGCACAGAAATAACAATATGGGGGTAATAGGGGCACAACAATATAAATAAGGGGTATAACTACAATAGTAATGGGGTAATCACTAGTATTATAGGGACCCAACATGCACCTCTCCTTCAAAAAAGTGTTGTCCTCAACGCTTGAGTAGTTCTGGATACTTCTGCATAAAATTCTCATCCTCCCATGTGGAATCTTCAGCGGATAAGTTCTTCCACTTGATAAGATACTCTGAAATTGATCGATTTCGTAGCTGTCGAGTTCTTGTTTCTGTGACTGCTTCCGGTTCCAATATAATTTTTCCTTCCTCGTCAAGTTCTGGCAATATTGTTTGAATTGGGAGCTTGTCACCTATAACCTTCTTTAAACATGAAACATGGAAAACTGGGTGCAATCGAGAAGCTGCAGGAAGCTCCAATTTGTATGCCATAGTACCAATCTTTTGCAACACCTTGTACGGACCATAATACTTTGGTGATAATTTATTATCCTTCTTAGCTTGCTTTAGGGACATTTGCTTATATGGTTGTAGCCGTAGGAATACCCAATCACCTACATCAAAACTTCTTTCACTGCGATGTTGATCTGCCTGTTGTTTCATTCTATTTTGTGCCAACACGAGGTTATCCTTTAAGAGTTGGAGGACTTGTTGTTGATGTTCGATGTGATGTTCCACTGCCTGAACCTTAGAATTTTCTCTTAAATATGATGTGATGGATGGTGGTTGATACCCATAAAGTGCCATAAATGGGGTCATTTTTGTTGCTGTATGGAAGGAAGTGTTATACCACCATTCAGCCAGAGGCAACCATTTGACCCATTGTGTCTGTTTATCAGATACAAAGCAACGAAGATATCCTTCCAAACATTTGTTTACTATCTCAGTTTGCCCATCAGATTGAGGATGATAAGATGAGCTATGAGCTAACTGAGTACCAAGACAAGAAAATAATTCTGTCCAAAAATTTCCAGTGAAAATGGGATCTCTGTCACTTACAATAATCTTTGGGTTTCCATGTAGCTTTTGAACTGTTTCCATAAATGCAGTAGAAACTGTACTGGCTTTAAATGGATGTGATAATGCACAAAAGTGTGCATACTTGGTAAGTCTGTCAACTACCACCATGATGACACTCTTTCCCTCAGACTTGGGTAAACCTGTGATAAAATCCATTGAAACCTCCTCCCAACGTTGGCTTGGAATGGATAAAGGTTGTAATAGACCCGGTGTCTTAATTGTTTCAACTTTATTTTGTTGGCAAACCAAACATTCCGCCACAAACTTTTGAATATCTGATTTAAGGCCATCCCAAAAAAATTCCTTCTTAACCCTGTGGTAAGTTTTTAAAAATCCTGAGTGCCCTCCTAAGGGAGAAGTGTGCAATTCCATAAGAATCTTTTGTTTTAGCTGGGAATTCTTACAGAGGTATAAGCGATCTTTGTACCATAACGAATCATTTTGCCAGCTAAATGTATCAGAAGTACTGGAATCTTGTTGTAGCTTTCGAATAAGTGCCCACACTTCTTCGTCATTCTTCCATTCCTCCCTTGCTTCGTTTATCCAATCTGGTTGGATAATAGAAATGGCACACAACAATGCTTCCACATCCTCATCCTTTCTTGAGAGTGCATCTGCCACCACATTTTGCTTCCCTTTTTTGTAGATGATTTCAAAGTCATAACCCAACATCTTTGTGACCCACTTTTGTTGCTCTTCAGAGGATAATCTTTGTTCTAAAAAGTATTTAAGGCTATCATGATCCGTTTTTACCTTGAAGTGTCTTCCCATTAGGTAGGGTCGCCATTTCTTAAGTGCATGGAGTATTGCCAACATTTCCTTCTCATAAATAGCTTTGCTTAAAAACTTTCCCTTGATTGGACGACTTTCAAAAGCAATGGGTCTTTCATCTTGCATTAGAACAGCACCAATTCCATTTCCTGAAGCATCACATTCCACAATAAAGGTTTTTGTGAAGTCCGGTGTAGCTAAGACCGGTGCTTGGCACATTGCCTCTTTAAGATGTTCAAAGGCCTTTGTTGCTTCCGGAGTCCATGAAAATGAATCTTTCTTCAATAATGTTGTTAGAGGTGCTGCTATTCTCCCATAATTCTTAACAAACTTGCGATAATACCCTGTCAACCCAAGAAATCCTCGCAGATGCTTTATGGATGTGGGGATTTTCCATTCCTTAATGGCTTTAATTTTGCTAGGGTCTACCTTAACTCCTTCATGAGATACAATATGACCCAAATATTCCACCTCCTGGACTCCAAAGAAACATTTGGATCTTTTTGCATATAATTGTTTCTCCTCCAATAGTTGTAGCACCCTGTCAACATGTTCAACATGATCCTTCCAAGACTTGCTGTAGATTAGTATATCATCAAAAAATACTAACACAAATTTTCTAAGGAATGGTTTGAAAATTGAATTCATCAAACCTTGAAATGTTGAAGGTGCATTGGTAAGGCCAAAAGGCATGACCAAAAATTCATAATGACCCTCATGAGTTCTAAATGCCGTTTTCGGAATGTCTTCAATCTTCATTCTGATTTGATGATATCCCGAACGAAGATCCAACTTGGTGAAGTAAATTGATCCATGCAATTCATCCAGTAATTCATCAATGACAGGAATGGGGAACTTATCTTTAATAGTGAGCTTGTTGAGCTCCCTATAATCCGGACACATGCGCCATGATCCATCCTTCTTGTGCACCAATACTACTGGAGCTGAGAAAGAACTTTGACTCGGTTGAATTATACCAGCCTCTAGCATTTCTGCAACCATACGTTCAATTTCACTTTTTTGGACATAGGGATATCTGTACGGCCTGATGTTTGGAGGAACACTTCCTGGAATCAGATGAATAGCATGATCATGATCACGCATAGGTGGGAGACCTTTGGGAGTCTCAAATACCTTGGAATGATTGTCCAGGACTTTTTGGAGATCTGGAGAAATAGATGATTCCAATGTGGAAACATCTAGCGAACATAATTGTGCAATTACACCTCTTTGCTCCTTTTTTAGAAGCTTTGTCATGCCATTAGAGCTGATTATCTTTCCTGGTTTCCCTGCAATACCCCTTAATTCAACTTCCTTTCCTTCCGTAGAAAATTTGATGAAAAGTTCTTGAAAATTAAAAGCTATTGTACCCAAGGATTGTAGCCATTGGACTCCTAGTACAACATCAGCACCTCCCATTGGAATGGAAAGCATTGGGCTAGTCAATACATATTCTCCCATGGATAGCTTGATATTATGGCACTTTCCAGAGCAATTTATTGTTCCTCCATTTGCAATCATCACTTGACACTCTGGTGCTGGATATAGGAAGCAATTCAATTCTTTTGCTACCCTACAATGAATAAAATTGTGGGTGCTTCCTGAATCAATCAACACTATTACCTTTTTCTTCTTGATTTGTCCTTCTATCTTGATGGTTTGAGGAGTGGTAATTCCCGCCAATGCATTACAAGATATGGTCGGATTTATTTGTTCTTCATCTAGGCTTTGTTCCTGGAGTATATCTTCTTCTTTTGACCTTTCTTGCTCCTTTTCTTCTTCCTCTTCACAATCTATGTAGAATAATTTCTTCTCAGCACACTTATGACCTTTAGTGTATTTGCTATCACAACTGTAACAAAGCCCTTTTGCTCTTTTTTCTTCCAATTGTTGTGGTGTCAACCTTATAGGTTGTGGAAGACTAGGGGCAACAACACTTCCGTCTTTATAGTTGTGAGTGGTATGCTTCCTGGTTGCCATAATTTTGCTTTCCATTTTTCTTGCTAACCTGAATGCCTTCTCTAATGAATCAGGTTCCCAAAGGCGAACATCATGTTGGATATTATCCTTTAAAGACCCTATGAACACATCAATCCTATGCTCCTCTGGAATATCTTTTACCCTTATGTTCAATTTTTGGAACTCCTCAATGTGCTCCATTATTGAACCCTTTTGTTTGAGACTTATCAATTGGCTAAAAAAAGTGTTGCTTTTTGTATCTTCATAATGTGCTATCAATTCTTCCGTAAAAATTGCCCAAGTGATAAATTGTTTACGAGAGCAAAGCCATTGATACCATACAAACTGATTTGGTTCCAAATATACAGTTGCCATACGTACCTTTTGTGTGTTTTGCACATTATTGAGATCGAAGAATTGCTCCATCTGTAATATCCATGTGGCGGGATCCTTGCCATCAAACTTCCTCATATCGATTTTTGGAATATGGTGATTCTTCGATCCAACATTAGCATCTATGGAATCATGATTAACATTTCTTTTGTTCTCATCATGAGTTTCCTTTACTACCTTTTCACCATTAGTGACCCTTTCTTGTAGCAACTTCTTCAATTCTTCCATGTCTGTCTTCAAATCTATCTTCAAATCTGCCATGTCTCTCTTTAAATCTGTCTTCGAATCATCCATCTTAGCTTCCATGCCCTTTATCTTAGATTCCACGCCATTTATCTTAGATTCCATGCCACTTATCTTAGCTTCTGTTAGCTTTTGTGAGCGTGACATTTGTTGCACTTGTTCTTGTAATTTTGATATATCATGTAGCATTTCTTCCTCTTCTTCATGAGTCATGCTAGAGCTTTCAGGTTCCTTACTAGGTGTTTGCATTTTCTTTCCTCGGGGCATCAGTTACCGATAATAATGCTTTACTATGCCCTTTGAATTCCGTTAAACCAAGCTTACACAAAAATTTAAAAAAAAAACTACACACCTTTTTTCACTTTATAGAAGCCTGATATTGAATCTGATGTATCTCTGTAATTTCGGATCATCTAGTTCTGAAATTGCTACCTGTAGTAGCCTTCTGTGTCCTCTTTCCAATGCCACAAGTCTGAGCCAAATTGGATTCTCCAAGGAAGAGTTATGTGAAATCTCCCACAGTGACTTGCTTTTAGACTGGTTCAGTAGAGCGAACTTGTACGACGTGCCACGAGTCACTGTTTCAACCTTTGAATCTGAAACACACACACAAGAAACTACAATCCGTCCTCTTTCTGTACCTTCTTACGAAATTTCAATCTGATCCTCAGAGAGAAAGTTATGACGATTTTCCCCAGGTCACCTGTTTTGAATGTAATTCAGGAGTCTGCAAAAAGACCAACTTCCTCAGATCATATCTCCGCAAATATAACGCGAAAAGCTCTGAAATTTGGACCCAAGGTTCAACGCGATTTCTTCTCAAATGGGTTTTTTTTGCAACTTCTGAAACGTCACAAAAAAAAAAGTTATAGCGAAAATTCCACGATGACCTGTTTGGAGCAGCGAAACCCTAGAATCCAAAGCTCTGATACCAAATGTTATGAAACCAGCTCAAGAAAAGATAGAAAAGATAGATCAACGCCTTAGAATTCAGCCTCTTCGAGGGGGCAACCTCCTTTACATTACATAAATGAACAATTCTTGGATGATACAAATGACAAAACCTCCTTTCTATATATAGGAGTCTAAGGAGTCACAATATAATCCAGCCGACCTAACAATAATAATATAAAGCCACAAAAATAACAATAGAGGGATTCTATGGGGCACAAAAATAACAATATGGGGGTAATAGGGGCACAACAATATAAATAAGGGGTATAACTACAATAGTAATGGGGTAATCACTAGTATTATAGGGACCCAACAAAGCATGCCATATTCAAAGGCTAACAAATTCAACACTAAAGTAGGATAAAAACAAAATCAAAAGCAACCACGCCTTAATTTACTTCAAAATTTCCTCAGGGTTGTATACCATATCAAATTTTACATAACTTGTAAGTATTTTTTAGGTTTTACAATAAACTAATGGCATAAGTAAATAAAGAGTACATACCTCATAGGCTGATACCACCAGTCTAGTAGTTTTTAAGCATGCCATATTCACAGGCTAACAAATTCAACACTCAACACTGCAATAGGGTAAAAACAAATTCAACAGTGAAGTAGGGTAAATTAAAAGATTGCAGGGATGTTATTGCTTTTCAAGTTTTCCCACTTAGCAAGAAGAGCAATCACAGAGGAAAATGTAAGGCCATAAAACACATAGTAAATTCTAAAGGCGAAAGTGGTAATTGGACCCTAGTAAATTCTAAACTGGACTCTGGTATTCTAAACTGGACCCTGGTAAATTCTAAAGGCGAAAGTGGTAACTGGACCCTAGTAAATTCTAAATTGGACCCTAGTATTCTAAACTGGACCCCGGTAAATTCTAAAGGCAAAAGTGTTAACTAGACCCTGGTAAATTCTAAAGGTGAAAGTGTTAACTGGACCCTGGTAAATTCTAAAAGCGAAAGTGGTAAGTGGACTAAGTGGACCTTGGTAAATTCTAAAGGCGAAAGTGGTAATTAGACCCTGGTAAATTCTAAAGTTGTTTCACAAGAGAGTGAAATCCAATGCTAGTAAATAGGTCATTAAATTATGTCATCAACAACCAGATCTTGAAAGAATATAGCACGCTAGCCAGCTATGTCGCGTGCCATAGCCCTGTAGTCCCCATTGCCCAATGCCCATAATGTTCCATTAATTCTCAACAACCAGATCTTGACTCCGTAGGTACAGAGCAATCCGATTGGATCACCCATGATTAGATTTTTGTAAACTCAACCTTAGTTATAATAAATAATTTTGGGGATTAGTAAATTCCAGTACAATAGATTTTTACGGTTTGGATTTTTAATTAAACGTCAGAATGACGGGACCCCAATATATTTTAGACATTAGATTTGACGTGCAAAAATTTTCACCAACCATAAAATATGTGCTGAAACTTAAAATACGTCTTGTAGGACATCAATTTCCAGGCCTGGTTGTAATCCCTTAAGTGTTGGATACCATCCCTTAAGGGATCTTGGCCACACTTGGAAGAACCGTCTAACACATATTCAAAAGTTAAATCAACGTCATGGGTAGAAGAATCATAAGAGCATTAATATGAGCCATATTCAATGTCTAAGCCATCAAAGTACTTCACACAACTATCATCTCCAAGTGTCTAACAAGCTTTTGATTGTATACATGTTACTATACTTAGACACGGGAGGGTTATCAGGCGACCCTATTAGGTACTTTCAACCCTAAGGGGATGATTAGTTCTCAGACCAACCCTTTCAAATGATAGGTGCAAGTATTAGGTGTTATGATTTGGGGTTTACTTCACCAAAGGCATCATAATCTTATACTAAATTATGCAAAACCATTATCCATGAGCACCTTTGTCAATAGAGTGATTAGTTGATTGAATTATCTTCCCTTGCCTTTGTTTTTCTAAGTCCCCATATTTTCTTTTTTTCTTTCTTGATATGGGTTGTTTAACAAGATTCATTGATTTATGTTGAAAATAACAACAAGAAATGCTAAAATTAGCATTGCTATAGATAGCATTTCAGGATATTCCAATTTTAATTTGTCCTTGGATTAAAATTGAGAGTTAAATTTCGAATTTAGTCTCACCAACTGTTTGAAAAATAATTAATTAATTCATCTTGAGTTAATTAGTTGGAGAAATTCAAACATGAAGTCTTTGTGAAGACATGCAACAGTTATCCCTTTGATTGAGGAAGTTATCCCTTAATTAAGGAGATAAGAATGAGTTGTAATTAGTTAGCTCAGTTAACTGAGTTAAGTCCAGTTAAATTAGTTCCAAACAGTTTGAGTAACTAATTGTGAGTTCAGTCAGTTAATGCATGCATTCATGCAACTAGTGTTCTTCAGATAGCTGAATATTCTCTCATAAATAAATCATGCATGTTAGTTCAGACAAAGACCCAGTTGAGATTAAAGACATGGACATTGTACTATCAGTTGGCGGAATTTTCGTATAAAGGAAACTCATCCATGTAGAAGGAACAAGGTTCCTTGAGGATTGCACAGTTCTGGAAGGATGAGAGATCAGTGTTACACTTGGTAACAGTAGGATCACCCAAGAGAAACATTGCAATGAAATAGGAGACTTGGAGGACAAAGGAGAAGGCATATGTGTTGTCTATTTTGTCTATGAGCAGTAGTGAGGGATTGTACTGAGAGTTGGATAGCTTGAGAGCTAAAGCTTTGTGTAATCCTGAGATATTTCCACTTGTATGATAATACAGATAGCAGGGTTTTTAGTTGAGCCTTTCCACAGTGTATTCTTATGTGTTTCATGTGTGATTGAATCTTCTTCTCTGTTATATGTGTTCTGTTTGATCTTTCTCAAATCGATTAAGCTTCCGCAAGTTTGATAGTAGAAGTAGATTAAGTATTTTGCTTTAGTACATTGCATAATCAGTTTAATCTACAGTGAGAATTTCTACATGGTATCGGAGCAAAGGTTATCAAAGCGGAGAACAATATACAAAGAAGGGAGAACTTCGAAGTTTGATGTTCTTGATTGTAGGTACAAAATCGATTTCTTATCACATCTCAAAGTTCTCCAATGGCATTCAATGGCTTGAGACTCGAGTATGCCCTCGATGGCAGCTTGAATTACATAGCATGGAAGGATCGCATAGAAGCGGTATTAGAAGACAATGGTTTGAAGTACTTCATTGATCAAGAAGTCCCCAAGCCAGCTGCAGCTAATGCCTAAGAATTGGCAGGATGGAAGAAATGTGTGGCAAGAGCGAGGATGATTCTTCTGAAGGGAGTTCAAGACGATATTGTCTCGAGTCTCCATTGGAAGGAGAATCCGTTTTCAATGTGGAAGACATTGAAGGACCTATATTAGAACAACAACGACCAGAGGAAGTTGGCGCTGACGGACAAGCTTCAGAAAATCAAGTGTGAAAAGGGCGACACGATTTCTACATATCTGAACAAGCTCACCACCTGCAAAGATGAGTTTGGAAGTGTAGGAATCATGACAACCGATGATGATATGGTGAGTCTTGCTCTCCTCAGTCTTCCTAAGAGCTGACATAGCTACTAGGACTCAATGAATGGAAGAGAGAAACTGCCAGATTGGGAATGACTGTGGTCAGATCTGATGCAGAAGGAGATTAGGAGAAGCACCAGAGATGGTTCTTCATCCAAGGAGGATGAAGAAAATATGGCCTTAGCAAGTAAGGCAAGGAAAGGGAAGGAGAAGGATTCTCATCCAAAATCGAGTTCTTCTCATGGTGGGAAGAAGATTGACAAATCTAAAGTGAGATGCTTTAATTGTCATGAGGTGGGCCATTATGCAACTAATTGTCCATTGAAGAAATCCAAGAAGGGATCCTCGGAAGGATCTGAAGGTGAGGCATTGGCCTCTCAGTTCGAATTGGATTTTACCCTCATCACATGCATGGTTTCATCGATGATGGGTTGTGGTTGGTTTCTTGACAGTGGAGCCTCATTCCACATGACCGGTGATAAGAGTTTATTTAGTACCTTGGAGGAGAAAGACCTCAAGATACTCATAGAGATGGGTAATGATGAAAAGTATAGTGTTTCAGGAGTAGGCACGGTTGCTTTTTAGAGGGAGCATGGAGCTCTTATTACCTTGACAGGTGTGAAGTATGTGCATGGACTGAAGAAGAACTTGGTATCGATCGCGATGTTGGAGGACAAAGGCTATGACATTATCTTCAGTAGGGGAAAGGTGTTCCTTAGACACATCATCACGAGACAGGTGAAACAGATCGGTTCACGAGTCAAGAACCTGTATGCTCTTAAGGTTCAAGATGCATGCAAAGCCTTGAGGAGCAAGGCAAATGTTAGAGACTTGGTGGTTGAGAGGGAGAGTAAATTACCTCTCAACATGCAAACCCAGAAGAAGTCTCAGGCAATTGTGAAGGAGCCACAATTGGAGATGTTGAGAGGAGACCGAGTGGAGGCATCCACTCATGCAGAGACCTCCAGTAGGGGAAAATTTCGAGCCAAGTGGGCAGAGGGATCACATGTAGCCATACCTCTAGGTGTGAGGTGAGGCGATGTGAAGTGATAGTCTCAAGAAGGCTGAAATAGGGGCAGGATCCTTGAGGTACCCAGCCTCTTTGATTAGACCTTGCTACAGGAGCCCCGACGAGGAGTAGCAGGACTGGTTGAGTGGGTAGAGACAGATGCGGATGGAGCGGCAGAGAGAGCTACAGTGCAAGAGTCCCAAGATAGCGCAGAGCTAGCAGGTTGTTGAAAATAGCAACAAGAAATGCTAAAAATAGAAATGCTAAAGATAGCATTGCTATAAATAACATTTCAAGATATACTCCAACTATGTTGGAAATAGCAAAAAATAGAAATGCTAAAAATAGCATTGCTATAAATAGCGTTTCGGGATATATTCCAATTTTGATTTGTCCTTGAATCAAAATTGAGAATTAAATTTCGAATTTAGTCTCACCAGCTGTTTGAAAAATATTTAATTAATTCATCTTGAGTTAATTAGTTGGAGAAAATCAAACATGAAGTCTTTGTGAAGACATGCAACAGTTATCCCTTTGATTGAGGAAGTTATCCCTTAATTAAGGAGATCAGGATGAGTTGTAATTTGAGTTGTAATTAGTTAGCTCAGTTAACTGAGTTAAGTCCAATTAAATTAGTTCTAAACAGTTTGTGGAACTAATTGTGAGTTTAGTTAGTTAATGCATGCATGCATGCAACTAGTGTTCTCCAGATAACTGAATATTCTCTCATAAATAACTCATGCATGTTAGTTCAGACAGAGACCCAGTTGAGATTAAAGATAGGGAAAATGTACTATTAGTTGGAGGAATTTTCTTATATAGGAAACTCATCCATGCAGAAGGAATTATCTCCTTCAGGATTGCACAGTTATTTCAAAGGTCAGTGTTGTGTGTGAGGTGAGAATCACACAGGTTGCAGCTGGAGGACCCAAGAGAAATTGCGTAAGGAAATAGGAGGCTTGGAGGACTAAAGGAAGGCATATGTGTTGTCTATTCTGTATATGAGTAGCTGAGGGATTGTACTGAGAGTTGGATAGCTTGTGAGCTAAAGCTTCGTGTAATCCTGATATATTTCCACTTATATGATAATACAGATAGCGGGGTTTTTAGCTGAGGCTTTCCCCAGAGTATTCTTCTGTGTTTCATGTGTGATTGTTTCTTCTTCATCTGTTATATGTGTTCTATTTGATTTCACTCAAAATCAATTAAGCTTCCACAAGTTTGTTTGTAGAAGTAGATCAAGTAGTTTGCTTTAGTATATTGCATTATCAGGTGATCTACAATGAGAATTTCTACACAGGCTGCAGCAATGCGAGAGGCACAGGAGTGTTGCACCAGTGCAGGATAGCACAGAGAGATGTGCAACGGTGTGAGATGTAGGGAGTTGTTGCAGCAATGCAGAGGTCAGAGAGGGAGCACTTGTTAGCGGAAGAGGGAGCTTTAGCATCAGAGGGTGTTTCTAGCCCAACAAGGAGGTCAGTTACTTACTTCTCAGTAACTGAGTTGCAGTGCAATAGTGGGCAGCATGATGCAACATGATGGGAGGAGGTGCAATGCTGGGAGATAGGACCAACAGTAGCACGGATGCAGCAGGAGGAATCAATGTGATTGATGCAGCGAGAGATCAAAGTGACAGAGGCTAGAGCAGTCACATACTAAAGAGCACAGAGGTGCAGAGTTCGACAGAGGCAATAACAGTCAGAGACTTTGATGATAGAGGCATCATTTTGATTCATGTTGGATATATATATATATATATATATATATATATATATATATATATATATATATATATATATATATATATATATATATATATATATGTTAGCCTCTCTCACAAAACAATAATAAATCCAAAAATAAATAAATAAATTAAATATTCCAAATTAGGAATTTGTGCCTCTCTTGGGTTGTTCCTCTAAGATAGGAGTTAGTTTAGGTAACTCCTATATTGGTGTGTGTCTGGTGAGAAATTATCTCAACCAAAGGAGAAATTATCTCAACCAAAAGTGTCTAAGATAGCACGCACTATCTTGAGAACACTATCTCTCATCTATTTATTTGTAACACTATATTCAATTATTTTAATGAATGAAAATGTGAGAGAGAATACCTGAGGCTGAAGTGTTGCATTCAGAACATTCCAAAGGTTCATGATTGAGATCGAGTTGAATTCCTTTCTTGTTGAGAGGGAGTGTTGAAAATAGCAACAAGAAATGCTAAATATAGCATTGCTATAGATAGCATTTCATGATATTCCAATTTTAATTTGTCCTTGAATTAAAATTGAGGATTAAAATTCGAATTTAGTCTCACCAGCTGTTTGAAAAATAATTAATTAATTCATCTTGAGTTAATTAGTTGGAGAAATTCAAACATGAAGTCTTTGTGAAGACATGCAACAGTTATCCCTTTGTTTGAGGAAGTTATCCCTTAATTAAGGAGATAAGGATGAGTTGTATTTGAGTTGTAATTAGTTAGCTCAGTTAACTGAGTTAAGTCAAGTTAAATTAGTTCCAAACAGTTTGAGGAACTAATTGTGAGTTTAGTCAGTTAATGCATGCATGCATGCAACTAGTGTTCTCCAGATAACTAAATATTCTCTCATAAATAACTCATGTATGTCAGTTCAGACAAAGACCCAGTTGAGATTAAAGACAAGGACATTGTACTATCAGTTGGATGAAATTTTCCTATAAAGGAAGCTCATCCATGCAGAAGGAACAAGGTTCCTTGAGGATTGCGTAGTTCTGACAGGGTGTGAGATCAATGCTACACTTGGTAACAGTAGGATCACCCAGGAGAAACAATGCAAGGAAATAGGAGGCTTGGAGGACAAAGGAGAAGGCATATGTGTTGTCTATTCTGTCTATGAGCAGCAGTGAGGGATTGCACTGAGAGCTGGATAGCTTGAGAGCTAAAGCTTTGTGTAATCCTGAGATATTTCCACTTGTATGATAATACAGAGAGCGGGGTTTTTAGCTGAGGCTTTCCCCATAGTATTATTTTGTGTTTCATGTGTGATTGAATCTTCTTCTTTGTTATATGTGTTCTGTTTGATCTTGCTCAAATCAATTAAGTTTCTGCAAGTTTGATAGTAGAAGTAGATTAAGTATTTTTCTTTAGTACATTGCATAATTAGTTTAATCTACAGTGAGAATTTCTACAATTTATTGTGTAATAATAATGATATAATTCCCCTTTAAGGATAGGCACCTTATCGCTTCATCGTGAACAAGATGTTCTTTGAGAGTTCCATTTACTTTGATAGGCATGATATGAATGAATACTCTCAGGGATGAGTGTCTATACAAGAGGGGGTAGAGCTCAAGCTATAATTGGATTTTAATCATTGTATATCCTTTTCCATTCTTTTGTATTTTGATATTTGGCTCATGCTTTTTCTTTTCTTGAAACTGTGTCAACCTCAGGTATTTCCAACATTGTGTTCTCATACGACAAAGCTAATAGTGAACCAATAAGAGCAACTGACAACAATCAATCAAAAGATGGGATAATAAAATGAGGGAATGATGGAAAACATTATTTGTTAATAACATAGGACACTACTATGACTAGAGTCTCATGTTTGTGCCCCTCCTCAGTAGTGAAGGAAAGACCCAAATAAAGGTCACATTAGGCTAGGGCCAAATAATAGCCACCAAGATGGAATAAGGGAACTAGTACACAACCAAAAATAGTTTGTAATCCAATTTCAACCTATGATTCATACCAGAATGCCTTGAACATTGAATGAAAGCATTTGAATGCAAAAATGATTATTGTACCTCACAATATATGGCCCACCTTCAATTGATGAGTAGGATAGACCAATGGATATACTCAGTGAAGAATGGGTGGGAGGCATATGAGGCTGGTTATTTATTAATCATAGTAGGGGTTGTTGACTAGCAAGTTGCATCATAGAGGACAAATTTCTGGGGGTTACCTATGCATGCGGATGGGTAATAGGAAAGACAATGAAAATGAAGTTGGAGGGATATCAAAGTTGTTGAATTTTGAGAACACAGTTTCGCATGAAGAAAACTCCCATAGTACATGAAATTATGAACTATGTAACTTTCAAACACTAAATAATATATGTTTGAAAGACTTACATAATCAATTGTGTTCTCTATTATTGAACTATTTTATTTGAATTAAATTATGCGCAACCTTAATGTTTTATATACCTATATTTATTTCCACATGAAATGATGAATTATGTAACTTGCAAACAATAAATAATATATGTCTACAAGACTTATGCAATCAATTGTATTTTCTATTATTGAACTATTTTATTTGAATTGAATTATACACAACCTTAAATTTTTTATATACCTATATTTATTTCCACAAAAACCGTAAAGAGTTTTAAACATCATTTTTTATTGCAATTTTTTTTCTTATATATCCACTTTACCCAACATTTAGTTTTTATGCATGTTATTTTCTTATACACAAACAATTATATATGTATTAGAAAATAAGTTGTGGTTGAACCATATAGGCTAGCTTCTTCTAATGTTATGTTTGTATATTTGGCACCCTTACAAAGTAGTGTCTAAGAAACATAAATTGACAAAACCCAAATAAATTGAATAGAAAATTTAAGTAAATAGGCTCTTAGAGGGAATTTCTATCCATTCCTCCGAAATTTGCGTGCAACTCTTTACAGGTGCACAATGAGTCTAAGGAAATATTACCTTCTGCCCATTGCCCAACAAACTTGTACATTCCAACCCCTATCGCAGGCCTTCTTCCTTTAGGTATTGTCTTCTTCTTCTTAGTTAGCTACTGTAATTTCGCCCTACTGTGCCAACCTTGAACTTATCATAATCACACACTCCTTTACACCATGGTGAATGAATAATGGGTGTTTAATGCCTTAACACCTTTGGGGCTTCCATTATCTATACACAACTTGTGTTTCATTTGCAAGACCTTCCAAGCCTAAGTGGACTTAAGTGTTTGTATCGCTAACTTCCATTGTGCCCAATGGTTCTTTGCTTGTTCATGATATATTTGTTGATTGTTCAATCACTAATAATGGTGTGCTTGAAGGGCCACACATCTAACAAGTGTCCCCAAGGTGCCCAAGTGTGCCTAGCAAGAGTGCACCTAACAAGTGCATCCAATGGATGTGAGCCCAATAAATGGATCCCACAAATGTGCTCCAAGTATGCTCATGCTTGAAGACGTTTTTGTTGTCCATCATAGCGCTCAAGTGTGGAACATCCAATTCCTTGGGTCTACATGTAGCCCTAAGCACCCAAGTTTATAAAAAGCTAGTTAAACTCTTTATTCCACATTGTTAGTCATGTGTAGAGCATGTGTATGGACACGATTGGTTAGGATAACCCTCTTTGCCTTTCTTTGCCAAGTTCCTCTTCGCGTGACAAACTAATGCACACTACGACAATTTATCAGACATTTGATATTTTTTTTTAAAGGACGAGTATTTTGCATTAATTCAAACTAGTTTGAAGGCCAGGTCCTTTTACAGATAATGCCAGTTCTTCTTCTTTGGCCCCCAATAAAATCCAAAAAACTCTAATACATTGCATACTATTGGCTACTTCTGCATACAATATCCAACTATACTTATATTGATGCCAAAATATGCCCAACAACTTAATATATTGACACTTCATTCTACACCAAACAAAAAGTTGACATACCACCAAATTCAAACAACAAGAACATGTGGACTAGGAGCAAGATTTTTAACACTTGTATCATTATGCAAACCAGAACACAATATAACTTGAGAGGCACTGTCTTTAGTTGGCTCTATAACGTTCTCCTTCTTGTGCAACTTCACGTCCTCCAAACTGGTTGGTATGCCTAGAACTTCACGCAGGGTTCCAACTGACCTTTTTTTCGCCTTCAATTCATCATCATGCAAACAAGCAGACAAAACATCCTAAGTGATTTGCAAACGATTGCAACTACCTTTTAAGTTTATATTAATCATTGACTTGATAAGGGATGCATTTAGGGCCCAAATTTTTCATGTCCTACCAATATTATCCTTGCGCCAATTGCGCTGCCTTATTCGCCATTTGTTCAACCAACATTCAAATGTCTCTTTACATGATAAAATTCAATTCTTTCAAAGTTGGTCAACAACAAACCAATCCTGTGTACAATGGGAGGTATTATTTGCTCATGATTCACTTGATACTTGTGGATTTGATGTATGAAAGTCATCGAGTCCCCAAATACCATTAAAGTTCTTATCTTATTCTTAATGGCTAGTTTTAAACCTTACCAAAGTGCTAAAAATTATGCTTGATTGTTAGTCATTGCACTGAGTACTCATGAATAATCAAACTCCCTTTGATTATCGAGACCATATATAACCCCACCCGCTCCTACCTCTCCCAAATACATTTAGTATATTCATGTTATGCTTAAAGCACTCCAAAATCTATTTTTTAAGTATCAAATTCCCCTTAAAAGCTCTCCTCATTTGTGAATGATCACTAAATGAAATAATTATACAATAGAAGTGCTTGGGACTATTCAAGACCAAGGCGTAAGTCATTGATAAACATTCAACCGAAGCAAACTCAATGTGAAGTTGCGACATATAATGAAATTGGCATAAACAGAAAACAGACATATCTATCTGAGACGATTTCCAAAAATATAAACACATGAGCTCTTTCATTTTGAAGAGCTCCCGCTTCAATCTGCACCTCACGCAGTCACACGATTAGTTCGAAGTTGAGCGGGCTGCAACTCAAGCGTGGAATCTGAACTATTTTATATTCTATGCCACTACCAGGTATCAGTAATAAATTTTCAAGCGGACCCGACTTTAGCCCATATCTCTGTTAAGTTTAAACTTTGGATCAGACCATAGATTAGTGGCTTCTATGACGCTGTGAATTCACTTGGGATTAATAGAAGGGACGAAAAAAATATTCGTGGACTTGGTTTAAACAGGTTTTCTCAGTCACACCAATTTTTCATCACTCCAACTAAGGTTATCATCGTGCAGCACCTGCTCAGCTTTTAAATATCGAGTGAATTGATGAATTCATTTCACCACACAAAAATTGAAATTATCGGAAGCAGGAAATACCCTGAAGTGAAAGTCTTTCTGTAATACGAGGATTCTTCCTCTTTTGCTACAATAGTGAATAAAGAGCTCACAGTAGTGTTGGCTTCGTCAAGTAAAGTCTGATTTGGTGACTGAAGGTTAGGGTTTCAGGGCTTCTCAGTGATTTACAACAATGAATTCGTGACGTCATAGAATATTCAAGGTAAGAATTCAATATGTTTCTGTGTGAAATTTTTTGATATTTGACAAATGCTGTTACTGCTATATACTTGCAATGACATTATTTAAAGCCCTTGGGCGAACTCTCTGGATTGCATTTGAACAGGCCCGGAAATATCAGAGGAACATTTGCTTTGCTTCTCACAATTGATTTCATTCCATTTTCTCATCATGGCTGACGAAAAGCGCCTACAAATATGGGTTTCCGATCAATTGCACATTCTTCTGGGCTATTCCCAGCCAGCAGTGGTTTCTTTTGTCATTGGCTTGGGTAAGCATGCTATTCTATAACGTGGAGCTTGGAATTCTGTTTTGGCATTGAAATTTCTTCTTTGCTCCGGTTATTACAGGGGAGACAATTTTTACAAATTTGATGACATGCTGTATATTTGCAGCTAAGAAATCATCATCAGTTGCAGACGTGGCCAGCCGACTTTTAGAATATGGTCTTCCATCATCTTCAGAAACACAGTCATTTGCGAATGAGCTCTATACCAAAGTACCACACAAATCAGGTGGCATGAATGTAAGTAATCTGTCGCGACAAATCCACTTTAATGTGGGTTCCCAAATTTGGCCAAATTGTGCACATGTTCATAGCTCTATGTTCACCGGGTTTGGGCCGGGCTTATTATCATGGTGATGCCCCATTTTGATCACGATAGAGTATAGTTTTTTCCTTTTTCACACTCACTCAAACATGATATATGTTTTTCTAAAGAGAAATGGTATTTTAGTCAAAAGCACCGAAGCTGGTGCAAGCGTTACATTCCAACAAAATGGGGTGCCTCAGCTTACCTTATAATTGATTAAGTACAGGATGGCTCTAGTCTGCACCTTTTATACAATCCTGCATAAATCGTTTAGCCCTGCCCTTTTATGTAATATCCCTTAGGGTAAAATTGCCATAGGGTTTGAAAGAGTACATGACAAGATTTGTATACCCATAAGTTGTAGACCAATTGATTTACATTGAGTTTAGTCTCCACCAAGTCTACTAATATCACAGTTTGCTTTTCATTTCTTGCAATTACAAATAATATTAAAATTCAATAAACAGTGTAACCAGTGTTTAGTTTCACCAATAACTCATGCACATGATACCAGTCCAACAATACATAATGGGTTATAAACCCCCAGTCCTTCCAATCTCACACTAAAATTCAGACTCACAACAATTGCTAGCAACCCTACTGTCCTAATACTATTGGTCTGACCTTCAACCAGCTTCAGTACCAGTCTTGGCTGCCTCTTTGCTGCTTCTTTACTGTCATTGTCAGTCAGCCGGACTTGTTTGCCAGGGATAATGCCCAGAAATGCTTGAGGCTGCAAACAAAACCTCAGTAGGGTTTTGTTACTCTCAGTCAACCTTTGCTGTTGCAGATCAAAGTCTTCAAGGTGGCCACAACCACAGGAACAATCTTCCATAAACTTTGCAGCCTCAGGTAGGCCCTAGGATGGTCTTGCTGCCAAGAATTCCTCCTTGGATAAGTCTGCTGTCACAGGAAAATCACCCTTAGGAAGGCCGCTGTGACAGACTAGGGTATGAGTCCTCAATTGACCAGGGATTAGGCCTTACGCTGTCCAATGTTATCACAATTGACTTCAAATCCCTGTGCTGCCAGAGAAGGGTGCTTGAAGAAGGTCTGCTGCTTCATCTGATGGTTAGGGACTAATTCACTGGCCAAACAAATTTCTAGAATGCCCCTCTGCTGCAAATTTAGCCACAGAACTCTTTGGTGCAATAAAATATATGAAGATGCCACAGAGATTATGCTAAACAAATTATAGAGAAGGAATTGGCTAGGGTGGAATTTTTCACCACCGAAACCAATAAAAAAAGGGGTCTTAAAACCCTCAGAGCCTCCTTTCACAAATAAAAAAGATCAACAATCCATGATGAGATAAATGATTTCTCTTCCCTTTGGGGCCTTTTTCCCTAATGTTAGAATTTGCATGCACCCTAGGTCTGGTCTGTCTTAACTAAGCATAAACACACTAGCAGTGCCGAACTTCAAAATGACTTGCACAGTGGAAATGTTACAACAATCAGATCAACGATAGTTCACAAGAGTTAAAACCCCAAATTTTGTTTTTTATCACTTTAATAAGAAAATGATAGGGCTCCTGTACCAGGAATCATGGCCGTTTAGAATCCCAATGCAATGTTAATAAAGAAGGTCTGTCCTTTGACCAATAACCTAGGACTAAGGCTTAGTCCATTAAGCTCTCATTTGCCCATAAAATACAATAAATATACAACTGTACTTGTTGTTGCTTTCCTTGGCAACAAGTCCTCTACAATCCTCTTTTGGCACTAGGTCTGCTCCTTTAGACCTCTGCTATCAACCTATACAACCAACTCCCTTTGCCTCTGCCTATATCTCTTTGAGCTTGGCCTGTCCCTATTGGTTGCAGCAGGTTTTGCAGATCTGCTGTCCCTGTGGCCCTCCTGTAGCTCCTGCGTCTTGGCTTGTCTATGAACCAGTGAACCAAACCTAAACCTTCCTTGATTGTTAAAATTGGCAACTAGGGCCAAACTCCATGTGGGTCATCTTATTTATGGCAGCTGATATTTTTCTTGGATTCCTCTCGTTGAGAGGTGTAGGATTGATCTAACGATCATCCGATTCTGACATGTATTTATGGAGATATGAATTTATTTGTATATACTTGACAATTTGTCAAGGTCGGCCAGCAAGATAAAGTGTGTGGCACACCCCCAGCTTAACCTCAACGATTCATATAAAAGGAAGATACCTTGTGGCATTATTTCACATCATCTCAACACTCATCTTCTCTCTCTTCATCTCATTTGGCCAGCATAGGAGCAATGTCTCTCACATGTGCAAGAGGAAGGATGATTTTCTATTTTAGGGCAGCGTGGACTGTTTCTAGGGCAGCATTGACTTTCTGGGCAGCGTTGACCAAGGAGCAGGGCTGTTATTTGATGCGTTGACCTGCGCATGCTGTTTGGGTGCTGCGTTGACCAACGTTGACCAAATTGTTGACCAGTGTTGACTGGTTAGGGCTGACCGCAGGCTGCTGATTATTGACTGCCGTTTTGACCATTGACTGAGGGCTGTTTTGGGCTGCCGAAGTTTGCTGTTGAAGACTGAGTTCTTCAAGGTTTACTAGAGGTCAATCCGGGGCTGTTTGACTAGCTTTGACTTTGCTGGTTGCTGATTTATTATTGCTGATATAAAATATCAGACTTGTGATATTGTACTATCTCTCTCTCTCTGCTGAATTATTGAAGATTATAGAAGAATTGATCAAAGGGTTTCCCCACATTGGGGTTTGTCCCTGGCTAGCCGCCACATCTGGTGTCTCTTGTCTTGGCTTGTCTTCTGTTGATTTATTTATGTTCTATCAACATTTTACTTTATGTTAATGTGATTGCTAAACAATGAAATTGACATTGGGTTAATAAGAAGAAATTGAAGTAAATTGCACTAAGCATAGAACATACCATAACTTAACATGGTATCAGAGGTGAGGTGAAGACAAAGCCCAAGCAAGAGCAAGAGCAAGAGCAATCACCGAAGACTATTGGAAAAAGTCTTAAGACTTCATGGGTTCCTCATCACACTTCCCTGCCAAAGACAAGCTCCGTGAGAAGTCTGACTATCACGGATGGAAGATGTCTCTCGATCTGACATTAGAAGAGAAGGAAGTGTTGGACTATGTGAGAGGCAGAATTATAGAGCCTCCATCAAATGCACCAGCTGCTACAAGGAACAAGTGGACTAAGGGTGAAGTCAAAGCAAAGAAGATCATCCAGGACTCTATTGACAAGTGCCTGGTGGCCTATGTTTCCGAGCTGAACACCTCCAAGGAGATCTACGATAGATAGACTAGTAAGTTTGTTTAAAATTAGTGATGCAAATCAAGTTTTGTTCCTCAAAAATAAGCTGAAGGAAATTAAGAAGGGCAAAGATGAGGATATGCAATCCTACTTCTTAAGGATCACCGAGATCAAGAATGATCTCCTATCAATTGGGGAAGTCATTCCTGATAGGGAACTGACTATCACAACTCTTGGAGGGCTCCCATTTGAATGGTATGTATTTAGAACCACTCTTCTCAACAATAATGTAATTCCAGGATTTGAGGAATTGATGGTGAGATGCATTCAAGAAGAGACTAGGATGGAAGAGCAAGAAATGCCTTCATTTAAAGGCAACCCCACTGCTTTCTCCTCTCATGCTAAAAGGAGAAATAATTTCGGGTCTAAATCCAAAGGAAAGGCCGGATCAAAAGGTGGAAGGAAGGGAAGATGTTTCGTTTGCAATAAATTCGGCCACTATGCGAGGGAGTGTCCAAATAGGAAGGACACATCTCATGACGATGATCAAAATCACTCCCGGGGCAATTCCAACCACAATCAAAGGAATGGCAGGTTCAATGGCAAAGGAAAGAGGAATGCCGGAAATCAAGGAAGTGGTCAACCCTCCAAGAAGGCAAGGAACTCCAGGTATGAATCTAATGTTGTTAACAATAAGCAAGATGAATATTATCTGATATCGACCCTCTCTACTACTTCTCCTCCGGACTCGTTGGGCAATTGGCTTATTGATAGTGGTGCCTCAAGGCACTTCACTGGTTACAAGGAAGCTCTCTCTAATCTGATAGAGAAGGAGACCAACCTGGAGATTATTCTTGGAGATAACTCCACCTATCCCGTAAAGGGTGTAGGGAATGTTACTCTTCAATTAAATCAGGGTAACACAATTCATTTGCAAGAAGTCCTATATGTACTTGATCTCAAGAAGAACCTGGTGTCCATTTCGGCAATGGAAGACAAAGGCTACAAGGTGGCCTTTATCGATGGCAAGGTACGTGCATGGAAAAAGAATTTTAAAGATGCTTTCACTCTTGGGTTTTGAGTTGACTCTCTATATCAAGTTGGAGGAAGTCCGTTGGGAGTCATGTCTTGCAACACAACTCCTTAGTCTGAACTATGGCACTGGAGGTTTGCCCACCTTCACTATAAGGCTCTACCTGATGTGAGACAAATGGTGACCGAGATGCCCGAGTTTAAAGTGGAGCAAGAAGGTGTATGTCCAGGGTGTGCCGAAGGAAAACTCAAAAGGGGACCATTCCCTCAAGTCATAGCAAGACTTCCGACATTTTGTAGTTGGTTCACTGTGACATATCTGGTATGATGCCTGTGAACTCTTTAGGAGGATATTTATATTATCTCACTTTTACATATGACTATTCTCGCAAGACGTGGATATACTTCTTGAAAAAGAAGGATGAAGTGTTCTCCTGGTTTCGTCACTTCAAAGCCTTGATCGAGAATCAAACCGAGAAGAAGATCAAGATCTTAAGGACTGATAATGGGACCGAGTATGAATCCAATGAATTCCATCACTTTTGCAAAGAGGTTAGCATTAAGAGGGAGACCACAATACCATACACTCCTGAGCAAAATGGTGTGGCGGAAAGGAAGAACCATACGATTTTGGAAGTTGTTCGTTCCATGCTCCATGATCAAAGGCTTCCGAAGTTTCTATGGGATGAAACTACAAATACTGCCCTATATGTTCCAAATCAATGCCCTCATCAAGCATTGGATTCCAAGACTCTCGAAGAGATGTTCACTGGTAAGATGTCTCTCATTTTAGAATTTTTGGTAGTCCCGTATATTTTCATGTTCCGAAAGAGAAAATGAATAAATTGGGTGCATCTGGAAAGAAGGGAATCTTCGTGGGCTATAGCGAAAATTCTAAGGGCTATAGAATCTATGTGGTTGGTCAAAGGGAAGTCGAGATTAGTCATGATGTCACCTTTGACGAAGACATGGCTCTTAGTAAAGTTGACAATCTACCTATTCTAAGGAAAACTAAAGAAGCTGACACCAAGAAGCCGGATGAAAAGGAAGATGAGACGATGCTTGAAGTGGAAGAACCTATGGATCCTATTGATCCCCCTCCGCAAGAGCCTTCCTCTTCTAGGAAGAGGCCCTCATGGCTTAAGGGGTGTTACACAGTAATTTGTCACTGTCCTCATCTCAGTCCCTCTGCTGTGTCATGTATCAAATACACATGTCCATATCTTCCCACTTATGCAAAAAGATTAAATAGTGCTCTCTGATGCTGAAGAACTGACCCTTTTTCCTAAGTTTCTGCATCGTCGCTAATAAGACATTAAAAGGTGCGACGATCCCTTGTCATGAACTGTCTCGTCGCGACACCGTCGCCGGGGTACATGTGTTTCCCGTGATGGTGCGATTTTAGGGCTCGGCACGAAGCTCCCAGCTATTTACAGCGACGATTCATTTGAATGCATTGCCTCCTTGCGATGTCGTCACTGATCCTTAGTTCATGACTTGCGACGACCCAGATTTGGCGAATTTGTTCAAACAGTTGGCCTTCTAGGTGTTTCTAGAGTTGGTTGTTGGGTCAGTTTGGGTCGCTTTTCCTCCTCTGGGATGGTGGTTCCACCTCTTGTGCAACCTCCCTTAAGGATAAGCTCCCTCTCTCTCATTTCATGGAGACTCCTACAAAATCACTCACCATTGCTATGATCTGTTAGTTCTGCAGTGCTGGCTAGTTCTTTTGAGTTTACTTTGAAACTAAGTAGATAGCTTTGGTGTGAGTGTGACAAGTGTGGGATTGCTAATAGTTTGGTAAGAGGTTGTGGAGTGCCTTGACCCTGTATTAGAGCTTGTGAGTGAGAGAGAGATATCATCTATTTGGGAGACCCATTCTTGAGAGTGAATGCTTGAAGAAACATACTGGCTGGACCCTCTGAGAAGGCTTGCGACGTCAACACTTGGTTGTAAGCTTTGCTTTTGATTCATTTTAATACAATCAATGATGATTTCCTATATCTTGTGTACAATTTACTTGATAGCTTATGATTTCTTAACTTTATAAGTAAATAGATCATTGTTGTTCTCGGTTACGTGTTCTGTTGTTTTCCTGTGGTGTTTTAGGTTGATTGCTTACTGAGGAGAAAGAAACGGAAGCTGGAGCAGCGCAACGGAAACTTCATCAACTATCGGTTTGAGGGAGGTCTCCAACGATGACTATTTAACGAAATCGATTGTTGTTTTGTCTTTGCTGTGACTAGACCCACTCTAGGGCTAGAGGGGTTGCCTCTGTCCGCAGAGGGAACACTTTCCTTTATCACAGGGGGACATTTGATGATGCCAAAGGATACATTGCAACCAGAGGGACATTCTGCGAAAGTAAGAAGCCGACCAGGTATCAGGATACTTGACCATTATGAGCACGATCATTCAAAATGAGCCTTCATCGTCCAAAGAAGTCGTGAAGCATCAAGTATGGAAGGATGCTATGAATGAGGAATATGAGTCCATCATGAAGAACGATGTTTGGGATGTGGTCCCCAGACCCTAAGACAAAACAGTTGTCACCTCGAAGTGGCTTTACAAAATAAAGCATGGAGCTGATGGAAGTGCTGAAAAGTGTAAGGCTCGTTTTGTCGCTTGTGGCTTACCTCAAAAGGAAGGTATAGATTATGACACCCGTTATCTGATACACCCGTTTTGGCACCCGTTATCTGATACACCACCATCCGCTCGATCATAGCCCTTGCTGCTTCGCAAGGATGGAACCTACATCAGATGGATGTCAAGATCGCGTTTTTGCATGGTTCGATCAAAGAGGAAATCTATGTGGAACAACTCAAGGGGTTTGAGATTCATAATCGGGAATCTCATGTATGCAGGTGGAAGAAAGCCCTCTATGGGCTGAAGCAGGCACCCCGAGCTTGGTATGAAAGGAGCGATAGCTACTTGATGAAGCTAGGATTTACTAGAAGTGAAGCCAATCCAAACCTTTACTTTAAGGTTGAGGATGATAAGCCTCTCATACTGGTGTTGTATGTTGACGACCTCTTTCTGACAGGTGCAAACCCTCTCATTCACAAATGTAAGAGGGAGTTGGCTTCCGGATTTGAGATGGACCTTGGACTGATGCACTATTTCCTAGGGCTGAAAGTTTGGCAGAAGCCAGGGATATTTTCCTATCTCAAGGAAAATATGTGGTGAAGATATTGGAGAGATTCTGTATGGTGGATTGCAAGCCTGTGACTACCTCCATGGAGCTTGACTTCAAGAAGTTATGTGGTAGTGATGCTAGACCTATGTTGGGAAATGCTACCGAGTATCGTCAACTCATAGGAGCATTGATGTTCTTGGTGAACTCCTGTCCGGATATATGTTTTGCAGTCAACATGTTGAGCCAACATATGGTTGAGCCTCACCACTCACATTGGATTGGTGCCAAGAATCTTTTGAGATATCTTCGGGGCACAATCACTCATGGGTTGAGATACACTGCCAGAGATGTGAGGCTACATGGATATACCGATGCTGATTGGGCAGGCAGTGTGGTGGACCGAAAGAGCACCTCCAGGTGCTGTTTCTCTCTGGGTTCTGCCTCGATATCCTGGATGAGCAGGAAGCAGAAGTCGGTGGCTTTGAGCACCGCTGAGGCAGAGTACATTGCTGCAAGTATGGCCTCTTGTGAGGCTGTCTGGTTGTGGAAGCTCTTCAGTGAGCTGCTTGGATATACATTCGATTATCTGAGAATCCCGTATTTCATGATCGCTCCAAACATATTGATATCAGGTACCATTTTATCCGGGATATGGTATAACGAGGAGCAATAAGGCTCCATCATATCAGTACAGATGAGCAGGTCGTCGACATTTTGATGAAGCCCCTAGGAAAGGTCAAATTCTTGACTTTCCAAGAACGACTTGGAGTCGTTGAGAGACCCTCGTATGAGGGTCCTGTATGATGCATGCATTGAGCTCTGGGAGCTTCGGGGGGCTTGGGGTACTTCTTGGAGCGACAAGCGACCATAGGGCGACTCACCCTCCCCTAGTGGTGCGCTGTGTACAGGGTGAATGGTTCAACCTTCCCATATGATACCCAGTGGCGACCTATGGGCAGGATGAGTGGTTCTCCTGCCGAGGCATCCTACCCATGCAGTCTGGTACTCATGGGAAGTACCTCTCATTTGGCCAATGAGTAGGGAAATGAGGATAGGGACCATAGTAGTACCGATGGACGCATAGTGTATCTACCGTACTACCTATGCTAGGATGATCGACATTGATCTGGGATCAATTGGAACTGACTTCGGGTCAGTAAGAGTGATATAACTCACTCTCTTTTGGAACTGATTTGGGATCAGTAAGAGTGGTATGACACACTCTCTGGGATTGACTTCGGGTCAGTAAGAGGATGGTATGATACATCCTCGATCATTTCTTCTTCTTCATAGTTCAACAGAGCAGAGTCGAGCAATGCATTTGATGGTAGAGATAGTACTAACGGACAGATGGATTGGCAGATGGAGTTCTCCCTAGTTGAGAGGGAGTGTTAAAATTGGCAACTAGGGCCAAACTCCACATGGGTCATCTTATTTATGGCAGCTTATATTTTTCTTGGATTCCTCTTGTCGAGAGGTGTAGGATTGATCTAATGATCATCCGATTCCGACATGTATTTATGGAGATATGAATTTATTTGTATATACTTGACAATTGCATTCTCTTTATTTCGGACTGACTTCGGGTCAGCAGAGGATGGTATGATACATCCTCGATCATTTCTTCTTCTTCATAGTTCAACAAAGTAGAGCCGAGCAATGCATTTGATGGTAGAGATAGTACCGATGGAAAAATGGATTGGCATATGGAGTTCTCCCTATTTGAGAGGGAGTGTTAAAATTGGCAACAAGGGCCAAACTCCATGTGGGTCGTCTTATTTATGGCAGCTTATATTTTTCTTGGATTCCTCTCGTCGAGAGGTGTAGGATTGATTTAACTATCATCCGATTTCGACATGTATTTATGGAGATATGAATTTATTTGTATATACTTGACAATTTGTCAAGGTCGGCTAGCAAGATAAAGTGTGTGGCACACCCCTAGCTTAACCTCAATGATTCATATAAAAGGAAGATACATTGTGGCATTATTACACATCATCTCAACTCTCATCTCTCTCTTCATCTCATTGGGCTAGCGTAGGAGCAGTTTCTCTCACACGTGCAAGAGGAAGGACGATTTTCTGTTTTAGGGCAGCATTGACTGTTTCTAGGGAAGCGTTGACTTTTCTGGGCTGCGTTGACCAAGGAGCAGGGCTGTTATTTGATGCGTTGACCAAGCGTTGACTTGCGCACGCTGTTTGGGTGCTGCTTTGACCAGCGTTGACGGAATTGTTGACTAGCGTTCACTGGTTAGGGCTGACTGCAAGCTGCTGATTATTGATTGCTGTTTTGACCGTTGACTGAGGGTTGTTTTGGGCTGCCGAAGTTTGCTGTTGAAGACCGAGTTCTTCAAGGTTGACTAGAGGTCAATCCGGGGCTGTTTGACTAGCTTTGACTTTGTTGGTTGCTGATTTATTATTGCTGATATAAAATATCATACTTGTGATATTGTACTATCTCTCTTTGCTGAATTATTGAAGATTATAGAAGAATTGATCAAAGGGTTTCCCCACATTGGGGTTTGTCCCTGGCTAGCCGCCACATCTGGTGTCTCTTGTCTTGGCTTGTCTTCTGTCAATTTATTTATGTTCTATCAGCATTTTACTTTATGTTAATGTGATTGCTAAACAATGAAATTGACATTGGGCTAATAAGAAGTAATTGAAGTAAATTGCACTAAGCATAGAACATACCATAACTTAACATTGACCCCGCTCCACGAAATTACTAGTTGCTCGGCCTTGTCTTCCTGTTGACTACGACTCCTCCTTTAGCTCCACACACAAGTGATGTCCTTCATGCTTGACTCTAGCCTCTCCTTTGGCTTCTATTCATACTAGTCCAAGGGGTGTGAAACCCCAAGTGGTGTGTCCTTTGGCCTTGCTAGCCGACCTGAGCGTACTTGACTCATAATTAAATTGAATTTGTTAAATTCATTTTCTTGGGTTTTAGGTTCGCTCTTTTGGGCTTCAACATCACTTTAACTTCCCAGAATATAACATCAACCCCTGTACCTCAATTGCTGAGACCGACAACATGCTGCACTTGAGTTTTGGTACCCAAAGTACATCCTAGACTCGCAACAATCCTCTTGACTCCATCCTAAATGGTACAATACCGATTCTCTCACTGCCTTTTGACTCTTGAGTCTTATCACCAATATTCACGTGTAGATCAGGTTCTAGAGTCCCATTCGGTCAGGCTCTCAAATAATTCTTGCGATCTTGTCATATGCTTTAACGCTCTGTTAATCTATGAACCAAGCACCCTCATGAATGGTTCTCCCTAAGAAATGAGAGATCAGAGAAAACTCTTCACTGAACCTATTGTTGCTCGGATTGTATAGGCCCCACGACAACTGCTCAAGGCGGGGGCTGTCACTCTGTTCTAGCTTTATTCCAACAACGGGCTATGGGGGGTAGTCCCTATGGAATGAGGTGAAGGAAAATAAATTGGGAATCAACTTGTTTGAGAGACATGGATGAGTGGCCTAGTTACTTGGTAGAATTTAGCAAGATTAATGATTAGATTAGATTTTAAGTATGAGACCAGTGCCTTATGGAGTCACAATTCTTGTTTAATGTAAATTAATGCCAAGTAACCGGATGGATACCTGCTACTTGAATGATCGACTAGCCTATATGATATGCAAGTCCTAGGATCTATTTGTGATGCAGTGATCTTGGGTAATTTTAATTATATGCCTAGTCTAAGTAGAACCTTTCCCCTAACTATTTTGAGAAACAATCCTCAAAGTAAGTTGTGAAATGAGAGCCAATGAGAAGCAGACAGCGACCTGATTAATGATACCTCCCCTTGTGTTCCACTCACCCAGTGCCTCCGACACTACAGAGACTGTGGCTTTGACAACTGCAAGGTCATTGTGTTAACTACTAGGAAGAGTTGAACCTCTCCAGCTATTTTGGATTGGGTTGCCTTAAATCTCTATCAACCTAGCTTATGCTAGGAGGTAAATTCTTAATGTAGGCTAGATCCTAGAATGCTTATGCAAGATGATGAGTGAAATTATCGTGAATTAAGATTGTTTGTGTTATTCAAGTACTAAATGTGAATTTCCTTAAAGCAAGAGTACTTAACAATATTGAGATGACAATCTTAAATAAGATAAATGCTAAAAGATACAAGTACAAACTTCGCCTAGAGATCACCCACAAGATGCTTGACCAATTCAAAGAAAACTAAAGCACTTATCCACTTATGATTATCCACAAGATATAAGTCAAGAATATCACAATGCCAATTTGATCTTAGATGCTCAAAACAAGATTATATATGATCTTATTACTTCAATGGCAATTATTAAGAGGAATTCAATCAAATCCACAAGATACCAATATGCTCAAGAGATTTATCACCAAGACAATTTATGATTCAAGTGCTTTTAGCGAGTGAGCTTACTAAATGTCAAATATTTATTCTTATAGCACATAAACTTGCAAAAACACAATGTTAGCCACTTTCACCATGTAAATACTAGGAACAAGTAACAACAAAATATAGAGCTATGAAGACACTTATGCACTTTATGTTCCAATGATCTATTTATGAGCAACAAGTGACTATTATGACAACAATAAGTAAATAGCAATTCCACAATGCCTATGCTTGCCTAAAGTTACAAAGAAACTTAGCTAACTAAAAAATTAGATGTAATTGCCCTTTTAAAAAGTATTTTTCAGAGATATTTCAGATCTGATATATTTATTGCAGCAGTAAAGAAATCACAGATCAACAAGCTAATGAGGCTAAAACAATGCCAAAATTGCCCAAAAATAGGAAAATTCACCGAAAATTGAAAGATTTCAAGTTTTTTGACCCTCTTTAAGTGTGTGATTCAGAAATTTCAGAACTAATATTTTCAGTGATGTAGTAAATTCCATCAAGCATAAAATTAGATCTAGGATAAATCTAATGTGCCCAAGTGGCCAAAATTTAGGAAAATGAAAATTTTACAATTTTGAACAATTTTGAGTCTTGACCAAAGCTAGATATGATTTTAGGGCTTAATTATCATTGTTATTTCTGCTGTAAAGAAACATAGGCAAAATAAGGGTTTAGATATCAAACCCTAGGCCAAAGGCCTTGTAGATGCACTTGCCCAAGTTGCCCAAATCTTTTTGATGAAGAAGCTACCTGAAAATCAAACTTTTGGAGCTCAAGAATTTGCAAAATCACCAAGGAACCAATCTCAAAACCTCAGATGAGCGTTTAGGGACAATCAGGGCAGAAAAGGGCCAAGAAAAGCCAATGCAAGGCCAAGGAAGGCCAGCGTTGAGGGATGGGGAGCTTAGGAGGGCAGATTGGGGCACAAAAAGGCAATAGGAGGTCGGAAAGAGGCAACGCTGGGGCTCAGAGGCTGGACGTTTGATCTAGGTCTGGGTGTGACAAAGGACCCTTCCAAGACCTTTTACTTTCGTGATGTGTTAAATTGCATTTTTTAAAATAACATTAATGAATACATCTGCATGCTGTAAAGAAGAGGAACATGACAATCATTAGCACATGAAAACATAAGCCATTGATAACGGAGTTCGTCCAGGAGGGACTATGTCTTCGGGCCCCGGTGTCAAGATGGTGTAGGCTGCTGCATTAAGTGCTGTCAATAGTGATGATGTACATAAGAGGTGATGTCGCTATCATACAAGGAAAATGCCCTCACGCAGGAGTGGCTCCAAGAGATGTTCCACTACAGGAACTCTCAATCAAAAGACTCCTATCAGTATGACACAAAACTCATGCATGATGATCATCCCGCCAACATGGCATAAAAGGGATCTCAATGCAAACATGCATGACGACAACATGAGTATCCCATCAACATACAACAAAGGGATCTCAAAACATAACATGGCGAATCATGACAACAAGTACAACACAGACGATTCCGCGTCACATCAAGCAGGAATCATGAAAACAAGTAATAAACAAGATCTCTCATCAACATCAAACAGGGGTCTGTGCAACACAATGCATAGCAAAGGAAGTACATGAACACACTGCATATACCTCACAACCAAGGGCCATCTGAAGAAGTGGATGTCAAATTGCTGAAGCTGTTCGTGCCATCGATCTCACGGCATCAATCGCATGGAAATGGCTGCTCGCTCATAAACGCTGACACATGCATTCCACTTAGAAAAGTGGTTGAAAAATAGAATGAGCAAATGGGAAATCTGAAAGCACCATTAGATTTGTGACGTCTAATAGTGCAAATTTGACTGTCCAATTTTTGAATTCTGAGAAATTGAAACTCTAGGGCGTAAGGAATCTTTTAGATTCCCCCTAGATTCCTCAAAGATTTTGCTCCATGGGTGGACTGGAAATCTGCAACTCAAAAGGCGAATCTGATCTTGCCATTATGATCCCTGTGGAAAACCGTGAAAAACGACTATAAACTTGACTATATTCTGACATGGAGAAAAATTATCTCCTCGGGAAAATTTCAAGGGTCATGGTTCCGCTCCCTATTTTTGCAGCGGTCATGGTTCCACCTACATACTGAAAAATGGTCGAAAAATGCAGAATTTTGATGGAGAAACGGACAGCGCCATTGCATTTGTGGCGTCGAAAAGTGCTGAAACCATATAAAATTTGTCAAAATCTGACGAAGTGAAAATTTGGCCCCTCCTGCAAAATGCTACCTTGAACTGCGTGCACTGCCTCCTCTGCCTCGAAATGCGTACCCACTCCTGGTTCCTCCATCTGCCTGGGCGCACTGTGCAAATGAAGGTTCATATAATTTTTTGGACGGATTAATCAATAAGGTTGTTTGGATGAGTTGGTTTGGAATCCCGAATAAGAAGGAGGAGGTCAGGTGGTCAAACCCTGACCCCTCCATTTTAATACACCATTTGTTTTTATGTTGAACCGAATTTAAAATTTTGGGGTTTGGGTCTGCATTGGGCGGCCCGCCCCTTAACTCCCATAACTCCCTTGGAAATTGCGCGCTGTTTTGTTATTTAAATGGCATACGGTTTTTGTGTATTGCCGTATTAATTAAGGGTTGCGTGTGATATGATTCATGGGTGCCGTCCTTTATGGTGTACGCACCATAAATGGGGCCGCCCAGTGGGGGTCGGCCCACGTGGGCCGGGTGGGTTCGATCCCTGCCGACCTCACTTAAATGTGGCTTTTATATAGTGCGATGGTGGTTGGGGTTGGTGGGGTTGGTGGCCCCCACCCCCTTTTTTTATATTTTTTTTGATTATAAAAACAATAGGCAGTTTTGAAAATTCAGTTTTTGGACCGAAGGAGTCTTTTTAAATAGGCAACAATTTTGCCTGGAATCTGGCTGGAGTTGGCCAAATTCCGTTCGCCGGAAAAAGTCCAAGTTGTGGCCTCCTTAAGGCTGTCTAGTCAGCAAAAAGTCAACCCAACTTTGACTGCTTCGAACTTTCGCATATGGACTCGGTTTGACGAACCGTTCGCACCGCTGCGATTAGGGTGACGAGATCTACGCTTTGGCCCGGTTCGAAAGCATTCTGATCACTTTGAGTTTTGAGCTTTCTTGAGTCCTCTATCCTGTGTGTGTTTCTGGAGTCACCTGGAACAACGCTGGGGCTTCTAGGGGAAAAGGCTAGGGTTTAAGGGTTGAAAGGCCCACGACTAGCCATAGGGGCGGATGTCTAGGCTTCCAGAGGCAGGCCAAGGCTCCTTTAGGCCATGGCTAGGCCAGAAATGGCCTTAAACTCTTTGTGCAAGGGCTTGGAGAGGAGGCTGAGGCCTCTGGGGCTCATGGCATGCCCTAAAAGGGCTGAAAAAGGATGATGCAGGGGCTAAAAGGCCGGCGTTGGGGCCTTAGAGGCTGACATTGGCCTTGGAGAGGTCGGATCCGGTCCCAGGAGGCCTGAAACTGAAAACCCTTATCTCATTTTTTTTTCCTTTTGGATTTTAATTTTGCTGCAAAATCTTCCGTGAATAGCCCTGCAAAATTTCTTAGAGACTAGATCTTACCCTCAAGGGCCTAGATCTAGCTCTGCTTCAGCTTGATCCCTTGATCTAACCTGCGAAAAATGAAAATAAAACACCCAAACCCCAAATATACGCAAAATACTTAAGACCCCAAAATCCACGTTAGAAAAAATAATTTACAAATTAGATTTTATTTACATGATCCACAAATATACAAGGGTTTTGAAAATTTTAAACTTTGAGAAAAGTATTTTTATGGAGTTTTTTCCTTTGATGAATGACTAAAAATATTTTAGAAACCCCAATGTATACTATAGCCTTAGAGAAAATTTAATCCACCATACAAATATTTAGGATCCAAGCAACAGTGATTCCTGCCCAAGTTTGTGAACTTGGAGGCCAAGGACTAAAGTACCTACAAGCACTGTATTTATCTAAAAAATAATCTGTTAAATCGCATGGGGAACCAAACCACCTAAGATTAGCCCAAAACTATCAATAGTATGATTTTATCTCCATCTAATGGAAAAACAGATTTTACCAATATTCAACACAACATAGAGATGCTTGTAGTCAACACATACCACAAATAAATAGGTAAGAACACCTTGAATTGCACCCCAAACTCTTTATTATGATAGAAGAAATAGTTCCCAGCAGGACAATAGTTACAAAGATGCTTCAACAACAATTTTCTAGCCAGAGATCAAGGCGCTAGAGACTCAAATGCCTCTCTAATTTATAGATTAATCCTCCAAGTGGAAAAATAACGGCTAGTTTCTTTGATCTTTGTCAAAATAATCTTGGCTCTTGATTTTTTATTTTTGAGGAATTTTCGAATTTATCTTTTAAATTTAATTTTGAGCCAATTTCCTAAAAAAGTTGACTTTGAATTAACCACTAAGGGCCAAAGGTCCATTTTTTTTTAAATATACAATATTCCCTCGTTGGAGGACCTTTAAAAATTGATTCCTTTAAGACCCACGAATTTTTCCACTTAGAGAATTAATTTTCCTAAGACAACTTAATTTGACTCTAATTAATTAATTTTTTGGCTTAGGATTTTATTTTATTTTGCCAGAAAAATTAATTAATTTACAACACATGAGGGGATTTAATTATTTTTCCACCCTCTAATATATAAGATTTCCATTTAAAACTCTCAAAGGGGGAATGCACATTTGACTTAGACCCTCAAGACGTATACTCAATCTGCGACACAATATGATTTAGTAGACCAAGTGATTTGTAATAAAATAATTTAGCCAACTAGCTTAAATTATTCCCAAATCACTTTTACATCAGAATTGAATAAAATACTAGGACTCACGTAAGATTTTGACAATAAATTTCACTCTAGCTTTAGGGTTTAAGCTGAAGGGAAAAAATTCTTCTGATTAGCTGTGTCTAGAAACACAGGTAATCAACGAGGTTAAAAAACCTCCTAGGATGAAATTCGTCATCAAAATTATAGGCTTACGTAGGTTGTTACATATACTCAAGGTCTTACTAAGATCATTTACGTTATATAACATGCAAAATGGGTTTATAATGACATGTAGACTGCTGATAGATGTTCCGATCTTTTTGAAAAAATTTGGCACTTCCGCTTCCTTGGAACTTTGACAAATTCTGTGCAACAAAACTGTTTTGCGAAATCAACATTGCTATTTCCCACTTCTTCTTATTCCCTCCTTTCTTCCGATGCGGACACTTACTTTCATAATGACCAAGGTCGCCACATGCAAAGCATTTCACTTTGCTCAATTCCTTCTTCTTGTTGCCATTGTCGAACATCCCTTTGCCTTTCTTTAGTTTACTAGCAAGAGCAACATTGTCATCATTGGGACTCTTCTATTGAAGATCCTCATCCTAAAGTTCTTTGTGGATGAAATCATCCCATAACCTATTTTGATTTGGAAGATTCTCTTGTGATACTATTCCTTCGATGAATGGCTTCCACTGCTCTGAGAAGCACTTCAAGGTAGTCCTCACTAACTCAAGTTTTGTGTTAAATTTGGACAACTAGGTCCAAACTCCATGTTCTGATGCTCAGATTAAGAGGCTAATATTTTTGTTGGATTCCTCTTTCTGAGAGGTGTAAAATCCATATAAAAATAGTCTTAATCCGATGAGCAGAACTTATATTTTGAATTTATTATTCTTAATAAATTATATGTGCAAGATCAGCCAGTTTTGTAATGTAGGCTCACATGCCCAACAGATGTGTCACACACCCTCATTGATGGATATATATACAGGAAAAGTTGGAGAGAATTTGAAGACAACACAACTCACATCTTCCTCTCTCATCCTAAAAGTACGAGCTACCTGGAGGTCGAATTTCAGCCACACGTGGGAAGGACGAAGAGGATGTTTCTGCTGCTAGGGTTTCGCAGAAGTTTGACCAGCGTTGAGGGTTGTTGTGACACATGCTGGTTGGAGGGTTGTTGTGACACATGCTGGGCTGGCTGACCAAAGGAGACTTTGCTGGTTGAAGCATCCTGTTGACCGCCGAAACGAACACATACATTTTTCTTGTTTCTGATTTGTCTTCTGTAAGATCTACTTATATGTTCTATCTGCATTTTGCTTATCTACTTGTATGATTGCTGTGAGAAAAGTGAAATTGCTCTTAGCATAGAACATCTACAAAACTTTACATGGTATCAGAGCTGAGGTGAAGACAAACTCTATCTATATCAATCATCGGGTCTTTGGATCTCAAAGGAGAAAGGGCGCAGTTCTAATGTGCCTAATCTATGCGGTGGTCGCATAAAGTTCCTGTTCGAGATTCGGTGGGACAGTGAGAGATGATCATCTGGTTGCGCAGGTCGGATGAGTGTTCGGGTTCATTCGGAGGGTAGCGCAGAAGAAATATCTTGCAGGTTGAGTTCGGCAGTGGCTATGGGTGTGTGGCCGCGTGGATTAGATGAATAATTAACGCGCAGGGGTTTTGCGCATGCTATAAGATTGCCGGCTTCTGATAAACACAGAGGAGTAAGGATCTTGCGCGGGTGGGTCGAGAATCTGTCACGTGGACAGGGCCTGCGTTAGTTGATGGGCAGCTGTCACGAAGATAGATATTCCAGAACCGCGCAGGAATTCACATATGCAGTAAATTGTCAGGCTTCGGTCAGAGGTCTGTGATAATTTACCGGACGTTAATAATCTGACGCGTGGGCAGTGGAAGAAATATACGCGGGGACTGTAATATATATGCCGGTTCATATGTTATGTCGGGACGGTTGAAGTAGACGCTGAAGGAAAAGCGGGTCTGCTGAGACGACGCGTGGACATAATATATATACAGGTTTATATAGATGCGCCGGCGTAGAAGCTCACGAAGGTCTGAGTAAAACAACGTGTGGACAGAGATCTGCGACTGCCAAGTGGCCTGGAATTTACAGAACTACAGAAGTACGCGTGAACGGCGGGATGTCGAAGCATGCGTCGATGGTTGACTGAGTATATGTAATGCGTAGATTGGTGGATGGTCTGTCAAGTGCTGACGCTTGCATACACAAAGTGCAATCCGGTTCTGGAAGTGACACGTGGTCAGGTTGTCGATGAACTGATGCGTGGATAGAGACGTATATTTATGCAGGTTTAAGTATATGTGTACGCCGGGGACGTGGGAGCCTGTAGCAACGCGTGGCCAATTTATATATGCAGGATTTTAGGCTGGTACCTCGGAGCAGACAGCGACACGTGGACTAATATGCATGTACGCAGATTTACATACGCTGGTATGTTAAGTAAACAGTGAAGGGTTGCGCTGGTTCGAGCAGCGAATCTATGTATGGTGGCGCAGCATTATTCGGGCATTAAAGCTCTCGAATAAAGGCGCAGGTATATCTGTTGATTGACATGTAGAAAGCAACTGTACCGTGATCGTGCATGATTGTATTAAAAGGGCAGCACGTGGCGTATCACATACCATCTGAAGACAGATGGTATCAGAGGGATGCCTGATTTTGGAAATAATCATAAAGGTGTATGTAAGGGTTGTGCTGAAGGAAAACATACAAGGGGACCTTTCCCCTCAAGTGTCACAACGACATCTGAGATATTGCAACTTGTCCATTCTGATCTTTCCGGTATGTTGCCTGTAACGTCCCTGAGGGGATGTTCTTACTATATGACATTTACTGATGACTTCTCTCGCAAAACCTGGATATACTTCTTGAAAAAGAAGGATGAGGCTTTCATGTGGTTCCGTACCTTCAAAGCCTTGGTGGAAAATATGACCGGAAAGAAGATCAAGATTTTGAGGACTGACAATGGCACTGAATATGAGTCAAATGAGTTCAAAGACTTTTGCAGAGAAGCTGGCATTAAGAGGGAGACTACCACTGCATATACTCCTGAGCAGAATGGTGTTGCTGAACGCAAGAATAGGACTATTGTGGAAGCTGCCCGTGCCATGCTATGTGACCAGGGTCTTCCAAAGTTTCTGTGGGGAGAAGCTGCAAATACTGCTGTGTACATTCAAAACCGATGCCCTCATTCCGCTTTGGACTCCAAAACTCCCGAAGAGGTTTTCTCTGGTAAGAAACCTGATGTCTCACATTTTAGAATTTTTGGATGTCCTGTCTATTTTCATGTGCCGAAAAAAAAAAAAGTAAGCTGGATGCTACTGGGAAGAAAGGAATGTTTGTGGGCTACAGTGAGACTTCTAAGGCATATAGAGTCTATGAACCTGGTCAAAGGGAAGTAGAGATAAGCCATGATGTCACTTTTGACGAAGATGCTTCCCTGAAGAAAGTAGTAGATCTTCCTAGATCAGAAGAAAACCATGAAGAAAGACCTGGAAATCTGGAAGAACCCCAGGATGAGACTATGCCTGATGTTGAAGGGCCAATGGACCCTATTGATCCTTCCCCTTCTCTAGGAAAGAAGCCATCATGGCTCAGGGACACCCTCGAAGATGTTGAGGGTCATGCTGCCCCAAGGGGAACATTCCGAGAAAGCTAGAAGCCGTGTAGATACCAAGGGTATCTAGCTGCCATGAGTACTATTATACAATCTGAACCTGGATCTTTTGAGGAAGCCATCAAGCATCAAGTCTGGAAGGATGCTATGCATGAAGAATATGAGGCTATTATGAAGAATGATGTCTGGGATGTGGTCCCGAGACCGAAGGACAAATCTGTTGTCACCACTAAATGGCTCTACAAGATTAAACATGGATCTGATGGGAGTGCTGAAAAGTTTAAGGCAAGATTTGTTGCCCGTGGCTTCTCTCAAAAGGAAGGAATTGACTATGACGATATATTTGCACCTATGGCTCGATATACCACCATCCGATCCATCATAGCCCTTGCTGCTACGCAAGGATGGAGTCTTCATCAGATGGATGTCAAGACCGTTTTTCTGCATGGTGCAATAAAGGAAGAGGTGTATGTAGAACAACCTCTGGGATTTGAAGTTCAAGATCGAAGACACTTATGTCTGCAGGTTGAAGAAAGCCCTCTATGGGTTAAAGCAAGCACCCAGAGCTTGGTATGAGAGGATGGATAGTTACTTGATGAAGCTGGGCTTCACTCGAAGCAATGCTGATCCAAACCTTTACTTTAAGGTTATGGAAGGAAAGCCTCTCATTCTAGTGCTGTATGTGGACGACCTCTTCCTGACAGATGATGACCCTCTCATTCATCAATGTAAGAGGGAGCTTGCTGCTGAGTTCGAGATGAAAGACCTAGGACTGATGCACTATTTCCTAGGCCTGGAGGTCTGGCAGAGACCTGGAGAGATTTTCCTTTCTCAAGGAAAGTATATTGTGAAGCTTCTGGAAAGATTTGGGATGGTGGACTGTAAGTCTGTGTCGACACCAATGGAACTCAACTTTAAAAAAAAGTTGAGTGGCAGCGCTGCAGGGCCTATCTTGGCCAATCCTACTGAGTATCGTCAACTCATAGGAGCTTTGATGTTCTTAGTGAACACTCGTCCGGACATATGTTTTGCAGTGAATACTTTGAGTCAACAGATGGTTGAGCCTCATCATTTTCACTAGGTTGGTGCCAAGAATCTTTTGAGATATCTTCGGGGCACGATAAACCATGGGCTGAGATACACTGTCGGGAGTGTGATACTCCGGGGATATACTGATGCCGATTGGGCTGGCAGTGTGGTGGATCATAAGAGCACATCTGGATGCTGTTTCAATCTTGGTTCTGCTTCGATCTCATGGATGAGTAGGAAGCAGAAGTCGGTGGCTTTGAGCACCGCGGAGGCCGAATACATTGCTGCTAGTATGGCCTGTTGTGAAGCAGTTTGGTTGAGGAAGCTCTTTAGTGAGCTGTTCCAACATGTGCTAGATACCACTGTAATACTCTGTGATAATCAGAGTGGGATTCGTATGACTGAGAATCCTGTGTTCCACGACCGATCCAAGCATATTGATATCAGGTACCACTTTATTCGGAATATGGTACAGCGAGGCGCCGTAAGGCTCGATCATATAGGAACTGATGAGCAGGTCGCGGATATTCTCACTAAGCCCCTGGGGAAGGTCAAGTTCCTAACCTTCCGTGAGAGTCTTGGTGTCGTGGAAAGACCCTATGATGTGGGTCCTGTTGGACGATGAGCTCTGGGAGCTCTGGGGGGCTTTGGGGATAGCTTCTCGGAGCTATAAGCACTCATAATGCTTCTGCCCCACCCTTGTGATTATTGAGCTGGTTCGCCACTCATTTAATCTGTGCCCCGTATGCATCCTACCCATTGAGTTCAGGGCTCATGGGAAGTACCTCTCATTTGGCCAATGAGGTGTGGAAAAGCTAGAGACTATTAGCAAAGACTGATGGATGCATCAGAGATTGCCGTACTCTCTATCTAGGATGGCATGGTCCAACCACTTGATCTGGGATCAAGATTTGTGAGGTCTGGGACCTCTGGACTGATTATGTCAGTCGGGGAATGATGTCTTTGTGACTGACCCACTTCTGTTCTGAAATAAAGAAGCCAGCAAAGCAAGTTTCGGCGGGATGACTCACGATGTTAATTGCACTAATAGATGGAGTTCTCCCTAGTTGAGAGGGAGTGTTAAATTTGGACAACTAGGTCCAAACTCCATGTTCTGATGCTCAGATTAAGAGGCTAATATTTTTGTTGGATTCCTCTTTCTGAGAAGTGTAAAATCCATATAAAAATAGTCTTAATCCGATGAGCAGAACTTATATTTTGAATTTATTATTCTTAATAAATTATATGTGCAAGGTCAGCCAGTTTTGTAATGTAGGCTCACATGCCCAACAGATGTGTCACACACCCTCATTGATGGATATATATACAGGAAAAGTTGGAGAGAATTTGAAGACAACACAACTCACATCTTCCTCTCTCATCCTAAAAGTACGAGCTACCTGGAGGTCGAATTTCAGCCACACGTGGGAAGGACGAAGAGGATGTTTCTGCTGCTAGGGTTTCGCAGAAGTTTGACCAGCGTTGAGGGTTGTTGTGACACATGCTGGTTGGAGGGTTGTTGTGACACATGCTGGGCTGGCTGACCAAAGGAGACTTTGTTGGTTGAAGCATCCTGTTGATCGCCGAAACGAACACATACATTTTTCTTGTTTCTGATTTGTCTTCTGTAAGATCTGCTTATATGTTCTATCTGCATTTTGCTTATCTACTTGTATGATTGCTGTGAGAAAAGTGAAATTGCTCTTAGCATAGAACATCTACAAAACTTTTCATTTTGGAACATCGTCACCAATGGCACTAAGCTCATCATGAACTTGTTGAACCCTTGTAAGATATGAATTTACATTCTCTCCACTTGTCATCTTGATGTCCCAGAGCTCTCTCTCAGTACCGTCTTTTAGTTCTCATTCTTGTTTCGAAACAACACTTTTAGAGCCTTCCACATATCACATGCAGTGTTCTACTTGGTGAGATGAGTTATCAAGTGATCCTTGACTCCATTAAGGATGATTAACTTGGCCTTCACATCTGACTTATTATGCCTAGCCAACTCTGCCACATTGGTTGGCGGGGTGATCTTAGTGTTGGCAAATTCCCGTAGATCATTCACCAAGAACACTAGCTTGATTCTTTCCTTCCATGGACTGTAGTTGGAAAACCCATCCAATCGATCCTCATACCTCAAGCCAAAAATCATTTTTAACAAGCTATTCAACAACAAGTCAACTCAGCTTCCTCTTAGAGTTGATCCATGTGCACACTCTGATCCAATTACCCTTCAAAGTTGCTTTGAAACCATGTTAAAATTTCCACGCACCCTAGGTCTCGTCTATGTCTTAACTAGAAGCGTAAACTAGCGGTTCCTAACTTCAAAATAACTTGCACAATGGAAATATAACAATGATAAAATCAATGATAGTTCACAAGAGTTAAATGCCCAAATCTTGTTCTTTATCACTCCTTTAATAAGAAAATCATAAAGCTCCTGTACCAAGGAACATGGCCCTTTAGAACCCCAGTACAATGCTAATAAATAAACTCTATCGTTTGACCAATAACCTAGGACTGAGGCTTAGTCCATTAGGCTCTTATCTGCCCATAAAATACAATAAATATACAACTATACTTACTTGTTGTTGCTGTCCTTGGCAACCAGTCCTTCTACAATCCTCTTTTGGCACTAGGTCTACTCCTTTAGACCTTAGCTGTCAACCTATATCGTTAGCTCCCTTTGCCTCGGCCTGTGTCTCCTTGAGCTCGGCTTGTCCCTATTGGTTGTGGCCCGTTTAGGAGATTTGTGGACCCTGCAACCTGGCATGTCTGCGGACACCACAAAACTAAGCCTAAACCTTTGTCGACCCTGCTCCACAGAATTACTAGCTGCTCAACCTTCTCTTCCAGTTGACTACGGCTCCTCCTTTAGCTCTCCACACACAAGTGATGTCCTTCATGCATGTCTCTAGCCTATCCTCTGGCTTCTATTTATAGTAGTCCAAGGGGTGTGAAACCCCAGGTGGTGTGTCTGTTGGCCTTGCTGGCCGACTTGAACTTACTTGACTCGTAATTAAATTAAATTCATTAAATTCATTTTCTTGGGTTTCAAGCATGTTCCTTTTGTTCCTTTGGGTCAAAAACCACAAATTCAGGTACAAAGCCCGGACATCACATTTGTGGGTTTTCTCTCTCACAAGCCTTGCACCAAGGGCTTGTGGGAGTACCTCCCAATGCTACACAATTTCAACACCTAATTATAATTTGAGAAGCTAACAAGTTTCCCTCCAATTTGCCCCAAATTTGGCTTCTTTGACAAGTTTCCCTCCAATTACCCCAATCTATCCAATGTTACCCCAAAAAGATTGAATGATGGATTCCCCCTATTGTCGCACAAAGTGTCTAGGCACCGCGACACCGCTCAGAGTAAGGGCTGTCACTCTAATCCTTACTCACTCTGTTTAAACTCTCTCCTAGACAAGTAAAGGGGGGTAGTCTTTAAGGTGAATGAATGAGAATGGCCTGTGAAACAAAGGCTCTAGGAGACTTAAAGATGGACAACTTGACGAATGTAAATGAGTCCTGGTTAACTGAGATGAATAGATTAAACACAAGACACAACCACAAGATAGAAATGATTATAGACTAGTGCCTGAATATTCAAGTAACTAAATGAGAACAAGTTACCCAGAGCAATTTATAATGTGGCGAAGGTGACGATCATGAACGATTAAATGTAAACGCCCAAAACTGCAATATATTCTAGCAATTAAATCCCATGAAGAATTATGAAAATTAAATGCTAAGCAATGATTCTAGATCAAAAATGATTTTATTCAATAACCCAGATCTAGAAATAATTATCTTTCTTTTATAGCCAATGATTTTAAAACATTAATCGCACTTGACAATAGAGAAATTACTACCACAAAATTTAAAATTTTACACTCAACAATGACACCAAGGAACTTTAAATTTGAATTTTAATTATCCCTTAGGCAATTAGTTTAATGTCATAAAATGAAGAGATTAAATTTTTAATGTGACCAAAGTAAAACAAATCAAATAAAAAAAGGGTTAATAAATTGAAATTTTAATGGGCAATAGGCCACATTAAATTTTTTATTGTGAAAGCGCAAATCACCTTTTGATTTAATTCTCTTAAGAATTTTAAAGTCACATAAATGAAAATTTTTAATTAGTAGTTTTTTAATGATTTTTTTTTAAATGAAATCAAAATCAAAATTAAAAAAATGAAAATGAAAATAAAATAAAATCAAACGTAAACAAATTGAAAAGTAAAGAAAAATAAAATTGAATTAATTAAGAAAACTAAACTAAAGTAAACAAGAGAAATCCAAAAAAAAAAAAGTCAAATGAAAACAAAATCAAAATGAAACTCAACCCAAATAAAATCGAAATCTAACTCACTAAATTAACCTAACATAAAAAATAAATAAATAAAAAGTGAAAACCTAAATCTAACCATACACATACAAATGAAGTAAATAAAAAAGGTCGAAATGTTTGGGTATCGAATTCTTGTGTGCAGGTATACTTTGACGGCGGCGGAATGGAGAGAAACTACCGGTTGACGGAATGGAACGATTGCAACGTTGGATGGATGAGGGAAGGGCTGCGAGAGAAAGGGTGCAGATTTGAGCGAGGAGGAACCGCGGGCTTGCAGGACGGCGACAACACGTAGATTGAGACAACGGAAGGGATGAGGAGTTGCGTGAAGAAAAGGTTGTGATGGAGAGAGCCACGGGATGAGAGGGAGCAGCGGATTGCAGTGCGCAGGAAGAAAGGGAGGAGCACAGAGAAATGAGGAGAGCAGTGGACAGGTCTTGTAGGGACCGAGGGTTAGGGAGTTAGCAACCACAGAGGGCCAAGGGACGTGAATGGGTTAGGAGGGAGAAAGGGAAACGCAACAAAATATAGCAAAGAAAATACTTTGGCTTTAATGGAGTTTCGAGGGCAGCGAAAATGCAGGAATGGAGGAGCAGAAGCTAGGTTTCTAAAAGATTTCGAATTTTGCAGCAAACCCGAAAACCCAGGCAGCAAATTAAAAAAAACCGATTAGCGAAAAAAATGGTAGCTCAGAAACTTAAAAATTTCAGAATTTTTTTGGTTAAAATGTTGAATTCTTGAAACCCTTATAAAGATGTCCAAATTTAAAATTTTCGAACCCTTGGACTGCAAAATTTTTCAAATAATGTCCCTGCAAAAGTATGTTGATAAACCTCAGAGATCCAGATCTTACCCTCCAGGGCCTAGATCTAGACTCTACATAAATTTGTTCCTCAGATCTGTAGTTGCATGACAACAAGAAGCCACCCAAACAATATATACAATGATAAAAACCAAAACCCAGAAAAACCCACGTTAGAAAAATAATTACAAAATTTACAAACTGCACAAGAATGGTAGATCTATCAGATCTGAGGAGTATGAGTCCAACTCGGTTCCCAGATCTGATAATCTAAGTCTCTCAACAGCCAGATCTATCAATTTCCCACACAAATTAAAATTTTAAATTTTAAGGAGGTGCTAACTCGAAACCTTTCGCAAATCACCAACAAAAAATCTTATGATAAGCCTGAGATTCATTTTACTGGGCTCCTTAGAAAACATGGATTGGGAGTTGGTTGGTCCCACTGAAAACTTCCCCTTACACCCGAGGATCTAAAATCAAGATTTCCCTTCCAAACTCAATCCAACTATTAAAAATAGAGCGAGAAAATAAGAATAAAACTCAGACAAATAGAGATACCTGCTATTACGTTCAAAATTTATATTATTATTCTAACCCCAGCAACTGAGCAAGATACATGTACTCAAATCACTCTTTAGAAGCTATTATCAATGGCTTTAGAAAAATTTATGCATGAAAACAACACATGTTACAATATTCCGATGAAGAGTAACACCAACAAAACTTAACCCCAAAGTTTTTCTTTATTATCCAGAAAAGATTACACAAGAGCTTCTTGCTAAGCACACGACTCAAAAGGTCGGATTGATCGATTGACAAATGACTTTCTATTTAAAGATAAATCCTCCAATGACTAGTTCGACTGACACCATTAAAAAAATTTCGACCGTTGATGAAGATTAAAATTTCTTTTAATCTAATCCGTCGAAATATTTAATTCTCGAGGAAATTCGAATTTTTTAATTAAATGTATTTTAATTAATTCAAAAATTATTTTTTTGAGTTAATTTCCCAAGAAATTGGACTTTGACTTAACCCCTAGGGATCAAAGGTTTAAAATTTAGCAAAATAGTTAATTTACCTTAATCCCGGGACCTTCTAAAATTTTATTTTTAAGGACCGACGATTTTGTCTTTGGAGAATTTAAATTTACCTAGGACCTAGAATTAATTAAATTTCTGGCTTAGGATTTAATTTTTGGCCAGAAAATTTAATTAATTAACCAATAAGGGGATAAATTATTTTTCCAACCCTCAAGACACTTTTACGTCATGATTTTCACATTTTTTACATCATAAGGGGGAAAACCCATTTGTAATAGACCCTCACAGACTACCCATTTTTGCGACACAAATATAATCCAGCAGACCAAACAATTTGTAATAAAATAACCTAACCAAATAGTTAGGGTTATTTCCAAATCACTTTTACATAGACTTGATCTAAAACACTAGGACTTGCCTGAGATCCTAGGGACAAAATCCATTTCATCTTTGGGGTAAGACTGAAGGAAAACTCTGTCGACCATCTGAGAATGGATTAGTGAGACAAAAAACCTCCTAGAATGGAGATTGTCACTAGAAAAGTAGGTTTACCTAGGTTGTTACATACATGACACAAATTTGCTGAGATTATTTACATTATACACGTGCAGAAAGGGTTTGCATAACATCTTGGAAGTCAGGCTGATGATGATAGCTGGACGGCACAGACAAACCGATCAAGTGCTGTCCCTTTTGCAAAAAAAGTGGGTGTACTGCTATGGGTTGTTGACACGTAGTGGTCAACATCTGGGTCTACTTGGGGACACGCCGCTGCACCGAAGGAATGCAAGAATCCAGAATTTGCATCCACACAACGCACAAGATAACATAAGTAGCGTCCATCCAAAAATCATCATATAACGTTAAGCACAGGAAAGATATAAGCACTTCATTTATTAACTATCCTAATAACATGAAAAACATCTACCTACAAAAATAAAATACTGAAATAAAAGGGTATAAGGTTAGAAATACAATACAAAGATGCCCCATGGCATCAGATGCATTCAATATAGTGCATACTGAGCATTTGCCTGCTTTCATGCAAATCTGTCGGTTGTTTCTCGGATGTGCCCTGTCCATTCTTGCACACGGTAGGAATTTTTCCTATCTGAAAATCAAGCTACTTGCGGCCATCAGATGCATCAAACCTCTTTCTCATGGAACAATTGGAAAGCATTAAAAGCTCATGGAAATTTATAGGTTGTACAGTTATGTCTGATGGGTGGACAGATCAAAGGGGTAGAACAATAATAAATTTCGATATAGCTCGCCCTAAAGGAACCATGTTCCTAAAATCCATTGATGCATCTGTAAATGTAAAAGATGCACATTTGATTTTTTCGTTGTTCACTGATGTGGTGGAGGATGTTGGAGTTGCAAATGTTTTCCAAGTAATCACGGACAATGCAACAAATTATGTGGTAGCTGGAAGGTTGCTTTGTGCCAAATATCCCACCATTTTTTGGACTCCATGCGCTGCTAATTGCATAGACTTGATGCTAGAGGACATTGGGAAGTTGGAGTGGGTGTAAGATGTTGTGCAAGAATGCAAGTAAATTACCAAGTATATTTATAATTATGCTTGGGTGTTGAACCTTATGAGGGAATTCAGACAGGGTGAGTGTAGTCGCCCAGCTGTCACACGGTTTGCTACAAACTTTCTTTCCCTCCAAAGCCTTTTGTATGAGTACCAAGCTTTGAGAAGAATGTTTTGTAGCCAACAATGGGTATTTTGGAAAGATAGCACAAAACGAGAAACATTGTCTGTGAAAGCATTTGTCTTTGGTGATAGTTTGTGGGACAAGGTCACTGAGATTATCAGCTTCACTGAGCCCCTTGTGAAAGTCCTGAAATTGATGGATGGAGAGAAACCAACATTGGGATATATTTATGAGGGCATGGACAGGGCCAAAGAGGCCATTAAGACTTTCTAAAAGGGAAATGAATCTAAATATCTCCCTATATGGCAAATGATTGATTCCAGGTGGGACAGGCTACTACATTCACCATTGCATGCAGTAGGAGCATATCTCAATTAGAGCTTATTCTCTAATGAGGGGTCTAGCATTTAAAGAGATCCCGAGGTGATGAGAGTTGTCATGATATGCATTGAGAAGATGTTCCCGGATCAAAATATTCAGGACAAAATCAACATACAACGAGATATGTATAAGGAAGCATCTGGCATGTTTGGATTCAGCTCAAGCCAACGTCTCAAGGACAAGAAAATGCCTTGTAAGTGTTGTGAAAATTCTATCACTGCAACAACTGATTTATTTTACCTACTTATTTCCCAATAAGTTATTTATGAAAATCCTTCAGTAAACATTAAAATACATTTTGCTGCAGACATCACATCATAATACAGAAACAAACACATGCATAAGAATCGACACAACTATTTTGGACAACTAGTCCCCGGAAAAACCCAATGTGGGAAAATCGGTGCAGCAAGGGAGGATTTTATTATTCAGCAATTCTTCAGTACAACTGGGTGCCAAATTGGCTTACCCAACAGAGAGAAAATTCTTCAGCACTTCTCCCAGTCTTAGCGTCAGCCTGGCTGACCTCTGCGTAGCTCCTAGACCCTCTGCGTCAGTCCCTACCTCTCTGTGTCAGCACTGGGCCTTTCCGTGTCACCCACGCAGGCCCTCTAGTGACTGCGCAGTCTGCTGCCTCTGCGTCTGCCTCTTCAACCTCTGCGCTGTTCCCGACTCTCTGTTCCGTACGTGCTGCCTCCTGTTGCTCTCCAAACCACTAGTTCGAATTTCTTAGCTAACCCTGCTCCAGAAATCGAACTGACTGGTCTCCCTCAGTGTGTTCTCTAACTGACCCTCAAGCTTCTTCTTATACTTTTTTTGTTGGTCCTTCAACGACCGAGATTAAATCTTTAATCAATAGCTAAGATTAGATTTGACTTGATCCATGACTTTTGGAACCTTCTAACCCAGTTTTATATTAATACCCATTAATATTTTATTTTTCCGAAGTTTAGACTTAGGAACTTCATTAAAAATACTAATTATTTTAATATCTCCCAAACTGGTTAAAATCTGCCCAAACCATTTCTGGGTCTTGGAGATCTCATGTGCTTTAGCCTCTCTACCAATTTTCAAGGCTAGAGCACATCCGATGCTTCCCCAAATCAACAAGTGCAAATTGTTAGAACTTAGCTTGCAATTTTGCTAATTCTCTTTTATATGTTCGGCATTGCAAACTGATAATCTTTGTTGTTATTTTTTTTACGGCTCATTGGTGGATAGATTGTTGCACTGAGGCACCATAATTACAAGAATTCGCCATCAAAGTTCTGAGTCAACCCTGCAGTGCTTCTTCTTGTAAGCTCAATTGGTCAGTGTTTGAGCACATCCACAACAAAAAGAGAAACATGTTGGAGCATGAGAGGTTGGAGAAGTTGTTTTACATTTACTACAACCTTCGAATTCTCACAAAACAAGTGCAACCAAAGGATACATATCCAATTGTATTGGATACTATTGATTTAGAGTCTGATTGGGTTGTGGAGGAGGAGGCCCCTGATTTGAGTTGGCTTGATGAAGAGACTAAGGATCTCTCTACTTTGCCATCTCAAATGGAGACTCCAAATACACCTGCCTCACAGTTGCTTTAGCCTTCTGATGTTACCACTAGCTCCACGAGGGCTTATTCTAGGCGTGGTCGTCCATGAGTGATGAGACTCAAGATTGTTATGAGACAATCATTTATTGCTTCAGCCTTCCGTTGTTACCACTAGCTCCACGAGGGCTTATTCTAGGCGTCGTTGTCCATGAGTGATGAGACTCAAGATTGTTATGAGACAATCATTTATCATTTATGACATATGTATTTGAATTTTGAACTTGCTGACATTTTTGATTTTAATTATGGAATCATGAGTCCTTTTCTTATTCAGTATATATGTTATGAATTATTGCATATATTGTGGTTTTTATAACTTATAACGATTGGAATTATCATTAGTTTCTTTTTTGTGCTTCAAATTGACCATATTTTAAGTTTTCTTTGTATTTTGACGAGTCTTATACGAGTCTTATAAGGGTCGTTCCCAAGTCTTATACGAATCGACGAGTCAATGCCGTGATGAGTCTTATACAAGTACGAGTCGTGCAACATTGCTTTCGAGTCCCATTGACCTACTATTGTTGTCATTTGTCCTCCATAGAATTTGACCAATTTTCACTGTTAAATTGTGATGATTTGAAATGTATCATTGACAAAGAGATGGTTTGTTTTAAGTGACCCTATGTTCAATGTTTAGTGCTTGAAGGGCTTTAAAGCAGTGATGCGAAAATCATGATTTTAAGTTTTCTTCGATTTTATCGCCCGAATTTTTAATGGTTTTTTTCGTAAAAAATCGCGAGTTTTTGAAATAATCGCGATAAAAGCAAAAAAATTGCGATTCGATGCACAGTTATCGCTGGGCCGGCAGACAACGGGTTTATAAGACCAAAAAATGATTTTTTAAAATTCATTTGGACAAACAACGGCAACGACGTGGTTTGGGAGTGACCTAGGAGAAAAACCTTGGTCGATTGGGCGCTGATTGGAGGAGAAAAACAGATTGAGAGCTAAGGAGGAGAGGAATTTTCTCTAGCAAACCGGTATGGGCACCAAATTTATGTGTTTTGTAACTTTGTTTTGGTTATTTATTTATTTATTTTTTTTAAATTTTTATGTTTTTGGTTGGCTTTGGAATCTGGATAACCCATTGTTTATCAAATATTTCAATTGATACATCTGTGCTTAGCTTGATGAGAAAATTCACCAACAACAAAGAGTTGGTGCGCCCTACCATTACACGGTTTGCCACCAGTTTCATATCTCTTCAATCCCTCTTGAATTCTATGTGGGATGTGAAGAGAATGTTTCTTTCAGAGGAGTGGTATGCTTTGACAATGAGCCGCAAACTAGAGGGAGAGGACATACGCAGATTAGTTTCATACTAGGAAGACTTCTGGGCAGGAGTGCATGAGGTGTGCACCGTTATTGAACCTTTGGTAAAGGTTCTTCGATTAGTTGATGGCGAGAAGCCCGCAATGGGCTATTTGTATGAGGCCATCGACAGGGCCAAAGAACCCATTCGGGCCTACTATGATGATAAGGGAGATGAGTGGTTTCAAAGACAACTCCTCCTATGGGAAGTGATTGATGAACGATGGAACAACACACTCCATCGTCTCATTCATGCTGCAGGGATCTAGCTGAACCCCACATTTTCTTACCCATGTGGGTTCGTATTTGATGCTGAGATCATAGATGGATTCTTAACCTATGTTCAGAGGATGGTACGATCTCCAGCAGAACGTATAGAAATCTCCAAAGAAATTGAGACATACAGGATGGCAGGTGGTACATTTGGCTTTGACATGGCTGTGATTGACAGGACGACTAAAATGCGAGGTATTTTTTAGTTTGTTTCAAATTTCATTGTCTCTTCAAGTTCATAACTTCATACTTTGCTTCAACTTTCAAATTTCATTTTTTTTCTTCTTATGTTTATTTAAAATTTTATTTGTAATTTTGTTGTAGATGCATGGTGGAGAATGTATAGTGCCAGGGTACCCCTTCTGCAAAAGCTTGCCATTCGAATCCTCAGCCAAACATGTAGCTCCTCAGGATGCGAGCGCAATTGGAGTGTATTTGAAAAAATACACAACAAGAAGCGCAACAGGTTAAACTTAAAACTTAAAATATTGCAAATTTCCAAATAATTTTTTGAATTCATTAAACAATATTTTTTTTATAATTATTATTTCATGATCTTTGTACAGGTTGGAGTCCCAGCGACTTAATGACATGGTCTACGTCTACTACAATCTTCGATTGTGGGTGAGGCAACTTGAGAGGATACCTGATATGGAGGCCATCTCATTGGATGGGATTGACACCACTGTTGCATGGAGGGTTGAGGTTGAGAGGCCTCTCATGGAGTCTGCTGATGATTGGTTAGAGCAGGAGGTAGTGGAGGGGGAGGAGGAGGAGGAGGCAGAGCAACAGGCGGAGGAGGTGACACCACCTACCCGGGCTACCCCTGCCACTAGTAGAGGACGTGGTCTACCTCCTATAGCTTCTAGTTCTTCAGCTTCTAGAGCATAGCAAAGTCCACTGCCAACTCCACCAGCATCTACATCTAGAGGGAAAGGGAAAGTTATTGCATTTTCTCGCAAGAGGGGCAGAGGAAATCAGTAGTATTAGACTTTAGTTATTTGGTTCATTTTATTGTATATGACTTTATGACTCATGAGATACATTATTATATTTTTTGTTGATATTTTGAGGCTGAGTTGGGACTCAGGAGTCAGGACTTACTATTCAGGACATGATTCACTGTTATGTGTGATGTAGCACTAGAAATGATATTACACATCTTATATATTAGTTCTTTTATCATATTTATGTGTCAATGTATTTATTTTATGTTGTAGATGCTTTAGATATTAAAAAAATTGAAAAAAAATGAATATTTTTGTATTTTACTGTTTTTTCCCGATTTTTACGATTTTTTCCGATTTTTTCCCCTCGCCGATAATATCCCGATAACGATTACTGCAACATTGCTTTAAAGCCTTCCCCAAAACCTCGTTGCAAGTTTGGCTATATCATGCCTTAGAAGTTTCCATGCGTGCAGAGCTTTTGGTTCTGTATGGGGAGCTTGAAGCTCTGCACTTTCACATATCACACACCATTTAGAAGTAAGGTGCATCCAAAGTTGGTTGCGTGTAGAGCCAAGGGTGCAATAGAGTGGAGGTAATAGCCTTGCGCTGTGCACTTTTCATTGGAAGCAATAAGCTACGTGGTAAGCAAAAGCCATGCAACAATGTGGTACACTAGTAGATGGAGTGCCAAGCAAAAAACAAAAGACAGGTTATACTGATCATCTTACCTGCACTAAAAAGCAGTCTCATTGCACTCGTCTTGCTACAAGGATCAATAATATCTAATCATCTCTGACTGGAGTCCCTAGATCTCTGGATATTGGAATATGCAAACTCAGTCAACTTGACTTAGTTTGAGTTTGAGTCCAAGTTGAATGAGTTTAAAAACATTGGATTGAATATGTCTCAACTCAAATGAACAACACTGAGATGCAATGGCTCACATACTGGCAGTAAATTTTCATGGTAATGTGCTAGCAATAATGGATGTTGAGTGTAGCTTCCACTTCCTCCATGCACTCTTCAACGAAAACGTTCCTTCAAAGCCTGAGATCAAAAGACTTCAAACAGAAACAAGTTTGGGAAAAGAAGGCAAAAGCTCAAGAGGAAACCCTACTTTCCTTTTTAACCCAACCGAGGGCTTAGATTTGATCGCAAAATTTTATGACAAGGAATTGCTGTATGGTGACTTCAAACTATGGTTTTAATCATTATTATACTCATGCATTTGGCCATCCTCAAATGCATTGAATGATTGACATAGTAAAGTGTTTTTTTTGTTTGGCATATATGCTTGGTGTTGACACTTTACAATAGCGATTCCATGTTTACCATAGTCATGACATTGGCCTTGCAATACTTCTACTATTTAGCTTTTTCAAAAGCATGAATATGGTGAGGTATATAAAGGCAAGACACACAGCAATAGTGATCAATAAATCTTTTACCATATTGCTTGAGAATATGAGCTGGAGACATCAATCTTGTTGATTTCAGATTTTATTTTAGGTGCTCTTGTACATGCTCGCTTTGTTTTTGGCTTCAAAACTAACTTTGATTGCTCACTAATTATGTGTGCTTGTTCAGGAAAATAACTCACCTCCACGTGGGCTAAGACTCTAACAGTATCAGTCAAATCAGTGTCTTCCATCATCAAAGCCACAATTCAACAGCATTTAAAGTTTGAAGACTTTCACATGATGCTTGTGCTAACCTGAACTAAGCCATCCAAATCATATAACCATTTATTTTCAACTAAACCACTTCATCATCATGAGAAATAAAAGCATTGAATGCACTAGAACAATCATCTGACATATCTTTCTGGTTGTTTGATTAAACAGCCATGATATATAGGAATGACATCAAGATTTCAAAAGTATTTCTTCTCATCAGCATCAGAGCAACAGTAGATCAATCTGCTGTAACATTCATTGATTCAACTTATTTCACACTAGAAGGAACTCCCAGTGGTTGCCTAGTAGTTTGATAAGATCGCAACTTTATTAAGGTTCTGGAGTTAAGTAAAATTTTGTTATAAGGCTTCATTGCGACACTTCACAATTGTTGGGATGTTGACTATTGTGGGAGTCAACAGAATCAATGACTGATTCCACCACCATAGTTTTTGAACCTATCTCCAAGTAAGGTCTTGTACACCCGTCCTCAATGCCAACACTCCAAGAAAAGAGTATTTATGTGAAGAATACAATATGAAAGATTAATTTCTCCAAGATCTGGTGCAAAGTACAAATGCACAAGATCACCAATAACTTAGCATCACACTAGCTATTATATCCATGATCAGTCTGTCCACAAATGTACAAGATGTACAATCAATACTATCCTCAATGGATAGCAGTGGAAGCTCCCTCTATCTGTAACAATCACTGAAACTGAGCAAGGTAGCCATTCCTGTAAACCCTTTAGTCACAACTCAACCAAAACAGATCAGCCAATAATCATTGATCATCAATCTATCACAGAATGAATTATCTTGATTATTTTTCTCCAGATTAAATACAGTCTCAATCCTGATAAGCTATTTCTAATATTTTGAAATAGGATGAACAAATTCACCACCAAAATTTTTCCAAGAATGAACAGACATGCACTCACCCTTTTTAATTATGAATACGAGAAAATGGCCACAATCAAGTTTACCTGGTTTTAGAGCACATGCTATAATAATATAATTAACTTGAGTTCTGCATAAGGGAAAGCTTTTCAGTGCTTCTTGTACTGGTTTTGCACCATTGACAGGCCATGAAAGATAAAATTTCTTCTTATATGTTGCAACTGTGCAGATAAACTTTAGTATCCTATATGGGTCAAGTCTGATTCAGGTCTACAGAAATACAGAAACAGATCTTGTTCTGCTGCAACTTCTAAACCTTTTGGTTACCTGAAAACACTAGACAACTGGTATTTTTGTTAGCTCTTTTTGGTTCTGTTGTGACTTGTCTATTAGTTTGTGCTTTTCCCTATAAAGCATATGCGTTCAGCTTTGTGTTAAAGGTTTCATCATGTTATCACTTAATCTTGTGTAGATGGAAAGCAAACAAACTGTCAAATTTAAATTAGAATACTCTTTTAACTGTTTTTCTGCCTCTAATTAAGTTTCTTATTATAGAGGCATCAGAAACTTGAGCTAGGGTCGCTGCATTTGTTTGTGGGCAGAGAAAGCATAGAGGCTAGTAGATGCTACTTTCTTCATCAACGCTTGATTGTGTTTATGTATAGGCCTACCAGCAAGCTGAGAGAGAAGCAGCTGCATTTGTGAGGAAGCAAAAAGAGTATGCAATCTTAGATGCAGATGATGATGATGAAGTTGCTACAGTTGCAACATCTAATGTATCTAAGAAAGATTCTCGTCAGAAACACATTCGAAGGAAAAGGCAGCCTGATGAAAGTGATGACGATGACAAGGTATACTATTTTTCTATAATATTTTTGTGATTCCTTTTTCTTGTTTGCTTCTTTACTTTGGAGGATATGCTTTAGCTTTAGACATGCTTGGTGTCCAAGGAACTAATAATTCAGTCTCAGTTATTCATCAAAGCTGATGATTTTAGAGGTGCCCAGTTGTCTGAATGCTTTATTTTCAGAGTGGTTCACATTGTTGAGTTCAGGAATTTTTCTATTTTTTGTTATTGATGGCAAATATATTGCAGGTTGTTATAAGGCCATCAAAAATAAGATGGGGTGGAAGAAGTTCAGATGAAGATGATGAAGATGAGGAGGAAAGTAATCACAGGACTTTAGAAGTGAATGATCATGTACACTTTAAACTATGTGGTAGTAGTTAGATAGGGAATAAATAGTGAACATACAAATAATAACTAAATTACTATGACCATTTATAACTAGGCTCTACCTATCCAAAAACATCCTTTGATGAATATAAATATAAGTTATATTGAAGTTTGAACTATGGATCAAACATATATTTTTGGCTTTTGAAAATTTGAATTATCATACAATGGGGGTGTGGTTTTAACTTTTGTCTGCAAATTATTACATTCTATGCTTCTAGTTACACATGTAGCATCACATCAACTTTTCTCCCTGGGCTATTTTAGAAAGGGGGAACTGAAAGAAGAAAAACAAGTCAACCTGTGTAATAGTTAGACTATTCTATTTTTATTTCCTCTGTTACATGGTGTCATACTTTTTGTATATTTACTTCCCTTGTCAATCTCACTGTCACGTTGTGTTCTATATCCTACTCATATTATTTTTATTGGTTATGTCTCTCTACTCTTCTGATCCATTTGAAATGAACTTCCTGCCTGTCTTTCATTGTGTCTATATTCCCCAAGTGTTATTGTAATTCATGCTTTCATTCATTGTATTGTTTACATCTTTTCGCCTCCCTTGCCCTTGGCCACAAGACTCATGAAACTTTGACATCATTGGCCCCATTGTCCGACCTCCCTCTATCACTCTTTTTCTCTTGACAGGTTCTTGGGTTGGGTTGTTCACCATTCCAGCATTTGACAAACTCACTTAGTGTTTTGTATCACCGTACCTTTGTCACAGTTTTATACATATGTTGTGATGTTATACTTATGTAGTTTCTTTCTTTGTATTATTTTCATCATTTTCTATGAGTTGTGCTGGCACTTCCACATTGTATTCATACTAGTTGTACTGTTTGGTCCCATTGACCTACTTTTGTGGTCAGCTGTTGGGCATTAATAAAATTATCTTATCTTATTTATACTGTACAACCAACACTGCTTGGTATATAGGCTTTGATTAATCTTAAGTTGTTTTGATTCATTAAACATCCTCTTATCCCATCAGCTGCAACTTCTTATCATCTGTCTGGACTCTGAACAAGTCCTGTAGCTGTATAGTGTCTTTTACCTTTAGGAATAAAATTAGACATTACAGTCTCTCACTACCAATGAGTTTGTACCCATTATGTTAAATTTCCTTGAACCCAGCAACCTGGCAATCTACTATCTAGCAGATTGTTATATATCTACTAAATAAAAAGCATGACTGAGATCTTAACAAAACTTAAATATTGGAAATAAACAAGTAATCTCAATCACACATTACACAAAAGTTTTCTGCTCAATCAAATCAATTCTTCATTAAATCTTCAGAACCTACTCTGGCTCTGTTACTGGGATAATGGACCTTTGTGGAAATTACATATACTACAATAACCTAGATATGATCTAGCTGATCAAGCCTGAGACCTCTTGTGGTTGATTGGATTCTCCTTGCATCTCCTTGCACCTTCCTCGGACCTGGCACATGTGGAGGAAAGTCCTCCACCCAATCACTGAGATGTCCTCATCTCAGTGTCTTGTGCTCACTCAATGTGTCTTCTCTCGTAGCCTAGCCTTTCTTTTTTAAGCTTGAGTTATGATCGAATCCACAACCCTAATCTCCAAAGTGATTGACAGTTGAGATTAGATCTCAACATCACTTGAGATCGATGTTTGAGATTCATCTAATTCACTAATGCAAAAACCTTTGCATTTCATTAGATTAACTCACTTTTGTCTTATAAAAGAAATTACTTTAATCACTAAAGTAATTGCTAAGGTTAATGGTATATTAGGCAACTTCCGCAGGCCTAGACACTTAGGTCTGTGCAAAAGTACCTACCTGAGCTACAAAACATCAACACTTTATTGTCTGAATTTTGGACAAGGCCATCATGCTGGTTTTATGCTTTTGTATGCTTTGTGCTTAGCCATTTCTTTCATGTGCATGCATTTCCATTTCCATTCATGTCATCATTCCAAAACTCATTCTTCTTTTACTCTTAAATTAAGTCCTTGATGACAGGGATATCCCTATGATTTTGTTTCCCTTAGAGTTCTGTCTGTAACTCACTAATACTTTATTTATCTCAACTCTGTTCTATTCATCCTACCTCGTGACTAGGTTCTCTTCTGAAATTCTCATATTTTAGTTAAAGTTATCAGAACCAGAACTGGAACCAGCCCCGAGGGTCAGACTGGGACTGAAATAGAACTGGACCAGAACCAACCAGTGAATCTGGTTTATTATTAGTTGTCTAAAAAGTTACAAATTTTAACAAAAACTTATTTATGTATATCCATGTAAATCGAAACAATTATACACCAAATATCCAAGTTTGCTCATGTATATAGCATGTAAGGTTGAATATAGAAAAATGGCACTGAGTGTGATACATATGCAAAACAAAATACATATACATCAAGGTTCTAAATGGCCTCTAGATTCCAAAAACCATAAAGCGACAGCCTACAACCTACAGGCTACACAAATAACTACATATCATCAGATTCATCCCCACCTAATGGTGCCATTGTAAATAACTTGCTCAATGCCATGCAGGTCAAAAGTGTAATATCATTGTACTATGCCATTGAAAGTTTTATAATGGAAAGATATGCTGGCAATGCCACATAAGAATGACACCCCTTGCATAGTTGGATACATTTGTTCTGATCTGAGATCACTGATTGAGATTAGAAATCACAAGGGCTGGTGTGGAGTGGAGTTGTTGCTTAGGCTGTTAAAAGCCATTATTTCTTATTAGATGAAGGGAAGGCAAGCTTCTTGTTATTCCCCTTGAGTATCTAATTTAGGGTCCAAGTAATGGGCAGAAAACCAAGCAGGAGCTTTATTCAGAAGTTAGCAAGTCTGAGGAGGTTGTGGAGCTATATGAGGTATCTATGAGGAGGCTAATCTTGGATGATTTGTATCTTCTCTAGACCCAGGTATTCTTGAGTCATCAATGATGAAATTTAGATACAGAATTTGCTCTGTTACAAACGAACACTTTCCAGGGAAAGCATAGAACATATATTCCCGGAGAGTCTACAGAAATACTTGCCTAACATGGTAAAGGTGCTCTTATTAAGTGTCACTGTAAACAAGGATGTCATCCGGGCTAAGTCATCGGGTTTGGTGAACTTGATTCTTTAAGCTCAAAATTGCCAAATTTTGTCTGATCCCAAATTTGTTAGATTAAAATTTGAGATCGCTGAACCTCAAGGCGAACTTGAATATGTGAGCGAACTAGAAAAAATTCATCAAAATTCATTGGAGTTTGATTGGGGTTCGACTCATGAATATAAAACAATTAACAAAAAGAAAGGTAAAATCTTAAAAGACAACCCTAAACTCAATTTTCACCTCTGCCAAGCTTCATTCCACCTTTGAATCATGACTGTGGCCTCCAGACTCTTGGCATTTGTGACTTGAAAGCTTGACTGAGTTGTGAGTCTTGACTGCATCCCGCAAGTGGACTTGATGTCCCCTAAATTCGTGCCTACAAAGTCTAGCGAGTTGCCACAAATCTGAGACCCTACAGGTTGGTGTCATCGTGCGACCACAAGGTTGAATCGATTGTGGAACATTGCTGAGTCTGTTGACTAAACTGGAACAAAGACAAATAATCAATAATGCTGAATTTTCTCCTCAAAATTTTTACTGTTGAACTTTTGTCGAATTTCAAGATCACCGAATTCAAACACGAACGCAAACCAGGTGACTTAGCATCCAGTTACACAACTACAAACCTTTCTATGAGTGATAGGGGGACAATTTTCACTAGATGCATAAAAGTAATATTTGAAGGTAGTCTTTGATATGTCTACCACAACTTAGCAGAAAATATCTAGAACAATGGTGATAACAAGAGAAATAGATAGAGGAAGTACAAAAAAGGATGGTCAGATCCTTTTAAGGTTCAACAATTTTGGTCAGCACTCAAGGGTTCATATCATCTCGTGTCATCAACTATGACAGCTCCAGGAATAGCTACAAGCCAGAGAAAAAGACATCAAACCCTTCCAGATATGCTTTGAGTACAAAACATTTCTCAAGGGGAAGGCAATTTAATGAATATAAATATATATAAATATAAAATATCATTAATTAATAATCAATAAGTGATAATTAGCATTAATGAAAGGTCATGTCTCAACCAAAGTAGATGACTCTTAGTGAAAGGGAGCTTCCGCTTATTTATATAAACATGGCCTTCATCTGTAATCATATCATATCATTTTTAGTATTTTACCCATGCATTTATATATGATTTATTTAACCTAATGGATATCTTTATTTTCCAAATATTTTGGATAACTGATCTGCGAGCCAGGTTTGGTTGTCAATTTGGTATATTTCTTATATTCCAAGTATTTTGAATATTTAATTAGTGAGCCATATTGGTTGTCACACTCTGGTGCTCCATGTCAATACCAATAAAATGGCATTCAAATCCCACTCCCTGCATAAGCTTATAAAAATAGCAGGTATGAAAACAGATCTAGTTCCTAAAAAATGAAAGTCTTTATAATGGCTTGATATTAAAGATTGATACTATATGCAATATTGGGTCCCCAAAAACATAATTATCTTGTTAAAATATACTTTCTTGCTAAAGATAGACTACCCAAACTAGACTCAAAATGTTAGTCTTGGGATTAGCTGAAATCCAAGCCATGGACCAATCTTTGTATTGGGCCTCTGAAAATTTAATTATCTTGCTATTCTGACCACTTTCTAAAAATAGAGTCTTCTCTGATTTGCCCCAAAGTCTAACCGCAAGCTATCTACCCCACGGGTAACCAAATATGTTTTCATTTGCTGTTGAAAAAGACCATGTGTTTAAAAATAGAAACTGTTGAAAATATCTCACTCAAGAATTTGAAAGTGCCCATATGATTGTCCCCATCTCCACATTCATCCTTTAAAGTCTGCATGGGAAAAATTGCTAAAAATAGAATCCTGGAAGTCTGAAATGAAAACATACTAAAATAGCATAGAACGTGTTCTATCCCAAGAATATTGGTATCTAAATAATCGTTAAAATTCATACATTGCAACTATGGAACAAGGTTGTGTTGATTTTTGGGTCGCTGCAGGTGGTATTCCCCAACTACTCAAGTCAGCTCATCAAATAATTAAAAGGAAATAAAATTAAATTATTTTTCATCAAGTCAGTCCAACAAGGAGACGTGCCCCTTGGAACTAAGGAACAAGGTTGTGTTGATTTTTCGGTGGCTGCAGGTGGTATTCCCCAATTACTCAAGTCATCTCATCAAATAATTAAATGAAATGAAATGAAATTATTTTTCATTGAGTCGGTCCAACAAGGAGACGTGCCCCTTGGGCACCTCATGAATGCTATAAATAGGCATTTGGCCTCCTCACTTGGACACTCACTCATGCATCATCACTCACATATCTCTCTCTCTCATTCTCACAAACACACGTGGGAAGCAATTTGAGGAAGAGGCTGAAGTTTCTAAGGAGCCAAATTTCTGAGAGAGCTGAAGTTTGACCAGCATTGACGGAGACTTTTTGAGATCTGTTTTGACCAGCTTTGATGGAGTTTTGAGGTCTGTTTGACTTGTGTTGACTGAGTTTTTAAGGCCTGTCTAAACTGCATTGACCAAGTTTTTGAGGTCTGTTTGACCTGCATTGACCAAGTTGCTCTGTGATATATTTGGCCTGCACTTGACTGAGTTTGACCTTACACGTGCGTGCCACATTGTTTGACTGTCAGACCAAGTATTTCTAGGCAGTTTGACCGAGATGATTTGCTGCTGCAGAAGGCTGAATTTCGGCCTGTTTGACTAGGTTTGGCTGTGCTGTATTTTTGGTCTAGGTTGACCAAGTTTGACTTGAAAATATCAGATTGTACTTTCGTTGAATTGAACAATTTCTCCTAGAAAAGATTGTTGGGTTTTCTCTCGAGTTTGGGTTTCCCAAGGCAAAATTCTGGTGTCCAATGTGCATGGCTATTCTACTGTGAGCTTTGCTGTTTTCCGTTGCATTTAGAGTTGAAGTTTTCGAGTGTAATTGCTTAATGATGTTCTGGGGTGTGCTAAAGTAATAATATATATCATTGGAAGTGATTATCGGTTGCAGAAAATTGTGCTTGTTTAATTACACTAGAAAATTGTTAAATTTTGGTATGTTCTATGCTTAGAGCAATTTACTTCAATTTTCTTATTAGCTCAATATCAATATCCGGATTAGCAATCACATCAGCATGATAGTTAAATGCAGGGGAGCATAAACATAAACAGTAGAAGACAAGAGAACAAAAGATGTGGCACCAACCAAGGACAAACTCCAATGTGGGGAAACCCTTGATCAAATCTTCTTATATTCTTCAATAGTTCAGCAGAGAGAGAGATAGTACAAATATACAAAATTGATATTTATGACAGCAGTAGAAAGTCCATCATTCTGCTAATGATGACTGTTCAAAGATGCAGCCCTGAATCCAATCACAAAGAGCGCTAAAGCAAATCCTTTGAGGAGATAAAGTAATGGCCCTTCTCATAACACTGGTGCAACATGTAGGAATTTACAGGGTAAGTTCCTCAGAAAGAATACCAAGAGGACACCGCTCACAACCAGATCTCAAATCAATACACCAGTATTTTTGACGTGGTTAAAACCCTCAGAGTGCAAGGAGGGAAACAGTCCACGGCCTGTCCCAACGTGGGTACAGACAATTTATTAATCAAAGAATGAAAATTTACATAAGCTTCTCTCATGCACGGATTACCCGAACAATGACCCTCCATGCGCTTTAAATAGAACTCATGGACCAATCGGGTGTCAAGCCACGGATCAAGTGTCGGTAATACCGAGGTGAGAGTGAACCGTCGGATCACTACATATCGTGACCGTCGGATTGTAAGTTACAAAATGTACAACGGTAAAGAAACACACTTTACCTAACTCTAACCTAACTCTATACTAGACCAAGTTGAACTTAACTATATCCTATGTGTCGGAATATCCTAACATCCCCCCTTAAGAACAACTTGGGATAGGATTGAAGGATTTACAAATATGACACAATAGGAGAAGGAAGGAGGCACTAGAGCCTATCCCCCCTTAGTGACAACTTCCTGAACTCCAAGCATATATCGAAGTTTAGTGAACTTCGCCTCTGTGAGAGCCTTTGTGAAGATGTCTGCAACCTGATCATCTGTTGGACAATATTGCAGTTCAAGAACATGGTCATGAATGAGCTTTCTGATGAAGTGCATGTGTAGTTCAATGTGTTTGCTGCGCTGATGCTGGACTGGATCTTTGCATAGCTGAATGGCACTTTGATTATCACACCAAAGTGTGGTTGGATGCTGCTGCTCAAAGCCAAACTCTGATAGGATCTGACGAAGCCACAAGGCTTCCTTACTAGCTTCCACGGCACCACGATACTCTGCTTCTGCTGATGAAAGAGAAATGGCAGCCTGTTTCTTACAAGCCCATGTAATAGGTCCTGAACCAAGAGTGAAGACATAACCGGCAGTAGACTTCCGATCATCAAGGTCACCAGCCCAATCAGAATCAGTGAAACCAACTAACAGAGGAGCTGCTTTGGCACTGTAATGAATCCCAAACTGTACTGTACCTCGAACATAACGAAGTATTCTTTTAGCTGCTTTCCAATGACTTTCACGGGGGTTTTGCATAAAACGAGCAACAAGGCCAACAGCAAAGGAAAGATCAGGACGAGTATGGGTTAAATACAAGAGTTTTCCGACAAGTTGACGGTATAAGGTAGCATCAACTTCAGGAGAAGTACAAGAGACTGAAAGTTTGACTCCAGACTGAAAGGGAGAAGTGGCTGGCTTACAGTCTTCCATGTGAAAATGACGAAGAATATCACAAGCATACTTGGACTGGGAAAGCAAAATACCCTCTTGGGATTGCAAGACTTGAAGACCGAGAAAATAGTGTAAGTGTCCTAAGTCTGTCATTTCAAATTTCTTTTTAAGGCTGGACTTCACATGGTTTATAAGGTTGGGATCACTACCAGTAAGAATAAGATCATCAACATAAAGAACAAGGATGATGAGAGAGTTGCCCACTTTCTTGGTGTAGACAGTATTGTCAGAATGACACCTAGAAAAGCCAGATTCTAAAAGAAAGCTATCCATTTTGGCATACCAAGCTCGAGGAGCTTGCTTGAGGCCATAAAGGGATTTCTTAAGTCGACAAACGAGGCTGGAGTCTGTTTGTATGAAGCCAATGGGTTGTTCCATATAGATTTCTTCCTGCAAGTCACCATGCAAGAAGGCAGATTTAACATCCATTTGATGGACTTCCCATTTTAAAGAGGCAGCAAGGGAAAGAACAAGGCGGATAGAGTTCATTTTGGCAACTGGAGAGAAGGTTTCAGTGTAGTCAATGCCTTCAACCTGTGAAAAGCCCTTAGCAACTAGACGAGCTTTATGTTTATCAACTTTCCCATCTGGTCCATACTTGGTTCTGTAAACCCATTTGCATCTAACAAGTTTGCGTCCCTTTGGTAGAGGAACAAGATCCCATGTATCATTTGTCATCAATGAATGATATTCTTCATTCATAGCTGTTTCCCAATGTGGATGGCCTGAAGCTTCTGCAAAAGTGTCAGGATCATGATTTACTGGAGCTTGAGCCAGTAAAGAAGAGGCTCTTTCAAACTGAGAACGTGTACGTCGTTGATCTGTAGGATCACCGGCAAGATCACCTGCTGCATCCCGAGTAGCACGGACCCATCTTGGAAGTTGAGGATCCTGAGAAGGTGGGGAAGGATTATCATCCTCGCTTTCATCATCAGAAGAAGAAATGTTTTCAAAGATAGAAGAGATAGGAAGAGGTGGCACATCCGCCGGACTAGGCTCGCAGGCCGATTTATTTTCATCAAATTTTACATCTCTTCTAATGATAACATTTTTGGACTTAAATGGAATAAGTCTATAGCCTTTTACATCTTCAGAATATCCAACAAAAGTACATTTCTCACTCTTAGGTTCTAAGGCTTTATGCTTTTCATCTGGAATATGGGCCCATGCTTCACTTCCAAACACACGAAAGTGACTTACATCTGGTTTAATGGAACTCCAGGCTTCTTCTGGAGTGATATTCTCTAGAACCTTAGTAGGAGTGCGATTGATTATATAATTTGCACAATTAATTGCTTCGGCCCAAAAACTAAGACTGAGTCCTTTAGATTGCAGCATACAATTAGCCATTTCCTTTAAGGTGCGATTTTTCCTTTCAGCTACACCATTTTGTTGTGGAGTGTATGGAACAGTATGTTGCATTTGAATTCCATTTTCGGTGCAAAAGTTGATGAATGCATTTTTAACATATTCTCCACCATTATCAGTTCTTAGCTTAAGAATTTGATGTCCAGATTGTTTTTCAACGAATGCTTTGAAGGCCAAAAAGGTGGTAAATACTTCGCTCTTGAGTTTTAAGAAGTATACCCAAGTGCGTCTGGAGAAATCATCAATGAAAGTTAAGAAGTACTTGCAGCCAGAGAATGAAGCAACAGGAAGAGGACCACATAAATCACTGTGCACAAGCTGTAAAGGGGCTGAGGCGTGCCAAGAGGCACGTTTGTCAAAACTGTCCCGATGATGTTTTCCGAGTACACATCCGGAACAAACACCATCTTTGCAAGATACCATAGGAAGACCTGTCACCATGTTTTCTTTACATAGATGCTGAAGGGAGCGATAGTTTAAGTGACCATACCGCTCATGCCAAAGTTTGCTCACTTCATCATTATGAGCAACAAATACTGAGGGAAGATGGGATGACCCAAAGTTGTGAAACTTATACAACCTTTTGGAATCATCAGCAAGACCAGTAGCTAGAATCTGTTTAGGATCTTTTAGATCCTTGATTACAACATCATGAGGTGAAAATTCAACAATTTTACCTTCACCTGAATGAGTTATCTGATAGACAGATAGAAGGTTGCAGGATAAGTTTGGAACACATAATACATCATTGAACTGACCATTGTCTAGATGAACAGTTCCAGTCCCTACAACATTAAGAGATCTATCATCACCAACATATATATTTTTGGTGTTACAATCATTTAAAGAAGAAAACATGGCTTGGTTTTTGGCCATGTGACAAGAGGCTCCAGAATCAATGAGCCACTCATGAGAATGAGAAGAAGAAGAAGATACATTTAATGCATAACCAGACTGAGATGATTGACGATGACATGCAGAAAATGCCGTTTCGGAAGTTGAAGTTGAAGTAGGCTCCAGATGGATGTTATGTTTCTTCATTGCGGCTTCCAAGGCTTCCATCTTCTTAAAGCATTTAGATTCTAAGTGGCCATCTCGATTACAAAAGTTACAATGTCTGTCAGTCTTCTTCCATTTGTTTTTATTGGTCTTGTCATATTGCTGAAATGATCTTTCATCTTGAGGCTGAGTTGGTTTAGGACCATTCCTTTGAGGATAAGACTTCTTAGGATTCTTTGAATTTGGTTGCTGCTGGGCGGCTAACGCTTTCGAGGAAGAGTTTCCAAGATTAAGAAGACCAAGGTGTAAGAGTTTTTCTTGTTCTCTTATTAAGGAATCACAAAAGGAGTCAAAGGAAGGGGGCTTGTAGTCTTTGCCTTGACAAATGAAAGCTTCCCTGGTAGAATGGAAAGTGGAAACAAATACAGAGTAGGCTGGTCCCAACTTAGTAAGGATGGAATAAATAAGGTTACCATCTTCTTTCTTAACTTTAACACCTTCCAAGAGATATCTAAGGGTCTTGAATTTGGACAAGAAATCTTCAATGCAAGAAAAATTATTAGGATCCAAAGTAAGCAACTCATTCTCAAGTTGATGGGCTCTAATTTCATTTTTAATCCCAAAAACTTTAGCAAGTTTTTCTAATGCTTCATGAGGAGTTTCAATTTCTGCAATGTGGAATCTAAGATCAGGAGAAACAGACATTCCTATCAAACCACGTGCTTGATCTTGTCGATTTTCCCATTTTTCGGCCTTGTCTTCATCTTTGGGTTTCTTCTCTTGGTCTGTGGCTATTCTGAAGAGACCTTTACTTCTAAGTAAATCTCCCATGTAGGCTACCCATTGGAAGTAGTTAGTGCTGTCAAGAATGACTTGGCATGGACTTTCCATTTTTTGAAAAACAACTGAAGCTGAAGATGCTGAAAGTAAGTGGTCCAATGGATAGATCTCGAAAAAATAGGCGGTTTTAAAAAAAACGGCTCTGAAAAAGGCTTCCGGATGAAGAAGTTATGGCTTTTTGAAAAAAAATTGTTGACGTTGCCGGCAAAGTGCGCGAATGTGCGGGAATGAAAAAATCCGCCCCCACAAAATGGAGACTTGAACCCAAGACCTCTACTCTCTTAAAAGGTCTTTGAACCAATTGATCTATACAAAATATTTGAGAGAGAGAGAGAGAGAGAGAGAGAGAGGGGGGGGGGGGGGGCCTCGATTTGCGTGCTTGCCTTGGGAAGACTCTTTTCCCCTACAAAACACAAAACACAAAACCCAACACGAATATCCAAAGAAAAACGAACCTTACGGCTCGAAGTTAGCTTTAGCCAAAAAACTAGAAATTTTAAAAAAAATCTCAAAGTTAGCTTTTAGCCGAAAAACTAAATATTTTTCTCAATGTTTCTGATTTTCCGAGATCACACTAAGGTGCAGGGAAAAGAGCATACGCATGAGAAAAATCCTTTCTTTCTGTTTCTGATTTGCCCAGATCGCACAGAGTCGCAGGGCAAAGAGCATACGCAGAAATGAAAGGTATAGATCCGGAAAAAAAAAAGGCTAAATAAACCGAAACCGAAATAAGCAGAGAGAAAATGACAGTAAACTGCAAAAAAAAACATTGTATACCTCCCGATCTGAAAAATGACGCAGCTAGGGCTACCGGAAACCTTTTCGCGTGAAACGAAAGGGGTTCCTCACTGAAACAGATGCTCTGAACGCAACAGAGCAGTCCTCTCGGCCCGAAAGCAGTCAGAAACAGCAGATCTAGGAAACGACAGCCGCATGCAGTTCTACCGGCTTCAGATTTGGATCACCAACGGACGCGGCCCTCAAATAGCTCTGATACCATGTAGGAATTTACAGGGTAAGTTCCTCAGAAAGAATACCAAGAGGACACCGCTCACAACCAGATCTCAAATCAATACACCAGTATTTTTGACGTGGTTAAAACCCTCAGAGTGCAAGGAGGGAAACAGTCCACGGCCTGTCCCAACGTGGGTACAGACAATTTATTAATCAAAGAATGAAAATTTACATAAGCTTCTCTCATGCACGGATTACCCGAACAATGACCCTCCATGCGCTTTAAATAGAACTCATGGACCAATCGGGTGTCAAGCCACGGATCAAGTGTCGGTAATACCGAGGTGAGAGTGAACCGTCGGATCACTACATATCGTGACCGTCGGATTGTAAGTTACAAAATGTACAACGGTAAAGAAACACACTTTACCTAACTCTAACCTAACTCTATACTAGACCAAGTTGAACTTAACTATATCCTATGTGTCGGAATATCCTAACACAACATTCCTTTGATTGATAGCTGCTCCTGCAATTCTGGTTAGGGCACAATATGCAGCCCTAAGTAACCCTTGCTATGGTGCTATGGCCTGTGGCCTAGCACATAGCAACTCCTGTAGCAAATGTCCTCAAAACATCATCAACGCAGCAGTATCTTATCCTATAAGAACTTGTCTTTGTTGTCAGCACTTTCAAGCATCTAACTGTGTACATACGCTGATCTATGGAGCAGATCTCTTCAACACATTCCTTCACTTTATGACTGTGGCTTATCAATCTAGCAAACAATCCTTAAGGCATGCCTAGAACAGCTTCCTTCATCACACTGTCACCTACAGCAAATACGCTGTCTTTCCAGGCTTCTAAATGTTATGTTAAGACTCCTTTTTGCTGCGGCCTAGGGCTGATCTTAGACAGTGGCTAGGACTCCTCTTTGCTGTAGATTAGGACTCCTACAAGCTGCGGATAAGAGCCTCTCTTTACTGCGGATGAGGGCTTCCCTTTTGACAGTGGATAGGTCCACTTGACTGTGAGTTAAGGGGTCCTTTTGACAGCGGATTAGGACCTCCCTTGACTGCATCCTAGTCTCCTTTATGACTGCGGATTAAGGCCTCTTAGGACAGCGGATCAAGACCTTCCTTAATCGCGGATTAGTCTTCTTCTTGACAGCAGATAGGAGCCTCCTTTGACTGCGAATGTAGCCTCCCCTTGACTGTGGCTTGCTGTGGATAGGAGCCTCCCTCTAGGCTCCTCTTGACCTGCGGCTAGGGCACCTTTAGGACTGCGGCTAGGGCTTCATTCTGAGCTGTGTATTAGACCTCTTCTGGACAGCATATAGGAGCCTCTTTAAACTGTGTATAGGTCTCCTCTTAACTGCGTATAGGTCTCCTCTTTGTTGCATCCATATCTCCTCACAAGACTGCTGCTAGGGCTTCTTTAGGTGACTGGGTCCAGATCTCTTAGATAAACCTTTCCACTACGTCCTCCTTGTGAGAGGACAAACCCAAGCCAGTGGAGAGGAGAGATCAAGAGAAATATATGTGTAACAAAAGCTTGAGGACTCCTCTATTTATAATGCAATGTGGAGGTTAAGCTGGGATAATTTGCTTGTTGGCCGACCTTGACAAATGGTCAAATAATGCAAATAAATCCATATCAACATAAATACATGTTGGAATTGGATGAATTTTAGATCAATCCTACAACTCTCGGAGAGAGGAATCCAAGAAAAATCAGCTACCATAAATAAAATGACCCACATGGAGTTTGGCCCTAGTTGCCAATTTTAACACTCCCTCTCAACTAGGGAGAACTCCATTTGCTAATCCATCTGCCAGTCCGTACTATCTCTACGATCAATGTAGTGCCCTGCACTGCTCTGCTCTGCTGAACTATGAAGAAGAAGTGATCGAGAATGTATCATACCATTCTTTACTGACTTGAAGCCAGTCCCAAATAGAGAGTGTTGTTGCACAAAGTGTTTAGGCAGCGCGACAACGCTCATAGTAAGGGCTGTCACTCTAATCCTTACTCACTTCATTTAGACTCTCTCCTAGGCAAGTCAAGGGGGGTAGTCCCTAAGGTGAATGGATGAGGGTAGCATGTGGAACACGGGCTCTAGGAGATTTTAAGGATGAACAACTTGATGAATTTAGAATAAGTCTCGGTCAATTGAGATAGATAGACACAATCACAAGATAAAAATGACTACAGACCAGTGCCTTTAATTTGAATTAACCATAGATTAAGTAAGAAAACAAGTTATCTAGAACAATTTTCCAGTATGTGACGAATAGTGACAATCATGAATGATCAATATAAATGCCCAAAGCTGCAATATGCAAGAGATTCTAGATTTAAAATAATTTTCATTAATTGCCCAGATTTAGAGTTATAACTTTTTCTAGTATGAAAAATCATGAAAATTTAATTTAATCACCAAATAACACCAAGGAAATTTAAATTTGCGTTTCAATTATTCCTTAGGCAATTCCTTTAATATGAAAAATAAAGAAGTAAAACAAATCAACATGTTAATAAATCGGATTTTTAATGAGCCACAAGCCACATTAATTTTTTTTAATGTTTAAACACAAATCTCTTAATTTATTTCGTTCTTTACCAGAGAATTTTTTTAGATTTTTCAGATGTTTTAGATTTTTAAAATTTTTTAGAATTTTTAATCTTTAGGATCTTTTGATTTTTTATATTTTTTTGAATAAAAAAATAAATCATAAATGAAAAAAAATAAAAATGAAATGAAAACGAATCAAAATAAAAGTCAAAACCCTTCATTCATCACCAACAAAAGTCTTATGATAAGCCCGGGATCAAATTAAGCTGGACTCTTCAGAAAATACGGAGTAGGAGTTAGCTGGTCTAATTGAATACTTCCCCGAACGCCCGATGATCTAAAAATCAAGACTTTCCTGCAAAAATCAATTCAACCATTAGAATAGAGCGAGAAAATGATAATAAAATTTCAGATAACTAGAGATACCTGCTATTACATTCAAAATTTAAATTATCACTTAAACTCCAACGACTGAGCAAGATACCTGTACTCAAATCACTCTTCAGAAGCTATCATTAATGGCTAAAAAAAATTATGCATGGAAACGATACATCTTACAGTATTTCCATGAAGAGTAACACTGACGAAAATTAACCCCAAAGTCTTTTTTTATATATCGAATAAAAATTTACAAGAGAGCTTTCCGCTTAGCACCCAACTCAAAGGTCGGATGAATTCACTGACAAATGACTTCCTATTTAAAGATAAATCCTCCAATGGCTAGTTTGAGTGATCCTCGTCAAAGCAATCTTGACCGTTGATGAGGATCAAAATTTCTTTTAATCTCATTCGTCGAAATTTTAAATTCTTGAGGAAATTCGAATTTTTCAATTAAATGCATTTTAATTAATTTAAAAATTAAAATTTTAAATTAATTTCTTCAAAATTTTGACTTTGATTTAACCCCAGGGATCAAAGGCTTAAAATTTATCAAAATAATTAATTTACCTTAGTCTCTGGACCTCTTAAATTTTGATTTTTAGGGATCGACGAATTTTGCCTTAGGAGAATTTAAATTTACATAGGACCTAGAATTAATTAAATTTCTGGCTTAGGATTTTAATTAATTTTTGGCCAGAAAATTTAATTTTTTTTTTTTTTTTTTTTTTTTTTTTTTTCTGAGTAAAGTCTAAGTCTATATTAAGTAGGAAAATATTTACAAAATGTTACATCATCTGAGGGGGCTCGGCCGACCCTCTAGCATAAACATCTGAGACAGATTGCCTTTCTGAAGAGACCTGTTTACAAAATTTTGTCCATGTGGTACCTTTGGACAGCTAATAGACAAAACACAGGCTTTGTAGAGCCTTTGGACAGCTAATAGACAAAACACAGGCTTTGTAGAGCCTATAGACATAGTGATGACCTGAGAAAAACCGCCAAGAGGAGGCATAGAAGAGTAGCTAAGATCGACCTGACTTAAAACCAGCAGAAACAAAGAAGACTGTAAACAAAACCTGGAGAAGAAGAACTAAAAAGACTCAGGAAGGGTGGCTGGGCGAATCTAGCCAAATTACCAGCTCCTCGTCACAGCAAAGCTGATCCACTGAGCCTTGCTGAACCGAATCATGTCCCTCACGCCTGTCCTGAATAGCATTGCCTGGGGGCGGAATTTCCTGAATTGATGGGCCTGGAGTCGAATTCAGGAGCTACTGCATCCAGAGGCTGAGGGATTCGATACACCCTCCCTTGCATATCTCCTAGTAGAATTTCACTGCCCAGGCGGTTCGCAGAGGCCTGGGGAGACCCAGAGAGATCTACAGGAGCCGCTTCAGTGAGATAAACCGAGGGCCTGCGGAGACTGTGCATCAGGAGCTACTGCATCCAGAGGCTGAGGGATTCGATACACCCTCCCTTGCATATCTCCTAGTAGAATTTCACTGCCCAGGCGGTTCGCAGAGGCCTGGGGAGACTCAGAGAGATCTACAGGAGCCGCTTCAGTGAGATAAACCGAGAAGTGAAGAATAACATCTGAACGCAGAAGCCTACCAGGGATACGGAGGCGAATTGTTTGATAAGAGTCCGGGAGAAGCAGATATTCCTCCTCGGAGCTGGAGGACGAAGGGTCCCTGGACGCCATGGGCGACGCCGTCAGCTGCTCATCCTCCTCAGGCTCAATACGAATCCCGGACCTCCCGCCTCGACGAGGCACTCCCCTGCCACGAACCATGTTGCCTAAGGCGAGGGCAATGAGTTTCTTCTCCAGCACCCTAAAGCAACCTTCCAGAGAAGTCTCTTGCCGAATACAGACATCAATTTGCTGGTTTAATCCCTGGCTTGACGGGATCCGCCTCTTAAATAACCATTGCCTGACCCCCATAGCCGGCGGAGGACCATAAAACCTCATCCTCGCACAATTCAATCTCTGAGCAGACGCATTCGGCTTCAAGGCGCCGTCCTGCTTGTTCTGCGATGAATTAAATTCCATTGACATGTTATAAGGTGGAGCCCTGTTCTCCCTTGCCTCGATACGCATACCCATCACATCGGCGCGTCCCAAGAATTAAGACCAGCGCCTGCATTGAAGGCACCAGGTACACCCGCATCCGGGTGAAAATTTAATTTATTACCCTATGAGGGGATAATTTATTTTTTCAACCCTCAAGACACTTTACATCATGATTTTCGTATTTTTACATCATAAGGGGGAAACCCATTTGTAAAAGACCCTCACAGACTACCCATTTCTGCGACACAAATATAATCCAACAGACCAAGCAATTTGTAATAAAACAACCTAACCAAATAGTTAGGATTATTCCCAAATTACTTTTACATAGACTCGATCTAGAACACTAGGACTCGCCTAAGATTTCAGTGACAAAATCCATTCCAGCTTTGGGGTAAGGCTGAAGGAAAACTCTGCCGACCATCCAAGAATGGATCGGTGAGACAAAAGACCTCCCGGAATGTAGATCGTCACCAGAAAAGTAGGTTTACCTAGGTAATTACATACACGACACGAATCTCCTGAGATTATTCACATTATATACATGCAGAATGGGTTTAAATTATAAGATGATGATTAGGCTGATGATGAACGCTGGATGGCACAGACACATCGATTAGGTGCTATCCCTTTTGCAAAAAAAGGGGGTGTACTACTATGGGTCGTTGACATGTAGTGGTTAGCATCTGGCTCTACTTGGGGACACGTTGCTACACTGGAGGAATGTGAAAATCCAGAATCTGCATCTACGCAACACACAACATAACGCTAGTAGTGTCCATCCAAAAATCATCATATAACGTTAAGCACAAGAAAGATATAAGCTCTTCATTTATTAACTATCCTAATAACATGAAAAACATAAATCTAACTACAAAATGAAATACTGAAATAACAGGGCATAAGGTTAGAAATACAATACAAAGATGCCCCATGGCATCAGATGCATTCAATATAGTGCATACTGAGCATTTGTTTGCTTTCAGGCAAATCTGTCGGTTGTTTCTTGGATGTGCCATGTCCAATCCTGCACACGGTAGGACTTTTTCCTATCCGAAAATCAAGCTGCTCGCGGCCATCAGATGCATCAAACCTCTTTCTCATTCTCTTTCTCTTGTGCTTTTTCTTTGTGGCAGGCTGTATCACTGATGATGTGAACATTCTGCTTGAAAATTCTCAGATGAAGTATGTAAGATATGCATGATATGTCTTTCTTCATTCTGCATCTACTCTGTCAAGAATGATGGATCAATCTCACAGGTGTCATGAGTTATAACTTGATCTTTTATGACTGGTGGATTAACCATGTGAACATCAACCTGATTCTTATTAATTTCCATTTTATCCGGGTCACCTTCAATTAACCACTTTTTAATGGAACAAATCACCTCCCCATAATAAGATGGAGCTTGTTGCAATAGATAGGGAGGCTTATGATCTGTTGACGTTTCTTTGTTTCTTTCATCCTCTGATCGATGCTGAAATTTCTGTACCTGTATTGTTATGTCATCCATCTGGCTAGAGTGTTCAATCTTCATAGCACTGACTTCCTTGGCATAGTTTTCCTCCATGGTCAATAATTTATTCTTAAGACATATTTGACTAGCTTCCATATCTTTTATTACTTTGTCATTACCTGTTTTTATGGTCATCAAACAATTTTGCATAGAGCTCATTTTTCTGTTATGATTAGCTTTCATGGTTTCCATTTCTTAGCATGTTTTTCTCTCATGACAAGTAAATAGTTTTGCATGGAAGTCCTTTCTTTCTCATGACCTGCTTCCATGGCCTCCATCATTGTGTTATGATTTACTTGAATAGTACTCATTTCTTTCTCATGATGACTTTGCATGTCGGTCCTCATAGCCTTCATATTCTGAGCACACTTTTCTACTATGGTGGCTACGTGATTGGAGTGCTTAATATTCATGATTTCCATCTCCTCATCACGTTTTTCCAGTTGAGTGTACAAAGTTCTCATATCCTGGGCGTAATCAGCTATCAATTTTTCTTGACTAAGCTCCATATTTTTTACCGGCTGCGTTTGACTGAACTGCATGTCTTTAACCAACTACTTTAGTGCTTATCATTTTCCCTTTCATTGTTGACACTGATTTGACAACTTGTTCCTGCTTTTCCACTATCATGGATTCGTCTTGCAACGATACAAGTGGATTCATCATGAGAACATTCACAATGCCTGCAATATGACGCATTTTGATATGGAGAATAGTCTTGAAGTATTTCATTGATAGTTGGATCCTTTACAAGATCACTTTCATCCTGTTGCATAGTATTAGGGGCACAAGGCGAGCCACTTGATCTCCATATCTATCTTTAAAAGCATTGATGATGTCTTGTAAAGAATCGAAAGAATCTTCAGGACAATTATGAAACCAATTCAAAGCATCACCCTCTAAAGAAAAGGCAAAGAGACACATCTTCACATCTTGATGTTTATATTGGGAAGAACTATAATATCTGATTATTGTATGAGTAACCCTGCATAGATGCTTTCTAGCAACGGTTGAATCACCACTTGAGAACAAAGGTAATTTATGAATGGCCTCTTCTGGCATATCATGAAGAAAGTTAGTAAAATGACATGGGGTAAACAAGTCGTCCATGATGATTTGCTTAAAGGGATAAGGAGGGACCAAATGGATGCTAGAGAGGGACCCCTGCTTAAGAAAATCAAGAGATGCACAAGAAGCGGGCTTCTAGTAGAAATTCTTAGTGGAGTCGCCACTTGAACATGAATCTAGCTCTAGGATCCAAAAGGCAAAAACAACTGGATATAAGGGAGGGCTTCTTGTCTGAGAAATAATGGATGAATAAGTGGAGTCGCCACCCAAACAAGAAATGAACTGAAATGTCCAGGTGCTAAAAGTGCAGATGAAACGATTAATGAGATGATGAAAGATAAAGCGATGAAAAGATCAAATGATGCCAGGAAATGTTGTGCTGATGGGATAAGAAATGATGAAATATTAGATGATTAGAAAAATGTCATGAGGACCAAGGACAAAAAAACTCTATCCTCGGCAATGATGCCAAAAAATGTTGGCGTTGCCGGCTAAAATGAATGATAGAAAGATGAAAGATGAATGTCGTAAAGCCAAGGCCCAATAAATTGGTCCCCGACAACGGCGCCAAAAAATGTTGTGCCGCTTGACGGGCTAATGAATGGTGGAAAAGATGAGATGATTAAAACGATGTCGAGGAAACCAAGGACAGAAAAAACTCTGTCCCCGACAACGACGCCAAAAAATGTTTTCGTTGCGGACTTAAATGAAAAGATGAGAAATGAGAAGAATGATGAGGAAATGTCGATGAAATGCCGAGAATAAAAATTATATATATATATATATATATATATATATATATATATATATATATATATATATATATATATATGGCTCACTGAAGGACCTGATGAAATCATATGGGCCTTTGCTAAGCATGGAGCATACGTCCCGAAGCTAGGTTATCTAAAACTCATGGAGCCTTACAAACCTCAGAATATCCACCCCACATGGAAAGCTTTATGGAAACTCAAGTCGGCCCCCCGTACACGTTTGCTTATGTGGAACATTCTGTTTGATAAAATTCCAACGGGCACAAATCTCATGAAGAGATCCTTTCACGGACCTTTTCGCTGTCATCTATGTCATGAGGAGGAAGAAAGCACTGAACATTTATTCTTGAACTGTAACATTACATTACAGTTTTGGCATGCCCTCATCACTCACTTCCCGCACTTGAAAAATTGGCAAGGCAATAATATAATGGATGCATGGGAAAACTGGTTTCAGAACCACTCAGGGAAATCCAACAATATTCCGCTGCTCGCTTGCTGGGCCGTTTGGATCGCCCGAAATCAGGCTATCTTTAACCTTAGGGCCCCTCACTGGCCCACTATCCTTCACCACACTATTGCTGATTATAACTTGATACCTGAAGAGGAAACCTCAGCCCCAGCACGTATCATTAGACAGGTGAATATCGACAAATCAAAACCATGGGCCTTCTTTGATGGCTCGGCGCAAGAAGTGGGATGCGGAGGAGGAGCAATACTTTATCTCAACGAATCACACTGCTATAAGATACAAATAAACTTAGGCAGAGGCACTAACAATTATGCTGAACTGTGCACAGCTAAACACATCATACACTTTGCCATCCAAAAACAATGCAGTCACCTTCAGCTGTTTGGAGATTCTAAAATAGTATGCAATTGGCTGAATGATGCATCTCATTGTCATGCATTTTCATTGAGACACATATTAGATGAAGCAAAAAGACTGACTGCTTCCTTTGAATCATTTGTCTGTCGACACATCTACAGGGAACAGAACACCATCGCCGACCAGCTCTCCAAAGAGGCAGCGCACAGACAAGGAGACAACTGGCTGATTCAGGAGGAAATCGACGGAACATACTACCAGCATTATCACAGACCTTTTGATGATCATATGGGAGATGGGCTATAGAGCCCATTACAGAATCATTTTTGTTTATAGCTTGTATATATTTCCTTTGTCTAGTTCTGAGTACAACACTATACTTTTGATATTTTCAGCATATATATATGGCTCTCTGCGAAGAGCATGGCTATAAATTTGAACACTACTAGTACACAGTTTTGGAATTGCTCCCTGCGTGGAGACAACTTGTGTTTTTTTTTTTTTTACTATCTATTCTAGCAGACTATGAACTTGACAGGCACAGCTGCCTCTATATGAATGCTTCGGCATCTACAAAATGTAATTTCTTAACTCTAATAGAAATTACGACTTTTTCCCAGGGGAAAAAAAAATAATTATATATATATATATATATTTTTTTTTTAATATAGTTTTTTTATATTTTAATAATGGTTTTTTTTAATTATAATTTTTTTATTATTTAATAATAATAATAATATTGTTATGATTTTTTTCACTGTTGATAATATCGGCGATATATCGGCGATATTCGGAAATATCGCGATATTTTCGGCAAAACGATATATCGCCGAGAAAATATCGCGATATTTTCTGTTTTGAAAATATCGGCAAATATCGGCAAATATCGGAAAATATCGGGAAAATATCGTGATATTTTGAAAATATCGTGATATTTTGAAAATATCGGCAAAATATCGGCTATATTTAAAAATTTGAAAAAATTATTTTTTATGCTTGCCGATATTTGCCGATATTTTGCCGATATTTTTGCCGATATTGCCGATAAGATATTTTCTGGACCCTCGCCGATATTTTCCCGATACCGATATTATCAACACTGATTTTTTTAATAATTAAATTAAATTAATTAAATTACTATATTGTAACTATTATATAGTTATTGTGAAATGAAACTATGTGGTGCCTGTTATAATGTCAAACCCCAATATACACTATGTATATTAACTTAACGTATTTATCGAGTGGTGTACTTGATGTCATGTCTTTCGACCTGGGGACGTGGCATTTGATGGGAGACGACAATAGCATTTTAAACTGAATGTATGGGTGGATGGTTCGTCGGCTATCCGAACAAGGGAGCATGGGCCTGCACAATCGTTCACTGTGTAGCGTATGGGCAGTTTTGTGTAGCGTATGGGCCCAATGTGGCCATGTTCTTCCTCACCGCGCTCCTTGTGACCACGATCATCATTGTGTGGAGGTCGATGCCATAGAAACCCTCGCCTTTTAGCCCACAGTTTCAGACACCGCAGTGCCATGCGATAACCCTCAATGTTTTCATTAACAGTTGCTTTAATTTGTTCTATATTTTTATATCCGTTCAAACTGTTAATACTCTTGGGATTCATGCTCCCAGTCACAGGAAGGTGGGACTGTTTTAACAATTCTGGCTTTCCAAATTTGCCCACATCAGTTCCATGGTTTTCAGCCCTTGTATAGTTGTCTATAACATTCTTTGAAAAGAAACATTTGCAGAAACTTGGAACATCTGCTGCAATGTTCCTCATGCTAGCCAGGAGATTTATGCAGAAATTTATGAAATCAACCACAGATCTAGTGCTAATGCTCTTCACTTTTTCCAAATATTGAAACCCAGAGCGAAAGAAACGAAGTCTTAAGTCTGAAATTTTAGTGAGACTTTCCCTTGATGATTCTTTGATTCGATCAAGCTTGAAACTAGACTTCGTTGAAGCCATTGAAGGTTCTTGAAACCATTTGAAATATTCTTTCAGTCCCATTGAGTTCGATCCTGATGGTTGAGTTGTAGAAGGTGTATACCATTTTAGTTCTGATGGAACAGTACTGTGGGTGCTGAAGGAATTGCTTCCGATAGGCATTACAGAAAATATTGAAAAACAGAAAACCAAGATGTTCTTGGAAACACCCTTGAGAGCATCGCTCTCGGCATAGGCTGCAACGTCCATGAGAATATCCACAGTTTCCTTGAACGAACATCTCATCAAGGGTCCTTTCTCTGTGTTACAGTGATGGCACCAATATTCTAAAATAACACACAGTAACGAAGTCTGAAAGCAGATTATCTTCGTGAAATTCATTCCCAGTCTTTTCAAGTACTTCATGTAAGCTTCAAGCTTTGCTCTTTCTTTGAGCATTCCTTTACTTTCAGCTCCAACCAATTATTTTGCCTTCTTATCCTCATTGATCAATTTTCCCACATTATTAACATCCAAGGCTGAACCTGTCAATGATTTATTTCTATCTTCACCATCCTGCACAGACTGATTTGACTTGGCTTTAACCACACTTGTCTTGAATTCTGACATAAAGTCCTCAGCTGAGATAAAGTCCACAGAAGATTTTGCTGGAGCACCCTCAATTGAATCAGTGTTGTCTTCCTTGAGTATTCTTTCAAACTGATTCTCAAGTCTGTTGTCAATGGGCCGAATCTTATCCAAGAAATCTCGTATCTCCACAAGACGAGCAATCACAGGATGATCTCGGACAGAACGACCTTCTGCTTTTAAAAGTGAGTAGAAAACAATGGATTGGAAATAGCACAACAACAACAGCTGCTTCACCTCCAGATAGTTCATGCCTTCTTTGGTTACATTTTTGTTACCTTTCACCTCCTGCCGTATAACCTGAACAATTTTCAGGTTATCAAGTCCATCCTTAAATTCTGATAGCAGTCCCACTAACTCTGGAGCATCACTCATTACAACTTCCATCTGCTGCTCTTTTGTTAACACATTAATATCCTTCTTGACTTCCTCAAATGCTACAATTTTACCATCATCAACATCTTTGCCCAGTTCTCTATCTGAAGTTTTCTTTGATTTCCTCCTTTCAAGCCCCCCTTCATGTCGCTTCACAGCCTCCTGCAGGGTTTCCTCATGGGTATCTGAATTGGCATTGCTTTCGTCTTCCTCATCCTCATCTAGACCAAAGTCTTCAGGACGAAGTGATTCTGCTTTTTTTCTTTGCAGTCTTAGTACCTCAGCCTCTTCAACTGCCGGTAGCTCATCATCACTAGATTGGATCTCATAGTCAATATTATCAGCACTATAATATCGGTTTTTTCCTTTGCCCCATGTTGCTTTCCTTTCTTCCTTCTGTTCATCAACTTCTTCTCCCATTAGCTGTGCAGCCTCATTTAATTCTTCATCATCAAAATCATCTATATAAGGAATTGGAACAGGCCTTCCATTGGGTGCGCCCTTACTGCCCTTTTTTTCTCCTTGACTGAGTTTTCTTCAAGGGGATATTTTGCATTGTCGTGCTCTAGTAAGGACACCAGCTCTTTTTGGATCACTTCATCGACCTGCTCAATGAAATTTGTTGGTGCAAAAGAATCTTTATCATGACCACTTATAAAAATTTCACATTGCTTTTGTTCCTTCCCATCCTTTAAGGGAAAAGGCATGTCATTAATTTCATGTTCATCATATTTTTCAGCGTCTTCAACAGTCTTCTGGCTAGCAGGCTCACCTTTATCTTTAAGAACACCTATATTCTCATCATAATCTGGAATTGTCATAACAGTTGTCACGTATCCACTTTGATTTTCGGTTTCATTCATGTTATTGTCCACTGCCCTTGCTGCCTCTGCTAACAGAGGTTTTGTTCTTTCTTTAGATATAATAACAACAACCTCATCATCATCTTCATTTGGATCATCATCTTGATCATTTCCTGCAACATTTTCATTTTCAATATTATAATCATCTAATGCTCCACCTTGTTTCCTTTTACCATCGTTATCATTTTCCTTAATCAACAACCGAGATTAAGTCCCTAATCAACGGCTAAGATTAGATTTGGCTTGATCTATGACTTTTGGACCATTATAACACAGTTTTATATTAATTCACATTAATATTTTAATTTCCCTAAGTTTAGACTTAGGGACTCAATTAAAAATATTAATTATTTTAATATCTCCCAAATTGTTTAGAATCTGCCCAAACCCTTTCTGGGTATTGGAGATCTCATGTGCCTTAGCCTCTCCACCAATTTTCGTGGCTAGAGCATAGCTGATGCTACCCGAAATCAATACTCCCTCTTAGCGAGGACTGTGCTCTAGCAATACTCCTCTCTGAGTATCATCCTGATCATCCCGCATCGGTCCCTGTGCTGATGCTAGGCCTGCGGCCCATCATCTGCACTGCTACATCCTACTGCTACCCATGGCCCTGCCACTGCCACTGCTGCATCCGTACTGCAACTCCTTCTGCATCCGTGCTGCTGCCCATGGCGTTGCCATTGCCACTGTTGCATCTGCACTGCAACCCCTCTCATCACACTGTATCGTGTTGCCCATAGCACTACCACTGCTAACTGCTGCACTGCAACTCAGTTACTGAGAAGTAAGTAACTGATCTCCCAACTCTGACATCTCTGTCAGGCTAGAGACACCCTTGATGTTGAAACTCCCTGTCGCTGACAAGTGCTCCCTCTTTGATCTCTGCGCTGCTGCAACAATTCTATGCATCTCGCACCGTTGCACACCTCTTCGTGCCATCTTGCGCTGGTGCAACACTTCCGTGCTTCTCGCACTGCTGCCTCACGCTGTGCTGGGAATCCTGCACTGTAACTCCCTCTGTTGCTCCATCCGCATCCGTCTCTACTGACATCTGCCAGTATTGCTACTCCTTTTCGGGGCTCCTGTAGCAAGGTCTTAATCCAAGAGACTGGGTACCTCGAGGATCCTGCCCCTCATCTCTTGTAGTCCGTCTGACTACAGCTTGATGTCTCCCCACATCCGCTCAAGTGGTGTGTGTGCACTCATGGCACAATCATCGTCTGTCTCCACTTCCTTCTCTGCCCTTGCTGGCGCAGCCTTGGTCTCGGAGGCCTCTCCCTTGCTCTTCTTCCTTGGACACTGGGTCGCATAATGACCCAGCTCGTCGCATAATGACCCAACTCCCCACAGTGGAAGCATTTGTCCTTGGAGAGGTCCTTCTTCTTCCGTTTCTCTTGCTTTCCCTCAGATGCTAGGGCAGCATCCACCTCCTCCTCCTTCTTGATTCTGATCTATTTGTGCTGCTTCCCGCCTTGCTTAGCCTTCTGATCTCTTCTTGGCGAAGAGCAGCCCACATTTCCTCCCAATCTGGAAGGGTTGCCCTGCCCAGTCTGCTCTGGACAAACACCTCCCAGTCTTCTGAGACTGCGATCAGGGCTGTTCTCACCATCAATTCTTGATTCGGCTTGGCCCTTATGGAAGTCAGCTGATCCCGGGTCTCCTTAAATCGACCGAGCAAGGGGTCAATCTGTTCTCCCTTCTACATCTGGTATGATCGCAATTGATTTTCTAGTAACATCCTTCTCTGCACAGAAGTATGTTGGTACAATTTCTTTAGGGCCTCCCACATCTCATTTGTTGTTTCCTTTTCGACAATATGTGGTACTACATGGTCCTTGACCCCGTCAAGAATGATGCTCTTGGCCCTCGCCATTGCCTCCTCGTACTTGTCGTTATCAGCTGGGTCAACTGGGATAACTATTGTCCTCAAGGCGAAGTGCTTGACACGATTCCTGTCTAGAACAGATAGGATTCTGGCCTTCTAGACTACAAAGTTTGAGGCTTCGTCCAGTCTGTCCTGGTCTCTTACCCCGTTCACTGCCATCTCGTTGCTCCTCTACTTCCCTCCTGGAATTTCTCGGTGTGACTCCCTCTGAGCCTCGATTTCCCTCTTGGAAACCCTTCTGCCAATGTCGAGATGCCCCCACTCCGATCGCTAGTGCAGCTGCACCACTGATCCGGATTTCTCAGCTAGAAATCCTCGGTAGCAACTCCCTCCTCCTTGGCCTTGCCTTGTTAGGTACTATTCTGACTACAGTACCCTGCGAGCTCCACTTTGCAACTTACCCACAGCCTCCTAAACCCCAGCAAACTGAAGGTTAGAGCTCCTAGGCTCTGCGTAATCCCGGCCTCGGCAAATCAACTTCCTTAGCCAACTGCATCAGCCCTCTTGGCCTTTGCGTGAGCCTATCTTTGCCTCCCTCAACCTTTGCACTGCCTCTTCTTGGCTCAATCTTGATGATGCAGGCACTGCATCACCCCTTTCTTGCTGCTACTCTGCTATGAACAACTTCTGTCACTTGGGACAATTGTTTTCTGTTGCTGTTGCTCTTTTCGGCTGATGTCCTCAGTTCTCCTGTGATCTGCAACCACGCTTTGATACCATGTTGAAGTTTCTAAGTCTAACCCGTTAGAAACCCTTCATGCACTTTACTGCTTTATTCCTACCTACTTGCTCTGTTAATTAACAAGTTATTTACCATGTAAATACTGGAAATAAATACAAGTACATACTCAACACATTAGGAAACATAAACAAGCACACTAGTGACATTGTTGTTTTTGGACTAATGCCTCCGGAAAAACCCAATGCAGGAAAACCGGTGCAACTATCTGAGGGTTTGATTTATTAAGCAGTTTCAGAATATAATCTAGGTGCCAAATCCGGCTCACCCAACAGAGGAAATCTCGGCAGTAGTACCTCTCTACTCAAAAGCATATATTCTAGCTGAAACCCCAGATAAACACTCCGACAGCCCCACAGCTCCAATCTGCCCCATGAAACCCTAGCGTCAGCCTCTAGGGACTATGTCAGCCTCTCTTTAGCACAGTGTTAGCCCAACGTCAATTTGGCTTGGCCTGCGTCAGCCCTCTGGCTCTCTGTGTCACCCACGTTGGCCCTCTGAGGCACTGTGCAACTCTTGGCTGCCTCTGTGTGAGCCCTGGCTCGCTCTGCGTGAACCCTTGGCTGCTTTTGCGTCCCTCTCTCCGGCTACTGCGTTGATCCTTTCGGTGCTATCTTTGCCTCTCTGCTTCTGTATTTACTGCCCCTCAGCTGCAACTCTGATCACTCTCTCAACTTTCTCAACAAACCCAGCCCCAGAAAGTCGAAATCTTGATATCTTGGTGTGTTCTCCAAGTGACCCTCAAGCCTCCTCTTATACTTTTCTCGTTAATGAATCAACGACCGAGATTAAGTCCCTAATCAACGGCTAAGATTAGATCTGGCTTGATCCATGACTTTTCGACCATTCTAACACAGTTTTATATTAATTCACATTAATATTTAAATTTCCCTAAGTTTAGACTTAGGGACTCCATTAAAAATATTAATTATTTTAATATCTCCCAAACTGTTTAGAATCTGCCCAAACTCTCTTTCTGGGTATTAGAGATCTCATGTGCCTTAGCCTCTCCACCAATTTTCGTGGCTAGAGCACATCTAATGCTATCCCAAATCAACATTTAGGACTGCGGCTAGGGCTTCATTCTGAGTTGCGTATTAGACCTTTTCTGGACAGCGTATAGGAGCCTCTTTAAACTGCGTATAGGTATCCTCTTTGAGCTACGTATAGGTCTCCTCTTAGTTGCGTATAGGTCTCCCCTTTGCCGTATCCAAATCTCCTCACAAGACTGTTGCTAGGGCTTCTTTAGGTGACTGTGTCTAGATCTCTTAGATAACCCTTTTCAACTACGTCCTCCTTGTGAGAGGACAAACCCAAATTAGTGGAGAGGAGAGATCAAGAGAAATGTGTGTGTAACAAATGACTTGAGGACTCCTCTATTTATAATGCAACGTTGAGGTTGAGCTGGGGTAATTTGCTTGCTGGCCGACCTTGAGAAATTATCAAATAATGCAAATAAATTCATATCTCCTACATGCAAGGAATCAGATGATCTTTAGATCAATCCTACACCTCTTGGAGAGAGGAACCCAAGAAAAATATTAGCTGCCATAAATAAGATGACCCACATGGAGTTTGGCCCTAGTTGCGAATTTTAACAAAAATCAACATGGTATCAAAGCTTTGGTGAAAAAAGGCCATCGATATAACCCCTTGAAGACACCTATACTGCAATTTGATTTGTGATCAGATCCTTTGACCAGAAGGCAAGATAACTGAACCTCATGAAGATAAGGGAGAAGCCAATTATAAGAAGAATTGGGCTTGTTTTGACAACAGAAGGAAGTTACTCCAAAGCGAGAGGAAGCTAAGGAGAAAGCCTCCCTATATACAACAATAAATTCCAGTGTTGAGCTTCACAAGTGGTCAATGATGTTCAAAGGTTCGACATGATCTGATGGCATCATATAATGGATTAGTGTCAATTTTTTTTCAAGGGACAATGATTGGTTCCATGACTATAGCGGGATAATTTGCACATGACAAGTTTGTTGGACTTGCAAAGGGTGTTGATGAAATTTGAAAGTATTAGGGTTTGTAAACCCTAGAAGTCTAGAAGGATATGACTTGTATTGAAGTCTTGGTCCTAAGGGTTTTTGAAATCCTAGAATGAGACCTAGAGTGTCGAATGCCAATGGATTTTGTACTTGGTTCATCTTCTCGTTAACATGAAGATGTCTTAGCTTGTAGTTAAGCCTTTGATGTGGCTAGACAACTTGAGGATGAAGAAACCATAGCTCATACAATTCATGCAAGGAAGGAAAGGAAAACAACATGCATTAGTAGCTAATGGTGAGGATGAGTATGTGCATTTCTAGCTTGATGAGATTGCAAATGGATTTTAATGATTTCTGCAAGAAGGCAAAGGATGAAGAGGGAGTTGACAATTCCCTACAATCCTCAAATCAAAAGATAAGTACTTCATATCTTTCTTCCTTGATTATTATTACTTTATTTTTGGTCAACCTCTTGTCTTTGTATCTTTTGCTTGGTTATAATCGTTTCTTCCATGGCCTCTTAATGAAATTTGCAGGTACATCGTGAAGGATGCCAAAGCAATGATTCTGGTAGTAGATGGAAGCATCAGGAAGAATGAAGCAAAGCATTTGGCAAGAGGATTCTCCTAGGATTGAGTTCAAACTAAGCAAGAGGGATTTGTGTTCGAGAGGGAGAAATTGTATAAACATCTAGAACTGTGCCAGATGATTGGAAGAGCTTCTAGTTCAAAGGGAGCAAATAGTCAGGTAGAGTGGAAGGATGCAGCCTACTGGAGATCCAAAAGGTCTCTCATGATGATGAGCAAGAGGCTCCCAAGTATGTGGGCTCAGGTCCTTTTGTACTTGTGGAACATTCGTTAGATCATTAAGGACCCATTGAGGCAGTGCACCCACTCAGGGTCGTTGTTCCAAGAGTTCAAAAGGAGGCCAACATGGCTTCGATATACATTGCACGATGCAGAGGGGCATGCAACTCCTTGTTGCACTTTCAAGGAAAGCAAACGTCGTAAGAAGTACCCAGGCTATGCAGCACTGATGAGTCACATCATTGATTGTAGCCATCCAATTATGAGGAGGTAGTAGGCCAACAAGTCTGGAGGGATGCCATGATGAAGGAATATCAATCTGGGAAGAATGATGTGTGGGAAATTGTGCCTAGATTTGAGGGGAATTTAGTGGTGACTTCTAAGTGGATCTACAAGATCAAGCATGCGGTAGATGGCAACATAGAGAAGTACAAAGCAAGATTCGTGACTAGAGGGTTCTCCCAAAAAGAGGGAGAGGACTATGAAAATACATTGGCTCCAGTCACCAAGTACACTTCTATTAGAACTATTATTTCTATTGCTTCTATTATATGTTGGAAATCACATCAGATGGATGTGAAAACCATTTTCCTCAACAGAGTGATTGAGGAAGAAGTGTACATAGAGCAACCTCAAGGCTTTGAGGTACATGAGGAGTCTCGAGGACTAACCTTAAAAGAGATGCCACGTCTGCCTAGAAGAGTACAAAAATCAAGCTCCAGAGGCCACAAAATTGGCCATTTACTCAAACAAAATAGCCACAAGAAACCAATTGAGGTTGCCTTAAATAAGCCACATAAACTTGAGTTTTAAACCTCAGGAATGTTGATTGCCTCAGAACAATTCTCGTCCAAGCTTTAGGAGTGCCTTAGATTAGGTTTCAGATGAAGGTCAAAAACTTCAGTCCAATGAAAACTTTGCCTTAGATAAACCCTAAACAAAGCCTCAGAAAGTACATATTCGTGTCTCAGAATAGCTTCAACTTGACACCAAATTGATTATGCTCTAGGGGGGTCGAGATTTAGGCCTCAGGATTTGCAGCTAATTCAGTGAAGTATACCCTCAGAGTTAGCCAAAATTCGGCCTTTGAGGTAGTCGAAAAACGACAGAGATGTGTGAGCGAGAAAAACTTTAGGAAAGAGGGCCAAACCTTTGCCCATAATCTGCTGCAAGGATGCTTAATGTGCCACAGAAATCTGTGCCTCTCCACCACAGAAATTTTCCCTTAATTACAATTTCAAATAAGCATGGAAAGTCCTCAGACTCAAATTTCTTTAGAACCCAACGAAGGACCAAGAGAAGAAGATAAATCGTTAAGTGCCCAGAACTATCTCCGAAAATGGCCTGCTCCTTGGTTACTCACGACTACTCTAGGCCTTTGAATTTCTCATGGATATTTCAGATCAAGTGCATGAGTTGATGCTCCACGAAGGGAAAATGAACCCTATTTATATAGGTGTGGAGGCTTCTAGGAGGGAGGCGGCCTGATCAAAAAGGAGGGAAGCCAACCATACCCAAATAATTTGAATTTCGTAATGAAATTTTGTAGCAAAAAAAATTGTCATTGGGGTCGACTTTATTTCAAATTTTTTGATAATTTATCCTTGATAAAATCCTCTGTTGACTTTGACTAGAATAGGTGTTAATTTTAATGGTATGTTCTATGTTTGCAACAATTACTTCAATGTCTTACCATCATTGACAGTAATTGTAGATAGAACATCAACAATACCTACAAGAAGATATGAGATAATTTGATTACAACTGGGAGTCCCAATCATATACCTAGGTTGGTACCCATTCACGAATGGTCATGTCCTTGGAGACATGACTCTTCAACTCTAATTATTAGTTAATTATTCATTATTTATGATTGTTATTATTTATATTATTTCTATATATATTTAATTCATAACAGGCTTCTAGGAAGGGGAATTAGCACCTAGTTGCACTCTTTAACACTCCCTCTCAACTAGGGAGGAATCCACCTGTCAACATTCATCCACTGCTATGCGATTGTGTCCATCAAGTGCCATCTCTGCAGCTTGTCTTGTCTCTGTTGAAGTTTTGATGTCATAGTCCACTAAGAAAGGATTGAAAGAGGGTGGGTCACTAGTCCTTGCCATCCTCGCCAAAATGACAAAGGAAAGTCCTCATGTCCAGGGATAGAACCCGTACTAGGCTTGATCCTTAGTGATCAAGCTGTTCAACATCATGCATCCGTCAGTAGTACTAATTAACACTAAGCACTTTTCCCAACTCATTGACCAGATGAGAGGTACTTCCCAAGAGTCCCAAACTGCGAGGGTAGGATGTAGGCTGGGGTATCCACATGGGAAGGTGAACCACTCACCCTGTTCATATAGCGTACTCCATAGGGGAAGGTGAACCACTCACCCTATGTTCACATACTAGGGTATGTACACCACAGGGGAAGGTGAACCACTCACCTTGTGCTCACACGCTGGGGTATGTACTCCACAGGGGAAGGTGAATCGCTCATCTTGTTCTCATATAGCATACTCCATAGGGGAAGGGGAACTACTCACCCTATGTTCACATATTAGGATATGTACTCCACAGGGGAAGGTGAACCACTCACCCTGTTCTCATATAGCGTACTCCATACGGGAAGGTGAACCACTCACCCTATGTTCACATATTGGGGTATGTACTCCACAGGGGAAGGTGAATCGGTCACCCTGTATTCACATGCTCCTGTGCTCATATAGATCCAAGAAGTACCCCAAGCCCCTAGGTGCTCCAAAGCTCAATGTTCAACTCAATCAAGATCCCTCCATATAGGGAATGCTACTCTCTAAAGGCTAAGAACTTTGCCTTCCCTAAGGCTTTGTGAGGATATCAGCAACCTGACCATCCATCCATGGGAGCCTCAGTGCTCCTCCCAACAACATATAGATGTATGATGGCACACAACTCACTAAAGAGCTTCTTCAAAATACACTGTCTTACAACTAGCCATTCTAGCAATGGTGATTTTAGCAGTCCTCTATTTCCTGTGCATCTAGGATACCAAATCAAAATCATGTTAATGAAAATATTAAACTAAACTTACTCCCTCTCACTCAGGGAGATCACAAGCCTAAGCTTGTCTAATTCATGAAGGTGCCCCAGTGCTTGTTTTGCACAATTTTCTTTCATATGATCAGACTCTCTTTGGTTTAAGGTGCATGTTGTAATACAAAGGATACTTCAAACAAGATTGTAGTGATGATGCATAACTCTCATTCCAATGATTCGAGAAGTCATTGATCTTTAAAGTTCAAACTTAGTTCTCACATTATAGTGTGTTATGCATGGAAACCTTTATCAAGCTAGGAACCAAGTAATATGTCAAGTTGAAAGCTCTTGAATCTTATCACCTCTTTATTGCCAATGCCACTTAAGGTTTATGAAAGAGGGTCTTAACCAATCTTATTTGAGCAAACTGACTTCAAAAGACATATGCTTGAATCATAGACTTTCAATTATGCCTTATTCCATATTGACAGATATAGTCTTCAAGAGCGTTCAAACAAAAATTACTATTAGCAGATACATACTTTATATTTTGGTAATTAGACATATTTACCAGTAGTTATTGCCCACCATAATTTATGGAATACTTTGGATTCTCTATATTTTGGTAATTAGATATATTTACCAGTGGTTATTGCCCACCATAATTTATGGAATTCTTTGCATTCATTAGGTAGGAGTAAAAATTCAATATGTTGTAGGTAACGATTGTAACAACCCCAAAATTTGAACACTATGTTGAGTCCTTTCTCCACCAAAGCTCTGATACCATGTTAATTTTTATGGTATGTTCTATGCTTGCAACAATTACTTCAATGTCTTGTCATCATTGATAGTAATTGTAGATAGAACATGAACAATACGTACAAGAAGATATGAGATAATTTGATTACAATTGAGGGTCCCAATTATATACCTAGGTAGGTACCCATTCACGAATGGTCATGTCCTTTGGAGACATGACTCTTCAACACTAATTATTAGTTAATTATTCATTATTTATGATTGTTATTCTTTATAGTTATTTTTATTATTTCTATATATATTTGATTCATAACAAGCTTCTAGGAAGGGGAATTAGCCCCTAGTTGCACTCTTTAACAATAGGTCCATTTTAATTTAATTTTATTGAATAAACAAAAATTTCTTGTAGCATCTCCTTTGGGGCTTCTTGACTACAAAATGGGGCACTGATTGTTAAAGAGGCATATCTCTTCAACTGTGAGGAGTTATGAGGCGTGCCACCTACCATTGGAATTGACACAAAGAGGAGAATCAAATGGAGATGGTCACGGGAACAAATTCACTAGTCTTCATCCTCAAATTCTTCAACAGGTGTAGGGCAATATGATCAGGTATTTGGGCTGCTAGAATGTTACTTCCAATCAATGTGATCCATAGATGAATATCAAGAACGTTCAAAGACCGATGTTGGCGTCAATGAAAACACCATTCAACAGGTTTCACCATTGGTCAGGGAGAATTTACTTGGTTCCAAGTGTCGACTTGATTAGTTGGTGAGCCAAGACTACTTTTGTTTTACTCTGGTCAAGGGGTACCTGACCATATCACCAAAGGGTATTTGGCTAGTGGGTGACTAGATCCTTCGCATGATATTGACGCAGGATGCTTTCCACATGGTTGTAGGATAGAATATGAAGTGGATGGATACATTAAGTAGGCTTATTTAATCTTTTCTTGGGATGGAGAATTTTTTCAGCAAAGTGGACATTTGAGGAAGTCAAGGTGAATACCTCCCTAGCTAAGAGGGAGTTTTGATTTTTAGGTAGCTGCGGGATGTATTCCCTAGCTACTCAAGTTGGCTCATTAAACAATTAAAAGGAAATTAAATTAAATTCTTTTTCTTCAAGTTGGCCTAACAAGGAGACGTGCCCCTTGGGCACCTCATCAACACTATATATAGGCATTCAACCTCCTCACTTGGACACTCACTCATCACTCTCATATCTCTCTCTGTCTCTCACACGTGGGAAGCAATTTGAGGAATAGGCCGAAGTTTCTAAGGAGCCAAATTTCTGAGACAGCTGAAGTTTGTCCAGCAGTTGGCCAGCTTTGATTGAGACTTTCTGAGATCTGTTTTGACCAATGTTGATTGAGTTTCTGAGGTCTATTTGACTTGTGTTGACTGAGTTTCTGAGGTATATTTGATCTGTGTTGACCGAGTTTTTGAGGTCTGTTTGACCCAGGTTGACTGAGTTTCTGAGGTCTGTTGGACCTGCATTGACCGAGCTGCTCTGTGATCTGTTTGACCTGTGTGGCTGACTGAGTTTGACCTTGCACGTGTGGGCCACATTGTTTGCCTGTTTGACTGAGTATTTCTGGGCAGTTTGACTGAGCTGATTTGTTGCTGCATGAGGTCGAATCTCTGCCTGTTTGACCAGCGCTGTATTTTTGGTCTGGGTTAACCAAGTTTGACTTGAAAATATCAGATTGTACTTTTGTTGAACTGAACAATTTCTCCTAGAAAAGATTGCTGGGTTTTCTCCCAAGTTTGGGTTTCCTAGGGCAAAATTTTGGTGTCTATTGTGCATGGCTATTCTACTGTGATCTTTACTGTTTTCCATTGCATTTACAGTTGAATTTTGTGAGCGCAATTGCTTAATGATGTTCTGGGGTGTGCTAAAATAATATCATATATCATTGGAAGTAGTTATCGGTTGCAGAAATTGTGCTTGTCTAGTTAGCACTAGAAAATCAACAGGTTGGGCTGGAATAAAGCACTGCAACAATGTATTGACATGGCCATGGTACTCACCAACTATCAATGTTAAATGATGAACTCTGTATGGTTGAGTTGATCATGTATAATGTTCATGAATTGAAGTATTTAATATTGATCTCACCATGAATAATATCCAATGGAAATTAACACCCAGATTCATGAAGGAAAATTTGCTGTTAACAGAATTTATCCCCATCTAGAGCTATGTCAATTTTAGGGACGAAAAGCTTTATGTGTAGTGTGAAAGATTTCTTAGCAATGGGGATACCTTTGGGAATATTGGGTTGAGGCTCTGGTTTGAGGTGTGGTGTTTGTTGGAGGAGTTTCTGTTGAGTGGTGAGGAACTGCTGGAGCATACTCACCATATCCTACATTATTTTAGCCTGGAATTCTTGTTATTACTGGGCTTCTTCTTGTTATTTCAGAAGGATTTCCAACAACAGATGCTGCTTCTGCATTTGTTTGGCCAAGATTTGGACAAGGTTGGAGCTCTTAGAGTCTTCAGAGTCATTGGCAGCTTTATGGGGAGCCATAACACACAGGAAATGCTTGAAGAGGCTGGTTTTTGCAATTAGTAATAGTGATCCATGGGTTACAAGTGTGGATTAGGGCCTTGGGAAGAAATCATTAGTGTGGGATTTTCTGTGGGTTAAATCAACAGAATGGCACCTCTATGGGGTTCAATCAGTGAAATGGTCTAGAAACCAACATAATATATTGCTGCACCAGGGCTTACCATGGTTGGAAATATGTTATTATAAGAAACTGCAGAAAAGCCAAAAAAAATGATAAGTGCATTTGCACAAAAATAGGTTACATGATTATCACCCTTATCTCCTGGCGAGAGCTTGAAAAAATATTTCAGGTAGGAAGAAAATATCGAACACTGGAATAGCAAAAGTCTTAAGAGTCCCTGACCTTAAGGCTTTGATACCAATTCATATGGACACAAAACAACAATGTGACACACTCATATACAATATTAAAATATTCAAGAGAGAGAGCGAGCATGGAGTAGAAAGGAGATTGCTGAAATGAACAAAAATGTCACGCACTCATTTGTTGTAATTATACATGAGTACAAAACTGTGGGGAAAGTGATTGAAGTTGAACAAGTCCCCAATAAAATATAGTAAAGTAGGTCAGTGATCAATTTATACCAAGTCACCCCAAATGTACAAAAGATGAAGTACTAAAGTACATGGTACAAAAGATTAAGTACTAAAGTACAAAGTAGACTAGTGTAAATTGCAATTACAATACATAGTGTAATTAAATCCATGAGGAATTTAGGGGCTAGGTTTCATCACATTAGTTCAACGTTACGACTCAACACTAATTAGTTGTATGGGTTCTTGCCTCTCCTGAGACATATTGCTTTTATTATCTGATTGTTATAGGCATTGAATACTCTCTCTCTCTCTCTCACACACACACACACCAAGTAATTGTTAGTTTATGGTAGCATCGAACAGGTGTTCTAGTCTCTATGATGTCTAAGAGGCTAAGGAACACGAGATCTCTAAAATCCAGAAAAGGTCTTGTGAGATAAGACTAAAAAACGCCTTAATTAAATTAATTAGCCAATAATTTAGTTATTTCTTAAGTCTAACTTAGGGAAGTTGGTTAATTAAAGTTAATTGATTATGGGTAATTTGATTTTTCTTTTGATACTTCTATTGATGGAGTCAAAGTGATCTAAGCCATTGATCAGGATTAGATCTTAACCGTTGGTTAATTAAAGTTAATTAATTAAGGTAATTTGATTTTGCTCTTGATACTTTTATTGATGGAGTGAAAGTGACTGAAGCCATTGATCAGGATTAGATCTTGGCCGTTGGTTTCCCAACAAAAGATTATAAGAGCAAGTCGAGGGCGTGGAGAAGTGACATCGAGTATCATTTGAACCGTTCGACTACCTAGTTGCAGGTATTCAGCAATGGCGTAGTTGAAGCTAGGGAAAGCATCAAAGCGAGGGATTAACACAGATTTGGGAGCAAAGTTTTTGGTGGAATATTTCCTCATCATTTCCATTGTGGGAAGACAGGAAAGAGGAGGTCGAATTATCTATAGAGGAGGCCATACAAAGTAGTGTGAATAGCTAGAAACCCCAATGCGAGTTGTTGAAAGAGACTTGTTTTAGTTGCTAGGGGCCGGATCAATGTTTTGGAGGCAGAGTGAGTAGGTTCCAGAGGTAAAGAAATGCTAGACATCTCACCTAGAGGCAATTTTGGTGCTGTACAAATTTATTCATTCAGGCGGTGTGTATTCTAGGCTACGGTGCGAGTGGCCAAGCAGAGTGCAAGCAGGCTAGAAGAGGCTAGATCAGTTGCAGGGGGAGACAAGGGGGTCTTCTAGTATATTTTGCTAGTTGAAAATAGCCGGAGCCTTGCCAATTTGGCAGGCAAATTATTGTACTCTTGAATTTGCTGAAGAAATAATAAAACCCTCATTTGCTGCACTGGTTTTCCCTTTGGGGTTTTTTCAGGGACAATTGTCCAAAAATAACAGTGTTAATTTTGTGCGTGTGCATCTATTTCTCAGTTTCGTATTTTTATTTCTGCAACATTTTTATTTTGATGAATGCATCAGTGATATAATCATTATTTGCCGAATAATTTATTTAGAAGACAAATAAACTGCTAACAGTTGGAAGATTAAACTCCAGTTGTTGCATTCAAGAAATTTTCACATTAATTTGTGTATGTGTTATGTGCAATTCTTAAAAATTATTATAAGAAGGATTCCATCATTTTTCGAAGGAGTTCACTTGTATTAGATTTTTGTAGAACATGGATGTTAATAACACTGATATTAGTGATCTTTTATTAAGTAGCCTTCTAAGGAGGCAACGAGTACATAGTTCATTAAGACATAGAAATCAACCGGAACGTTACAAAAGCCAATATTTGTTGTTCCAAAATTAATTGACTACAACTTCCCTTAGAAAACCAAGCTTAGAGTCTTCTGATGAAAACTTGAAAATTAGAGTTTTTTTATAGTGATATAGTAATCTATTGGACTAACTTCGGAAATAATATATCCTACAATAAGAGACAACAAAGTTAGACTGACATAAATGAAGAGAAAGTATGAAGGGGTCTTAAGAGTATCCTCTATATTGACAATCGTTTCCTCTTCCTAGAGACAACGAAGGGTCTCAACTTTAAACTGATGCTCATTGGATAAGATCCATCGATTTGTTTATAAGCTCTATTTTGTATGTTGGAAATGGTAGTGAGTAAGGTATTCTTTGACTTGTGCCTTAGTCAAAGAGACCACAAGCAATCTTTCTTTAGCATGCACGAGTTCCTATAAGTTAGGACGAATTCCTATAAGTTAGGATGAGTTTCAATAAATTAGGACGAGTTAACTCATGTGAATAGTTGAAGGCTCAGTTGTTTGTCTCCTAGTGCAAGTTAGAAGCCGCAATGGTTATTGGTGGTTAGGACGAGTTACATGAATCATTTAGACTCAGTTAACTAGTCAATCACAAGACCATGTTCCAAAACTAAACTTGCCAGATTTAGATGGGTCAAATTGCTTATAAGGAGGAGAAAGGCACAAAATTGATTCATTGTTTTGTAAGCACGAGTTGGTGAGACAAGACAATAGAGAGCACAAGTTGGTGTGCAAGAGCTTGTGTATGGGAATGGTGTACTAAGGAGAAGTTTGTGTGCGGATTGATAGAAGAGAATTCCTTGGGATTTGTGCTAGGATCTAGGATTTAATTCCTAAATAATAGGAGCTGCCTATGTACAAGGATTTAGGAAGCAGATCGGGGTTCTTGCAAGGTGTTTCAAGCTTAGGACAAGCAGAGGGAGAACATGATTGTTTTCTGATTGAAACAGTTGTATTGTAAGAGATCTATTGCTCAAATTTCTATCAATAAAATTATCAAACAAGCAGAGGGTTATAGTTAAGTTCCCTAGAAAATACTGTGTTATTGTATTGAGTTAATGTGTTTTTAACTCTGTTCTATTTCACTGCAGAAGAGTAGAGAAATTCTGTGTCTTGGTGTTACAATTTAGTTTCAGAATTGTTCACTACAGCAGTGCAGAGTTTTCAAGGATTTCTACACTGTACATGTGATTCAATTGACACAGGCCTTCTGCAAGGTGGCTTGATTTTCTGTCAATATAAAATTCCTTATTTGGGTTGTTCAATTCCTTGGAGCTGAAAAAGGTCTCCTGCTTACTGGGACGTGAATCTACTGGTGGAGCCTTGCTTTTTCCCATAGATTGACTTTTGTACTGATCTTTCAGTAATCATCAACCTGATCCTTTTGTATGGACTTCAGATTCGTAATTCCAGCCCCAATGTTAATAAATAATTCCCTCACCTCTGGTCACATATCCTCTGCAAATATGTAATTGTTCTCCCCTTCTTCATCAAATTTACAGCATCATAACACAAATGAATACTGAGTGAATGTGTTGAATATAATCTCTGTATGGGCAACATTGATTAAAAGGAATTAGTTCATTGCCAATTCTTTAGCTTCACAATGGCCTACAATTATTCTCACAGGATAATGAGCAAGAGAGTATAACTGTAAGAATGTATATAGGTTATTGGTTAAGTCTTTTTGTCCGACCTCCCTTTTTATGATTTCTTTCTGATCGCTTCTTGTACAGTATTGCCTTGCACTGCATTGCAATGCCTTGGATTGTCCAGTTATTTAGGGCCATAGAGCTATCCATTTTTCAAAAACCCATCTTATAAACTGTAATGTTCCATCTTTAAACTGTTGTCAAATACATTGAGTGGTTCTTGTGTGTGTTGTCTATATTATTTGTCACAGAAATGCTGTTATTATCTTGTTTTGAATTAAAGGAAGCATTAGAAGCTTTTAGTTTTAAGATGCAAGTTATGTGCTTCTGTTATAATGTGGGTTGAAAATAAACAAAGCTTTTAAAGCAAATAGTTTTATTTGATTGTCTTGAAATGTTTAGGCAATGAAAGAGGAGGCTAGAGAACAAGATCAGCGAGAGAGGGCAGAATTGGAAAGGAGACTTCGAGAAAAGGATGAAGCTAGCACAAGGAAGGTTTGTAGTGATGTTTTCCTCGTGCTCTTGTTATTTTAGGGCAACATAAATGGTCATCTATTGTCAGTGTCTAGCATTTCATGGTTGGAATTTGATGTTATTTTTCCATGTTCTATATGGTTTTTATTATGTTGAGGTTTTTGGTCATCAAATAGAAAAGATTATATATTTCATTTGAAACAATTGTTATGGGATTTGCATTTCAACTAGACATTTACCGATGAAATTTATGCTTTAATTTACAGCTAATGGAGCCAAAGTTGACACGAAAACAAGAAGGTATATTGCTTCATTGGTCATCAATAATGTTGTTCTAGCATCTTTCTTCAGAACTAGCGTTCATGCTGCCAAATCCCTTCTGCAGTAATGACTAACATTCAGTGTTCTATTAAAAGAGGATGCAATTCGGCGTTCTGAAGCTGAAAATGAGAAAGACCTACTTCCCACTCTAAGGTTTTATTTCTCCCTCAGTTTTGGCTGTTTTAATGTTCTCCTTTCTATGTCCAATCTCTTTTGTGTATACCTACTCCCAGGAGTGGAGACTAAACAACAAATGTAACTTTTTTTGGCTATTTTAATTTGGCTTATGTGTTTTTGAATTTGAAAACACAGAGAAATTTCTCGGCAAGAATACTTGAAGATGAGGGAACAGAAAAAACTTGAGGAGCTGAGGTATACTGACATAGCCATCTTGATTTTTCAAAAGCATATACTTGTTTTAGCGTGTTATGGTTGGCATCAAAAAGATCGCTTGAACATGATATTTATCTATCATAAGGAGATTCATTCTTGAAAGATTTCACCCAGATTTAAGTTTATTAATATTATACTTTGTGGACATTATCTTTCATAAATTTCAGGGATGATTTGGAGGATGAGAAATATTTATTTGATGGAGTGAAGCTGACGGCAAAAGAAGAGCAAGAAATGAGGTATGCATTTTCAAGATATAAGCAATTAAAGAGATTCTTACTTGTCATCTAGGAGGGCCATAATTTGTTTGATTAGTATTAGTTCATATTGCAAGAGTTGTGTTTTAATGTAATGTCCCTTTTTTTCGGTATGTGCCAAAAATTCACGAAATTCTCGCTTACACAACCCCAGGTCTGGTCTATATGCTTTGACAGTTTCACAAAACAGAAAACATAAACACACTAAAATGCCCAACTTTAGTAGCAACTTTTGCACGTACAAAATATTTATTACTCAAAACTGATTTCTTATTAGTCCTCCAACAAGAGTCTGTTACGAATAAAGTATATATAAATAATGTAAAATAATGTAAACGATAATAATCATAAATAATTATTAGTTAATCAGTAGATAGGTTGAAGAGGCATGTCTAAATGAGACATGACTCTTCATGAAGAGACACTTGCTTGGTATATAAGCAAGCCTCTCGTTCTCATTGTATCATCATTCATATTCACACATTTAATATATAATATTTGTATCCTCATGGATATCTTTATATTCCAAGTCTTTTGGAGTAATTAATTTATAGAAGGAACTTTGTTCGCTTCATTTGGTTTCAGAGCCATCTTGGCTAATCACCAGGCCTTTGGCCATCAACCTTGTTGTTGTCACACTTGAAGCATTTCGCTACACATTGAGAGATTCTCCATTTTTCAGGTCTTTGGCCATTTGATAAAAAAAAGGGGGGGGGAATTATTAATAAATAAATAAAATTATTACCTAGTCATAGCCATTTTCTCTTCCCATGCCCCCGTCACCCAACAAATCGCAAGTCCCCGCATTAACCCATTGAAATCACTGTCGGCACTGCAACTTGTTGCCCAAGCAAATAGCCATGTCGTCGCTTTCGTCAATCCGCCAGTGGCCTAGACCAATGACACACTTTTTTCCACCGCCGCTGCTCGATTCTACACGAATGAAGTTGTTGCCACGGTCCGACAACAAGCCACTACTGCTTTCCACAGCGGAGTCTCTCACCGCTTTCACTGTGCTTGACTAGGCCACGGCTTCAAACAAACCCGAGCCACCGCAGCTCTGCAACACAACCCAATTTTTTTTTTATAAATTTAAATTAACAAAAAAATAAATAAATTAAAAACAGACTTACCTGGCTGTCCACTGGCCGCGTCCCCATTGCCCCGAAAAAACTGACGCTTCGTTCGCTCTAACCCTCCGCTATTATTACCTATTCACTGTCACCATACATCACACCCTCCTATTCCCGTGCGTACTTCACACCTATCCCAGTGCATACTTCACACCCTTTTGTTTCCAGTGTCTGCATCTCCGCTCCCCCGCTGCGTCTGTCCATCTACACCTCCGTCACCCCCATTCACTTCGCCACTTTCGCTGTCCCATCCGCTGCCGTGCTCACGTCCTACCTCGTCCTCTGTCCCTCCCCGCGTCACTGGCCCCGGTCTCTTTCTCCCTTCCGCTATCCCTGGTCCCTATCCGCATACGTCTTCAAGGCGTGAAGCCCAAGTGCGTTGTATTGTCGGGTCAACTCCGACTGTCATTTTACAGGGGGCACACGAATGTGGACAAAAGTCGTATCAGTTGGGTCATAAGTTACATAAAGTTTATATCATAAAATTATATATATATATATATATATATATATATATATATATATGATATAACATTGGGTCATACGATAATATATATATGATTAATATACATAATATATAACTATACATATTAATCTGAATAAATAATTTTATGTATAAAAAAAAGGAAGAAGAAAAGAAAAGAGAAGTTTTATATTAATATAAAATATATAACTATATATATATATATATAAAAGAAGGGTATTTATAAAAAAAAAAGAGAAAAGAAAAAAGGGTTTTATATTAAAAAAAATATTAAAAAAAAAGGGAGAATATTTGAAATATATATATAAAAAAAAGGGAGATAAAAGAAGTAAAAAACAAACATGGAATCTCTAAGTAATAAACAAAAACAATTCCAAAGAGATGTAGAACAAGTAATCACAATACTTGAGCGACAATATGCTGAGGAGAGAAAGAGAATGGAATCCTTCTTCCATTCTCTACATCCATCATCACCCCCACAGAATGATGTAATCCATTGTACCGAGAAGGTGCAGCTAAAAGATCAAGAGAATGGCAAAATAGCCAAAATCCAGCAAAATAAGAAAGCGTTAGAACACAAACATAAAGATCTTGTGGATATGCATTACAAAGAAATAATGGAAAAGGACGAAGAAATTTCTCGTCTCAAGGACCACGTCGAAAAATCACTGGCACAAGTGAAGAAGACTAAGGTCACAAAGAAAGAACTCAAGAAGCACTTATCAGAACAAGAAGATGAAACTTTGCGTTGAAAGAACCTTAATAAAAATTTATTAAAACAAATCAAAGATCTAAAAGATGAAAATCTTAAAATTCAAAACGTTGAAAATAAGGTTGATAAAATAGAAATCAAAGAACTTTTATGACTGAAAAACCATAATCAAAGTCTACTCACTCAAATTAAGAAACTTAAGGATGATAAGAAGGCATTAAAAGATAAGTTAGAACATTTCACTCAAGAAGAAGTATTGAAATCTACAGTCACAACAGTTCAAGTTGAAAATAAGGGAGCAAATACCGATCTAGTGAATATGACTACTCGATAAGACAAGTCAATTGAAGAAATGACACGCTTAGATGTTGCAGTTCAAACAATGAACATCCCCATTGAATGTTCCATAACCAACTCAACAACATCTTTGCCAGAAGAAAATCTAAAAATTGCCACATGCCCAATAAGGGAAAGTAAAGTCCCATATCGGCATCCGAATCATGAGAATAGACGAATCAACCATGCTACGTATCTGAACCATTCAGACCAGAAACAACAAACTGATGTTCCAGATAATAGTGATGTAATCTCAATCCAATCTTATGCTAACAAGTCGTTACAAAATTCCAGTGATCACAATACTACACAGAAGATTAATCTAGGATGGTCTGATCCCTTCTCAGTGTGACAATTTTGTTTGTCACTAAGAAGATCATATCAACTTGTATCGACGAGGATGACTATTCCGAGAGAGAAAGACGTTCGAAGCCGAAAAAGAGATCAAGCCTTTTTCATCGACAAGCTTTGAGGACAAAGCTTTTTGAGGAAGAAGGCAATGTTACGAATAAAATATATATAAATAATGTAAAATAATGTAAACGATAATAATCATAAATAATTATTAGTTAATTAGTATATAGGTTGAAGAGGCATGTATAAATGAGACACGACTCTTCATGAAGAGACACTTGTTTGGTATATAACAAGCCTCTCGTTCTCATTGTATCATCATTCATATTCACACATTTAATATATAATATTTGTATCCTCATGGATATCTTTGTATTCCAAGTCTTTTGGAGTAATTAATTTATAGAAGGAACTTTGTTCGCTTCAGAATCCTTAGGGCTTCCATACCAGGGATAATGGCCCTTTACAATCCTTTGAAAGTTCCTAGAAAACAATGTCAAACCCTTTGACCAAATGTCCAGGGCTGAGGCCAAGTCCTATAGGCTCTCATCCACCCAATTATCACTGCTGTAGGTGTCTTTTTGCTACAATATCCATTGAAACCCTTACTGTGGTTACCTAGGGTTTTCCTAGCCCTTCCAAACACCACAGTCTTCTCTTAACTGTGCTCAGGCCTACTCCTTTAGGCTTTTGGTCTTCCTTAACAACTTGGCATCCTCCTTTAATCCTCAACCCCCTTCTTGTAGCAGTCTTCAGGCCCTCGACCTCCTTGCTTTCCCTTGCAGCTAAGTTGCATGAAATGGGGAAATGGGTATGAGTTTCCGAAATGGGCACGCGTATGAAACGTGACCCCCCCAAATTTTGGAAACGGGGAAACGCGATATATATATTAGAATTTATGGCATTTAAGAAATGTTATGTGCAATCATAAAGCGTACATGATACATTATAATTTATTACATTTAAAGTTTAAACATTATGATTAGTTTACATCACATTTACTCATGAATGATCACATAATGAAAATAGCAATATCGGACTATCCAAAATCAACCTTTATCATATATCCAAATCTCAAATTCAGCCTTTATTATATATATGAGGCTGCAAGTACAATAAAGACTATGCGGCTGCAAGAACTATAAAAACAAAAGACTAATCCTCATCATCATAATCCTCATCAAAAATAGAAGCAGAAGCATGCTCAACAGTGGATGGTGTTGTTGAAGAAGATGATGGGCCAATTCCACTTCCAGGCTAGACCTCAATATTCAGGGCAACAAGAGAGAGATCCAAATCAGGACTTTCTAGATCCACATCCCATTCTTTAGAAGGACCACTGTGGTATTTTGGACCCCTACGAGACGCAAGGTGAAGGTTGGAGTGCACATAAACAAGATCCTCTGTCTTTTGTGAGCCCAACCTATTGTGCTTCACAAAACGAATAAAACCATAGGTGCTGCAATTCCTTTTTGCTGATGAAGAGCTTGCCACTTGTGAAAGAACACGAGTGGCAAGGTTTTGCAAATGTACACTATTTGCTCCATGACAAATCCACCACCTAACTGGATTCATGGTGCTTCTCTCCTCCAAACCTGATATATCTGAATAATCATCTAATTTTGCAGCGAAATTGACAAATTCTTCCTTTACCTCCTTGTGTAGATGAGATGGAAATATTCTCATAAGGGTTTTTTTCACTCCATTAGCCACCTCTCTATCCTTATGGGGTGCTTTCCTCTTCCCATTGCTTTGAGCAATAAGCTCCTCATCATAAAATTTGGGGTTCAAGGCATGTGCTAAAGTGTGCAATGGAGTGTTGAAATTGTTCCACCTATCAACAATGATTTTCTTGACTAAATCAACAAAATGATCATCAACAAACAAAAGCTGTGGAGACTCTTGTGAAATGATTTCCATAGTTTCTCAACCATGGAATCCATGCCATCATAGACCTCTCCTAAGAAAGGTTGGTCAGTGTTAGCATTCCGAGGAAGCTCAAATGCAGGGGTTGTGAACTTTAGCAAGAAGTCTATCTTGCTCCACCAGTCCTCATCAAGGCACAATCTACGCACCATATATCCCTTCTCCGAATCTGCTTGTCTCCACTCAACCCAAAGTTGACTCACCACCATAGAAACTAATGCTTTCTTAACCTCAACAAGGCGGCGCAACATCAGGAAGTTTGAGGCATATCTCGTCTCAACAACTTTTAACAACTCTAATTTGGAGTACTCTTGAAATATTGCCTGAGATTGGTGGTGGTTGGTGATGAATTTAACAATCTCCCTTGCTTCCCTTGTGATTTCCTTTATCCATGGAACTTTGTTGCCGATCTCCTCTAAGATCAGATTTAGATTATGGACAATGCAGGGTGTCCAAAAGATGTGGTCATACCTCCCCTCAATAATTAAAGCTGCAACTTTGCAAAATAGGGCATTATCTGTGATAACTTGCACCACCCTGTTAGGGCCTATTTGTTCAATAGATTTTATAATAACATCAACAATTCATTGTGCATGTTTTACGTCTCCTGAGTAGTCTTCTGCCTTTATAAACATTGCTCCTTAGGGGGAAGTGGTAATGATATTTATCAATGGTTTGCGCCTTGTATCTGTGCATCCATCTGAGACTATGGTAACCCCATTGCTACTCCAGGAATAACGAATTGGTGATAAGATATCCTCCACAAGCTCCTTCTCATTTTTGAGAAGCTGAGTTCTGATTTTCTCATAGTTGGGCCCCTTGTACCCTTGAGGAGCTTTGTTAATTTCCCTTATCATATCTTGCCAGTAAGGAGAGTGAACAACATTGAATGGGATATCACATGCATAGATGCACCTAGCCACTCTGGAGTCAGTTTCTTTTCTTGCTTGCACGTTCACCAATTAGCAATTCTGCTATCCTGAACTGAAGGGGATGCCCCTTTGGTATTTTTGGATGGTTGTTGTTCACACTGTTGATAATATTGGCGATATTCGAAAATATTTTTGGCAAAACGATGTATCGCCGAGAAAATATTGCGATATTTTTTATTTTGAAAATATTGGCAAAATATCGCGATATTTTGAAAATGTTGGCAAAATATCGCGATATTTTGAAAATGTTGGCAAAATATCGTGATATTTTGAAAATATCGGCAAAATATCGCCATATTTTGAAAATATCAGCTATTTTTAAAAATCTGAAAAAAATTGATTTTTTATGCTTGCTGATATTTTCACCGATATTGCCGATAAGATGTTTTCTGGACCCTCGTCGATATTTTGCCGATACCGATATTATCAACACGGTTGTTCATGTTGTTGAGTGGCACTAGCTCTCCTCTTCCTTGCTTCAACTACAATCCTTGGCTCAATGTTAGGTGGAGCTTGAGGAGTAGCTTGACTAAGCTCATCATGCCTTCTTTTAATTCCATCTGCCTCATCTTGCTCTCTTTGATATGCCCTCCTTGCCAATGGGTCTGCTGTTTTTGTGCAACTTGCAATCCCCTGCCCTCCTCCATGCAAAAGATGTGCCTTCACTCTTGGGTAGGAGCCCTTGTACGAATTACTACAAAGATTACATCGCCATTCCCATGAGCCACCACCTCCACATTTTTGAAGCTTCTGAACATGCCTCCAAAGAGGATAATATTCAGCCCTTGGGTTGGACTTGGGGCTTGAACTTGCAACTGCACCTTGGTTGGAAGCCATTGTTGCAAAAAAAAAAAATCTGTAAAGAAAAATTGAAGAAATAGTAGGAAAAAATAAGAAAATGAATGCCTCTTAACCAAATTAATTTTCTGTGGCTGAAGCTACCCAAAAATTCCAGAAAAGATAAGAGAAATATGGCCGTAACTGAGCCAAAAGCCAAGAATCCCGTAGCCGGAAACTCTGCACTCCAAATCTGCTACTGAAATCTCTTTCTCTTGCTGCTGAAATCTCCTTTGCTTACTGTTCAAAACGCTGTAGCTGAAACCACTGCTCTTTTCCTCTTTTCTCCTTTGCTAAAATCGTACGTCTCCAATCTAACGACTTGCTCAAATGTGTGATGAGGGAATGAGGCGAGAGTCTTTTTATAATTTGAGAGAGGCATCTAGAAGCATCCACAAGATATTTTATTTGTCCCTAGCGTAAAATGTGCTAGTACAGCCGGAAATAAGTTTTTGTTTTGTTTCCTGGCTGCAACGGACCTAGGGGCAATGTTTCCTGCAACATAGCCTTGCAACCTGCTCCTAGGTCTCATTTCTCTATGGCTAGCCCTTTACTCCTTGCTGTGGCCAACTGCTCTTGGTTGCATCCTCCTTCAGCAAGCCCTTCAAGCACTCAAAATAGGCTACAACCTTCTCTTTTTGTCTGAAGCCAACCCTTCCTGGCTGCGGCTAGCCTCTCCTCCCAGCTGTAGTTTTATTTTCCTGTTCGTGGCTAGCCTCTCCTCTTGGCTGTTGTTTTCTCTTCTTTCGTGCGGCTAGCTTCCCCTCCTGCTGTGGCCTCCACAAATCAACCTCCTTGAGGTTCGACCTCAATCCTTTTAGATCAACCTCTTTTTCTTAGCATGTCGGTCGTTTCCCAAGGCACCACCTTCCCTTTCAGCCTCTCACCTACAAACAACAGACACACAGGACAAAATGTAGCCTTTTTCCACCATAGAAAAGATGCCCTCCAAAACCCTATGCTTCCCTAGTTGTAGGTCTGTGGTTTCCTTGATCAATTTCAGATCTCAATCAAGAAGAAATCCATTACATCTTGTCAATATGAGATGCCCCTCAAGCCTCTCCATTGGCATCTAATTTATACTAGACCAAAGGTCCCTTTGGAAGCCCCCTTTTCCTTCAAGAAACCTCCAACATCAAACTCAACATTAAATTAGAACATTAAATGCTCTCCTTGGGTATAAAGTCCACTCACTTTGGGCACAAAGCCTACAACTTTGGTGCAAAGCACATACACTCATAAAATCACACTTTATGAGCGTTTCTCTTTCACAAGCTTAACAACAAGGGTATGTGAGAGTACCTCCTGATGCTACCTGTTGTTGCCTAAATCCACACCTAGGATTATTGTGGAGAAAATCTCTAACTCCACTTGTTGTGGCCTTGGGGGCAAGTTTCAAGGGGGGGCTGTCACCCAATTCCCCATTCCTCCATCTAGGCTAACTCCTAGCAAAGCCAAGCGGGGTAGTCCCTAAAGGATAAAACTAAGGCTTGATTAGTCTATACTAAACAAGTCCTAGGAGTTAAATGGAATTACAAGAAACAATCCACCATTAACAAGATAAATCATATCATGAACTTCAAAGCATGTAGATGCTAACCATAAGCATTAACCATTAAGCATCATACTCATTCATAAACCATAGATACAATGACGATAAGCAAATGAATAAAATACTTGACAAGTAAAAGATATGGATAATGAGACTAGTGCCAAGCATGTGCTTGATAGATGCTCCAAATGAAGTATTTGAAAATGTAAAGTGTTGAAACATAAAGTACTTGGAAATAAAGTGCTTTGAGGGTGAAAAGTACTTGAAATTAAAATGATAATTGCCCACAAGTTAACAAGCTTTGGAATATAAAGTGACAACAAGTTGATGGATCAAGTAAAGAAAATGCTGGAAAGTAAATGTAATGGAGTGCTTCTTTTTTGATTTTAGAGTTATTAGGTTGTCTCTTGTGTTAGATTAATTTGAAATTGGAACATGCAAATTAGACCAGTTTTAGTTCAACTTTCCCTTTCGTCCTTATCTTAAATGGGTTAAGAAAAGATGCAAGTGTGAAAATTTCTAAATCTAATACATCAGAAACCCCTACTGCAATATTTGGTTTATTATCCTATACTTGTTCTTTACATTAACAAGTTATTTAATAATATAAACATCGAAATAAACACAATTGTAGCCTTCACAAATATACAGATCATCAACTAAAATAAACTGAGACAAGACAAGGGACACCGTTATTTTTGGACAATTGTCCTCAGAAGAACCCAATGTGGGAAAATCGGTGCAACAGATATGAGGGTTTTATTATTATGCAGATTTTTGAATACAACTAGGGTGCCAAAAATGGCTCACCCTTCAGAGATTATCCTCGACAATAGTACCTTTCTCCGGAGACAGATATTTCGGTTGATCAGCAACTGAATGAAAGATCCCACAACAACCTTGACTGTTCCTTAGATGGATAGTGAACGCTGCTCCAAGCTATCTTCTAGAACTGCGTCACCCTCCAGGGACTGTGTCACCCTCCTATGGCTCTGCGTTAGCTGATCAACTCCTAGTTTGGCCCACGAAATCACCTCAGCGCAGCCTCTTCAACCTAGCGTCAGCTTTGCAGCTCTCTGCGCTGCCTGCGTCAGCCTCTGCGGCTTCTGCGTCAGCCTCTTGGACCTCTGTGTGCTCTGTGATGGCCTCCTCAGCCTCTGCGTCAACCCTTGCTCCCTCTGCGTCAGCCTTTGCTGCCTCTGCATCAACCTTCCTAGGCTTTGTGCTCTCTCTGGCACTTTCTCTGCCTCTCTGATATGTATTCTCGACCTCCTGCCGAACTGCCCCTCACTGCAACAGATCACTAACTCGATTTCTCAGCAAACCCTGCCCCAGAAAATCGAATTGACTGATCAACTTGGTGTATCTCCAATTGACCCTCAAGCCTCCTCTTATACTTTTCCTGTTGACAATTCAACGGTCAAGATTAAGTCCCTAATCAACGGCTAAGAATAGATCTGGCTTGATCTTCATTATTTAGAACTTTCTCACCCATATTATATTAATACATATTAATATTTTAATTTTCCTATGTTTAGACTTAGGGTCTCATTAAAAATATTAATTATTTTAATACCTCTCCATCTGGGTGGAATTTCCCCTAATGATTTCTGGGCCTTGGAGATTTGATGTGCCTTAACCTCTCCACCAATTTTCATGGCTAGAGCACATCTGATGCTACTGAAAAGCAACACTCCCTCTTAGCGAGAAGTGTGCTCTAGTAATGCTTCACCATGGAAACATCACACTGATCCTCTGATGCTCTGCCCAAAATGCTTTGGACAAACGTCTCCCAGTCTTTGGAGACTGCATTCAGAGTAGTCCTGACTATAAACTCTGGATCCGGTGTAGACCCCACGAAAGTAAGCTGGTCCCGAATTTCTTGCAACCCGAGGAGGAAGGGATCTATCTCCTCTCCCTTTTGCATCTCATATGACCTCAGCTGACTCTCAAATAGCGTCTTCTGCTGCACGGAAGAGCCCTGGTATAAGGTGGTCAGGGTGTCCCACATCTCCTTTGCTGTGTTTTTTTTTTCGCAATATGCGGTATGACATGATCTTTGACCCCGTCTAGGATCATGCACTTCGCCCTCGCCTGGGCCTCCTCATACTTCTCATTCTCAGCTAGGTCAACTGGGATAGCCACTACTTTCAAGGCATAGTCCTTGATGCGATGTCTATCCAGGACTGCCAGGATCCTGGCCTTCCATATGACAAAATTGGAAGCCCTGTCCAATCTGTCCTGATCCCTTAGTCCATTCACTACCATCTCTGCTCCTCTTCTGGACTCCCTCTGAGTCTTGATTTCCCTCCTGGAAATCCTCTGGCCAATTGTCGAACTGCTCCTCTATAATCTTTCTTTGCAAATGCAACTCGGATCTTGATTCTTTGGCTAGAAATCCGTTGAGGTAGTGATTCCCTCTACCTTGGTTCTGTCTCCTTAGACACTGTTCTACTAAGACAGAAACAATGTCCCACTAGCTCCTCAAATCACAATCTGCACAACTCCCTTAGCCCCGACAACTGAAGAATCTGAGCCCTTCAGGCTCTGCGCAATCACGACGAAGGCTGAATCTGCTCCTCCGACCAACTGCGTCAATCCTACCTGGCTGAGTAGGATGACGTGGCTCTGCGTGAGCCTCTTCTGCCTCTCTTTGCCTCTGCGCTGGCCCTTCCCTTGGCTCGAAATGCTGACACAAGCTCTACGTGAGCCTCTGCGTCACCCTCTAAGCACTGCATCACCTCTTCTCTTGCCGCTTCAGCTCTGGAACACCGCTGTCTCTCGAGACAGCTGCTTCTGTTGCAAATTTTTTAGATTTCTTCTGCCGGCGTCTTCAGTCCTCCTGTGATCTGCAATTGCTCTGATACCATGTGAAAATTTCTGAATCTAGTACATTAAAACTCCTATTGCAATATGTGGTTTATTATCTCCTACTTGTTCTTTACATTAACAAGTTATTTAATAATATAAACATTGAAATAAACACAATTGCAACCTTCACAAATATACAGATCATCAACTGAAATAAACTGAGAAAACACAAGGGACACTGTTATTTTTGGACAATCGTCCCCAGAATAACCCAATGTGGGAAAACCACTGCAACAGATATGAGGGTTTTATTATTATGCAGATCTCTGAATACAACTAGGGTGCCAGAAATGGCTCACCCTTTAGAGATTATCCTCGACAGTAGGACCTTTCTCCGGAGATAGATGTTGCGGTTGATCAGCAATCGGATGAACGATCCCACAACAACCTTGACTGTTCCTTAGCTGGACAACGAAAGCTGCTCCAAGCTATCTTCTGGAACTGCGTCACCCTCCAGGGATCGCGTCACCCTCCTACGGCTCTGCGTCAGCTAATCAGCTCCTAGTCTGGCCCACGAAATCACCTCAATGCAGCCTCTTCAACCCCAGCGTTAGCTTTGTGTCAGCCTTTGCGGCGTCTGCATCAGCCTCTTGGCCCTCTACGTCCTCTGCTTTAACCTCTTGGCCCTCTGCATCCTCTGCACTGGCCTCCTTAGCCTCTACGTCAGCATTCCTAGGCTCCGCGCTATCTCTCTGCCTCTCTGATATGTATTTTCGGCCTCCTGTTGAACTGCCCCTCGCTACAACAAATCACTAATTCGATTTCTCAGCAAACCTTGCCCTAGAAAATCAAATTGACTGATCAACTTGGTGTATCTCCAACTGACCCTCAAGCTTCCTCTTATACTTTTCCTGTTGACAATTCAACGGTCGAGATTAAGTCCCTAATCAACGGCTAAGATTAGATCTGGCTTGATCTTCATTATTTAGAACTTTCTCACCATATTATATTAATACACATTAATATTTTAATTTTCTTAAGTTTAGACTTAGGGTCTCATTAAAAATATTAATTATTTTAATATCTCTCCATCCGGTTGGAATTTCCCCAAACGATTTCTAGGTCTTGGAGATATCATGTGCCTTAGCTTCTCCACCATTTTTCATGGCTAGAGCACATCAGATGCTACCAAAAATAAACAACAAGGAGGTCTAAAGTGGAGAAGCTTAAATTCATTAATGAGTATGCCCTCAGTTCTCAATGCGCCCCACTTGCAAGTAGATCCAACACTAGTCACCTAGTCTAATTTAGCAAGTCAAGTGTTTACCATTGCCCCAATCTTAGAATAAGAAGGCATAGGAGGAAAAAGGTCCATGGATTAAAATACTTCACGCAGTTAGGATGGAGGTTAATTTCCTCTAAGTACAAAAGAATTCAAATTTAATAAAACTAGGAAGTTAAGAGTCTCAAATAAACTAATTGCATAAAGAAAGGAATTGCAATTGTCAAACTAGAGATAAGATGCCTTGAACAGATTGATGATACTTCGCAAAATAAAGAACAAGAGCAACTTATGAGAAAATTAGAGAAAATAGGCAAATGAAACTATGAGAGGGCAAGCTATGAACTATAAGAAACTGGAATGCTCAAAATAAATTAAAATACATTACAAGACTCATGCAAGTATTTTGCATGTGTAGTTTTAGAGCATATGAATCATAAAATGAAAAGAGAATGGAAAAAATAGAACTAGTCTAATCCACTTTAGTGTAAAAGCAATGAACAAATCAATCAATCAAACCATGAAGGTCTCCTCCAAATTGAGAAGAGTGGGATGCCAAGGGGAAAGAGTCCCCAAGCTCCCAAAAAAAAGGACAATTTTTATTAGAGTTGATAGCCCCTTATATGATGAGGAGGATATGGAGCGAGTCCTTTGGAGAGGTTTACAAGTTATCCCTCAAGAGGGAATGGATACGTCTTCCAAGTCCAATTAGTTACAATAAGTAAGTCACAACTAACCACCTCCTCTTTAGAGGAATTAAATGAAAACTAGTTACACATAGGAATCAATTGCTTAGCAATATTAGGAAATTCTATGAAGGTGAATGTCACAAATACAGAAGTGATTTAACCCTCCCTATAAGGGATTTCAAATCAGAAAGACGAATCCCACTTTGGTTGCAGTAGATCACGGTGGTATCCAACACATGCCCAAACAACTCACTAAAGAGCTTCCTCAACCAAACAGCTTCACAAGAGGCCATACTTGCAACAATGTATTCGGCCTCGACGGTGCTCAAAGCAACTGATTTCTTCTTCCTGCTCATCCAGGATATCGAAGCAGAACCTAGTGAGAAGCAACATCTCGATGTGCTCTTACAATCCACCACACTGCCAGCCCAGTTAGCATCAGAATAACCATGAAGCTTCAAATTCTCGACAACGTATCTTAGTCCATAGGTGATTGTGCCCTAGAGATATCTCAAGAGATTCTTGGCAGCAATCCAATGTATGTGATGAGGCTCGACCATAAATTGACTCAATGTATTCACTGCAAAGCATACGTCCGGACGGGAGTTCACCAAGAACATCAGGGCCCCCACGAGTTGACGATACTCAGAAGGATTTCCCAACAACACTTCTGCATAGCTTCTTGAAGTTGAGTTCCATCGGAGTAGTCACAGACTTACAATCCACCATCCCAAATCTTTCAAGTAGCTTCACAATGTATTTTCCTTGAGAAAGGAAAATCTCACCTGGCTTTTGCCAGATCTCCAAGACTAGGAAGTAGTGCATCAATCCTAGGTCCTTCATCTCGAATTCGGAATCCAACTCCCTCTTGCATTGATAAATGAGAGGTTTTGTACCTGTCACAAAGAGATCGTCCACATAAAGTACCAAGATGAGAGGTCTATCATTTTCAATCTTGAAGTAAAGGTTCAGATCAACTTCACTTCTTGTAAAACCTAGCTTCATCAGATAGCTGTTGATCCTCTCATACCAAGCCCGGGGAGCTTGCTTCAACCCATAGAGGGATTTCTTCAACCTGCATACATGTGTCTCGATCTTGAACTTCGAACCCCACAAGTTGCTCCACATAGGCTTCCTCCTTAAGTGAGCCATGCAAGAAGGCAGTCTTGACGTCCATTTGACGTAAATTCCATCCTTGAGAGGCAGCAAGGGTAATGATCGAACGGATGGTTGTATATCGGGCAACTGGTGCAAATATCTCATCATAGTCCACACCTTCGTTTTGAGAGAAGCCTCGAGCAACAAACCTGGCCTTGAACTTTTCAGCACTTCCATCAACGCCATGCTTGATTTTGTAGAGCCATTTCGATGTGACAACAAATTTGTCCTTGGGTCTAGGGACCACATCCCAAACATCATTCTTCATAATCGACTCATACTCTTCGTTCATAGTATCCTTCGAATGTACAGGGCTGAGTTTGAACAATGGCGCTCATGGCAATTAAGTACCCTTGGTACTTGTTTGACTTCTTACTTTAACGAAATGTCCCCATTGGTGCAATATGTCTCTCGACATCTTCGAGAGTGTCCTTGAGCCATGAGGGTCTCCTTTTTGAGGAGGAGGGCTCATGGGGAGGTGGATCAATGGGATCCGTTGGTCCTTCAACATCGGACATCAGCTCATCCTTCGTTCTTCCCACTTTCCTGTATCTTCTTCATTGTCTTTCCTTGGAACAGGAAGGTCTCTAACCTTCCTAAGGGCAACATCTTCATCGAAGGTGACATCATGTCTTATTTCCACTTCTCTTTGACCAGACACATAGATTCTATATGCCTTTAAAGTTTCACTGTAGCCCACAAATGTTCCTTTATTCCCAGATGCATCCAATTTGCTTCTCTTTTCTTTCGGCACATGAAAATACACAGGCTACCAAAAATTCTAAAATGAGAAACAACAAAGGAAAGAGGAAGACAAGGAGGCCATTGAATCTTGTCCTTGTCTCACAAATCTTAGTGATTTCTTTTCTCACCCTTGCTTGGGTTGTGTTATCTTCTTTCCACGACTAGCCTACGTAGTTAATCGGAGGGTTAGAGGGGTGGCGGAGCCCCCCCTTCGTTGCGCCGATTGCGTAATGAGGGGGTCACAGGGGGTTTGAGGGGTGCAATTAACCCCACTCTATGGGGTCTGGGGCAATGCCCCGAAAATTTTTGGTTTTGGAACCTATTTTAGGTTGGACGGACCCACCTATGGTTTTGTGCATGATTTTTGCACATGTTTTTGGACGCGATGGTTTTCGGTCCATGATGTTGGATACTTCGACATGTATAAATATATATTGTAACATTGAAAGGAATATAATGAAAAATCAAGCTGGTAGTCCCGGTTTTGGAATCCAGGGGAAAATCTCTGTGTATATGTGTTTTATGTGTTATGCTCTCGCATTGTTTATTTTATGTGTTTTAGAATTCGTATGCAGGTAATTTCTGTACGAGGTTAAAACCTACATTTGGTATCAGAGCTGTTTTGGCTTCAAGGGGACGCCTTTGTTGCTGAGGGGTTTCGCTCGGGCCTATGGTAGACCCTGTTCAGTGAGAGATCTGCGAGATCGATTCTGGTGGTGAAAGAAGATGGCGAGCAGTGGAAAGATAGAGATCGAGAAATTTAATGGTCAGAGTTTTGAGTTGTGGAAACTCAAGATGGAGGATCTGTTGGTGGATAAAGATCAGTGGATCGTGGTAGATCCGGGTACTAAACCAACGAGAGTGTCCGATGAAGAATGGAAGAAGTTGGATCGGAAGGCAAAGAGCACAATACGATTGTGTGTCTCAGATTCAGTATTGCTGAATGTATCAGGGGAAGCTATGGCGAAGGCTTTGTGGGACAAGTTAGGGACTTTGTACCAATCTAAGTCTTTGGTGAATAAACTGTTCCTGCGGAAAATGCTGTATAACTTGACAACGAAAGATGGAGACTCAGTGACAGAGCATCTGAACGCATTTAATACTGTGGTAAGTCAGTTAGCATCTGTTGATATTAAAATTTCAGATGAAGATAAGTGCATTAGTTTGTTGTGTTCTTTACCAGATTCGTGGGATAGTCTGGTTATTGCAATAGGTAGCAATGCAATTTCTTTGCAGTTTGATGAAATAGTCTCATCTTTGCTGACGGAGGAGATGAGACAGAAAAATATGGAGAGCCAGAATGGTGATGCCTTGTCTGTACGAGGACGGTCATCGAGTGGGAGATCTAAATCTAGAGAGAGATTTAAATCTCCAGGAAAACGTGTAAAAGTGGTGTGCTGGAAATGCGGAATGGAAGGGCACTACAAAAGGGACTGTAAATCTAAAGCTCCTGATAAAAGAAAGGGATTTGATGATGCTCCTTCTGCAGAGGCGAAAACCACCTCAGATGAAGGTGGGGATGTGTACTTGGCTTCTTCAAGTACACATGTAGATCATGAGGCATGGTTGATTGACTCAGGTGCATCCTTTCACTTCACTCCCATAGAGAGTGGTTCTACGAGTATGAGAAATATGATGGTGGTGATGTCTTCTTGGGGGATGATAGGAAGGCTAGAATTGTTGGTCGCGGAAAAGTAAAGTTGAAGTTGCAGGGTGGAAGGGTTAGAACACTTCCGGGTGTTCTACATATTTCTGCATTGGCTAGAAATCTGATTTCTGTAAGCAAGCTGGATGATGCAGGTGTAAAAACAGTGTTGGAGAAGAATACTTGCAAGATGGTTCGGGGAGCACTGGTATTGATGCGGGGAGTTCCGATTGGAACTTTGTACAAGCTGCAAGGTAGCACTGTTGTTGATAGGTGCAACAGTTCTGTGGTTCCTGAAAGTGGAGCAGAAAATCTAGTGGTCTCTGGAGAGAAGACCATGTTGTGGCATCAAAGGCTTGGACATATTGGAGAGAAGGGCCTTCGAATACTTCATGGTAAAGGTACGGTAGAAGGTATGAGTAATAGCTCTCTGGATTTTGATTCCTGTGAAAATTGTGTACATGGGAAGCAGAATCGAGTGAGTTTCCCTTTTGGTGGTAAGAGGGTGAAACATATATTAGAGCTTGTGCATAGTGATGTGTTTGGACCTATGAAGGTTCCATCACTGGGTAAGTCTATGTACTATGTATCATTTATAGATGACTTCTCAAGGAATACATGGATATATTTCCTTAAGAAGAAATCTGAAGTTTTTGACAGGTTTAAATAATTCAAGGCTCTGGTGGAAAACCAGACAGAGAAGAAGATAAAGGTGCTGAGGACAGATAACGGTGGAGAGTTTTGCAGTAAGGAATTTGAAGAATTTTGTAAGAAGTGTGGTATAGCACGACAAAAGACTACTCCATATACACTTCAGCAAAATGGAGTTGCAGAAAGAATGAACAAGACGTTGATGGAAAAGGCAAGAAGCATGCTCAATGGTGCTGGGTTAGGACAGGAATTCTGGGCAGAGGCGGTGGAGACAACATGTTACCTGGTTAACAGATCACCTTCATCAATGTTGGAGGATAAAACTCCACAAGAGGTATGGACTGGTAAGAAACCCTCTCTTTCACATCTGAGGGTATTTGGATGTGATGCATATGTACATGTTCCAAATGAGAAACGAACCAAGTTGGATAGTAAATCTGAAAAGTGCATCTTTATTGGGTATAAGAATGGTTTAAAGGGTTATAAGCTTTGGAACCCAGTAACAAGGAAAGTTGTGTACAACCGAGATGTGGTGTTCAAAGAGGTGAAAGATGTTATTAAACATGAAGTCTAACCAAAGGAACTTGAGGAAATAGAGTTTGAGCTAAAGGAGGAAGAATCAGACTCTACACAGAGGAGGAATCAGAAGATGAAGAGCCTCAAACTCCGGGTGTGAGAAGATCAGTTCAAGAAAGAAGGCAACCAGAAAGATATAGTCCATCTGCTTACTATTCAAATTTTGCTTTATTTATTACTGATGATGATCCCAGAACTGTGAAGGAAGCAGTAGATTCAGAGGATGGAAAACTCTGGAAAGAGGCCATGGTTGATGAAATGGCATCTTTGCACAAAAATGAGGCTTGGGATCTGGTGGAGTTGCCAGCTGGAAGGAAACCCATTGTCAACAAATGGGTGTTCAAGAAGAAGACAAATGCAAAAGGAAAGGTGGAGAAATACAAAGCTCGGTTGGTAGAAAAAGGTTATTCCCAGGTGCTGGGAATTGATTTTGGTGATATTTTTTCTCCTGTTGCCAAGGTAATTTCTATTAGATTACTTTTATCTGTTGCTGCTGCTTTTGATTTTGAGGTAGAACAGAGGGATGTGAAGACAACATTTCTTCATGGGGATCTGGAAGAGGAAATCTACATGAAACAACCTGAAGGTTTTGCATTGAAGGGTAACAAAGAACTGGTATGCAAGTTAAAAAAGTCTCTGTATGGGTTAAAATAGTCACTAAGAATGTGGTATCAGAAATTTGATACATTTATACGGGGACTTGGCTTCACCAGAAGCAAAGCAGATCATTTTGTATTTTAAATTAATTGGTGACCGTGTTATTTATTTGGTCTTGTATGTGGATGATATGTTGCTGGTTGGAAATGACAAAGAAATTATCGAGGATTTGAAGACCCAATTGTCCTCCAAAGTCGACATGAAAGATCTTGGTGCTGCAAACTATATTTTGGGCATGGAAATTAAAAGAGATTGGGCAAAGAGGAAGCTCTGGTTAAACCAGCGGAACTATGTCGAGATAATATTGCAGAGATTTAATATGCAGGGTAGTAAACCGGTGAAGGTTCCTATTCCTGTAGGTGTAACGTTATCTGCTGAACAGTGTCCCAAGACACAAGAAGAGGAAGAGGACATGTCCCGTGTTCCATATGCAAGTGCAGTTGGTAGCCTGATATATGCAATGGTCTATACTAGACTAGACATTGCACATGCAGTGGGAGTATTGGGCAGGTTTATGTCAAAACCAAGAATGGAGCATTGGACAACAATGAAGCGGGTTTTCAGGTATTTGCGTGGCACTAGTGATTATGGTTTGTGCTACCAAGGAAGATCAGGATTGGACAAAGTGTTGGATATTCGTGGTATTAAATAATGCTAGTTTAATGTTTAATGCTCATCTATGATTGTAATTAGCAGTTTCTTGGTAGAAACTTGCTGTTTCTATATTCTTAGTAGAAACTTGTTGTTTCTACTTTCTTAGTAGAAACTTGTTGTTTCTGTAAATACACTTGTATTATTTATTAAGATTTACTGTTCATTGTAAATCAATTCAATTCATTCATTGATTATGGTATCAGAGCTCGGGTATTTTTTTCGAAATAATTTTTCATAGTTTGAAAAATTTAGTGCTTCATTTCGAAATTGCTCTTCTGTGGAGAATTATTTTTCTCTTCAGTTTCCATTTAGGGTCATTGTTAGTAAATTGAAGGGTTCTAAACGTGCGTGGCCATTCTGTGGAAGCTGGTGCATGCAGTCGATCGATCGTGTTTGCATTGAACGATTCTGTGTGCGTAGGTCGAATTTTTTTTTGCGGGATTTCTTGCTACGTGCCTTCACCGGGCTCCATTTGATGATGAAACCTGTTCACTGGTAGATCCGCAGGTGGAAATCAAAACCCAAATTATTTTTCATTGTTGGGCGTCACAATCTCTATTGGAGTTTTGGAGTGCACGCGGACGGTTTTTCCTTTAGCGTGGGATATTGCGTTCAAAGATACTGCTCTAGTGTGTAGCGTGCACCGTGGCTTTGTCCGAGAGCTCGTCGCTGGGGTTAGGGTACAACTTGGTGTTCAGCGAGGTGCTCTTCGTCCTAGTGATCCCCTCTGTCTCTGCCAAAGATGCAAACTGTGTTTTCTTGAAAGTTTGACACCGACTGTTTCCCATGTGCTTATTTTCTCTTCCACTGGAAGGTTACGACTCTCCAGATTCTGCCTAGTAAGGGCTTCTGCACTGGGCTACACCCTGCCTTTATTTAGTAGCTGGAAGTCGGGAGTTTTGTTGTCTAAGTTTGCTGTGAGTGAGAATTCAACCGGTGGTTCCCGTGCATCTGCAAATTCGATTGGTCCGGCAAAGACTAAATTTCACGCTATTCTGTCCACGTATTGGTCAACTCTTCTTTATATCCGCCATTCCGCAGCATTTCAAAATTATATAATCAAAAGGACCCACAGTCCCTTGTTCCTTGGCCGAGTGGATTCAATTAAAACTGTTGCGAAATCAGACGTCCGAGCTTCGATTCGACTGGAGAGTTAGTCTCAGGGATTAACATAATTCCATCCGTGGATGTTGCTCAAGCTTGCCATCGTCACTACACGGAGATTCTGCTGTTCCAAAATGTAGAATTCGTGAGAATTTTTTTCGAATAAATTATCTCTGTCGCAAACAAACAGAACCAATTTTCCAATGGATGGATACTACTAAACGTCTGTGGGGATTCTTGCCGGGTAAGTTATTTTGGTAAAAGATCGTGCTCTATATATTTTCTTGAACCTGCTTCGCAGAACGATTTCTGGTTTTATTTTATATTGCACCACCACTTGTCAGATTTTGTCCAGGATCAGTCGGCATCTGCATTGAAATCTGTGTCGGACTCTTTTATTGTTTTTTGTGTCTTGGGAAACGTGCAAATGGCCTTGCTAACCAATCTGATGCTAGAAGGCAGTCAACGCTTTAATTGCACCAATTATAACAACTGGAAACAGAGAATGTTGACCATTTTTGAATATAGGCGTCTTGACCAGCTTGTTTTGGGCAAAGAGCTCCGTCCTGGTATAGCTGGTGCCGATCAAGATAAATTTGATGATCGAAATTGAGATGCTGTTATGCTTCTCAAACTCTTTGTGACTGATGATCAGTTACCACAGATTCCTTCCAGCAAGACAACTGCCGAAATCTGGCAACATTTGAAGGAACTGCATGAGACATCCGACAAGAGCAGAGCTTTCTTTCTAAACAATCAGTTGTTCTCCATCATGATGGACAAACATATGTCTTTACAGGAACATCTTAACAAGATTAAAGACATTCGAGATCTGCTCGAAGCCATTGGTCAGACCATGGAGGAAGAAGATATGATAGTCATCACTCTGAAAAGTCTACCGAAATCTTTTGAACACTTCATAGAAACACTCAACATTACCACCACTAATGTTGATATGAAGTTTCCGGAGTTATGCTCCAAACTCCTGCAGCAGCATCGTTGGAAACAACAGTTTGGTAGTGGTGCTTCATCAGTGTCCTCAGAAAATGCTTTTGTTGCCAAATATCAGTCCTCTCAGTCCTTTTAGTAGAAAGGTTCTTCTTAGCTGTTTGATCCCGCTAAGAAGAAAAATATGCAGTGTAATTACTGTCACAAGTTCGGCTACATGAAGAAAGATTGTCGACAGAGGATTGCTTCTGAACAGAAGAAATAGGGAGGGTCTCATCAGATAGCGAATGTTGCAGAATATTCCGAGCAGAAGAAATCTGCCTTTTTACGCCTTTATGGCTAAGAGGTCCTCAGATCATGCCTCGTCTTCTGCATGGTACATTGACTCTGGTGCATCACGTCATTTTTCTCACAGGCGTGACTGGTTTATTGACTTCTCACCTTTCAGTGATTCTGTGGTATTCGACGAAGGTGAAGTGTACATAGTGGTTGGCAGAGGTACAGTTCAGATCCAGTCTAGTGGGCGCACACTCATCTTCCTGAATGTGTACTATGTTCCTGGTATGGAAATTAATCTGCTGACTGTCAGCCAGATCATGAGGAACTCTCCTCAACTTGTTGTAGTGTTTAGTGCGCACAAGTGTTCCATTATTGACAGGGAGACTCTTCTTATGGTTGCTATTGGCCTAGAGGATCATGGTCTATACAGGCTTCTTGACACTGGTGATTCTCTAGAAGTGGCTCTAGCAGCTTGTGTTTCTCCCATCAACACTTTGTGGCATCGACGATATGGGCATCTAAACATTTAGTATCTCTCTCAACTCTCTCGGGAGGGACTTGTGTCAGGGTTACCTAATATTCAGACTCAACAGTTGGGAGTGTGCGGCGCCTGTCAAGCTGGCAAGCAACATTGGTCTTCATTCAAGGATGGAGAATCTTGGTGCGCATCTAAGGTACTCCAGTTAATTCATGCTGATATTTGTGGTCCTATGAATACATCTTCAGTTACTGGTTGCAAATATTTTTTGCCTATTGTAGATGATTTCAGTAGAAAGATGTGGGTGTACTTTCTAAAACATAAATTTGATGTATTTAGTATCTTTAAGAAGTTTAAGTCCTTAGTTGAAAAAGAGTCTGGCTGTAATATCATAACTCTTAGGATAGATAACGGGGGGGAATTTTGTTCTTCTGCTTTCTCCAACTTTTGTGATACCCATGGCATCAAACGCCAGTTAACTACACCCTACACTCCTTAGCAGAACAGTGTTGTCAAACGTCGCAACTGTACGGTTGTTGAAATGGCTCATTCCATGTTACAACACAAGAGTGTTCCGAACAAATTTTGGGCTGAAGCAGTGTTTATTTCTGTCTATCTTCTTAACCGATCACCTACTCAGGCTGTTAAGGGGAAGACTCCAGAAGAGGTTTGGTCTAGCCGTAAGCCTCAGATCAGTCATCTCAAAGTGTTTGGCTCGGTTGCATATGTTTGGATTCCAGCTGCTAAGTGCTCTAAGTTGGATTCCAAAAGCCAGAAACTCATGATGACAGGGTACAGTGATCACCACAAGGCCTATAGGCTGATAGATATAGACACTGGTCGTCTTAGCTTCAGTCGGGATGTAGTGTTTGATGAAGACAGAGGGTTCTTTCAGTCTCCTCCTTCTGAGCAGTGTTCTGAGGATCAGCCTCACAGTGTTCTTCTTCTGTTAGGTCCACCTGATGGGAGGGATGATGCAGCATCAGTATTTGATGATGCACTACTTGAGCTTCCTCCGGAAAATAATCCTCCTCTTGCTGCTCCTGTTGTTCCTGAGCCTCCTCCACCTACTCCTGATATTGGTTCTTCTACTCTCCGGCCTAAATGGTGGGCTAAAACTATTGGTGATCTCCGGGATAATGAGCTCCTTGAAGGTAGAACTTCCAGAAATAAGAGCAAACAACAGCCTACAGTAAATTTTGCTCTTATGGCTAACTTACACAGTGTTTTTGAGCCTCAAACCTATTCAGAGGCTAAGGGTATACCTGAGTGGGAACAGGCTATGGAAGCAGAATTCCAGAGTCTTCAGAAGAATCACACTTGGACCCTTTCTAATCTTCCTACAGGGAAGAAGCCCATTAGCTGCAAATGGGTGTATAAAGTGAAATACAAAGCTGACGGGACCCTCGACAAGTATAAGGCTCGCCTTGTTGCTCGAGGATTCTCACAGAAGGAAGGCATAGACTATGAGGAGACCTTTGCTCCTACAGCCAAGATGAGTACCATACGGCTTGTCCTTGCCTTAGCAGCTCAGTTCAGTTGGAAAGTCCATCAGATGGATGTAAAGAGTGCTTTTCTGAATGGTGACTTACAGGAAGAAGTCTACATGACGCAGCCTCTAGGATTCAAGGTTTCCGGTCAAGAATAGAAATTTTGTAGATTAGTCAAAGCACTCTATGGTCTGAAACAAGCCCCTCGGGGTTGGTACATGAAAATTGATAAGTACCTAACAGATCATGGTTTTTAGCGGAGTCCATTTGATGCAAACCTGTATATCAAACATACTGGTGATGATATTTTGTTTGTGGTTGTCTATGTGGATGATCTTATCGTTATTGGCAATTCAGCACATTTGATCCATGGGATCAAACAAGATTTGTGCAACACTTTTGATATGACAGATTTGGGACTTCTTCATCACTGTTTAGGGGTGGAAGTCTGGCAGATTGAGAACAACATCTTTCCCTCTCAGTGCAAGTATCCCAGAAATCTTGTGGATAGGTTCAGAATGTAGGATTGCAAACCTACCACGACTCCTATGGAACCAACGCTCAAACTTTCAGCTCAGTCATCCTCACCACTTGTGGATGAAACTTTATTCAGGCAGTTAGTGGGCAGCCTCATCTACCTTACTGCCACTCGACCTGATATTAGTTTTGCAGTGAGCTACATTTCACGCTTCATGTCAGCTCCTAAGGCTGATCATTGGATAGCAGCAAAGCGTGTGCTGCGTTATGTAAGAGGCACTCCTGATTATGGACTTTTGTACACTCGGAGTTCAGATCCTACACTCAGTGGTTACACAGATTCAGACTGGGCTGGTTCGGTTGATGACCGTAAATCTACAGTTGGGTATGTGTTTAGTCTGGGATCCGGCGCTGTCACATGGGCTAGTAAGAAGCAGCAGGCAGTGGCTCTCTCCTCGACAGAAGCAGAGTATCGGGGAGCAGTTAAGGCATCTTGCGAGGCAGTTTGGCTTCGACATATGCTTGCAGATATGCATGTTTCCCAGGCAGGTCCTACTCCCTTGTTCTGTGATAATCAAGGAGTGCTCAAACTCGCCAAGAATCCAGTCTTCCATGAACGAACAAAGCATGTGGAAACTCATTGTCACTACATTCGACAGCTTGTTGAAGACGGATCCATTCAGTTGCTGTATGTTCCCACAACGGAGCAGCTAGCAGACATCTTCACCAAGCCTCTTGGTCCTGATAAGTTTGTAAAATTCAGAGGGTCTATAGGTGTTGTAAATAGATTGAGCATTAAGGGAGGGTATTAGAATAATGCTATTTTAGTGTTTAATGCTCATCTATGATTGTAATTAGTAGTTTCTTGGTAGAAACTTGCTGTTTCTATATTCTTAGTAGAAACTTGCTGTTTCTACTTTCTTAGTAGAAACTTGTTGTTTCTGTAAATACAGTTGTATTATTTATTGAGCTTTACTGCTCATTGTAAATCAATTCAATTCATTCATTGATTACGTGGCTTTGTTGATGCAGACTGGGCTGGAGATCTGGATCAAAGAAGATCTACAAGTGGGTGTGTGTTTAACCTATTTGGAGGTGCAATCAGTTGGATGAGTAAGAAACAATCTGTAGTGGCACTATCAACTACAGAGGCAAAATACATGGCAGCCACTCATGCAAGCAAGGAAGCAGTTTGGTTGCAGAGATTGTGTTCAAGTATGGGGTTAGTACAGGGAGGTACAAGGATACACTGTGACAACCAAAGTGCAATTTTCTTGGCAAAGAACCCTGTATAATATTCAAAGACAAAGCACATTGATGTTCAGTATCACTTTATGAGGGATATGACAGAAGACAAAAAGGTGTTGTTGGTAAAGGTGGACACTTTGAAGAATATTGCAGATGCATTGACAAAATCTGTGAGCTTTGAGAAGTTCTCTTGGTGTAGAGAAACAATGGGCATTGCGGGGCTGGATAAATGACTAAGCTCTCTTGTGGCCCCCCGTGGAAAGAAAACAACAAGTGGGAGAATGTTGGGTTGTGTTATATTCTTTCCACGACTAGCCCATGTAGTTAATCGGGGGGTTGTTGCGCCGATTGCGTAGCGAGGGGGTCACAGGGGGTTTGAGGGGTGCAGGTAACCCTACTTTATGGGGTCCAGGGCAATGCCCTGGAAAATTTTGGTTTTGGAACCTATGTTAGGTTGGGCGGACCCACCTATGGTTTTGTGCATGATTTTCGCACATGTTTTTGGACGCGATGGTTTTCGGTCCATGGTTTCGGACGCGATGGTTTTCGGTTCATGGTATTGGATGCTTCAACATGTATAAATATGTATTATAACATTGAAAGGAATATAATGAAAAATCAAGCTGGTAGTCCTAGTTTTGGGATCCAGGGGAAAAGCTCTATATATATGTGTTTTATGTGTTATGCTCTCGCATTGTTTATTTTATGTGTTTTAGAATTCATATGCAGGTAATTTCTGTACGGCGTTAAAACCTACAGAATTCAGTTTTCTTGTACTTTGTCTTAGTGCCAACTGATGCATTTGAAGGAGGTTCGACAATCTTTCCTTGCACATAGTCCATAGCATCATGCTCTTCCAAAGTCAATTCAAGAGACATCTTCCATGCATGATAATCAAACTTATCATTGAGCTTGTCATCAGATTTGAAGTAAGATGAGGAGGCCATTGAATCTTGTCCTTGTCTCACAAATCTTAGTGATTTCTTTTCTCACCCTTGCTTGGGCTTTGTTTTCACCAAAGCTCTGATACCATGTTAATTTTTAGATAACAATGGTATGTTCTTATGCTTTAGAGCAATTTACTTCAATTTTACTTATTAGCCCAATATCAATTTTTAGATAAGCAATCACATTAACATTGATAGTAAATGTAGATAGAACATAAACAATAAGCGGAAAACAAGCCAAGACAAGAGGACACAATATTTGGTGGATGCCAGGGAAAATCCCTTTGATCAAATCTTCTTATTATTCTTCAAAAGCTTAACAGAGAGAAAGTACATCATACAAAATTTACTTGCCCAATCACTATCAAAACAACCCAGCCAAATAGCAGTCAACAAGATGCGCTAACGAGAAATTCAATGTTGGTCAAACCAACAGAAAATCTCCTCGAAATGAGCTCGGTCAAACCCAGTTAACTTGGCCTCCAAAGTTAGTCAAAATCAACCCAAAACAATGCTAAAAATCTTGATCAAACTCGGTCAACACAGAGACACGCTGTGGTCAATGCAGGTCAACCTGCTCCAATTGTCTCGTTTTTGTGCCAGGAGATGCGACCTCAAAAGATCAGAATAATTGCCTAAAAACCGCAGTCAAAGTAGATGAGTTGACCCTCAGCCAACGCTGGTCAACAACCCTGCAAATAGCCCAAAAATAGTCTTACGATTTGTGCCTGAAATTTTCGATCAACCCAAGTCAACGTGAGAAGAGAGAAGAGTTGGTCCTTTTGCTATACGACCAATGAGGAGAGGAGAGAGAAAGATGTGTTGATACATTTCGATGATGGGTGGAGATACATCTATTGGGGCATCATGAGCCTACATTAGACTTTTGGCCGACCTTGACAATTTGCACATGTGTGAGAATTAAATTTAAAATCTCACTTCTGCTCATCCAAACAAAAATGATCTTTAGATCAATCTTGCACCTCTCGGAAAGAGGAATCCAATAAAAATATCATCTCCATCATTTGAGCTGTCCAAGGTGATGTTTGGCCCTATTTGCTAATTTTAACTTGTGCTAAAGAGAAAGGAACCAGGAACCTGTATAAATGTGAAGCAACTAATGATTGGCACAGTGAAGAATCAGATTTAGAAGAAATCGAAGATTCTCCAGAATTTTCTCCAGAGCTAGATAGCGAGAATATTCCGCAAGTGTCATTATCAACCATGTAAGGTATATCTCAACCCCAGGCATTAAAGTTAGAAGGACACATCAAAAAGAGCAACGTAATGGTTATGATCGATATCGGAAACACCCACAACTTTTTGGACTTGACTATGGCGAAAATACTCAACATTTTTACGTTTCCCATGCCCAACATGAAGGTTATGGTAGCTGACGGTAAGAAAATTGAAAAGGTACAGAAACGCCATAAAGTTAAATTACAGATTCAAGACTATAATCTAGAATCTTCGTTCTACGCTGTACCATTAGGAGGAGTGAATGTGGTCCTAGGCATCTAATGGCTTCAAACCCTAGGTGCTTACTTTGCCAACCATCAAAAGCAATTTATAAAATTTTAAATGGGAGGGGCAACAATACAAGTTATATGGGTTCCATGTTTCTGAGAATCAAATTGTATAAATAAGAGAGGCATCCTCCACCCCTCATTGAATTGTATAAATAAGAGAGGCATCCTCCACCCCTCATTGAATTGTATAAATAAGAGAGACATTCTCCTCATTTGGATCGTCAATCAACACATCTTTCTCTCTCCTCTCCTCTTTGGTTCGTACAACACCAGTTTTATGCCAAGAAGTCCAAATGCACTTTTGGGAAAGAAGAAGTACATATAATAACCAAAGGAGTTAAAGTAGATCCTAATAAGATCAAGACTATAAGGGAATGGCCCAAACCAGTTAATATCTCCAAGCTAAGAGGATTCTTAGGATTGATCGGGTATTATCGAAGATTTATAAAATCCTATGCCCATTTAATCACACCCCTAACGAATCTTCTAAAGAAGAACTCATTTCGATGGAATGATGAAGCAAAAAAGTGTTTTGAAGACTTGAAGGAAGTTATGTCTAATACCCCTGCATTGGCAACTCCAGACTTCTCAAAACCATTTGTGATTGAGTGTGATGCTTCAGAGTTTGGGATAGGAGCATTACTAATGCAGGAGCGCCACCCAATCACGTTTGAAAGCAGGAAGCCCAATAAGCAAGAATGTTTCAAGTGTACATACAACAAGGAAATGCTTGCTATTATGCACACATTAGCCAAATGGAGACAATATCTCTTGGGAAGTAAGTTCTTAATACGAACAGGTCATAATAGTCTTCAACATCTCCTCCAGCAGAAAACACTATCTACAGAACAACAAAAATGGATCGAAAAAACCGTTGCCTTTGACATGGATATATTACATAAGAAAGGGAAAGATAACATAGTAACAGATGCTCTATCTAGGAAAGACGAAGAACCATCATTACTTGCAGTTTCAGTTGTTGTTCCCGAATGACTTAATGAGATTTGAAGTGAATATGCAAAAGATCCAAAAACAAGTGCTATAATCAATAACCTTCCTCAGAATTCAAAATTTGAATGGAAAAATGATATTCTATGGTACAAGAGAAGAATTTATTTGAGTTCAAATTCCAAATGTAGCCAAGATTCTCAAAGAGTCACATGATTCACTGTCAGACGAACACATAGGATTCTTTAAAACCTACTATAATGCACATTAGTCATTCTTCTGGAAGGGTATGAATAATGATATTAAAAAATATGTAGCAGAATGTGATCAATGTCAGCGAAATAAAAGTGAGAACATTATGACCCCAGGGTTGCTCCACCCCTTAAATATCCCAAACCAAAAATGGGAAGAAATATCAATGGATTTTATTGAAGGATTACCCATGTCAGACGGGAAAGATAAAATTCTTGTAGTAGTAGACAAACTCACAAAGTATGCACACTTCATAGGAATGAAGAAATAAGATTCAACAAAATTGATCGCCGAGATATGTTGCAAGAATGTCTACAAATTACATGGATTTCCTAAAGTCATTGTTAGTGATAGAGATCCTAAGTTTAAGGGGAATTTTTGGAAGGATCTTTTCAAACATATTGGAACATACCTCAACATGAGTTCTGCATATCATCCTCAAACAGATGATCAAACAAAATCTGTGAATAAGTTCTTAGAAGCTTACCTTCGTTGTTATGTAACAGACAAACAAAACAAGTGGGCTCAGTGGTTACATCTCGCTGAATGGTGGTACAATTCAACTTATCACGCTTTCGCAAAGATGATCCCATTTCAAGCTCTGTATGGATATAAACCTCCCAAATGGAAGGATTTGGCCATTTTTGAGACAAAATTTCCAGCAGTTAAGGAGCAATTAGAAGAAACACAAAAAGTTTTTCAAACATTTAAAGAAAATCTAAGTGTTGCAAGAAATCACATGAAGCAACACGCTGACCGACACAAAACGGAGAGATAATTTGAAGTTGGAGAATGGGTATTTGTTAAACTTCAGCCTTTCAAGCAATTATCCCTAAAACAAAAAGGAAAAAACAAATTGGCGCCAAAGTTTTATGGACCATACCAGATTAACAAAAATATCAACTAAGTAGCATACAGCTTAAGCCTTCTAGACAATAGTCGAGTTCACAATGTTTTCCATGAATCTTGTCTTAAAAAGGCATTGGTCAAACACCAATCAGCACAGACGACACTTCTGATATTAGATGATGAAGGCAAGTTCATCTTAGAAGCAAAAGGAATTGTTACCACCAGGGAAAGGAAGTTGTGATCTCGAGTAATTGAAGAATACCTGATCAAGTGGAAAAATCTACCAGAAGAAGAAGCCTCCTGGGAGACAAAAGTTTTTGCCAAAAACACCTGTCGTTATGGTTACATCTTGCTAAATGGTGGTACAGTTCAACTTATCACACTTCTGCAAATATGACCCCATTTCAAGCTTTGTATGGATATGAACTTCCCAAATGGAAGGATTTGGCCATTTTCGAGACAAAAGTTCCAACAATTAAGGAGCAATTAGAAGAAACCCAAAAAGTTTTTCAAACATTAAAAGAAAATCTAAGTATTGCAAGAAATCACATGAAGCAACAGGCCGACTGACACAAAACAGAGAGAGAATTTGAAGTACAATGAGTATTTGTTAAACTTCAGCCTTAAAAGCAATTATTCCTTAAACAAAAAGGAAAAAACAAATTGGCGCCAAAGTTTTATGGACCATATCAGATTAACAAAAACATCAGCCAAGTAGCATACATCTTAAGCCTTCTGGACAATAGTCAAGTTCACAACGTTTTCCATGTATCTTGTCTTAAAAAGGCATTGGGCAGACACCAATCAGCATAGACAATACTTCCAATATTAGATGATGAAGGAAAGTTCATCTTAGAACCAGAAGGAATTGTTACCACCAGGGAAAGGAAGTTGCGATCTCGAGTAATTAAAGAATGCCTCATCAAGTGGAAGAATCTACTAGAAGAAGAAGCTTTTTGCCAAAAGCACCCGTCGTTATGTATGCTTTGAGGACAAAGCCCTCTTTTCAAGAGGGAGGCAATGTTATGTAATTAATTAAGTATGTAATTGGGGCACGATCAAAGATCATGCCCCTTCTTGAAAAGGTGCCCAAGGGCTTATTTAAGCCAGGGCCCTTGTAAAAGTCAACATTCAATTCATTAATATATATATATATACTCTGTAAAAGTCAGAGTTTCCACTACAGTGACTTATTGGGATTAAGAGAAATCCCATATTTCTTGCATCTTTCAAAAACTTTCCTAAAGTGTTTCAAGTGTTTATCATCAGAATCAGAAAATACAGTTAAATCATTAAGATAAATGACAATAAATTTATTTACCTTACCAACAAATGCTAGATCCATTGCTCTTTGAAATGTTGCTTCAGCGTTGATTAAACCAAATGACACCTTAGCATACATAAATGTACCCATTGGAGTTGTAAATGTTGTCTTTTCTCTATCTTTTGGACTAACCATAATCTGGTTATATCCAGAAAACCATCTAACATTGAAATCCTATTTGAATTTGATACTCTCTGACATAATTGGTCTATTATTGGTAATGGATAATTATCCTTTAAAGGCAATTTGTTCAGATTCCTAAATTCAAAAGCGAGCTCCCTCTTACACTCGAGAATAAGAGGCTCTCCATCTATTAAGAATAAATCATCATCATATAATACCAAAATCAGGGGCATAGTTAGATGATCTTAAAGTAGAGATTTGGATTAACATTGCTTATTATAAATCCAAGCTTCATCATGTAGCTATCAATGCGAGCATACCAGGCCCTTGGGGCTTGCTTCAATCCATAAAGTGCTTTCTTCAGCCTGCATACTCATGCTCCTCAAAGCCTTGTGGTTGCTCAACATATACTTCTTCCTTGAGAATGCCATGTAGAAATGTGGTCTTCACATCCATCTGGTGAAAAGTCCATCCCTGGCTAGTGTTGAAGAAAGTGTAACTAGGTTCGGTCTTCATAGATGTAATTTTGATCTTTGTACTTGTAAAAGAAAAGAATTATTATTTTTGTCATTAGTAAAAAATGAGTTTCTTGCTCATTGCATAGGTCAAGCACATGTTTAAGTGCTTCTAGGAAAGTCAAAGAGTCAATGTAATTGTTGAACACCCATGTGGGCATGTTACACTATGTAAATCCATGTAAATATGTCAAAGGTGATCCTCCAAAGCAAAGACAAGTCTCCTCTTCAAGTCGGCTCAAAAATGAATTTTGGTACACTTAAGGATAAGTTGGCCTTACTAGCTCAAGTCAGCCCAAATAGGAGGGACAAACTCCTATGTATAGGGCGGTTCGATCTGACAATTGAACCATAAATCATCTCTGAAATCAACGTAGAAGAAAGAACGAAAAGAGGTGCGAAAAAGGTTCATAAAAGGTGATTCTAGGGCAGTGATGAAGAAGGAAGAAGAAGCCGAGTTTGGGAGGTCTGTTTTAGGGTCAAATTCTGTCACATGTGCGAAGGTAAAGAGGGTAAGTCTGTTGTCATATCAGATCCAGAATTGCAGCAACATAAGAGAACTCGTTTGGGTGGAAAAAAGGCTCCAAATAGGCCTCCATCTCAAGCAAAGAAGGTCCCATCTCAAGCGAAGGAAGGGAGCAAGCTAGAAGGACAATCTTGAGCCCTAATCAGCCACACATGTGAGGAAAAATCATATCTACAGCAAGGTTAGAGGATCACCCTCTAACTTAGGAATATACCTCAAGAAGAACCTCATTCTCTAGCCCAAGAATCAAAGAGAAGGAAGGCTGCCTAGCGAAGTAGAGAAGGAAAGGAAGACACCAAAGAAGTGGTCTCTAAGGAGACCTAGGGTTTCTGTAGTTGCTGGAAAAAGAGCGAAGGAAAGTTCTATCAGTTGTGAAGAAATGCGAAGGAAGAGATCAAGGTGCAGAGCAAAAGAAGGCATTGATTGAAGGACAAAAGGAAGAGAGACTGTGTTTTGTGCTCGGAGGATCTACTGGTCAAGGGTCTAGGGTTTGGCATTTGTCAATTGAAGCTTCAATAAGAGAAATTTGTAGAAGGGTTTTCCTCTCCAGGAGAGAGAGGTTTTTCCTTGGCTGAGGGCCAACATCTCGTGTCCTCTCCCTCTATTTGGGAGAAACCTCTAACCACAAATCTCACCTCGTATTTCCCGATACTCCCATCCGCACCATGCTTAATCTTGTACAACCATTTAGAAGTCACAACACACTTTCCTTTTGGTCTCAAAGGCACTTCCCATACATCATTCTTCATGATAGATTCATATTCTTTGGCCATAACATCATTCCATACTTTTAAGTTTTTCTTTCACAACTTCTTCAGAAGTGTGTGGTTCAACCCATATAATGTTGCTCATTGCTACAACATATCCTTGATATCGGTATGTAATTTTGCTTTCCCTGAAGGTTCCTCTTGCAGTAGCATGTCTCTCAACATCCTAAAAAGTGTCACGAAGCCATAATGGTCTTTTTTGGCTGGGAGGACCACGTAGAGGGGGATCCAAGGGGTCCATGGGTTCCATAGAATCATCAAGAACATCACTTTATGGCTCAGGCATATAGTCTTCTTGTACATCCATGGCATCATCCCTTCTTTCAATAGTGGCAGGGGAAGGAGTGTCCCTTGCTTTTCCAAGGGTAGCATCTCTCTTTCCTGAAGCTTCCAACTTGTTCCTCTTGTCCTTCAACACATGAAAGTAAATGAGGCAACCAAAGATCCTCAAATGTCCAACATTGGGCTTCACACCAGTGAAAACTTCTTCGGGAGTCTTGTCACCCAAGGCTTGATGAGGAGTCCTATTTTGAACATAAACATAGTGTTAGTAGCTTCTCCCCATCGAAATTTTTGATCATGCAACATAGCTCGGGCTACTTCCATGATAGTCCCATTCTTTCTTTCAGCTACACCATTTTGTTGAGGGTTATAAGGTACGATGGTCTCCTTGGTTCTTGCTTTCTTGCAAAAGTCAATGAACTCATTTGAAATAAATTCTCTTCCATTATCAGACCTGAAGACTTTGATCTTCTTTCTTGTTTTATTTTCTATTAGTGCCTTGAAGTCCTTGAACATGTCAAATGCTTGGTCCTTGTGCTTCAAAAAGAAAATCCATGACTTGCGGGAGAAGTCATCCACAATGGTTATATAGTACAAGTAGCCACCAAGAGAAGTCATTGGTGTGGGTTCACATAGATCAGAATGTATGAGTTGAAGTATTCCATTTGTCCTAGTCGTGCTTGAAGGGAATGGTCCCTTTGCCTTCTTTCCACTTGCACATCCTAGACAAACTCTATCATGATTTACTCGAACCTTAGGCATTCTAGAAACCATCTTCCTCACCTTATGAAGTTTTCATAATGAAGGTGAGCAAATCTTCAGTGCCACAGTTCACATTGATAATTGCTGTCATGAACCAATGCTCAGATCGGTCATCCATTGACTTTATAAAGGCCTCCAATGCTAGATCCCAAAGTGAAGGCATCCCTCAAGCGAGATTCCATTTTCCAAGGAAGGACCTTTCCTCTTATGAAGAAAACTATGATTCCTTTGTTCTCCAAGGCAGATATAGACACAAGATTCGTTTTCAATCCCGATACATACAGAAGATCATGAAGATGTATCGTTTGACCATAATCCAAATGAAATGTAACAAAACCAAACCCCTTCACAGGATAAGTATAATTGTCCCCAAGAATGATCTTCAAATTTGTCTCCCTCTTAGCTAGGTATGAGAGGGCTTCACGATAACCAGTGAAATGCTTTGAAGCCCCACTATCTACCAACCAACTATCAAACAAATTGGGAGGAGAGGAACTAGAAAGAGTAGAAATAAGAAAGTATTCAGATTGAGTAGTAGCTATATTATTTTCATACCTTGAGTTCCTTAATCTCTTGGGAGGACATTGAACTAATTCATGAGTTGTACGAGCTTCTCTTCTTCTTCTATTGTTGAACCCATTGTTATTATAGCCACGATTTTTGTTGTTAGACCTGGGAGCATTACCATTGTCCTGACAATCTCGAGCATAATGACCATATTTATGGCAATTGTAGCATTGAATTTTGTCCCTTTTAAATCTTCAATTGGAGTCCTGGATGTTAGTGTAGACTTTCTTGAATTAGATTGTCCTCTTGCTTTTTCTTGTCTTGAGCAACAAATGTAGTGGGTTCTCCTTCTTCATGCTTTTGAATTCTCCCTCTTGAAATCATCCTAGTCTTTTGAGTGCACTTGCCCAACAACCCATCAAATGAAGGAAACCTGTCATTGTTGCTAATAGTTGTAACGATTGTCTCTCAAATCGGAGGAAGACCTCCAAGTGCAATTAGTACTAGCTCTCTATCAGATGTAATTCTCCAGCAGACACCAAATGATCCTTGAGTTAGGATATCCTCATGAAGCATGACTGCACAGTTCCCCCCTTGTTCATCTTAATGTCCTTGAGTTGATTCTTCAAAGATAGAATATGATTCAAGTTGTTAACTTTATACATCCCAACTAACTTATCATACATTTCCTTAGACTTCTTCAATTTCGCAACACAAGTGATCAAATGATCTCTCAAAGAATTAATAATGATTTTCTTAACTTTGACCTCACCTTGCTTGTACTTGGACTTGACAACAATAGAAGCATTTTTTGAAGGCTTAGGTGCCTATCCTTCACCATATTCCAAAACATCATCTCCTCCAAAGTCAAATCAACCCTAGCTCTCCAAATAACATAGTTAGATGAGTCATTTAGCTTTTATACAATTTTGAAGTATGAAGTAGACATCCTGACCTAGTCAAGTGATCTTCAGTAGCGGATAAGATATCTTCAAAGGGTGATTGGTCTTGTCTCCTTAGGCTCGTCTTCACCTCAACTCTGATACCAGGTTAATTTTCCAAAGTTTTATGCTGTAACAATCACTTGTAACAATTCTTCTTCCAATAGCAATAAATTATCCAATATGTTTTCCATCACCCAATCACAGTTAGCAATTGTAGATACAACATAAAACCATATGCATAATAGAAGACAACCAAGAATAATAAAGACACAGAGATTTTGTTCAAAGAATAGGGAAAAACCCCACAAGGGGGGGAAACCCTTTCCAAATTCTTCTTCTATTAGATTGTCATCAAATGTTCAACAAAGAGATACATAGTCCAAGTACATCAATAACAAGTCAAAGGTCAAATCCTTGACCAACCAAGTCAACCAACCAATATTCAATCAAATATGAGCATGAAAGTCAAATTTGGTCAAATAGCAATTTTGCAATTTCCAGTCAAAGTCAATAGTAGTTAATGCAATCCTAACCAGTTCTTGCTCAATGGTCAAATCTGCGCCCAAACAGTTCGGTTAACCAGTCAAAGAGTGGAACCTTCTTCCCTTAGTCAAATTAAGTCAAAACAATGTCAAACTCTCAGTTAAAGGAGAGAGAAAGTCTGCAGTCAAATCCTAACCAAACCTGTAGTCAAACTAGTCAATGCATTCCTAGAAATCCTCAGTCAAAGTCTCCTCAAACTCTACCTTCAAGACAGTTAGAGAATGCAGTAAAACCAAGTCAAATCCAAGTCAAAGCTAGTCAAAACAGTCCCAAAACATAAATTCAATGCTAGTTAATAGAAGTGTCTCTCTCTCCTTCGTACGTGTGAACTTGGACGTGCAATTTTCTGAGAAGATAGAACCAAATGAAGAAGGAATGGTGTGTGATGTGATGCCCCCAAGTGATGCCAAGTGATGTCTATTTATGTGTCTTTAGAGTTCGAATTTCTCTAGGCCGACTTGAATTTTTGAGTTGACTTTGGACCAACATTAAAAATACAATTTTCCCATGTGTAAATTGAATTCTTCCAAGGACTAGTGGGGTCTCCTTAAGGTGTGCAGGGCTTCTCCAAGGAGGAATTGCTCCCTTAGTTGCCAATCTTCAATGAATTTTTTTATAACTTGTTTAATTTCTTTAATTTTTTCACCTCTTTATGCCACTCACATAGGAAAATTGGGCTTTGAGGAGTTAGAAGTCATTTTTTGACCCTCGAAGTGGACATTAGAAGAATGTTGGGGTGGAGAGCATGATTTTTAAGTAATTATATGCCCCCAACATTTTCTAGACTCAATGTTGGGGTGGAGAGCATGATTTTTAAGTAATTATATGCCTCCAACATTTTCTCGGCTCACTTATTTACAATTTTTTGAATAATTTAATTAAAAATCCCATCCAGCAGGAATTTCTAATAAATTAAAAAATCTTATCAAAACCTAATCAAATTTCGTGACACTTTAGATATGTCCTAGTCTGCTAATATACATCGATTCTAGGCACTAGGACAGATCTAGGGCTCCTTCATCGCCGTCACTCCAGCTTTGGAGGTAGGTGAGTGAAAAAGCTCAGATAATTATTCATCGCTGAAAAGCAAGAATAATTAGCTAAGTGAAAAAAAACACTCTAGAGTGTACTCACTCTATGATTGAGTCTTAAGTCGCTTGAGCCTTTTACAAAAGGTCATCATACTAGCAACATTTAATACAATTCCCTGTAGGGTTTCGAAATTTGAGAGAGAATAAAGCAGAGAGGAGATAGAAAAGGTCAATAGGTGCCTGTTGACTTATGGTCTTCTAAACAAATGACGTTTTGACTTTTGGTCTTCTAAAAAAAATGATGAGTGCCCTGTTCATTGGGCCATGGAGTGTTCAAGTTTTGCTTGGTGCAACCCAACAGATAACACTACCCAATTTTAACACTCCTGCTTAGCAAGGGAGACACTTCCATTCCTTGGAAGTCTCTCTGTTTCCCACATTGGAACACAATCCTCTTCGATGACTGCTCGCCAATATTCATCATAAGCATCATCTTTCATCAAAGAAGCAAAACTTGCTATAAGAACAAAAGCCTTGTTGGAAGTTTCCTTGCTTCTAGAAGCCTCTTACTTCTTTTCCTGATAGGCCTTTAGGCCATTCCATGGCTCCTTTTTGTTAGCTATGGAAGTATCCTTTCTCCTCTTTGACGATGCACCCTTCTAGGGTTGTTGATTCTCCCTTTGAATTGGTGATCTCCCTCTTGAACTTGACTACCTTTGAGTCTTTGAAACCTTCTTCTTTCCTTGGTCAATATGCTTGCCTTTGAGCCTGTACAAATATTTCTCTCTGACTATCCATTGGGCTTGAGCATCACTTTTCCATCTTGGAATAGAACATCAAACCTCTTTGCCTCAATTACTGAGATTGAAACTTGAAAGAATGCTGCATTTAAGCTCCGGTACCCAAAGAACATCCTGGACTCAGAACAATCCACTTAACACCATCTTGAATGGTACAGTCCTAGTTCCTCTAACTGCATGTTGACTCTTATCACCAATCTTCACATGTAGAATACAGTCCGACTCGGCCAAGCTTTGAGACACTTCTCATGTTCCTGTCATATGCTTTGAGGCCTTGTTGTCTAGGAACCAAGAACCCTCACGAATGGTGCTCTCGGAGAAATAAGATAGGAGAAAATTCCCCGTCAAATCTCCTAATGAAATCATCCTCGTCGATTGTAGCTGGAGTAGCCATCTCAAGCTTCCTCTCTTTCCCTCCTTATGCGAACACCTGCTCGGATAATGACCAAACTCATCCCATGCAAAGCATTGCACTTTGCTCAAGTTCTTCTTCTTGTTTCCATTGTTGAACTTTCCTTTGCCCTTTTTTAGCTTACTAGTGAGGGCAACGTTCTCCTCATTAGGGCTCTTCTATTGAAGATCCAATTTGTAAGTTTCTCTCGTTATACTTCTCCTTTGATGAATGGCTTCCACTGCTCTGAGAAGCCCTTTAGTGTAGTCCTCACCAATTCTGATTCTTCCATTGTCTCCTTCACAGCTGCAAGTTCATCATGAACTTGTGGAATCCTTGTAAGATAGGAAGTCACATTCTCTGAACCTGTCATCTTGATGTCCTTGAGCTTCTCTCTTAATACCATCTTCCAGTTTTCGTTCTTGTTCTGAAACAATGCTTTCAGAGCTTCCCACATGTCCCATGCAATGTCTTTTCTGGTAAGATGAGGTATCAAATGATCCTTGACTCCATCAAGGATGATCAACTTGACCTTTGCATCTACTTTGTTATACAAGGCCAAATCTACCACATCATTTGGTGCCTTGATTTCGGTGTTGGCATAATGCCACAGATCTTTCACCAACAACAGTAGCTTGATTCTTTCCTTCCATGAACTAGAGTTAGATATCCTTTCCAACTGGTCCTCAAACCAGAAGCTAGAAACCATTTTCTCTGTTGGATTCTTACCCATAAATCCAAGAGACCAGCTGTCCCTCCAACAACAAGACAACTCAACTCCTTGTTAAATCTGTCACCTGCACACAATTCAGAGGCAATTGCTCTTCAATGTAGCTCTGATGCCATGTTAGAATTTCATGCACCCTAGGTCTGGTCTATGTTTTGGCAGTTTCACAAAATTGGGTTGCTGCTTTCTCCTCGAGGCATTCTTCCTCTTAAATTTAGTCTTTCTAGCTTTCATTTTATTTTATTTTCTCTATTTTATTTATTATTTATTATTTTATTTTCTTCTGTTTCCATTCCTTCCTTTATTTTACCCTTGGCTGATATTCCTATTAATTTTATTTTGTATTAATAAATTTTATTTATAGAATTATCGCTATTAATGTTTACTTATAACAATTTTATTATTTTTTTGTTTTCCGTTGATTTGACTTGATTATTATATATTTAATAATTATTTATTTAACCCTTAATTTATTTTTTTGCTTAGTTTTTACTTTTATTATACATTTAATCCTAGTTTGTTACCATCTATTAAATGACTATATAAAGAAATTTTATGTTTTTAGAATTTATATGTATTTTATTTATAATAAAAATACTAATATCCATCTATTACATATTATGTCCTAGTTTTATATGATTTTTTTTTTTTGGTTCAGCTGTTGAGACATGTCCTGGGGGATTGAACCTTCGATCACTTGGATACACAAGTGCTTGCCAACATGCTTTTTTCCAATTGTGCTACCACCGGCAGACTAGCTTTATATGATTTTGATTATATTAATATAATTCTCTTATTACAACTTTTTATTATTTTTATTCATTGATGAATTTTGACCTTTATCTTTTTTGACTTTTTCCTTTAATTCTTTGACTTGGTTTATATTGATTTATCGACTTTTTATTTAATATCTTTTTAATATATTATATATTTATGCCTAATTTTATTATAAATAATTATATATTTAGTTAATCCTAGTTTTATTTGATGTGTATTTTTATTATTGTATTAGTATTCCCTTATTATAACTATTTATACTTATTTATATTATTTATTGAATTATGAGCATTTATTATTTTTTCTAATGGTTAGTTTTTGACTTTTGACCTATCTTTAAGTTCTTAGACTCCTCCCCTAAGTTGCAGGAAACGTGGCCCTAGGGGTCGTTTCCTCCCGGGAAACGAAACGAAACCCGGAAACGCGTACCGTACGGCCTGGAAACGCGTTTCCGGCCGTACTGCCACGTTTCCCGAAACGGAAACGTGGCAGTACGGCCGGAAACGCGTTTCCAGGCCGTACGAGCCACGTTTCCCCAAATTTATGTGTTGTTTTTAAATTTTTTTTTTTTAATTTGTTTTTAAATTTTTTTTAGGTTTCCGGGATGTTCTAGAAACCTATTCTAAAGTTATAAAAGAGCAGTTTGTCTCATTCTCTCATCACACTATTCAGCAAGTTGTTTCTCTTGGAGACTGGCAGTTGTTTCAGCTAGGGTGTTTTGAGCAGTGAGCAAAGTAGATTTCAGCAGCAGGAGAAAGAGATTTCAGCAGCAAGAGAAAGAGATTTCAGCAGGAGATTTCAGTAGCAGCAGATTTGGCTCAGCTACAACCATATTTCTCTTCTCTTTTCTGGCATTTCAGGGTAGTCTCAGCCACAGATAATTAATTTGGGTAAGCCACATTCATTTTTTTAGTTTTTTCTTACTATTTCTTCAATTTTTCTAGGGTTTAGGCAGCGAAAAATATGAAAAACGTTTTTTATTGATAGATTTGTTTTTTAAATTTATTTTTGCAGCAGATTTGGTTCAGCTACAGCCATATTTCTCCTCTTTTCTGGCATTTTAGGGTAGATTCAGCCACATAAAATTAATTTGGGTAAGCCACATTCATTTCTTAGTTTTTGTCTTACTATTTCTTTAATTTTTCTAGGGTTTATACAGCCAAAAATATGAAAAACGTTTTTATTATTTACAGATTTGTTTTTTTAATTTTTTTTTGCAGCAATGGCTTCCAGCCAAAGTGCAGCTGCAAGTGCAATCCCTAGGGCCAACCCAAGGGCTGAATATTATCCTCTTTGGAGGCATGTGACGAAGCTTCAAAGATGTGGAGGTGGTGGCTCATGGGAATGGTGATGCAATCTTTGCAATAATACGTACAAGGGCTCCTACCCAAGAGTGAAGGCGCATCTATTGCATGGAGGAGGACAGGGGATTTCAGGTTGCACAAAAACATTAGATCCGTTGGCAAGGAGGGCATATCAAAGAGAGCAAGATGAGGCGGATGGTACTAAGAGAAGGCATGATGAGCTTACTCAAGCTCCATCTAACATTGAGCCAAGGATTGTAGTTGAAGCAAGAAAGAGGAGAGCTGGTCACACTCAACAACATGAACAACCAGCACCCAAAAATACCAGAGGCCCAGGGGCATCCCCTTCAGTTCAGGATAGCAGAATTGCTAGATTGGTGAATGTGCAAGCAAGAGAAGAAACTGATTCCAGAGTGGCTAGGTGCATTTATGCATGTGGTATCCCATTCAATGTTGTTCGCTCTCCTTATTGGCAAGATATGATAAGGGCAGTTAACAAAGCTCCTCAAGGGTACAAGGGGCCCAACTATGAGAAAGTTAGAACCCAGCTTCTCAAAAATGAGAAGGACCTTGTGGAGGACATTTTAGCTCCAATTCGTTCTTCCTGGAGTAGCTTTGGGGTTACCATAGTCTCAGATGGTTGGACAGATATGAGGCGCAGATCATTGATAAATATCATTGCCACTTCCCCCAAAGGAGCAATGTTTATCAAGGCAGAAGACTGCTTAGGAGAGGTGAAAGATGCACAATACATTGCTGATGTTATTATAAAAGCTATTGAACAAATAGGGCCTAACAAGGTGGTGCAAGTTATCACGGATAATGCACCGGTTTGCAAAGCTGCAGGTTTAATTATTGAGGGGAGGTATGACCACATCTTTTGGACACCATGCATTGTCCATAATTTGAATCTGATCTTAGAGGAGATCGACAACAAAGTTTCCTGGATAAAGGAACTCATAGGGGAAGCAAGGGAGATTATCAAATTCTTCACCAACCACCACCAGTCTCAGGCCATATTTCAAGAGTACTCCAAATTGGAGTTGTTAAAAGATGCTGAGACAAGATATGCCTCAAACTTCGTGATGTTGCGCCGCCTTGTTGAGGTTAAGCATGCATTAGTTTCTATGGTGGTGAGTCAACTTTGGATTGAGTGGAGACAAGCAGATTCAGAGCGGGGATCTATGGTGTGTAGATTGTGCCTTGATGAGGATTGGTGGAGCAAGGTAGATTTCTTGCTAAAGTTCACAACCCCTGCATTTGAGCTTCTCCGGAGTGCTGACACTGACCAACCTTTCTTGGGAGAGGTATATGATGGCATGGATTCCATGGTTGAGAAAACTATGGAAATCATTTCGCAGGAGTCTCCACAACTTTTGTTTGTTGATGATCATTTTGCTGGTTTGATCAAGAAAATCATTGTTGATAGGTGGAACAATTTCAATACACCATTGCACACTTTAGCACATGCTTTGAACCCCAAATTTTATGATGAGGAGCTTATTGCTAAAAGCAATGGGAAGAGGAAGGCACCCCATAAGGATAGAGAGGTGGCTACTGGGGTGAAAAATGCCCTTATGAGAATGTTTCCTTCTCATCTACATAGGGAGGTAAAGGAGGAATTTGCCAGTTTTGCTGCAGGAATAGATGATTATGCAGATATATCAGCTTTGGAGGAGAGAAGCACCATGAATCCAGTTAGGTGGTGGATTTGTCATGGAGCAAATGGTGTACATTTGCAAAACCTTGCCATTCATATTCTTTCACAAGTGGCAAGCTCTTCATCAGCAGAAAGGAATTGGAGCACTTATGGTTTTATTCATTCTGTGAAGCGCAATAGGTTGGGCTCACAGAAAGCAGAGGATCTTGTTTATGTGCACTCCAACCTTCGCCTTGCATCTCGTAGGGGTCCAAAATACAACAGTGGTCCTTCTAAAGAATGGGATGTGGATGCAGAAAATCCTGATTTGGATCTCTCTCTTGCTGCCCTGAATATTGAGGCCGAATCTGATAGTGGAATTGGTGCATCATCTTCTTCAGCACTACCATTCACTGTTGAGCATTGTGCTGCTTCTATTTTTGATGAGGATTGTTATGATGAGGATTAGTCTTTTGTGACTTGTCTCTATAGTTCTTGCAGCCTTATAGTCTTTATTGTACTTGCAGCCTCATATACTATATAAATAAAGGCTGATTTTGGATTTTCCTATATTTTTATTTTCATTATGTGATCATTCATGACTCATGAGTAAATGTGATGTAAATTTAATCTTAATGTTTAAATGTAATAAATTATAATCATATAATGTAAATGTATCATTCATGCTTTATGATTGCACATATGTATAATAATAATTTTAAAATATTTTTAATATATATTTATATATATATATATATATTCGCGTTTCCTCGTTTCCAAAATTTGGGGAGGTCGCGTTTCGTTTCGCTTCCCGTTTCGGAAACTCGTTTCCGTTTCCCCGTTTCGTGCAACTTAGCTCCTCCCTCTTTCTAAAGCCTGTTGGATCAGATTTTCTCTTCATCTAATAATGATGAATCACATTGGTTGGTTTGAAACACGTTGACAATCTACTCTTCTATGTGATGGATCTGGCTTAAATAATTCTACTCGCAAAAGCCTCCTTTTAGAAATACATAAACACACTGAAATGCTTAACTTTAAAAACAACTTTTGCATAATACACAATATTTATTGTCCAAAACTAATTTCTTATTAGTCCCTTGGGGCTCCCATACAAGGGATAATGGCCCTTTACAATCCTTGGAAAATGGCCAGAAAACAATGTCAAACCCTTTGACCAATCTCTCGGGCTAAGGCCAAGTTCCTTAGTCTCACATCGTCCAATTATCACTGTTACATGTGTCTTTTTTCTCCAACATCCATTGAAACTCTTGCTGTGGTTACCTACTCCTTTCACAACCCTTCCAAACACCATAGTCTTCTCGTAACTGTGCCCTCACCTGCTTCTTTAGTTCTTTGGTTTTTCTTAATAGCTTGGCCTGATCCTTTAGCCCTCTATCCCCTTGCCATAGCAATATTTAGGCCCCCAACCTCTTTGCTTTCCCATGCGGCTTACTCCTAGGCCTCAGTTTTCTGCGGCCAACCCTTTTCTCCTTGCTATGCCCTTTAAGCATTCAAAACAGGATGCGAGCTTCTCTTGTTGTCTGCGACCAACTCTTCTTGGCTGTGGCCTTCTCTTCCTGCCTATGACTAGCCTCTCCTCTTGGCTATAGCCTCCACAAATCAACCTCTTTGAGGTCCAGACTCAATTATTTGAGTTCGACCTCCTTTTCCTAGCTTGTTGGCCCTTCCATAGGGCACGACCTTCCCTTTCAGCCTCTGGTTAAATTTCTTAATACTAGCCCAAAGTTATTTTCTCATGACAATTATTTATTCCCAATAGTTTATTTAATTAACAAAATAAATCGTAAATTACCGAAAAATAAAATCATTGGTATTTTAACATTTAGAAATATATGCAATAAATCGGAGGGATCAATCACAATGCACACATTGCAATAGAAATAATTCACCCACAAAAATTCTCCGACATTTATTAATCAGGAAATTAGTGTTTCAACCCAAAGAGAATTTACAAAGAAAAATATAGTGACTGGAACCTGCAACTTGGCCCCATTGGAATAGTTTGACCCAAGGAAAATCGGCCAACTAGAAATCAACCTATGAAGAAATTCGACCCACCTCTCACCAAAAAAATCGGCCTTTGCTCCTACCTCTCACTTGGCTTCTACGCACTCACAATTTGGCCCTGGCAAGTCGGCCTCTCCAGCAACTGCGCCTCCTTCTCACTTCAGCAATTTGGCCTCTTAGAAACACCCTGAAATTATCCTTGTATTCTTCTTCCTTCTTCTTAGTGAAATTAAGCCTCACACTCTAGAGAATTCACTTTCTCGTTCTTGAGAAAATCGCTTTCCCAAAAAGGCTGTAGTTACCTCTCTCTCGTGTTCTTGTGTCTTCACCTCTTCGCTAGGCTTATTTTATAATCTTCATGAAGCCCACATCCTTAACCCTAATCTCTCTTCTAGAAGATCTTGGAGATGAATGGTTGAGATTATTTCTAAGTCACTTAAATAATTAAATTATTTATCTTTAGAAAATGACTTAAGAGTCCACAATAATTAATTGACTTTAATTATTGTACTCTTCCTAAGTTAGACTTAGGAAAGAAGACAAATCGCTTACTCGACCACGCAAACACCTAAAGAAGCAATAAATCGTCTTCCACATGCTAAGACACCAAGGTTATGCAGAGGACCTTCAGAAGCTACCACGAGCTTCAACACCTCACCTGCAAGCAACAAACACAAAAGACAAAATGTAGGCCTTTTTCAGCATAGAAAAGATGCCCTCCAAAACTCTTTACTGCCCTAGTCGCAGGTCTGCGGTTTCCTTAATCAATTTCAGAGCTCAATCAAGAAGAAATCCATTACTCGAATTCTGTTGAATTCTGGACATTGTATTCGGTTGTCGTTGAATCTGTGAATTAGTGAATTTTGGCACTGTGATTGAATGAGATATTGTTTCATGTGCTGAAAGAATAGTACGAATCTGTTATTGTTTGAACTACATAACAGTGATGCTGGTTTACTATATTATATACCATTAAATGTACAACACCATTGATTGGAACTACACTGTTGCTCTTGTACTGTGCTACTGAATAAGATATCTATTTCCATTGTTGAATGAAAAGGAAAGATTTGGGATAAAAGTTTAAAACCCTAGTTGCCTAAGAATAACCTGGGGTACCCTTGCTCCTTACATTAATAAAATTCTCTTATCTTATCACATTCTAAAAGTTTATCCAGATTCTCAAGTTTACATTGCACATTTCCTTTGGTGAACTTTCCAAAGGGTTGACACATATCAAAACTTCACCTTGTGATATAATGCAGCAACCATGTGAAATTTTCACTTCCAAGTTTGTCAACAATAGAGCCGATGTAGATTGGCTTGAAGAGATTTATGCATGAATGCCCTGTCAAAATTAAGTATTGGAAGAAGCAAATATTCACACGTATGTAGAAAGAATGCATATGTATGATACTTGATACGTACAGTTGCATCCCTTGGATGTCCATATATAATAAATTTCATTGCTATGTTTGCAATCATTAGGCTTCTAAACGTATAAACCTGTAATAGTTGGAATTGTTCGACAATAACAGAACTCTAATATTTTTAGACGAGGAATGTAAATTGCGAGCAGAATTTGTCCTGATTTATGTTGGTGATTTGTATCTTGTCATGCTTGTTGATTTGTTGATATTAAGCTGTACTTTAAAGCTATGTTAGAAGCAATATGTTTATTTGCTTCATCAAACAAGTGCATCATAGAATGGAGAGTTACTGCACACATATAAGAAGCTTTTTAAAAAGCAACGTGTATTTGCTTTATTTTTGCAAGATTCTGTTATAGTTGTGGTGCTTCTGTCACACAAATAAAATTCACTCATCTTTGTTCCTGTACGAAATTCCTTATTGCAGGTACAAGAAAACAGTTTACGAGCTAGCATCACAGCGTGCTAAGGATACAGACAATATTGTTGAGGTATGTTCTAAATTTATGCTTTATCCTGATTGCAAAAGTGGGTTCCTTTTGCATTTATTTCTATAGTGTATTTATTTGAATCTACTAGCTTTTTCTTTTCTCACGAGGAACTAGATGAAAGGGAGTGGGTTCCTTTTGCATTTCTTTCCATAGTGTATTTATTTGAATCTACAAGCTTTTTCTTTTCTAATGAGGAACTAGTTAAAAGGGAGATAATTTGAATGGATATGAGATATTGTTAATTTCCTAAATTTTAAATTTACTTATTTTTGGGTCAATGGGTAGCATGCAACTTAGGAAGCTGTGCCCCTCTTGCCACTGTGGTCAGCCTTCATAATTTTTGGTAGTGATTTCTTTGATGCATTCATAGTTTGCTATATTTCCATTTAGAAAAACATTGATTGAAGTTCGGACATTTATTACATCATTTGCATATGGTACATAGACTTATAAGTTAACTCTAGCCTACAAGATAGGTTCCATCTTATTCACCCCCATATATGCCCCTTGCAAATTGGAGGGGTAAGAGCCAACCAATTTTCATCAGGTTTGTGTTCAGAGTCATCTTTTAGAGCCAACGTCCACGTTGGTCAGAGATGGTTCTCATGGAGATTAGATACAACATCAGTGATTTGAGCCCATTTAAGAGTAAGAGATATTCCACAGGCATCTTCATTAGTTCTAAGGAGATTACGATTTTTAGTAGTTGGAGTTTGGAGGCTTTCCTGTCGAAGGTGATTGCATATTTGGGGTCTTTGTGAGTTCACGGTTATGATAAGCTATCTCCAACAAACATGAGAGACATTGCCATTTTTAGCAGTTAGGGTTTTGGGGTTTGCGTGGTGCTTTTGAGCACATATTCGGGTTCTTGGAAGAAAATTGATTCCAATGAGCGTGCTTTCATTGACATTCAAGAACCTTATATTTTTAGCATTGCCTACTTTTATGATTAGGAACATGTGTTTCCTCTTGAGAGGTCATTGGTTCGAAGCCAGATGGAGGTAGAGTATATAGTATATACACCTCCGTAGACTTATAATAGTTAAGTCACTGTGCATAGGGTTTTCCCTTATCCCACAAGCAAGGGGGCATCATACACCAATTTAGTACTGGTTTGGAAGTGACCTTAAAACTAGATTATTATTATTATTATTATTATGATATAGAAAGGTTCCTCTAGCAGTGCCAAGCATTTTTCATCTTTTCATATTTTTTAGGGGTACTGCTATTTTTGGCATGCCTATTTATTGCTGATGGTCACCATGTAGGGCAACAATTGTTGAGAAATCAATATGGCAACTAATAAGGGTGATTTCTCTTAATTTGATAGTTGCTTGTGATGTTCTTTTACTTATTTGATTAGATTCTTCTTCTGCTTGTTATTATTATGTTCTTTATCATCAAACAACTACCAAAAACATGAAGATCATCAAAGACAAATGGTCACAAGATGTAGGCTACAAGCTAGGGCCAAAACCTCTCCTAGAGAGGAAAACCCAAAAGAATCTCCTCTTCGTATAGACGCCATTCAAATGAGAATTCCAAGACCCTCCAAGCACCAAGTTAACCTTCCAAGCACCAAGTTAACCTTCCAACAAAGTCCTTGCAATAAGTCAAATCCTCCCAAAGTCAATGAAGGTCAACGTCTTTCAAATCAGCTCTAGATCAACTCTAGATCCTGCAATTTCAGAGGTTTAGACCTGCAACTTCTTCAGAACTTCAAACCTGTAACTTTTGGCTTCTTGCAGCAGAATAGTAACCCTAATTTCTTTGCACGTGTGAACAAAAATGACCAAAAATTCGTCTTCTTCTTTGCTAGTATTTGCTTCTTGTTTCCTTGCCTTGTTTCTTGATTTCGCTCTCCCTTCTTCTTGAGATCAAACTTATGTGTCTCTATCTCCAAATGAAGTCGAAGACCTTCTATTTATATGCTTCTAGTGGGGTCGTATTACTCCTCACTGGGCTGACTTCTCTTGGACAGGCCGACTTGGTCTTGGAGGGTTACTTTGACACTTTAGACACAAAAATACATTTTCTTTCTTGTTACGAGTTGGCCAATAGGGTTTTACAAATATGAAAATGACTTCTTTGACTCACGATATTAATTCTTTTGACTTGAAAAACCCTAGAAGCATGAAGAACATGCTTGACCTAGAAAGTGTTGAGAAATCTAGGGGCAACAATATAGGATGATTTCTCATACTTGATAACTGTCTGTGGATTATACTCATCTTGATTAACTTCTTTTATTTGATTCTTATTGGTGTTTTCTTCATCAAACAACTACCAAATCATAAAGAACAAAAAGACAAAGGACACAAGATATAGGCGATCAACTAGGGCCAAAACCTCTCCAATTTGAGAGGAAAACCCACAAGAATTCTTCTTCTTATAGAATTTTCAATTGACGAATTCCAAGACCTAGACCCTTGACCAAGAACTCCTCCAAGACCAAGTCAACCTTGCTTCTTTTGCCAAGTCTAATTAGCTGCTTCTTCCTTGTCCTCTAATTTAGTCTTCCAATACCTTGACTGCAACTTCGACCTGCCTTCCTTCTATTTTGGCCTGCCTGCAATTTTTAGCCCTTGCTTCAGAAACCCTAGCTGCACGTGTGAGATGATAAAGTCAGATTTCAGTGCTTTCTCTCCTTCGCTTGTCTTGGACTATTCTTCTAGTGAATTCAGCTAGCAAAATGATCCTTCCTTATGCTATAATTTGGCTCCTTCAAGATCTGTAATTCCTCACTGTAGAAACCCTATTTTTTGTTTTGTTTTGTTTTGTTTTTAGACTAACCTAAGTACCCACGGGGGATTTGAACCGGTGACCTATCGCAAGGAGTGCCTTAACAGCACACCCATTCACCGTCAATCCAAAGCCCCGTGGGCTGCAGAAACCCTAGTTGCAGTCACATGTGTGAGGTAATTAGCCCAGAAACAATCCCTAAAGGATTCACTTTTCTCCTTCTTCCCTTCTTTGTACAAGAGAGTTCTTTTCTTTCCTTTTTCGCACTTCTTTTCCTTGACATGGATGCTTGATTGATACCTTCTTAAGTGAGCCCGAGTCCTCCTTTATATAGGTTTCACACTCATGCAATTAGGCCGACTTGACATAGATCCTAGGCTTACATGTCATATTGTGTAGGCTGACTGCTCCTTTTGAAAGCCGACTTGCTTGAAGCAATTAGACAAGGTCTTGGGGGTCTTTTGAGGTTGTTCGACCTATCTTTCTGCCCTAGTTCACTGATATGAAACTCTCAGGCATTGAACTAAACACCCTTCTCTTAGATGAGTTGAACACACAAGTTGTCTAGTGCATAATGAGCCAAGTCTGTGCCCTTTTCCCTCCTTAGAAGTTGACCTGGGCCCACCATTTAAATGAATGGCTGAGATTAGATCTCAGTAGATGGCTGAAATTGTTTCACTTTTTGACTATAGTAAAATTAAATTTTTCCTAAGTCATAATAATGAGAAAAAGTAAAATTGCACCTTTGGCCCACCTGTGGGTCCCTCTGCCAAATTTAGTGCACCTCTAAATTTAGCTGAAGCCTTCCTCCTCTAACTCCATTTAACACTCACTCTTAAAGAGGAAGGTGTTCAGTTCTACACCCAGTTTATCTCTGAAGTAAATGAATCTGCCCCTTGCCAATGTCTTGGTTAGAATATCAACCGCCTTCTCTTCTGTAGGTATGTACTGGAGTCTAACTTTACCCCTTTGAACACAATCTCTGATATGGTGGTATTGTATATCGATGTGCTTGGAGGGGTCATGAAACAGAGGATTTTCAGAGAGCTTGATGAGACTTTGATTATCACAGTGGATGACTGTGGGCTCCAACTTCTAACTAAACAAACCAACAAGTAGCTTACTCAACAGTATGGCCTCACAAGCTGCTACGCTGGTAGCCATGTACTCTGCCTCAGCTAGGGTCAGTGCCACTGATCTCTGCTTCCTGCTGAACCAAGAAACAACTGCTAATCCAACCCTAAAGGTACAACCTAAGTGCTCTTCCTGTCTGTCGACCCCCCTTCCCAATCTGCATCTATGAAGCCCTGAATCCTGTACTATTTTTAAGGGATTGATTGGGCTAAGTGATGAAATAGCCTATCAATCCCCATAGGCTACAATCCTCAATAAAGGGGAAAACCCCAAATTTTCTAATTCTGGGCGAGTTTTAGGTTGGTTGGGCAAAGAAATCCAAAACTGCGGTTTGAAGTAAAATTTACTCAATCATTTAAGGAGGAGAGACCCCTATAGGAATCTGTAAATAAGGGATGACTGAATTCATTTTGAATCATCATTGAGTTGGATCGTTTTTCTCTGTTTTTCTTTGAGCCTGAAGCTCTGAAGTTTTTAAGACCCCTTTTTCCCTATCAATTTCAGTGGTGAAAGATTCCACCATAGTTGATAAAAATTCTCTTTTATATTTTGTTTTTCTTTTATCTTGTTCTGGCTACAGGAATTTAATTGTTTGAAGGGCAACGAATTACCTTTGAGAAAAATTTGTGACCAAGCATTATCTAACCCCACTGAAATTGGATGAATTCTTCCTGAGGCTAAGACGACTGAGTTTTAATCATTACAAGAAACAACACGTCAAGAAAATTCATCATTCAAGGGGCAACAGGATATCTTGAAGCAGAACCAGGAAGCAATGATTGAATTCTTCTAAGGTTCTGAAGCAATCCACATTTCCCTGAGGATGGTAAAGCAAAGTATCGAGGAAAAATTGTGAAGTTTCTTGGGGCAGCGAAATATTCTTAGGTGATAGTCTGGTACAGGATCTTCTGGAAACAACGAAAACTTCTCTTCCCTTTTTTTTGAGACAGGAATTCTTTTAATAAGGAGTGAAAGGTTCCACTAGATCAATCTCTCTGTTTTGAACACAAGATTGTAATTTGGGTAGCAAGTTTCTTCTTGTAGATATTTGGACTTCTGGGAGTTTTCTAAAGGATAGCGAATATCTTTGGAGGAGTAGCGAAGAACTTTTGAAGGTAGTGAAGGCCATCACTTCCTATTGGGCATAGGGACGTACATGGAAAACAAGCAAATTCACCTTGTGTCTTAACTGGCACGTGATGATTGTTGAAGTGGAGTGAATTTCTCCGAGCACAGGAGATCATGCACAATTCTGTCAAGTTTGATTATTGACATAATTCAAGAAGAGTGTATGATAATTAATTCTATTCTGGTCTGATGTGATTTTCTTCTCTGGGGAATTACGACTTTCTGTGGACATCTGAACTATACAGGGAATTACACAATCATCAAGGGTTTTGTCTGTAGATCCGACCCACTTAACAGAAATATCCATGATAGATTAATGATTTAAATGTTTGGAACAGTAAGGGAATTAGGGATACATATATATTGAAACCTATGTAGAATCAAAGTCTTCCAGTGTTTTGTGGAATTTTTATTGGGAATTATAAATTGTTTATCATGAACTGCTGCTAAATGTTATCAATACTTACGTTGTTACATGGTTAGATTGTAAATGGTTGAAGTATTGAAACTGTGAACTGGTTTTTTCTGAACTATTGAAATCTTAGTGAATATTGTTTAGCACTGTTATCACAGCAGCGCCTTTACAGTTGCATTTGAATTGCAGAGTCCACAGTATGAATAAAAAATGCAGTATTAGTTGATATCTTTGATTGCATGCTTTGTAAAAGCCCTAGGGTAAACCAGGGCAAAATTTCACTGTTCCATTACAAAGTCTTACACCATCAACCTGTATGTACAACAACACATAATTTGTTGTGCCCCTGTGATACCTCAATATGTGCTTGGCAGCAACCCAATGCACTCTGGTCGGCTCAACCATGAATCGGCTCAATTGGTTGACTGCGAAGCAAATGTCTGGTCATGTGTTCACCAGATACATCAACAACCATATGAGCTGCTTGTAAAGTGTAGGATCAACTCGCTTTGCTCTAGTAGCGTCCACCTTTCTCTAGTTTATGACTAGAGGCGTGGTCATGAGCCTGCACGCCTGCATGTGGAACCTCTTGAGAATCTCCTGTGGTTACTTTCCCTATCCCAAGAAGATTTGTTCATCACTCTGCCATACCTCCAGCCCAAGGAAATATTGCCATACCTCCATACCTATATCCTTCTTCTCAAACTCCTTTACAAGATCGCTCTTGCAGTTATTGATGAGCTTCTCGTCCTTGTCAGTGTTGAGTTGTCAACATACAACACAAGAATGAGAGGCTGCCCCCCAGCCACAATATAATCAAGTTAGGGTTAGCTTTACTCTTGGTGAGGCCCAATCCTAGAAGATTACTATCTATCTAAGCATACCATGCCCTCGTTGCCTACTTGAGCCCATAAAGAGCTCTCTTTAGCCTGCAAACATGCGTGTCTCTGTTGAAAATCTCGAACCCCTCATGGTTCTCAACATATATCTCTTCCTCAACATCTCAATTAAGGAAGGCAGTCTTCACATCCATTTGGTGGGCTTTCCACTTGATTTGCACTACTAGAGCTAGTATGGTCCCGATGGACAAATATCGGGCTATTGGTGCGAACTTTTGATCATAGTCTATCCCTTCGACTTGAGAGAAGCCTTTGGACACGAATCTAGCCTTAAAATTCTCCACACTCCAATCAGCTGCATGCTTAATCATCTACACCCAATATGAATGAACCACTGATTTGCCAATTGGTCTTGGCACAATCTCCCAGAGGTCATTATGCATGATAGAGGAATACTACTCCACCATGGCATCTTGTCATGCCTATTGAGAAGCTGCCTCCTTATAGCTAGAAGGCTCTGAGTCTATCATCTCAGTCATAAGTGCCATGGACCCCATATATCTCTGTGGTTGTTTACTTTGTTTGAATGTGGAGATGGGGGCTTCAAGTCGCTCCTAAGCCTCCCTGATGAACTAATCTGCCCACCTAGCTTGTCCTCTCCCTGCACTAGGAGTCACTGGTGGAGTGGGCCCCTCTAGCTCTACTCTCTCCTCTTGTTCTTGCGCTTTCTCGTTACTTGCATGTTGCTGTTCGACTTGCCCAATAATTGACTGTGATAAAGTTTGAGGAGCTAGCTGAGCCTCCTACTCCTACTCTTGTGCCGTGTTAGTTTTTTGTAGCATTGGAAGTGCTCTAGCCTTGAAAATTGGTGGAAAGGCTAAGGCGCATGAGTTCTAAAGAACCCAGAAACTGTTTGGTGAAATTCCACCCGGATTGTATTTTATTGAAATAATTAATATTTTTAATGGAGTTACTAAGTCAACTTAGGGAAATTAAATATTAATGGGTATTAATCAAAATATGGGTGAGAATGATCTAGAAGGCGGATCAAGTCATGTTTTAATCTTAGCCGTTGATTAGAGACTTAATCTTGGCCGTTGAAGACTCAACAGGAAAAGTATAAAATGGAGACTTAGGGTTCATTTGGAAACACACACAGAGAGAGAAGAATTGCTCTGGAGCTCGATTTCTGGGGCTAGGAAGCTAAGAAATTCGAACTAAGTGATCATTCAGCAGCGGAGGGGCAGTGAGAATCTGGGAGAAGAACTTTCCGGAGAATACTGATAGAGAGGTGGAGAGAGCTTGCATAGAGGCAACGTAGTAGCCTGGAAACGCTAACGCTGGGCCAGTCTGGGCCCACACAGTCCTGACGCAGAGCCAAAAGGGCCTGCGCAAAGAAAAAAAGCTACCTATCACGTAGAATCCAAAACTGCCGGAACAACTGGGATAGCTAACACAGAGGGCAGAGAAGCTGACGCAGGGTTGACGCAGAGCCTATGTAGGGCCAATGTAGAAATAACCAGGGTTAGCTAGTCTTGTGCCGGATTAGTTGAAATTTTACTGGGTGAAGTGAGGTAAAACTCACTCAGATTTTCTGCCAATATTTTTCTCTGTAAAGGATTGCTAGATGAGCATCCTAGATTTGTATTCAGATATTTCTTTTGCATAATAATAAACCCTCAGAACTGCTACACCAGTTTTCCCACATTAGGTTTTTCCGGGGACTATTGTGTCAAAAAATAAGTGTGTCCTATGTATCTTGTTCTTTTCTTTGTTTTTTGTTTCATGCAATGTTTTTAAAACCGGAACCGGTGACCGGACCGGTCCACCTAATGAACCGGTTTACCGACCGGAACCGGTCTAATCGGGACTGGTTTGGTCTAAACGAACCGGTTTTAAAAAAATACATTAAATAATTAATTTTTAATGAAACAAAACTATTTTTAAGATGTAAAACCATGATTCCAAGCCAATAGAGACAAAATATGCAAAGTTTGCTCATTTATATACCATGTAAAGGTGAATATATCAGAATGGCACGAAGTACAATACATATCATCGACAAAATAGCAAAATACATAAGAAATGAGGCTCTAAATGGCCTATAAAGTCCAAAAACAATGCTGCAAGCTATGAGGCCATTGGCCTACTACAAGTCTAAGTGTACACATGATCAACCATCAAGTCCATCACCACTACTAGACACAGGATCATCATCAGGAGCTACATAGACATCATTTGGTTCAGAGTCTGAGGATTCCTCAGCCTGATCTGCAACCTTAGTATCAATGCCACCAATGACAATAGAAGTGGACCTAATGGAAGCACGAGTTTGTCGACCTGCACGACTAGTGCCTTCCATTGGTTCCTTGCCTTTCCTTGATGCTGCTACTGATCCTGGTTCTGATGCCGCCACATCATCTGCCTCATCCCCCGCTAAAACCATGTCGATATCAAAATCAGCCTCAAACACAGGATCTTCAGTCTCCTCCACCCATTTTGATGTTGGATCAATATCGTCCAACACAATGGGATCTAGATCAGGTGATTTGCTCATCATTTGGTTCCTCCTCAGTCGAAGGTTGTATTGCACAAAAACAAGATCATTTAACCGTTTTTGTTCCAAACGGTTTCTCTTCTTCGTGTGTATGCGCTCAAAAACAGAGCAATTGCGCTCACAACCTGAAGTACTGCAAGTTTGACTGAGGACTCTAATTGCAAACCTTTGCAATTGAGGACACTGGCCACCAAATGACTCCCACCAATGTGCTGCAAAGAAAAAGATATTAATTAGTAACTTAGTTTATAATTTGAATTGTAAAGATTCAAGAACGTAAACAATTTTAACTTGAAATGAAAAACAAAATGGAAATTGGAATTGCTTACCTGGTTGGTCCACATCTCTTGCCATCTTTGCCAAGTTTTTGCCAAAAGTACCACTTGCCATATTGAAAATAGTAAGATGTCTATGTATTTCCAACTGGTCTACATGGCTAGGGACCATGCGCTCCAAGCAATCAATAAATCCAGCTCTGACATCCCCATCATGCTGATCTCCTAGCCGATTTTTATAGTGATACCTTGGGTTCAAAAAATACCCGGCTGCATGTATAGGACGATGGAGTTGATTGTTCCATCTGTTATCAATGATCTCCCATATACGGCCATATTTAGCTAACCTGTCCTTGTAAGCTGCCCGTATCTGCTCCTTTGCCTGATCCATAGCTTCATAAATGTAGCCCATCGCCAATCTTTCCCCATCCACCAACCTTAGCATCTTAACAAGGGGCTCAGTGATTTTCACAAGCTCTACAAACCTTTTCCAAAAATAAGTGTCTAACACTTTCTTTTTGGTGTCTTTTCCATCTGGTCTACGAGCCCACCGAGATTCAGACCATTCATCAGAGGAAAACATTTTCTGCAAGTTTTTATGTTGACCATTGAGACATTGCAACGTGAGGAAGTGAGTTGCAAATCTCGTAATTGCAGGCCTAACAAGCTCTTTGCCTCCAGTGCGTTTCCTCATTAGGTTCAATACCCATGAGTGGTTGTAAATGTATTTTGTAATGCACTTGGCATGCTCTACAGTGTTTTTTACCCACTCCACTTTGCGTATATCCTCAAGCATGAGGTCTATGCAATGTGCAGCACATGGAGTCCAAAATATGGTCTTATATTTGGCCTCAACCATCTTTCCAGCAAGAGCATAGTTTGAGGCATTATCAGTGATGACCTGCACAACTGCTGCTCCCCAACTTCCTGAATAACATTATCCAAAAGCTCAAATAGAAGGATTGCATCCTTTACCTTATCAGATGCATCAACTGATTTCAAAAACATGGTTCCTTGAGGGCAAGAAACAAGGAAATTAATGATAGTGCGGTTCTTTCCATCAGACCATCCATCTGACATAATGGAACAACCTGTTTTGAGCCATGAATCTTTAAAATCAACCAAATACTCATCAATGGAAGATATCTCTTTTTGCAAAAGAGCTCCCCTCAAGTCATGCATACTAGGGCCTTTGAAGCCCTTTCCTGCAGCTATAACAGAGTCCCACATAGCTTGGTAATAAGGTGAGCGAGCAACATTAAATGGGATATCTGAATCATACCACCATCTAGCAATGTATTGGTGAGAAGTTTCTTTGCATTGTCTTTTCCAATGTTGATCCAAAGTGGGTTGAGAACTTGGCTGGGAGGAAGTGGGATTAGAAGAGGCAATGTTGGCAGAAGATGAGAAATAACTTTGGATGTTTGTTCTCTTTGTTCCTTTTGATGGTTGGCCAATAGAAGGATGAACATAGTGAAAGGGGTCATTGGTGGAAGGGATAGAAGTGGAGTCTTGAATCTCATAATCATCATACCCACTCTCTTTCATGGCTTCAACTAATTCCCTCTTCCTTGCAATGTCATCTTGGATGGCCTTCTCCCTAGCCTTATCCTCATAAATTTTTTCAAGCTTGGAAATGTATTCTGCCCCAATAGGACCTAACAGTGCATTTGGTGCATCACATGGCTTTACTTGGCCTCTTATCCCAGCCAAGTGTTGTTTCAACCTAAGAATACCCCCACCTCCAATAGATTTATGGCATAATTTGCATATCATTTTTCCATCAATTACATCACAATGAGCCCATGCACTGTCCTTTCCTTTTGGAGCCATGTTTGCTTGAAATAATAACAATTTGCAAAGAAATCTGCCATTTAAAAAAAAAATTGCAGCTAAGCAAAATGGAAAACCAAAGATAAATGTAGGAAAACAAATGCACATGCAAGGCTCAAGCTACAAAATTTGATAGCATAGAGCTAGAGAGTTTATAGCATACATGATAGATCATAGAAGTGAGAAGTTTATAACACATAAAAAAAAATTCATGGACAACAGACTCAAATGAGGAATTATCAAGTGCAAATCCTTACCTGGAAATGCAAACTAGCTCCCTTAGCCTCCTCTTGAAGATGGCAACTCCACTGACAGCTACACACTATCTCCAAAATAGCTCCAACTCCAACTCCAAGATGACTACTTCAACAAAAACTCCACACTGTCCAAGCTCACAAACACTCCAAATCAGTTGTGTGAGACAAATGAGAGTGAGAGGGGTCTCTTATAGCTTGGAGAGGGTGTTTTTGGAGGGAAAATACCTTTACCTCCCCCCCCAAAACCCGTAAACCACAAACCACCAACGCCTTTTTGCATGATTCGGTGGGCATGCCATAAACCGGCCGGTTTAGGACGGAACCGGCCAGTTTGATACAAACCGGCCGGTTCCGTCCTAAACCGGCCGGTTCCGTCCTAAACCGGCCGATTTTCACCGGTTAGGGCCCAAAAAACGGCGAAAGGCAAGGTCCGACTGGGTTTTTTGGCCGGTTCGGACCGGCCAGCTTGCTAACCGGCCGGTTTGACCGGTTACCGGTTTTTCAAAACGGTTTTTAAAACAATGGTTTCATGAGATCAAATATTTAGTTAGTGTAGGCCGTAGAAGTAATTTGCTTCAATGTTCAGAAGAATAACTTGATGAATGTAATTTAAAAAAAAATCAACTAGGTGAAGTAGATTCAGATTTGCTGCAGTAGGGGTTCCATCGATTCTAGGAATTTTCACATGGTATCAGAGCTTTGATTTTGAAATAGGAAGAGTAGATCCAATGCTGAGCAGTGAGGCCGAAAGCTGCACTTGGCAACAATTCAAATCCCCTTGAAGGGATTGCGAAGGCCTTGCTGGGAAGCAGATCCGAGGAAATCTCTCTAAGTGAGACGACAGAGATGTACAATTTCCAGTTTTTGAGCTTGCAAAGGTAGAGGGAGTGACGCAGGGCCTGAGCGCAGTGCTTGAAGTGTGCAGTTTCTGCTGGGGCAGAAATCCGATGGAAAAGAATGAAGAGACGTATAAGGGGAATTTTCTCCTCAAAGAACTTTCTGCCAAAAAGTTTGAATTTCTCACTTGCTGAGCAATTGAGCAGTGCTAAGAAGTGACTAGAGGAGTCAGTTCGACAGTTGGGTGAAATGGCATCGCATGGGCTCAGAGATCAGGACAGGTTGGATGGTGCCTCCAACTATGTGATATGGAAGACCAGAATCTTAGCTGTTCTGGAGGAATATGATCTCGAGGCCTACGTCAAAAGTGTTGTAGCTGTTCCTGCTAGCAACGATCAAAAGAAGAAGTACAAGGTTAAGCAGGGGAAGGCAAAGAGGCTCATTCTTGATGGAGTTCGAGATCATGTGGTCTCACACTTGCAAGGCAAGGATATAGCCCGAGAGATGTGGGAAGCCTTGTTTTCTCTGTATGAAGGCTCTTCCAAACAACGAAAGATGTATTTAGAGCAGAAGTTGCAGCGGACCTTGATGCAGAAAGGAGAAGTGGTGAACCTCTATCTTCAACGTCTTTAGGACACTAGAGATCAACTTACTGCAATGGGGTCCACTCCTCAGCTTACCGCGATGGTGAGAATAGCCCTGAATGGAGTCTCAGATGAATGGAAAGCTTTTGTCCAAAGCATATTGGGCAGGGAAAACTACCTTCCTGGGAGGAGATATGGGTGGCTCTTCAACAGGAGGAGTTAAGGAGGGACCTAGTGAAGGTCAACCTCAATGGAAACAGTGGGAGTGGCACAAAGACGAAGGAGGAGGAAAATGCAGCTCTAGCATCGAAGGGACAACAGAAGCTGAAGCGAAAGGACATTTCAAAGGTGAAATGTTTCAGTTGTGGCGAGTTGGGCCATTATGCATCCCAGTGTCCTTTGAAGAAAAAGGACAAGGATGAGGAACATGATCCTAAGGCTGCTTCAACAAAGATTGATGAGGATGAGTTTGCCATGAGTGCCCACGCATCTCCAGGAGGGATGTGGTGATATTGAGCTGTAGTTGGGAGAACTACATGTGGGCAGGATCCTTGAGGAGTCCACCTCTTGGATCAATTCCTTGCTACAGGAGCCCAAGGTTCAATAGTAGCAAGATGGACTTAGTGTCAGATGATGCAGTGGTTTGTTTAGAGGACAGATGCAGTAACTTGGTACCAAAGACTGATCAACGCAGAGCAAGGTTGGTAGCAGTGCAGTTGGCATAATGCAGGAGTCAGCAGCAATGCAGAAGATTCAGAGGGTTAGAATCAACAACAGTTAGATTCCAACATTCATTGTATTATGCTAAACACAATTAAGTTCAATTAATTTTGGATGTTTTTTAGTTGCTTCTCTCAGCAATTGAGTTGCAATACGGATGCAATGTTAGCAGTGGCAGTGCTAGCAACATAACAGATGCAACATTTGAGAGGGAGCTGTGGTATAGATGCAACAGTGGCAGTGTTAGTGTCATGGGCAACAGTACAGTAGCAACAACATCACAGTGTTGGTGGCAACAAGAGTGCAGAAACGAGGTGCTTCAGAAACAAAGCAACATGCAGGTGGACATGGTAGCACTTTCCTCGCTAAGAGGGAGTGTTAGTTTTTGGTATCATCGAAATTGTTCTAGCCTTGAAAATTGGTGGAAAGGCTAAGGCACATGAGTTTTAAAGAACCCAGAAACCGTTTGGTGAAATTCCACCCGGATTGTATTTTATTAAAATAATTAATATTTTTAATGGAGTTCCTAAGTCTAAACTTAGGGAAATTAAAATATTAATGGGTATTAATCAAAATATCGGTGAGAATGATCTAGAAGGCGGATCAAATCATGTTTTAATCTTAGCCATTGATCAGAGACTTAATCTCAGCCGTTGAAGACTCAATAGGAAAAATATAAAATGGAGGCTTGGGGTTCATTTGGAAACACACATAGAGAGAAAATAATTGATACAGAGTTCGATTTATGGGGCTAGGAAGTTGAGAAATTCGAACTAAGTGATCATTCAACAGCAGAGGGGCAGTGAGAATCTGGGAGAAGGGCTTTCCGGAGAATACTGATAGAGAGGCGGAGAGAGCTTTACAGAGAGGCAGTGCAATAGCCGAGAAAGGTTGACGCTGGGCCAGTCTGGGCCCACGCAGTCCGGACACAGAGCAGAAAAGCTGCCTGTCACGTAGAATCCAGAATTGTTGGAACAACCGGGGTAGACGACACAGAGGGCAGAGTAGCTGATGCAAAGCCTACGTAGGGCCAACATAGAAATAATTGGGTTTAGCCAGTCTTGTGCCGGACCAGCCAGAATTCTGCTGGGTGAAGTGAGGTAAATCTCACTTAGATTTTCCGCCAGTGTTTTTCTCTGTAAAGGATTGCTAGATGAACATCCTATATTTGTATTCAACTATTTCTCCTGCATAATAATAAGCCCTCAAAACTGCTGCACTGGTTTTCCCACATTGGGTTTTTCCGGGGACTATGTGTCCAAAAATAAGTGTCCTATGTATCTTGTTCTTTGCCCTGTTTTATGTTTCATGAGATCAAATATTTAATTAGTGTAGGCTGCAGAAGTAATTTGCTTCAATATTCAGAAGAATAACTTGATGAATGTAATTCTAAGTTGCACGAAACGGGGAAGCGGGTACGAGTTTCCGAAACGGGAAGCGATACGAAACGCGACCTCCCCAAATTTTGGAAACGGGGAAACGCGAATATATATATATATATATATATATATGTGCAATCATAAAGCATAAATGATACATTATAATTTATTACACTTAAACATTAAGATTTAATTTACATCACATTTACTCATGAATGATCACATAATGAAAATAAAAATATCGGAATATCCAAAAGCAACGTTTATTATATATCCAAATCTCAAATTCAGCCTTTTTATATTAATATATGAGGCTGCAAGTACAATAAAGACTATAAGGCTGCAAGAGAGAGATCCTACTCAGGATTTTCTGCATCCACATCCCATTCTTTAGAAGGACCACTGTTGTATAGGGAGTCTCCTCCTACATAGTCGAACGACCTTAGTGCTCTTGATTAAATACACATTTCATACCCTAGTACCCTACATGATCTTGATTATTGGGAGTTTCCCCTGCATAGAGGGCTTGATTCTCTTGATTAAATACAAGTTCCATACCTTAGTACATGATAAAATCCAATGGAAACATTGCAATCCCCCCAATCCTGAAATCCTGAAAAACAAATAAGTCTGCTGGATTTTGAGTGAGATCTAAAATTCTACTTTCTCCATATGAAATCCAATGAGGGCGAAACCACTCTCAAACATCCTGAGTCATTTCATGGTAATGTTAAAAATTTAAGTAAAAGGATGAAAATGGAAAATAAAGGAGAATATCACTTTTACTTTAAGAATTTAACATTACCATGAACTGCATATGCCTCAAACTTCCTGATGAACTGCAATTCACTTTTATAACTTTAGACACACATCTAGAAATCACTAACATACCCTAAAAGTAAATTAAAAAAAAAAAAAAAAAAAAAAAAAAAAAAAAAAAAAAAAAAAAACACAAGTTAATGAGGAAACGTGGGTCGTACGGCCGTGAAATGCGTTTCCGGCCGTACTGGCCACGTTTCCGTTTCGGGAAACGTGGCAGTACGGCTGGAAACGCGTTTCACGACCGTACCAAACGCGTTTCCGCGTTTCGTACCCGTTTCCGTACGGAAACAGACCTCTATGCCACGTTTCCTGCAACATAGATGTAATTTAAAAAAAATCAAGTAGGTGAAGTAGATTCAACTTTGTTGCAGTAGGGGTTCCTTCGAGTCTAGGAATTTTCACATGCTGTACCCTTCTCACGCTCCAAGGACTTCCAAAGAGCCCTTTCCTCCTTAGATATCACATCATGCTTGATCACTATCTTCCTGAGTGCTCGAATGTACACCCTGACGCCTTAGATGTCTCACTGTAACTCATGAAAATGGCCTTCTTTGTTGTGGGATCTAGCTTCCTCGGGTTATTTGAAGACACATGGCAGTAAACAACATTGTGAAAGATCTGAAAATGAGACACATTAGGCATCTTGAATCTTGCCTGTGAAAAACTCCTTTGGTGTGACTCTGCCGAGCACCTTGGGTGGACTCTTGTTCTGCAAAAAGACTACAGTATTGCATACTTGTGCCTAAAGAAACTTAGGCAACCCTTGGTCATGCAACATGGCCCTAGCTGCTGATCCGAATTGGATCCTAAACACTCTCTAAGTTTTCATAAACTCGTTTAAATTATGCCAAACAAATTCAAGTCTTAGAAAGATCAAGCTATCTGAAGGAATCCTCGTGACAGTTGCAATTGTGATCAGCGCGGAGCAACGAGGACCCTCGGTTGAGCGCGCAGACCGTTGGCCCATGGTAACGTGCGCTGGCGCAAATTTGCAAAACCAGAGGCTAGTTCTAGAAACGGGGATAGTTTCTGATACGTGATTAGCGCTAAAGCGCTATCGCAGGGCGTCCCCCTCAGTGAAGGAAAGCCCTGAAGTGCCTGGACCCGAAATGGCTATGTAATGTGGAAAAGTAACAAATTCGGTACCGTGGATTCTGCAAAACCGGCAGGATATCGGAAGGCCTCGAGGCGGTAAGTAGTTTTGGCCGAGTCCCGCCCGATGCCACACATTGAGTGACATGCGTCCGGCGGAGGAGAGAGAAAACCGCTCACATCGGACGGGTAAATGTCATGCTACTTACCCGCCCGATATGAACGACGATCGTAGGATCTGGGGGGCCCAGATCAACGGCAGAGGCACGTCCCGATAAATGACCGGATTTGACAAGGTTGTAAAGCAAGATTACATGGGATTTGAAGTCCGACGTGGACGATGAGTTGGCAGAAGATTCGTGTTTCGCGGGCATCTTGGAGCAAACAGAAATAACGACCGTTCAAATGTGTCCAAGGAACCTGACACACTCACCCGTTGTAGAATAGGTGGCCACCTCCTTGTGAAGCGTTACACAGTGATGATGACGCAGAACAGGGGAGTTCGAACGGACAGAGGCAGGAAAACCAGAACGCTGGGAAGCGGAAACGAACTGACAGAAAGCAGATTGGCTTTAAAGCCACAAACTGACAGAGATAGAGTAAGCAGAGAAGTAGAAAAGCAGGAAGGAGAGTTAGTTAAGAGCAGAGAGAAGAAGCCGAGCTGACCTGAGGGTAGCATCGAGCCAGACAGAGCCAGAGAGAGTCAGAGAGTCTGTGCACTCCAAAGAAAGCTTGAGAGGTTCAAGCGAGCTCCTCGACATAGGCCTGTCATGTATGAGTTTCAGATTGGGCTCATACTACTGTGACCAGTAGAGGTCAAGTACCAGTAAGGAGAGTCTGTGTACTCAAATCCTACTGATTCATATCTGTTGAGTGAGACTCAAATTGAGCTCACTGTTGTAAAGAAACTCTGCTTTGAAAACATAATAGAGAGGCCACCACTAAAGGCTGGACCGGGAGACGTAGCCCAGGAGTATTGGGTGAACTTCTTATTATACTTGTTCTATTTACATGTTTGTCTGTTATGTTTTCTCTAAACTGCTTCAGTGTCTGCGTATTTCCTTATTACCCACCACTTTGTGTGTGATATCCCCAGGAGAAATTTTTTCTCCATGATGAGCCTTAGTAGGTAGCCAACAACCCCTTGATGCCTCCTACTAGCTTGTTGTGCCATTTCTTTGCCACCTGAGCCAGCCATGTGGTTCCTCACCCACTTGTATTGATCGTATGTTTGAAGGTGGGCCTCCTGAATCTAAAGGTATGTCTTGTCATTTGATAATTGAGTATTGGGTTTACTTAACATGGATACTTATGGGTATGGATTGATGGTGGGATTTGGCGGAAAGAGTGGGCTTAGTTTGTACTTTTGTCTCCTTGGTCTCTTTTGGTTGCTACCCTTGGATCTTAGTCCTGTGGGATCTCCTTTACTGACCATTTGGTTCTAGGCTGGTACTACTTGGGAAACCCCAACTTTGGGTGCGTGGTCCCACTCCTTTACCCACACATATTTCTCCCTTTCCACTCACTATACCCTCATTCATCTTTTCTCCCACTTGGGTCCACATTTCCATCTTGGGTCCACATAGGGCCAACCACTCTATTCCCTTGCCCCCACCTTGGGTCAGCCCTAGACTGATGCCCCAAAAGTTGAAGCAATTAAAATAAAAAGTGAAAAGCATAATTGGCCACATTTAACATGAAATTGTGCCACAAAATGCAAAAGATGGTTGGGACAAAATAATTAGCACGTGGGCAAAAGCCAATACATGAGCTCTACCCCCATCTGTGGCCATCACCCTGGTTCCATAGGCCCTAGATGAGCCTCCTTTATCATTCAGGAACCCATGATTGTACCAACCCGTGGACGACAATGAATTGCCCTACCTTAAAGGGGGTAATCACTGTTATATTATACACATCATGCTCTTGTCCTTTGAGCCCCGAGCAGTTAATTAAAGAAAATTCATAAGAGGCAAAAGACATATGAAGAAGGGTGTAAAAATCAAGGTCGAGGCACCTCATGTACCACGATTGCGCCCTCCTATACATGACATACCCAGGTGTGGACTTCCCCTTATCTAGCTACCCCTATGCCCCCGTTATGTGGCCTAGGGATGCCCTTCTCATTCCCTATTCCATCTCACCTATTTGTCACTTGCCACCCCTTTTAGAAGGATGTACCTTGGACATAGTATCCCCTCTAAGGGCTGAAACCACCTAATAAGGTACTTGGATAAACCCTTTTGGAGCTCGGGGACACTAGCACATCCCAAAGCCCACTATGGAAGGGCATGCCATTATGAAGTGCCCACTTTGCTATCCATGATTTGTAAGCTCTTTTAATCGATTATTTTAATGACTGATTGTACTGGAAGCCTAGGGGACGCATTGGATCTTATGCAGGATTGCAGTTGGTTTCCATTTGGTTTTGGCTTCCCTATATGGGATCTTGACCCCTAGAGGTCCACATTGGCACATGCAGGATGTTGTGCATAGAGAGCCATGGGCCTCCACAACAACAAAAAGTACTCCATAGATCTTCATGGATGTTCAGAGACTACTAGCGATCCACTTTTGGGATGATGGTGACAGGCTTTGTACACTATGCCCAACTGGCCCCCACAGGAGCCCCACACTCTTGGCAGGTGTCCCAACACTTGTACGATGTCATGGCAGCATTCATTGCACCACTTGGACCACTATGAAGGATCTACAGGTATCTTTGATTCATATGGAGACCCATGAGGTCATTGATGTGCCCTCAGACCTGCTGGGAGCACCATAGGTCTACTACTTGGAGAACAAGGGGCCAACCCCTTGTCCATCATATTCTGAGGAATTTATTCCTTAATATGGCACTTTAGGATGTTATTGAGCCTTTGGAGGGCCTTGCGTCATGCATACATTATTATTTGGCCCCTTGCGAGGCTTATTTTTACATTATGAGCTAGTATGGTGGGCTTGTCACCACTAGGAGTTATTATATGAACATTATTCTATCTTTAGGGGCCCATAGGCTAATTTGAACTCCTTAGGAGGCTATATATTGATGTTAGATACATTCATTTGTATCATCACTTGACTTGGGATCTCTCTAGTTATAGAGAATTTTCACATTTTTTCCTTGGAGGATATTTTTGGAGATGATGAATTTTGATGTATGGATTTGGGCTATTTCTCTTATCTTGAAGCTTTGTTATGCAAACGAATTGCTAGTTGGATATACTCTATAACGTCGTAAGTGCATTTTATCGTTGTTATTCTTGTTGCTGCATACTGTTAAAATTAGGGCTAGTTGCTGGATTATTGTAATGTGGAATTGAGCAATGTTTTAGTTATTAAATGTAGGGCCATTGTTATATGAATGAAATGTCCTAGAGATTATTTATCTCGAGAAGCTTGCATCATTTGCTTTAAAGTATAAATGCTTGAAGGTCACTTTTCTTTTCTTACTATCTACATTGGATGAAGTTGACTTTCTGGGCCTCCTTGATCAAGAATCCATGTTCTTATTCATTACCATCCTTGACTCCATATCCTCAAATGAATTAGGCACTGGTTCCATAAAAAGGGTGATCATATTAACCTTCTTTTCACCATTTTCCCCCTTTTTCCCAAGTCTAGCCCCATTGGGTCACCTAGGGCATTAATTTCCCGATAATTGGCCTAAGGAAAAATTTCGATCTCCTCTAGGATACTGCGCTAGTGGGTCCCCTCCCTCTCCTCCAAATTTGAGGCCATTTTGATGGTGGAATCTCCGGGAATCCCAAGCCCTAGCTCTAGGACCAAATTTTGCCTAGGCATCCCCAAGGCTAGACACTAATAAGATCAATTCAACCTTTTGAAGTAAAAATTCTTGTTTGGTCCTTTCTCCTCACCTTGTCCAGGATAGGAACATCATTGGCTGTGTTGACCACTACGTGTCAACTACCCATAGCAGTACACCCCCTTTTTCGCAAAAGGGATAGCGCTTGATCGACATGTTCGTGCCATTCGACAGTCATCGTCGACCTGATCATGTTATGTTGTAAACCCAGTCTGCATGTGTAAATTGTAAATAATCTTAGCAGATCTGAGTCATGTATGTAAATTGCCTAGGTGGACCTAATTTTATAGTGATAATCTACGTTCTGGAAGGTTTTTTGTCTCACCGATCTATGATCGGCAGAGTTTTCCTTCAGCCTAACCCCAAAGTCGGAATTGATTTTGTCATTAGAATCTTAGGGGAATCCTAGTGTGCTTGGAGTCTATGTAAAAGTAATTGAAATAATTCTGACTATTTAGTTATGTTATTACAAATTGCTTGATCTGCTAGATTATATTTGTGTCGCAGAACTGGGTGGTCTATGTCAAATGGGTTTTCCCCCTTGAGATGTAAAATTGTAAAAGTCATGATGTAAAGTGTCTTGAGGGTTAGAAAATGTTTTAATTCCCTCATAAGTCCTAAGTCCTAGGTCCTAGGTGATTTTTCCAAAGGCTAAGTTCGAGGATCCAAAAAAAAAAAAAAAAACAATAAAAAAAAAAAATTTAAAAAAAATTTAAAAAAATAAATGTAGAATTTCAATTTTTTTAATATATTAAAATGCATTTAAAAATTCGACGGATGAGATTAAAAGGGATTTTGATCCTCATCGATGGTCGAGATCATTTTGACATGGATCACTCCAACTAGCCGTTGGGAATTTTTCCTTTAAATAGGGTGTCAGGAGTCATTTGAGATCAAATTGGATCTGAGAGTCTGGTGCTAAAGAAAGCTCTCTTGTAGTCATTTTTGTGCAATAAAGAAAAAATTTGGGGTTAAAAATCTTGCTGGTGTTACTCTTCTGGAAGAGCTGTAAGATGTTTTATTTTTCCGCATAATTTTATTTTCAGTCATCGATAATAGCTTGATGAAGATTGATTCAGGCACAAGTATCTTGTCTGATCTCTGGGGTTTAAATGATAGTTTAGATTCTGAAATATAATGGCAAGTATCTCCATTTGATCTGGGTTTCACTATTGTTTTTTCCCTCTACGTTAATGGTTGATTTTAAGCTATGCAGGAAATCCTTTTTTTTAGATTGCCGGGCGTTCGGGGAAGTTCTCGGCTGAACCAACCAACTCTCGGATTGCATTTTCTAAAAGAGCCCATCCAGTTTTAATCTCAGGCTTATCATTTGAATTTTTTTTTATGAATGCATGAAGGGTTTTCTGAAGTATCTCACATTAAATTTAAATTTTGAAAATATTTCTGTGGCATATTGACAAATCTGGCTATTTAGAGCCTCTAAGCTGTAATTACTGTAATTATTTAGCTGGTTCTTAGGGTTTTAGGGTTTCATTTATTTTTTGCATTTTCAGGTTCTGGCTGTTTGTTTTCATTGTTTTCAGGTTGCAGGTACAGGTTTTGAGAAAAGATTCAGAGCTTCCATCAGACAAATCTGAATGCAAGGTGATTTAAAATTTACTGGAGAATCTGGAGGGTTTTCTGATCCATCTTTCTGCTGCTGCCTGGGATTTGGGCTTGGTTCAAAATCAATTTTTAGAACCCTCTCTCACGCTGCCTGTCCGGGTTTTCCTTACAGTCATCGTCCAGCCTCCTCAACGCAGCCTTCAACGCTGCCCATTCATGCGCAGTCAACGATCACCTGCAAGCAAAACCATCTACGCTGCCTAAAAGCTCAAACCCTCCCACGCTGGCAAAGATCTCTGTGCTATCTACGCCCTCTGTTCCAGTTTCCTCCATCAAAACTCTGCAAAATTTCAACGCGGCATATCCATCCTACGCATCATCATACTTTGGCTGCTCCACACTCCTCCAAACCTCACGCAGTATACTCCACCAACACGCTGCCACCCTGCTTGCGGTCCTTTCTTCCTTCACACAAACCAAACCTTCTCAAACACGCCCACCTGCAATTCCTGACGGTGTTGCTCTCCCATTCCCACGTACCTGCAGGAAAAACCGCGCCAACTCCTCCAGGCTATCCCCTCCATTGAGTTGCTCTTACTGCCACTGTCCAAACCTGCATGATCTCCATTGCCTGTAAACAAAAATTGAAGCTTCAGCTCCTCACGCCCTTGCTGCTCTTTGTCTGCTCGTCAGATTCACGCAAGCCTGCAGAGAAACATCATAAGAATTCGATTTTGTTTTATGCGTGGGTAAAAAATTCCGATTTGATGTAATCGTATGAGTTAGGGTTAGTGTTAGCATATTTCGATTCCATCTATTGATTAGGTTAGCGTTTATTTTATTTTTTATAACATGTGTGTTAATTTAAAAGCATAAAAAAAAAATCGATTTTCTTCATGGTTTTGATAGGATTAAGTTTTAGCTTTTATTAACTTAGGCCTTAGTTTTAAATTTAGAATTTTAAAATCATAATAAAAAAAAATCATAAAAAAATTTCTTTTCCAGGTCGTATTTAGAATTAGATTTTATATTGTTTCATTTTTGTTTTTGTATATAGATTAGGTGTTAAGTTTTAGTTCAGATTAAATTGTAATTTTAGTTTTGTTGATTTTAAGTTTTAGAATTTTATATCATAATAAAATTTTAAAAAATATAAAAAGGTTCTTTTAGGATTTAGTTTAGTATAGTATTAAAATAAAAAAACTTCATAAAAATTAAAAAAAATCATAAAAGGCAACAAAGAGTTTTTTTTTTTAGTTTAGATTTTAAATTTTAGTTTTTAGTTTTAGATTTATTTAGTTTTGTTTAATTTTTGACTTTTAGAAATATATATATATATATATATATATATATATATATATCTTTAGACTTTTTATTTTGTTCTATAGTTTAGATTTTATTTAGATTTAAGTTTCATTTATTTAGACTTTAGTTTTTGCTTAGCTTAGTTTTGTTTTATTTGAAAATATAAAAATACAAAAAATTTTGGAAATATTTTGTCAGATTCAGTCTTGGCTCAAGGATTTGTCATGTTTGTGATATATCTTTTCCGCTGAGGCTAAAATTTTGATGTGGGATTAATATTTATCATTTTTTATGTGGTTAAACGTGCTCAAATGCTCATTTGAATATTAGCTATATAAAAGTGATAGCTGGTTAGCATTTAAATTTCATGGTTTAATGTATTCAACCTTTATAAATTTAATTGTTGGATTATTGTTTAAGGCGTTGTGCATTTGTTGAATATCTTGTATTTTGCTTATAAATGATTGTTAATCATGGAATTATAAAGTTCATATTTCTGCAGCTTTTGATAAACAATCATTTAATCATTAACTCCATAAGGCACTGGTACTTTAATTTCCAAAAATCAATCAGGTGCTAAATCGCCTTGTTGTGTCTCCCAACCCAACTGGTCCACAGTTGGTCTTCATTCATCCCATAGGGTCTACCCCCCTTAGCCTCGGGAGACGGCTTAAACGGAGAGATCGGGGATCAGGGTGACAGCCCCCAGTCTGAGCATTGTCGTGACAATCTGTGCGACAACAGGCTGCTACATTCCATCCCCGAACCTGGGCTGGGTCCACTTGGCCCCGTGTGGTCCCACTTCTCAATAAAGACTATTTGTTAAAGACCATTTGGGAATCCAAGTTTCCAAGGATTATAGGGATTGAGAAACTCCTTTATAAGTCTATCCTTTCTCCCTCAACGCTCCAATCCTCACCCCTTACCTCTGCTAGACCAAGTCCCTTGCTTAAAGAGCAAGCAAGTTCCATTCATCACTCCATCCTTGGGAAAGGGTTTTCAAGGTCACTCCTCACCTCTCCATTGACTTCTACTTTACAAAGTGATCCCTACACTATAGGGAGTCCTCCCATCGGTGAAAGTCTGTAAAGAGCAGGGAGACTTAGCTGTAGTGGCAGTGGGCTAAGCCTCGACTGTTGCCCTTGACCTAGCAGTTACCCTCTTAGGAACTCCTTTTAGGTCCCCTGCTGGTTTGAGTGGTAACACTCCTCACCATTGTTTGACCTCAACGCCTTGTCTTCCTACTAGTCTGGTTTTCCACCAAGGCATTAAACTCCATGAACTTCGAGAATAATTCATCTTTCTTCTTCATGAAGAAGATCCAATTCCATCTCGAGTGGTCATCGATGAAGGTGACATAATATTTGTATCCCATAAGGGATGGAGAGGAAAAATCATCCATAGGCATCCGAATGTACCGACTCCAAAATTCTTTTGGCCTTGTTGTGTCTACTGGGGAAGGATGTCATGGCATACTTGGCAAGTGTGCAACCCTTGCACACATTATGCTGATCTACATTGCAGTGTGGTAGTCTTGTGGCAATCTCTCTCAAGATCTTCAATACTTCATGATGTATGCAACCCATATGCCCATGCCAAAGCTCCCCTAGGTCACAACTCTGCTCACCAACTACTATGTTGATTAAGGCCATGACTATCTTAAACTGTAGCATGTAGAGGTTCTTCACCCTAACTCCAATCTGCTTAGCTACTTTGGAGTTGAAAGGCTTGATAAAGGCCTTTCCTTTTTTGAAGATAACCTCATAACCCTTGTTCTCCAAGGTTGAGACTGAAACAAGGTTTTTCTTCAACCCTAGGACGTGGATGATGTCTATAAGGTAGAGAGGATTCTCATACTCGCTCTCAAACTTGATAGTACCCACCCCTTTGGCTATGTACTTGCCATCATTTCCCATCTCTATGTGAAACTGCATGTCCTTCTTTGTCAATTGGCTGAAATGTTCCTTGTACGTGGTCATATGACATGATGCTCCATTGTCAATATACCAAACATTGTTGGCCACTGAGCTTGCCATGCAAGCTATGAGCGAGACCTCCCTCTCAAATTGAGAAGTGAACTCCACCTTTGTTGATGCTGCCCAGTGTTGCGGGGGAGCGCCCCCCCCCCCCCTCGCTCCCGATCCGCGCTCCGGGCGGGAGCGGGTCGGGAGCGCGCTCCCGAAATCGCTCCCGATTTCGGGAGCGCGCTCCCTAAAAAAAAATTCGCTCCCTGCCTTTTCGGGAGCGTTTTGCCTTTTTTGCATTTTTTTTTTTGTAGTAATGTTCGAAATGCAATTTTTTTTGAAAGAAACAAATAGTTTTTGAGTGGGGCAACTTAATGATCAAGTCTAGGCCCTAGTATTGATATGCTATTCATGGTAATGTTAAATTCTTAAAGTAAAAGTGACATTTTCTTTAATTTTCATTTTCATCCTTTTACTTAAATTTTTAACATTACCATGAAATGACTCAGGATGTTTGAGAGTGGTTTCGTCCTCATTGGATTTCATATGGAGAAAGTAGAATTTTAGATTTTATTCAAAATCCAGCAGACTTATCAGTTTTTCAGGATTTCAGGATTGGGGGATTGCAATGTTTCCATTGAATTTTGTCATGTATTAGGGTATGGAACTCATATTTAATCAAGAGTACCAATCCCTCTATGTACCTTGATGTTAGTGACATTGGTTGTCGAACTCCTCTATCATGACCCTTCTAAAAATGTACGCATCACTCAAACAAAATCTTGACTTGACATGCTATGCTTTTTCTATCTTATGTTAATGCTTAGAGGGTGATATTAATGACAAAGATCCCTATACAGATACAAAGGTAATGACAAAGATACCTCTGGATATTAATGCTTGGAGGGTGATATTAATGACAAAGATCCTGATTTTGCAACAAGACTAAAAAATTAGACATTTCTCGTGGTGGCAAGAGGCCCAAGCATAAGAAATAGATAATAGATTTACTTCTCTTCTCTAGTTTCTAGTAGCTTTTATAACTATTGACTCTTTCATATTTATTATGATATTTTTTTAAACAATATATGACAATTTAAGTTTGAAGTTGGCAATTATAACTCATTAGTAATGAATTATGAATATGATGCTTCATGAAAGTTGAAAGTTGTTTCATTTCGTTTCATTTTATAACATTTCATTTCATGTTAGATATTATTTGTTGTAATGGTTACACTTAGCTTACAAGTACAACTTTGGTGATCAATGATCATAAATGTTATATATTGAATTTTGAAAGCTTGAAACTTTAAGATTGATGAATCATGAGACTCAATATGTTGTATGTTACTATGTTACTAACTTGCGGACGTGGTTGATGAAGATTATAACTTCTAGATGATTGTTGTTATATGGTTCAATCTATGCTTTTTTATGTTTTTTATATCTAATTCATCATTCTACATGTTTTTGTTGACATATATGTATCAAAAATTAAAAAATATAAAAAATATATATATTTTTAAAAATCGCTCCGGGATTCGCTCCCAAACCGGGAGCTTCTGAAAATGGTCGCTCCCGCTCCCGCTTCCGCTCCCGCTCCCGCTTCCGCTCCCGCTCCCCGCTTCCGCTCCCGCTCCCAAGTAACATTGATGCTGCCACATGGTCCTTCTTGGACCCCTTCTTCCTATTTGGACACTAGGTGGATTAGTGCCCAAACTGATGACAAGAGAAGCACTTAATTTTGCTGAGATCTTTCTTCTTCTTAGGTCGTGAATTGGACTTGGCCCCTCCTGCATTTTTCTTGCCCTTGGCCTTGCCCCCTTTGCCATCTAGGACAAAGCTTTCCCCTTCTTCAGTCTTCACATGAGACCCAAATTTGGTCTAGTTCTGAATGTCGTCTTGCACACAATCACTTGCACCCAATAGTGGAAAACTGACAAGGTCTCTATGTGAGACTGTCTCCCCAACTCTAGGTAACTCATCCCTCACATGGATGAATTTGATGAGATATGACATCACAGACTTGGACTTCGCCATTTTGATATTTCTGAGTTTATCTTTGAGTACTAGCTTCCTGGCCTTGCTTGAACCCTGCTATAGCCCTAAAATATTTGTCCACATAGCCTGAACTGCCTTTTTTCTGGATAGGTGAGGTATGATATGATCCTTGACCCCTTCTTATGGCCTTTGCATCCTTCTAATTGTGTTGGGCCAGCTTTTGAGGGCCTTGTTGTTGAGCTGGTGGACTGTCCACGAACTCCCAAAGTCCTTGCTCCTCCAACACTACACGAATCCTCTCCTTCCAGTAACAGAAATTTGAGGCCCTTCAAGGTGGTATTCAAATCTCAACCCCAAATATGCCATTCTGCTGTTTGTGTTGCTCAGAAATACTAGTGCAGAGCTTGCTATGAGAAAACCCTTGCGCAGAGTTGGTTCTGGTAAATCCTAGTGCAGGTCCATCTGATAAACTGTGCTGTTTTCTGTCTCTAAGCTGCTCTTGAGAAAATAAAAACGCTTTCTGGTCTTCAATCAGAGACTCGCTCTGATAGCATGTTAGACTTTTAAATCCCAACAACTAATTCAATGAGTTTTCTGAAATGAAAAGAACTGCAACTGAACTTTCTACATACATTCATTAAATATACTAAGTTTACTAACTGAACTATTTGTAGCAGAAAAAAAATTGAAGACACAAGCACATTCAGAAATTTAACACCAGAAATTTTACCCAGGAAACCCTAACTACGGAAAGCCTTTAAACTTTTGTGTCCTTATTATGCTCAGCAAAATCTTCAGAAGTTGATTACAAGTATGAAGGAAAATTTCCCTTCACTTTGCTAACCGATAACATAATTGGACTGTGCACTTCTCTTCTACTTGGCCTACTTGTCTGCACTATATGGACTCACACAGGCTTGTATGGTCCTTTTGTGCAGCTGAATGCAGCCCTGGCTGAAGTGTACGCTGGCTGGAAAATACTCCGAAGTTGCTCGACCTCTCTTTCTGCCCTAGTGCGCTGATCTGAAACCCTTGGGCACTGAACTGAACACCCTTCTCTTTGCTGAGCTGAACACACAAGCTGTCTTGTGCATAATGAGCAAGTCTGCACCGTTTTCCCTCCTTAGACGTCAACCTGGGCTCACCATTTACATGAATGGCTGAGATCATTTCATTTTTTGACTATAGGAAAATTAAAAATTTCTGAAGTCAAGATAATGAGAAAATGTAAAACTGCGCTTTTGGCCCACCTGTGGGTTCGTTTGCCAAATTTAGTGTATCTCTAAATTTAGCTGAAACATTCCTCCTTTAACTCCATTTAACATCCCTAATATTTTTGAGAGCGATTGGTGTTTTGCTACTTGTTTATAAGCAATGCTTGGCAATAAAGATCTATAAACTACTCTTTTGGAAAACATTATTTGTGTTCAATTGTGTGAGGAGTTCAATAGCTCATAGACTTTCTTTTATTACATATTTCATAGAAAATTGTGTAGTAGCAATCAAATATCTTTCGTTGCTTTACTTTTGTTTATTCATTTTGGACTCCATATAAGCCACTGGCCAATTATGTGGGTGTTTAACCCAGTCTGGTTTGACTTTGCCAAGACTTCTGAGTCTTGGCTGACCGAAGTACTCGCCTTCGAACTCACCACAAACTTGGCACTAACCATACTTGCCAAGTCTTGTCACAATCTCACCATCAAACTCCCTATATTTTGTTGTGCACGATATACACTATATCTCGAGTTTTTTTGTTTGTTTGAATTGCTGATTCTTTCTTGAGTCACAGTGTTGCCAAGTCTGATTGTGGGAATATTGGTTTAACCATTAAAAAAATACCCAAACTTAATGAATTTACTTGATTTGCCTGCATTCTAGCATATAGGTCATATATCTTAGACATTCTGTTTTCTTTAGCTTTTGATTAAAAAATACAAGTTCATCTTGTTGGTATTTGACCCTTTTTCACAGAAACAAGTAATTCTACTTCATCCTCAATCTTCTTGCATAGAAAAATGTCTTAGACCCAACAACAACACAATGAACAGCTTGCAGTTGTTCACTGTTTTCATCTTAGTTGCATTGATTTCAGAGTGTTTCCAGCAGCTTTGGACTGTTTTTCTATTTGCTGTTGTGTACTATTTTAGCATGAAACAGCAAAGTGTTTTGTGCTTTTAGTTGATGTCTACTTAATATTTTTGCTTTGTTTTCCATGCCCATTATATTGCTGTCAACATTTTCTGTTTTCTAGTTTTTTCAGGACACCAGTGTATTACTTACATGTTTGAGGTTGTACTTATCCTTGTTAACTTAGAGTTAAATACATTAGAGTCTTGGACTATTTAGGGAAGTCCCCCTGTGATCGAAAAGTATCTGGGAACGAAACATATCAAACATCCAACATCGCACTTGTGGTCTCAGCCTACTTTCTTGAAACATTTGATTTCCAGTTGGTAATAGTGTAAAATCTTATTCATGTATTTTAGTTATCTCAAGTAATTTTTATCGTTGTACTTGCAATTTCAATGCAGTATCGCATGCCAGAAGCCTATGACGAAGAAGGCAAGGTCAAGCAGGAGAAACGATTTTCTGTAGCCATGCAACGATACAGGTAATGTTTTCTTCAGAAAGTGCTACCTGAAAAGTTACACGATCATTTTGTACTTGATGACATTTGATTTTGCTGGTCGATGTTGCAATAATCCTAGCCTAGTTATCTTATACCATGGTATAAGTCATCTTGATTAGTTGTGTATTACATATCATATAAACTTCTTTTATTCTTGCTTTTCTTTGGAGAGCCAAGTTATGAAGTTATGGAAGCCATAAGGTTGTGCTTTTGGATCTTCATTGTAATAATCATTTAATGCATGTTCCCATTGAAGCAGAGACCCGGGTTCTGAAGATAAAATAAATCCATTTGCAGAGCAAGAGGCTTGGGAACAACATCAAATCGGTATACTCTCTCAAAAAAGCTTACTAGGATTTGAATGCTTTTTTATATCATTAGTTGTGTAGAAACAATTTTTGGAAAGTAATTATGATGGAGCATGTTATACTTGTTATGGTCAATATTCAAAATATCACCCTTATTTGATATTTCCTTTTCTTTTCTTTTCCTTGTCTGACATTGAATTCTTGGTATTTCATAATTCCTTACAACCTAGATGTTTCTGTACATGTTTCATACAAAATGTAGAGCTACAAGACAAATTTGAATATCTATACAACATGCACCCTACATCACATGAAGCACCCCCGAACTGTTAGTTTTTGGTAGCATCGGATGTGCTCTAGCCATGAAAATTGATGGAGAGGCTAAGGCACATGAGTTCTAAAGAACCCAGAAACCATTTGGTGAAAATCCACCCAGATTGTATTTTATTAAAATAATTAATATTTTTAATGGGGTTCCTAAGTCTAAACTTAGGAAAATTATAGTATTAATGGGTATTAATTAAAATATGGGTGAGAATGTTCTAGAAAGTGGATCAAGTCAAGTTTTTAATCTTAGCCATTGATTAGAGACTTAATCTCGGCTGTTGAAGTCTCAACGAGAAAAGTATAAGAAGGAGGCTTAGGGTTCATTTAGAAACACACCGAGAGAACAAATTGATCTAGAGTTCGAAATTTCTAGGGCTTGGAAGCTGAGAAATTCGAACTAAGTGATCATTCTGCAGCAGAGGGGCAGGGATAGTTCGAGAATACTGGGCAGAGAGGCGGAGAGCCACCAGTGGAGGCAACGCAACACTTAGAGGGACTAATGCTGGGCCAGTCAGGGCCCACGCAAGCTTGATGCAGAGCTAGAAGGGCCAACACAGAAGGGACACTGCCTTCACACAGAAATCCGGAATTGTTGGGGAGTTGCCAGAACAACCGGGAGAGGTTGATGCATAAGCTCCAAGAGGCAGAAGAGACAACGTAGGGCTGACGAAGAGCTTCTGAGGCTGACGTAGGGCCATTGCAGAGATAGCCGGGGGTTTGCCAATTCTGCGGCCTTCACGCAGAAATCCAGAATTGCCGGGGAGCTGCCAGAACAACCAGGAGAGGTTGACACATAAGCTCCAAGAGGTAGAAGAGACAGCGCAGGGTTGACGTAGAGCTTCTGAGGCTGACACAGGGCCAATGCAGAGATAGTTGGGGGTTTGCCAATTCTGCTGCCAGATCAGCGAGAAACTACCCGGTGAAGTGAAGTAATCTCACTCAGTTTTCTGCCATTATATTTTTGTCTGTAACTGGATTGTTGGGAGGGCATCCAACATTGTATTCAAAACTGCTGCTTAATAATATAAAACCCTTAGAGCTATTGCACCGGTTTTCTCGCATTGGGTTTTTCCGAGGACTATTTTGTCCAAAAATAATGGTGTCCTATGTATCTTGTTCTTTTCTTAGTTTCTTGTTTCATGTAATCAAAATAAATTGATGTAGGCTTTTGAAGTAATTTACTAAAGTATTTTTCAGAAAATAACTTGATAATGTATATTAAAATCAAGTAGGAGAAGTAAATTCAGCATTGCTGCAGTAGGGGTTCCTTGAATATAGGAATTTTCACACGAGCATGGCGTAAGCACTCTCGAAATAACCCTAAAATCTAATAGCAGCAACAAGCAACCCCTATTCGATGTCTTGTTAGAATTCAAAAATCTCATCATAAGATGTTCCGCCAATTAAGGTACATGGATGTTTGGCAAGGAAAGTGGCTACAACTTCGACAAATCTCAAGATGATGTGTCCAATAATTTATTGACGTCTTCAACAAAATACCCATCAAGCTTAAGGTAAAATGTTTTGAAGAAACTCTATATTAAGCTCATTTTAGGGCTATTGCTGCATGCAAGGAAGTGAACTATTCTATGCTACTTCCTTGTAGCATGTCTTCTAGAACTTGCTTCCAAAATATAGGAGAAGCTACCTAAAACCAATTTTGTAAGTTCTAGGAAGCTGATTAGCACTTCCAAGGGCCAACCGAATGGCAATGGCCAGAACACGAGGCATCCGAGCAAAACATTACTATTAAGACACATAAGAAGAGGAAGTGTTTCTCCCTCTAAAAAACTGTCTAGACACTTGGATGAAAAGTGTAAGGTTCTTCAGACCAAGATTGCTAAAGAGGCTCAATTCCTTGCTGAACAACAACTTTTTAGACATCACAAACCCATCTACACTAGATCCACACCCTGTTTTAACAACCAAGACTACATAGACAATGAAGAGAAAGCCCTTTTCACTCAACTCTACCAAATCAAAGATAAATTGGATTCTATCATCATGGGCAATGGTATTTAAAAGGATTTGGCGCCTTGGAGTGTAAAAGCTCATGGTAGATAAATTATTCAGACAATTTTCAGAGAAAATATTATATTTAAATTTATTTTAGCATGGATGATTTATGTTAGACACCTAATTCTCATTGATTGGGTGAAAATATGTAAATAGAAGAATTTGAAAAGTTAGAATGGGAAAAGACCTTGGTATTGGAATCCCAAAGGTCACCACTGTTTGTGTATATAATGATGTTCACATTAATGGAAATCATACAAATCGAGAGTTCTCCTATGCCTAACATGGTATTAGAGCACAGGTCCTAGGTTCCAAGTTAAGACACTACTACAAGGCGAAAATCAAAGACCTTTCCCTCTCTTGAGAAATGTTGTTTAAGATCCTTTTTATAACATGAGTGGAGAGGCTAGTCACATAAAGGATATTCCCATTATTATCTGCTTCATTTCCCCTCCATTGCTTGACAGGACTACGAGATCTGGATCTTGATCTCTTAGAATAGTAGCGATAGCCACTACGGCCTTGCACTAGGCTCTCATAATGAGGAGAGTAGGGAGATGTGCGTGAACGATCTCTTTTGGACCCATTGCCTTCGTAAGGAGTGTGTTGAGGAGAATATATATGTTCGTCATGATAGGGTAAAGGTCTAGGAGAACAACGTGAGCTGCAACCATAACAATTTTTATAACCTTTATGTCTGTCATGGCCAAGGTTACTTGGGAGCGGGAGCGAAAACAGGGAGTAGGAGCGAGAGTGACATTTTCAGAAGCTCCCGCTTTGGGAGCGATTTGGGGAGCGAATATATATATATTTATATTTTTATATTTTGATGCATATATGTCATCAAAAACATGTAGAATGTTGAATTAGATATAAAAAGCATAAAAAACATAGATTGAACCATATAACAACAATCATCTAGAAGTTATAATCTTCATCAACCACGTCCTTAAGTCTCATGATTCATCAATCTTAAAGTTTCAAGCTTTCAAAATTCAATATATAACATTTATCATCATTGATCACCAAAGTTGTACTTGTAAGCTAAGTGTAACCATTACAACAAATAATTTCTAACATGAAATGAAATGTTATAAAATGAAATGAAATTAAACAACTTTTAACTTTCATGAAGCATCATTTTCGTAATTCATTACTAATGAGTTATAATTGCCAATTTCAAACTTCAAATTTAAATTGTCATATATTGTTTACAAAAAATATCATAATAATTATGAAAAAGTCAACAATTATAAAAACTACTAGAAACTAGACAAGACAAGTAAATCTATTATCTATTGGTAATTCTTGGGCCTCTTGCCACAAGAAATGTCTAATTTCTGAGTAGGTCGTGGTACTATTGGTGATCTTCTAGTAGCCTCCTCCTACACAGTCGCATGACCTGAACCAAAAGGCACATGCCCTCCACGTGAGGATGTAGATGGAGGTGGCAACAACAAAGGAAAAGGTGTTGGAACTTGAGCATTGGCACTGCTACTGGATGGTGGGGGTGGCATGGTTGTTGTTGCTTCATCATCATCTCTCAAAAGTTCTACTTCCAATTCTTCAAGATGTATAGTACCATCCTCCAAATTATCATCCTCTGAGTGGCTGTCCCAAATTTTATATGTTCGATCCTCATAAGCTCGATCACAATAATGACTCAACAACCTCAAGTTGTAGTGCACATAATCCAAGCTTTCTGCTTGGTTTTCATTGAGTTTGTTTCTTCTCACGTTATGTATGAAGCTGTAAGTGCTCCAACACCTTTCTACAGAAGAAGTATTTACATCCTATGAGAGAACTTTTTTTTTTGCCAATTTTGGCAAAAGTCCCATGCCGCTGTATGCTTCCCACCATGTGAGAGCATCAAATCTATCTCTATCTTCCATTGCATGCAAAGAACCAAACAAACAGTGCAACTGAAGTATTTGCCTAATTCAAGACGCAGATTAGCACACTCCTTGTCAGGTACGAATTGTGAAAATTCCTAAACCCGGAATCCCTCCTGCAACAACTGATTAAGCTTCTCCTATTTGTTAATTACTGAACAAATTATTTACTGCTTCCTACATTAAATATCGAAACTAATACACTGCAACCTTCACTTAATTAATTAATTTGCTGAAACAAGATAACTGAGCAAAAGAGAAAAACATCAGACAGGACACCGTTGTTTTTGGACAAATGTCCCCGGAAAAACCCCAATGTGGGAAAACCAGTGCAGCAGATCTGAGGGTTTTTATTATTAAGAAGAAGTTATTTCTGAATACAAACTCTGGATGCCTTGTTGACAATCTAGTACAAAGAATATCACTCGACAAAAGAAATTAGTGGGATTACCTCACTCTACACTGCAAGTCCCGATTGATTCGGCAGCTGAACCAACGAGTCCTCGACTACCTCTGCGCTGCTTGTTATGAACATAAATTATGTAAAAATAAATAAAATAAAAAAACAAATAATAATCATAATAATATAAATATAATAATAAGCAATAAGTAAATTAACTAAGCTCCTTATCTGAGCTAGGTGAAGGTGACGCAGTAGCTGGGAGAATCCCACGCAGTAGTTGCGTCAGCTATCCAGGCCAGCGCAGAGGCAGAGGGGGGGTAGATCAGACCTATGCAGTGCCAAGTCATCTTTCTCAGCAAGGAAGGATTGACGCAGTGGCCAGGAGGAGCTGATCCAGCTCTCATTGTGATTGTGCAGAGCCAGAAGGGCTCTAATTCTTCAGTTGCCGCGACTAAAGGAGCTGCGCAAATTTTGATTTTTGGAGCTGGTGGGATGCTGTTTCTGTGAGTGCAGAACAGTGTCTAAGGAGACTGAACCAGGGTAGAGGGAAGCACTACCTCGATAGATTTCTAGCCAAGAAAGCTAGATCCAAGTTGTAACGACAAAGGAGGATTGGAGAGGATTGATTCGACAGTTGGCTAGAGGATTTTCGAGAGGGAAATCAGGACTCAGAGGGAGTCTAGAGAAGAGGAGTAGAGATGGCAGTAAATTGATTGAGGGATCAAGACAGATTGGACAGGGCTTCCAATTTTGTCATCTGGAAGGCCATGATCCTGGCAATCCTGGATAAACATTGCATCAAGGACTATGCCTTGAAAACCGTCGTTGTCCCAGTGGACCTGAATGCAAATGAAAAGTATGAGGAGGTCGAGGTGAAAGTGAAATGCATGATCCTAGACGGGGTCAAGGATCATGTCATACCACATATTGCTGAGAAGAATACAACAAGGGAGATGTGGCAGACACTGACCACCTTATACCAAGGCTCTTTCGTGTAGTGGAAGATGTTACTAGAGAATCAGATGAGGTCATATTAGATGCAAAAAGGAGAGGAGATAGATCCGTTCCTTCTCAGGTTGCAAGGAATTTGTGACCAGCGTACTTCTGTGGGGTCTACACTGGATCCAGAGTTTATGGTCAAGATTGCTCTGAATGCAGTCTCCGAGGACTGGGATACGTTTGTCCAAAGCATTTTGGGCAGAGCGACTCTCCCCAGTTGAGAGGAGATGTGGGCAGCTCTTCAACATGAAGAGATCATGAGGTTGACTAAGGTAGGGAGTAGCAGTAAGGGAGTTCGAATCAAGAAAAAGGAGGAGAAGGAGGCAGCTCTAGCATCTGTGGGACAACAAGGGGTTCAGAAGAGGAAGAAGAAAAATATCTCCAAGGTCAAGTGCTTTAACTGTGGGGAGCTGGGACATTATGCTTCTCAGTGCCATAGGAAGAAAGGCAAGGGAGAAGCTTCCGACTCAAAGGCTGCTCCAACAAAGGCAGAGAAGGATGTCGACACTGATGATGATTGTGCCATGAGTGCTCATGCGCCTCTAGAGAAGAGGTGGGGAGACATTGAGCTGTAGTCGAGAGGACTACAGAAAGGGGAAGGATCCTTGAGGTGCCCAAACTCTTGGATCACATCTAGCTACAGGAGCCCTTAATGACAGTAGCATGATGACAGGTGTCGGGTGGAGCAAGGTGTGATGGCGCGACAAGGCAGTGCTAGAGTGCAGAAGTCTGCAGCAGTACAGTGGAGGTTGCAACAATGTGAGAGGCACAGAGGTGTTTGCAGCAACACAGTAGCAGTAAAGGGAGCACATGATAGCAACTGAGGTAGCTTCAGCATCATGGGGCTTCCAGAATGACCGGGATGTCAGTGTTTGGGTGAAGTCAGTTACTTACTTCTCGGTAACTGAGTTGCAGTTAGCAGTGGCAGGGCTATCGACAGCATGATGCAGTGTGTTGAGAGGGAGCTACAGTACAGATGTAGTAGTGGCAATGGCTGTGTCATGGGCAACAATATATGAAGCAACAATGCAGCGGATGTGGGGCAACAGGCCAAGCATCAACACAAAGGACCATTGTGGAAGATCAGTGTGATGCTTTTATGGTGAAGCATTGCTAGAGCACATTCCTCACTAAGAGGGAGTGTTGATTTTTGGTAGCATCGGATGTGCTCTAGCCATGAAATTTGGTGGAGAGGCTAAGACACATGCGATCTCCAAGACCCAACAATCGTTTAGAGAAATTCCACCTGGATGAAGAGATATTAAAATAATTAATATTTTTAATGGGTCCTTAAGTCTAAATTCAGGAAAATAAAAATATTAATGTGTATTAATATAAAATGGGTGAGAAAGTTTTAAGTGACGAGGATCAAGCCAATTCTAATCTTAGCCGTTGATTAGGGACTTAATCTGGGCCATTGAATCGTTAACAGGAAAAGTATAAGAGGAGGCTTGAGGGTCAGTTTGAGACACACCAAGAGAGATCGAGAATTCGATTTTCTGGGGTTGGGTTTGCCAAGGAAATCGAGTTAGTGATCAGTTGCAGCAAGGGGCAGTTCAGCAAGGGATTTCCATCCAAGGCTGAAGAATACATAACAGAGAGGCAATGAAGTGCCAAGAGAGACAATGCAGGCCCTAGAAGGGCTGACGCAGAGGCCAAAGGAGCCAGCGCAGAGGACGCAGAGTGCTTCAGATGCAGCATTGGGAGATTCTGTGGAGCAGACTGGGAGCTGTTCAGCAGATCCCGAGCCGGGAGGGGGTGACACAGTTCCAGAGCAGTGCTTGGAGCAGCGTTCGATATCTAACACAAGGAACAATCAGAGTCACTGTGGGGTTGATCATCTAATTGCTGATTTGTCGGAATATCTATCTCCGGAGAGAGGTACTATTGCCGAGGAGATTCTCTGTTGAGTGACCCATTCTTGCACCCAAGTTGTATTCAAGAAATTTGCTTAATAATAAAACCCTCATATCTGCTACACCGGTTCTCCTGCATTGGGTTTTTCCGGGGAAGATTGTCCAAAAATAACGGTGACCCTTGTGTTATTGTTTCTGTTTACTTCAGTGCATGATCTGCATATCTGTGAAGGCTGCATTTGTGTTTACTTCGATGTTTATGCAATTAAATAACTTGTTAATGTAAAGAACAAGTAGGAGATAGTAAACCAGAAATTGCAGTAGGGGTTTCTGATGTGTTAGATTCAGAAATTTTCACAAAAACTGTGTATGGCATCAAAGATAGGTTCATAATATGGTGAATGAGAAGCATTGAAGGGGATATCAACATCATACCACCATCTAGCTATGTAATCAAAGACAACCTCTCAATTCTTTCTTTCAATGGTCATCTAAAGTAGGCTTCATTTGAACTCTCTTAGCTTGGGGACCATGTGCACTATCAGAGGGAGAGGAGGGTGTGGAATAAATTTTGATATCACCCTTCTTTTTCATTTTGCCCTTACCCTTTTCTTGAATAGACTCCAAAGAGGGAGGAACATAGCGAAAGGGGTTGGATGCATCAGTGCAAGGAATAGATGAAGAGCCCTCATAATCGAAATTGGGGTTGGCACCTATCTTTTTTTTATACTCCTCCTCCTCCCAATTTCAACCTCTTTCATTTTGCCTAGCATTTTCTTGCTCAAACTTCTCAAAGTTATCTAGAAACTCCTTAATCTCCTCAATTTATGCTGATGGTGCTGTTGTCGCACAGTTTGATAGGACAACGCTCAGACTGGGGGCTGTCACTCTGATCCCCGATCTCTCCGTTTAAGCCTGTCTCCCACGGCTAAGGGGGGTAGACCCTGTGAGATGATGAAGACCAACTGCCAAACAGTTGGGTTGGGAGACACGATAGGGAACAAGCACTTAAATGATTTAGGAGTTAATGGACCAGTGCCTTATGAGAGTGATGTTTAAACGATTACTTGCTAGATAATGTAAAATTATAAACCATGAACAACAATCATTTATCATCAAATAACCATAAAGATCCTGTAATGACCAAATCTCAACAAACGATATCTAGCAATTAAGAAAATTTCGATTAGTGCATTAAACAACCATGCAATTATAAATCATTAACCAGATATCATATGCAGCAAATCTTTAAGATGATCATTCATGCGCAGACTTGTCTAAGATGATAAACATTCATTTCACATAAATTTAAATCTCAGCGTGAAAAAATATGACGTGATGATTTCCCGAGAAAAATTGAAACTGGCAAAATTTCCCACAATACTTTTTATGCTAGATCTAACTCTACACTCAAAAGATTTTTTTTTTTTTTTTTTTTTAAGAAACTAAAGCTAAAATTAAAATTAAAATTTTAATTACTAAAGCTAAAGCTTAAAAAATAACCTATCAAAATATAAAAACTTTTATTTTTTCTTTGATTTTATATTTAATAAAAATCTAAAAAAAAGAAACTATTTAATAAATCTAAAATCTAAAAAATGATGAAATTTAAAATATGACTAAACCCTAGTCTAAAAAAACTAAAACGTAACCACGCAGATATCATAAATTTAAACAAATCGAAAATGCGTTAATAAAATGATATACGATGGCGTCTACACTATCAGAAGGAAAAAGCAAAAAATCATAACCCTGACTCAAAGACTGAATGCGTAAGGAAGTTTCGATGAATGCACAGTCGACGACGGTAGGCAAAAATGAAATCGATTTGAAGCTAACCGGAAGACGATAATACGCAGACGTTTAAAATGCTGAAGGATAATATCAAAGCCCAAGAATCGTAATCCTGTTTCAAGGTAAAGCAGAACAAAATTGAACGTAAAAAAGATTTCGACAGGCACAGGTGACGACGGCGTATTGACAGGTTCGAGTTCAGAAGTATGATGGTCATAAAACGTATTTTCAGCGGAGATAAAAAGAAAACCGTTTTAGAACGTACCTGAGGATGCTGAGTTGAAAGTCTTTGATTAAAATCGATTTTCTTACCAGGGTTTTGCTGGAGCAGCCATGTTTCACGTGAGGATTCAGAAATTCCTTTACGCCACTTGCAGATGGAGGTGTTTTCGACGGCGGATGCAGTGATAGGAGCTCGACTAGGAGGGATTGCCAACAGCGTGAGGGGGTGCAGGCGCTATACAGATCCCGCAGGTCTAGAGAAAACTTTGCGGCTGATTTTGATATATCAAAAACAATTGATTTAATCTTATGCAGTTACGTTCCTCCTTTGAACAATGTTACATTTCACTGCATTTCCCTTTATTCTGAGCGTAGATGGAGCAGAACTTTGATGCTTGTTTACTGAATGACTGTGTGTGGGAGGTACCACTGCGTGGAAATGGATTTGCGGGCTGGGCAGCTGCAGTTAAAAAGAAAATAAAACCCTAATTTTAAATCTGTGTATAGAGCAAAAATTGAAACCCCAAAACAGCTGATTAATTTACAGATTTTGACCCTTTAACAGCCAGATTTAGCAATAACAGCAGTAGAATATCAGATTTATTAGAAATTTCAAGAAATCTCTCATGCAAACTTAGAAAAGAAACTAAATGATTAACCCAGGGAAAAAATTAGCTGGGCTCTGCAAGGAAGAGCCTGTGGGAGTTGGCTGGTTCAGCCTAGAACTTCCCCAAACGCCCACCAATCTTCTTCAGTAAGGGTTTTCTGCACAGCTTAAATCAACCATCAGTAAAGAGAGCAAAAATGATGCTAGATCTCAACAGCAATGGAGATACCTGCCATTACTTCAGAAAACCTAATACCATTCAAACCCTAGCAAGTGAACAAGATACCTGTGCTCACAACACTCTATAATAAGCTGTTATTAATGGCTGAAAAACAGAATATGCAGAAAATAAAATAGCTCACAGCACTTCCAGAGAGTAACACCAGCAAGATTTGAACCCCAAAGTCTTCTTTTATTAACCAGAAACAGATTACAAGAGAGCTTCTTCAGCACAAGACTTACAGATCCAATGATCTCAAATGACCCCTAGCACCCTATTTAAAGGAAAAGATCCCAACGGCTAGTTCGAGTGATCCATGATGAAATGATCTCGACCGTCGATGAGGATCAAGACATCTCTTAATCTCATCCGTCGAAATTGTTAATTCATTAAAAAATGAAATTTTGCATGTATTTACTCAAAATATTATTATTTTATTATTTTTTTAGGGTTTTTGCTTTATTTTATAATTTTTAATTTTAATTTTAATTTTTTTTATTATTTTTTATTTTATTATTTTTCAGTGATTTATTTATTTATTTTTTTAATTTTTAATTCATTTTTTAAATGGATCCTCGAACTTAGCCTTTGGAAAAAACACCTAGGACCTAGGACCTAGGACTCATGAGGGGATTTAAAACATTTTCCAACCCTCAAGACACTTTACACGATGACTTTTACAATTTTACATCTTAAGGGGAAAAACCCATTTAGCATAGACCCTCATAAACCACCCAGTTCTGCGACACCACTATAATCTAGCAGATTTACACACTAGGATTCTCCTAAGATTCTAGTGACAAAATCCATCCCGGCTTTGGGGTTACGCTGAAGGAAAACTTTGCCGATCATGGATCGGTGAGACGAAAAACCTTCCGGGACATAGATTATCACCTAGAAAATTAGGTCCACCTAGGCAATTTACATACATGACTCACATCTGCTAAGATTATTTACAAATTTATACATGCAAACTGGGTTTACAAATAAATTGATCAAGCTGCTGATGACTGTAGAATGGCACGAACATGTCGATCAAGCGCTATCCCTTTTGCGAAAAAAGGGGGTGTACTGCTATGGGCAGTTGACCGGTAGTGGTCAACAGGTGCTTCACATGGAGTAATTTGGCCTCTAACTCCAACCAAGTGTTGTTTCAGCCTATGAATGCGCCCTCCAGACCCCTTAATTTTTCTATGACAAAATTTGCAATGCATTTGATTATTAATCATTTCAGTATATGCCCAAGCAACATCTTTCATTCTAGGAGCCATCATTGATATTTGGAATTGGAAATGAAAGGAAAAAAATTGAAAATGAAAAAAAGAATGCTTCAATGTTCATTTCTTTTACAAAAATTACTCTTTTCAATTTCCAGATTTGCACAAAAAAAAGGCAAAAACAGGTTTTAGAAGTGAAAAAAAATACTTCTAGGTACAAACTGCTTCCTTAATGCTGCTCCAACAAACCAACTCCTCAATGCTGCTCCAAAAACAAACTCCACAACTCTTCACAAACTCCTCACAAATTCTAACACAAATGCAATGAGATAGTTGAGGAAATGTGAGGGGATTGGGTAGCTTTTATAGGCTTGAGAGAGGTAAATGGCCTTAAAGATAACCTAAAACCAAATTAGAATTATGTTTGGGGTCCGTTTTTCCCTCCAAAAAGTATCGCTGGGCAGTTCAGCTAGTTTAACTCGGGCTCAGCCGAGCCCATCGATTTGTTACCGAACCGATTGAGTCGGTGACCGACTCGGTTGGTTCGGTAACAAACCTGCCACCAGACCGGTTTTTCTGCCGAGCCGGATTGGGCCAGGGTATGGCTCGGTCAACTTGGCCGAATCCGAGCCGGCTTGGCCGTTTTTTAAAACATTGGTATGTACATATTTGATTTAATGAAATAGAGTTTCATATATCTGTGGTGCTCACGAATTGTCTCTGTATGAATGGAAGAATTATAGTCAGTGTTGAATCTAAAATTAGTGGAATCTTAGTGTTTGTGTGAAGTTGAGATTAATAGAGTTTCAATTATTATGTGAGGCATGAAACTGATGATTGATTAGCGTGTTAATATGTCATGTGAGGAAATGAATCTTGTGCAAGAATTAGAAACAATTTCAGTAATGAGAAGAATTCTGTACATGTTGTAGAATTCATTATGTGTGGGTTAAATGGAAGGTGTCTATTGAAGGCTTGGACATACACTTGAAGTGTTGAGCGCTAAGGTGCTTAAGAAATTATTAGAAGGTACGTTTGTAGGGAAAATTGAATTTTTCCTGCATCAAATGTTAACTTCCATTGTAGGTGTTGAATCTAATGTTTCAAAAAGCTTTAGTGATTTTATAATTACTTCTTCATTTCTAGTAATAATTCTTGATTAGTTTTATGGTACTCCATTATTGCTTGGGAATATGTTTCTATGATTTCAGGACCTAAAGCTTAATGGATGGACTGTGCAACGTTTGAATGGCCGGAATCTCGAATGGCTTTGATACCACTGTAGTAAACAAACTATATTCTGTTTGTACTTAAAATGTGTTGTACACAATTGGATTGGAAAAAATATATTGATAAGATGATAGAATTGATAGATAATGTTACAAATGAGGGGACCCATAATAAATACTAGGCGATGCACCCTTTCATATAAAGAGATGTGTGTCTTTCGTAAGACACACCTTTACACCTTAGCGGAGAAGTCACAGATTGACATTCACAAGAAAAGCAAAGGATCACTAGCACGCCGAGGAGATGTTGGCTAACCAAAAAGAAAGAAAACTAGGCACCTAGTCAAAGCATCCCACCTCTTCACACCCTTCCATGTACATTACAACACAACATCCTTTTTAGCTACAACGTAACAAACAACAATAAAACAACCAAGCAAATAAGTCACAACCTAAAGACCGCTAGAAAAGACGAGGGCTGTGATGAGACCAGTGTCTGGAGCACGTTACTGAGAGGTAAACAACCCCCCAACCCGCACAAGGATTCAAATAATAGATATAATAAAAGCGAACCCACCCCGCTATTGCACTCCTCCGTGTACAAACCACCCAACAATCTTTCCATCCAGAAAGTCAAGGGGGGTCAACAATCGAACTCCAAAGAGGAGCTATCACAGGCTAACACTTAATGTTGGATAAAGCCAAGGGCCACAAATACACTGATTGTGCAAGGCCACACCCTAAAGAGAGGGATGTCCTCTAAGCGCACACCACGACACTGTTGCAACAATCAATGCAACCAAGAAATGACCAAGTCGCGCAAAAATCCTACAATCCAAAGGGAGAAACAAGGACATAACCCGCTACTTGTTTCCTTGGAAGGGGAGTGGCTCACGAGAGGACGAGGAATTCCCTCAACACCAAAGTCACTAGAGAAGAATGCTACCTTATGCCCATTGATGGGGAAACTTGCAATTTCGATGGAGCTCAGAACGAGGGAGGAGTTTCTCATTACCTAGGGTAGATCGAGGAACAATCAAGAGGACTAAGGTGGCTAGCCCAGCGATCGCTCTTCATTCATCCCATATTGATCCCACCCCGATTATTTCCCCTCACAGAAGGATTGAGGTACCAAGCGCGCACACAACCACTCCCTTGACCCAACCAACAACAAAAAAGCTCACCCAAGCAACACATAAACCATTGCTGCCCTTTCGAGAGAACTAACTATGGAGGTTCGCACCCTTGGCCCACGTCTTCCAACGAACAAAAGACTGAGCACCGCCGCTATGAATGAGTATGAACTTGTCCATCGAATTGCCCAAGCATCTCTTTTATTAGACACACCTTTACACCTTTACCCTCTGTTTCCCTTGCAAAATCAAACTCGGCCTCCTCCAGTAAATACGCACAAAAAACATTGCTACGGGAAATACACACTCTCCAGAAACTGAGATCCACTGATCCTGCGCTCAATGTTTTTAAAACCGGCACTGGTGACCGGACCGGTCCACCTAATGAACCGGTTTACCGACCGGAACCGGTCTAACCGGGACTGGTTTGGTCTAAACGAACCGGTTTTAAAAAAATACATTAAATAATTAATTTTTAATGAAACAAAACTATTTTTAAGATGTAAAACCATGATTCCAAGCCAATAGAGACAAAATATGCAAAGTTTGCTCATTTATATACCATGTAAAGGTGAATATATCAAAATGGCACAGAGTACAATACATATCATCAACAAAATAGCAAAATACATAAGAAATGAGGCTCTAAATGGCCTATAAATTCCAAAAACAACGCTGCAAGCTATGAGGCCATTGGCCTACTACAAGTCTACAGTGTACACATGATCAGTCATCAAGTCCATCACCACTACTAGACACAGGATCATCATCAGGAGCTACATAGACATCATCTGGTTCAGAGTCTGAGGATGCCTCAGCCTGATCTGCAACCTTAGTATCAATGCCACCAATGACAATAGAAGTGGACCTAATGGAAGCACGAGTTTGTCGACCTGCACGACTAGTGCCTTCCATTGGTTCCTTGCCTTTCCTTGATGCTGCTACTGATCCTGGTTCTGATGCCGCCACATCATCTGCCTCATCCCCCGCTAAAGCCATGTCGATATCAAAATCAGCCTCAAACACAGGATCTTCAGTCTCCTCCACCCATTCTGATGTTGGATCAATATCGTCCAACACAATGGGATCTAGATCAGGTGATTTGCTCATCATTTGGTTCCTCCTCAGTCGAAGGTTGTATTGCACAAAAAACAAGATCATTTAACCATTTTTGTTCCAAACGGTTTCTCTTCTTCAAAGTGTCAACGGATTCATTCGGCTCGGTTATTATTACTGTTGCTGTGCGAAGTAAGGGAGCTGCCGTGTAAATCATCGGGGGACACGATGCTGCCGTGGAGTTTACCAGTGATAAAGAGCTATCTGACCGCAGTCTGTCGCGGAACGTAGCAAAGACAGCGACGGCTCACGTATACAAAACGACGGCTCACGTGGTCTCATTTTTTAGTCCACGTATTGTTGAATGCTGACGCGTCTTGCAACAGAAACTTTCCGACGTCGATGCATTTCTCCCGCACTCTTTCTGCCGACAGAATGACATGCCTTGCGGAATCTGAATAAAGAGAACCAGATATACGCATTTTTACTGCTAGGGATACATCGAACGGAATTCAATGTTTTGACAGCATATACTGCCACAAAAAGGACTGCAGCGTCAGCATATACAGCAGCGTCAGAGGACTGTAGAGACCGTTCAAAGGTTCGAATATAACCTGTACCTGATCTCTACTGGTAGAAACTAAACCAATAGTGCAGCACTTGCTTGGAGATTTATTTTGTTTGCTGGGTCAAAATATATATATATCAGAGACAGTTCAAAGGTTCGAATATAACCTGTACCTGATCGCTACTGGTAGAAACTAAACCAATAGTGCAGCACTTGCTTGGAGATTTATTTTGTTTGCTGGGTAAATATATATATATATATATATATTTTTTTTTTTTCTTAAACCTGTCTAGCAGAACAAATTCTGTTTTGATAAGCGGGCAGCTAAATTAAATTTTGTGTCAGACTTCTGTATTGTCTTTGGGAAAATGGCCACGCTCACCAATCTGATGTTAGAAGGAAATCAACGCTTTAATGGCAACAACTATAACATTTGGAAACAAAGAATGTTGACCATTTTTGAATACAGGCGCCTTGATCAGCTCATTTTGGGCAAAGAGCTTCGTCCCGGTACAACGGGTACCGATCAAGATAAATTTGATGATCGAAATCGAGAGGCTGTTATACTTCTCAAGCTCTCTGTCGCTGATGATCAGTTACCACAGATTCCGTCTGGCAAGACAGCTGCCGAGATCTGGCAACAGTTGAAAGAACTGCACGAGACATCTGACAAAAGCAGAGCTTTTTTTCTCAAAAATCAGTTGTTCTCCATCATGATGGACGAACATATGTCTTTACAGGAACATCTCAACAAAATTAAAGACATTCGAGATCAGCTCGAATCCATTGGTCGGACCATGGAGGAAGAAGATATGGTAGTCATTACTTTGAAAAGTCTATCGAAATCTTATGAACACTTCATAGAAACACTCAACATTACCACCACAAATGTTGATCTGAAGTTTCCAGAGTTATGCACCAAACTTCTGCGGCAAGATCGGTGGAAACAACAGTTTGGTAGTGGTGCTTCATCAGTGTCCTCAGAAAATGCATTTGCTGCAAAATATCAGTTCTCTCAGTCCTTTCAGCAGAAAGGCTCTTCTCAGCCTTTTGATCCTGCTAGGAAGAAAAGTGTGCAGTGTAATTACTGTCACAGGTTCGGTCACATGAAGAAAGATTGCCGACAGAGGATTGCTTCTGAACAGAAGAAACAGGGAGGGCCCCATCAGACAGCAAATGTTGCAGAACATTCCGAGCAGACAGATTCTGCCTTTTACGCCTTTATGGCTAAAAGGTCTTCAGATCATGTTCCTTCCTCTGCATGGTACATTGATTCTGGTGCATCACGCCACTTCTCTCACAGGCGTGACTGGTTTATTGACTTCTCACCTTTCAGTGATTCCGTGGTATTTGGCGGAGGTGAAAAGTACACAGTAGTTGGCAGAGGTACAATTCAAATTCAGTCTGGTGGGCGCACACTCATATTCCTGAATGTACACTATGTTCCTGGTATGGAAATTAATCTGCTATCTGTCAGCCAGATTATGAGGAATTCTCCTCAGCTTGATGTAGTGTTCAGTGCCCACAAGTGCTCCATTATTGACAGGGAGACTAGTTTAACAGTTGCTGTTGGCCTAGAGGACCATGGTCTATACAGGCTACTTGACACCGGTGACTCTCCAGAAGTGGCTCTAGCAGCACGTATCTCTCCTATCAGCACTCTATGGCATCAACGATATGGGCATCTAAATATGCAGTATCTCTCTCAGCTCTCTCGGGAGGGACTTGTGTCAGGATTACCTGATATTCAGACTCAGCAGTTGGGGGTATGCAGCGCCTGTCAAGCAGGAAAGCAACATCGGTCTTCATTCAAAAATGGAGAATCTTGGCGCGCATCTAAGGTACTTCAGTTACTTCATGCTGATATTTGCGGTCCTATGAATACAGCTTCTATCACTGCTTGCAAATATTTTTTACTTATTGTAGATGATTTCAGTAGAAAGATGTGGGTGTATTTTCTAAAAAATAAATCTGATGCTCTTAGTACCTTTTAGAAGTTTAAAACCTTAGTGGAAAAAGATTCTCGTTGTAACATCATGACCCTTAAGACCGACAATGGGGGGGAATTTTGTTCTTCAGCGTTTGCCAACTTCTGTGATATTCATGGCATCAAACGTCAATTAACCACACCTTACACTCCTCAGCAGAACAGTGTTGTCGAGCGTCGCAACCGCACGGTTGTTGAAATGGCTCGTTCCATGTTACAACACAGGAGTGTTCCAAACAAATTCTGGGCTGAAGCAGTATTTACTGCTGTTTATCTTCTTAACCGATCACCTACTCAGGCTATTAAAGGGAAGACTCCTGAAGAGGTTTGGTCTGGCCGTAAGCCTAAGATCAGTCACCTCAAAGTATTTGGCTCAGTTGCATATGTTTGGATTCCACCTGCTAAGCGCTCTAAGTTGGATTCCAAAAGCCAGAAACTCATGATGACAGGTTACAGTGATCATCACCAGGCCTATAGGCTGATAGATATAGCCACCAGTCGTCTTAGCTTCAGTCGTGATGTAGTATTTGATGAAGACAGAGGATTCTTTCAGTCTTCTTCTTCTGAGCAGTGTTCTGAGGATCAGCCTCACAATGTTCTTTTTCCGGTCGGTCCACCTGATGGGAGGGATGATATAGCATCAGTATTTGATAATACTCTATCTGAGCTTCCTCCAGAAAACAACCCTCCTTTTGATGCCCCTATTGCTCTTGAGTCTTCTCCACCTCCTCCTGATATTGGTTCCTCTACTCTTCGGCCTAAATGGTGGGCTAAAACCATTGGTGATCTCCGAGATGATGAGCTTCTTGAAGGTAGAACTTCTAGACATAAGAACAAACAACAGTCTACAGTAAATTTTGCTCTTATGGCTAACCTTCACAGTATTTTTGAGCCTCAAACCTATTCAGAGGCTAAGGGTACATCTGAGTGGGAGCAGGCTATGGAAGCCGAATTCCAGAGTCTTCAGAAGAATCACACCTGGACACTTTCTAATCTTCCTGCAGGGAAAAAGCCCATAGGCTGCAAATGGGTGTATAAAGTGAAATACAAAGCTGATGGAACCATAGACAAGTATAAAGCTCGTCTTGTGGCTCGAGGGTTCTCACAGAAGGAAGGCATCGACTATGAAGAGACTTTTGCTCCTACAGCCAAGATGAGTACCATAAGGCTTGTCCTTGCCCTAGCAGCTCAGTTCAATTGGAAAGTTCATCAGATGGATGTAAAGAGTGCTTTCCTAAATGGTGATCTCCAAGAAGAAGTCTACATGACACAGCCTTCAGGATTCAAGGTTGCTGGTCAAGAACAGAAAGTGTGTCGATTAGCTAAAGCCATTTATGGCTTGAAGCAAGCTCCTCGGGCTTGGTACATGAAAATTGATCAGTACCTGACAGATCAGGGTTTTCAGTGGAGCCCATCTGATGCAAACCTGTATATCAAGCATACTGCTGATGATATCTTGCTTGTGGTTGTCTATGTGGATGACCTTATCATTACTGGCAGCTCTGCACATTTGATCCATGGGATCAAACAAGATTTATGTAGAACTTTTGAGATGACAGACTTGGGACTTCTTCATTACTGTCTGGGGGTTGAAGTTTGGCAGACTGAAAATCATATTTTTCTCTCTCAGTCCAAGTATGCAAAAAATCTTGTGGACAGGTTCAGAATGCAGGATTGCAAACCAGCCACGACTCCTATGGAACCAGGGCTCAAGCTTTCATCACAGTCATCCTCTCCCCTTGTGCATGAAACTTTATTCAGGCAACTAGTGGGTAGTCTCATCTATCTTACTGCCACCAGACCTGACATCAGTTTTGCAGTAAGCTATATCTCCCGCTTTATGTCAGCTCCTAAAGCTGATCATTGGATAGCAGCAAAGCGTGTGCTACGATATGTGCGTGGTACTTCTGATTATGGCCTCTTATATACTCGCAATTCCAATCCTATTCTCAGTGGTTACACTGACTCTGACTGGGCCGGTTCGGTTGATGACCGTAAATCTACAGCTGGGTATGTGTTTAGTCTAGGATCTGGTGCTGTTACTTGGACTAGTAAGAAGCAACAGGCAGTGGCTCTCTCCTCAACAGAAGCAGAGTATCGGGGATCAGTTAAGGCATCCTGTGAGGCAGTTTGGCTTCGACGTATGCTTGCAGATATGCATGTTTCCCAGACTGGGCCTACTTCTTTGTTTTGTGATAATCAGGGAGTTCTCAAACTTGCCAAAAATCCAGTCTTTCATGAAAGAACAAAGCATGTGGAAACTCATTGCCACTACATTCGCCAGCTTGTTGAAGACGGCTCAGTTCAGTTGCAATATGTTCCCACAACAGAGCAGCCCGCCGACATCGTCACCAAGCCTCTTGGTCTTGATAAATTTGTAAAATTCAGAGGGTCTATTGGTGTTGTAAATAGATTGAGTATTAAGGGAGGGTATTAGAATATTCCTATTCCTATTTAGTATCTAATACTCATTCGTTTAGCTGTTGCTATTTTTTCGTTTAAGCAGTTTCTTAGATGAAACTGAGTGTTTCCATATTCTACATAGAAACTTGATGTTTCTATTATTGTAAATATCTCTGTATTATCATTGAGCTTCTTGCTCATTCTGAATTAATTCATTCGACATTCTTTTAATTTTAACTTGAAATGAAAAACAAAATGGAAATTAGAATTGCTTACCTGGTTGGTCCACATCTCTTGCCATCTTTGCCAAGTTTTTGCCAAAAGTACCACTTGCCATATTGAAAATAGTAAGCTTTCTATGTATTTCCAACTGGTCTACATGGCTAGGGACCATGCGCTCCAAGCAATCAAGCAATCCAGCTCTGACCTCACGATCATGCTGATCTCCTAGCCGATTTTTATAGTGATACCTTGGGTTCAAAAAATACCCGGCTGCATGTATAGGACGATGGAGTTGATTGTTCCATCTGTTATCAATGATCTCCCATATACGGCCAGCTAACCTGTCCTTGTAAGCTGCCCGTATCTGCTCCTTTGCCTGATCCATAGCTTCATAAATGTAGCCCATGGCCAATCTTTCCCCATCCACCAAACTTAGCACCTTAACAAGGGGCTCGGTAATTTTCACAAGCTCTAGAGTCTACAGACCTTTTCCAAAAATAAGTGTCTAACACTTTCTTTTTGGCTTCTTTTCCATCTGGTCTACGAGCCCACCGAGATTCAGACCATTCATCAGAGAAAAACATTTTCTGCAAGTTTTTATGTTGACCATTGAGACATTGCAACGTGAGGAAGTGAGTTGCAAATATCGTAATTGCAGGCCTAACAAGTTCTTTGCCTCCAGTGTGTTTCCTCATTAGGTTCAATACCCATGAGTGGTTGTAAATGTATTTTGTAATGCACTTGGCATGCTCTACAGTGTTTTTTACCCACTCCACTTTGCGTATATCCTCAAGCATGAGGTCTATGCAATGTGTAGCACATGGAGTCCAAATTATGGTCTTATATTTGGCCTCAACCATCTTTCCAGCAAGAACATAGTTTGAGGCATTATCAGTGATGACCTGCACAACATGCTGCTCCCCAACTTCCTGAATAACGTTATCCAAAAGCTCAAATAGAAGGATTGCATCCTTTACCTTATCAGATGCATCAACTGACTTCAAAAACATGGTTCCTTGAGGGCAAGAAACAAGGAAATTAATGATAGTGCGGTTCTTTCCATCAGACCATCCATCTGACATAATGGAACAACCTGTTTTGAGCCATGAATCTTTAAAATCAACCAAATACTCATCAATGGAAGATATCTCTTTTTGCAAAAGAGCTCCCCTCAAGTCATGCATACTAGGGCCTTTGAAGCCCTTTCCTGCAGCTATAACAGAGTCCCACATAGCTTGGTAATAAGGTGAGCGAGCAACATTAAATGGGATATTTGAATCATACCACCATCTAGCAATGTATTGGTGAGAAGTTTCTTTGCATTGTCTTTTCCAATGTTGATCCAAAGTGGGTTGAGAACTTGGCTGGGAGGAAGTGGGATTAGAAGAGGCAATGTTGGCAGAAGATGAGAAATAACTTTGGATGTTTGTTCTCTTTGTTCCTTTTGATGGTTGGCCAATAGAAGGATGAACATAGTGAAAGGGGTCATTGGTGGAAGGGATAGAAGTGGAGTCTTGAATCTCATAATCATCATACCCACTCTCTTTCATGGCTTCAACTAATTCCCTCTTCCTTGCAATGTCATCTTGGATGGCCTTCTCCCTAGCCTTATCCTCATAAAATTTTTCAAGCTTGGAAATGTATTCTGCCCCAATAGGACCTAACAGTGCATTTGGTGCATCACATGGCTTTACTTGGCCTCTTATCCTAGCCAAGTGTTGTTTCAACCTAAGAATACCCCCAACTCCAATAGATTTATGGCATAATTTGCATATCATTTTTCCATCAATTACATCACAATGAGCCCATGCACTGTCCTTTCCTTTTGGAACCATGTTTGCTTGAAATAATAACAATTTGCAAAGAAATCTGCCATTTAAAAAAAAAATTGCAGCTAAGCAAAATGGAAAACCAAAGATAAATGTAGGAAAACAAATGCACATGCAAGGCTCAAGCTACAAAATTTGATAGCATAGAGCTAGAGAGTTTATAGCATACATGATAGATCATAGAAGTGAGAAGTTTATAACACATAAAAAAAATTTTCATGGACAACAGACTCAAATGAGGAATTATCACGTGCAAATCCTTACTTGGAAATGCAAACTAGCTCCCTTAGCCTCCTCTTGAAGATGGCAACTCCACTGACAGCTACACACTATCTCCAAAATAGCTCCAACTCCAACTCCAAGATGACTACTTCAGCAAAAACTCCACACTCTCCAAGCTCACAAACAAACTCACAAACACTCACAAACACTCCAAATCAGTTGTGTGAGACAAATGAGAGTGAGAGGGGTCTCTTATAGCTTGGAGAGGGTGTTTTTGGAGGGAAAATACCTTTACCTCCCCCCCAAAACCCCTAAACCACAAACCACCAACGCCTTTTTGCATGATTCGGTGGGCATGCCATAAATCGGCCGGTTTAGGACGGAACCGGCCGGTTTTCACCGGTTAGGGCCCAAAAAACGGCGAAAGGCAAGGTCTGACTGGGTTTTTTGGCCGGTTCGGACCGGCCAGCTTGCTAACCAGCCGGTTTGACCGGTTACCGGTTTTTCAAAACGGTTTTTAAAACATTGCCTGCGCTGCTTTGGTGATCCTGCACTCGCACTAGACAAGTTGCTCTGACCTCCGGAATTGATTCTCGACAACTGGAAAAGCGATTTGTTGCCCAGATCTGTGCACTGGAGAAACTCACACGACCTTCCTGCTGATAAACTCGACTCTGCAAATTTCTATGGAAATCTCCCTTGGAAGCTCTCTCTCCAATTTCTACTGATCCTCTCACTGATGCTCTGCTGGCTCGAACTCTTCCCTCGCTAAATGCTGCGCACTGGGAAATTCGTACTGCCTTGCTCCTTCGCTCATTTGACGTGTCTTCTCCAAGCCCCATCGACTTGCTCATATAATTCTAATTAGAGCACCAACGACCAAGATCTAATCGTGATCGATGGCTCAGATCATTTTAGTCTCCGTCAAATTACTTTTGAGAAGTCTCTATAGCAAACGTTGATTTCCTTAATTAATACACTTTAATTAACCAATTTTCCTAAGTTAGGAAATTTTAATTAGCCAGTCTATTAATTTAATTAAGGTGTTTCGGAGCCAATTGTTACGAAACCATTTTTGGGTAGTGGAGATCTCATGTTCTTTAGCCTCTCTAACACCTTAGAGACTAGAACACCTATCCGATGCTAACACCTTAATCAAAAGCTAACAATTACCAACATATTCTCTATTCCTATACGATTTGCTTTGGGGTCATTCTCTATCCCTATAGTGGCCTATACAAAACCATTGTTGTAAAAAACTGTTATAACCAGTGTTGATAATATCGGTATCGGGAAAATATCGGCGAGGGTCCGGAAAATATCTTATCGGAAATATCGGCGAAAATATCGGCAAAATATCGACAAATATCGGCAAGCATAAAAAATGCATAATATATTCATTTTTTTCAGATTTCTAAACATATAAAGCAATAACAACATGAACTAAACACATTGGCACATAAATATGAAGAAGGCATTGATATATATGATGTCAAATAGAAATGATACATCAAACTTCAAAGGCGATACCAAATCCTGCTGATCCCTGATAATTGTCCAATCAAGGACTCAAACAAAATAACATCACATATCCTGCTGATCCCTGATAGTGATAATTGTCCATTCAAGGACTCAAACAAAACAACATCACATATATAAAACTTTAAAAGTATTTCATCATCATGAGTTATAAATAAAAAATGCATAATATATTCATTTTTTTCAGATTTCTAAACATATAAAGCAATAACAACATGAACTAAACACATTGGCACATAAATATGAAGAAGGCATTGATATATATGATGTCAAATAGAAATGATACATCAAACTTCAAAGGCGATACCAAATCCTGCTGATCCCTGATAATTGTCCAATCAAGGACTCAAACAAAATAACATCAAATATCCTGCTGATCCCTGATAGTGATAATTGTCCAATCAAGGACTCAAACAAAACAACATCACATATATAAAACATTAAAAGTATTTCATCATCATGAGTTATAAACTTATATGTAGCAAAAGTTGCAAAACAAATAAAACTAGCAGCTATCTATCTGAGACCATTGGCCTCTCCCTAGCAGCTTTCTTTCTGTCTTGTTCAGCAATTGCTTCACGAGCTTTTTGTATAACCTCTGCACTAGAAACCATACAAGGCATCACATCTGCATCATATGCAGAGAGTGTAGCCAGATGGTATTTCAATCGTGTAATCCCTCCTGACATCTTGGTCCCACACAAGTTGCATGATATATATGCCTGATTTGCCCCACCAACAGCCTCCCCATACTCCCAAAATGGGTCCAAGGCTTTTGGCATATTTGACATTTGTAGTGAACTAATTCAAACCTAGGGCACAAAAAAAACAAAAAATTGGCATTAAATGAGTATAACTATACAGTGCCCAGCAAACACTCAAGAAACTATTTTAATTTTTAAAGCAACATCTTCATGTTCAGAATTTAAACAACAATAGCAAGCTTAAAAAATGCATAATATATTCATTTTTTTCAGATTTTTAAACATATAAATCAATAACAACATGAAATAAACACATTGGCACATAAATATGAAGAAAACACTGATATATATGATGTCAAATAGAAATGATATATCAAAGGCGATACCAAATCGTGCTAATCCCTGATAATTGTCCATTCAAGGACTCAAATGTGGAGAACCAATACAAAATAACATCACATATAATAATAAAAGTATCTCATCATCATGAGTTACATGTAGCATAACAAATAAAACTAGCAGGCAACAGCTATCTATCTACTGCCCTCTCCCCCTTTTACGGGAAAACATGATGGGCTGTTTGCCAGGCCTGCCCCTAGTAGTAGAAGGCCCTGACACTGCCTCTGCACCTAATGTCAAATAATGAGTGATAGGCATGGAGCTATGCTCTCCTATATCTATAGCAGATGGTGTTGATGCTGATGCTCCCGCAGTGCCCTCCTCCTCCTGCTCCTCCTGCTCCTCCTCTAAGTGCTGCTGCTCCTCTGACTCCGAGTCCTCCTCTTGCTGCCCCTGCTCTAATGGATCATCTGCCACTGGCTCCTCCAACCATGAAGGTGACTCCTCCAATATGGGCTCCTGAGACTCCACCCTCCACGGAGACAATACATCAATATTGTCTAAGGAAATGGCATCTGGATCCACTGGTGATTCTATTTGCCTCACTCGAAGTCGGATGTTGTAATGCACATACACCAAATCGTCGAGGCGTGCGAACTCCAACCTGTAAGAGTGTCAAAAAACTTAATGAGTCTTGACTCTTGACTCTTGACACTTGAAGGTCATAAATTAAAAATTAAAAATTACAATAAGTGTAATTGCTCAACTAAAGGCTTGAGTTCAAAGTTATACCTGTTGCGCTTTTTGGCGTGTATTTTCTCAAATACACTCCAATTGCGCTCACACCCTGAAGAGCTACATGTTTGACTCAAGATTCGTATAGCCAAATTTTGCAAATTTGGTGCCCTTGCACCATAGCTTCGCCACCAAATATCTACAACAAAATAATGAAATAAAAAATTCAAAAACTTAAAAGTTAAAAGTTAAAAGTTAAAACATAATTAAATTCAAATTTCTAATTTCTAATGAGTGATGACTTGTCACTTACGTGGCATGAAGAGGGCCCTTTCCTTAATGGCATCATCAAAGCCAAATAGGCCAACACAATCCTGATAACTCTGTACCTCGCGCTTGATTTTGCTACGAAGCTCAGAATCAGGTACCATCCTCTGAATACAGGTATGGAGCCCTTCCATCACCTCGCCATCAAAACGAAACTTGCATTTGTATGCAAATGCAGGGTTGAGGAAGAGTGCTGCTGCATGAATGGGTCGATGAAGCATCCCTGTCCACCGATTATCGATCACATCCCATAACATCATCTGCCTATTAAGGCCAGCAGAACCCTTGTCTGCATAATAGGAACGAATGGCCTCCTTGGCCCTATCCATGCCCTCATACAAATAAGGCATTGCAGGCTTCTCTCCATCCACCAATCTAAGAACCTTTACTATAGGTTCGCTAACTGCACATGCTTCTTGTACTCCACGCCAAAATGTCTCAGAGTACACCATTTTTGCAATGGCACTCCCATCAGGTCTCTTGCTGTATCTACAAGCACGCCAATCATCAGACACAAACATTTGCTTCAACTCGTACTGACATCGAAGCAAAGACTGAAGAGTAATAAAGGTTGTGGCAAAACGTGTGATGGCAGGACGCCGCAACTCCTTGTTTCTAGTGAACCTCCTCATAAGGCTAAGAACAAAAGCATGGTTATAAATAAACTTGGGGATGCTCCTAGCCATATCAACTGCCTCCTTGATGAAGGAGAGTTTCCCCATATCCTCAAGCAACAAATCAAGACAATGTGCTGCACATGGAGTCCAGAACAATGTGGGATGCCTCTCCATAAGCATTCTGCTAGCAGACACATAATTCGCTGCATTGTCTGTTACGACTTGCACCACATTCTGCACACCAATCTCCTGAATGAACCCATCTAACAACTCACATATCGTTGCTGCATCTTTGATATGTTCTGATGCATCCAACGATTTAATAAACATGGTACCTTTAGGACAATGTACCAAGAAATTTAGAAGGGTCCTACCCTTCCTATCTGTCCAACCATCAGACATCACTGTGCATCCAGTGACTTCCCATGTTTGTTTCAACTCCGCCAATCTAGAGTTGATGTCCTGTTTTTCTGCTTGAAGAATTGGCCCCCGCAACTCCTCATATGTGGCACTTTTGTACCCTGGGCCCACAACAGCAATAGCATCACACATTGGTTGCCAAAATGGATTGGTTTTTGTGATGCTAAGAGGTAAGTCGCTCCAATAAATACACCTCCCCATGACTCTATCTGCTTCTTCCTTCTCCTTTTTTTTATAAAGCGATTTTATGCCAGGTTGTGCTCCAGCTCCTGTTCGTGGAACAAAAAATGATGACCTCGCATTCACACTAGCAGTAGCGCTAGCATGTGATGGTGTGCCAGTTGTGGAGCCCCTCCCACTAGGGCCAGTAGGGCCACTACCCTGAACATCAAAATCAGGAGAAGATATCCCAAAAGATCTACCTGCACGTTCAGCTTTGTTTCTTTCCGCCTCTTCCTTCTTTCTGTCCTTTTCTTCAATTGCCTCAAGAGCTTTTCGTATAAGCTCAGGACTAGAAACTTGACAAATGCCAACGTCATGTCCAGTGAGTCTAGCAAGATGGTATTTCAGTCGTGTAACCCCACCTGTCATCTTGTCCCCACACAATTTGCATGAAAGATATGCACGATTTGTCCCACCATCAGGGATCCCATACTCCCAAAATGGGTCCAAGTTTTTTGGCATATTTGTATTTTGTAGTGGGCTAACTCAAAAGGAAACCTACAGCACCAAATTTTTTTTGGAATTAGTAACTTAATAAGTTAATAAGTAATACGAATTTACGAAATTCCATGGGTGCAGGTCTCAATATCAAATCCTCATTCTTCAAAGACAAATGGACTAAACTTTAACAAAGTTCTACAAGAAAAATCCAAAGGTCTTGAAAGAAAATTAAATTTTTAATAGCCTAGCTTTTAAAAATTAAAAGTGTATGAGCAATAACAGTATAACTGCAACGCTGCAATTTTACAGGTTCAGCCATATCTTTATACAGGTTTACAGGTATGCTAACTTTGGCAGCAGAGTAATATGCTCATTGCTACCTATACAGCATCTATTACTTTGATCATGATGTTGGTTACTTGTTGACCCTCAAAAGCAAAGGGATTAAGTTATTAACTAAGGAGATAACACAGGCCTTAGAGTCACTTTCAGTGCATCTGCACAGGCCTTCATCTTTTCCAACAAAAGTTATTCACAATTATAAACTTCCCCCTCCAGCAGCCCCGTGATGTCTTGTATCCCAAATACAGCTAAGGGAAATGTTATTATGGTTTACTATTCCATCAATGATCAAACCAAGGCATCATATTTATTATTTATTATTGACATTGATTAACTGTTACACTTAGAAGTTAGGAGTCCAAATATGACCATTTGAACCTCTATTTCAATAAGATATGAAAGAAAACTTTGAAATCTATTAGTAAAGGAGGAAGTAAATTAACCATCTGGCACTAAGTGCATATGGCACTCTCTAAAATTAGCTGGGAACTATGATTACTGCCCAGTGTACAGCCAGCCAGCACAAGCTGGGTAGCCTATTTCACAAAGGAGTAAAAATCAAAAGCAATCCTAGTAATCTTTTAGTTCTGTAACCTGTTTCATGTTTAATTAGTTCAGCTTGGCATGCATTATTCTTCCGTCATCTTTTGGTGGGTTCATCTACGTGCTTCTGTTCATAATAAGCAACTTCTATGTGGAGCAGGGGATAACTTATTCTGAAGGAGTCGTGCCATTGATAATATATTTTGACTCTTGAGGCCTTTGAGACAGAATATTATCAAGTTGCTCATGTCAAGATGGAACTTTGAATCCACGTAGTTTACGTTCCTTGTCACACGTTCTCTTATCTTTATGCAAGCCTGTGACAAGATAATTACACATCACTGGGCAAGTCTTATAGATCTAGTCTCTGTTGAGGTTGATGGCGAGATACATGCATACTCAGCAAGTAATGATATCTGTACTAGTTTTGAAAACTACTGGCTGCTGCTGGATATATATACAGGTAGCACAATTCATTTGCTTGTTTGTTCCATGCCTTTATTATTGCATTTATCTGACACTTTTCAATGTCTATCCAATCTATTATATAATAGATTCATAAAATGTTCAATCAAACAACGGATACGCGTAGGTTTTAATTAATATACTGTGTATTTTCGTCGTCTAAAGAATTATGGTTTTGATCGTAGCCTGGGAATACTAGGCAGAGGACTGCGATTTGGCTGCTACAGGCAGTGTATAGAGTCTAGAGTCTAGACTGTGCGTATATAGTCTCGAGTCTCGACTCTCCATGCATATAGAATGACGTGCATACCTGTAGGCTGGCCGCTGTAAACCCTCCTTCGCAGCGTAACTTCAAACCCTCCGCACTGTTCGCACTCGCAGCGTCTCGACTCTCCAGCTCACGAAAATCAAATGACGCTTTGACGGTTAACCAAAACTGAAAAACCCAATTTATAAACTCTGCCGGCGATATTCACCATCGTCGCGCGATTTTTATGAACATATCGCCGAAATCTCGGATTTCTCGCGAGATTTTCAAAATGAGAAAATCGCGCGATATTTACCAGCCGATATCTCGTTTTCAAGAAAATCGCGCGATATTTACGAATATCGCCGAAATATCGGCGATATTATCAACACTGGTTATAACAACAAGTTATTAAATTTCCTTCCTTTTAAATTTTTTTTTTATAGCTTGTCGCCCGGATTATACAGGCACCTACGACAACTGCTTAGGGTGGGGGTTGTCACTCTGATCCTCGCCCACTCTGTTCTAGTTGTCTCCCAACAACAGGCTATGGGGGGTAGTCCCTATGAGATGAAGTGAAGGAAGACAAGTTGGGGACCAACTTGCCTGGGAGACACAGATGAGTGGCCTAGACACTTGGTTAAATTAGAGCAAGATTTATTGATTAGATTAGATTTTCAAGTAATGCGACTAGTGCCTTAATGGAGTCACAATTCTTGCTTATTATAAATTGAAACCAAGTGGCCGGATGGACACCCGCTGCTTAAATGCTTGACTAACCTATATGAAATGCAAGTCCTAAAATCTACGTGAAGTGCAAGGATCTTGGTTAGTTTTAGATTATATGCCTAGTCTAAGTATGACATTCCCTTAATAATTTTGAAGCTGAGATCCAAGGTAGGTTGTGGGAAGGAGGCCAACAGGAAGCAAGCTAGGGCTTGATTAATGATACCTTCTATTGTGCTCCTATCACTCGATGTCTTTGGCGCTGCAGAAACTATGGCTCTGACGACTGCAAGGTCACTGTGTTAACCACCGAAGAGTTGCCGAGGCCCCTCAAGCTAGGTGAGAAGGGTTGCCCTATATTTCTATCAACCTAGCTTATGCTAGGAGGTAAATTATTAATGCAAGCTAGATCTAGGATGCTTGTGCAAGAGATTATGAGTGAGATTATCTTGGGTTAAGATTGTTTATGTTACTTAAGTACTTATTGTGAATTTGTCTTAAAGCAAGAGTACTTAACAATATTAAGATACAATCTTAAGCAAGATAGATGCTAAAAGATACAAGTGCAATCTTCAAGAAATTCCACAAGATGTTTAACCAATTAAACCAACTTATCCACTTATCAATCAAGATGCCAATCACAATTACCAAAGATGTAAAACAAGATTATACGTGATTTAATGCCAATATTCCCAAGAGACTTAAGTGCTTTAAGTGAGTGTGAAGTATGAATTCTTATAGCATGTAAACTCATAAGAGACACAAAATGTTAGTCACTTTCACAATGTAAATGCTAGGAACAAAATATGAAGACACTTAGGCACTCTTATTTTCCTATGATCTTTTGATGAACAACAAGTGACTATTATGACAACAGTAAACAATTTATGACAACAGTAAATAAATGCCAATCCAACAATGCCTATGCTTTCCCAATGCTACAAAAATTTGCACAAATGGCAAGTAATCTTGATTAACTAAAAAATCAGATATGTTAGCCTTCTTAAGATGTATTCTTCAGTAAATTTTCAGATCTGAAATATTTGTTACAACAGTGGATTAACCAACAGATCAACAAACAAATGATATCACACTAATACCCAAAATGCCCAAAATAGTAAAATTTCACCAGACTTGAAAAAATCAATTTTTAGGGCCTCAAAAGGGTATGACTAAAAAAATTTCAGAACTGATATGTTTATTACAACAGTAAATAAATGATAGATCAACCAACTAGCAATGCATAAGACAATGCCCAAAATATCCAAAATGGCAAAAATTCACTGAAAACTGAAAATTTCAAATTTTTAATCCTAATTAAGAATGTGCTTCAGAAAATTCAGATCTGGAATTATCAATTATGCAAAAAATTCCAGCCAACAAAAAATCAGATCTAAGCGAAATCCAAGATGCCCAAGAGGCCAAAATTCATGAAAATCAATATTTAGCAATTTTGATCAATTTTGACCATTTAGTATGTGATTTTAGGGCTTAATTCTTATTGATTTAATTGCTGTAATAGAATAGAGATAAAACTAGGGTTTAGAGGTCAAACCCTAGGCCCAAGGCCTTGGAGATCCCTTCGTTAAAATTTGTTGAAACTTTGGGATCAAGTTGCCACTTAAAAAATAGAAATTTTGAGCTTCAAAACCTGCAAAACCACCAAGTATTTAGTCCAAAACTTTAAATCTAGGGCTTTAGGGCAAACTTGAGCAGAAAATGGCTAAGAAAAGCCAACACTAGGCCAAGGAAGGCCAACGTTGGGGGATAAAGGGATTAGGATGATATATCAGGGTCAAAAAAGGCAAGAGGAGGCTGGAAAAATGCAATGGTGGAGGAGGAAAGCCCAGAAAGGCTTGATGCTGGGGCTTTTAGGGCAGATCAGGGCTTGAAAAGTCCACGACCAGCCCAAGGGGCAACCGTTTGGGGGAAAGAAGGGGGGCCGAGGCCTCCTAGGCCCATGACCAACCGTAAAGGGGGCCTAAAACCCCAATGCAGGGGCTAGAAGGGAGGGCCTAAGCCTCTGTAGGCTACAACTATCCCTAAAAGGGCAAAAAAGGATGACATAGGGCCTCTGGATGCTGACACATGCCAAGGAGGGAGGACACTAAGCCTATAGGGGCTAGATCTAGGCCCAAGAGGCTTGGTAAAGTGAAACCCTTGTCTCAATTTTTTTCTTTTCCGGATCTGAATTTTGTCGCAAAAGCTTCATTTAATAACCTGCAAAATTTTCAAGAGGCTAGATCTTACCCTCAAGGGTCTAGATATAGCTTTTCCTTCACTTGATCCCTTGATCCAACCTGCAAAAATTAAAATGCAACAACCAAACCCCAAATATATACAAAATAAATTTTAAAACCCCAACCCAAGTTATAAAAATAATTTACCATTAAAAATACAAAATTATTTTACAAATTATACAAGGGTTTTTAAATGAATTTTGAGGAAATAATTTTTATAATATTTTTCCTTTGATGAATGGCTAAAAATACTTCTGAAAAATTTATGCTCACTATAGCTTTAATGAAGATTTAATCCACCATGTAAAAACTAAGGATCCAAGTAAAATGATCCTTGCCACAGTCTGTGAACTTGGAGACCAAGGATTGAGTACCTACAAACACTATGTATTATCTCAAAATAATCACATAAAGCACAACATAGGAAGCTTGTAGTCAATACATACCACAGATCAACGAACAAGAACACCTCGAGTTGCACCCTAAAGTCTTTTATTATAGTAGAAAAAATAGTTCCCAGTGGGACAATAGTTTACAAAAATGCTTCAACAACAATATTCTAGCTAGAGATCAAGATGATAGAGACTCAAATGACTCTAATTTATAGATAAATCCTCCAAATGGAAAACGAATGGCTAGTTTCTTTGATCCTTATCAAAATAATTTTGGTCGTTGACAAACACTTCAAGATCTTTTAATTTTGGCCCTTGGTTTTTCATTATTGAGGAATTTTTGAATTTATCATTTAACTCCATTTTAATTAGCTCAAAATTAATTATTTTGAGCTAATTTCTTCAAAAAATTGACTTTGACTTAACCACCAAGGTCCAAGGGTCTAAATTTTCTTGAAATATACAATATTCCCTTGGTGGAGGACCTTCAAAAATTGACTCTTTTAAGATCCACGGATTTTTCCATTTGGTGAATTTATTTTTACTAAGACAATTTAAATTTGACTCTAACTAATTAATTTTTTGGCTTATGATTTAATTTTATTTGGCCAAAAAAATTAATTAATTTACACATGAGGGGATTTTAATATTTTTCCAACTGTCTAACGCATAAGTTTTTACATTTACAAGACTTAAAGAGGGAATACACATTTGGCTTAGATCCTCAAGACACGTAACCCATCTGTGACACAATATGATCTAGTAAACCAAGTGATTTGTAATAAAATAATTAAGCCCAATAGCTTAAAATATTCCCAAACCACTTTTACATCAGACTCGACTAAAAACACTAAGACTCACCTCACCTAATAATTCGACAATAAATATGTTACAAATATAAATTATATAAAATTAAATAATATAATTAAATGTAAATAATAAACAATCAAAATAATGATTATTTTAAATAGTCATTAGTTAAGTAAAAAGGCATGTCTAAAAGACATGCCCATTCATGAAAGGACACCTGCCTAGGTATATAAGTAGGGCCTCATTGTAACATTCAACATCTTGTACATTTTATATATATTAATAAAATATTACTTACAAATACATTTGTGTATTTTACATTTAAAGTCAACAAGCTATAAGTTTTGTTGCTTCAGTGGTATTAGAGCCATGCGAGTCTTTGAATGTTATCCACCGCACAATATGCCGTTAAGTTTTTGCCCTGAATTCATTGAGAAGTTTAGTAAAATTCAAGAAGTATTTCAACAATTAGAAAAATCATGTGCAAAAGTTACACATTTCTAAAGAAAAGTTATGCAGAAATCCATAATAAGGAAGATGATAGCAATGGTGAAGAAATGAAACAAGGTGAAGCAAGAGAAGAAGATTTTGATCAGAATGATGATAATGAAAATGAAGATGTAATAGATAATGATGAATACGAAAATGATATCAATCAAGAGGAGGATCCAGATGAAGCTGACCTTAATGTCAAAGAGGATGAAGTTATTGAAAATACAACACTTAAAGATGTAGAATCTATAAAAGAGGATGTAAATACAGTTGTAGAGGATGAAGATATCAAGATTACTGATTTTGATGATGAACAAACAAAAGCAAAGTTGGGGAAAAACATAACAGACAGACTATGTTTTTGAATTTGGAAGATGTAAAACGAGTTGGTCCAATCAAGACACCAACTTCAAAAAGGAAATCTTCAGTTCAATCACCTTCTACTCATTTGCCAAGGGAGAATCATCGCTCTTCACATGCTTCATCTGATGGGTCAGTAGATAAGCAGGGTTGGCTCAACAATAAAGATCAGAGACAGGTAGATTCATCAAGTAGTGAAGGAGGCACCATGCCTGAAATTCAGGATCTCAAAAGGACTGATTACATGTCTGAAGACTCTTCAGCTGTACAAATGTTTAACACTGAAAAGATTCCAAGGGGTGTTGAAAAAAGTGTAACTAGGTTCAATCTTCATATAATTTTGATCTTTGTACTTGTAAAAGAAAAGAAATATTATTTTTGTAAATTATAAAATGAGTTTCTCGCTCATTGCATCTAGCACGTGATGAAGTGCTATAGGAAAGTCAAAGAGTCAAAGAAAATGTTGAAGAGCTCTTCTTGAGCCTATGTGTAATATATACAGTCTATAGAAAAGTCTAAAAGCCCTCCAAAGACAAGCACAATCACTCTTGGTGAAGTTGGTCTCCAAACAAGATAAACCTCAATCAAGTCGGCTCATATAAGAGACACATCGGTTCACTTGGTCAAGTCGGCTTAATATGGAAAAAAGACGACTATAAATACCAGCTAGGGTCATTACTAAAATCACATAACTCGGATTTTTCTTTCTAAACTTCAGATGGGTATAGGAAGTGCAGGATGACAGTTTCGGATGACATTTTCGGAGGTCTTTCCTGTCATGTCCCTGCTCAAATACATTTGTAACAGGGTGTTGCTACACAATTTTGCACAATTTTGGCTAAGGAAGAGAACCCATCATTTTCGACTTAGGGACTTAGGAGGCAATTCGACTTTATTTGGTTGCTAGTGGAATGTGGGGGCCACCCACATGGGAGTTCGAATTGGCCCATTCAAATAACTTGGAGAGAAAGTCAAATAGGTTGATGGAGGGGCCCACATGAGGCTAAGGAGGCCCAAGGAGTTATAAGGAGGGAGCAACTCTCATTTTGGATTCATTCTTACACCTTGCAATCAAAATTACTTAGCAGTTCGCTCTGCTGTTTAGCTGAGTCAACTGGCTGATTAGCCACGAATCTCTCAAGTGGTATATTCAACCTCTATTTCGGGGGACCATCCGTGCCCCCCTAGAGAGACAGTTCCATAAGTATTTTAGGAGTTTCAGGAGTGTGTTACAGCACTACCATTCAACCACAATAGGGAGTGTGTATTTCTGGCTAGCTGGAGAATACGTAGGGGGAGTTTAGAGCCATCAGTGATCAAGCATTTGCCGGGAGAGTTAGAGGATTGGGAAAGTGGCAAAGGGCCAACCTTTCTTGCGAGTTTGGAGCCAGTAGAGCCAACGTCCCAACAGTCCGATTTACAGTTACCTGGGTCTGCGCAAAGAGCCATCACTAGGTTCACGTGGGCGTTGGAGGAAGGAATTGTAGAGCAGGAGTTGGCCGAGAAAAGTAGGAGATCACTTGGAGGGCCATTTGAGGAGGATTGCTGGAGTTGGGGGAGCAGAGATTGATAGGATCAGTCACAGCAACAAAATTCGAAATTGGAGGAGGGCCAAGCTGTAAAGGGTCATTTTTTGAAGGTTGGAACCAAGGGAAACCCTTTCTGGGCTTTTTTGGGTTTTGGGCAAGGATTACACTCCTAATTTAATAGAATTTCCGGGCATATCTAAGGGGCCAAACAGGGGTCTCAACTCAGCTAGCAACTAGAGGAGCTAAGGGGAATTTGGGCCAAAATTTTGAGGTCAACATTTGGCCAATTCCTTTGTGGGTTTTTCTGGGTTTAGGCCAAGGAGCAAGGAGTTGAAATCTCATAATTTTCTAAGCACGGGAAGCAGTGATTCCAACCCTTCGAAGTCAGCAGACAAAACAATTTTCTGGGGCAACGCAGTTCAGTTTGGTGCAACAGTTGTAGCAGCCTTCAGTTCAACATTTTCTCACCTAGGTTTTGTCATGCTTGTCCATTGAGACAAGCCCAGGTGCACCATTATATTTTATTATTGTATTTGCTCTTGAAGAAGTAATAAAATGGCTCAACAATTCTCTATTTCTAGTGTTTCCATGGGTGCTTGATGTATATTTCGTTTTTTTGATTGCTGGATTGTTTGCATGCTTTGTATATCACTTACATTACTATTTAGGAACATTACATGTCCATAAGCTTAGCAACTTCGGATGGGTACAATAGACACCTCTGCAATTTTTGTGGATAATTACAGTGAGAAAATTACAGTCTTCATCTCCTCAGTGTTCACAATCTCGGCCTATCTATACATTAGGTGATCTTTGAAGCAACCTTACAATCTCGTCATTCTTGTGACAAGGAGGATCTCAATGATCTCATAAAGACACACTCTGTCTCGGTATATAGTCCAGAAGTAGTCATAATAAGATGTAATTATGATCTCAGTATAACTACAGTCATGACCTTAATGGAGAAGATCATTGTCTCGTTGAATCTAAGTGCAACTCTCCTATATACATATATCTCAGATCTCTTTGTTGTGAAGATCTCAGTGAGGGTATAGCAGTAATGATCTCGGTGGTACATCAATGATAATCTCGATGTTGTAGCGGTAATGGAGATCTCGGTGGTGTAGTAGTGATGGCCTCAATGGTACAACAATGATGATGATCTCAGTAGTGACAAAGAAGAGGATTGGTGTCTTGGTATTGGAGTGGCATAATAGGTCAAGGGTCATGGTCTTGGTATTCATCAATTGGAATCTCTATAAGAAGAATTTTGTGTGGGTTTTCCTTTGAAAGAGTGAGAGGTTTTGGCCTTGGCAAAAAGCCAACATCTTGTATTCTTGTCTCTTTGTTTTGGTAGCTATTTGATGAACTAAAGAAGACACACTCTAATAATAAGGAAAGATTGTACTAATAAGAAAACCTCACTAATAGTTATCATGAGAAGAAGAATCTTATTAACTTCATTTGCCCTAGATTCTTCAACAAGGGGAAATGCTGTGCTGTGGTCCAAAAGGATGAACTGTAACTTCGAAACTACAGTGGAAGGCTTACCACCACCTATACCAAGGCAGAGTTCATGGAAGCAAGGACTAGAACAAAAACATGGAAAAGGGCAACAACTTCTGAATCAAAAGTTGACAATAGTTTCAGGTCCAACAAGGGACTCATTGGATCAGAGGCCTGCTGGCAAGAAGCATCTGTCAACATCCAAAAAGTAGGGACTTGGCAATGCATCATATCAGGACACATCTATTGAGCGCCTTCATCGAGAGGTGACAAGTGGAAAGTTTTGGCATCATCCAGGTGAGATGGAGCTCTAGTGTGTGTCTGGTAGGTTTGTATCTGTAGAGGGATATGTGCGAGTGTTTGAGCCTTTGTTACTTGAGGAATGTCGAGCACAGTTATACAACACTTGGGAGGAGCTTTGTGATGTAGTTTCTAGAGATGCATATTCGATGGTTCCTGTCAAAAGTGTTGACAAACGAGAAAGAGGTTGGTATGACATCACAGTTATTCCGACACATGAAGACAAGTTTTCATACAAGGAGGGTGATGTGGCTGTATTATCTACACCAAATCTAGGATTAGGTAGGTTTAAGAGGATCAATTCTGGGAACACAAGTGATCTTGAAGCTAAAGGTGGTGACCTAACTACCAGAGTCGCTGGTATTGTTCGCAAATACTCATCAATTGATACTCATGATCGTAATGGAGCTATTGTTCATTTATATGTGGGTGATATATTGATCATAGGAGCAAAGCAAATGATGATCATATTCTAATGACATTTCAGATTTTACAAAATATGGATCAAAATCTGTTTCCTATGCTACATAAACTTTGACCTAAATCACGAATGCTTGTCTGTGCTCCGACGAATGCTGCTACATATGAGTTGTTGCAGCGCGTCCTTGATCGTGGTTTTATTGACGGAGAAATGAAATTACAAGATACTTCCTCCCAACAGTCCGAGCTTGCAGATTGCAAAACCTTAAACCATGAAGACACCTCACAGTAATGCGTTTGTCTACCAAAGAAGCCAGCCATGGACGACCAAGAGTAGAGCTCAGAAATTACAGAGAGAACTGAAGAAGAAATCGTGCAAAAGATTGTAGAAGTCGCAGACAATGAGGCACTCTTATTGGCAAGTTTCAAAGAAGGGTCCTCCACTCTGGGAAAATTGAACTTGGAATCTCTGGTTGTCGAGGATTCGCCTGTTAGGGAATCATGACAAAGGAAGCGAGAGGCCCGAATCCTGACTCTGGCTAAAACACCGGCCAGTGCTAGAAGAAGGCACCGAAGGGCAAAGAGACAAAGTAAAGATATTAATCCCATCGACCTGCATTGTGTTGGAGCTCTCAACCTGGAGGATGATCTAGACTTTCAAGGCATTGCAGTAAATATAATTTCAAGATTTTGATTGCTCCTCTCGGTCAACAAACCCTCAACTGGTCGTGATGGTAACTTTTAAAGTTATTTTATAATAAACTTTATAAAGTAAGAAAAAAGACTAATTATATATATAATATAAAAATAAAATAAATTAGTAATAATAAATGAAAAAAAAGCCAAACCTAATTAACTATATATTAAAAAGAAAAGAAAAGGGATTATAGAAAATTAAATATTAAAAAAAATGTGAACAAAGCGAAGAAAATTGGTTCCAGTGACTAGTTACAAATGATGTGAGCAAAGTGAAGAAAATTGTTTGGGATTAAGGTGAAGAAAACTGTCAACAATAAGCTTTGAGGACAAAGCTTTTGAAGGAAGGGGCAATGTTACGAATATAAATTATATAAAACTAAATAAAGATAACTAAATGTAAATAATAAATAATCAAAATAATGATTATCTTAAATAGTCATGAGTTAAGTAAAAAGACGTGTCTAAAAGACATGCCCATTCATGAAAGGACACCTGCTTAGGTATATAAGCAGGGCCTCATTGTAACATTCAACATCTTGTACATTTCATATATATTAATAAAATATTACTTACCAATACATTTGTGTATTTTACATTTAAACTCAACAAGCTATAATTTTTGCTGCTTCAAAATTTCACCCTAGCTTTAGGGTTTAAGCTGGAGGGAAAAAATTCTTCTGATTAGCCTTGTTTAAAAACACAGGTAATCTGGGAGGTTAAAAACCCTCCTAGGATGAGTTTCGTCATCAAAATTATAAGTTTACCTAGGTTGTTACATAGACTCAGGGGTTTACTAAGATCATTTACATTACATAACTTTCGGAATGGGGTAACCATGACACATGGACTACTGATATGTGATCTGATTGTGTTGGAAAAACTGGTACTTCCGCTTCCCCGGAACTTTGTGATCCAAATGGATCTTGAAACCTCTAAGTCTTCAAATATCGGAAATAGAGTATCGCAGAGAAACATTGAAGGAATGGCAGAAAATAGAGTTAAACAAAGAATGAAATCTTGATGCACTGGAGCCGTCGGATCGGCCAGATCAATGGACATGATTGAATCAATGCTATCGCATCGGGAGAAAGCAAGCATTGTGTTCAGACCTTAGCCGTAAGGGAATTGCGATTACGATTAGCGATATAACATGGACTGTGGATCGAGTGTGCAGATCAACGGTGGGGATAAATGATCAATATCGCATCGCAATAAACTAAGGGGAGGACTTAACACGGGCGGAAGGCTTTCAGCAGACCCAAAGGAGTTATGAATTAAAGAACGAAGGATTTGAGTTCCGTGGTAAACGGTATTTCGGGCGGGCTTTAGGGGGTAAGTGGTATTGGAAGGGCTTCACCTGATTCCATACACTGGCCGACACGTAGCGTGCCGCAGGAGAGAGAAATCCGCTTTTTTTGGGCGGGTAATATCCGTGCAAGTAGGCCACTCGAAATGACTGTCATCCGTCAGGTTGGAGATCGCAGATCAACGGTGGAGATTGCATCGCAATATCGTCGAAGGGAGGACTTACCGAGGGCTTGAGGACTTGCGATATGTGATCGCCGATCGCGATATCGCATTGCAATATCGCATCGCAGCAGCACATTGCGGCAATACAAAGGAGCGACACTATGCGACATGCGATAAAGTGGACCTGAAAGGATTATATACATAGTTTCATAAATTTTGAGTTCCGATAATTAGTTTTATTGTCGGGATTTCTATGTATTTCTTTGTATTCCGATAATGTTGTATATAGACCAAATATGCATTATATCGGGGTTTTGTGCGGAGGAAGACCGAACGATCGGTTTCATCATGCCCGCCGATCCTTCCGTTTCTAAAAGGAGTTCTTTGTGCCCTAAGTGTTTTATTTTAACATAATGTGTCCAATGCCAAAAAGGGAGATGAAGGGACGAAGGCCAGAAGGCAGAGAGCCCGAAAAGGAAGGTGAACGGATAGGGCCGAGAGGCTTAAAAACCACTCAATTGCAGAAGAGAAAAGAATTGAGGGAGAGCAAGAGAAAGCAGAAGACAGAGAGCAAGAGGAAGCGGTTGTGTACTCTTGTAGACTTGAGGATTTCGAGTAAATCCCTGTTGTTTTTGTCACTGTTGTGTTGAGACTCTGTTTGAGCTCACACTTGTAATATTATGCTCTTAAAGACATAATATAGAGGTCGAAACTGAAAGCTTGGACCAGGAGACGTAGCCACGGGGTTTGGTGAACTCCTTCATTATTTTGACTATGTTGATGTGTGTTTATTATGTCTTATAACTGTTCATTGTTTATATTATTCGCAATCTTTTCGATTCGTTGCACTAAATAATATAGGCATTCCTGCACATGAGTCTGTAATACCTTTTTTTCTTGATTTAGTATCCATTTCGGATCACTTTGACAATTTGAGTGCAACACAGCCATTAACAGTGATCTTAGATTTGAGTTTTGCAACGATCTAGTTGAGGATTGGACTTTTGGAGTAGTGATGTAGTTGAGGATTGGAATTTGGAGCAGCGAATCAGTTGATGAATAATTGGAGCAGCTAGCACTCTGAGGTAGGAATTTTTATTTAAATTCTGATTTTTAAATCACTGATATTTTATTTTATTTTTCTTATTTTTAAACCATTAATCTAAAAAGTAGGCAACATGAGTCACAGTGGCTCCAACAGTAGCGACAAAAGTCTTAGTGATTCAGACTATTATGAGGCAAATGAGGGTGATATAGACACAAGCAATGCAACTGGAATTGAAACTTCAAAAACTCCCACATCATCAAGAATATTAAACTGAAATGAAAGTGCCAGTGCCAATCTCTACTCAAAGTCATTGAATGAATTTGCATAGAGGACATTTAATCCCCCAAAATCCCTTTTGTTGTATGCAACCATAGTACATGGAGTTGCTCCCCCAACAAACAAAAAAACAAAGGGTGGATCACGTTGTTGGACATGCAATATTTGTGGCCATCCTTCGATTGGGAGTTATAGTCGGGTAAAACAACACCTTTTGGGCATTGGTGGCAAAGGTCTTTCTCCAAGTAAAAAAGTAAACATGATCCAAAGATGTGAGCTTTTGAGGCTACAAAATGTAGTAGAGGCAAAGAGCACATTTGCTGGCTAAAATGTCATATCACATGAAGAAATAGAAAGGAGTTCCAAAAGCAAGGCTAACCCATCCTTCAAGATGCCTTCGCCATCTCTTGTTGAGGCAAGTTTATCAAGAAAGAAGGATATTCGTTCTTCTACAACAGGACCAACTATTACAGGGATGTGTGGTAAGTTGAATCCTAATGATATAGATGATGCCATTGGCAGATTCCTTTTCATGTTAATTGCTCTCCTTGTTATAGGGAGATGGTCGATGCAATTGCAACAACGGGACCTTCATATGTGCCCCCAGGTGAAACCAAGTTGAGAACAATGATTTTGGAAAGGGAAGCATCCAAAATTAATGTGCAGAAAGAGATGATAATACAGACATGGGAGTGTTCTGGTTGCAATATTTATGGATGGGTGGACAAACATCGCCAAACGTCCACTCATCGACATTATAGTTGCATGCAGAGATGGGCCTTTCTTTCTTAGAGCCGTTGATTATTTTGTAAAGCCCAAAGATGCAACTTTCCAATTTGAGCTTCTTCAGGATGCTATAGAAGAGGTTGGCCTATCAATGTTGTGCAAGTTGTGACAGATGCAACAACAGTGTGCCAATCAGCTGGGTTACTGATTCAGGGTAAATACATGCATATTTTTTGGACCCCTTGTTGTGTGCATGTAGAAATTTACAGGGTAAGTTTCTCAGATAGAACACCAAAGGACACCGCTTACAAACAGATCACAGATCAATACACCAGTATTCTTGACGTGGTTAAAACCCTCAAAGAGGGAAACAGTCCACGGCCTAAGCCAACGCGGCCACTTCAGGCAATTTATTAATAAAAGAATGAAAATTTACATAAGCTTATCTCATGAACGTTTACCCTACAAATGACTTTCCATGCTCTTTAAATAGAGATCATGGACCAATCGGGTGTTAAGCCATGGATCAAGTGTCAGTAATACCGAGGAGAGAATGAACCGTCGGATCACTACATATCATGACCGTCGGATTGTAAGTTACAAAAGTACATAGTAAAGAAACACACTTTACCTAACTCTACACTAGACCAAGTTATACTTAACTATTTCCTATGTGTCGGAATATCCTAACATCCCACCTTAAGAAAAACTTGGGATAGGATTGAAGGATGTACAAATATGACACAATAGGAGAAGGAAGGAGGCATTAGAGCCTATCCCCCCTTAGTGACAACTTCTTGAACTCCAACCATAAATCGAAGTTTAGTAAACTTTGCCTCTATGAGAGCCTTTGTAAAGATGTTTGCAACTTGATCATTTGTTGAACAATATTGCACTTCAAGGATATGGTCATGAATGAGCTTTCTGATGAAGTGCATGTGCAGTTCAATGTGTTTGCTGCGCTGATGTTGGACTAGATATTTGCATAGTTGAATGGCACTTTGATTATCACACCAAAGTGTAGTTGGATGCTGTTGCCGAAAGCCAAACTTTGATAGGATCTAACGAAGCCACAAGGCTTCCTTACTAGCTTCTATGGCACCACGATACTCTACTTCTGCTGAAGAAAGAGAAATGGCACTTTGTTTCTTGCTAGCCCATGTAATAGGTCTTGAACCAAGAGTGAGCACATAACCTGTAGTAGACTTTCGATCATCAGGTCACCAGCCCAATCAGAATTAGTGAAGCCAACCAATAGAGGAGATGCTTCTGTACTGTAGTGAATTCCAAACTGAACTGTACCTCGAACATAACGAAGTATTGTTTTAGCTGCTTTCCAATGACTTTCATGTGGGTTTTGCATAAACCGAGCAATAAGGCCAACAACAAAGGAAAGGTTAGGACGAGTATGGGTTAGATACAAAAGTTTTCCTACAAGTTGACGGTATAAGGTAGCATCAACTTCAGGGGAAGTACAAGTGACTAAAAGTTTGGCTCCAGACTGAAAGGGAGAAGGGGCTGGCTTACAGTATTCCATGTGAAAATGGCGTAGAAGATCACATGCATACTTGGACTAGGAAAGGGATATATCTTCTTTGGATTGCAAGACTTGAAGACCAAGAAAATAATGCAAGTGTCCTAAGTTTGTCATTTCAAACTTCTTTTCAAGGCTGGACTTCACATGGTTGATAAGGTTGGGATCACTACTAGTAAGGATAAGATTATCAACATAAAGAACAAGAATGATAAGAGACTTGCCCACTTTCTTGGTGTAGACAGTGTTGTCAGAATGACACCTAGAAAAGCCAGTTTCTAAAAGAAAGCTATCCGTTTTGGCATACCAAGCCCGAGGGGCTTGCTTGAGACCATAAAGGGATTTCATAAGCCAACATACAACGCTGGAGTCTGTTTGTATAAAGCCAGTAGGTTGTTCCATATAGATTTCTTCATGCAAGTCCCCATGCAAGAAGGTAGATTTATGTTGGGTCCCTATAATACTAGTGATTACCCCATTACTATTATAGTTATACCCCTTATTTATATTGTTGTGCCCCTATTACCCCCATATTGTTATTTCTGTGCTCCATAGAATCTCTCTATTGTTATTTTTTGGCTTTATATTATTATTGTTAGGTCGGCTGGATTATATTGTGACTCCTTAGACTCCTATATATAGAAAGGAGGTTTTGTCATTTGAATCATCAAAGAATTGTTCATTTATGTAATGTAAAGGAGGTTGCCCCCTCGAAGAGGCTGAATTCTAAGGCGTTGATCTATCTTTTCTATCTTTTCTTGAGCTGGTTTCATAACATTTGGTATCAGAGCTTTGGATTTTAGGGTTTCGCTGCTCCAAACAGGTCATCGTGGCATTTTCGCTATAACTTTTTTTTCTGTGATGTTTCAGAAGTTGCAAAAAAAACCCATTTGAGAAGAAATCGCGCTTAACCTTGGGTCCAAATTTCAGAGCTTTTCGTGCGATATTTGCGGAGATATGATCTAAGGAAGTTGGTATTTTTGCAGACTCCTGAATTACATTCAAAACAGGTGACCTGGGGAAAATCGTCATAACTTTCTCTCTGAGGATCGGATTGAAGTTTCGTAAGAAGGTGCAAAAAAAGGACGGACTGTAGTTTCTTGTGGGTGTTTTTCAGATCCAGAGGTCGAAACAGTGACTCGTGGCACGTCGTACAAGTTCGCTCTACTGAACTAGTCTATAATCAAGTCACCGTGGGAGATTGTGCATAACTCTTTCTTGGAGAATCCAATTTGGATCAGACTGGTGGCATTGGAAAGAGGACACAGAGAGCTACTACAGGTCACAAGTTCAGAACTAGATGATTGGAAAGTACAGAGATACATCAGAGGCAATATCGAGCTCCTACAAAGTGAAAAAAGGTGTGTAGATTTTTTTAAATTTTTGCTTAAGCTTGGTTTGAAAATTTATTTTGAAGGAATTCAAAGGGTATAGTAGAGCATTATTATCGGTAACTGATGCACCGAGGAAAGAAAATGCAAACACCTAGTAAGGAACCTGAAAGCTCTAGCATGACTCATGAAGAAGAGGAAGAAATGCTACATGATATATCAAAACTACAAGAACAAGTGCAACAAATGTCACGCTCACAAAAGTTAACAGATGCTAAGATAAATGGCGTGGAAGCTAAGATGGACAATTTGAAGATAGATCTGAAAACAAATTTGAAGACAGGCATGGCAGATTTGAAGACAAATTTGACAAATTTTCTACAAGAAATACTTACTAATGGTGAAAAGGTAGTAAAGGAAACTCATGATGAGAACAAAAGAAATGTTAATCATGATTCCATAGACGCTAATGTTGGATCGAAGAATCACCATATTCCAAAAATCGATATGAGGAAGTTTGATGGCAAGGATCCTGCCACATGGATATTACAGATGGAGCAATTCTTCGATCTCAATAATGTGCAAAACGCACAAAAGGTACATATGGCAACTGTATATTTGGAACCAAATCAGTTTGTATGGTATCAATGGCTTTGTTCTCGTAAACAATTTATCACTTGGGCAATTTTTACGGAAGAATTGATAGCACATTATGAGGATACAAAAAGCAACACTTTTTTTAGCCAATTGATAAGTCTCAAACAAAAGGGTTCAATAATGGAGCACATTGAGGAGTTCCAAAAATTGAACATAAGGGTAAAAGATATTCCAGAGGAGCATAGGATTGATGTGTTCATAGGGTCTTTAAAGGATAATATCCAACATGATGTTCGCCTTTGGGAACCTGATTCATTAGAGAAGGCATTCAGGTTAGCAAGAAAAATGGAAAGCAAAATTATGGCAACTAGGAAGCATACCACTTACAACTATAAAGACGGAAGTGTTGTTGCCCCTAGTCTTCCACAACCTACAAGGTTGACACCACAACAATTGGAAGAAAAAAGAGCAAAAGGGCTTTGTTACAATTGTGATAGCAAATACACAAAAGGTCATAAGTGTGCTGAGAAGAAATTATTCTACATAGATTGTGAAGAGGAAGAAGAAAAGGAGCAAGAAAGGTCAAAAGAAGAGGATATATTCCAGGAACAAAGCCTAGATGAAGAACAAATAAATCCGACCATATCTTGTAATGCATTGGCGGGAATTACCACTCCTCAAACCATCAAGATAGAAGGACAAATCAAGAAGAAAAAGGTAATAGTGTTGATTGATTCAGGAAGCACCCACAATTTTATTCATTGTAGGGTAGCAAAAGAATTGAATTGCTTCCTATATCCAGCACCAGAGTGTCAAGTGATGATTGCAAATGGAGGAACAATAAATTGCTTGGAAAGTGCCATAATATCAAGCTATCCATGGGAGAATATGTATTGACTAGCCCAATGCTTTCCATTCCAATGGGAGGTGCTGATGTTGTACTAGGAGTCCAATGGCTACAATCCTTGGGTACAATAGCTTTTAATTTTCAAGAACTTTTCATCAAATTTTCTACGGAAGGAAAGGAAGTTGAATTAAGGGGTATTGCAGGGAAACCAGGAAAGATAATCAGCTCTAATGGCATGACAAAGCTTCTAAAAAAGGAGCAAAGAGGTGTAATTGCACAATTATGTTCGCTAGATGTTTCCACATTGGAATCATCTATTTCTCCAGATCTCCAAAAAGTCCTGGACAATCATTCCAAGGTATTTGAGACTCCCAAAGGTCTCCCACCTATGCGTGATCATGATCATGCTATTCATCTGATTCCAGGAAGTGTTCCTCCAAACATCAGGCCGTACAGATATCCCTATGTCCAAAAAAGTGAAATTGAACGTATGGTTGCAGAAATGCTAGAGGCTGGTATAATTCAACCGAGTCAAAGTTCTTTCTCAGCTCCAGTAGTATTGGTGCACAAGAAGGATGGATCATGGCGCATGTGTCCGGATTATAGGGAGCTCAACAAGCTCACTATTAAAGATAAGTTCCCCATTCCTGTCATTGATGAATTACTGGATGAATTGCATGGATCAATTTACTTCACCAAGTTGGATCTTCGTTCGGGATATCATCAAATCAGAATGAAGATTGAAGACATTCCGAAAACGGCATTTAGAACTCATGAGGGTCATTATGAATTTTTGGTCATGCCTTTTGGCCTTACCAATGCACCTTCAACATTTCAAGGTTTGATGAATTCAATTTTCAAACCATTCCTTAGAAAATTTGTGTTAGTATTTTTTGATGATATACTAATCTACAACAAGTCTTGGAAGGATCATGTTGAACATGTTGACAGGGTGCTACAACTATTGGAGGAGAAACAATTATATGCAAAAAGATCCAAATGTTTCTTTGGAGTCCAGGAGGTGGAATATTTGGGTCATATTGTATCTCATGAAGGAGTTAAGGTAGACCCTAGCAAAATTAAAGCCATTAAGGAATGGAAAATCCCCACATCCATAAAGCATCTGCGAGGATTTCTTGGGTTGACAGGGTATTATCGCAAGTTTGTTAAGAATTATGGGAGAATAGCAGCACCTCTAACAACATTATTGAAGAAAGATTCATTTTCATGGACTCCAAAAGCAACAAAGGCCTTTGAACATCTTAAAGAGGCAATGTGCCAAGCACCGGTCTTAGCTACACCGGACTTCACAAAAACCTTTATTGTGGAATGTGATGCTTCAGGAAATGGAATTGGTGCTGTTCTAATGCAAGATGAAAGACCCATTGCTTTTGAAAGTCGTCCAATCAAGGGAAAGTTTTTAAGCAAAGCTATTTATGAGAAGGAAATGTTGGCAATACTCCATGCACTTAAGAAATGGCGACCCTACCTAATGGGAAGACACTTCAAGGTAAAAACGGATCATGATAGCCTTAAATACTTTTTAGAACAAAGATTATCCTCTGAAGAGCAACAAAAGTGGGTCACAAAGATGTTGGGTTATGACTTTGAAATCATCTACAAAAAAGGGAAGCAAAATGTGGTGGCAGATGCACTCTCAAGAAAGGATGAGGATGTGGAAGCATTGTTGTGTGCCATTTCTATTATCCAACCAGATTGGATAAACGAAGCAAGGGAGAAATGGAAGAATGACGAAGAAGTGTGGGCACTTATTCGAAAGCTACAACAAGATTCCAGTACTTCTGATACATTTAGCTGGCAAAATGATTCGTTATGGTACAAAGATCGCTTATACCTCTGTAAGAATTCCCAGCTAAAACAAAAGATTCTTATGGAATTGCACACTTCTCCCTTAGGAGGGCACTCAGGATTTTTAAAAACTTACCACAGGGTTAAGAAGGAATTTTTTTGGGATGGCCTTAAATCAGATATTCAAAAGTTTGTGGCGGAATGTTTGGTTTGCCAACAAAATAAAGTTGAAACAATTAAGACACCGGGTCTATTACAACCTTTATCCATTCCAAGCCAACGTTGGGAGGAGGTTTCAATGGATTTTATCACAGGTTTACCCAAGTCTGAGGGAAAGAGTGTCATCATGGTGGTAGTTGACAGACTTACCAAGTATGCACACTTTTGTGCATTATCACATCCATTTAAAGCCAGTACAGTTTCTACTGCATTTATGGAAACAGTTCAAAAGCTACATGGAAACCCAAAGATTATTGTAAGTGACAGAGATCCCATTTTCACTGGAAATTTTTGGACAGAATTATTTTCTTGTCTTGGTACTCAGTTAGCTCATAGCTCATCTTATCATCCTCAATCTGATGGGCAAACTGAGATAGTAAACAAATGTTTGGAAGGATATCTTCGTTGCTTTGTATCTGATAAACAGACACAATGGGTCAAATGGTTGCCTCTGGCTGAATGGTGGTATAACACTTCCTTCCATACAGCAACAAAAATGACCCCATTTATGGCACTTTATGGGTATCAACCACCATCCATCACATCATATTTAAGAGAAAATTCTAAGGTTCAGGCAGTGGAACATCACATCGAACATCAACAACAAGTCCTCCAACTCTTAAAGGATAACCTCGTGTTGGCACAAAATAGAATGAAACAACAGGCAGATCAACATCGCAGTGAAAGAAGTTTTGATGTAGGTGATTGGGTATTCCTACGGCTACAACCATATAAGCAAATGTCCCTAAAGCAAGCTAAGAAGGATAATAAATTATCACCAAAGTATTATGGTCCGTACAAGGTGTTGGAAAAGATTGGTACTATGGCATACAAATTGGAGCTTCCTGCAGCTTCTCGATTGCACCCAGTTTTCCATGTTTCATGTTTAAAGAAGGTTATAGGCGACAAGCTCCCAATTCAAACAATATTGCCAGAACTTGACGAGGAAGGAAAAATTATATTGGAACCGGAAGCAGTCACAGAAACAAGAACTCGACAGCTACGAAATCGATCAATTTCAGAGTATCTTATCAAGTGGAAGAACTTATCCGCTGAAGATTCCACATGGGAGGATGAGAATTTTATGCAGAAGTATCCAGAACTACTCAAGCGTTGAGGACAACACTTTTTTGAAGGAGAGGGGCATGTTGGGTCCCTATAATACTAGTGATTACCCCATTACTATTGTAGTTATACCCCTTATTTATATTGTTGTGCCCCTATTACCCCCATATTGTTATTTCTGTGCCCCATAGAATCCCTCTATTGTTATTTTTGTGGCTTTATATTATTATTGTTAGGTCGGCTGGATTATATTGTGACTCCTTAGACTCCTATATATAGAAAGGAGGTTTTGTCATTTGAATCATCAAAGAATTGTTCATTTATGTAATGTAAAGGAGGTTGCCCCTCGAAGAGGCTGAATTCTAAGGCGTTGATCTATCTTTTCTATCTTTTCTTGAGATGGTTTAATAACAATTTAACATCCAACTGATAGAATTCTCATTTGAAAGAGGCAGCAAGGGAAAGAACAAGGCGGATAGAGTTCATTTTGGCAACAGGGGAGAAGGTTTCAATATAATCAATGCCTTCTTGTAAAGTTTTGTAGATGTTCTATGCTAAGAGCAATTTCACTTTTCTCACAGCAATCATACAAGTAGATAAGCAAAATGCAGATAGAACATATAAGCAGATCTTATAGAAGACAAATCAGAAACAAGAAAAATGTATGTGTTCGTTTCGGCGGTCAACAGGATGCTTCAACCAGCAAAGTCTCCTTTGGTCAGCCAGCCCAGCATGAGTCACAACAACCCTCCAACCAGTAGATGAGTCAACCCAAGTCAGTTCTACAAAAGTCAACGCTGTCCTGAAAAGTCAACGCAGGGGCAGCAAGATAAAAGTCAACGCAGCAGCAAAACGGTCAACCCTTTGACCTCGATTTTTGTGCCAGGTAGTACGGCCTTCAAAAATCGAACCTCCCACAAGTTTTCAGCTTGTTTGGACCAAGCGTTGACCAAAGTCAACGCTGGTCAAACTTCTGCGAAACCCTAGCAGCAGAAAAATCCTCTTCGTCCTTCCCACGTGTGGCTGAAATTCGTCCTCCAGGTAGCTCGTACTTTGGGATGAGAGAGGAAGATGTGAGTTGTGTTGTGTTCAAATTCTCTCCAACTTTTCCTGTATATATATTCATCAATGAGGGTGTGTGACACATCTGTTGGGCATGTGAGCCTACATTACAAAACTGGCTGACCTTGCACATATAATTTATTAAGAATAATAAATTCAAAATATAAGTTCTGCTCATCGGATTAAGACTATTTTTATATGGATTTTACACCTCTCAGAAAGAGGAATCCAACAAAAATATTAGCCTCTTAATCTGAGCATCAGAACATGGAGTTTGGACCTAGTTGTCCAAATTTAACACTCCCTCTCAACTAGGGAGAACTCCATCTATTAGTGCAATTAACATCGTGAGTCATCCCGCCGAAACTTGCTTTGCTGGCTTCTTTATTTCAGAACAGAAGTGGGTCAGTCACAAAGACATCATTCCCCGACTGACATAATCAGTCCAGAGGTCCCAGACCTCACAAATCTTGATCCCAGATCAAGTGGTTGGACCATGCCATCCTAGATAGAGAGTACGGTAATCTCTGATGCGTCCATCAGTCTTTGCTAATAGTCTCTAGCTTTTCCACACCTCATTGGCCAAATGAGAGGTACTTCCCATGAGCCCTGAACTCAATGGGTAGGATGCATACGGGGCACAGATTAAATGAGTGGCGAACCAGCTCAATAATCACAAGGGTGGGGCAGAAGCATTATGAGTGCTTATAGCTCCGAGAAGCTATCCCCAAAGCCCCCCGGAGCTCCCAGAGCTCATCGTCCAACAGGACCCACATCATAGGGTCTTTCCACGACACCAAGACGCTCACGGAAGGTTAGGAACTTGACCTTCCCCAGGGGCTTAGTGAGAATATCCGCGACCTGCTCATCAGTTCCTATATGATCGAGCCTTACGGCGCCTCGCTGTACCATATCCCAGATAAAATGGTACCTGATATCAATATGCTTGGATCGGTTGTGGAACACAGGATTCTCAGTCATGCGAATCCCACTCTGATTATCACAGAGTATTATAGTGGTATCTAGCACATGTTGGAACGCTCACTAAAGAGCTTCCTCAACCAAACTGCTTCACAACAAGCCATACTAGCAGCAATGTATTCGGCCTCCGCGGTGCTCAAAGCCACCGACTTCTGCTTCCTGCTCATCCATGAGATCGAAGCAGAACCAAGATTGAAACAGCATCCAGATGTGCTCTTACGATCCACCACACTGCCAGCCCAATCGGCATCAGTGTATCCCCGGAGTATCACACTCCCGGCAGTGTATCTCAGCCCATGGTTTATTGTGCCCCGAAGATATCTCAAAAGATTCTTGGCACTAACCCAGTGAAAATGATGAGGCTCAACCATCTGTTGACTCAAAGTATTCACTGCAAAACATATGTCCGGACGGGTGTTCACTAAGAACATCAAAGCTCCTATGAGTTGACGATACTCAGTAGGATTGGCCAAGATAGGCCCTGCAGTGCTGCCACTCAACTTCTTAAAGTTGAGTTCCATTGGTGTCGACACGGACTTACAGTCCACCATCCCAAATCTTTCCAGAAGCTTCACAATATACTTTCCTTGAGAAAGGAAAATCTCTCCAGGTCTCTGCCAGACCTCCAGGCCTAGGAAATAGTGCATCAGTCCTAGGTCTTTCATCTCGAACTCAGCAACAAGCTCCCTCTTACATTGATGAATGAGAGGGTCATCACCTGTCAGGAAGAGGTCGTCCACATACAGCACTAGAATGAGAGGCTTTCCTTCCTCAACCTTAAAGTAAAGGTTTGGATCAGCATTGCTTCGAGTGAAGCCCAGCTTCATCAAGTAACTATCCATCCTCTCATACCAAGCTCTGGGTGCTTGCTTTAACCCATAGAGGGCTTTCTTCAACCTGCAGACATAAGTGTCTCGATCTTGAACTTCAAATCCCAGAGGTTGTTCTACATACACCTCTTCCTTTATTGCACCATGCAGAAAAGCGGTCTTGACATCCATCTGATGAAGACTCCATCCTTGCGTAGCAACAAGGGCTATGATGGATCGGATGGTGGTATATCGAGCCACAGGTGCAAATATATCGTCATAGTCAATTCCTTCCTTTTGAGAGAAGCCACGGGCAACAAATCTTGCCTTAAACTTTTCAGCACTCCCATCAGATCCATGTTTAATCTTGTAGAGCCATTTAGCGGTGACAACAGATTTGTCCTTCGGTCTCGGGACCACATCCCAGACATCATTCTTCATAATAGCCTCATATTCTTCATGCATAGCATCCTTCCAGACTTGATGCTTGATGGCTTCCTCAAAAGATCCAGGTTCAGATTGTATAATAGTACTCATGGCAGCTAGATACCCTTGGTATCTACACGGCTTCTTGCTTTCTCGGAATGTTCCCCTTGGGGCAGCATGACCCTCAGCATCTTCAAGGGTGTCCCTGAGCCATGATGGCCTCTTTCCTAGAGAAGGGGAAGGATCAATAGGGTCCATTGGCCCTTCAACATCAGGCATAGTCTCATCCTGGGGTTCTTCCAGATTTCCAGGTCTTTCTTCATGGTTTTCTTCTGATCTAGGAAGATCTACTACTTTCTTCAGGGAAGCATCTTCGTCAAAAGTGACATCATGGCTTATCTCTACTTCCCTTTGACCAAGTACATAGACTCTATATGCCTTAGAAGTCTCACTGTAGCCCACAAACATTCCTTTCTTCCCAGTAGCATCCAGCTTACTTCTCTTTTCTTTCGGCACATGAAAATAGACAGGACATCCAAAAATTCTAAAATGTGAGACATCAGGTTTCTTACCAGAGAAAACCTCTTCGGGAGTTTTGGAGTCCAAAGCGGAATGAGGGCATCGGTTTTGAATGTACACAGCAGTATTTGCAGCTTCTCCCCACAGAAACTTTGGAAGACCCTGGTCACATAGCATGGCACGGGCAGCTTCCACAATAGTCCTATTCTTGCGTTCAGCAACACCATTCTGCTCAGGAGTATATGCAGTGGTAGTCTCCCTCTTAATGCCAGCTTCTCTGCAAAAGTCTTTGAACTCATTTGACTCATATTCAGTGCCATTGTCAGTCCTCAAAATCTTGATCTTCTTTCCGGTCATATTTTCCACCAAGGCTTTGAAGGTACGGAACCACATGAAAGCCTCATCCTTCTTCTTCAAGAAGTATATCCAGGTTTTGCGAGAGAAGTCATCAGTAAATGTCATATAGTAAGAACATCCCCCCAGGGATGTTACAGGCAACATACCGGAAAGATCAGAATGGACCAGTTGCAATATCTCAGATGTCTTTGTGACACTTGAGGGGAAAGGTCCCCTTGTATGTTTTCCTTCAGCACAGCCCTTACATACACCTTTATGATTATTTCCAAAATCAGGCATCCCTGTCACCACCTTCCTTGCTTCGGGAAGAGCCTTGTAATGAAGGTGTCCAAATCTTCGGTGCCATAGTTCGGTTTGACGGATAGTATCACAAGTCATAGCTCCCAACGGACTCCCTCCAACCTGGTAGAGTGTACCAACTCTAAAACCAATTGAGATAGCTTCCTTGAAGCTCTTCTTCCACATGAGTACCTTTCCATCAGAGAAAGTTACATTGAATCCTTTGTCTTCCATGGCAGATACAGACACAAGGTTCTTCTTCAATTTGGGTACATAGAGTACATCTTGTAGATGGAGGACTTGTCCTTGAGACAAGTGGAGGGTCACAGTCCTGGTCCCTTTCACAGGATAAGTGGCATTATCCCCAAGGATAATTTCTAGATTAGTATCCCTTTCAACCATGTCAGAAAGTGCTTCCTTGAATCCGGTGATGTGTCTTGAGGCACCACTATCGATTAGCCAGACATCCATAGTGTCGGGCGGAGATGCAGCTGAGAGAGCAGATATTAGAATATACTCATTTCTTTTATCAACAACATTAGACTCCTCATACCTGGTATTTCTGGTCCTTTTAGAAGGTGGATTGTTTCCTTCAAAGTGAGCCTTCCTCTTTCCTTTGGATTTGTCATTTCTTCGATTCCCATTCCTTCGGTTGTTGTTGTTGTCGTCACTATCGGGAGAATTCTTCTGGAAGGGGCATTCTCTAGCATAGTGTCCAGTCCTATGGCAGGTGAAACATTTACCCTTCTTCTTTTGAGTCTTAGTCCTTCCTTTGTCCTTGGAACCACCAGAGTTCTTCTTTCGGGAATGAGCAATATAGGCAGCATTTCTTTCATTATCAAATTCCTTCATCCTTGTTTCTTCTTGCATACATCTAGACAGAAGCTCATCAAAGTTAGGGATGGTATTATTGTTGAGAATGGTAGTTGTGAATACTTGCCATTCATATGGAAGTCCTCCAAGTGCGGTGAGAACCATCTCACGATCAGCTATTGTCTCCCCAATAGCTAGCAGATTGTTCCTGGTTTCGGTCAACTTCATAAAGAAAGTTTGAATAGACTCGTCTCGACCCTTCTTCATATTCTTCAACTTGTTCTTGAGGAATAACACTTGGTTCACATTGTTTACTCAGAACATAAGTATCAATTTGTCATACATCTCCTTGGATGTGCCTAGTTCAGATATGTAGGCAACCAGACTCTTATTTATGGATTCCCTGATCAGCAGCTTTGCTCTGATTTCTCCCTTCTTATACTTGTGTTTAACAGCAGCAGAGGCATTTGAGGGAGGTTCTTGAATCTTCCCTGTCACATGATCTAGGAGATCATGATCTTCTAATTTGAGATCTAATAACATCTTCCAGGCATGGAAGTCATCACTTCCAGTCAGCTTGTCATTCTCCCTGAATTCAAGCTTAGAGGAATCCATTTCCTTCGATGATGATTGCTATAGATAGAGTTTGTCTTCACCTCAGCTCTGATACCATGTAAAGTTTTGTAGATGTTCTATGCTAAGAGCAATTTCACTTTTCTCACAACAATCATACAAGTAGATAAGCAAAATGCAGATAGAACATATAAGCAGATCTTACAGAAGACAAATCAGAAACAAGAAAAATGTATGTGTTCGTTTCGGCGGTCAACAGGATGCTTCAACCAGCAAAGTCTCCTTTGGTCAGCCAGCCCAGCATGAGTCACAACAACCCTCCAACCAGTAGATGAGTCAACCCAAGTCAGTTCTACAAAAGTCAACGCTGTCCTGAAAAGTCAACGCAGGGGCAGCAAGATAAAAGTCAATGCAGCAGCAAAACGGTCAACCCTTTGACCTCGATTTTTGTGCCAGGTAGTACGGCCTTCAAAAATCGAACCTCCCACAAGTTTTCAGCTTGTTTGGACCAAGCGTTGACCAAAGTCAACGCTGGTCAAACTTCTGCGAAACCCTAGCAGCAGAAAAATCCTCTTCGTCCTTCCCACGTGTGGCTGAAATTCGTCCTCCAGGTAGCTTGTACTTTGGGATGAGAGAGGAAGATGTGAGTTGTGTTGTGTTCAAATTCTCTCCAACTTTTCCTGTATATATATTCATCAATGAGGGTGTGTGACACATCTGTTGGGCATGTGAGCCTACATTACAAAACTAGCTGACCTTGCACATATAATTTATTAAGAATAATAAATTCAAAATATAAGTTCTGCTTATTGGATTAAGACTATTTTTATATGGATTTTACACCTCTCAGAAAGAGGAATCCAACAAAAATATTAGCCTCTTAATCTGAGCATCAGAACATGGAGTTTGGACCTAGTTGTCCAAATTTAACACTTCTGCTTGTGAAAAACCCTTAGCAACAAGACGAGCTTTATGTTTATCAACTTTTCCATCTGGTCCATACTTGGTTCTATAAACCCATTTTCATCTAACAAGTTTTCGTCCCTTTGGTAGAGGAACAAGATCCCATGTATCATTTGCCAATAATGAACGATATTCTTCATTCATAGCTGCGTCCCAATATGGATGGCCTGAAGCTTTTGCAAAGGTGTCAAGATCATAATTCGTTGAAGCTTGAGCCAGTAAAGAAGAGGCTCTATCGAACTGAGAATGTGTATGTCGCTGATCTGTAGGATCACCGACAAGAGCACCTACTGCATCCCGAGTAGCACAAACCCATTTTGGAAGCTGAGGAGCTGAAGGAGGATCCTGAGAAGGTGGGGGAGGATTGTCATCCTCGCTGTCATCATCTGAAGAAGGAATATTTTTAGTAGTAGAAGGGATAGAGAGGTGGCACATCCCGCCGAACTAGGCTCGTAGGCCGATATATTTCAACAAACTTTACATCTCTTCTAATGATAACATTTTTGGACTTAAGTGGAATAAGTCTATATCCTTTGACATCTTCAGAATATCCAACAAAAATACATTTTTCACTCTTAGGTTTTAAAGCTTTATGTTTCTCATCTGGAATATGGGCCCAAGCTTCACTTCCAAAAACACGAAAGTGACTTACATCTGGTTTAATTGAGCTCCATGCTTCTTCTGGAGTGATATTCTTTAAAACCTTAGTAGGAGTGCGATTTACTGTGTAATTTGGACAGTTAATTGCTTTTGCCCAAAAATTAAGACTAAGTCCTTTAGATTGAAGCATACAATTAGCCATTTCCTTTAAGGTGCGATTCTTCCTTTCAGCTACACCATTTTGCTGTGGAGTATATGGAACAATATGTTGCATTTGAATTCCATTCTCAGTGCAAAAGTTGATGAATTTGTTGTTAACATATTCTTCGCCATTATCAGATCTTAGCTTAAGAATTTGATGTCCAGATTGTTTTTCAACAAAGGCCTTAAAGGTCACGAACATGTTAAATACTTCACTCTTGAGTTTTAAGAAGTATATCCAAGTGCGTCTGGAGAAATCATCAATGAAAGTTAAGAAATACTTGTAGCCAGAGAATGAAACAACTGGAAGTGGACCACATAAATCACTATGCACACGCTATAAAGGGGCTGAGGCGTGCCAAGGGGCATGTTTTTCAAAACTATCCCGATGATGTTTTCTGAGTACACATTCAGAACAAACACCATCTCTACAAGATACCATTGGAAGACCTGTCACCATATTTTCTTTACATAGATTCTAAAGGGATCGATAGTTTAAGTGACCAAATCGCTCATGCCAAAGTTTGCTCACTTCATCATTATGAGCAACAAATACAGAGGGAAGATTTGATGACTCACAGTTGTTAAACTTATACAACCTTGTAGAATCATCAACAATGCCAGTAGCTAAAATCTGTCTAGGATCTCTTAGGTCCTTGATTACAACATCGTCAGGTAAAAATTCAACGATTTTGCCTTCACCTGAATGAGTTATATTTAGTGCATATCCAAACCAAGATGCTTGACAACCACATGCAGAAAGTGCTATTCCTGAAGATGAAGTTGAAGTTGAAGAGTGCTCCAAATGGATGTTATGCTTCTTCATTGCTGCTTCCAAGGCTTCCATCTTCTTAAAGCATTTGGATTCTAAGTGGCCATCTCGATTACAAAAGTGGCAATGTCTATCAGTCTTCTTCCCTTTGTTTTTATTTGCCTTATCATTTTGTTGAAATGATTTTTCATTTTGAGACTGAAATTGCTTAGGACCCTTGTTTGGTTTAGGACCATTCTTTTTAGGATACGACTTCTTAGGATTCTTTGAATTTGGTTGCTGCTGGGCGGCTAAGGCTTTCTTAAAAGAGTTTCCAAGATTAAGAAGACCAAGATATAAGAGTTTTTCTTGTTCTCTTATTAAAGAATCACAAAAGGCATCAAAGGAAGGGGACTTGTAGTCTTGTCCTTGAGAAATGAAGGCTTCTCTTGTAGAATGGAAGGTGGAAACAAACACAGAGTAGGCTGGTCCCAACTTAGTAAGAATGGAATAGATAAGGCTACCATCTTCTTTCTTAACCTTAACACCTTCCAAGAGAAGTTTAAGGGTCTTGAACTTGGACAAAAAATCTTCAATGGAAGAAAAATTATTGGGGTCCAACGTAAGCAACTCATTTTCAAGTTGATGGGCTCTAATTTCATTTTTAATTCCAAAAACTTTAGTGAGTTGTTTCATTGCTTCATTGGGGGTATCAAGTTCTGTGATATGGAATCTAAGGTCTGGAGAAATAGACATCCCTATCAACCCACGTGCTTGATCTTGCCTATTTTCCCATTTGGCTGCCTTATCTTCATCTTTAGGTTTGATTTCTTGGCTTAAGGCTATTTTGTAAAGACCTTTACATCTAAGTAAATCCACAATGTAGGACCACCATTGGAAGTAGTTGGTGCTGTCAAGAATAACTTGGCATGGACTTTCCATTTTAATAAAAACTGAAGCTGTAGATGCAGAAAATAAGTGTTCCAATGGAAAGATCTCGAAAAAATAGGCCGATTAAAAAAAAACGGCTCTAAAAACAGCGTCCGGATGAAGAAGTTATGGCTTTTTGAATATAAGTTGTTGAAGATGCTGATGAAGTGTGTGAATGTGTGGAAATGAATGATAATGTTATATTTAAAAAATATTCCCCCCCTTTCCAAACATAAATCTAATTAGCTCACTTTTAGAAGAAATTTATGTGACTCATTTTTATAAATAAGTGAAAGTCACTTTTACAATGGTACTTTATGAGCTACCCATTAAATTGTAACTTAGATAAAAGATAAAGAGACTTTAGAATTATAAGTGACTCACTTTTTATAATGGTGAACACTTTTACATAAAGGAACTTTAAAACATAAGCTACATGTGCCTTTTGAAGAAGTAATTCAACAAAAAGAAAGACTTGAACCCAAAAGCTCTATTCTCATAAAGTAACTCTGGACCAAGTGAGCTAGTTTAAAAGGTTAGTAATTTTTGGAAAAGAGGAAGTTTTTTTTTAGTCACTGAAGCTTTGGGGTGCGTGCTTACTTGAGAAAGCTCTTTTTTTCTTGCAAAACAAAAAACACAAAACCCAACACAGACATTAAAAAATAAAAAATAAAAAAATTGACCTTACGGCTTGAAGTTAGCTTTATCCAAAAACTAAATATTTTCCTCAATGTTTCTGATTTTCCGAGATCACACTAAGACGTGGCAGAAAAGAGCATATGCATGAGAAAAATGATTCCTTTCTGTTTCTGATTTGCCCAGATCGCACAGAGTTGCGAGGCAAAGAGCATACACAGAAATGAAAGGTATAGATCAGGTAATAAAAAATAGAGAGCTAAATAAACCAAAATAAACAAAGAGAAAATAACTAAAATTGCAAATAAACACTGTATACCTCCAGATCTTAAAAATGACGTAGCTAGGGCTACCAAAAACCTTTTCATGTCAAACGAAAGGGGTTCCTTGCTGGAACAGATGCTCCTAACAAAATAGAGAAGTCCTCTCAGCCCGAAAGCAGTCACAAACAGTAGATCTAGGGAACGACAGTCGGATGCAGTTCTACTGGTTTTAGATTTGGATCACCAACTTATGCGGCCGTCAAATAGCTCTGATACCATGTAGGAATTTACAGGGTAAGTTCCTCAGATAGAACACCAAAGGACACCGCTCACAAACAGATCACAGATCAATACACCAGTATTCTTGATGTGGTTAAAACCCTCAAAGAGGGAAACAATCCACAGCTTAAGCTAACGCGACCACTTCAGGCAATTTATTAATAAAAGAATGAAAATTTACATAAGCTTCTCTCATGAACGGTTACCCTAAAAATGACCCTCCATGCTCTTTAAATAGAGATCATGGACCAATCGGGTGTTAAGCCACGGATCAAGTGTCGGTAATATCTAGGAGAGAATGAACCGTCGGATCACTACATATCGTGACCGTCGGATTGTAAGTTACAAAAGTATATAGTAAAGAAACACACTTTACCTAACTCTACACTAGACCAAGTTATACTTAACTATTTCCTATGTGTTGGAATATCCTAACAGTGCATGCACTCAATAAGGCACTAAAAGATATTGGAGAAATTATTAGGTTTCCACCTTGGTATCAACAATGAGGGATGTCCAAATGTTTATTTGCAACCACCACACCTCTTTAACCATGTATAAAGCTCACTCGAAGAAGGAATTCCTCAAGCCCACAAAGATTAGATATGCCAACTATTTTCTCTTATTGAAGAGGATGTTGCAGGTACAACAAGCATTGCAGGCCATGGTTGTGATTCAAGAGTGGAACAGGTGGTTAGAATCCAAGATAGAAGAGGGAAAAAAGATCAGGCTTCAGATATTGGATAAGTATTGGTGGGTAGATTGCAGTTATTTGGTCTCAATCTTACGCCCTATAGTTGAGGTCATTCACTACACTGACACAAATTCTCCTAATCTTGGAGAAATCTATGAGACCTTTGATAGCATGTTGGGTCATGTAAAAGAGGCCATTCGTCAGAAAGAACCCTCCTTGGAGTTCTATACAAACCACATTTGACCCATCATTCAACGTATATGGGATCAAATGAACACACCTTTCCATATGGCAGCATATGCATTGAATCTCAAATGATATATTCCCAGGTCTGGTAGAATTATTCCTGTTGATGATCCAAAGATCAAGAATGGATCTCGAGCTGCCACTCCATTGATGTACAATTCAAAGGGGAAAATACTTTGGAGGCAGTGGATTCAATTTGCAAGTCTCACTGGTCCCTTCAACAAGCAGGATGCAAGGGAAGATCATGATGACTTAGGCTGGGATGACCCCATTGGTTGGTGGAGGACGAATGGGGATGATGCTCCAAACTTGTCCAAAGATCAAACATATTGCTATTCGCTTATTGTCACGGATTGCCGTTTTGTCTACAGCTGAGAGGAATTGGTCCACATATAGATTCATCCACTCTATCAAGAGGAATAGACTTATCTCTAGGAGAACAAATAATCTAGTTGCAGTGCATAATTCTCTACGCCTTACGCATAGGAAGGCGCCGGAGTATTGGATGGGACAAGCTACATGATGGGATGTGGATCTAGAGGAGGATACACAGATTGATGAGGAGGATGGACCAGATGAGATGCATAATGGTTTGGTTGGTGTGCCATTAGTTACTTATGAGAGTGACTCTGACTTAGATAGTGACATTCCCATTTATGGCCCTGATGCCTTTATGCAGCAAATGAATTCAGAGGACCAGTTGATGGAACATCAGCAGATTCAGCACGCTCGATGCTTATTAGTTATTTGATCACGATGTTGATTTATTTCAGTTATTTGTCATTGTTTCAGTTTTGACTCTAGATAGCAGATATTGATGACTAAGTCCTTGACTCTTTGCTATTTACTTATAGTATTTACTATTTTATGTGAGTTTGTTTACTGTGAAACTTTTGTCTATTTCATTGTTCTAACTTCTTTTGTTTTTGTCTGTTTCATTGTTCTAGTTTTAAACTGTACAATGTATTCCTGTCCCCATCACTTAGACACATGGATAGTAATCTGGAATCCCACTAAACATGAATCTTTCTAGTGTATATGCTGGAAATTGTTGCTCATGATTATTTGCAATGTTCATGTACTTGGGATTAAAAATATCACAAGTTGAGAAAGCACAGCAACGGTGTTATTTGGTGTGTATCTGAGAAAGAGAAACAGGGAGAGGGAATATGATATAATAGAACAGATAAGTATTGGATTTTAGTATTTTACTAAACCTCCACGAGACCAAAAGTCTCTGTGACTGAATGTTAATCTCTGTGCTGTGGAATTTTACAGGGTAAATATAAATAAAAGAAAAGAAATGCCCAAGTAAAATTTAAATGATATACATGAAACACATAGGGGGTGGGTGGACTTGTACTGTCCAATACCCACCAAATGTCTTCTTATCTGGGTTGGTGCATCCGTTGCTCTTGCCATGTCGTTTCTCATGATCTTGCTCCTGTAGCTCATTACACTTGTATCATCCTTGTGATATCCTCCAACCCACTATCCTGGAATTGCTCCATCAATATCTTGTAGATCTTGTTGAGTTCTGTAGGAGATCTGTTGCTGCTGCAGCTCTTTTATATTTCTAGTTCTAACTTTGGAATTTCTTCCATTTAACTTGTTTATGTTCTGAAAAATGTCTACATTTAATTTGATACTCCTGAAACATCTTTACAGGCAAGGCGACCTTAAAATTTGGATCACTGGATAAGAGAAAGCCTCAGGAGTATGAGTAAGTTATCAATACATTTCTTATTTTCCTGTCTTTTCTTTACATATTTCACCATTGGCCGAAAGAGACCATGACCAATTAATGCACAATTATTAGCTTCTGTAAGCTTTTCTTGGCTTGTAAACTTTATATCTTAGCCATTTAAAAACCTCAAAGTGAAACACTATGAAGAACATTGGAAGATGAATAGTTTTTGGATATGCGGTGGTGTGGATGACTTTTCCTGCATTTTTATAGAGGCAGTACTCAAACTGTTGAATAAATACAGGATATCACTGAAATTGCTTTTCTTTTGTTGTATGTTTCTTATGTTTTGGTGGAAACGGAGTATGAACGAAAACTAACGGAGACTTTACATACAGTTCTGTAAACATTGCCACAACCACAGGCATAAATTTTAAAACATACACTTCTCCCTGAGAAGGAGCTGTAAGGAAAATTCGTAGAAATAAAAGGAGGAAAGTTTTTGCTAGGAAAGTTGTTCTCAGCCTAACATATTGCTTCTGTTAGAGTCTTTGTGAAAATGTCCGCAACTTGATCATCTGTATGATGATAGAGCACTTTGAGAACATGACACTGAAGAAGCTTTTTGATGAAGTGCATGTATAGCTCAATGTGTTTGCTGTGTTGTTGTTGAAGTAGATCTTTGACAACTTGAATGAAACTCTGATTATGGCACTAGATTGTGGTTGGATGCTACTACTAGAATTGAAACTCTGAAATGATCTGTTGAAGCCGCAGGACTTCTTGACAAGTACCATATAATATAAAATATCATCAATGTATAAATGCAAGAATTTAAAACTTACTGATGTTGTTGTCATATACAAGCAGGTTCACTGACCTTTCTTTGGAAATACCACCAAAAAATCTTACCTATTAAATTGGGAGGGTTGCTAAGGCCCTTGCAACCCAATGTTTTAAAACTCCGACTCCAACTCCGACTCGGCCGAGGGTCGACTCCGACTCGGTATCGACTCGGCTGACTCTATTTCAATGACTCGGTCGTTGTCAAAAATACATTAAATATTTATTTTTTATAAAAACACAATTTTAAAGATTTTCATTCATGTTTCCAAACACACAGCATTAGAATATAGATAGAGGACAACATATGATCAAAGTAGGCTCATGAATATATCCATTATATCAAAATGGCACCCAGTGCACTGTCCAATACATACACGATGATGATATAGAGATCAAAACAAAAACACACATAACCAAGGAGGCTATAAATATCCTCTACAACAAAAGTCTGTGACCAGTACTACTGGCTACTGCTAGAGTTGCCAACATCATCTGGCTCAGTGTTACTTGGGAACGGGAGCGAAAGTGGGGAGCGAGAGCGAAAACGGGAGCAAGAGCGACATTTTCAGAAGCTCCAGGTTTGGGAGCGAATCCCAGAGGAGTTCGACAACCAATGTCACTAACATCAAGGTACATAGAAGGATTGGTGCTCTTGATTAAATACGAGTTCCATACCCTAATACATGACAAAATTCAATGGAAACATTGCAATCCTCCAATCCTGAAATCCTGAAAAACTGATAAGTCTGCTGGATTTTGAATGAAATCTAAAATTCTACTTTCTCCATATGAAATCCAATGAGGCCGGAACCACTCTCAAACATCTTGAGTCATTTCATGGTAATGTTAAAAATTTAAGTAAAAGGATGAAAATGAAGATTAAGGATCCTTTTACTTTAAGAATTTAACATTACCATGAAATTTGAATAGCATATCAATACTAGGGGAGGGGAATGGACCCCAAATAGCATTTAACTAATTTAGAAAACACCTTGGAGTCCCCAACACTCAGCTAACAATTTTTTTTTTTTTTTTTTTTTTTTTTTTTTTTTAAAATATGAAAAATTGCATTTTTTTTGGGTTATGGGCCGCTGGTTATGACTCGGCCGAGTCAATACAGAAATGGCCGAGTTGGCCGAGTCAGCCATGACTCGGTCTCCCGGACCATTTCCTCCACCTAGTCACATTTCTGGGCAATGAAACGGATCAACTCGGCCGTTTCCGTTTCGAATCGGCCGAATTTTAAAACTATGTTGCAACCTGCTCCTGATTAGCGCACACAGAATTGGGGCCTATTGTCATCTTGGCCCAAATCCCCAACCTTTAAGGCTAACTACCTCCTTAATAGCTAGGTGATGATTCCCTTTGAATACCTCACCCAATCAAGGCAAATCAAAAAGATTAGTGCCCTGATTGGGTTAATGGTGTTGAGAAATCTAGGGCATAGCAATTAGGTGATTTCTCTTTGTTAGATAACTGCTTGTGAATGCTTTTTACTTCTTAGATTAGGATCTTCTTTTACTTAAGTTATTATAGTGTTCTTCTTCATCAAACAGCTACCAATGCATAAACCATAAAGAGACAAGAGACACAGAATGTAGGCCATCAAGCAGGGCCAAAACCTCTCCCACTTGAGAGGAAAACCCAAACGAATTCTTCTTCTTATAGAGACTCCAATTGACGAATACCAAGACCAAGAACCTTGACCTATTTGCCACTCCAAGACCAAGACACAGAGCTTCCTTGATGAGATCCTTCTTGCTTTAGTCAACAATGGTCAAACCTATGCTCCTTCCTTCTTCTTGGCTACTCTTCAAAATTTCGTGTTAAAATTGGCAACTAGGGCCAAATTCCATTTGGGTCATCTTATTTATGACAACTGATATTTTTCTTGGATTCCTCTCATCGAGAGGTGTAGGATTGATCTAAAGATTATCCTATTCCGACATGTATTCATGGAGATATGAATTTATTTGTGTTATTCGACAATTTGTCATGGTCGGCCAACAACCAAATTACCCCAACTTATCCTCAACGTTTCATTATAAATAGAAGAGGTCTTCAAGTCATTTCTCGCACACTCATCTCTTGTGATCTCTCTCTCCACTCATTTGGGTTTTGGTGGAAGGAGAAGTCTAGTAGAGAAGACCTATACGCTGTCCTAAAGGAGGCTCTTCTACGCAACAAGGAGAGGCTTCAATACACTGTCAAAGGAAGCTCTAAAAGAGCCCTAGCCGCAGACAAGAGGAAGGCTTCTATACACAACTAGCCACAGTCCTAAAGGGAGGGAGATCTAGCCTTACCCTAGCCGCAGTAAGGAAGAGACTTAGCCGTAGGTAAGGGAGAGATCTGGCCGTAGTCCTAGAGGGGAGCTCTAGCCCTAGACGCAGTCAAAGGGAGCTTCAATATGCAGCCTAAATGGACCCCTAATCCGCAGTCAGGAAGAGGCTCAATACACAGTCCTAAAGGAGGTGATTTAGCTGCTGTTCAAGCAAGGAGACTTAGCCACAACTTAGCTGTAGTCATGAAGCCTAGCCGCAGTTGAAGGGAGAAGCCCTTGCAACTGTCTTATGAGGAGGACCTGTCTAAAGGAGCTTCATACACAGCCCTAATCTGCAGTCAAAGAAGTCTTATCTGCTGCCCTAGCTGCAGTCTAACTTGCCCTAGCCGTAGTAAAAAGGGAAGTCTCCTATTCGCTGTCAAAGGAGGTTCTAACCAACAGTTAAGGAGGGCTCTAATCCGCTGGCTAGAGGAACTATAAACCATAGTAAAGGAAGGCTTCACAGTTATGAAGAAACCCTAAGCTACAACCAAGAACTGCCCTAACCAGTCATCATGATGACATCATCAAATCTCTTAATGACTGTCCTAGAAGTGCGGTGATAGTGCAGTGTTGAGGCTGTTCATGAGGACAGTTTATAAGGTTGGCAAACCTCAGTCATTACATTGAAGAAATCTGTCCTAGTCCAAGATCAGATCAGTATATTCAGATTGGGTCAAGCTTGTTGGACTCAATACTGCTGCGTTGATATTATTGATTGTTGATTGAAGACCATAGGCCTAACTTGCTGTTGGGCTAGGCCGTAGGCCATAGCCAGCAGCAAAGTTTGTTCTAAGGATTGCACAAGTGGTGGAGCCTCACCTCGAAGACCTACATTGTTGACTGTATGAAGGAAGAGGACTGAATGTTGATGTCCTATCTCATGAAGCAGTGACAACTAGTGCAACAAGAAGACATCAGAATTCTGGGAAATGTTTTGGGTCAAGATTTGACTATGTTTGGCTCAGTTTGATGAGCATCCTATTGATGCCACTTGGATAAAAGATTCAATCTTGTTTGACCTCTCTGGTCAAGGCTTTACTACTGCTGTCACAAAATCTCAGATTTGTATATTTGTACTATCTCTCTCTCTCTGCTGAACTATTGAAGAATATAAGAAGAATTAATCAAGGGTTTCCCTACATTGGGGTTTGTCCCTGGCTGGTGCCACATCTTGTGTCCTCTTGTCTGGCTTGTCTTCTACTGTTTATGTTTAGGTTCTATCTGCACTTTACTATCATGCTGATGTGATTGCTAATCTGAATATTGTCATTGGGCTAATATGAAAAATTGAAGTAAATTGCTCTACGCATAGAACATACCGAAATTTGACATTTTGGATTCATTATTAAGACTGAACCTAGTTACACTTTTCAACACTCCCTCTTGACTAGGGAGGTGTTCATAATGGTACTTGGTCATTCTCAATTTGAAGAATTCTCATAAGAATAGTCAGATTGGTAATCCATCTGTTTAGCATCATATCAACTAGCATTGTCACATAGCAAGGCCTTGACTAACAACTCTATCCCTCCACAAACTTTGATCTCAATGATGTATAGACACCCTTATCATTGTCTCTCTCGGAACATACTCCACTCGAGTTCTCAGGGTGTGTTCCACAAGGACTATTCTTATCTTGGATTCCCAGTCCTCAAAGAATATCAATCCTCTATGACTACTCTTATCTTGGATGCCCTAATTCATCCTCAAAGAACATCGGATGCTAGATGTTTACCCAATCCTCCATTATGTCTTCCCAAGTGAAGACAAGAATGATGTGTCTATCTCTCCCTCTTAATTAGGGAGGACATACCTATTCCAATGAAGGAATGTACTCATTCCTATAGAAGGAATGTACCTAAGCTCCCTCTTGGCTTAGGAATTTTGCTTCCAAGTTTCTACCAAGTAAGAAACTTGTTTCGAGGCTCCCTCTTAATTAGGGGCCTATAGCACCTCCTCAGGTGGAGATGGTGGGACAACCAGCTGCTTGAAGAACTCCTTTCTCACAATGTCATGAACTTCTTTTCTCTATTCAGGAGTCTTCGTGTTTTGGGACTTCTTCATCGGGCACTGGAACATTTAAACCTGTATGCAAGCATGAATCATATGTGTAGACTTGTATTTTTAGTAAGTAGTAATTGTATTATTTATAAAAATATGAATGGTCCTTACAATTTGGGGTATGTTCTCTCTCAGAACATACCCCACTCGAGTTCTCAGGGTGTATTCCACAAGGACTATTCTTATCTTGGATTCCTAGTCCTCAAAGAATATCAATCCTCTACAACTACTCTTATCTTGGATGCCCTAACTCATTTTCAAAGAACATTGGATGCTAGATGTTTACCCAATCCTCCATTATGTCTTCCCAAGTGAAGACAAGAAATGATGTGTCTATCTCTCCCTCTTAATTAGGGAGGACATACCTATTCCAATGAAGGAATGTACTCATTCCTATAGAAGGAATGTACCTAAGCTCCCTCTTGGCTTAGGAATTTTGCTTCCAAGTTTCTACCAAGTAAGAAACTTGTTTCGAGGCTCCCTCTTAATTAGGGGCCTATAGCACCTCTTCAGGTGGAGATAGTGGGACAACTTGCTGCTTGAAGAACTCCTTTCTCACAATGTCATGAACTTCTTTTCTTTATTCAGGAGTCTTCGTGTTTTGGGACTTCTTCGTCGGGCACTAGAACATTTAAACCTGTATGCAAGCTTGAATCATATGTGTAGACTTGTATTTGTAGTAAGTAGTAATTTTATTAATTATAAAAATATGAATGGTCCTTACAATTCTTCGTGGTGGTATGCCTATATAGGCACTGACTAGCCACGAAGATAGAAGATCGCAACTTTTGACCCATGTCTCTTCACAACTAATGGGACATTAACTAATCTAATTAATTTATTATTATTAATATTTTAATATTTATTATTTAATTGATGTTTATGAATATTTTTATTCATAACATTACCACCCCCTTTAGAGATGCTTTGTCCTCAAAGCACAACCAAAAGGGTTTTCTCTAGTTGAACATTGTTGCAATGGAATGGCATCCTTTCATTAACTGGTGCATTCTTCACGAGTACTTGTACCTTCCTTGGAGCTGGGAGTGTTAACACCATTTAATTTATAATGTCGTCCTTGCCAGTTAAACTCCATGAATTGTTCTTCAAGGTTTGTAGTATAGCTCCCTAGTTGTATTAACCATTCTGCACCTAGAACTACATCCATTTCTTTGAGTGGTAGGGCAAATAGATCTGTTTGTAGCTCTAGTTCTTGTATTTGGATTGAAACTTTTTGACATTCTCATATTTCCTTGATTGCTTTTTCCAATAGTGACAAACATGGTCAGCTCCTTGATTGCACACATACAAAGATCAAGTTGTTTAGAAAGATCAATGTTTATACAATTGTGAGTACTACCCGAATCTATAAGTATATTGACATTTCTTCCTTTTTATGAGTCCCTTGAGCCTTAGGGTTTTAGGACATAGTCTCTTCCTCATGTTTGTTGACAGAGTAGTAAGTTTAATGTTCCTTCTTGGAAATTGGCTCTTCTTCCGAAGATGTGGTGGAACGTATTTTGCAGTTGCTTGTTGTTCTTGATCTCCGAAAGAGTTACTATTTTCATCAAGGTTTTTCCAATCACATGAGATTGTAGCGAATGACGGTTCCTCAGAATCTGAATCTTCACTGTGTGTGACAACGATTCCTTCATCATGTTCTTGTACTTCAATTTGCTTCCCATCTACTATTTTATAGTAGTGCAGGGATGCGTCTTCACATTTATGGCTTGGTGTCCAGTTTTCTCCACATTTGCGACAACTATTTTTTTTGTTTTGTTTTTGTTTTTCGTTTTTCGTTTTTTGTTTTTGATTTTGTTTTTTTTTGTTTTAATTTCTGGCTCGTTACTTAAAGTGTCTGATTCCTTCTCGACTTCATAAGTATACAGTTTCTTGTTAAGGCATATGTGTCCTGATGTCCATTTGTCTGCACAATAGCTACATTTGTTAGTTTCTTTTTTCCCGAGTGATGTTGTTGTTGATTTGGGGTAGCATCGGATGTGCTCTAAGCCTCAAATTTTGCGGGAGGCTTGGGCATAGGTATTCCAAAGAACACAAAAAGCGTTTTGGGAAATTCCATGCAAAAGTGATTTTATTAAAATAATTAATATTTTTAATGGGGTTCCTAAGTTTAAACTTAGAAAAATTAAAATATTAATGGGTATTAATCTGATCAGGGGTGAAACTTGTAGAAAAAGCCACGAAACAATTTGAGCATTTGATTATGTTTTAATCTAGGCCGTTGGTTGTCCAACAGGAAGATATAAGAAGGGGCTTGAGGGCCATTTGGAAAACGACATAGAGAGATAGAGAAAATTGATTTTCTGAAGTGAGAAGTTCTCGAGAGGAAAAATCGATTCAAGAAATCTTTTGCAGGTGAGGGTTATGTTGATTTGTGGTAGCATCGGATGTGCTCTAGCCATGAAAATTGGTGGAGAGGCTAAAGCACATGAGATCTCCTAGACCCTGAAATGGTTTGGTGAAATTCCACTTGGTTAGAGAGATATTAAAATAATTAATATTTTTAATGGAGTTCCTAAGTCTAAACTTAGGAAAATTAAAATATTAATAGGTATTAATATAAAACTTAGTGAGAGTGTTCTAAATGACATGGATCAAGCCAAATCTAATCTTAGTCATTGATTAGAGATTTAATCTCGACCGTTGAAGACTCAACAGGAAAAGTATAAGAGGAGGCTTAAGGGTCAGTTGGAGATACACCAAGATTGATCAGTCAGTTCAATTTTCTGGAGCGGAACTTGCTGAGGAAATTCGAACAAGTGATTTGTTGCAGCGAGGCGCAGTGAGTACATGGAAAAGAGGTAGAGATAGTGCCAGAGGATCAGCGCAGTGACCAAAGAGGCTGACACAGAGGCAGCTAGGGACTACGCAGAGGGCCAGAGAGTTGACGCAGAGAGTCATAAGGCGGAGGTAGAGGGTTCATGAGCTACGTTGAGGCTAGCAAGGCTGACCCAGAGCCAAGAGGAAGCGTTGGAAGGATTTTCGTGTTGCAGACTAGAGCTGAGAGGCTGAATATCTGTCTCCGAGAAGAGGTATTAATGCTGTGTAACAATCTTTGTTGGGTAAGCCATTTTGGCACCCTAGTTGTACTCAAGAATCTGCATAATAATAAAACCATTAGAACTACTGCACCGATTTTTCCGCATTGGCTTTTTCCAGGGATGATTGTCCAAAAATAACGTTGTCCCTTGTGTGTTTGTTTCAGTATTTCAGTTGATGATCTGTATATGGGTTAAGGCTGCATTTGTGTTTATTTCAGTATTTATATTTATAAATAACTTGTTAATGGAATAAACAAGTAGGAGAAATAAACCAGATAATGCAGCAGGGGTTTCTAACGTGTTAGACTTAGAAATTTCAACATGGGATCATAGCATTGCAGATCACAGCAGGACTGGAGGCATCAGTGATATCAGAAATTTGCAGCAGTAGCAACTATCCTGAGAGACAGAGCTGCTCCTAAGCAGAAGGCAACATAGGAGTGACATAGAGGGCTTGCGTCATCATTTCGAGCTAGAGAGAGGGCAAGTGCAGAGCAGAGAGAGGCAAAAGAGGCTCATGAAGAGCCATGTCATCCTACTCAGCCAAGTAGGCTTGATGCAGTTGGCTAGAGGAGTGATTCAACCTTTGCCGGGATTGCGCAGAGCTGGAAGGCTCAGTTTCTTCAGTTGCTGGGGCCTAGGGAGCTATGGGCAGATTGTGGATTGGGAAGCTGGTGGGGTGTTGTTTCTGTCGAAGTAGAATAGTACCTAATGGGACAGAACCAAGGTAGAGGGAGTCGCTGCCTTGACGGATTTCTGGCCAAGAAATCCAGATCCGAGTTGCAATTGCAAAGAGGATTGGAGAGGAGCGGTTTGACATTTGGCGAGAAGATTTCCAGTAGGGAAATCAGGACTTAGAGGGAGATTTCTAGGAGGGAAGTCGAAACTCAGAGGGAGTCCAGAAGAGGAGCGGATATGGCAGTGAACAGATTGAGGTATCAGGATAGGTTGGACGAGGCTTCCAACTTTTTCATTTGGAAGGCCAGGATCTTGGCAGTCCTGGATAGACATCGCATCAAGGGCTTTGCCTTGAGAACTGTCACTATCCCAGTCGACCCAGCTGATAATGAGAAGAATGAGGATGCAATGGCGAGGGCAAAGTGCATAATCCTTGATAGGGTCAAGGATCATGTCATACCACATATTGTCGAAAAGAACACAACAAAGGATATGTGGGATACTTTGACAACATTGTATCAGGGCACTTCCATGCAGCGAAAGATGCTATTGGAGAATAAACTGCGGTCGTATCAAATGCGGAAGGGGGAGCAGATAGATCTATACCTCCTTAGATTGCAGGAGATTTGGGACCAACTCACTTCCATAGGGGCCATGGTGGATCAGGAGTTCATGGTGAGAACCGCCTTGAATGCAGTCTCCGAGGAGTGGGAGACATTTGTCAAAGGCATTTTGGGTAGAGCTACTTTTCCAGGATGGGAAGAGATGTGGGCAGCTCTTCGCCAAGAAGAGATGAGATGGTTGACCAAGGTGGGGAGTAGTGGCAAAGTAGGTCGAATCAAGAAAGAAGAGGAGGAGGGTGCAGCTCTAGCATCTGCGGGACAACAGGGGAAGAGGAAGAAGAAGGACATCTCCAAGGTGAAGTGCTTCCATTGTGGGGATCTGGGTCATTATGCATCCCAGTATCCCAGGAAGAAGAACAAGGGAGAAGCTTTTGACTTCATGGCAGCTCCGGCTAAGGCAGAGAAAGAAGTCGAGACTGATGACGATTGTGCCATGAGTGCTCATGCACCTCTAGAGAAGAGGGAGGGAGCCATCGAGCTGTAGTCAGGAGGACTACAGAAGATGAGGGATAGAATCCTTGAGGTGCCCAAACTTTTGGATCATATCCGGCTACGAGAGCCCTTAACGACAGTAGCAGGATGATGGATGTTGTGAAACTTCTATCACTGCAACAACTGATTTACTTTACCTACTTATTTTTCAATAAGTTAGTTATGAAATTCCTTCAATAAACATTAAAATAAATTCTGCTGCAGATATCACACCATAATACAGAAACAAACACATGCACAAGAATCAACACATTGACATAGATATTTTGGACAACAGTCCCCGGGAAAATCCAATGTGGGAACACTGGTGTAGCAAGGGAAGATTTTATTATTCAGCAATTCTTTAGTACAACAGGGTGCCAAATTGGCTTACCCAACAGAGAGAAAAATTCTCCAGCACTTCTCCCAGTCTTAGTGTCAGCCTGGCTGACCTCTGCGTAGCTCCCAGACACTCTGCGTCAGCCCCTGCCTCTTTGCGTCAGCACTGGGCCTCTTTGCGTCACCCACGCAGGCCCTCCAGTGACTGCGCAGTCTGCTGCTGCCTCTACGTCTGCCTGAGAGGCTCTGTGTCTGCCTCTCCAACCTCTGCGCTGGTCTTCTGGTGCTGCTCCCGACTCTCTGTTCCGTACTTGCTGCCTCTTGCTGCTCTCCAAACCACTGGTTCAAATTTCTTAGCTAACCCCGTTCCAGAAATCGAACTAGCTGGTCTCCCTTAGTGTGTCCTCCATCTTACCCTCAAGCCTCTTCTTATACTTTTCTCGTTGGTCCATCAACGACCAAGATTAAATCTCTAATCAATGGCTAAGGTTAGATTTGGCTTGATCCATGACTTTTGGTCCCTTCTAACTTAGTTTTATATTAATACCCATTAATATTTTATTTTTCGTAAGTTTAGACTTAGGAACTCGATTACAAATATTAATTATTTTAATATCTCCCAAACCGGTTAGAATCTTCCCAAACCATTTCTAGGTCTTGGAGATTTCATGTGATTTAGCCTCTCCACCAATTTTCATGGCTAGAGCACATCCGGTGCTACCCCAAATCAACAAATGTTGGGTAGAAGCAAGATGCGATGGAGCGACAAGGAAGTGCTAGAGTGCAGAGGTCTGTAGCAACGCAGTAGGGGTTGTAGCAGTGCGAGAGACACAAAGGTGGTTGCAACAGTGCGAGAGGCATAGAGGTGTTTGTAGCAGCGCAAAGGGAGAACATGATAGTAGCAGAGGTTGCTTCAACATCAGTGGGTTTCTGGACTGACAAGGATGTCAGAATTTGGGTAGATTAGTTACTTACTTCTTGGTAACTAAGTTGCAGTGCAACAGTTAGCAGTGGCAGTGCTAGGGGCAACGTGGGCAGCATGTGTTGGAATTTCTGATTTATTTATGCCTACTTGTTCTGTTTAATTAACAAGTTATTTACCATGTAAATACTGAAAATAAATACAAGTACATGCTCAAAACATTACAGATCATGAACTGAAGGAAACACAGGCACACAAGTATTAGTGATTTGACCTTGATGATACCTAGAACCCTGTGACTGTTGGTGTCTTGACATGGAGGCCTATATTTTATCTATATCCTGTTGGATTGATACTAGGGTTGTAGCCTGATGGTATCGATAGTGGCGAGTTGCCTTGATGATACCTTAGTTCTCGTTGGGAGGATACATTGATAGTTATGGTATCTAGATCCCTAACATTGTGTATGCTGGTACTCTTCTGAGAACATGTAAATTTGAGTTCATCCTTGTACCTGTTTATACAATTATGTATACTGCCCTTGTTATGAGGGAGTATTGAAAATGTAACTATGGTCGGTCTTCATAATTGCTATTGTACTTTATCACTATGTATAAATTGTAAAATTGAAAAAGAAGAAAATGAAAATTATTTTGATGTATGGGTTTCATGCTCTTTTTACTTATTTATTAGGTCAAACTGCTAAGTTGCAGGAAATGTTGGAGAAGGGTCCGTTTTCGGCCAGAAATGAAACGGAAACGAGGAAACTCGTACCATACAACCTGGAAACTCGTTTCCAGCTATACTGGCCCGTTTCTCGAGGAAGAAATGTGGCTAGTATGGCCAGAAATGCATTTCCAGGCTGTACGGTGGAGTTTCCTCTTCTAACTTGACTTTTTCTTGTATTTTTTTTTTAATTTTTTGCTTCTAATTTTTTATTGGGCGACTAAAATATCTTCTGGATGCTTCTAGATGCCTCTCAAGTTATAAAAAAGAGGATTTTTTGAGTGGGGTAGCCTAATGTTCAAGCCTATGGCCCTAGTGTTGATATGCAGTTCATGGTAATGTTAAATTCTTAAAGTAAAAGGATGTGTGACATTCTCCTTTATTTTTCATTTTCATCCTTTTACTTAAATTTTTAACATTACCATGAAATGACTCAGGATGTTTGAGAGTGGTTTCGCCCTCATTGGATTTCATATGGAGAAAATCGAATTTTAGTTCTCACTCAAAATCCAGCAGACTTATCTGTTTTTCAGGATTTCAGGATTGGGGGATTGCAATGTTTCCATTGGATTTTGTCATGTATTAGGGTATGGAACTTGTATTTAATCAAGAGAACCAAGCCCTCTATGCAGGGAAGACTCCCAATAATCAAGAGCATGTAGGGTACTAGGGTATGGAACTTGTATTTAATCAAGAGCACTAAGGTCGTATGACTTTGTAGGAGGAGACTCCCAATCAAGCACGAGACAAGAAATTAGAAATTTCTCGTGGCTGATTTTGGATATTGCTATTTTCATTATGTGATCATTCATGAGTAAATGTGATGTAAATTTAGAGGCTTTAGGATTTGCATTGACAATTGACAATTTAATCATAATGTAATAAATTAGAATTTATCATATATGCTTTATAATTGCACATATTTCTTAAATGTCCTAATATATATATATATATATATTGCATTTCCCCGTTTCCAAAATTTGGGGGGTTCACGTTTCTTACCCGTGCCCATTTCAGAAACTCGTACCCGTTTCCCTATTTCGTGCAACTTAGGGTCAAAGCCTCCATTTTAGGCTTCTAGGGTTTTCTTGAGTCAAAAAAGTCATTGTCATATTTATTAGACCCTTCTTGGACTTTTTTAGCATGTAAAGACAAATTATTTTGAGTCAAAACAGTCATATTTCACCTCCTCACCAAGTCGGCTCTATTTGGGGAAGCAATATAAATTGAAGAAGAATTCAACCTATTTGGCATCCATCTGTCAACAAGTTCAATCTGTGGTGAAGGAAGAGAAAAAGAAGTGCGAAGTCAAGGACAAGAAGGTCAAATCAAAGGAAGAACAAAAATCAAAGTTTTGGGGCATCCTGTCTCTCACACATGTGAGATTTCTAGGGTTTTTGGGCAATTTGCAGGGGCCAAAATTTCTGCAGTGACTGTAGGTTCGAAATTCTGAGTTGTAGGGGGCCAAAATTCTAGATTGAAGCAGTTTTGAAGGAGTTGACTCTTGTTGACTTTGGCAGAGTTAGTCTACTTGGAAGGAGCGCTGACTTGGTGATTGGAGGAGGTCTTTGTCTTGGTCAAAAGGTCTTGGATTGTCTCATTTTGACTTGGTTCTATTACAGAGGAAGATTTTGACTGGGTTATCCCCTAGGAGAGGGGTTTTGCCCTGGCTAAGTGACTACATCTTGTGTCTCTTGTTCTTGTGATATTCATGCATTTTTGATTTGGTAATTGCTTGATGAAAGATGACATAATAAAGAAGTAAAGAAGCCAAAACATGTCACAAATAATTATCAAGAAAAGAGGATTCAAAAACCTAATAACTACATGCATTGATTTCTCAACAGGTACGAGGCTATGAAATGGAAACATGTTGGAAATATGACCCCCAAAAATTTGGAAATGGAGAGACAATATTTATAGATATATAATGCGCTATTTTATAAATAACACATTACATTGAAACTTTTAAAGAAATCATTATAAGTAAATGAGCAAGAATGTTTAAATGATAAACATAAATGACAACTAGTGGTCCACTATTGCTTGTATTAGGATCGTCATCATTAGTATCACCCTTTGCTGCTTGCCTACCTTTGGCCTCTTCCTGAATCCTCTAGGGACATCTGTGAACACCACCGAATTTTGATGAAACTGTCTAATCTGACCCTTAAAATATAGTAGAAAAAGCTTAACATATTTAATCAGTGATTTTGGCTTGAGTGAAGGGTACATTTTTGCTAAGGTCATAATAGAGGAGATCAACAATCGTTGCCACAAATATCGGGTTATATAAAGGGCTTGGTGCTCTTGATTAAATGCCAATCTCATGCCCCCATATGTGATAGAATCCAATAAAAACTTTGCATTGCCACCAGTCTTGAAAACTGTAATTTTGCTGAATTTTGGTTAGGATATGAAATTATAATTTCTCCATATGAAGTCCAATGAGGTTGGAACCACTCACAAACATATTGAAATAATTAATGGTAATCTTAAAAATTTAAGTAAAGTTTGACATTTCGTTTATCTCTCCTTTTTTTCCTTAAAACATGAATGTGAACTTTTAATGATAAAATGGAGATTTAAAGGAAATGTCAAAATTTGTTTTAAGAATTTAAAATTACCATTATTTGTTAGCATTTTTGGTCAAGACTCAAAACTAGTAAAAAAACTGGGTCAAACCAAGTTAAGATAGGCAGATTTAATGTTGGAAGCACATCATAACAATATTGCTATGGCTCTTAAATGTGTTTTCGACTGTATAAAACATGTTTCCCAAACGTGGGATGCATTTGTATTGCTGAAAATATGTTTCAAGGCTATACCACATGCGTTTCCACGTTTCTGTATGGAAACCTGCTTGGTATTGTACCTTAAGTGGCGTTTCTTGCAACATAGTCTTAGCATTTAATTCTAAGTTATTCTATGGTACTGTGTATGGAAACTTTGCATCGTGTTGATTTCATCTGATGCATTTAATCGAAGACATTGTCTCTTTGATGGTGTGTGATGTTGCTTATGCAAGTTTGCTTTATCTTCTACCATTGTCATGCAGGACTTGTGCTCTTCATAGGTTGAAGTGCAAACACTTGGTTCATATTCAAATGTGTAGTTTCTTAGCAGTTCAATTTTAAAAAGCTTTATTTATTATATTACATGTTATTGACTGTTATAGGCATTCATGCTCTGTATCTCTTACATGTCTTCTGTCGCTGCTTGTGCCTAATATGACACCAAGGGGGGCATATGTGGGGGGCTATATATATGTATATAATGATGTAATTCCTTGCTTAATAGTGGTCAGCCTAATAAGGGTCCATAGGTCGGTCCTGTGCATCCTCTATTAGGCTGATCCCCTATTACATAAACAATTACCCCATTACATATATACATATTGACCCACATATGACCCCCTAGACTCATAGAAGTGTGAATTATGTGTTTTAAGATCAAATTGAGTTTATCAAGGCTTCAGTGCTTTGTTGTAGTCATTCATGCTCTCTACCTCTTACATGGCTTTTGTTAATACTTCTGCCAGTTATGTGTTTGAAGATCAGATCGAGTTTATCAAGGCTTCAGTGCTTGAGGGAGACAAGGTAATATGACTTATCATTTCAGATGATGGTGTTCTCAGGCATATGTGTTGTTTATGCTTATTGCCTTTTGAGTTATATAAATATTGTCTTAGTTAGTGTGTTGGGAGGATAAATGGTAACTATTTTTGAGCTATAGTACATTTTCCATGGCTTCATCAACTATACAATTAAAGAGTTTAATGTTTTGTTCTTTGCCTATATTGCTTCAACTGTAAACCAGGATCAAGATGGGGCACTTAGTCCAGACACTCAGGAATTTGCTGCCAAAACAATGTCGGAGAAACTTCAGGTGGAACCCATTTCTTTGGATCCTCAAGGAATTGATTATGGAATTGTTCTGTTTACTTTTAAGTACGATTTTATGCTGCACAGTGTTTTATTTGTAGATGGTTGATTCATTAACTTCTGTTTACTAATATTCTATTAGCTTTATTTTTGTTGCTTCACTTTATTGTATTGTATGCTAGCCATGAGAGGTCAACTGGGTTGGTGAAAGTGGGGGCCTGCAGTAGTCCCCACAAGGGTTTGAGTTCTCAAAAAATGGCTGACACGTTCCTGCAAAGGGAATGTTGATAAGTGTTTCTGCTGTCATGGGCGTTAAGTTGGGCCAGGCAGTTACATGTCTCATGAGTGTAAATGGTTTGCCACCTTTTGATATGTCGTGGATGCTGGAAACTTTAATGTAACAAGTAGGCTTTTCCAGTTTTGTTTACATTGCATTATGGTTGTAAAGAAAATTTTCTTCATCCATAGTACCCTGGAATGTTTTCTGCAATAGTCAATCTATAATAAAGGCCCAATGGTGCTATTTTTCTTTCTGTTTGTTATAGAGATTGGCTATATTTATTCTAAATGCTGTTGGTCCTTGACTTACGTTTGTTTTTTCTTGTGTAGGATGATAGGAAGTTACTTCCAATCTATGCCTACAGAGAGGAGTTGCTTCAGGCTGTGAATGATCATCAGGTAGATTGCTGGGACCTTTATGTATGAGTGATCATCGTTTCCCACATTTGCCAAGATTAATGCGAGGCTGTAGCACATAATCTATTATGGTAAACATTAACACTCAAAGTTCAGCAGCCATAATGTTATTGCCTGAAGGTTCAGTTTGGAATGTATGATATTCTTTATAACGTTTCCTTTCACTAACTGAAAATGTAACTTGGTAGTAGCCTATTATTGCTTAAATGACCTTTTAATATATCAAGAAAAATTCTGCATTTTTGTTAATAGTAGAAAGACATTCTCAAATAATGTATGTGTAATATTGTCAGTGTTTCCTGAGCCTTTCCTAGGAGTACTCGTCCTAGACTTGCCATGTGGTCAAAACTCATCATACTGGTCCAGACTCATGAAACTGTTGATTTTTCTACAAGGAGGCACAGTAGAAAATTAATTTTCTGATCTGGTAATTGCTTCTAATGATCTTCAAATTATTCTTCTTATGCCACTGATATCATTAAGCACTTATACACACAAAATCCCAATAGTAATGCAGCGAAAACAGTAGAAACAATAAAGATCATAAAGAGACAGCCATGCGCAGTAGAGAACAAATTTTCTCAGGGAAACCCAAACAGAGAACCAAGAACTCTTCTTCTAGGAGAAATTTTCTTCAGCAAGCTTTACAATTTAAATTGTCTAGAAATCTGTGCCAAAAACCAAGTCCAAACTTCAGTTATTTCATCATTTTTCTGCTCCTATGAGTGTCTTCTATAGAAGAGATATGATGAGTGAGTGATCAAACGAAGATTCATACTATGTATATATACACAAGTCGAATAGGTGTATTTACCCCAAGGGACAAACCCATTCATGGTGGGGCTGACTTGTCCCTTTTGAGCTTACATGAAACCCAAAACTACAAATTTTAATTTTCATTTATAATTTTCCTTGGTCAACTTGGGAGGCCTTTTGGCATGTGGGAATACCTCTTGATGCTACACAAAAATCAACACTCCCTCTTAGTGAGGGAGGTATTCTCTGCAATAGATTTCCCCTTTGTTGAAATCTCCTTAAGAAAAGTTCATGAGCTTGTCATGTTGATCCTTGTTTATAAGATAACTCCATCCTAGATTGGGCAATGTAACTCCTCATATGTACGTGAGTATCCAGGGTTTTTGGCCAAAATCCTTTGTGGCTCCTTAGGCAAATGCATCAATCTCCTCTGGTTAAGTTGCTTTACGACCCAGCCAAGTCATTTTGGCTTCTCAAAAGAGTATTTGCCTTTGGACCTTTCACCTTTCTAGTCAGAGTCCTTTATGACCTAGCCAAGTCCTTATGGTCTTATAGGTGAATTACATCTATCTGTTAAAAATTGGCAGCTAAGGGATGAATTTCCTTGCATAAAATCCCATTTTTAACAATTCTAGAGTGATTTTCCAAGAATAGAAAGTCATGTTTATTATTTCAAGCATGACTTTCCAAAAATAGTAAATCACCTTGCATCAATTGATAATAAAGTATAGTTGATGGAAAATCACTTATCATTAATCAATCCTAATAGGTCAATCTCGACTTAATCATCAATATTATTATTATTATTACTATTATCTTCTTTATGATATTATTATATTATTATTAAAAAGAAATTCAAGTCTCTCAATCATGGGACTCAATCATGTCATATGTAACTCCGCTCAATTAATGCATATGTTACTCTCTCTCTCCCACTTAATGGATACGTTACACTCTCTCCTACACACTCATTAAAAACACGACATATTCCTCTTACACATTCATTATTGCATGTCATAAAAGATTCTTCTTACACACTCTTTAATGCATATGTTACATTCTCTCCTTTAATGGCATGAGTTACACTACCTAAAAGGGCATGAGTTACACTCTTTAAGGCATGCAAGGTTCCTTCATTAAAGGCATTTGTTGCCACTCTCCATAACGGCTTAATTTACTCTTCCCTTTTTTGCATACGAGTTACTCTAGGGCATGCTCCTCCTTTATGGCATCAATTTGTTGCTTCTCCCATATATATGTATCTCATATCATTTCATTCTCACTACTTGTGCATTGTGAAAGAATGATTTGAATTCGAGAGAGAGAGCTGGAGAGACTTGAAGAAGATTGTGAGAGAGAGAGAATTGGAGAGTAAGAGCAAAACATGAAGGTTGATTCAGTTTTTGCAACAACTGCTACTACTAGTGACTTTCATGCTACAACTTGTTCAAATTTGGGTGAGCTTACTCATTCTCTTGATCTCTAATTGTACTTTCTATCTCTGCTGAACAATTGATATCTAACAGAAGAAGAATTTTGTTGGGTTTTCCCCTTGTGGGTTTTGCCCTGGTCATTGGACCTAGATTCTTTGTGTCTTATCTTGTTCTTGGCTGTTTTGAATTGTGAATTTGGTTTATGTTCTATCTACAATTGCTTAACTAATGTTGCAACATAAAGAGGTTTTGTCATAAGTGATTGTTACAACATAGAACAACTGACTTTCAATTTTCACAGTTAGCTCAATATCTTTTCCAGATTAGCAATCACATCAGCATTAAAGTAAACTGCAGATAGAACATAAACATAAATCGCAGAAGACAAGCCAAGACAAGAGGACACAAGATGTGGCGTTAGCCAGGGACAAACCCCAATGTGGGGAAACCCTAGATCAATTCTTCTTATATGTTCTTCAATAGTTTAGCACAGAGAGAGAGAGAGATAGTACGTTTACAACAGAAGTCAACACTTTGACTTATCTAGATAAGAGCGTAGATCATCTCTAAGAAGATGATACATGAGATCAGTTGAAGACATGCTGCTTCAACTGATTCTCCAAGGTGACTCCACCTATTGTTGTGCTGCATTTCGTCATCACGCTGCACCTCACCGCGCTGCACCATGCTGCATCTCATCACGCTTCATTACTCATGACTGTACCCATCACTTTACTGCATTATGTGCCATTGCTGCACCATGTTGCCATATTGACATATGTGCTCGCTGCACCTTGCTTGCTTGTTGTCCTTAGCATTCTTGTTCTCCTTAGCATGCTTGCTGTTGCAAGCTAGCTGTCCCTTGTTGCATGCTAGCTGTACCAATACATGCTTGCTGCACTAAGTATCATGTTGTTGTCCCAATATTTGTTTGCTGTCCCTTGCATGCTTGCTGTAACATTGCATGCTTGGTGTACTTTCTGCTAAGTACCATACAACTGTCCTAATGTTAGTTAGCTGTCCCTTGCATGTTGCTCTCTTCGGAGACAGATGCTCCGGCTGAAACCCTGGATAAACACTCCGGCAGCTCTTCAACTCCAATCTGCCCCACGAAAAACCCTAGCATGAGCCTTTTCTGCCCTCTGTGTCAGCGTTCCCGGTAGTTCCGGCAGTTCCCGACAGTTTCGGCTGTTTCGGATGTTCCCGACAGTTTCAGCTTCTGCCCTCTGCGTCAGCTTTCCTGGCTGTTCCGACAATTCCCGGCTGTTCCGACTGTTCCCGGTAGTTTTGGCTTCTGCTCTTTGTGTTAGATTTATCAGTAGTTCTGGCAGTTCTGACTGTTCTGGCTATTCCTGACAGTTTCGGCTTATGCCCTCTGCGCCAGCTTTCCCGGCTGTTTCGGCAGTTCTGGCTTCTGCCCTCTAGATTAGGGCAATGTTATCCCTTATGATCTCTTCTCTTACTAAAACCCAAAGACAAGTAGAGAGGAAGAGGTCCCAAGTATGTTGAAATGACTTGAAGGCCACCTCTATTTATACTAAAACGTTGAGCACAAGTGGGGTTTATTTGGTTTCTGGCCAACTTTGAGGAATTGTCCCATAACACAAATAAATTCATATCTCCATGAATTCTTATCGGAATCGGATGATCTTTAGATCAATCCTACACCTCTCAATGAGAGGGATCCAAGAAAAATATCAGCTTCCATTAATAAGATGACCCACATGGAGTTTGGCCCTAGTTGCCAATTTTAACACTCCCTCTCAACTAGGGAGAACTCCATCTGCTGATCCATATGTCCGACTGTACTATCTTTGCCATCAATGCCCTGCACTGCTATGCTCTGCTTTGCTTTGCTCTGTTGAGCTCTGCTCTGCGGAAACATGAAGAAGAAGAATTGATCGAGAATGTCTCATACCATTCTCTACTAACTCGAAGTCAGTTTCATCTGAAGAGAGTGTGTCACATCACTCTTATTGACCCGAAGTTAGTTTTATTGGTCCCAGATCAATATCACAAGAGAGTGTCTCAAACGACTCATATTGATCCCAGATCAGTTTCATTGATCCTAGTTCAATGGAGGTCATCTTAGCATAGAGAGTACGATAGATACAACGATGTGTTCATTGATAGTACTACTATGGTCCTTAACCCCATTTCCCTGCTCATTGATTAGATGAGAGGTACTTCCCGTGAGTCTCGGACTACATGGGTAGGATGCTTCCACAAGAGAACTAATCATCCTGTCCATAGGAGAACAAATCATCTTGCCTCACAGTTGCCACGGGAGAACTAATCATCCTGGCCCACAAGAGAACTAATCATCCTGTTTCATAGTTGCCACAGGAGAACTAATCATCCCGACCCACAAGAGAACTAATCATCCTGTTCCATAGTTGCCACGGGAGAACTAATCATCCCGACCCCCAAGAGAACTAATCATCCTATTCCACAGTCGCCACAGGGTATCACAGGGGAAGGTTGAACCTATCATCCTGTACATAGCGCACCACTAGGGGAGGGTGAGCCGCCCTGTGGTCGTATGTTGCTCCAGTAAGTACCCCAAGCCCCCCAGAGCTCCCAGAGCTCAATGCATGCAACATGCAAGACCCTTACAAGAAGGTCTCTTAACGATTCCAAGTCATTCGAGAAAGCCACAGATTTGACCTTTCCCGGGGCTTTGACAAAATGTTTGCGACTTGTACATCAGTCTCAATGCGATGGAGCCTCCTTGCTCATCGACTTACCATATCCCAGATAAGGCAGTATCTGATGTCTATCTGTTGGAGCAATCATCGAATATGGGATTCCTCAATAATCGAAGCCCCCCTCTGGTTGTCACAAAGAATCATAGTGGTATTCATCATGCGTAGAAACAACTCATGGAAGAGCTTCCACAACTAGGCAGCTTCATACGAGATCATACTCATAGCTATGTATTCGGTCTTGGCGGTGCTTATAGCAACTGACTTCTGCTTCCTGCTCATTCATGATATCGAAGTAGAACCCAAAGAGAACCAACGCTTAGAAGTGCTTTAGTGATCCTCCACACTGCTTGCCCAGTCAACATTCGAATAATCATGTAGCTTCATATTTTCGGCAGTGTATCTCAATCCATAAGAGGTTGTGCCCCGAAGATATCTCAGAAGAGTGAGGCTCAACCAAATATGAGCTCACCATGCTAACTGCAAAACATATATCCGGACGAAAGTTCACGAAGAACATCAATGCAAATGAGTTTATGAAACTCATAGGCATTTCCCAAATCTGGTTTGGCATCATCACCATATAACTTCTGAAAGTTAAGATCCTCAAGGTAGTCACGGGCTTGGTGTTTACCATTCCACATTCAGAATCCAACTCCCTCTTACTTCCGCAAGTGAGAGGGTCTGCACCTGTTTGAAATAGGTCGTCCTCAGAAGGTGCTGGTATGAGAGGTCTATTATCCACAACCTTCAAACAATGGTTTGGATCAACTTCACTCTTAGTGAATCTCAGCTTCATCTGACAACTATCAATCCTCTCATACTATGCCTGAGGAGTTTTGCCTCAAGCCATAGAGGGCTTTCTTCCACTTGCATACGTGAGATTCCTGATCATAAATCTCAAAACCCTCGGGTTGTTCCAAACCTGTGGACCTGCTACACGAGGGGAATGGCCCCCTTGTAAGATTTTCCTTCCGTACATCTTAGACATGTACTTTCATGCTCTTTTTGAATTCAGGCATCCCTGCCACCATCTGACTCACAGACCTCTGGTGCTATGTGTCAATGGACATGGTCCCCAGTGGACTTCCTGCAACTTGATACAACCCTGAACTCAAAAACATCTTTGGAAATTATATTTTCAAACACGTACCTTTCCATCGATGAGTGCCACCCTGCAACCTTTGACTTCCATTGCCGAAATGGACACTAGGTTCTTCTTGCGATCAGGTAGATAAAATAGATTTTGTAAATGAATCGAGTTACCCTCATTCAATTGAGGGATAACATTCCCTACACCCTTTTCAGGATAGGTGGCATTGGCTCCAAGTATAATTCCACGATTGTTTCCATCTCTACCTTATTAGAGAGTGCACCCTTCTATCTGATGAAGTTAAAACAGTGCGAACAACGCATATGGATTTCCAATGAATTGATTAATCATGAGCAAGCTGAAGCTCAATAATAATACAGAGATATTTACAATAATAGAAACATCAAGTTTCTATGTAGAATATGGAAACAATCAGTTTCATCTAAGAAACTGCTAAAAGAATAAAAATAGCAACAGCTAAAAGAATGAGCATTAAATACTAAATAGAAATATTCTAATACCCTCCCTTAATGCTCAATCTATTTACAACACCAATAGACTCTCGGAATTTTACAAATTTATCAGGACCAAGAGGCTTGGTGAAAATGTCGGTGGGCTGCTCTGTTGTGGGAACATATTGCAACTGAACTGAGCCGTCTTCAACAAGCTGGCGAATGTAGTGGCAATGAGTTTCCACATGCTTTGTTCGTTCATGAAAGACTGGATTCTTGGCAAGTTTGAGCGCTCCCTGATTATCACAAAACAAAGAAGTAGGCTCTGTCTGGAAAACATGCATATCTGCAAGCATACGTCGAAGCCAAACTGCCTCACAGGATGCCTTAACTGCTCCCCGATACTCTGCTTCTGTTGAGGAGAGAGCCACTGCCTGTTGCTTCTTACTAGTCCAAGTAACAACACCAGATCCTAGACTAAACACATACCCAGCTGTAGATTTACGGTCATCAACCGAACCGGCCCAGTCAGAATCAGTGTAACCACTGAGTATAGGATTGGAACTTCGAGTGTATAGGAGGCCATAATCAGAAGTGCCACGCACATATCGTAGCACACGCTTTGCTGCTATCCAATGATCAGCTTTAGGAGCTGACATGAAGCGGGAAATGTAGCTTACTGCAAAACTGATGTCAGGTCTGGTAGCAGTAAGATAGATGAGACTGCCCACTAATTGCCTGAATAAAGTTTCATCCACAAGGGGAGAGGGTGACTGTGCTGAAAGTTTGAGCCCTGGTTCCATAGGAGTCGTGGCCGGTTTGCAATCCTGCATTCTGAACCTTTCCACAAGATTTTTGGCATACTTGGACTGAGAGAGAAAGATCTGATTTTCAGTCTGCCAAACTTCAACCCCCAGACAGTAATGAAGAAGTCCCAAGTCTGTCATCTCAAAAGTTCTGCAGAAATCTTGTTTGATCCCATGGATCAAATGTGCAGAGCTGCCAGTAATGATAAGGTCATCCACATAGACAACCACAAACAAGATATCATCACCAGTATGCTTGATATACAAGTTTGCATCAGATGGGCTCCGCTGAAAACCCTGATCTGTCAAGTACTGATCAATTTTCATGTACCAAGCCCGAGGAGCTTGTTTCAATCCATAGATTGCTTTAGCTAACCGACACACTTTCTGTTCTTGACCAGCAACCTTGAATCTTGGAGGCTGCATCATGTAGACTTCTTCTTGGAGATCACCATTTAGGAAAGCACTCTTTACATCCATCTGATGAACTTTCCAATTGAACTGAGCTGCTAGGGCAAGGACAAGCCTTATGGTACTCATCTTGGCTGTAGGAGCAAAAGTCTCCTCATAGTCGATGCCTTCCTTCTGTGAGAACCCTCGAGCCACAAGACGAGCTTTATACTTGTCTATGGTTCCATCAGCTTTGTATTTCACTTTATACACCCATTTGAAGCCTATGGGCTTTTTTTCTGCAGGAAGATCAGAAAGTGTCCATGTGTGATTTTTCTGAAGACTCTGGAATTCGGCTTCCATAGCCTGTTCCCACTCAGATGTACCCTTAGCCTCTGAATAGGTTTGAGGCTCAAAAATACTGTGTAGGTTAGCCATAAGAGCAAAATTGACTGTAGACTGTTGTCTGTTCTTATGTCTAGAAGTTCTACCTTCAAGGAGCTCATCATCCCGGAGATCACCAATGGTTTTAGCCCACCATTTAGGCCGAAGAGTAGAAGAACCAATATCAGGAGTAGAGGAACCAATATCAGGAGGAGGTGGAGAAGACTCAAGAGCAATAGGGGCAGCAAGAGGAGGGTTATTTTCTGGAGGAAGCTCAGATAGAGTATTATCAAATACTGATGCTACATCATCCCTCCCATCAGGTGGACCGACCGGAAGAAGAACACTGTGAGGCTGATCCTCAGAACACTGCTCAGAAGAAGAAGACTGAAAGAATCCTCTGTCTTCATCAAATACTACATCTCGACTGAAGCTAAGACGACCAGTGGCTATATCTATCAGCCTATAGGCCTTGTGATGATCACTGTACCCTGTCATCATGAGTTTCTGGCTTTTGGAATCCAACTTAGAGCGCTTAGCAGCTGGAATCCAAACATATGCAACTGAGCCAAAGACTTTGAGATGACTGATCTTAGGCTTACGGCCAGACCAAACCTCTTCAGGAGTCTTCCCTGTAACAGCCTGAGTGGGTGATCGGTTAAGAAGGTAAACAACAGTAAATACTGCTTCAGCCCAGAATTTGTTTGGAACACTCCTGTGTTGTAACATGGAATGAGCCATTTCAACAACCGTGCGGTTGCGACGCTCGACAACACTGTTCTGCTGAGGAGTGTAGGGTGTGGTTAACTGATGTTTGATGCCATGAATATCACAGAAGTTGGCAAAAGCTGAAGAACAAAATTCCCCCCCATTGTCGGTCCTAAGAGTCATGATGTTATAGCCAGACTCTTTTTCAACTAAGGTTTTAAACTTCTGAAAGGTGCTAAGTGCATCAGATTTATTTTTTAGAAAATACACCCACATCTTTCTATTGAAATCATCTACAATAAGTAAAAAATATTTGCAAGCAGTGATAGAAGCTGTATTCATAGGACCACAAATATCAGCATGAAGTAACTGGAGTACCTTAGATGCGCGCCAAGATTCTCCATTCTTGAATGAGGACCGATGTTGCTTTCTCGCTTGACAGGCGCCGCATACCCCCAACTGCTGAGTCTGAATATCAGGTAATCCTGACACAAGTCCCTCCCGAGAGAGCTGAGAGAGATACTGCATATTTAGATGCCCATATCGCTGATGCCATAGAGTACTGATGGGAGAGACACGTGCTGCTAGAGCCACTTCTGGAGAGTCACCGGTGTCAAGTAGCCTGTATAGACCATGGTCCTCTAGGCCAACAGCAATTGTTAGACTAGACTCCCTGTCAATAATGGAGCACTTGTGCGCACTGAACACTACATCAAGCTGAGGAGAATTCCTCATAATCTGGCTGACAGACAGCAGATTAATTTCCATACCAGGAACATAGTACACATTCAAGAAGATGAGTGTGCGCCCACCAGACTGGATCTGAACGGTACCTCTGCCAACCACTGTGTACTTTTCACCTCCACCAAATACCACGGAATCACTGAAAGGTGAGAAGTCAATAAACCAGTCACGCCTGTGAGAGAAATGGCGTGATGCACCAGAGTCAATGTACCAAGCAGAAGACGGTACATGATCTGACGACCTTTTAGCCATAAAGGCGTAAAAGGCAGATTCTGTCTGCTCGGAATGTTCCTGACTGCCTTCCAACATGAGATTGGTTAACGAAGCCATCTGCACGTTTCCCAAGATATGGAAAAATACAAAAAATCCTGCACGGATTTCAATGCGGATGCTGGCTGATCTAGACAAATGCTGATCTAAATATGAAATGATTCCCAAAGGAAACTGATTTACTGTAAGAAGCACAATTTTCTGAAACAAACACTAGATAGGAAGAATCAACAAATGGGGCCCACAGGCATAGGCAGGAAACTCAAGACAGATATGAAGAGGCACGAAATTTCTGGAAAGTTAAAACCTCTGTTTTACTGTAATAACAACGCTGATTTACTTGAATGAACTTCTTCCCAAACTCTGTTGCTTAAGATAGTGCTTTGAACGACATATTTGACTCAGAAAATATCGGCTTTATTTAATGAAATTTTGCCAGAAAGCGTAAAGGATTCAAGAAAAATAATGCCGCTTTACAATTTTATCACTCTTCTACAGGAAAAAAATACCCTTTGTGAATGCGTTTTGCCGTCTAAGAAACGCAAATGAGCTGTTACTGAAATCCTTGATTTTCTCTCTCTGCTGGACAAACAGATCCCTTGATTGCTCAAAAAATAAAGATCGTAATTTTGTTTCACACTAAAACAATAATGAATTTGACCTTGAAGTGGACAAATCGGCCAAATGAGAATTTACTGTTAACGGAACTTCACCGTAATAAAAAAAATTTCTCAGAATGGTTGCGTACTTACGGTTGCAGCTGTTGCACCTGTCTCTGCAGAACGGAGATGGCTCCAACACTCCCATAAACGGGGTCTTGCAAACGGGCTTCGGCTTCGTAGGCCAGAGACTTTTGTTGCTATGCGGAAGCCGTCAATATAAGAAGCGGAGCCGTCAATATAAGAAGCGTTGCAGTCGAAACTGGTGTTATCGGCCCGCAAATGAAAATAGCGAAACTGGTGTTATCACTGTTATAAATTGGTGTTATCGCTGTTATCGGCCCGCAAATGAAAACAATCAAATAACGCCCAAGTCTGGTTGATCAAGCTGGTTTTGAAGGAGCGAATGCGTGAACGGAAACCACGTATCAGTATGTGGTGATGTCGGATGTACGTAACGCTGGAAGCCTGGTTATTTGCTAGTTGTGAAATTCGGATTCGAGTCAGAAATGGCGCCCACGGGAGAGAAGAAACCCGCGGAGAAGAGGACCCATCGCAGAGAAAGCTCCTGCAGAGAAGAAACCCTGTGCTATGCCTGCACTGTTTTATAAGGATCGATCGAGCGATATATTCACTGGTGCGGGCGCGGGGCGGAGAAGGCGCGAGAAAAAAAATTAGTCGTATATAGCAGAGACTGCGAATTGAGTCCAAATATTACTAAGGACCGAGCCGCCAAATGGTGAAACCCCAAGCAGAGCCCGTCGTTGACTCAAGTTCGAACAGCGTTAACCAGCTTGAAAACAAAAAACAGACCCTGAGAGCAGTTTCAAAATGAACTACTGAATTTTTCAAACTATGAAAAATTATTTCGAAAAAAAATCCCTGTGCTCTGATACCATAAAACAGTGCGAACAACGCATATGGATTTCCAATGAATTGATTAATCATGAGCAAGCTGAAGCTCAATAATAATACAGAGATATTTACAATAATAGAAACATCAAGTTTCTATGTAGAATATGGAAACAATCAGTTTCATCTAAGAAACTGCTAAAAGAATAAAAATAGCAACAACTAAAAGAATGAGCATTAAATACTAAATAGAAATATTCTAATAGAAGTGCCTTGAAGCACTACAATCAATAAGCCAGATTCCCAAAGAATTTGAAGGAGAGGGCCAATACAAGATAACGCTTCTTTATCTTATCAAAAACAACATTTGATTCTTCATACTTGGGGTTCCTTCCTTTATTTGAAGAGTCGTACGTTTCCTATGACTTGCATTACCTGTCATTCCTTTGATCATTGAAGATGTCACTGGAATGATTGTTATCTTCATCAAGAGACGTGTCTCTGCCATTCAGACATTCCTTCACATAATGGCCTAACTTATTGCAAACAAGGCATCTGCCTTTCCTTCCACCCTTAGATCTGGACTACCCAGTGAAGTGATCTTTAGGTAGGCCATCAGAAACTTCCGCTGCGCCATTCTAATAATATTCTTTGCTTTGACTTCACCCTCGGTGAATTTGAAGAGGGATGAGGAATCCACTGATCCTTTTGTCCTTTCCCAACTGTCTTCGGTGATTGCTCTTTCACTCTTGCTTGGGCATTGTATTCACCTCAACTCCGATACCATGTTAATTTTAGGTATGTTTTATGCTTAGAGAAATTTATTTCAATTTTCACAGTTAGCTCAATATCTTTTCCAGATTAGCAATCACATCAGCATTAAAGTAAACTGCAGATAGAACATAAACATAAATCGCAGAAGACAAGCCAAGACAAGAGGACATAAGATGTGGCGCTAGCCAGGGACAAACCCCAATGTGGGGAAACTGTTGATCAATTTTTCTTATATGTTCTTCAATAGTTCAACAGAGAGAGAGAGAGAGAGAGAGTACATCTACTACAAAAGTCAACACTTTGACTTATCTAGATAAGAGCATAGATCATCTCTAAGAAGATGATACATGAGATCAGTTCAAGACATGCTGCTTCAACTGATTCTCCAAGGTGACTCCTTCACCTATCGTTGTGCTGCATTTCGTCATCACGCTGCACCTCACCGCTCTGCAACTACTACTAGTGACTTTCATGCTACAACTTGTTCAAATTTGGGTGAACTTACTTATTCTCTTGATCTCTCATTGTACTTTGTATCCCTGCTGAACAATTGAGATCTAACAGAAGAAGAATTTTGTTGCGTTTTCCCCTTGTGGGTTTTCCCTGGTCATTGGACCTAGATTCTTTGTGTCTTATCTTGTTCTTGGCTGTCTTGAATTGTGCATTTGGTTTATGTTCTATCTACAATTGCTTAACTAATATTGCAACATAAAGAGGTTTTGTCATAAGTGATTGTTACAACATAGAACATCTGACTTTCAACACTATCTCTGTTGGTCGACCTAGCCAAGTCCCTCTAGCTTCTTAGGAGAAGATCTATCCAATCCTATAATTTCCATGGGTCATTCACCTCTGGTAAAATGCCTTTATGTTGGAAATACTGAGGGGGGTGTATCAATATTTCTTATCAATTAGTATATTTTTAACTTCACAGAGCATTAATTGTTATTAGCATCAGATAAACATAAACATTCATCAACACCATTCAACAATGCACAATAATAAAGACAATAGACAAATATTTTAGGTGGAAACCCCTACGAAACAAAAACCATCGAACACTTTTAAATATTTATCTTTTTATAAAATGTACATCAATATTTTCATCTCCAATTGAGGGAGGCTCCAACCTCTGGTTTACGGGCTCCAACCTGTAGGACGCTCCAATGCCCTGTTTACCAACTGCAACTGGGAGGATGCTTCGACGCCCTGGTTTACAAGTTCCAACCTGAAGGATGATCCAACACCTTGTTTACTAGTTGCAACTAGATGAACACTCCAATGCCCTGTACAGGCTCCAACCTGCCTTAGCACCGCCCTGCCACCTTGAAGTGTTCTAAAGCTCCAACCTGAAAAAGACTCCACTCTCATGCCCTGCACTGCCCTGACACGTTGATCAACTGACGTACCACGTTTCACAATTTTTAGACTGGATCCACCTGCGCTCAATAAGCAATACAAAAGAAATTATATTATAATCTGCCTTTGCTTTTTCGCACATGAAACCCTAGCGTCAGTCAAAACACCAAACTTTGGCTGTGTTTTCCACCACTTTTTTGGTAATATCCCTAGGAGAACATTTTTCTCCAAGATGGTCCTCAGCCGATAGCCAACAACCCCTTGTAGCTATCAATTAGTTCATTGTGCCATTTCTCTGCCACTTGAGCCAACCATGTGGTCCCTCGCCCATCTGCCATGATCGTATGTTTGAAGGTGGGCCTCTCAAAGCTAAAGGTATGCCTTGTCATTTTGAAATTGAGTCTTGTAGTTTGCTTGTCATGGACACTTCTGGGTATGGATTAATGGGGGGATTCGGTGGAAAGAATGGGCTAGGTTTGTGGTTTTGTCTCCTAAACCCCTTTTAGGACTTAACCTTGGATTCTAGTCCTGTGGGATCTCTTTTACTGACCACTTGGTTTCAGGGATGGTATTTCATGGGAAACCCCAATTTTGGTTGCGTGGTCCCGCTCCCTTATCCGCTTACATTACCCCCTTTCCATTCATTATTATCCCATCCATCACTTCTCCCACCTGGGTCCACATTCCTCCATCGGGTCCACATAGGGTCAACTCACCCCTTCCCCTTGCCCACACCTTGGGTCATGGCTTGGAATGAAGCCTGGAGGTTAATGCAGCTAAAAAGAAAGTCAAAAGCTAAGTTGCAGGAAACGTGGCCCTAGGGGGCGTTTCGCCAGGGGAAACGAAACGAAATGCGTTTCCCCGTACCGTACGGCCTGGAAACGCGTTTCCGGCCGTACGGCCACGTTTCCCGAAACGGAAACGTGGCCGTACGGTCGGAAACGCGTTTCCAGGCCGTACGAGCCACGTTTCCCCAAAAAAAACATTTGTTTTTTTTTTAATTTGTTTCTAAATTTTTTTAGGGTTTCCAGGATGTTCTAGATGTGTGTCTAAAGTTATAAAAGTGAATTTTTGCCCTAGTGTTGACATGTAGTTCATGGTAATGTTAAATTCTTAAAGTAAAAGTGATATTCTCCTTTATTTTTCATTTTTATCCTTTTACTTAAATTTTTAACATTACCATGAAATGACTCAGGATGTTTGAGAGTGGTTTCGCCCTCGTTGGATTTCATATGGAGAAGGTAGAATTTTAGATCTCACTCAAAATCCAGCAGACTTATTTGTTTTTCAGGATTTCAGGATTGAGGGGGTTGCAATGTTTCCATTGGATTTTATCATGTACTAGGGTATGGAACTTCTATTTAATCAAGAGAACCAAGCCCTCTATGCAGGGGAAACTCCCAATAATCAAAATCATGTAGGGTACTAGGGTATGAAACGTGTATTTAATCAAGAGCACTAAGGTTGTTCGACTATGTAGGAGGAGACTCCCAATACAACAGTGGTCCTTCTAAAGAATGGGATGTGGATGCAGAAAATCCTGATTTGGATCTCTCTCTTGTAGCCTTATAGTCTTTATTGTAATTGCAGCCTCATATATTAATATAAATAAAGACTGATTTTGAGATTTGGATATCTAATAAAGGTTGCTTTTGGATATTCCGATATTTTTATTTTCATTATGTGATTATTCATGAGTAAATGTGATGTAAATTAAATCTTAATGTTTAACTGTAATAAATTATAATGTATCATTTATGCTTTATGATTGCACACACACACACACACATATATATATTTAAATACTTTATATATATATATATATATATATATATATATTCACGTTTCCCCGTTTCCAAAATTTGGGGAGGTCGCGTTTCGTATCGCTTCCCGTTTCGGAAACTCGTACCCGTTTCCCCGTTTCGTGCAACTTAGATCAAAAGCATATATGGCCACAGTCAATAGGAAAAGTACCACGAAATGCAAAAGATGGCTGAGACAAAAATGTTTAGAACGTCGGCAAAAGCCATTACATGAAGCTCCACCCCATCATCATGAATATCACCCTGGTTCCAACAGGTTCTATGAACCTCCCTCATCATATAGAAATCCATGATTGTCCCAACCCCTGGTGCGCGATGAACCACCCCACCTTAAAGGGGGAGTTCACTACTATATATTATACATCATGCTCTAACCCCTTCAGCCTCGAGCAATTAATCAAAGAAAATAATAAAAAGACAAAAGACATATAAAGAAGGGTGGGCTTCCCTCCTATACCTTATAAATCCAAGTGTGGGCTTCCCTCCTATTAGCTACCCCTATGCCCCAGCGTGTGACCCAAGGCTGCCCCCTCTCTTTCTCTGTCTCATTTACCTATCTGTCACATGCCACCACCTTTTGACGGATGTACTTTGACTATATTATCCCCTTCAGAAGCAGAAACCACTTAATAGGGCACTTGGTTAACCCCATTAGGAGTTTAGGCAAAATTGGTACACCCAACGCCCATTATGGAAGGACTAGCCATTATGAAATCCCCACTTGTGGTCCATGATTAAGTAAGCTCATTCTCTCGATGTCTCTAATGACTTGTATTAGAAGCTTAGGGGACACATTGGATCTTATGCAGGGTTGCAGATGTTTTTTATTTGGGGTTTGACTCCCTATAAGGGGCCCTAATCCTCTAGAGGGATACATTGGCACATATTAGGTGAGCATTGAGAGCCATGGGCCTCCATAGTAGCAGATTGCATGTCATAGATCCCCACAACCATTCAGAGATTGCTCGTAGATTACTTATTGGACGAGGAGGATGCACTTGATCCATCATGCCCAACTAACCCCAGGTCTACACCACACACTTGGCAGACGATCCAAGACTTTTACGATGATTTGGCATCTCCTACATTGTCATCCTAGCCCTTGAACGCAACCTACAAGCATCTTTGACTTGTTTGGAGATCCATGAGGACACTTGTGTGCCCCCATAGTCATTCGGAGCACCACATGTTATTTTTCATTAAGGGTCATATTCTTCATCATGGCACCCATGGACCTCATCAGGCCTCTTAGAGGTCCCTACGACATCGAAAGATTATTATTTTTCCTCTTGAGAGGCTCATCTTTTCATTTGTGAGCTAGTTTGTTGGGCTTGTCACCAAAGTTATGTCATTTGCACGTTATTTTATTTTTAGGCACTAATGTAGGTTTATTAGCTAAATCGAACTCCTAATTGGTGTATAAATAGGAGTTAGTTGGATTCATTTGTATCATCACTTGACTTGGGATCTCTCTATCTTTAGAGAATTTCACACTTTTTCCTTGGAGGACTATTTTGGATGATGGATGAATTTTAATGTATGGATTTGGGCTATTTCTATCTTGGAGCTTCTTATTGTGCAAATGTGATGCTGGTTGGATATACTCTCTAATATTGTAAGTGCAAATTTAACGTTATTTTCTTGTTGCTGCATACATTGGAATTTTTCTATAATTAGGGCTAATTGCTGCATGTATGAAATGTGGAATTATGTATCTATTTAGCTTGTTCATTGTATGGGCCATTGTTAGATGAATGGAATCTTCTAGAGATTATGTTATCTTGATAAGCTTGCATCATTTGTATGAAGTATAAATGCTTGAAAGTCACTTTTCTTATTATGTTATCTTGATAAGCTTGCATCATTTGTATGAAGTATAAATGCTTGAAAGTCACTTTTCTTCTCTTTCCTCTAGCATTGGACAAAGTTGACTTTTGGAGCCTCCTTGAATGAGAAACTAAATCTTTTTTCATAATTATCCTTGACTCTGTTGACCACTACGTGTCAATGACCCATAGTAGTACACCCCATTTTTTTGCAAAAGGGATACCACTTGATTGATGTGTCCGTGCCGTCTAGCTATCATTATCAGCCTAACTTCCAAGATGTTATGTAAGCCCTTTCTGCATGTGTATAATGTACATAATCTCAGCAGATTTATGTCATGTATGTAATGACCTAGGTAAACTTACTTTTCTAGTCGATCTCCAATTTGGAAGGTTTTTTGTCTCACCTATCCATTTTCAGATGGTCGGCAGAGTTTTCCTCTAGTATTACCCCAAAGCTGGAATGGATTTTGTCGCTAAGATCTTAGGCGAGTCCTAGTGTTTTTGATCGAGTCTATGTAAAGTAAGTTGAGAATAATCCTAACTATTTGGTTAGGTTATTTTATTACAAATTGCTTGGTTTGCTGGATTATATTTGTGTCGCAGAAATGGGCAGTCTGCAAGGGTCTATTACAAATGGGTTCTCCCCCATAGAATGTAAAAAATATGAAAATCATGATGTGAAGTGCCTTGAGGGTTGGGAAAATAATTTATCCCCTCATAGGTAACTAATTTAATTTTTTGGCCAAAAAATTAATTAAAATCCTAAGCCAGAAATTTAATTAATTCTAGGTCCTAGGTAAATTTAAATTCTCCAAAGGAAAAATTCGTGGGTCCTTAAAAATTAAAATTTAAAAGTCCTGGGACTAAGGTAAATTAATTATTTTGATAAATTTTACCTTTGATCCTTAGGGGTTAAATCAAAGTCAAATTTTTGGGGAAATTAACTCAAAAATTTAATTTTTGAATAAATTAAAATGCATTTAATTGAAAATTTCGAATTTCTCAAAATATTTAAATATTTCAACGGATGAGATTAAAAGAAATTTTAATCTTCATCAACGGTCGAGATTGCTTTGACATGGATCACTTGGACTAGCCGTTGGAGGATTTATCTTTAAATAAGAAGTCATTTGTTAGTCGATCTATCTGACCTTTGAGTTGTGCGCCTAAAAAGAAGCTCTTGTGTAATCTTTTTCTGGATAGTAAAGAAAGACTTTGGGGTTGAGTTCTGTTGGTGTCACTCTTCATGGAAACACTGTAAGATGTGTTGTTTTCATGCATAATTTTTTTCTAAAGCCATTGATGATAGCTTCTAAAGATTGATTTGAGTACATGTATCTTGCTCAGTGGATGGGGTTTGAATAATTATCTAAATTTTGAACCTAATAACATGTATCTCTATTTGTCCGAGTTTTATTATTATTTTCTCGCTCTATTTTTATGGATGGATAGAGTTTTGCAGGGAAATCTTGATTTTATATTCTCGGGATTAGAAGAAGTTTTCAGTTGGACCAGCCAACTTACGATTTGTGTTCCTAGAAGAGCCTAGCTAAATTAGCTCTGAGCTTATCATAAGATTTTATTGGTGATACATGAAGGGTTTCGAGTTAGCACCTCTTTTAATTTTTTTGTGCGGCATAATGATAGATCTGGCTGATTAAAAGCTTATTGTTTGTAAATTTTGTAATTATTTTTCTAACATTGGTTTTTTTGGGTTTTAGTTTTTATCATTGTATATATCGTTTGGGTGTTTTTTTGTTGTCGTGCAGCTACAGATCTGAAGGAAAAATTTGTGTAGAGTCTAGATCTAGGCCCTAGAGGGTAAGATCTTGTTAAAATTGGTAACTAAGCTCAAACTCCATGTGGGTCATCTTATTAATGGCAGCTGATATTTTTCTTGGATCTCTCTCATTGAGAGGTGTAGGTTTCATCTAAAGATCATCCGATTCTGATAAGTATTCATGGAGATATGAATTTATTTGTGTTATGGGACAATTTGTCAAGGTCGGCCAACAACCAAATAAACCCCACTTGTGTTCAACGTTTTAGTATAAATAAAGGAGGACTTCAAGTCATTTAGACACTCATCCTCTTGGTGATTTCTTACTCTCCACTTGTCTTTGGGTTTTGGTGGGAGGAGAGACCTAAACAGGATATGCTGCCTTAGAAGATGCCCTATCCTATACGCTGTCATGAAGGAGGCCTCTATGCTACCCTAATGAAGATCAAGCTTTAGCCATGGAGAGATCTATAGGCTAGACATCTAGACGTAGGCCCTATAGACGTAGTAAAGGAGGATCCTTATACGCTGTATAAATGAGGCTTTAATAAGCCCTAGTCGCAGTCACAAAAGAGGCATAGCCGCAGTTGGAAGGAGCCCTACTGCAGGTCCTATTATGCAGCAAAAGAAGGTCTAAATACAACCCTATATCTGCAGTTGAAGGAGGCTTCTATACATTGCACAAAGGAGGACTAAACACTGTCAAAAGAGACCTAATCTATCTGCTGTTGAGGAGCCCTAATCCGCAATCCTGAAGGAGACTTATACGCAGTCAAGGGAGGACCTATATGCTGCCTGAAGAAGCTCCTCCTAAACGCTGTCAAGGAAAGGTCTTAGACACAATTTAGGATGATGCCCTAGCCACTGTTATGTGCAACCCTTATTCTGTAGCAAGAAGACCTTATACGCAGCTCTAAGAGACCTGTTACAGTCATCTAAGCAGTTGTCATAATGCCACATTGCTGTAGGTGACAGCGTGGCCTATTTAAGGACTGTTTGGGCAAGTTAATGTTATTCTTGAGGGGCAGTAGAATCCGCAATAAGGAGGAACTAGAGGTTGCTGTTTTAGGGCTGTTTGGATCCCTAAGCTACAACCAAGAAGTGCCCTAACCAGTCATCATGACAGCATCAAAGACTGTGTCATAGAAGTGTGGTGACAGTGCAGTGATGAGGCTGTTCATGAGGACAATTTATAAGGTTGTCATTACAATGAAGAAAACTGTCCTTGTGTATATTCAAATTGAGTCAATCTTGTTGGACTCAATAATCATAGGCTTAACTTGCCGCTGGGCTAGGCTGTAGGCCATAGCCAACAACACAATTTGATCTAAGGATCGCTATTGTGGTAGAGCCTCACCTTGACGACCTGCATTGTTGACTGTATGAAGGAAGAGCACTGAATGTTGATGACCTATCTCATAAAGCAGTGACAACTAGTGCAGCAGCATGATGCGTGCAGCATGATGATTAAGAGCAGCAAGTTGTGTACAACATGATGAGGTACAGCTCAGCAGTGGAGCAGCATGGTGCAACTTAGGAACATGGTATAATGTTGTAGCATGGTGCAACACGGTGAGGTGCAGCACATGGACGAGATGCAGCACAATGATAGGTGAAGGAGTCACCTTGGAGAATCAGTTGAACCGACATGTCTTCAACTGATGTCATTCTCTTATGTAGAAAGTCGAAGTGTTGACTTCTGTTGTAAATGTACTATCTCTCTCTCTTTTTGTTGAACTATTGAAGAACATATAAGAAGAATTGATCAAGGGTTTCCCCACATTGGGGTTTGTCCCTGGCTAGCACCGCATCTTGTGTCCTCTTGTCTTGGCATGTATTTTGCGATTTATGTTTATGTTCTATCTACAGTCACTTTAATGCTGATGTGATTGCTAATATGGAAAAGTTATTGAGCTAACTATGAAAATTTAAATAAATTGCTCTAAGCATAGAACATACCTAAAATTAACATGGTATCAGAGCTGAGGTGAAGACAATGCCCAAGCAAGAGTGAAAGAGAAATCACCGAAGACAGTTAGGAAAGGACAAAAGGATCAATGGGTTCCTCATCCCTCTTCAAATTCACCGAGGGTGAAATCGAAGCAAATAATATTATCAGTATGGCGCAACGGAATATGGCCTACCTAAAGATCACTTCATTGAGAAGACCAGATCTTAGGGTGTTTGGAAAGACAGATAACTAGTTCGGTCATTATGCGAAGGAGTGTTCGAATGGCAGGGACACATCACTTGATGATGATAACAATCATTCTAGGGACATCTTTAATGGTCAGAGGAATGACAAGTAATGCAGGTCATCAAGGAAACAACCGACTCTTCAACGAAAGCAAGGAACCCCATGTATGAAGAATCAAATGTTGTTTTTGATAAGATAAAGAAGCGTTATCTTGTATTGGCCCTCTCCTTCAGATTCTTTGGGAATCTGGCTTATTAATTGTAGTGCCCCAGAGCACTTCAATGGATAGAAGGGTGCTCTCACCAATTTGGCAGAGATGGAAATAATCGTGGGATTATACTTGGAGCCGATGCCACCTATCCCAGAAAGGGTGTAGGAAATGTTACCCCTCAATTGAATGAGGGTAACTCGATTCATTTACATAATCTCTTTTGTGTACATGATCGCAAGAAGAACCTGGTGTCCATTTCGGCAATGGAAGTCAAAGGTTATAGGGTGGCATTCATCGATGAAAAGGTACGTGTTTGAAAATGAAATTTTCAAAGATGCTTTTACTCATGGGTTCAGGGTTGGCAATTTGTATCAAGTTGCAGGATGGTCCATTGGGGACCATGTCAGTTGACACATCTCATCTGTAGCACCAGAGGTCTACTTATTATGGGGCCCTACCTGATGTGAGTTAGATGGTGATTGGGATGTCTGAATTCAAGAAGAGCATGAAGGTACATGTCTGAGATGTACCAAAGGAAAATCTTACAAGGGGACCATTCCCCTCATGTAGCAGGTCCACAGGTTTGGAACAACCTGAGGGGTTTGAGATTCATGATCGGGAATCTCATGTATGCAGGTGGAAGAAAGCCCTCTATGGCTTGAAGTAAAACACCCCGGACCTAATATGAGAGGATTGATAGCTGTCTGATGAAGCTGAGATTCACTAAAAGTGAAGCCGATCCAAACCATTGTTTGAAGGTTGTGGATGATAGACCTCTCATACCGGCACCTTCTGAGGACGACCTATTTCTAACAGGTGCAGACCCTCTCATTTGCAGAAGTAAGAGGGAGTTGGATTCCGGATGTGGAAAGGTAAAACTGCAAGCCCGTGACTACCTCGTGGATCTTAACTTTCAGAAGTTATATGGTAGTGATGCCAGACCAGATTTGGGAAATGCCTTTGAGTTTCATAAACTCATTTGCATTGATGTTCTTGGTGAACTTCCATCTGGATATATGTTTTGTAGTTAGCATGGTGAGCTCATATTTGATTGAGCCTCACTGGATTGGTGCCAAGAATCTTCTGAGATGTCTTTGGGGCACAATCTCATGGATTGAAATACACTGCTGGAAATATGAAGCTGCATGATTGTTCAAATGCTGACTAGGCAGGCAGTGTGGAGGATCTTAAGAGCACTTTTGAGTGCTGATTCTCTTTGGGTTCTACTTTGATATCATGGATGAGCAAGAAGCAAAATTCGGTTGCTATAAGCACCACTGAGACCACATACATAGCTACGAGTATGATCTCGTATGAAGCTGCCTTGTTGTGGAAGATCTTCAGTGAGTTGTTTGTACATATGATGAAAACCATTGTGATCCTCTGTGACAACCACGGGGGGATTCGATTATTGAGGAATCCCGTATTCGATGATTGCTCCAACAGATAGACATCAGATACTACCTTATCTGGGATATGATAAGTCGATGAGCGAGGAGGCTCCATCGCATTGAGACTGATGTACAGGTCGCAGACACTTTGTCAAAGCCACGGGAAAAGGTCAAATCTGTGATTTTCCCAAACAACTTGGAGTCATTGAGAGACCTTCGTATAAGTGTCTTGCATGTTGCATGCACTGAGCTCTGGGAGCTCTAGGGGGCTTGTGTTACTTACTAGAGCGACATACGACCGCAGGGAAACTCACCCTCCCCTAGTGGTGCGCTATGTACAGGGTGACAGGTTCAACCTTTCCCTGTGATACCTCGTGGAGACTATGGAACAGGATGATTAGTTCTCTTGTGGGTCGGGATGATTAGTTCTCCCGTTGCAACTGTGGAACAAGATGATTAGTTCTCCTGTGGGTTGGGATGATTAGTTCTTCCGTGGCAATTGTGGGACAGGATGATTCGTTCTCTTGTGGATAGGATGATTAGTTCTCCTATCGAGGCATCCTATCCATGCAGTCTGGGACTCATGGGAAGTACCTCTCATCTGATCAATGAGAAGGGAATTAAGGTTAGGGACCATAGTAGTACTATCGATGGACGCATCGTTGTATCTACCATACTCCCTATGCAAGGATGACCTCCATTGATTTGGGAGCAATGTAACTAATTTTGGATGAGTATGAGTGATTTGAGACACTCTCTTGTGATATTGATCTGGGATCAATAAAACTGACTTCGGGTTAGTAAAGAATGGTATGAGACATTCTCGATTGATTCTTCTTCTTCATGGTTCAGTAGAGCAGAGTAGAATTGAGCAGAGCAAAGCAAAGCAGAGCAGAGCAGTGCAGGGCATTGATGGCCAGAGATAGTATAGTGGGACATATGGATCAACAGATGGAGTTCTCCCTAGTTGAGAGGGAGTGTTAAAATTGGCAACTAGAGCCAAACTCCATGTGGGTCATCTTATTAATGGCAGTTGATATTTTTTTTGGGATCCCTCTCATCGAGAGGTGTAGGATTGATCTAAAGATCATCCGATTCCGATAAGTATTCATGGAAATATGAATCTATTTGTGTTATGGGACAATTCGTCAAGGTCGGCTAGCAACCAAATAATCCCCACTTGTGCTCAACGTTTTAGTCTAAATAAAGGAGGACTTCAAGTCATTTAGACACTCATCCTCTTGGTGATGTCTTCCTCCCCACTTGTCTTTGGGTTTTGCTGGGAGGAGAGACCTAAAGAGGATACATTGCCCTAGAGGATGCCCTACCTATATGCTGTCATGAAAGAGACTGTTATGAAACCAGGTCACAAAAAGATAGAAAAGATAGTTGAATGCCTTAGAATTCAGCCTCTTCGAGGGGGCAACCTCCTTTACATTACACAAATGAACAATTCTTCGATGATACAAATGACAAGACCTCCTTTCTATATATAGGAGTCTAAGGGGTCATAATATAATCAGAGCCAACATAACAATAATAATGTAAGGGCACAATAATAACAATAGTGGGCTTCTATGGGGCACAATAGTAACAATATGAGGACTACATGGGTACAACAATATAATAAGGGGGTTGTACTAATAACAATAAGGGGTTACACTAGAAGTATAGGGGCCTAACATGCCCCTCTCTTTCAGAAAGTGTTGTCCTCAATGCTTGAGTAGTTCTTGATGCTTCTGTATAAAATTCTTGTCCTCCCATGTGGAATCTTCATTGGGTAAGTTCTTCCACTTGATGAGATACTCTGAAATTGATCGATTTCGTAGCTATCGGGTTCCTGTTTCTGTGACTGCTCCAGGTTGCAATATGATTTTTCCTTCCTCTTCAAGTTCTGGCAATATTGTTTGAATTGGGATCTTCTACAACTTTTGAATGAGTGGCCACACATCTTCGTCCTTCTTCCATTCATCCCTTGCTTCATTTATCCAATTTGGTTGGATAATAGAAATAGCGCAAAACAATGCTTCCACATCCTCATCCTTTGTTGAAAGTGCATCTGAAACAAAAAATTTCTTCATTTTTCTGTAGATGATGTCAAAGACATAACCCAACATATTTGTGACCCATTTTTCCTATTCTTCTAAAGATAATATTTGTTCTAAAAAGTATTTAAGACTATCATGATCCATTTTTACCTTGAAGTGTCTTCCCATTGGGTAAGGTCTTCATTTCTTAAGTGCATGTAATATTGCCAATATTTCCTTCTCATAAATAGCTTGCTTGAGATGTAGCTGTAAAAATTCCCAATCACCTACATCAAAACATTTTTCATTGCGATATTGACCTACTTGTTGTTTCATTCGATTCTGCACCAAAGTGGCATTATCCTTTAAAAGTTGGAGGAGTTGGTGTTGATAGTCGATGTGATCTTTCACTGCTTGAACCTTTTTCTTTTTGATATGTTCTTCTATATTGAGAATTTGAGGAGTGGTAATTTCTTCCAATGCTTTACAAGATATGGTCAGATTCATTTCTTGTTGCTCGATGTGATCTTTCACTTCTTGAACATTTTTCTTCTTGATATATCCTTCTATCTTGATACTTTGAGGAGTGGTAATTCCGGCCAATGTATTACATGATATGTTTGGATTCATTTCTTCTTTCTCGATGTGATCTTTCACTTCTTGAACCATTTTCTGCTTGATATGTCCTATCTTGAGAGCTTTAGGAGTGGTAGTTCTTGCCAATGCTTTACAAGATATGGTTAGACTCATTTCTTCTTTCTTTCAGGTTGGGTCCTGGCGTATATCCTCTTCTTTTGATGTTTCTTGATCCTTTTCTTCCTCCTCTTCATACTCTATATAAAATAGTTTTTTCTCAGCACACTTTTGACCTTTAGTGCATTTGCTATCACAATTGTAACAAAGCCCTTTTTTTCTTTTTTCTTCCAATTGTTGTGGTGTAATCCTTGTAGGTTGTGGAAGGCTAAGAGAAGAAACACTTCCATAATTATAGTCGTGAGTGGTGGGATTCGTTGTTTCCATAATTTCGCTTTCAATTTTTCTTGCCCACCTAAATGCCTTCTCCAATGAATTAGGTTCCCAAAGACGAACCTCATGTTGAATGTTATCCTTTAAAGTACCTATGAAGACATCAATCCTCAATGTGCTCTACCATTGAACACTTTTGTTTGAGATTTATCAATTGGCTAAAGAAGGTGTTTCTCTTTGTATCTTCATAATGTGCTATCATTTCCTCCGTGAAAATTGACCACGTAACAAGTTGTTTACGAGAACAAAGCCCTTTATACCATAAAAATTGATCCGGTTCTAAATATGAAGATGCAATACATGCCTTTTGTAACAGTGGTACACCATGTAGATCAAAATATTGCTCCATCTGAAGTATCCATAGCGGGATCCTTGCCATCAAACTTCCTCTATCGCCTTTTCTTGATTTTAGGAGTTCGATCTTGAAACGACTACATCTCTGTAATTTTGGCTCTTCCAGTTCTGAAATTGCGACCTGCAGTAGCCCTCTGTGTCTTCTTTCTAATGCCACCAGTCTGACCAAAATTGGATTCTCCAAGAAAGAGTTATGCACAATCTTCCAAGATGGCCTGATTATATACCTTTCCAGAAGAGCGAACTTATATGGAGGTCATCTTAGCATAGGGAGTACGGTAGATACAACGAAATGGGTTTTTTTTCGCTTTTGAAACATCACAGAAAAAAGTTATAGCGAAAACGCCACGATGATCTGTTTGGAGCAGCGAAACCCTAGAATCCAAAGCTCTGATACCAAATGTTATGAAACCAACTCACAAAAAGATAGAAAAGATAGATCAATGCCTTAGAATTCAGCCTCTTTGAGGGAGCAACCTCCTTTACATTACACAAATGAATAATTCTTCGATGATACAAATGACAAGACCTCCTTTCTATATATAGGAGTCTAAGGGGTCATAATATAATTAGAGCCGACATAACAATAATAATGTAAGGGCACAATAATAACAATAGTGGGCTTCTATGGGGCACAATAGTAACAATATGGAGACTACATGGGTACAACAATATAATAAGGGGGTTGTACTAATAACAATAAGGGGTTACACTTGTAGTATAGGGGCCTAACAGAGACCTCTACGCTACCCTAATGAAGATCAAGCTTCAGCCATGGAGAGATCTATACGCTGGACATTTAGACGCAGGCCCTATAGACACAGTCAAGGAGGATCCTTATATGCTGTATAAAGGAGGCCTTAATAAGCCCTAGCCGCAGTCACAAAAGAGGCATAGCCACAGTTGGAAGGAGCATTACTGCAGGTCCTATTATGTAGCAAAACAAGGTCTAAATACAACCCTATATCCGCAGTTGAAGGAGGCTTCTATATGCTGCACAAAGGAGGATTAAATGCTGTCAAAAGAGACCTAATCTATCCGTTGTTGAGGAGCCCTAATCCGCAATCCTAAAGGAGACTTATACGCAGTCAAGAGAGGACCTATATGCTGCCTGAAGAAGCTCCTCCTAAACGTTGTCAAGGAAAGGTCTTAGACACAATTTAGGATGATGCCCTAGCCACTGTTATGTGCAGCCCTTATTCCGCAACAAGAAGACCTTATACGCAGCTCTAAGAGACCTGTTACAGTCATCTAAGCAGCTATCATAATGCCACATTACTGTAGGTGACAACGTGGCCTATTTAAGGACTGTTTGGGCAAGTTAATGTTATTCTTGAGGGGCAGTAGAATCCGCAATAAGGAGGAACTAGAGGTTGCTGTTTTAGGGCTGTTTGGATCCCTAAGCTACAACCAAGAAGTGCCCTAACCATTCATCATGACAACATCAAAGACTGTGTTATAGAAGTGTGGTGACAGTGCAATGATGAGGCTGTTCATGAGGACAATTTATAAGGTTGTCATTACAATGAAGAAAACTGTCCTTGTGTATATTCAAATTGAGTCAATCTTGTTGGACTCAATAATCATAGGCTTAACTTGTTGCTGGGCTAGGCCGTAGGCCATAGCCAACAACACAATTTGATCTAAGGATCGCTCAAGTGGTAGAGCCTCACCTTGAAGACCTGCATTGTTGATTGTATGAAGGAAGAGCACTAAATGTAGATGACCTATGTCATAAAGCAGTGACAGCTAGTGCAGTAGCATGATGATTAAGAGCAGCAAGTTGTGTACAACGTGATGAGGTACAACTCGGCAGTGGAGCAGGATGGTGCAACTTAGGAACATGGTATGATGTTGTAGCATGGCGCAACAAGGTGAGGTGCAACACATGGACGAGATGCAACACAATGACAGGTGAAGAAGTCACCTTGGAGAATCAGTTGAAGCAACATGTCTTCAACTGAGCTCATGTAGAGATGATCGATTTTCTTATCTAGCAAGTCGAAGTGTTGACTTCTGTTGTAAATGTACTCTCTCTCTCTCTCTCTCTCTCTCTCTCTCTCTGTGCTGAACTATTGAAGAACATATAAGAAGAATTGATCAAGGGTTTCCCCACATTGGGGTTTGTTCCTAGCTAGTGCCACATCTTGTGTCCTCTTGTCTTAGCATGTCTTATGTGATTTATGTTTATGTTCTATCTGCAGTTTACTTTAATGCTGATGTGATTGCTAATCTAGAAAAGATATTAAGCTAACTATGAAAATTTAAATAAATTTCTCTAAGCATAGAACATACTTAAAATTAACAGATCTGGTTCTCTGGGGTTTATCAACATAATTTTTCAGGGTTATATTCAAATTTTTTGCTGTCCAAGGGTTTAAAATTTCTCGGATTTGAAAATTCTCATAAGGGTTTTAGGGATAAATCTGAAGCAAAGGAACACATCGTTTTAAATCAATTTTATTATTATTATTATTTTATTTTTATTTTTTTCGTTTGTTTACGAAATTTTTAAGTTTTTGGGCTATCATTTCTTTGTTGGTTAGTTTTTTCGATCTGCTGCCTGGTGTTTTTTTTTTGCTGCAAATTTCAATTTTTTTTTGAAACCCCTTATCCCTCCATTTCTCCATCCTTCATCTCCCTGTGGTGTTTGGGGTTTTCTAGCCGTTTGTTGTAAATTTCCAATCCCATTGTTCTGCTGCAAAACCCTGCTCGAAAACCGACTGCCTCATCCTCTCGATTTGTTGCTCCTCCGTGTGCCCTCGTCTTCTGCATTTGCGGCTCCCTCCCTTTCTAACCTGCGACAACTTGCATACCTCTCCATCTCTACCCAAGCTCGCTTTTTCCTTGCTATATGCATCCCTTCTCTTCCACTGCTCCGCCTCCAAGCATTCCTCTGTAGCCTCCTCACCCATCCGCATCAGTTTCTTTCTTCCTCGTTATTCCTTGCTTCTCACCCACACTCCTTTCCATCTCACAACTGCTCTCGTTGCAACTCCATTGCCCTTTCGTCGAGCTGCTTGCTGCCTCTGTCGCCATACCTTCATATCCTTGCTCACAGTCCCTCCTTTCTGTCGCTGTTTCGACCTGCACAACAAAGTAAAACATTTCGATTTCTTTTTTTTTCATTACTTCATTTGTATGCGCTAGGTTAGGTTTATGTGGCATTAGATTTATTTTATTGTCTTCTAGATTCATTTTGATTTAAAATTTGATTTTTTGATTTCATTTTTTTTTGTCTTATTTTGATTTCACATTTGCTTTTTTTATTTTTACTTGTGATTTTTTGATGTTGATTTTGATTTCCTTTCATTTTTAATTTTGTTTTAATTTTTTTTTTTTTTTTATGACTTTGGTTTTTATGTTTTGATTTTTTTTTTTCATTATTTTGGTTTTGTTTCAAAAAATTTTAAAAATTAAAAACTTAAAAATAAAAAAATTAAAAAATAAAACATTTAAAAATCTAAGAATTTAAAAAAAATTCATTTTTTGTGACTTTCAAGCTAATGAAATAAATCAAAAGAATCACTTTCTTATTTGAAAAGTTTTAATTTTTTTTATGTGGCCTACGACCCATAATTTTTTTTTTAAATTTGATTAAGGTCTTTTGATTTGATTTTTTAGTCACATTAAAAAATTCATTTGCCACATTAAGCATTGTTTCATAAGCTTAGCATTTACCTAAGGGACAATTAACATTCAAATTTAAAGTTCCTTGGTGTCTTTTCGTGGTAGTCATTTCTCTAACATTCAAATTTAAAGTTCCTTGGTGTCTTTTCGTGGTAGTCATTTCTCTATTGTGAGGTGCGATTGATGTTTTAAAATCATTGGTTATTGGAGAATGATAAATTTTTCTAGATCTGGGTTATCAATGAAAATCATTTTAAATCTAGAATCATTGCTTAACATTTAAATTTCATAATTCTTCACAGGATTTAATTGCTAGAATATCTTGCGTGATAAGGTTTTGTGCGTTGACATTTAATTATTCGTGATCGTCGCTTTGACATATTTATAAATTGCTTTGGATAACTTGTTTTTACTTCGTCTATGGTTAATTGAGTATAAAGGCACTAGTCTAAAATCCTTTTTTATCTTGCGATTGTGTCTTATTTTATTAGATCTATCCATCTCAGTCAACCATGACTCATTTAAATTCGTCAAGTTGTCCATCTTTAAATCTCTTAGAGCCTGTGTTTCACAGGCTATTCTCATTCATTCACCTTAGGGATTACCCCCTTGACCTGTCTAGGAGAGGGTCTAAATGGAGTGAGTAAGGATTAGAGTGACAACCCTTATTTTGAGCGTTGTTGCGGTGCTTAGACACTTTGTGCGACAACATTTTTGGCGCCATGGCCGGGGATAGAGTTTTTCTGTCCTTGGTCCTCACGACATTTTTCTAATCATTTCATCTTTTCCGCCATTCATTAGCTCGTCAAGCGACACAATATTTTTGGCGTTGTTGTTGGGGATATTTTATTCTCGGTGTTTCAACGGCATTTCCTCATCATTCTTCTCATTTTTCATCTCTCATTCAAACCGGCAAAGCCAACACTTCTTGGCATTTCCACCAAGGACCAATTTATTGGACCTTGGATTTACAACATTTCATCTCTTTTTTTGGGCGTCATTTTGTCTCTTCATTTCTCATCATCCCAACTCTCGTCATCTCTCTCATCTAATCGTTTCGTCTTCACTTTCTGCACCTAGACTTTTTGGTTGGTTTCTTTTTTGGGTGGCGACTCCACTGATTCATTCATTTAATCCCAGACAAGGAGCCTTCACTGAATATCCATCTACCTCCATCCACTAAGTTTTCGGTTTTGCCTTTGGAAGCTTTGTGAGAGATCCATGCTCAAGTGGCGACTCCACTTCTTCCAATTCTTACATGAATTTCTGCTAGAAGCTCGCTTCTTGTAGAAGTTTTGATTTTCTTGAGCAGGGATCTCTCTCTCTGGTATCCATTTGGCCCATATTTTTTCCATTAGGCAGGCATCATGGATTTTGACTTGTTTTCTTCTTGTGATTTTACTAACATTTAGGGAGCTCCACATTGTTATCGTTATTTTTTTGGTGAAGCCATCGATGAATTTCCTCCTTTTCAAGCATAGTTTTAAGACTCCGACTCCGACTTCGACTCGGCCGAGGATCGACTCCGACTCCGACTTCGAAACGGTAATGACTCGGCCGGCTCGATTTCAATGACTTGGTCGTTGTAAAAAATACATTAAATATTTATTTTTTTATAAAAAAACATAATTTTAAATATTTTAAACATAATTTTAAAGATTTTCATTCATTTTTCCAAACGCACAGCATTATAATATAGATGGAAGACAACATATGATCAAAGTAGGCTCATGAACCAATCCATTATATCAAAATGGTACCCAATGGCAATACATAGTCAACTGTCATACATGATCAAAGACTCAAAACAAAAAACACATAACCAAGGAGGCTAGAAATGGCCTCTACAACAAAAGTAAACTGTGACCAGACTCCAGTACTAGTACTACAGCTACTGGCTAGTAGCTACTGCCAGAGGAGCCAAGATCATGTCGATCAATCTCTGGATCATCATCAGAGTCAGACAGGGGGCCCCATGGCTCCTCATCATCATCATCATCTCCAACTGCAGCTGTAGAAGTGGTACCACTAGCAGGCTGTGCAACTGCAACAGATGCAAGCTGAGATAGAGTAGATATGTGGCTGCGCTTCTGTCGTGGCTGAGCAGAGGAAGCACCTACAACTGGAGTCCTTGCTGGCTGTGAGACTGAGGCTGGTGGATTGGGATCTGCATTCAACTGAACAACATGTTCAAGTTCAATTGATGTCTCGATATCTAAATCTAAATCAAGATCCTCATCAGGATCAAACTCTGCTGGACGACTCTCCCCTACCCAATCTGATGTTGGATCAATGTCTTCCAACACAATGGGATCTGAATCAGGTCTTTTGTTCAGCAAATGGTTTCGTCTGAGCCGGAGGTTGTATTGGACATAAACTAGATCATTTAATCGTTTTTGATCCAAACGGTTTCTCTTCTTTGTGTTACTTGGGGGCAAGAGCGAAAACGAGAGTGGGAGCGACATTTTTAGAAGCTCCTGGTTTGGGAGCGAATCCCAGAGGAGTTCGACAACCAATGTCACTAACATCAAGGTACATAGAGGGATTGGTGCTCTTGATTAAATACGAGTTCCATACCCTAATACATGACAAGATTCAATAGAAACATTGCAATCCTCCAATCCTGAAATCCTGAAAAACTGATAAGTCTGCTGGATTTTGAATGAAATCTAAAATTCTACTTTCTCCATATGAAATCCAATGAGGCCGAAATCACTCTCAAACATCCTGAGTCATTTCATGGTAATGTTAAAAATTTAAGTAAAAGGATGAAAATGAAGATTAAGGAGAATGTCACTTTTACTTTAAGAATTTAACATTACCACGAAATTTGAATAGCATATCAATAGTAGAGAGCATTTGAGTGTGTTAAATAGGGTTTGGGAGGGGGAAATGGACCCCAAATAACATTTAGCTAATTCATAAAACACCTTGAAGTCCAAACCAATCAGCAAACCCCTTAAAATTTCATTAAAATAATGTTAAATAGTTGTTTTAATGGGTTACAGGCCGCTGTTTGTGACTCGGCCGAGTCAGTACGGGAAACGGCCGAGTTGGCCGAGTCAGCCATGACTCGGCCGAGTCATTCAATGACTCGGCCGAGTCATTCAATGACTCGGCCGAGTCATGGCTGACTCGGCCAACCGAGCCGTTTTTTGTACCGAGTCACTCCGGAGGGCAATGGAACGAAACAACTCGGCTATTTCCATTTCGAAACGACCATTTTTTAAAACTATGTTTTCAAGGAAACAATGCTTTTACTGCTGAGAATCAACTTTGGAATGTCAGCGTCTGTATAACCAAGTATCACCCATATTCTAACTATGAGGATGTGAAGATGAAGATTTTCGTTCTCACCTTATCTAGAGATGCTTTAGTTTGGTTTGTTAAGTTCCCTAATAACACTTTTGATTCTCTACAATCAATCATTGATGCCTTTGAAGATAGATATGGAGATAAAGAAAAGGTCAAAGCGAAATCTGAAGTAAAGGAAACCATAGAAGTTGAAAATAATTTCAAGGAGTTAATTCAAATGGTTAAAGACTTCTAGTTAAATCAGGCTCAACTTATTAAAGATATGGAACTTAATCAAGCAAGATTAATAGTTGATCATGCCAGGGAAATTAATTCTATGCAAAGCAAGTTATTAGCCCTAGAGGAAAAGATGATGATCATGGAATTCAATCATTCAAATCAAGTGACTGCCATGGAAGCAAGTTATCAAGAAGACATAAGTTCGATTTAGAACAAATTGTCAACTATGGATGAAATGACCATCATGAGATTCGATTATAATAATTAGTTAGCTATCATGCCAGCAAATCATAAGAAAGAGATAAACTATATGCAAAACTGCTTCATACGCATGAAACCAATGAATGATAAAATTATAGAGGACATGGAAACTGGTGAGATATGTCTTCAGAATAGGTTATTGACCATGGAGGAAAACCGTGCCAAGGAAATCAGTGCTATGAAAGTTGAACACTCTAACTAGATGGATGTCATAACAATGGAAAAGATATAGGTGCAGAAATTTCAGCATCGGTCAGAGGATGAAAGAAACAAGGAAACGTCAACAAATCATAAGCCTTCCTATTTGCTGCAGAAAGCTCCATCTTATTATGAGGACGTCATTTGTTCCATTGAAAAGTGGTTAATTGAAGGTGAACCGGATAAAATGGAAGTTGATAAGAATTAGGTTGATGTTTACATGGTTGATCCACTAGTCATAACAAATTAGGTTCATAAAAAAGCGTAGGTCATAGAAGCCTTGAACATTCCAAATTTTCCATATGAGCATTTTTTGGATCAACAAGGAAGTTGAGCACCGACCACATCATCATCAACATCACAACTTGCCACAAAGAAAAAGCGCAAGAGAAAGAGAATGAGAAAGCAGTTTGATCCATCTAATTGCTGCGAGCAGCGTGATTTTCGGATAGGAAAAAGTCCTACCGTGTGCAGGATTGGACATGGCACATCCGAGAAATAGCCAACAAATTTGTCTGAAAGTAGGCAGATGCTCAGTAAGCACTATATTGAATGCATTTGATGCCATGGGGCATCTTTGTATTGTATTTCTAACCTTATACCCTGTTATTTCTGTAGTTCATTTTGTAGTTAGATTTGTGTTTTTCATGTTATTAGGATAGTTAATAAATGAAGAGCTTATATCTTTCTTGTGCGTAATGTTATATGATGATTTTTGGATGGACACTAATGTTATATTGTGTGTTGCTGGATGCAGATTCTAGATTCTCACATTCCTCCAGTGCAACAACGTGTCCCCGAGTAGAGCTAGATGTTGACCACTACGTGTCAACGACCCATAGCAGTATACCTCCATTTTTCTCAAAAGGAATAGAGCACTTGATTGATGTGTCCGTGCCGTCCATCTATCATCATCAGCTTGATTTCCAAGATGTTATGTAAACCCTTTTTGCATGTGTATAATGTAAATAATCTCAGCAGATTCGTGTTATGTATGTGACGACCTAGGTAAACCTACTTTTCTAGTGACGATCTCCATTCTGGGAGGTTTTTTGTCTCACCGATCCATTCTCGAATCGTCGGCAGAGTTTTCCTCCAGTCTTATCTTAGGTGAGTCCTAGCGTTCTAGATTGAGTTTATGTAAAAGTAATTTGAGAATAATTCTAATTATTTGGTTAGGTAATTTTATTCCAAATTGCTTGGTCAGCTGGATTATATTTGTGTCGCAGAAATGGGTGGTCTGTGAGGGTCTATTACAAATGGGTTTTCCCCCTTATGATGTAAAAAATATGAAAATCATGATGTGAAGTGTCTTGAGGGTTGGAAAAATAATTTATCCCTTCATAGGTTAATTAATTAAATTTTCTGGCCAAAATATTTATTAAAATCCTAAACTAGAAATTTAATTACTTTTAGGTCCTAGGTAAATTTAAATTCTCCAAAGATAAAATTTGTCGGTCCTTAAAAATTAAATTTTAAAAAGTCCTGGGACTTAGGTAAATTGATTATTTTGATAAATTTACCTTTGATCCCGGGGGGTTAAATTGAAGTCAAAATTTTGGGGAAATTAACTCAAAAATTTATTTTTTGAATTAATTAAAATGCATTTAATTGAAAATTTCGAATTTTCCCAAATATTTAAATATTTCGACAGATCTGATTAAAATAAATTTTAATCTTCATCAATGGTCGAGATTGTTTTGACGAGAATCACTTGAACTAGCCGTTGGAGGATTTATATTTAAATAAGAAGTCATTTGTCAGCCGACCTATCTGACCTTTGAGTCGTGTGCTTAACAAGAAGCTCTTGTGTAATCTTTTTCTGGATAATAAAGAAAGACTTTAGAGTTAAGTTCTGCTGGTGTTACTCTTCATGGGAATACTGTAAGATGTGTTGTTTCCATGCATAATTTTTTTCTAAAGCCATTGATGATAGTTTCTAAAGAGTGATTTGAGTACAGTTATCTTGCTCAGTCGCTAGGGTTTGAATAATAACTTAAATTTTGAACGTAATAGAAGGTATCTCTATTTTTCTGAGTTTTACTATTATTTTTTCGCTCTATTTTTAATGGTTGGATTGAGTTTTGTAGGGAAATCTTGATTTTTAATCCTCGGGCATTAGGTGAAGTTTTCAGTTGGACCAACCAATTCTTGATCTACGTTCCCAGAAAAGCCTAGCTAAATTAGCTCCGGGCTTATCATAAGATTTTATTGGTGATACACGAAGGGTTTCGAATTAGCAAATCCTTTAATTTTTTTTTTTTTTTGGTGCAACATAATGATAGATCCGTCTTATTAGAGCTTGCAATTTGTAAATTTTGTAATTATTTTTCTAACGTTGGTTTTTCTGGGTTTTAGTTTTTATCATTGTATATATCATTTGGGTGTTTACTTATTGTCGTGCAACTACGGGATCTGAGGAAGAAATTTGTGTAGAGTCCAGATCTAGGCCTTGGAGGGTAAGATCTGGATCTCTGGGTTTATCAACATAATTTTCCAGGGATATTATTCAATTTTTTTGCAGTTCAAGGGTTTAAAATTTCTTGGATCTGGAAATTTTCATAAGGGTTTCAGGGATAAATCTGAAGCAAAGGAACAAATCATTTTAAATCATTTTTTTTCTTTGTTGTGAAACTTTTTACGTTTCTGGGCTACTATTTCTTCGCTGATTGGTTTTCTCGATCTGTAGCCTGGGGTTTTTATTTTTTGCTGCAAATTTCGATTTTTTTTTAAAACCCCTTATCCCTCCGTTTCTCCATCCTTCATCTTCCTCCGTGTCTTGGGTTTCCAACTGTTTGTTGTAAATTTCGAATCCCCTTGTTCTACTGCAAAACCCTGCTCGAAAACTGGCTGCCTCATCCTCTTGATCTGTTGCTCCTCCGCGTGCCCTTGTCTTCTGCATTTGTGGCTCCCTCTCTTTCTAACCTATGACAACTTGCATACCTCTCCATCTCTGCTCGAGCTCGCTTTTTCCTTGCCATCTACGTCCCTTCTCTTCCACTGCTTTGCATCCAAGCATACCTCTGCAACCTCCTCACCCATCTGCATCAGTTTCTCTCTTCCCCATCATTCCTTGCTGCTCTCCCGCACTCCTTTCCGTCTCACAGCTGCTCTCGCTGCAACTGCTTTGCCCTTCTGTCAAGCTGCTCGCTGCCGCTTGCTGCCACACCTTAATATCCTTGCTCACAATCCCTCCTTTCCGTCGCTGTCTTGACCTGCACAACAAAGCAAAGCATTTCGATTTCTTTTCTTTTCATTACTTCATTTGTATGCATTAGGTTAGGTTCAGGTTGTATTAGATTTATTTTATTTTGTTTTTTAGATTTGTTTTGATTTAAAATTTCATTTTTGATTTCATTTTTTTCTGTCTTGTTTTGATTTCACATTCTTCTTTTTTTTTGTTTACTTATGATTTTTTGATGTTGATTTTGATTTCCTTTCCTTTTTATTTTTGTTTTTGTTTTTGTTTTTTGTTTTTTTTTTTTGACTTTGGTTTTTATGTTTTGATTTTTCATTATTTTGATTTTGTTTAAAAAAATTTAAACAGATCTAAAAAAAAATCAAAATAAAATTTAAACTTTTAAAAATCTAAAGAGTTTAAAATTTTTTCATTGTTTGTGACTTTGATTGCTAATGACATAAATCAAAAGCAAGACTTTCATATTTGAAAATTTTTAATTATTTATGTGGCCTACTACCCATATTTTTTTTTAAAATTTGATTAAGGTCTTTTGATTTGATTTTTTAGTTACATTAAAAAATTCTTGCCACATTAAGCATTGCTTCATAAGCTTAGCATTTACCTAAGAGACAATTAAAATTCAAATTTAAAGTTCTTTGGTGTCCTTTCGTGGTAGTGATTTCTCTATTGTCAGGTGCGATTGATGTTTTAAAATCATTGACTATTGGAGAATGATAAATTATTCTAGATCTGGGTTATTAATGAAAATCATTTTAAATATGGAATCATTGCTTAGCATTTAAATTTCATAATTCTTCACAGGATTTAATTGCTAGAATATCTTGCGTGATAAGGTTTTGGGCATTGACATTTAATTATTCACGATTGTTGCTTTGCCACATTTATGAATTGCAGTGGATGACTTGTTTTTATTTAGTCCATGGTTAATTGAGTATAAAAGCATTGGTCTAAAATCAAATCTTATGTTGTGATTGTCTTATTTTATTAGATCTATCCATATCAGTTAACCAGGCCTCATTTAAATTCGTCAAGTTGTCCATCTTTAAATCTCCTAGAGCTTGTGTTTCACAAGCTATTCTCATTCATTCACCTTTTAGGGACTTCCCCGCTTGACTTGTCTAGGAGAGCGTCTAAACAGAGTGAGTAAGGATTAGAGTGACAACGCTTACTTTGAGCGTTGTTGCCATGCCTAGACACTTTGTGCGACAACAGACTCCATATCCCCAAGTGAATTAGGCATTGATCCTTTAAAAGGATGATCGTTTTAACCATCTTTTTACCCCTTTTCCCTTTCTCCCTAGGTCTAGCCTAATTAGGTCATCTATGGCATCACTTTCTTAGGAAACTGGCCACAAGAAAACTTAGATATCCTAGATACAATAGCACTGGTGGGTCCTCTTGCTCTCCTCCAAACTTGAAACAATTTTGACTGCAGAATCTTTAGATACCTCAAGCCCTAGCTCTAGGATCAAGTTTTGCCTAGATGTTCGCAAGGCTAGGACCTAGTAGGATCAATTTGACATATTTGTTAGAAAATCATTGTTTGATCCTTTCCACTCACCTTGGCTAGGTTAAGAACATCATTGTTTGCCTATTATCCATCCCTTAACTTGGGCTGGGTCCACTAGGCCTCATGTGGTCCCATTCTTCACCAAAGCCTATTTAGCAAAGACCACTCAAGAATCCAAGTTCTCAAAAGGATTTTAGGGATTTGAGGACCTTCTTCATAGGTTTATCCTTTTACCTCAACCCTCCAATCCTCTTTTCCCTTGATGATCAAGTCCCTTGCCTGAAGAGTAAGCATGCCCTATCCTTTAAACTCTTCTGGAAAGGGAATCATTCGAGTCACTCCGTCCCTTCATTGATCTATACTTTATAAGTGATCTCCCAATTATCGGGTCTCCTCCCATAGGTGAAAGTCTGTAAAAAGTATGGAGTCTTAGCTGTGGTGATAGTGGGCTAAGATTCCATAGTTGCCCTTGACCTAGCATTTGTCTTCATAGGAACCTCCTTTAGGTCTCCTGCTAGTTTGTTTGGTAATATTTTGGTGCCGTTGTCGGGGAGGAAGCATGTAATGACCAAAAGTCCATTGTAAATACTTCAGAGACGTAAATGCCCATTGTAAGACATGTAACTATATATTGAATATTGTATATTGAATTGATGTAAGATATGAGATGATTACAAATGAGAATGAGGGTCTGCTTGTATACCCTAGGCAGGTGCTCTTTCATGAATGGCCATGTCTCTAAGACATGCCTCTTCATTACTAACTAACTAACCATTAGTTAATTAATTATTATTTATTTATATTTGTTATTTTTATATGAATTATATTCATAACATTGCCTCTCTCTTTAAAATGTTTTGTCCTCAAATTTTACTGAGAATATCTTCTTGTCTCTGAAATTTCATTTTCGTTGATACAAGATGGATGATGCTCTGAGTGATAGACAAAATTGTCGTACTGAGAATGGATCAGACCATCCTAGATTAATCTTCTGATCTCTAGAAATTTGTGATGAATAATTATCATAGGACTGGATTTTGCAACTTCAATATTATTGGGAACATAAATTTGTCGTTTATGGTCTGAGTGATACTGATACGTATATTGATTAGAAAGTTTGCTCTTGTGATTCAGATGTCGATAAATAGTTCTTCTGGTTGGACTTTCCCTTATCATGTTAGTGGTTGTTTCCTGATTTCCTTCAGGTGTTATTGTTGAGTTGGCCACTGAATCATCATTTGGAATGTCCATCGTTTGAACTGCAACTTCTGCATGTGTCTTCACTTCAGTAGGTTTATCCTCTACTTGAATTACGATTTTGACTGCATCAATGTTTGTTCCTTTATCTTCAATTTGGATTGAAACGACTGAAGACTTCGATACTACTTGAAGTTGTTCTAACTTGTCATTTAGTGATTTCTTGTCACTTTTAAGCTTCTTTATTTGCGTAAGTAAGGCTTGGTTATGATTTCTTAGACATGAAAGTTCGCCCTTTTCTGAATTGTTGAGCTTGTCCTTAGTATCTTTCTCTTTATTTTTTAAGTTTTTGATTTGCTCTAATAATTTTCGATTAAGGGATTTTAGGCACAATTTTTCTTTTTCTTTTTTATGATAGATTCTCCTTTAGTTCCTTATCAAAACTTTCCTTTTCTTGTTTTAGTTTTTGTTTCTTAACCTTGGACATTTTTATTTGTGAAAGTAATTTCTCATTATGGCCCCTTAGACACCAAATTTCTTCGTTACGTTCTGTTGATTTTTCATGAAACAATCTTCAATATTTTTATATTTTTTTCTTGATGCTTCGTTCTTTTGTTTAATTTTTTACGATTCTTCTTTTAATATTTTTATTTGCGTTTGGGTATTACCTTGATATTTTTCCAAAGTAAACAACCTTTGACATTTTGGACAAGGTATTGTGTGATTTTTAAAAATCGACAAACACTGATCTTCTGTTTGACAAGACATCTGGTCCAAAATGTAGAGTTATATATGGAATCAATAGTTTTTTTGTTCATCTTCGAATTAGACTCCATTCTTTTTTCTTCAAAAATGGACTTCTTTCTAAAAATAAGTGCCATTTTATTTGATAAACTTGAGCACCTTTATAAATTCCTTGAACTTTTATTTTCTCTAATTATATATCTTTTTCCCACTTAAAAAAAGGTTAATATAGCTCCACTTTTTAAATAAACCACACCTTATATTTATTATAATGCTTTTAAAAAGTACTCTTCCTTTGTTATAACTTGTTATCTTTATGTCTCTTTATAGTTCTAGATTTAACCCTTTATAAACTTTAATATATGGGTCTTTTAAGTAACCTTCTATAATAATACCCGCTTTGTACTTATATATATTTTTAATAATTTTATGACTTGAACTTTTCTTTAAAATAACTATTTATAATATAATACTTATCTTTATATTTCTTTTATTTATAATTTTTTATTTTTTCTTTTTGAAAAGTTACTACACTAGTGAAATGTGGCTATTCACCTCTTTTGGGTATAATATAAAATATATGTCCACTTATGTGCCTTTGACTTGATTAATTTTCTCCACGTAAAAAGTAAAACTTGCTGTTCACATAAAGAGATTTTGTATTGCTTTTGTTTTTATTTTACCTTGAAAATACCATGGGCAATTACCATGAGTTGCTAAAACCACGAGCTTGTAAACCACTTAATGAAGAATCAAGATAATCTTATCTACTCTTCATTCTCTTACGTATAGTTTTAAAGATATTTGGAAAGATTCCCTTTTGACTTTATCATGCACCGTTTATCAATAATGTAGAACCTTTTTATATATATGAATGTTCTTTTTTTAAAATTTTATTTATTTATTTTTTATAACTTTTATTTATTTATTTATTAATGGCCATGGGTGAATTGGTGAAAATGGAGAAACTCCAACTTGAGTAGTGAAACACTTCGGTTGTGACGACAACAAGGTGACGAAGACTTGATGGCCAAAGGTTGGTGATTGGAGAACATGGCTCTGATACCTATGTAACGACCAAAAAATCGTATACGCAGTGGAAATCTTTAAAATACTTCAAAGACGTAAATGTCCATTGTGAGACATGTAACTATATATTGAATATTGTCTATTGAATTGATGTAATATATGCGATGATTACAAATGAGAATGAAGGCCTGCTTATATACCGCCCTTTCATGAATGGTCATGTCTCTAAGACATGCCTCTTCATTACTAATTAACTAAGAGCGAGTGTTAGGTTTTTGTAGCATCATATGTGTTCTAGCCACGAAATTTGGTGGAGAGGTTAGAATACATGAGATCTCCAAAACCTAGAAATCATTTCTAGAAATTTCGCCTATAAATGACTTAATTAGATTATTAACCAATTTTTAAAATATTTCCTAAGTCTAAACTTCGAGAATATGGTTAATTAATCAATATTAATTAAGTCAAGGCGAGAATCATCTAGAAACTCACATGGATCGATCTAGAGATGGTCCTAGCCATCGATTATGTTTTAATCTTGGCCGTTGGTGCTCCAACAAAGGATTATAAGAGAAGGTCAATGTGGTGATGGAGAAGACACTTCAATAGTTCTATTTCTTGGCAGATCGATTTTGAGAGTAGTAGTAGTCAGTTGTCGGAGAGAGCTAGAGATTGAAGCAATGAGTGAGGGGCAGAGATAGAGAGGCTGGAGGAAGTATTCCAGATCCAGTGAGTGCATTTGCAAATGGGTAGAAGAGCCACAAAGAAGCTGACGAAGGGGCAACACAATAGCTTCTAGAGGCAAGTTCAATTTGCTGAGAGGGATTGACGTCTTCAATTCCAGAGGTTGGGAAGGAGTCCCAGAGTGTCAGAGAAGCATCTTTCCAGCCAACAAAAGGCAGAATGATTTCATTAGAGAGTAGTTAGAGGTTTTAAGTCAAGTAGGCTTCGCGGAACAATGTAGAGGCTAATGCAGAGGGTCAGAGGGCTGAGTTTCTGAAGGCAAGTTGTGCTGGGAATTTTCTTGTGGTGTGAGGAAAATTCTTCACTAGATTCTTGCCAGTATTTTTCTTTGTAGGTTTGCCAGATTTCAGCATCCAGTTGTACTCAAAATTTCTCATTGCTGCATAATAATGAAAACCCTTAGTTGCTGCACTGGTCTCCAAAGTTGGGTTTTTTCGGGGACTTCGGTCCAAAAATAATTGTGTTAATTTTATGTGTGTGCTAGCATTTCTCAGCTTCCTCTGGGAATTTCTAATTCTAACTCGTTAGAAATTGTTCCTGTATTATCTGGTTTATTTCTTCCTACTTGTTTAATTACTTAAAAAGTTATTTACCATGTAGATACTGAAAATAAACACAAGTACTATCTGGTTTATTTTTTCCTACTTGTTTAATTACTTAACAAGTTATTTACCATGTAAATATTGAAAATAAACACAAGTATAGTATCAACATCTATAGATCATCAACTGAAAGAAAACAAGCACACAAGTGACTGTTATTGTTGGACCAATGTCCCCGGAAAAACCCAATGCGGGAAAACCGGTGCAACTATTCAGAGGTTTTTATTATTATGCAGTTTTCAGAATACAACTAGGGTGCCAGAAATGGCTCACCCAATAGAGAATGCCCTCGACAGTAGTACCTCTCCTCGGAGAAAGATACTCCGACTGATTAATCACTGGATGAATGATCCCACAACAACAATTGTAGCTTCCACTGCTCTGCGTCACTCTGATAGGGACTAGGTCGCCCTTTGTGGCTCACCAGTGCCTAGTCTACCCCATGAAAATCCACCAACATCTCTCTGAGGCTCTGCGTCAGCTCTGCTAGCCTCTACGTCAGCCTAGAACCCTTTGTGTTAGCCTACAAATGCTCTGCGCTGCCTCTCTGGTCCTTTAGGTCACCCACGCAGGCCCTCTGCGCAGTCACTCTGGCCCTCTGTGTGTCTCCTGTTGGTTCTGTGTCTACCTCTCTTCCTTTGCACAATCACTCTGGCCCTCTGTGTGTCTCCTGCTGGTTCTGTGTTTGCCTCTCTGCCTCTGCGTTGTCTCTCTGGTACTAACTCTGCCTCTCTACTATGTATTCACTGCCCCTCGCTGCTGATCACTGATTCTATCTCTTAGCAAACCGTGCTCTAGGGAAAAGAATGATTCATCACTCTAGTGTGTCCTCCAATTGACTCTCAAGCAGTGTTGCACGAAGCGCCCCCCCCCCCGGTTCCAAGCCCCGAAGCGCGTCCCGTACGGAAGCGCCTAGGAAGCTTGGCCGGAAGCGCGCTTCCGAAATTTTTAGACGCTTCCTGGAAATTTGGAAGCGTTGGCGCTTCCGAAGCGCCGAAGCGCGCTTCGTACGGCGCTTCCCAGACGCTTCCCGGACGCTTCCTGGACGCTTCCAGAAAAGCTTCCGGAAAAGCATTTAGAAAATCGTTTTTTTTTCAATTTTTTTTTAAATTTTAGGTGAGTTTGCTTGTTGGGGGTGGGTCCACCTTGGGTTAGGGTGACAAATGAAAGCAAAAAAGAATATAAATATAGCAGATGCTCCCTCATGGTAATGTTAAATTCTTAGATTACTCATTAGATTGTGAACTACTACTTTTTGTCATAGATTACTCATTAGACTTGTAGACTTGTGAATTTGAATTTTGAACCTTTTTGGCTTGGCGGTGACCAAGTGACATATTTTGTAAACATTATTATTTGAATTTTGGACATGACAAATGTTGACAGTTGCTCACTTGCTAGATAAATCATAATATGCTCTATGTTTTATGTTTTATAATATGCTTAAATGTTTTATGTTTTATAATATGCTTAAAAATTTGATGTATGTTTGTAATAGCTAGAATATAGATGATTGTTGTACATACTAGTAACTACAATGGAATCATGGATGCCATATCTATCTTGATTTATGCAAAAATATGCATGTTTTCATGTCTTCTACAATTAATTTGGTATTTGGGATGTTTGTTTTGAGTATAAATGTAAAAAAATATAAAAAATATATATATATATAGCAGACGCTTCCGCGGACGCTTCGCTTCCTAGATTTTTGGAAAATGACGCTTCCGCGCTCCGCGCTTCCGCTTCGCGCTTCCGCTTCGCTCCCGCTTCGTGCAACATTGCTCTCAAGCCTCCTCTTATACTTTTCTCGTTGGTTCATCAACGACCGAGATTAAATCTGTAATCAACGACTAAAATTAGATTTGGATTGATCCATGACTTTTGGACCCTTCTAACCCAGTTTTATAGTAATTCACATTAATATTTTATTTTTCCTAAGTTTAGACTTAGGAATTCCATTAAAATATTAATTATTTTAATATCTCCCAAACCGGTTCGATTCTGCCCAAACCATTTCTGGGTCTTGGAGATCTCGTGTGCTTTAGTCTCTCCACCAATTTTCGTGGCTAGAGCACATCCGATGCTACACAAAATCAACACTCCTTCTTAGCAAGGACTGTGCTCTAGTAATACTCCTCACTAAGTATCACCCTGATCATCCAACATTGGTCCCTGTGCGGATGCTAGGCCTCCCCGCCCAACATCCTCTGCACTGCTGCATCCTGTACTGATTTCCATGGCCTTGCCATTTCCACTATTGCATCTGTATGATAGCTCCCCCTGCATCCGTGCTGCTACCCATGGCCCTGGCACTGCCACTGCCATTGCTGCATCTACACTGCATCCCCTCTCATCATGCTGCCCACAGCACTGCTACTGCTAATCGTTGTATTGCAACTCAATTATCGAGAAGTAAGTAACTGATCCTCGCAACTCTGACATCTCTGTCAGGCTAGTAACACTCCCGATGCTGAAGCTCCCTCTGTCCTCTACAAACCTTTGCGCTGCTGCAACAACTCCATGCCTCTCGCACTGCTGCCTCATGCTATCTGGGATTCCTGCACTGTATCCCTCTCTATCACTCCATTCGCATCCGTCTCTACTGACATCTGCCAGTCCTGCTACTCCTCTTCGGGGCTCCCGTAGCTAGGTATAATCCAAGAGGTTGGGTACCTCGAGGATCCTGCAACTCATTGCCTGTAGTCTGTCTGACTATGGCTCAATGTCTCCTCACCTCTTCTCTCGAGGTGCATGAGTACTCATGGCACAATCGTCATCAGTCTCCACTTCCTTCTCCACCTTAGCGACGCAGCCTTGGTCTCAGAATCCTCTCCCTTGCTCTTCTTCCTAGGACACTAGTTCGCATAGTGACCCAATTCCCCACAATGGGAGCACTTGACCTTGGAGAGGTCCTTCTTCTTTCTTTTCTCCTGCTTTCCCGCAGATGCGAGAGCCACATCTTATTCCTCCTCGTTCTTGATTCTGACCCCTTTTCCGCTACTCCCCGCCTTGGACACCTGTCTGATCTCTTGTTGACAAAGAGCCGCCCACAGTTCCTCCCAATCTGGAAGGCTCATCCTGCCCAGTATGCTCTGGAGAAATGCCTCCCAATCCTCTGAGATTGCGTTCAATGCAGTGCTCACCATCAGTTCCTGATCCGGTGTGGCCCTTATGGAAGTTAGCTGATCACGGATCTCCTTCAATCCACTGAGGAAGACATCTATCTTCTCTCCCTTCTGCGTCTGATATGACCGCAGCTGGTTTTCAAGTAACATCCTCCTCTGCATAGAAGTATGTTGGTACAATTTTTTCAGGGCTTACCACATCTCATTTGCCATCTGGCACCACATGATCCTTGACACCATCAAGGATGATGCACTTTGCCCTGGCCATTGCCTCCTCGTACTTGTCATTTTTAGCTAGGTCAACTAGGATCGCTATCATTTTCAAGGCGAAGTGTTTGATGCGATACTTGTCTAGAATGGACAAGATCCTGGCCTTCTAAACTACGAAGTTTGAAGCTCTGTCTAGTCTATCCTGATCTCCTAGCCCATTCACTGCCATTTCGCTGCTTCTCTTTCGACTTTTTCAAGTCTCTCTACTTCTTGTCTGAAAGTTCTCGGATTGACTCCCTTTGAGCCTCGATTTCCCTGCTGGAAATCCCTCTGCCAATCCTCGACAACAACTCCCTCCTTTTTGGTATTGCCCTGTTAGGTACTATTTTGACCACAGTACCCCACCAGCTTCGCTCCACAACTTACCCACAGCCTCTTATGCCCCAGCAGTATGAAGGTTAGAGCCTCTAGGCTCTGTGCAATAACGACACCGGCACAATCTGTACCTCCTGTCCACAGCGTCGATCCTTCCTGGCTAAGAAAGATGACCGGGCACTGCGTAGGTCTGGTTTGCTCCTCTCTGCCTCAGCGCTGATCCTCCTCCTGGCTCGAACTGATGGCGTAGGCTCTTTGCGTCACCCCTTTCTTGCTTCTTTATACTAGGAACAACTTCTGTCACTCGGGGCAGTTGTTTCTACTACTGCTCCTCTGCTTGGCTAATGCCTTCAGCTATCTTGTGATCTGCAACCACGCTCTGATACCATGTTGGAATTTCTAATTCTAATGCGTTAGAAATTCTTCCTGTACTATCTGGTTTATTTCTTCCTACTTTTTTAATTACTTAACAAGTTATTTACCATGTAAATACTGAAAATAAACACAAGTACAATATCAACATTTACAGATCATCATCTGAAAGAAAACAAGCACACAAGTGACACCGTTATTTTTGGACCATTGTCCCTGGAAAAACCCAATGCAGGAAAACTGGTGCAACTATTCAGAGGGTTTTATTATTATGCAGTTTTCAGAATACAACTAGGGTCCCAGAAATGGCTCACCCAACAGAGAATGCCCTCGGTAGTAGTACCTCTCCTCGGAGATAGATATTCCGGTTGATTAATCATCGGATAACGATCCCACAACAACAATTGCAGTTTCCACTGCTCTGCATCACTCTGATAGGGACTCCGTCACCCTTCTCGGCTCACTAGCACCCAGTCTGCCCCACGAAAATCCTCCAACGTCTCTCCGAGGCTTTGCATAAGCTCTGCTAGCCTCTGTGTCAGCCTAGAAATGCTCTGTGCTGTCTCTCTGGCCCTCTGCATCACCCACACAGGTCCTCTGCGTCACCCACACAGGCCCTCTGGCCCTTTGCGCAGTTACTCTGGCCTTCTGCGTGGCTCATGTGGGTTCTGCGTCTGCCTTTGCGTTGTCTCTCTGGTACTAACTCTACCTCTCTGCTATATATTCATTGTCCCTTGCTGTTGATCACTGATTCTATCTCTCTTAACAAACCCCACTTTAGAGAATAGAATGACTGATCACTCTAGTGTGTCCTCCAACTGATCCTCAAGCCTCCTCTTATACTTTTCTCGTTGGTCCATCAACGACTGAGATTAAATCTCTAATTAACGACTAAGATTAGATTTGGCTTGATCCATGACTTTTGGACCCTTCTAACCCAGTTTTATATTAATTCACATTAATATTTTATTTTTCCTAAGTTTAGAATTAGGAACTCCATTAAAAATATTAATTATTTTAATTTCTCCCAAACTGGTTAGATTCTGCCCAAACCATTTATGGGTTTTGGAGATTTCATGTGCTTTAGCCTCTTTGCCAATTTTCGTGGCTAGAGCACATTCGATGCCACCCCAAATCAACACTTCCAACGTTTTATTTTTCTAATTTTATTTGTGAAGGTTGCAGTGTATTTATTTCGATATTTGCCATAGCAGATAAATTGTTAATTAGTTAACAATTAGGAGAAATAATACCAGTTGTTGCAATAGGATTCCAGTTTGGATTTTTCACAACAACTAACACCAAGACCAGTCAGAAAGAATGTCATTGGCACAAAATCGGTAGTCAAAAACAAGATGAATAAAGAGGGTCAAATTTTGAGAAACAATGCCAGACTAGTATGCAAGGGGTACTCACAAGTAGATGGTCTTGATTATGAAGAAACCTTTGTGCCAGTTGCAATATGGGAGGCAATCAAGATGTTTTTGACTTTCTCTTGTTATAATGATTTCAAAGTATACCAAATGGATGTGAAGTCTGCTTTTCTAAACGGAGAACTTGAGGAAGAGGAATATATGGAACAACCTGAAGGGTTTTTGCTATCAGATAAACCTAAATATGTTTGCAAGTTAAAGAAGGCACTGTATGTTCTTAAACAGGCACCATAGGCATGGTACTCTACACTAGACAAGTACCTTCAAAAATAGGGTTTCAAGAGAGGAGCAGCTGATAGTAATCTGTACATCAAGGCTGATGGAGGTGAATTACTAATTGTTGTTGTGTACGTGGATGATATTATGTTTGGAAGCAATAAAGATCATCTAGTAAAATGGTTTGCTGGAGAGATGAAGTTTGAGTTCGAGATGTCAATGATTGGAGAACTTACCTTTTATCTAGGGCTGCAAATCCTACAAAAGGATGGAGGCATATTCATTTCTCAAGAGAAATACCTAAAAGATATGTTGAAATTTTTTCAAATGGACGACTGTAAACCTGTCTCAACCCCCATGGCAACTGGATGCAAGCTATGTGCAGATGATGAATCGCTTGATGTTGATAATTTTTTTTATAGATCTATGATAGGAAGTTTGTTATACCTAACAACTTCTAGACCAAATATAATGTTGGCAGTCGGATTAGTGGTACGATATCAATCAACACCTAAACAAAGTCATCTATTAGCAACAAAGAGGATATTCAGATACCTGAAAGGGACTATAGACTATGGACTATGGTACCCAAAAGGGAAGGAATTTACATTGACAACATACACAGATGCAAACTGGGCCAGTTGTGTGGATGACAGAAAAAGTACAAGTGGTGGTGCGTTCTACTTAGGAGAGTCTTTGGTCGCATGGTTAAGTAAGAAACATACATCAGTTTCTCTATCTACAATAGAAGCCGAATACATAGCAGTTGCTTCTTGTTGCACACAAGTGTTGTGGATGAAACAAACTTTGCAAGATATGAAGGTAAATTTCAGTGAACCTATATCCATTAAGTGCGACAATACAAGTGCAATAAGCATTTTGAAAAATCCTGTGCTTCATTCAAAGACTAAACACATCCCTATAAAGTGCCACTTTCTCAGAGAACAAGTGGCTGAGCAAATAGTCAAGACGAAGTACATACCCACCAAAGAACAAATATATTTACAAAGCCTCCTGCTAGAAAACCATTTGAAAATCTAAGAAACAAATTAGGGATAGTTCCTGCAAATTCTTCCCACTAATGTGACTTCAAAAGGATAACCTAAAACATTATAGAGTATATGAAATTGAGTGCACGATCTAAGGGGGAGATTACAGGAGTAGGAAGGAGTAATGAAGAGGAACAAGAAGCCTATGATTATGTCAAGAATTTGAAGCAGTTAAGAAGCAACAAGAACAAAGGCATCATCAAATTGTGAGATCAAGTCACTTTCTTCATGAGCTAGCAACATCAATCAGGTTCACCATTCAAAAGTTCATTCTTTAATGGAATTTTTTTATGTACACATGTATATATCCTGTACATAAGCGTGTAAATAAATATTTTCAAATGTACATAGTCATGTTAAGACATTTGCATATCCATTCAAAGCATGTTGGAAGATAAGCCTAACTCATTGTATGATTGCATCATCAAAATTTTCTCAAAATTATTCATCTTCTGATAAATCTAAATGTTTATATGGAATGCATCAATGTACATTATGATGATCCTTGTATTTAATTGACATTTGATCTATGAAAACCTGAGATCCATTCAAATATATACATGTAAGCAAAAGCAAAGGTATTGCCATCAAGCAGAGGAGCAAATTCTATTCTATTCAAATATATGCATGCAACCAAAAGCAAAGGTGTTGTGATCAAGTAGAGGAACATATTATATATGTTTATGTTTGGCTTATAGAAGCACTCATCATGAAGAATCACGAGATCCATATCCGAACCATATTACTTGTAACCTCTATGTGAAGATAGCTATCTTAGTAGCTAATCAAATTCTATATTACATGCGTATATCTTTTATGATTGCCAGAGACTACTATTGAAATAAAAATGACTCTTAAATCAAAAGGCCAAGAAATAATTAAGCTACAATATACAATTGACAATATCAACATGACTCCTCTAATTCCTTCAGCTGTGTATCATGAAATCAAAGGTAATGCCATTATGATTAACTAACGCCATTCAGATTAACTAACGCTCCAACAACCTTCCAAGCCACCATGAATGAGGTATTTCGTTCGTATCTAAAGAAGTTTGTGTTGGTGTTCTTTGACGATATTCTAATCTATAGTAAAACATGGAAAGAGCATCTACAACATGAGCAAGTTCTAACTATATTAGAAGAACATTAGTTCTATGCAAAGATGTCCTTTGGAAAAGAAGAGGTAGAGTACCTCAGACACATAATATCCAAGGAAGGAGTAAAAGTAGATCCTAATAAGATCAAAGTGATAAAAGAATAGCCCAAACCAATTAACATGTCCAAATTAAGAGGATTCTTAGGGTTGACTGGATACTATTGAAGGTTTATTTGAAATTATGCTCATGTATCTGCACCCCTAACAAATCTGTTGAAAAATAACTCCTTTCAATGGGATGATAAGGTAGAAAAATGTTTTGAAGACTTAAAGGAAATCATGTCCAAGGCACCTGTATTAACAACTCTAGATTTTTCAAAGCCTTTTGTAATTGAATGTGACGCTTCAGGTTTTGGCATAGGAGTAGTATTGATGCAGGATGGTCATCCAATAGTGTTTGAAAGCAGGAAGCTCAACAAGCGAGAATGTCTCAAGTCTACATACAATAAGGAAATGCTCACCATTATGCATGCATTAGCTAAGTGGAGGCAATATCTCTTGGGAAGTAAGTTCTTAATACGAACATAACATAATAGTCTTCAGTGTAAGAATTTACAAGGTAAGTTCCTTAGATAGAACACCAAGGGAAATCGCTCACAAACAGATCACAGATCAGTACACCAGTATTCTTGATGTGGTTAAAACCCTCAAAGAGGGAAATAGTCCACGACCTGAGCCAATGCAGCCATTCAGGCAACTTATTAATGTAAAAATAAGAAAATTTACATAAGCTTCTCTCATGAACGGTCACCTTACAAATGACCCTCCATGCTCTCTAAATAGAGATCATAGAGCAATCGGGTGTTAAGCCACGAATCAAGTGTCGGTAATACCGAGCAGAGAATGAATCGGAGGATCACTTCATGTCTAGAACATATCGTGATCGTCGAATTGTAAGTTACAAAAGTACACAGTAAAGAAACGCACTTTACCTAACTCGACACTAGACCAAGTTATACTTAACTATTTCCTATGTGTCGGAATATCCTAACATCCCCCCTTAAGAACAACTTGGGATAGGATTGAAGGATGTACAAATATGACACAATAGAAGAAGGGAGGAGGCATTAGAGCCTATCCCCCCTTAGTGACAACTTCTTGAACTCCAACCATAAATCGAAGTTTAGTAAACCTCGCCTCAGTGAGAGCCTTTGTAAAGATGTCTGCAACTTGATCAATGGTTGAACAATATTGCACTTCAAGAACATGGTCATGAATGAGCTTTTTGATAAAGTGCATGTGTAGTTCAATGTATTTGCTGCGCTGATGTTGGACTGGATCTTTGCATAGTTGAATGGCACTTTGATTATCACACCAAAGTGTAGTCGGATGCTGTCGCTGAAAGCCAAACTATGACAGGATCTGACGAAGCCACATGGCGTCCTTACTAGCTTCTACGACGCCACGATAGTCTGTTTCTGCTGAAGAAAGAGAAAAGGCACTTTGTTTCTTGCAAGCCCATGTAATAGGTCTAGAACCAAGAGTGAAGACATAACCTGCATTAGACTTGCGATCATCAGGGTCACCAGCCCATTCGGAATCAGTGAAACCAACCAAATAGAAGAGATGCTTCTGCATTGTAATGAATCCCAAACTGAACTGTACCTTGAACATAATGAAGTATTATTTTAACTGCTTTGCAATGACTTTCATGTGGGTTTTGCATAAACCGAGCAATAAGGCCAACAACAAAGGAAAGGTCAGGACTGTTATGCGTTAGATACAAAAGCTTTCCTACAAGCTGACGATATAAGGTAGCATCAACTTTAGGGGAAGTACAAGTGACTGAAAGTTTGGCTCCAGATTGAAAGGGAGAAGGGGCTGGCTTACAGTCTTCCATCTGAAAGTGGCGTAGAAGATCGCAGGCATACTTGGACTAGGAAAGGGAAATACCTTTCTTTGGATTGTAAGACTTGAAGTCCAAGAAAATGGATGTTATGGTTCTTCATTGTTCCTTCCAAGGCTTCCATCTTCTTAAAGCATTTGGATTCTAAGTGGCCATCTCGATTACAAAAGTTGCAATGTCTATCAGTGTTCTTCCCTTTGTTTTTATTTGCCTTATCATTTTGTTGAATTTATTTTTCATTGTGAGATTGAAATTGTTTAGGACCCTTGTTTGGTTTAGGACCATTCTTTTTAGGATACTGCTTCTTAGGATTCTTTGAATTTGGTTGCTGCTGGGCTGCTAAGGATTTCTTAGAAGAGTTTCCAATATTAAGAAGACCAAGATGTAAGAGTTTTTCTTGTTCTCTTATTAAAGAATCATAAAAGGCATCAAAAGAGGGGGACTTGTAGGCTTGTCCTTCAGAAATAAAGGCTTCTATAGTAGAATGGAAGGTGGAAACAAGCACAGAGTAGGCTGGTCCTAACTTCGTAAGAATGGAATAGATAAGGCTACCATCTTCTTTCTTAACCTTAACACCTTCCAAGAGAAGTCTAAGGGTCTTGAACTTGGACAAAAAATCTTCAATGGAAGAAAAATTATTGGGGTCCAACGTAAGCAACACATTTTTGAGTTGATGGGCTCTAATTTCATTTTTAATTCCAAAAACTTTATTGATCTGTTTCATTGCTTCATTAGGGGTATCAAGTTTTGCGATATGGAATCTAAGGTCTGGAGAAATAGACATCCCTATCAACCCACGTACTGATCATACTTATTTTCCCATTTGGCTTGCTTATCTTCATATTTAGGTTTAGACTCTGGCCTAAGGCTATTCTATAAAGGCATTTATTTCTAAGTAAATCCACATTGTAGGACAACCATTAGAAGTAGTTGGTGTTGCAAGAATAACTTGGCATGGACTTTCCATTTTAATAGAAACTGAAGCTGTAGGTGTTGAAACTAAGTGTTCTAATGGAAAGATATCGAAAAATTAGGCTGATTAAAAAAACCGCCTTGAAAACGGCTTCTGGATGAAGAAGTTATGACTTGTTGAAGATGCCGACGAAGTACGTGAATGTTCGGAAGTGAATGATAATGTTATATTTTAAAAAAATCCTTCCCTTTCCAAATTTAATCTAATTAGTTTTTTTTAAAAGAAGATTACTCTATGTGACCTACTTTTATAAATAAGTGAAAGCCACTTTTATAATGGTACTTTATGAGCTACCTACTAAATTGTAACTTAAATAAAAGATGAAGTCACTTTAGAATTATAAGTGACTCACTTTTTATAATGGGTGAGTACACTTTTACATAAAGTAACTTTAAAACATAAGTTACATGTGTTTTTTGAAAAAGTAACTCAACAAAAAAAGACTTGAACTCAAGACTTCTATTCTCATAAAGTAACTTTGGACCAAATGAGCTAGTTTAAAAAGTTAATAATTTTTGGAAAAGAAGGGGGGGGGGGGTTGTTGATTTCGGGTAGCATCGGATGTGCTCTAGCCATGAAAATTGGCGTAGAGGCTAAAACATATGAGATCTCCAAGACCTAGAAATGGTTTGGCGAAATTCCACCCGGTTAGAGAGATATTAAAAAAAGTAATATTTTTAATGGTTCTTAAGTCTAAACATATTAATATAAAACATGGTTATAAGGTTCTAAATGACATGGATCAAGCCAAATCTAATCTTAGTCGTTGAAGACTCAACAGAAAAGGTATAAGAGGAGGCTTGAGGGTCAGTTGGAGATACACCAAGTTGATTAGTTAGTTCGATTTTTTGGAGTGGGGCTTGTTGAAAAAATTTGAACTAGTGATCTGTTGCAACAAGGGGCAGTGAGTGCATAACAGAGAGGCAGAGATAGTGCCGAAGGACCAACACAGAGGAAGAGAAGGCTACACAAAGCCAGTAGGAGCCACGCAGAGGGCCAGAGGGACTACGTAGAGGGCCAGAGGGCCTGCGTGAGTGACGCGGAGGGCCAGAGAGATTGCATAGAGTATCAGAGGGTTGACGCAGAGAGTTCTAGGCTGACGCAGAGGGTTTTAGGCTGACGCAGAGGCCAGGAGGGCTGACGTAGAGCCTCAAAGAGGCATTGGAGATATTTTCATGGAGGAGAGTTGCTGAATATCTGCTTCTGAAGAGAGGTATTACTGCCAGATTTATTTCTTTGTCGGGTGAGCCAGTTTGGCACTCAGTTATACTCAAGAAAAGCTGCGTAATAATAAAACCCTCAGAACTGCTACACTGGTTTTCCTAAGTTGGGTTTTTCTTGGGACAATTGTCCAAAAATAACGGTGTCCCTTGTGTGTTTGTCTATTCTTTTAGTTGATGATCTCTAGATGGTTGAGATTATACTTGTGTTTATTTTTAGTATTTATATGGTTAAATAACTTGTTAAGTAATTGAACAAGTAGGTGAAATAAACCAGACAGTATAGGAAGAATTTCTAATGGGTTAGACTTAGAAATTTCTACATGGTATCGGAGCATTGCAGATCACAAGAGAGCTGAAGGCACTAGCTAAATCAGAAAAATTGTAGCAGAAACAACTGTGCCAAGTGACAGAAGTTGTTCCTAAGCAGAAAGCAGCAGAGGAGTGATGCAGAGGGTTGTGTCATCATTTCGAGCCAGAGAGAGGGCTAGGTCAGAAGCAGTGAGAGGCAGAAGAGGCTCATGAAGAGCCACATGAATCCTGCTCAGCCAGGTAGGAGTGACGCAATTGGCCAGAGAAGTGATTCAGACTTGCTGAGATTGTGCAGAGCTAAGAGGCTCAGTTTTTTCAGCTGCTGGGGCCTAGGGAGCTGTGGGCAGATAGCAGACTCTGAAGCTGGTGGGGTGCTTGTTGATTCTGGTAGCATCAAATGTGCTCTAGCCACGAAATTTGGTGGAGAGGTTGGGGCACATAAGATCTCCAATACCCAGAAAGGGTTTGGGCAGATTCTAAACAGATCAAGAGATATTAAAATAATTAATATTTTTAATGGAGTCCCTAAGTCTAAACTTAGGGAAAATATAATATTAATGTGTATTAATATGAATCTGTGTTAGAATGGTCCAAAAGACATGGATCAAGCTAGATCTAATTTTAGCCGTTGATTAGGGACTTAATCTCGGCCATTGAGATGTCAACAAAAAAAATATAAGAGGAGGCTTGAGGGGCACTTGGAGAACACACTGAGGAGACCAGTTAGTTCAATTTCTAGAGCGGGGTTTGCTGAGAAATTGAACCAGTGGTTTGGAGAGCAGTTAGGAGGCATCAAGTACGAAACAGAGAGATAGCAGATCAACAAAGAAGTAGATGTAGAGCCAGAGGAAGCCATGCAGAAGTAGCAGAGGCTGCGTGGAGCCATAAGGGCCTCCGTCATCCACGCAGAGGCTACAGGAGTGACGCAGAAGCCCAGAGAGGTTACGCAGAGCCTCAGTAGGTTGACGCAGAGGGTTTAAGGTTGATGCAGAGGGTTTCAGGCTGTAACAGAGGTCAGTAGGGCCTACGCTGGGTTTAGAAAAGTGTTGGAAGTTTCTCTATCTGTGGGTAAGCCAGTTTGGCACCCTGTTGTACAAGAAAATTGCTGAAGAATAAAATCCTCCCTTGCTGCACCAATTTTCCCACATTGGGTTTTTTTGAGTACATTAGTCTAAAGTAACTGTGTCAATGTGTGCATATGTTTGTTTCTATATTGCGGTGTGATATCTGCAGTAGTATTTATTTTAATGTTTGTTGAAGTAATTTCATGAATAACTTATGATATAAGTAGGAAAAGTAAATTAGTTGTTGCAGTGCTGCACTGGTTTTCCCAAGTTGGATTTTTCTGGGGACAATTGTCCAAAAATAACAGTGTCCCTTGTGTGTTTGTCTATTCTTTTAGTTGATGATCTGTAGATGGTTGAAATTGTACTTGTGTTTATTTTCAGTATTTATATGGTTAAATAACTTGTTAAGTAATTAAACAAGTAGGTGTAATAAACCAAACAGTACAGGAAGAATTTTTAACGGGTTAGACTTAGAAATTTCTACATGGTATCAGAGCATTGCAGATCACAAGAGAGCTGAAGGCACCAGCAAAATCAGAAAATTTGCAGCAAAAAGAATTGTCCCAAGTGACAGAAGTTGTTCTTAAGCAGAAAGCAGCAGAGAAGTGACGCAGAGGGTCTGTGTCATCAGTTCGAGCCAGAGAGAGGGCCAAGTCAGAAGCAGTGAGAGGCAGAAGAGGCTCACGAAGAGCCACATCAATCCTGCTTAGCTAGGTAGGAGTGACGTAATTGGCCAGAGGAGCGATTCAGCCTTGCCGGGATTGCGTAGAGCTAAGAGGCTTTGGCCAGAGGAGCGATTCAGCCTTGCCGGGATTGCGCAGAGCTAAGAGGCTTAGTTTCTTCAGCTACTGGGGCCTAGGGAGCTGTGGGTAGATAGCGGATTGTGATGCTGGTGGGTGCTGTTGCTGTCAAAGCAAAACAATACCTAACCAGACAGAACCAAGGTAGAGGGATTTGCTACCTAGGCGGATTTCTAGCCAATAAATCCAGATCAGTGTTGCAGGCGCAAAGGAGATCGGAGAGGTGTGATTTCACTGTTGGCAGAAGGATTTCCAGGAGGGAAATCAGACTCAAAGGAAGTCTAGGAGAGGATTTCTAGGAGGGAAATCGAGACTCGGGGGGAGTCTAGAAGAGAACTTCTAGGAGGGAAGTAGAGACTCAAAGGGAGTCGAAAAGAAGAGCAGAGATGACAATGAACGAATTGAGGGATTAGGACAGGTTCGACGAAGCATCCAACTTTGTCATCTAGAAGGCCATGATCCTATCTGTTTTGGATAGACATCGCATTAAGGCCTTTGCCTTGAGAACTGTGGCTATACCAGTCGACCCAACTCATAACGAAAGGTATGAGGATGCAATGGCCAAGACAAAGTGCATAATCCTTGATGGGGTCAAGGATCATGTAGTTCAACATATTGCCGAGAAGAATACGACAAAGGAAATGTGGGATACCTTGACGACATTGTATCAAGGCACTTCTGTGCAGAGAAAGATGCTACTAGAGAATCAATTGCGGTCGTATCAGATGCAGAAGGGGGGGCAAATAGATCTATTCGTCAGCAGGTTGTAGGAGATTCGAGACCAACTTAATTCCATAGGGGCCACACTGGATCAGGAGTTAATGGTGAGGATTGCCCTGAACACAGTCTTTGAGGAGTGGGAGACATTCGTCCAAAGCATTTTGGGTAGAGCAAATCTTCCAGGATGGGAAGAATTGTGGGCAGCTCTTCACCAAAAAGAGATCAGACGGCTGACCAAGGCAGGAAGTAGCAGCAAAGGAGGTCGAATCAAGAAAGAGGAGGAAGAGGATGCGGCTCTGGCATCTGTGGGACAACAAGGGAAGAGGAAGAAGAAGGACATCTCCAAGATAAAGTGCTTCCATTGTGGGGAGCTGGGCCATTATGCAACCCAGTGTCCCAGGAAGAAGAATAAGGGAGAGGCTTTTGACTCCAAAGCAACGCCGGCTAAGGTGGAGAAGGAGGTAGAGACTGATGACGATTGTGCCATGAGTGCTCATGTACCTCTAGAGAAGAGGTCGGGAGACATCAAGTTGTAGTCAGGAGGACTACAGAAGATGTGGAGCAGGATCCTTGAGGTACCCAAACTCTTGGATCATATTCGACTACGGGAGTCCCGAGAGACAGTAACAAGATGACGGATGTCGGTAGAAGCCAGATGTGAATGGAGCGACAGAGCAGTGCTAGAGTGCAGGGATCTAGACCAGCGCAGTGGGGGTTACAGCAATGCGAGAGGCACAAAGGATGTTGCAGCAGTGCAAGAAGGCACATAGGTGTTTGCAGCGGTGCGAGAGGCACAAAGTTGTTGCAACAACGCAGAGGTAGCAGAGGGAGCACAGGATAGCAATAGAGAGAGCTTCAGCCTCAAGAGGGCTTCTAGCCTGACAAGGATGTCAGTAGTTGGGTAGATCAGTTACCATTGTCTCAGTCACTGAGTTGTAGTGCAGCGTTAGCAGTGGTAGTGCTATGGGCAACACAATGCAGCATGATGAGAGAGCGCTGCAGTGCAAATGTAGTGTTGGAAGAAAGGACCAGCAGCAGCACGGATGTAGAGGGAGCTGCAGTATAGATGTAGCAGTGGCAGTGGTAGAGCCATGGGTAGCAGTACAGGAGACAGCGGTGCAGATGATGTTGGGCAGCAAGCAATGTTTTTAAAACCGGAATCGGTGATCGGACCAGTCCACCTAATGAACCGGTTTACCAACCGGAACCGGTCTAACCGGGACTGGTTTGGTCTAAACGAACCGGTTTTAGAAAAATACATTAAATAGTTAAATTTTTAATGAAACAAAACTATTTTTAAGATTTAAAACCATGATTCCAAGCCAATAGAGACAAAATATGCAAAGTTTGCTCATTTATATACCATGTAAAGGTGAATATATCGAAATGGCATCGAGTGCGATACATATCATCAACAAAATAGCAAAATACATAAGCAATGAGGCTTTAAATGGCCTATAAAGTCCAAAAACAATACTGCAAGCTATGAGGCCATTTGCCTACTACAAGTCTACAATGTACACATGAACAATCATCAAGTTCATCACCACTACTAGCCATAGGATCATCATCAGGAGCTACATAGACATCATCTGGTTCAGAGTCTGAGGATGCCTCAGCCTGATCTACAACCTCAGTAGCAATGCCACCAATAACAATAGAAGTGGACCTAATGGAAGCACGAGTTTGTCGACCTACATGACTAGTGCCTTCCATTGGTTCTTTGCCTTTCCTTGATGCCACTACTAATCCTGGTTTTGATGTCGCCACAAAATCTGCTTCATCCCCTACTAAAGCCATGTTGATATCAAAATCAGCCTCAAACACAGGATCTTCGGTCTCCTCCACCGATTCTGATGTTGGATCAATATCGTCCAACACAATGGGATCTAGATCAGGTGCTTTGTTCATCATTTGTTTCCTCCTTAGTCGAAGGTTGTATTGCACGAAAACAAGATCATTTAACCATTTTTGTTCCTTAAAGGCTTGGAGAGGGTGTTTTTCCAAATTTCCCTCTAAAACCCCTAAACTAACTTGGAAAAGCCGCACTGTGGGTCCTCGGTGGGCATGGCAGGTAACTGGCCTGTTTAGGAACGGTTAGGATTGGTTAGGTCAAATTACACAGCCTATTAAATAGGGTTTTTTCACCATTTCCAACCGGTGGGCCTGCTAACCAGCCGGTTAGACCGATAACCAGTTAGCTAGGCCAGTTTTTAAAACTATGGTTGCAAGGCCAAACATCAACACAGGTACTGGTGCTGGATGATCAAAGTGATGTTCAGTGGTAGAGCATTACTAGAGCACATTCCTCACTAAGAGGGAGTGTTGATTTCGGGTAGCATTGGATGTGCTCTAGCCATGAAAATTGGTGGAGAGGCTAAAGCACATGAGATTTCCAAGACATATAAATGGTTTGGCGAAATTCCACCCGGTTAGAGAGATAATAAAAAAATTAATATTTTTAATGGGTTCCGAAGTCTAAACTTAGGAAAATAAAAATATTAATGGGTATTAATATAAAATTGGGTGGGAAGGTTCTAAATGACATGGATCAAGCCAAATCTAATCCTAGTCGTTGAAGACTCAACAAAAAAAGTATAAAAGGAGGCTTGAGGGTTAGTTGGAGATACACCAAGTTGATTAGTCAGTTTGATTTTCTGGAGCGGAGCTTGCTGAGAAAATTCGAACTAGTGATCTGTTGCAGTGAGGGGCAGTGAGTGCATAGCAGAGAGGCAGAGATAGTGCCAAAGGACCAACGTGGAGGGAGAGAAGGTTACACAAAGCCAACAAGAGCCACATAGAGGGCCAGAGGGACTGCGCAGAGGGCCAGAGGGCCTGCGTGAGTGACGCAGAGGGCCAGAGAGCTTGCACAGAGCATCAGAGGGTTGACGCAGAGAGTTTCAAGTTGACGCAGAGGGTTCTAGGCTGAAGCAGAGGCCAGGAGGGCTGGTGAAGAGCCTCAAAGAGGCGTTGTAGATATTTTCGTGGAGCAGACTTGCCGAATATTTGCTTCCGAAAAGAGGTATTACTGCCAGATTGATTTCTCTATCGGGTGAGCCAGTTTGGCACCTAGTTGTACTCAAGAAAAGCTGCTTAATAATAAACCCTCAGAACTGCTGCATCGGTTTTCCCAAGTTGGGTTTTTTTGGTGACAATTGTCCAAAAATAATAGTGTCCCTTGTGTGTTTGTCTATTCTTTTAGTTGAGGATCTATAGATGGTTGAGATTGTATTTGTTGTTGAAAAGTGTGCAACAAGAAATGCTAAATTTAAAATGTGCTAAAAATAGAACTCCTAAAAATAGCACTTCTAAAAATCGCAGTTTGGTCAATGAGCATTTTGGCTACCTTGAGTGAGAGGTGAAACTGCTAAAAATAAAATCTTCTAAAAATACATTTCTGGGTCCCTCCCTATTTTTAGCAGTCCCTGGTCTAACTATAGGAAGTAAAAACGAATTTGGTCTTAACAACAGTTTAAAATATTAATTAATTAATCTCCATGAGTTAATTGATTATGGAAAATTAAATTTGAAGTCTTTGTAAGAACATGCAATTAGTTGTTCCACTGATTGAGGAATTTATCCTTGATTCTCTCCACTAATAGAGGAATTAAGTATGAGTTCTATAATGAGAGAATCAGTTGACTTACTTTAACTTAGTCAAGTCCAGTTAGATTATTTTAACAAGTTGTTAAAATAATGAAATATAGTTTGTTAATGCTTGCATGCATGTGACAACTATTATTTCAGATAACTGAGCATTCCCTCATGGATAACTGATGCATATCAGTTCAGACAGAGACCCAGTTGAGTTCAGATGAGGGACAGTGTACTATCAGAAGCTTGGATATTTCTAGTAAGTATTCCTTGCATGGAGAAGGATTTATTTCCAAGAGAAATATGTAATACAGGAGATTGGAGGACTTGTGGCCTATATATTGAGGCCTAGGTAGTCTATGATCTTCATCTTTTGATTACAGAGAGAGCAGGATAGCTATTGAGCTAATTCGTTTTGTATTGTGAAGAGGATTTCCACTTCATTGATAATACATGGGTGGGGTTTTATGTTGGTGCTTTCCCCTGGATATATCTTGTGTTCTGTGTGATTATTTCTCTTGATAAGTTATGCATGTTTTTACTTGATGTTGCTCATGAATTCGATTATGCTTCCGCTTAATTTTTTGTAGAAGTAGAAAAAGTATTATGCTTTAGGACATTGCATATATTGGTTTGTTCTACAGGTGAAATTTCTACACTTGTGTTTATTTTCAATATTTATATGGTTAAATAAATTGTTAAGTAATTAAACAAGTAGGTGAAATAAACCATATAGTACAAGAAGAATTTCTAATGGGTTAGACTTAGAAATTTCTGCAGTTTTTTTATTACTCACTGAAGCTTTGGGGTGCGTGCTTACTTGAAAAACCTCTTTTTGCCTACAAAACAAAAAAACCACACAACCCAAAATAAACATGCAAAAAACACAAGCCTTACTGCTTAAAGTTAGATTTCGCCTAGAAACAAAATATTTTCCTCAATGTTTCTGATTTTCCGAGATGACACTAAGGCGCGGCTGAAAAGAGCATATGCATGAGAAAAATCCTTCCTTTCTATTTCTGATTTGCCCAGATCGCACAAAGTTGTGGGGCAAAGAGAATACGCAGAAATGAAAAGTATAGATTCGGTAATAAAAACGGAGACATAAATAAACCAAAATAAATAGAGAGATAAATAACTAAAACTGCAAATAAAGACTGTATACCTCCAGATCTTAAAAATGACGTAGCTAGGGCTACCAGAAACCATTTTGCGTGAAATTAAGGGGGTTCCTCACTGGAACAGATGCTCCTAACACAATAGAGCAATCCTTTGGGCTCGAAAGCGGTCAGAAACAATAGATCTAGGAAACGACAGTCGGATGCAGTTGTACCGACTTCAGATTTGGATCACCAATGGATGCAACCCTCAAATAGCTCTGATACCATGTAGATTTGGAAACAACAGTCGGATGCTGTTGTAACGACTTCAGATTTGGATCACCAATGGATGTAGCCTTCAAATAGCTCTGATATCATGTAGGAATTTACAGGGTAAGTTCCTTAGATAGAAAACCTAGGGACACCGTTTAGAAACATATCACAGATCAGTACACCAGTATTCTTGACGTGGTTAAAACCCTCAAAGAGGGAAACAATCCACGGCCTAAGCCAACGTGACCACTTCAGGCAATTTATTAATATAAAACAAAGAAAATTTATATAAGCTTCTCTCATGAACGGTCATCTTACAAATGACCCTCCATGCTCTTTAAATAGAGATCATGGACCAATTGGGTGTTAAGCCATGGATTAAGTGTTGGTAATACGGAGGAGAGAATGAATCGTCGGATCACTTCATGTCTAGAACATATCGTGACCATCAGATTCTAAGTTACAAAAGTACAAAGTAAAGAAACACACTTTACCTAACTCTACACTAGACCAAGTTATACTTAACTATTTCCTATGTGTTGGAATATCCTAACATTCAACACGTCCTCCAACAGAAAACACTATCCACAAAACAACAAAAGTGGATTGAAAAAATCGCTGCCTTCGACGTGGATATATTACATAAGAAAGAGAAGAACAACGTAGTACCAGATACTCTGTCTAGGAAGGATGAAGAATCATCATTACTTGCAATTTTGGTTGCTGTTCTAGAATGGCTTAGTGAAATTTGAAGTGAGATGATTACAAATGAGGGTGAGGTCCTGCTTATATAGCTAGCCATATACATCTTCACTAATGGTCATGGCCCTAGGGACATACCTCTTCATTAACTGATTGCTAGTTAATTAATCATTATTTATTATTTTTATTGTTTACATTTATTTGTATTATTTTATATATATTTTCTTCATAACATTCTAATTGTGTGTATTGGGCCTTTTCACTTTGGAGATGCATAAGGTACATCTATGCTGGCTATTTCTTGCCAATCTGTCTTTGTGTTTCAGCGATTGACTAGTCACTCAATGGACTATAATTAAATTCCAGCTTCAGTTTTTAATTTTGTTGTTAATTTAATTCTTTATGAAGATGTTCTCTTTATCCTTTAAGCTACTTGTTGTAAAATAGAGGGGGCTGTTTTCTATTGGTTAATTTGTAGATTTTTTCCATATTCTTTATAGATTGACAATTAAGAACGGCTTCTTCAAGAAAGATATGGAGGTTGAACTATATACAAATCAACTGTAAGGTTGGAATATTTATTCGTGTCTTAAGATGTCTGTATCAGGGAATACTTTCTATGTTTAAAATGGCAGATAGAAGATAATTGGCAATGTTATTGTGTTTGAATATTTTGCTTAAGATTTTAGAACTGCATACTAACATGAAAACAAGCACATTATAATGTAGATACACAATAAGGTTAGCTAGGTTTAGGCTAGCCAAGAACATCCATGAGAATGTATCATCATGTTTTACATGTATTGCATCATTTACAGTACTACATGTAATACTCTCTGCCCTATCTCATCATACACTAATATCTAGTAATATAAAACAGTTAAGGTGGTCTCACTGCCTAAGTAACTTTAACTGTATTTGTTATCATTATCTTTTATGCCATTTTATATTACTAACATGTTAGTAGAGACATGCTCCTTTAATACTGTATATTAGCATTAATTTTATGTTAACACTAGCTCATTGGTTGCTCCTCCACTATTTCTGAGTGTGCGAAGTGATGTCTTGTGGCTACTCATGAAGAGCGGATATGAAATTATGGATTGAGTAAACAAATTGGGATAAGGAAGTTTTAATTCTACTTGTATAGTCTAGAAGGAAATGAAAAACTGATAAAAATCTGGTAATACTTGGGACTCTCTTTGTAACCTTAACAAATGGTTGTAATCTTGTATGTATTACTTGACTTTTAGAGTTTTTTACTGCTGATAGACACAACTCAGATATGAAGTGAGCCTGACAGTGTTACTTCACTATTATGTAGTTACTTCTCAAGTTCACTATTATATTCAAGGTTTTCAGATGCTAGAAACTTGTAGATTGTGTCTTCAACATTACTGTTTATATTTTATATGGCTTGTGTGTGAAATGTAATTGCATCTTTCATGCCAATTTCCCTGCAATTGTTTTCATGAAAGGAACGGGAAAATAAAAATGTCCATCGACTTGGAATGGTTTCTTACTGTTCAAGGGGATATTGTTGGTAGATGTTTAGCAGAACGCTGCTGGCTAAAAATAAGAGTTGGATATTCCTAAGTGCGTTTTTTTCATTTTCAGATTCTTGTCATTGTTGGAGAGACTGGCTCAGGGAAGACAACACAGATACCTCAATATCTTCATGAAGCCGGTTATACAAAACGAGGGAAGGTGTGATGTTTTTCTCTTATTAAGCAAGTTTCTTTCAGCTCGTCACTGTAGCAAATGGGAATAACTAGTAGCAACTTTGTGTAGAAACAAGAATATTTGAAAATGAAAATGTTTTTTGATAAGGCTGGTTTTCAATGCTATTCTCCACTGGCTAGAGAGAGCTGAATCAATGGCTGCGTTGATAATTTGGGACTCGAAAAAAAACAAATCTTGCCAATTTACAATAGATGTTATGAAATGGACCAACCTATAGGTTGAAGAAGGTGATAATTAGAACAATTTTTGACTGTATTCATGTGCTGAAAATTAAGTAATGGTCTGTGCTTATTGGTGGCATACTGATTTACTGTTACATACCCTGTTAAATTTTACAACACCATATCTGCTTTTAATTCCTGGCTATTTATTTTGTGCCCAAAAAATATATTCGCCCAGTAAATTATTTTTCTGAAAAACTACTGAATAAAAGTACACTGGTATTTTAACTTAAATATTTTGCACTGGGAACTTAAATAGAAATCAATTATAAACACAACAAAATTTTCCTTCACTTTTTATTACTCAGAAAAATTAAGGGTTCCCTTAACAGAGAAAATGACTCTCGTAGAATACATAAAAAATACAGCTAATGGAACCTGACAAAATCAGTTCCTAGAAATTTATCCTGCTATTTAGCTATGTCTCTGACAAGTTCAGTTCTCCTGAAGCTGCTTGGCCCCTACACTCATGTGGCCTCACCCTCTTGGCCTCCTCACACTTGCGGAACACTTGCTCAAACTCAGTCTCGACTCTCAACCCTCTCGGCCTCTACATGTTTTCTTCACACTCTCGACCCCAAATTCCAAGTAAATCTTGGCCCTTCACTTGTGTGCTTCACCTGCAAAATTCATGCTCTCACTCGAATTTCCACCTAACATTTCGTCTCCCCTTTGTCTTGAGTCTCTTACTCTTGTGAAATCCGCTGTTCCAATAATTCGGTATGGCTTTCACCTCTCTCTTAGGCTTCTTTTATAATTTCTCTTTGAGTTGGATCTCAAACCCTCGATCTCCTAAGTGATGAATGGCTAGAATAAGATCCTAAGCCTCACTTGAGATCAATGATAGAGATTAGATCTAACTCACTAAAATGAATCAATTTACTTTTCATTAGAAAACCTTAGTCCATTAGCCAACATTAATTAATAAATTATTTAATGTGCTTTTCCTAAGTTAGACTTAGGAAAGAGATCATAAAAGTCACTAAGCTTTAATGTAGATGTATTTGCTTGAGCATGATTTTTCCACACAGTGTGATGCTCCTGAAACAGAAATGCAGGAACAGAAAAGTGGCTGTATTGTTTTTTTTGTTAGGGGATTTATGCTGATCCTTCTCATGGCCGAGAGCACCATTGCTGGTTTTTCACATAGTCAAGAGCTCTAGAATTGGCAGATTCCACTAGTGATCTTCGCTACAGATCTCAGCTATATAAATTTATGCTCTGCAATGCTCAGTGTATAAGTGCCAGATCCATGGCTTCCACAATGCCCACACAGTTTATTCATGCACAATCCCCCAATGCTGCTTCACGCATAGATCTCTACGCGCAGGTCTTCCTCTGGCTTTGGTCCACTAATTAAATTCTTCACCATAGTCATGCATCCCACCTTGAAATGCATCAAAAATTCCTATACCACTGTCATAAAATGGAGAGCCGACCCCTTTGAATAGAAAATCTACTCACAAATCTGATACTAGAAGCTATTATGAGCACACGCAACAGCTGCAAGCAATGCTGAGCAATTTGATCGAGCTACGAATAGGGGCAGCAGAAAGATGGTGCTGCGGAAGCCCAACAACGGCCAGTGGTCAACACGAAGGCAGCCAAGAAAGGAGGAAGCCGATGCCCTAAGGCTCTGATACCAATTGAAGAAATATATGAATACAAAATAATAATATCAGAGACAAGAAACTGGGTGGAAAAGGCCTCAAGCCTCAATCACTCATATTACAATATTCATCTTCCAATGATACAAATATATAATACAATGATGAAACCGCCTCATATGTTTTCACCTTGACACCTCACAAAAGAGATAAACATGAATGAGAGAAAATAGGATCTAGAAACTCTAGAAACATACCTAGGATAAAAACTATATCCTAAGATGTGAAATAAATAAAGGTGGTACATTAGGACTTAATGATTGTTTATGTGTGTAAGAGGCTGACAATGAAGATCCCAATATAGGCAATTGATTTTGGTGATATGTAGGTATTTGTCGTAGCATGATTTTTTTTGGATGCTAGAGGCCATGTGGAGCTTGTTTGTTGATTTATTTTCGGTTTAGAGATGGATTGCACTTGATGCTATTTTGGTTGTGTTATGAATAAAATATATATAAATAATATAAATATAAATAATGATGATAATTGTAATAATGATTAGTTTGTTAGTAATTAGTACTGAAGAGGCATGTCAAAATGGGACATGACCTTCCATGAAGAGGTACTTGCCTAGGGTATATAAGCAGGCCCTCACTCTCATTTGTAATCATCATTCTCATTCATACTTTTTAATATATATATTCTTGTATCTCAATGGAGATCTACATATTCCAAGTCTTCTAGAGTATTTTAACTTGAAGATCAAACATTGTTCGTTCCATTTGGTATCAGAGTTGTTCGATTCTCTGGTTGCTCCACTGCTGCACAGAGCCACGCTCCCCGATCCACGTAACGTTATTATTGTTGCAATTCAAGTGTTTTGCTACAAGTTTTTGGAGATTCTCCATTTTGCCTGAGGCCTTGGGTCATTAAAAAATTAAAAAAAGAAAAGAAACGAAAGAAATAATAAAAAAAAAGAAAAAAAAGAGAAAAATTATATATATATATATATATATATATATATATATATATATATATATAATTGAAAAAAAGAGAGTTAAAAAAAATTAAAAAAGAAGTATATATTAACAACAAAAAATAATATTTACAATTTATATATACATAAAAAATTAATTAACATATATATATTTAAAATTTATTTATAAAAAGAATTAATTAACAACAAAAACAAAAAAAGAAAAGAAAAAATAACAACACAACAATCATAGCCAACCTAGAGTAGCCAGAGCCGCGCCCAAAAACAAACATCGAGGCCCGCCGCCATTCTCATCCAATGCCGCAACCTCCAGACAATGCCATTGCTGAGCTGCCACACCATACAGGGTGTCGTTCGCCGATGTGCAACACACCACCATGTCTCCCGTTGCAAGAAGCCCTCGCAATACCTGTCCATCGCTGCCCACAATTTTTTTGCCCCACGATGCTGGAACAACATATTCATCTACGTTGGGTTGCACAAACCAACAACACCGACATCGAGCTACAATGTGGTCTTTCGTCGCCTAACGCCACCACAGGAGGCGCCCAGATCGTGGATTCCTCTGTCGCACGTAGCCCCACGACCACATCTTTGCCGCTGCAACCAGCCATTCTATCATCCGTCGAACTGCCATGTTTCATCTGTCTGCCATCTTCTATGCCCCAATGGTAGCAATTATCCGATGTTATCTAGTGAGCACCATTGTTACAAATATAAATTATATAAAATAACAATAAATATAAATAAATGTAAAAATAAATAATCAAGTAGTTATTCTGTTAGATAGTCATTAGTTAAGTGAAAAGACGTGTAAAAGACATGTCCAATCGTGAAAGGACACCTGCCTAGTATATATGCGGGTCCTCATTGTAACATTCAACATCTCTTGTACATTTTTATATATAATAAATTATTATTACAAAATACCTCTTGTGTGTTTTTGCATTAAAGTCAGCGAGCTGTAAGTTTTGTTGCTTCAGTGGTATCAGAGCCATGCGAGTCTTTGAACGTTATCTGCCGCACAATATAACCATGTGAGTCCTTGAATGTTATCCACCACACAATACGCCATTACATTTACGTCCGAATTCATTGAGCAATTTAGTAAAATTCAAGAAGCATTTCAATGATTAGAAAAATCATGTGCAAAAGTTACAACATGTTTTAAGAAAAGTTATGCAAAAATCCATAATAAGGAAGATGATAGTGACGGTGAAGAAACAAAACAAGGTGAGCAGAAGAAGACGATTTTGATCAGAATGATGATAATGAAAATGAAGATGTACTAGATAATGATGAGTATGAAAATGATATCGATCAAGATGAGGATCCGGATGAAGTTGATTTTGATGTGGATTTGGACTATCTTGAGAAACAAGAAGATGAACAATATCATAACTATGAGGAAGATGCTGAAGAAGACATTGATGATGATGAAGATGGAAACAACAATAATTCTTTGAGTCCTCCCAACCCTCTTATTCCTTCCTCTTTCTTACTGCCCAATAAATTCCAACGACTTAAGTCCTGCTAATCCTCCAAATCCTTCCTCCCACTTACTATCCAATAATCGGAGGCCCAACAAAAGTAGAAAAATAACATTAAGGCTCAACGAGAACAAAAATTTCGGTAACACAAGTGACTATGCTCATCGTCCTGTTGTGCCCTCTCTTGTATTGCGCAATAATAATAGTAATTATGAGAGTGATGACAACGAAAAGAACACAAGTGGAAGAAGATCAAGAAGATTAATTGGAAATGGAAATTCCAATGATAATGAGTATGGAAGCAGAACTGCAAGAAGAATATCAAGAAGATTAAATGAAAATAGAAATTTGTATGGAGAAGAGAATACACCATTCACATCTGGCTTTGGCACTGGGATTTCGAATGACTTAGCAGGTAGTCGCAATGCTATTAGAGAAGTGCGTTTTCATGAAATTGCTCATTTTAGACTAATGCGCGACATTCAGGTGCTGCGTAGACAAATAAAAAATAGCAACCCTGTGGAGAGGATCCCCGTCCAATAGTTGGCTTGCATCTTAGTCGTTTCAAACGACAATACGAACAACACGGGACATTCAGAGGATGAATTGAACAAACCCTTAGAGGTTATAGTTAATTAAGGTGGAGTTGTTTTCGTTGCACTGTTTGAAGTCACTGAAGAAAACTCCAGTTATTCAAAGGAGGGAGTAACTGTTATGAAGTTCTCTTCCTCAAGGATGGCTACTCAATTTGAGTGCTTGGGCTATGAATTTGCTAAATGTTTGGGAGTCCAAACACCTCAAGCTAGAGTTATTCATAATTCCAGTGATGAGTGGTAGAGTAACAAGGATGCTGTTGAGAAAGCAAGAAATATGGCAAGTGTAGAGGGAGATGAGGTGGGCACAACAACATGCACTGAATTGCTAGAAGCCCTTGAATTGAGTCGTTGCTTATTACTTATGGGGTATGTACATGGTTGCCCATGGTTGGACAATTCATTTGCATTTAATACTCAAGAAGCTGCTCAAAAGACTGCTGCAACTCTTGGCAAGCTATTGGTTCTAGATTTAGTTGTTTGAAATGAAGACCGCCTGCCTTGTTGTCAGCTTGGATGGCGTGGGAATCCGACAAATCTTTTATTCACATAAAAACTTCCATTTATAAATGTGGATGTCTCATTACATGAAAAATATGAATTTATGCCTCGAAGAAACAGAGGAATTGCAGTTTCTCATAGGGAAAGGAGATTTAACTCAGTGGACAACAGGTTTGGTTTTGATAAAGTAGGTCTTGTTTCACACAATTCTGACACATCTGATTGGTGTGGTTCTGCGGGGGATATTCATGCAGTAGAGTGTGGGGCATTGAAAAATGATATGAGTGACTTTTACGTTGTGGCAATTGATTCAAAAGTTCCATGCCGGCCTCCCGCTAGATAAAGGTCGTCTAATCAATTGCAATATCCAAAGCTGGTGGAGCTTCCTCTAAATAATGTTGTTTTTTGTCAAATTTGCTTTATGAAATATTTGGGGAGAGACTTGGTTTTCAAAATTTGGCTGAAACTGCAGGGAATTTAGATTCTTGTTCTTTGGAAAGTGTTGACCAAGTAAAAGTTGTTCAAGAGTTCTGAGCTGATCTTCGTGGTGCCCTCTCATCAACACAACGACACCACTCCATTCTACTGCGGCCTGTGTTCTGCTGCATCCACGCTACCTTTCCAGTCCACCATTCTTGACTGCATACACTGCTCCACGTCCCTCTCTGCTGTTCCTTCCCCCCAACGTGTAGCTGCACATGCTGATTAAGAGGGGTTCCTGCCCCCACGTCAAGCATTGTGTCCCTAGATTCGTCATACACGATGGTGGCGGTGATACATTACGGACAGGGTCGATATATGGTCACCTGCTATATATAGAGATCTGCCTTAATATATACTCGAGACATAGATATATTACTATAGCTATGGTATAATCACATTATAAACGAAATTAACATTTAAATAATTTAATTATTTAATTTAAAAAAAGGGGAAGAAAAAATAAATTTAGAGTTATTAAAAATATATGGGAGTTCAATTTAAAAAAAAAACGTAGTTATAAAATAATATCACCAGAGAATTATACATGTTGAGGTACCAGTGACTAGTCACATTTATAAAAAATGACGTGACCAAAGTGAAGACAATTGTTCGAGATTAAAGTGAAAAAACTATCAATGTTGAGCTTTGAGGACAAAGCTTTTGAAGGAAGGGGCAATGCTACGAATATAAATTATATAAAATAACAATAAATAACAATAAATGTAAATACTAAAAATAAATAATCAAGTAATTATTATGTTAAATAGTCATTAGTTAAGTGAAAAGGCATATCTAAAAGACATGCCCAATCGTGAAAGGACACCTGCCTAGTATCTATGTGAGTCCTCATTGTAACATTCAACATCTCTTGTACGTCTTTATATATAATAAATTATAATTACAAAACACCTCTTGTGTATTTTTACATTAAGTTCAACAAGCTATAAGTTTTGTTGCTTCAACCATCAACCCGTAGCATCATTTCTTTAGCTGCCGATCAGCCTGGCACCGCCTTCCATTACTCTTGTCGCTGGTTCAAATTTCTTTCCGCCACAACTTCAACAAACTAGCTGCCAACCCATCTACTACCACTGCGTTACCATCGGTACACACAGTCCATCATTTGAATAACTGTTGACCTTTGCAAATACGTGAGTTTCCAAGTGGATGATTGGGAGCGTTGCAGTGACATTTGATTTCAGTTTTGTAGACTTGATAATTAAACGCATTATAAATAGAATTAAAGAACATTCTCAGATTTGAAGGTGTATAAATGAAACGATATCAATAGTAAGTTTTAAAAATTAAAAGAGAAGTGCTGATTTATATTTTATGGCTTGGTTAAGATTGCCCAAGAATTACCAAAGGGAAGACTAAATTCATAGGGGCCTTACGTATCATCGAAAGGATATTTAAATTATGAGTACTGAAGATTCCACTAGAGTATTATCAAGTATTATTTCTAAAGGGCTATTCAAAAAAATAATTAAAAAAAATTGTAGTAAGAAAGGAAAAGGGAGAATAAATAAAAAAACCTACATATAAAGTCAATAATAAAAAGAAAAAGAAATTATTGATTCCACCACGAAAAATAGAAGAAGAGTTTATTAAAGGAATAGTAAGTTTAAAAATAAAATACATAAGCTTCATAGTCAAAAGTATCATTTGACGAAAAATAAAGTCAATCATTGAAATGAATGAAATTTTAACATCCACAAGACTAGCTATAGTCTATGGGACCACTAGCTTCCCTGCTTTTTGCCTTTCGCAATTCAGTCCTCTTATTTTTCAAATTTATGATGAGCTGACCCAACCTTCTAACAATCCCCTCACTGAAAAGACAATGCCAAGGAATCGATGTTACCATATTGTTGTAACTGTCTCTGATGTCTTTGAAAGCATCACATTCCAAAATATTTTTTTTTGATTCCACTGCCCCAGAAGTGCAAAAAGTACACACCCACTCTTCCCAAGCTTCTTTAGGTCTTTTCCACCGATCTGTTTCACACCGTAATTGATGCGAGTTAGTTCTTAATTGAGCAATAAGAATCTTTGCTCTCCATGGAATGCTAGCTCCAATGTACTCTTTTTGTTGGAGATCACACGCGGGGTTGAATTCTTGAACATAGTCTTCTTCTTTTTACCCAACTCCTTTCCCCATATATGCTTACAAAACTTCTCCATAACATAACTCTTTAAATCCTTGCTATTTGTGGAACACGCATTGATGTAAATATTCCATTTTTGCATCCATTTGTTGTTTTATCTCATCCATGATTTCTTTCTTTCACTCATTCCTTCATTGAAGATAACTTTAGCCCATCTACCTTCTCCCATTTTCTCAATTCTCTGAATATACCTTATGAGACACACCATAACAATTGCTTCGATGGAAGTTGCTTCTGTTTCACTCAGCATTATCTCATAAGAAGCCAAACTTTTTATTTTAAACTTGCTCATGATCAAGTGTTTTTAGATTTTCTCAATTTGCTTCCATTTTGAGAGAGGGATGTTGCTAGCCCACAATTCACACCCATATAATATCACTAGACAAACTAGGAGCCCAAAAAGCACTTTAATTGTTTTCCAATCCCATAAATCCGCCTCTCTACTTCTGTTTTGAAGAGCATATAATGCTTTCCACCCTCCTAAAATTATCTTCTTTATGAAACGCTCCCAATTAAGTTTGTTGTTGAACTTGAAATCAATCCCAAGGTACTTGTATTCATTTACTTCTTCAAGAATGTTGCCTTCAAAGAAGAATGTATGCTGGCTCTGCTTTTTTTTATTTGAGAAAATCATTATTTTGGTCTTGCTGGTATTGACTTGCATCCTCACTGCTTTACAAAAATGCTCAAGGGCATATAGGTGCATCTACAATCCTTGGGTCGATTTAGCAATCAATACAAGGTCATCAACATATAAAAGAAGCTTTATCACAAACTCCCCCAACCGAACACCATTCCCACCTTGCAGATTTAACCACTCTTCCAATTTATCAATATATAAACCAGAAAGGAAAAAGGAAAGAGAGAAGTAAAAAGATGATTTCCACAAAGAAAATGGTTACTTTTCAAAATGTCCTTTTTGTTCAGAAGGATATTCCAATTGTCAAGAGTCATTCAGAAATGAAAATGTGGTTTGCACAAAATGTTACAAAGCTTTTCCCCTAGTCGAATGTCTAAGTGATGTACAAAATCAATCAATAGCAAGAGATTTTAAACAATTATTGGCAATATATAGGCAACAACATGCTGATTTAATAAGGGAATGAAGAAAATAGAATCCACATTGCAAGTTGAAAGCCCATCATCACTCCTACAAAACGATGTAATCCAGATGTACCGAGAAATTACAGCTAGAAGATCCAGAGAAAGGCAAAATAACCAAGCTTCGGCAAAACAAGAAAGCGTTACAACAAGAACATAAACATCTTGCGGATATGCATTACAAGGAAGTAATGGAAAAGGATGAAGAAATCTCTCGCCTTAGGGACCACATTGAAAAATTACTTGCACAAGTGAAGAAGACTAAGGTCACAAAGAAGAAACTCAAGAAGCACTTATCAGAACAAGAAGAGGAAACTTTATGTTTAAAGAACCTTAGTAAAAATTTATTAGAACAAATAAAAAATTTAAAAGATAAAGAGAAAGATACTGAAGACCAGTGTTGCATTACTCGCGATTTTATCGTAAAATCGCTGTTTTTTAAAACCGGTGATATTATCGCCCGATAAATACAACAATTTTTTTTTTCAGCGATTTTTTGGAAAAAATAGCGATTTTTTTCCCAAAATAAATAAACAAAAATAATTTATTTTTTATTTATTTTATTTTATTTTTTATTTTTTTTATGAGGAGGAGAAGGTGACACAACCTACCCAAGCTAGCTCTGTCACTAGTAGAGGACGTGGTCTACCTCCTGTAGCTCCTGGTTCTTTAGCTTCTAGAGCACAACAGAGTCCACTGCCAACTCCACCGACATCTACATCTAGAGGGGTTAGAGGAAATCAATAGTATTAAAATTTAGTTATTTGGTTCATTTCATTGTATATGACATTATGACTCATGATATGAGATACATTATTATATTTTTTGTTGATATTTTGAGGTTGACTTGGGACTCAAGAGTCAGGACTTACTATTCAGGACATGATTCACTGTTATGTGTGATGTAACACTAGAAATGATATTACACATCTTATATATTAGTTCTTTTATCATATTTATGTGTTAGTGTATTTATTTTATGTTGTAGATGCTTTAGATATTAAAAAAAGATGAATATTTTTGTATATTACGATTTTTTCCTCTCGCCAATAATATCTTGATAACGATTAATGCAACATTGCTAAAGACATAGTCGACAATTCAGAAAACGATGAACTTTCATGTCTAAGAAATCATAATCAAAGCCTTCTTACGCAAATAAAGAAGCTTAAAAAGGACAAGCAGTCGTTAGAAAACAAAGTACAACAACTTACCGAAAAGGAAGCATTGAATGTAGAAGTCCAATTTGAAGAGAAAGGAACAAATACCGATCCAGTGAATGTCACAACACAAGAAGAAGACAAGCAAGTTGAAGAAAATACACACTTAGATGTTGCAGTTTAGACAATGAACGTCCCAAGTGATGGTTCTGTAACCAACTCAACAACATCTTCACCAGAAGAAAATAAAAAAATTGCCACACACCTAATAAGGGAAAGTCAAACCAAAAGAATTCCCTATCGACATCTGAATCATGAGAGTAGACAACTCAATCAAGCTACGTATCTGTACCATTCAGAACAGAAACAACAAACTGATGTTCCGAAGAATATTGAAGTAAGCTCAATCCAGTCCTATGATGACAATTCGTTACAAATTTCTAATGATCAGAATATTCCACAAAAGATTAATCTAAGATGGTCAGATCCATTTTCAGTCCGACAATTTTGCTTATCACTCAGAGGATCATATCAACTTGTATCAACGAAGATGACAGTTCCGAGACGAGAAGACATTCAAAATAGAAAAAGAGATAAACCTTTTCATCAACAATCTTTGAGAACAACTTTTTGAAGGGGAAGGCAATGTTATGAATAGAATATATATAAATAATATAAATATAAATAGTGATGATAATTGTAATAATGATTAGTTTATTAGTAATTAGTACTGAAAAGGCATGTCTAAATGGGACATGACCTTCCATGAAGAGGTACTTGCCTAGGGTATATAAGCAGGGTCTCACTCTCATTTGTAATCATCATTCTCATTCATACTTTTTAATATATATATATATATATATATATATATATATTCTTGTATCTCAATGGAGATCTACATATTCCAAGTCTTTTGGAGTATTTTAATTTGAAGGTCAAACTTTGTTCGTTCACTTATGTGCACCCTTACATGCTATATAAATGAGAACTTTTTTCTTATTTGTGTATGGTTTGGATTCATATGGATGCACATGTCTTTATACGTTGTTCTTAAAAATTTGAATATTTTATGTGCTTTTTGGTTGACCGGTTTTTTGGTCTGGTGTTTTTACTGATCCTGGTCCGGTTCTGACCAGTTCCTGATCTGGGGGGTCTACCAGTTCGATGACCGGCCTAGTTCTGATAACATTGATTAGACCTGCTAGATTTTGCGGCAACGATTCTAAACACAGGTCATAGGTTTCAGCAAATTTTCTTTTCAAGGAAAACCTTGTGAGGAAACACAAGGGATGCTTTGCCACATTTGTGAATGGCATCCCTCCTAGTAGACCTGTCAGCATAGAACTTTGCACGTCATTGAGGGTGATTAGAACTGACTACCTGCTAATGCACAACTATTCAAATGCCCAGCAACTATGCAATAATTGTTTGAGCTAGCCCCTTGGCTTAAGTTTCAGCAAGATAGGCAAGTTTTGTTGACTGCATTTAATACAGATTCCAAAGTTGTGACTGTAACAGGACGAGAAGATAGATTTTGTATGTAAACATAATCTTATTTCTTATACTGTCTAATTCTTGATTGATTAAGACTAGACAATATTTTGACACCATGTATGATGAGATTCTACTTGTAAATTGACTTTAGTTTGGGATTAAGATGCTAAATCAACTTCCTTGGTTTTATATTTAATATAATCACCTTTGCCATTGATATTGTTTTGGTCATCCATGGATATGAATATAAGTTCTTTCTTTATTCTGGAAGTTGGTACAACAGAGGTTGACATTCATGAATCAATCTGAAGTTATTAGCAGAATGAAGAAAGTATAAATGGTTCCGTCTGTCAGTGTTCTGGCTTCCTTATGGTTTTTCCCTGGACTCTAGTCTACCTTGTAGTAATGTATATTAAATTTTCCTGTACAGATTGGGTGCACACAGCCAAGGCGGGTTGCAGCAATGAGTGTAGCTGCTCGAGTTGCCCAGGAAATGGGTGTTAAACTTGGTCATGAGGTGATGTTCTGTCTAGTTTATAATAGTATTTATTATGTTCACAGAAGTAAGTGATGATAATTCCATGCTTGTAATTTGGGTTTCTCCTCACTATGTATGAAAGGATGTTTGCATCATTCATGTCTGAATATTGCCAGTCAGAGGACCATTACGTAATTTTTGTTCAATTCATCTGCAATGCTGTTTTCTATAATTTTATGCACATTATCTGTTCAGTTTATAATCTGTTTCTTGGGTGTGTATTATTTAAATCTTCAGGTAGGTTATTCTATTCGGTTTGAAGACTGTACATCTGAGAAAACTATTCTGAAATATATGACTGATGGAATGCTACTGCGAGAATTCTTGGGTGAACCTGATCTAGCAGGCTACAGGTTTGTTTGGAACAGTAATTAAACATATTTATTTCAACAATAAAGAAAAGTAGCTTTGGTTCTAATCGACTGTTTTGTTATTCAGTGTTATGATGGTTGATGAGGCCCATGAGAGAACCCTTTCCACAGATGTTTTATTTGGTTTAGTGAAGGTGATCATCTTCTCCCTCTTCTCTGTGGTGGATTTTCTTTCTCATGAATCTGTTTAAACTGCAAAACTTCTTATGTATCTGATAGTGTAGTCTCTAATAGTTCTACATAGTATTTTGCTCCAAAATTATGTGTCGGAATCAGATATTAGAAAATGAATAATGAAGTTTTATCATAGTGTTTGATGTTAGTAGAGGCAGACTGCAATGTAGACAATGAGTATAAATGCAGACATCTAGTGTTCTGTGGTTTGAGTTTAAAATTCAGACATGTTGAGTTCAGAGCATCCATATGTGAAAATAATAGAGAAAAGCCACACACAGATGATTTGCGAAGCACTTCTTGGTGTTGCCTAATTAGCTCTGAGAAATACGTTATGGAGCTAGGATTTTTCTGGGAGTTGTTATGCCTTATACTCTAGGACCAATGTTACTTGGGAGAGGGAGCGAAAACGGGAGCGGGAGTGACATTTTCAGAAGCTCCTGGTTTGGGAGCGAATCCCGGAGCGATTTTTTAAAAATATATATATTTTTTATATTTTTTAATTTTTGATACATATATGTCAACAAAAACATGTAGAATGATGAATTAGATATAAAAAACATAAAAAAACATAGATTGATCATTGAACCATATCACATCAATCATCTAGAAGTTATAATCTTCATCAACCATGTCCACAAGTTAGTAAAATACATATTACAACTGCAACATGTTGAGTCTTGTGAATCATGATTCATCAAATTCAATCTTAAAGTTTCAACTTCAAGCTTTCAAAATTGAAAATTCAATATATAACATTTATCATCATTGATCACTAAAGTTGTACTTGTAAGCTAAGTTTAACCATTACAAGAAATAATATCTTAGATATTTCTAAGTCCTAACTTCTAACTGTTAACATGAAATGAAATGTTATAAAATGAAACATGAATAATGAAATGAAATGAAACAACTTTAGTCTTTCACGAAGCATCATATTCATAATTCACAATCATTACCAATGAGTTATAATTGCCAACTTCAAACTTCAAATTTTCATTGTCACAGTCGTATATTGTTTACGAAAAATATCATTATGATATGAAAGAGTCAAGAGTCAAGAGTCAAGGACTCAAGACTCAACAATTATGAAAACTAATAGAAACTAGAAAAGACAAGTAAACTGTAAATCTACATGTGGCCCTTGCCACGAGAGTCTCCAGGAGTATAAGCAGGTCATGGTGGTCTTCTAGGAGTCTCCCGCACAGACCGACGACCAGAACTAGAAGGCACATGCCCTCCATGTGAGGGTGTAGATGGAGGTGGCAACAAAAAAGGAACAAGACTCAGAACTCGAGCACTGCTACTGGATGGTGGAGGTGGAGGTGGCATGGCTACTGCAGCTGCTTCATCTTCATCCCTTTTAAGTTCCTCTTCCAGTTCTTCAAGATGCACTATACCATCCTCCAAATTGTCATCCTCTGGGTGATTGTCTCAAATTTTATATGTGGGATCCTCATAAGCCCAATCACAGTAATGACTCAACAACCTCAAGTTGTAGTGCACATAAACCAAGCTTTCGGCTTGGTTTTCATTGAGTCTGTTTCTTTTCACATTATGTATGAAGCTGTAGGTGCTCCAACACCTCTCTGCAGAAGAAGTATTTACAACCTGTGATAGAACTTTTTTTGCCAATTTTGGCAAAAGTCCATGGCCGCCATATGTTTCCCACCATGTGAGAGCATCAAACCTGTCTCTGTCTTCCATTGCATGGAAAGTACCAAACAAACCAGTGCCACTGAAGTATTTGCCTATTTCAAGGCGCACAACTACACATTCCTCCCTGTCAGGTATCAACTTTACTAATGCTTGCAAATATCCATTAGTTACCTCTGCGTCTAAATGGGGTTTGGTCCTAATCCCACCCCTTGGTGCAGGTTGGCCCAACCAAGATGTAGAGTAGTATTTTGGCGTAAGGATATACGCCAAGCAATGTAGTGGAAGATTAAGTTTATTCCACCGTTCACACACACAATCATGAATTGGTTTGTACAAGTCGGGATCTCTGTTATGAAAAATATCTTTTCTTTGCCCCAACATGGTTTCCATTTGCTCATACACCTCACCAATCACTGGTTTATCTGTATCTGCAAACCGAATCATGTGATAAATGGGCTTGGTGAAATCCAATACTTGCCTCACACTTGTCCAAAACTGACCATCAAGAGCGACCTCCTCCACCAGTTCAAAACCTCGCATGTCAGCTGCATTTGTAGCCCTTTCCTTTAATACCTGCCAATGTGGACTTGATACCATGCTAGCCAATGACTCTCTTACCTTAGAAAGGCGCATGAAGGTGAGGTAATACTGGTCTTCGCAATCTTCAACAACTCCAATCTCGAGTGACTGTGGAAAAGGCCATGGGTATTGCTATGATTTGTAATAAATTTTATCATTTGTTTGCCTTTCTTGTACAAATCACCAATCCATTTGTGTTGTGCATTTTTGTTCTTGACAACATCATGCATCAGAAGGTTCAATGTGTGAACCAAACATCCAGACCAAAATATGTTGGGGTATTTATCCCAATGTTTTACAACTCGGACTCGGACTCGGACTCGGCCGAGGATCGACTCCGACTCGGACTCCGACTCGGCAATGACTCGGCCGGCTCGATTTCAATGACTCGGTCGTTGTAAAAAATACATTAAATATTTATTTTTTTTATAAAAAAACATAATTTTAAATATTTTAAACATAATTTTAAAGATTTTCATTCAAGTTTCCAAACACACAACATTATAATATACATGGAAGACAACATACGATCAAAGTAGGCTCATGAACCAATCCATTATATCAAAATGGTACCCAATGGCAATAGTAAATACATAGTCAACTGTAGTCTGTCATACATGATCAAAGACTCAAGAGTACGGGAAAGGCTTCCATACATGATTAAGACTCAAGAGTACTAAACAATTGGAGATAGGCTGCCAAGGTGACAGTGGCAGCCAATCTCTTGTTGCCCTGAGGTCTGGATTTGTCTAGTGAGGCTCTGCACTAGGCCTGCTAGATTTTGCAGCAATGGGATGAACAGTCATGATACATTAAAAAAACATTCCGAGGGAACTTCCATTAAAAACAGAGTGTCTTTAATTGGTATGTTTTGTCTTATGTCTAGGATCATTTGAGGAATGGCATTACCATACATCTGTTCTGGTATAAGGCTGTTACTGTTAGACAGAGGTGTTAGGGCCATATTTTTTTTAAAGAAAAAGAAAAAGAAGGAATTGTATCACTTGCATTTGAATATTCTCTGATGTTTGTAACAGCCCTTTCCCTTAATGTTGTTTGAGGGTTAATTTCAAGACCATAATTGCAAGCCCAATATGCTGTCAAATACCCTGAGAAATCTATATATGCTGGGTGCTAGGAAGAGACTTGTTCTATGCATGAAATAGTAATTTGTATAGTATTTGAAGTTACGAACAAGAATTCCCATTTACAGCAACATTTGATTGAGTTTTCCATGTAGTATATTGTGTAATGAGTAACCCCAGTAATTTTCCATAAAACTCAGATTGGTATAGGATTGCACCAAATTGGATGCGTGTTTGAAGCATCAAATGAGACCTTGATCACCAGCTGTCCAATAACACCTCCTTAATCAGTTTCCAGCCCAATCAATATTTGAAATCCACAAACCCAACTTAACTTTACAAAATATCAGCAAAAAAATGAATTTTTTTTATTAAAATCGCTGCCCAGCCGTCCTTTCTATGACTCGGCCGAGTCAATACGGACCCGGCCGGGTTGACCGAGTCAGCTATGACTCGGCCGAGTCATAGCTGACTCGGTCAGCCGAGCCGGGTCATGGGCCGGGTCACTGTTTTGGCAAATGAAACGGTCCGAAACGGCCGTTTCGGTTTCAACTCGGCCGTTTCGTAAAACACTGATTTATCCTCAATAATTGCTCCCGCTGCCTTACAATTAGGAGCATTATCAGTGATGACTTGGATGACATTGTATGGTCCAATACGGTCAATTGTTTCAAGTAATGCTTCTGCAATGTTGATGGCGGTCCTGAACTTGTCTGAGTAATCATGTGCAGTTAGAAAGATGGCACCACTAATAGACACAACAACAACACTTATTAATGGCTTGCCTTTTACATTTGTCCATCCATCAGATACAATGGACACCCCATGGTCAGTCCAAGAACTTGTCATTCTATTCAAAGAATGTGATATTTTTGCCTTTTCATGATCAAGTCCAACGGTTCGTGCCTTGTCATACCCAGGGCTCTTGTATCCTTTAGGGGTATCATTTATGGCAGAAACCATTTCGTGCCAATAAGGTGAGCGAAGAACATTGAATGGTATCCCACATGCATAGAGAAACCTGTAAACCTTTGAATCCACATCATTCCTACACCCCTCATCAAGGAAATCTGATATGGTTCTACGCCTTAAAGCTGATGACCCTGTGCCTCCATATCCACTGCCTTGGGAGGATGCTGAAGGAGTTATTTGTCCTTGTGATTGTGAGCTTGGTTCAAAGAAACCCCTTGATTTTTTAGATTTGTATTGGGCTTCCTCCTCTTCCCTTATGTATTTGGCTCTATCCGCTGCTGACACCGCTGGACAAGTTTTGATTCCTATTTGTTTATCTCCATCCCATGGCCTTTTCCTGCAGAGGTGTTTTCCAGCACATGTGTATGAACCTATATAATTATTGTTGCAATGGGGGCAATGAAATTTAGTGGTTCCACCCCTCTCCCTGCTTAAGGCCTGTTAACATATTTCCACAATGGGGTTTGGTCTTGTTTAGTTTTTTGAGAGTCATGTTCACCCTCCTCTAGCTCCTCCTCACCGAGGTTTTCATCAAATCCACTTTCTCCAGCTTCTTCATCCCCCTCTTCATTTTGGCCCCTCCGTTTCCTACTCTCCAGCACCATAATAACCATAAAAGGGACCAAGAAGAGGAAAATGCCAAGAAATATAGCCAGGTCCATGATGTTTGATATTTGTAGGCTTCTGAATCTGCAAAATTTAATGGGAATGGGAATGGGAATATGAATGAGAAAATTAATTTAATTTATTTAGATTAATTAATTTAATTTATTTAGATTAATTAATTTAATTAATTTAGATTAATTAATTTAATTTAGATTCATGATTTTTGTACTAAATAAAGTTAATAAACTAAACTAAACTAAATTAAACTAACTAAACTAAACTAAATTACTACCTAACTAAGGTTTAAAATACTAAATTACTAAGTTACTAACCTCTTTGCAGGCTTGCTCCTTGCTCCTCGCTTCTCCTCGCTCCTTTGCTCTTGCTCTCTAGCTAAACTCAACTCATTCAAGTGATAATGAAATGTTTTTTTGCCCCTTTGTGATTTTAAAACATAATTTTTTTAAAAAATAATTTTTTTTCGCGTCCGTAATTTTTTTCCGCGCTGAACACTCAAGGCGTCGCTCGAATCACTCCCGAAGCGAAATTTTAATGCTCGAGAGCGATCGCTCCCTGATCGCTCCCGAGCTATAATTTTCGCTCCGGGAGCGATGCTCCCGATTTTGGCAAGGAGCATGGATTGGGAGCGGGTTCGAGGGGGGGGGGTTGAGCGGGTTCGAGGGGGGGGGGCGCTCCCCCGCAACTCTGTGTAGGACTATATGGCAACCCTGATGGAAAGGGAATCACAGTCTTATGTGATCCTTGTGAGTTTTTCTCAAACAAGCATAATGCAATGTCTCATTACATGGTAGGAGAAGAAAATTACATTACAAAAATCCCAAATAATTAACAATTAACTAATATATTAAACACTTCATTATTACATCACTTTGTTAATGAGACTTATTATACATTATTATACATCTAAGTCTTAAACAACATGTCTATGTTTTAAATATGATTGTTATCTCTAACAGCGTTCCATAATGGTCATTTTACTTGTTTGATCAAACTACAAAAATAATAGCTTTGGACATGCAAGATATTTGCAGTCCACAAGATAAGATATTCAAAACAACCATTGGAAGTGAACTATTTGTTAAATTTCTAATAGCAGCCAGATTTATTTTTTCACGGCAATTTAATTTATCTCTAATTTGTTATTTATTTTCCCAAATAATAATTGAATGACCGAAAAATAAAATCACTGGTATCTTTAACTTCTAGAATTAAAAATATGCAGCAGAAATAAACCAGAGAGATCAATCACACATTGCAAAAATTAATTAACCCACAAACAATTCTCTGTCATTTCATTATCTAGAAAATATGGGTTTTTTGAGCCACAAAGATACAAGGAGAAATACAATCTGGAACCTGAAACTTGCTTGCTTTAGAATGAATTCAGCCCAAGTAAATCAACGTCAAGGAAATCTGCTTCCAGATGAAATTTCTTTGAAGAAATTGACCTCCAACAATCAGATCTGTGCCCTCCAGCAACTTGATTTGTGCCTTGCCACTAATGCACACGAGAGAAACCCCAACACCTCAGCAACTTGGTTTCCTCCAGACAAACTCGATCTCCTTGTAGCAATTCGGCCTTGCTATTTCCTCAAACTCGACTCTCTTCAACTCACTCAAACTCACTTGTACTTCATCCTTCTTTGTGCACTGGTCACGAAGCCACTCGCACTGCAAAGAGAATTGCTCTCTCTCGTGATGACTTGCTCACACACTTGTGCTCGTCGTTGTGTCTTCACCTCCATCGCTAGCCTTCATTTCTAATCTTATTTGAGTCCAAATCCCAAACCCCAATCTCCTCTCTAGAAACATCTTGATTTTTTTTTTCTAGAAACATTTTGAAGGTTCCTTCTAGAAACATTTTGAAGATCAACAGTTGCGATTATTTCTAAGTCACTTAAATAATTAAATTATTTATTGTACTTTTCCTAAGTTAGATTTAGGAAAGAAAACTTAAATCACTAGAATAGACAAATAATATCTTCCACATGCTAAGACACCAAACAATTTTAGAAGACCTTCCAATGCTACTCACATCAAGATTCAACACTATTTTATGCTCCATCATCCTTTGAATCGTGTATTTTAAATATTAATTATTAATTTATAATTTACGACCCTTGTTTCTTGCTCAAATGTAGCTAGGAGGGAATGAAGACCAAATTGCCCAATGGACAAGGCACCTACTATTTTTTTTCAAATTTGCAAGTCCAATAGGGCAATTTTGCCCCTTCTTCTTTCTATTCTTCTATCTTCTCCCTCCTCTATCTTTGTGCAAATTCTGTACCCCCAATGATAAATAATTGAGTGAGTTTTTTCACTCATATCCTCTAAAACTATTAATAATAATTTTTTTTCCATAGAATGGGCATTTTTAATTAAATTTTATGTATAAGATAAAAAGGTGGTGCTAGGAAATGTTGTTGGGCATATAAGTACTCGATTTTCATCCTTAGAGTACCAACATTACCCTATTGCCCATTTTGTGGTGCAAATGATCAACTTTTCCTCATGAAAATCACTTTTACTCAAAAAGTGAGGAAAAGACATGAAAAATCATATATTAAATAATTGGAAAATAGTTGGAACCCACTTGCCACTCACAAAAGGCGGCCAAGTTGCTACCACCTACGAAAGGTGTTGGGACCTGCCCTCCCCTCACAAAAGGAGGTCGAGTTGGCAACCGTACATGGAGGATGAGTTGGGCCCACACAACCACCTTTTCTTCACATGGACACTTGGAGGAATGCATGCATTGTGGGGCCTATGCGTGGACACTTAGGCTCATACACTTCCCTCATTTGGCAACTCATCTTTATCCTCTCTTTCCATAAATCGGAGCTCTCTCCTCCATTGTAAACTAGTGTTGTTGAGCTAGAGCTTGGGGAAGTGCTGTTGCTTTGCAATTGTCGATCGTTTTGTTGTTGGAATCATGATTGCAGTTAGACCAAAACCCGCAGGCATCAGTCTCTGCTACAATTGCTAGAGTTAGGATCAACAAGAGGCAGTTAGTCCATGTTGTGAAACACACGGGGAGTGCTAAACCCATTGTCCAACAATATCCCCCGAGCATGAGCTCGGTGAGTTTCGAACTCTAGACTTGTTGCTCTGATACCACTTGTTGAAATCACAATTGTTGTTAGACCAAAAGTTGTAGGCATTAGTCTCTGCTACAATCGCCAGAGTTAGGATCCACAAAAGGCGTTTAGTCCATGTCGTAAAACACACGGGGAATGATGAACCCAATTTCCAACATTTGTTAATAAAAAAAGATTTGGAGGCTTATGGTGTGTGAATTTGTGTGGTTGCTTGTGTGAAATTATGGTTACCCAGAAACTGCTATGTTGACAATTTTGGAAGCGCCAACAGGTGAGGGGGTCTCCCTTGTATGAAATCCCGATTAGACCTCAAACCGTTTGGGATAGGAGTCCCATTCAGAATATAGGCCTGACCGCTTGTTATCGCTCAAACTAGCTGGGTCGAGGGAAACAATGGAGCGATAGTTCACTGTCACCTCAACTAAGGCTCCCCGCTCCTTACAGACTTTCACCAATGGGAGGAGTCTCGGTGTAAGGAGAATCACTAGGGAGAATGGATAGAGAGTGATTCTTAAGGCCTATTGACAAGAGATGCTCAATTAGATAGGTTGCTTGCTTGAGAAGCAAGGTGGAAGGCTCTCTAGGAAGGGCTAAAGGGATTCTCAAGGCTAGTGTTTTGGAATATATCTTATCAAGGAAGTCCCTAGACTCGAAAATCCTTATGGGGACTTGGCTTCTATGTGATCTTTGTGGAGTTAGAGTTAACAAGTTGCGGGACCACAAAGGACCACATGAACCCAACCTATTGCGTTTCACAGAATGAATAAAACCATAGGTGCTCCAATTCCTTTCCACTGATGAAGAGCTTGCCAGTTGTGAGAGGACACAAATGGCAAGGTTTTGTTAATGTACACCATTTTCTCCATGACAAATCCACCACCTAAGTATATTCATGGTGCTTCTCTCCTCCAAAGATGATATATTTGAATAATCATCTAATCCTGCAACAAAACTGACAAATTCTTCCTTTACGTCCCCGTGTAGATTAGATGGAAATATTCTCATAAGGGGTTTTTTCACCCCACTAGCCACCTCCCTATCCTTATGGGGTGCCTTCCTCTTCCCATTGCTTTGAGCAATAAGCTCCTCATCATAATATTTGGGGTTCAAGGCATGTGCTAAAGTGTGCAATGGAGTGTTGAAATTGTTCCACCTATCAATAATGATTTTCTTGACTAAATCAACAAAATGATCTTCAACAAAGAAAAGCTGTGGAGACTCTTGTGAAATGATTTCCATAGTTTTCTCAACCGTGGAATCCATGCCATCATATACCTCTCCTAAGAAAGGTTGGTCAGTGTCAACATTGTGAAGAAGCTCAAATGCAGTGGTTGTGAACTTCAGCAAGAAATTTCTCTCGCTCCACCAGTCCTCATCAAGGCACAATCTATGCACTATATATCCCCTCTCTGAATCTGCTTATTGTCTCCACTCAACCCAAAGTTGACTCACCATAATAGAAACTAAAGCTTGCTTAAACTCAACAAGGCGACACAACATCAGGGAGTTTGAGGCATATCTTGTCTCAACAACTTTTAACAAATCCAAATTGGAGTAATCTCGAAATATTTTTTGAGATTTGTGGTGGTTGGTGATGAAATTAACAATCTCCCTTGCTTTCGTGTGATTTCCTTTATCCATGGAACTTTGTTGTCAATCTCCTCTAAGATCATATTCAAACCATGGACAATGCAGGATGTCCAAAAGATGTGGTCATACCTCCCCTCAATAATTAAACCTGTAGCTTTGCAAACTGGTGCATTATCCGTGATAACTTGGACCACCCTATTAGGCCCTATTTGTTCAATAGATTTTATAATAACATCAGCAATGAATTGTGCATCTTTTACCTCTCCAGAGTAGTCTTCCGCCTTTAAACACATTGCTCCTTTGGGGGAAGTGGCAGTGATATTTATCAATGGTTTGTGCCTTGTATCTGTCCATCCATCTGAGACTATGGTAACCCCAGAGCTACTCCAAGAAGAACGAATTGGTGATAAGATATTTTCCACAAGATGCTTCTCATTTTTGAGAAGTTGAGTTTTGACTTTCTCATAGTTGGGCTCCTTGTATCCTTGAGGAGCTTTGTTAATTGCCCTTATGATGTCTTGCCAGTAAGGAGAGCGAAAAACATTGAATGGGATACCACATGCATAGATGCACCTAGCCACTCTGGAATCAATTTCTTCTCTTGCTTGCACAATCACGAATTAAGCAATTCTGCTATCTTGAACTGAAGCGAACGCCCCTCTGGTATTTTTGGATGGTGGTTGTTCATGTTGTTGAGTGGCACTAGCTCTCCTCTTCCTTGCTTCAACTACAATCCTTGGTTCAATGTTAGGTGGAGCTTGAGGAGTAGCTTGACTATGCTCATCATGCCTTCTTTTAATTCCATCCACCTCATCTTGCTCTCTTTGATATGCCCTCCTTGCCAATGGGTTTGCTGTTTTTGTGCAACCTGCAATCCCCTGTCCTCCATGCAAAAGATGTGCCTTCACTTTTGGGTAGGAGCCCTTGTACGAATTATTGCAAAGATTACATTGCCATTCCCATGAGCCACCACCTCCATATTTTTGAAGCTTTTGAACAAGCCTCGAAGAGGATAATATTTAGCCCTTGGGTTGGACTTGGGGCTTGAACTTGCACCTTGGTTGGAAGCCATTGCTGTGAAGAAAAATTAGAAAACAAATCTATAAAGCAAAAACGTTTTTCATATATTTGGAAGCATAAATCCTCGAAAAATAGAAGAAATCGTAGGAAAAAACTAAGAAAATGAATGCTTCTTACCCAAACTAATTTTTTGTAGCTGAAACTAACCCAAAATGCCAAAAAAGACGAGAAATATGGCTATGGTTGAGCCAAAAACCAAGAATGCTGTAGCCAGGAATTCTACACTCCAAATTTGCTGCAATCTCCTTTGCTGACTATTGAAAATGTTGATTTGGGGTAACATTGTTTGTGCTCTAGCCATTAAAATTAGTGAAGAGGTTAAAGCACATGAGATCTCCAAGACCCAGAAATGGTTTCAGGAAATTCTACCCGGTGAAGGAGATAATAAAATAATAAATATTTTTAATGGGTTCCTAAGTCTAAAGTTAGGAAAATAAAAATCTTAATGGGTATTAATATAAAATTGGTTAGAAGGTTCTAAATGACATGGATCAAGCCAAATCTAATCTTAGCCATTGATTAGAGATGTAATCTCGACCGTTGTGAAGAAATTTCTGTTTTCCCACACCGGTTTTCAGTTTCTCCTTATTTCTCCCATGTAGTTAAATGCCCATTCCCATAACCATACATTTAACAGACTGAAAAAAATAAATATTGCTGAAAACACAAATTCTGGAAATTTTTCAGAATGCTGGAAATTGCAGAATTAAAAATCAGCAATCAAAAACAGCCATTAAAACACATTAAAACACTGATATTTTTGGTCAACTTGACCCTGGAAAAACCCCCTACAACTCTTGGGGAAAACCAGTTTGAGAGCTCTTCTTTATTTCTGAAAATTGCCTTTTTACAGTGAGAATTATTTAGCAAAAATCAGCAAGCAAATTTACAACTTATCTCCTTTCCCGTGCCTCACAGCAATCTGGAAATTACAGCAAACAGGACAGCAATAAATGCTGTACGGCCTCCGTTTTGTGTGCAGAAAAATCAGCAAACTGCTCCTCGATTTTTGTGCAAAAATCTGCCTTTCACTATGTGCTGAATCAGCTGTACAAATCTGCTCAACTGCTGCCTTGGAATGTGTGCCAAGCTGCTGTCTCCTTCTCCTCCCTGCTCAGAAATCTCTCTTGCTCTCCTTCTCCCAATCTGCTCATGAAAGAATGAATGACCTTTTCCTCCTTTAATATAACTCCAAGTGACTTTTGGGTGATCCAAGTGACTTTTGGGTGATCTCTAAATCCAATGGCTGAAATAGATTTAGATCAATGGCTGAGATTAAATGCTCATTTAAATCTCACTTTCTATTTTTTAATTCACCCCACTTTAATAAAGACCCACTTAGTCATTTATTTCCAAAGTCACTTTTCCTTTCTAATTTTTCATTGACTTTATAAAAGTCACTTTAAAATTAGACTTAATAACTTTATCACTTAAAGTCACTTTTAAATTAGATTTAACTTTATAAAATTATAAAGTCACTTTAGGAGAAAAATTAAATTCTTTTGGACACTTTTCCCTAGGCCAAAGATCAAAGCCTAAGGGAACCACCTGTCCTCCGGTACCAAATTTCAACACTCCCTCTTACCGAGGAAGGTGTTCCTCACCACACCCATCTTGTCCCTGAAGTAGACATGCTTGCCCCGTGGTAAGGCTTTGGTAAGGATATCTGCAATCTGCTCATCAGTGGAAATATACTCAAGCTTCACAACTCCCTTCTGAACATAGTCTTTGATGAAATGATATCTGATCCCGATATGCTTTGACCTGTCATGAAATACTGGATTCTCCGTGAGTTTAATGCAACTCTGATTATCACAGTAAATCACTGAAGGTCTCAACGGCTGACCAAATAAGCCAAACAACATCTTGCGAAGCCAGATGGCCTCACAACTAGCTAGACTGGCTGCCATATACTCTGCTTCCGCTGAACTCAGTGCTACTGATTGCTGCTTCCGGCTGAACCATGACACTACTGCTGAACCCAACCCAAAACAACACCCTGAAGTGCTCTTCCTATCAGAAGCACAACCTGCCCAATCAGAATCAGTGTATCCTGCCAATCTCACTCCATCTCCCTGCCTGTAGTCCAGACCATAATCCACTGTCCCCTGCAAGTACCGCAAAATGTGTTTTGCAGCCACCCAGTGAACCTTCCTAGGCTCACACATAAACTGACTCATCGTGTTGACTGCAAAACAGATATCTGGTCTAGTGTTGACCAAATACATCAATGAACCAATCAGCTGCCTGTACAATGTGGGATCCACCAACTCGGAATCCGAAGCATGAAGCTTCTTCCAGTTGGTGATCATCGGTGTCGACATGGGTCTACAATCCTCCATGTGGAATCTGCTAAGGATGTCCACAATATACTTCCCCTGCCCCAGGAAGAAATGCCCCTCCTCCTGCCACACCTCCAAACCCAAAAAGTAATGCATCAAGCCGATGTCCTTCATCTCAAACTCCGCCGCAAGATCTCTCTTGCAGTGCTCTATGAGTCTCTCTGCACCTGTAATGATCAAGTCATCCACATACAGCACCAGAATGAGAGGCTCCTCACCAATCACAATAAAGTAAAGGTTCGGATCTGCCTCACTCTTTGTGAAACCCATCCCCTGCAAGTATGCATCTATCCTGGAGTACCAAGCTCTGGGAGCTTGCTTCAGGCCATAAAGGGCCTTCTTCAATCTGCACACATGGGACTCCTTCCCATGCACCTCAAAGCCCTGTGGCTGCTCAATGTACACCTCCTCCTGTATGAAGCCATTGAGAAATGCGGTCTTCACATCCATCTGGTGGATCTTCCAACCCATCTCTGCTGCTATCGATATAATGGAGTGGATCGAAGTATATCGAGCCACGAGAGTGAAGGTCTCCTCATAATCAACTCCCTCTACCTGGGAGAACCCTCTAGCCACAAACCTCGCTTTGAATTTCTCAATGCTGCCATCTGCAGCATGCTTTACCTTGTAAAGCCATCTGGAAGTAACCACGGATTTGCCCTCAGGCCTCGGCACCACCTCCCAAACATCATTCTTCATGATAGAAGAATACTCCTCCTGCATGGCCTCTCTCCAGACCTGCTGGCTAGCTGCCTCCTCATAGCTAGAAGGCTCAGAGTCAAGGATGCTGGTAACCATCGCCATATAGCTACAAAACCTCTCAGGTGGTCTACTCTCTCTGACCGGCCTCTTCGGCTCAGCAACAGATGTGGCATCTCTCAAGGTGTCCTGAAGCCACTTGGGCTTCCTCTTCCCTGAGCATGCTTCTCCCATAGGAGAATGAAGCTCCTCCTCCTCATCACCATCAGTAGCCTGAACTCCTGACTGTCTGTCTGCTGTCCTCCTGTCTGCACCTGAACCTGTAGAAGCTGAGGTACCGTGTGAACTGTCCATCAATGGACTCCCTAGTGAACTGCTCTGCATGCTGCCCGGAGCACCACCCCTCTGGCTCGGCGAGCCACTGCTCACTGACGGACCTGACATCCTCATAGATGTACCTCCGGATCCTCCTGATCCCTGCCCATTGGATCCCTGCGACTGAATCAACTGCTGTTGAGGGTCTGGTTGATCTAGATACTCTAACTCCCGTGACCTCTTAAAGGCCCTGTCCTCCTCGAACTTCACATCCCGTCTGACAACAACTCTCCTCTGTGCAGGAATGTAAATCCGAAAGGCCTTTGAGGTCTCACTGTAGCCCACAAAGATACCCTTCTCTGCGGTGGGCTCTAGTTTGGTCCTCTTCTCCTTGGGTATATAGGAGTATGTAATGCATCCAAAGATATGAAGATGACCAAGATCAGGCTTCTTCCCAGAGAAAGCCTCCTCCGGAGTCATGTGCCCCAAGGCACGATGCGGACTCCTGTTCTGCAAGTAAACAGCTGTGTTGCAGGCCTCTGCCCACAAGAACAATGGCAACCCCTGATCATGTAACATGGATTTGGCAGCCCCTATGATGGATCTGTTCTTCCTCTCCGCAACCCCGTTCTGCTGGGGGTTGTAAGGGATTGTGAACTCCCTCCTAATGCCTGCCTCCGCACAATAGTCAACAAACTCTCCAAGGGTGTACTCTCCTCCATTGTCCGACCTCAAGGACTTGATCTTTCGACCTGTCTGTGTCTCCACAAGAGCTCTGAACTCCTGAAACCGCTTTGAAGACCTCACTCTTGGTCTTCAAAAAATAAATCCAGGTCCTCCTGGAGTGATCATCAATGAATAACACATAGTACTCATATCCACTCAAGGAAACATGAGACATTCGACCGCTCACATCGGAATGAATCAAATCAAGTATCCCCGTCGCTCTGCTGTCACTGCTGGGAAAAGGGGATTTGGCAAATTTGCCCATCGCACAACCTCTGCAAGTATCAAAGTGATCAGTACTGAAATCTGGCACACCTGTAGTGATCTCTCGCAATGTCCTCAAGGCTCCATGATACATGTGTCCCATCTTGCGGTGCCAAATCTCACACAGCTCAGAACTGCTAGCTTTGCTGTCGGTACTACTGCTCAGTGCCAAAAGGGGCTGAAATGCAAACTTGTACACCTTTGCATGGCGTACACCTATCACTCTAGCTGAATCAGCTGGAGCGCCCCTGGGATACATCAACACCTGTCCTCCCCTGAACAGTACCTCATATCCTCTGTCCTCCAAAGCTGAGACGGATATGAGGTTCTTCCTCATCCCTGGCACATAAAGAACCTCTGACACCTTCAAGGGAGGTTTGGACTCCCTCTGAAATGTCACTGTCCCCACCCCGACTGCTCTAACAACTTTGTCATCACCGAGTACTACCTCAATATCAGTGCCACTCTCTGAAAGCTCTGAGAAGTACTCACGGACTCCTGTCATATGACGTGAAGCCCCACTGTCCACATACCAGATACCTGAAGATGCTCCGCTAATCGAGGAAAAAGCATGCTCCCTCTGAACCTGTGTGGCAGGTGATCCTGCACTAGAGGACTCACATGTAGTGAACGCAAACTCCCGGTCAAAACGACCTGCAAAGTCCTCAATCTCAGCTGAAGCTGCCACATCCTGATTCTTCCCCTTCTTATTCTTCTTCTCCGGACACACAACTGCATAGTGTCCCATCTTTTGACAATTCCAACACTTCACCTTGGAATAGTCCTTCTGTGTGTTCCCCTGTTTACCTTTACCTTTGCCTTTGCCCCCACCACTGCTTGTGGAAGCCTGCTTCTTCCCTTTGCCTTTCTTGCCTCCTGCCACCAGTGCTACATCCTCATCCTGCTCAACTGGCTTGGCTGCCCCAAGCTGTCCTTTCCTGATCTCTGTCTGAATGCAATCATCCCAAAACCTCTCCGATGTGGGAAGGGTCTCACGTGCACAAACCCCATCAGCAAAGTTCAACCATGAACGGGGGAGGCCATTCACTGCAATACGCACCAACTCAGTGGATGGAATGGCCTCTCCAATCGCTGCCAACTCATCTCTCACATTAGTAATCTTTGTGAGATATCCAGCTGCACTATCAGTACCCATCTTAATGTTCTTCAGCTTCTCCTTCAGGACCATCTTCCGGTTCTCATTGGTACTCTGGTAGAGATTGGACAATGTTGTCCACATCTCATGGGCATTGCTCTTTCCTCTCACATGAGGAATGCAATGGTCTTTGATTCCGTCTAGAATCAGCCTCTTACCCTTATTGTTCTTCTTTTTATACTCATCCAACTTAGTAACATCAGTGGGCACAACAACAGGGTTCTGTGCGGTATGCACCATGATATCCTAGACTTCTGCCTCCTCAAAGATACTTTGCATTCTCTCCTTCCAAACACTGTAATTTATATGCCCATCCAGCCTATCCTCCACCCTCAATCCCAATGACATCCTGCTGTCCTAAAACTGAAAAATAGCACTGCTGTAGTAAAGATAAAATTGTTGTTTATGAAAAAACCAGCTTGCTGGAATTTTCTGAGTGAAAAATCAGCAACTGTAATTTTTCCTTTTGCTGTCCCAAACTGTCCTTCAGCACTCAAGCTCTGATACCATGAAGAAATTTCTGTTTTCCCACCCCGGTTTTCAGTTTCTCCTTATTTCTCCCATGTAGTTAAATGCCCATTCCCATAACCATACATTTAACAGACTGAAAAAAATGAATATTGCTGAAAACACAAATTCTGGAAATTTTTCAGAATGCTGGAAATTGCAGAATTAAAAATCAGCAATCAAAAACAGCCATTAAAACACATTAAAACACTGATATTTTTGGTCAACTTGACCCTGGAAAAACCCCCTACAACTCTTGGGGAAAACCAGTTTGAGAGCTCTTCTTTATTTCTGAAAATTGCCTTTTTACAGTGAGAATTATTCAGCAAAAATCAGCAAGCAAATTTACAACTTATCTCCTTTCCCGTGCCTCACAGCAATCTGGAAATTACAGCAAACAGGACAGCAATAAATGCTGTACGGCCTCCGTTTTGTGTGCAGAAAAATCAGCAAACTGCTCTTCGATTTTTGTGCAAAAATCTGCCTTTCACTATGTGCTGAATCAGTTGTACAAATCTGCTCAACTGCTGCCTTGGAATGTGTGCCAAGCTGCTGTCTCCTTCTCCTCCCTGCTCAGAAATCTCTCTTGCTCTCCTTCTCCCAATCTACTCATGAAAGAATGAATGACCTTTTCCTCCTTTAATATAACTCCAAGTGACTTTTGGGTGATCCAAGTGACTTTTGGGTGATCTCTAAATCCAATGGCTGAAATAGATTTAGATCAATGGCTGAGATTAAATGCTCATTTAAATCTCACTTTCTATTTTTTAATTCACCCCACTTTAATAAAGACCCACTTAGTCATTTATTTCCAAAGTCCCTTTTCCTTTCTAATTTTTCATTGACTTTATAAAAGTCACTTTAAAATTAGACTTAATAACTTTATCACTTAAAGTCACTTTTAAATTAGATTTAACTTTATAAAATTATAAAGTCACTTTAGGAGAAAAATTAAATTCTTTTGGACACTTTTCCCTAGGCCAAAGATCAAAGCCTAAGGGAACCACCTGTCCTCCGGTACCAAATTTCAACACGTTGAAGACTCAATAGGAAAAGTATAAGAGGAGGCTTGAGGGTCAGTTCGAGATACACCAGATTGATCAGTCAGTTCAATTTTCTAGAGTGGGGTTTGCTATGAGAAATTGAACCAGTGATCAGAGTTGTAGCGAGGGGTAGTGAGTGCATAGTAGAGAGGCAGAGATAGTGCCAGAAGACCAGCGCAGAGATAGAGAGGTAGATGTAGAGCCAACATAAGCTACGCAGAGGGCCAGAGTGACTGCACAAAGGGCCTGCGTGAGTGACACAGAGGTTGCAGAAGTGACGCAGAGGGCTAGAAAGGCTGCACAGTGCATCAGGAGGCTGATGCAGAGGGTTCTAGGCTGATGCAGAGGCCAGGAGGGTTGACGCTAAGCCTCAGAGAGACGTTGGAGAGAGTTTCGTGGAGCAGACTTTCCGAATATTTGCTTCCGACGAGAGGTATTACTGCCAAATAGATTTCTCTATAGGGTGAGCCAGTTTGGCACCCAGTTGTACTCAAGAAAAGATGCTTAATAATAAAATCCTCAGAACTATTGCATCGGTTTTCCCAAGTTGGGTTTTTCAGGGGATGATTGTCCAAAAATAACAGTGTCCCTTGTGTGTTTGTCTATTTCTTTTAGTTGATGATTTGTAGATGGTTGAGGCTGCATTGTGTTTATTTCAATATTTATATGGTTAAATAAATTGTTCAGTAATTAAACAAGTAGGTGAAATAAACCAGATAGTGTGGGAAAATTTCTAACGGGTTAGACTTAGAAATTTCAACATTGTATTGAAGCATTGCAGATCACATGAGAGTTGAAGGCACCAGCTGAATCAGAAAATTTGCAGTAGAAACAACTGTCCCGAGTGACAGAAGCTATTCCTAAGCAGAAAGTATCAGAGAAGGAGTGATGTAGAGGGCCTGCGTCATCATTTTGAGCCAGAGAGAAGCCAACACAAAGACAGAGGAAGATAGAAGAGGCTCACGAGGAGCCATGTCATCCTACTCAGCCAGGGAAGAGTGACGCAGTTAGCCAGAAAAGTGATTCAGCCTTGTCGGGATTGCATAGAGCCAAGGGGCTCAGTTTCTTCAATTGCTAGGGCATAGGAAATTGTGGGTAGATTTTGGAGTGTGAAGCTGGTGGGGTGTTGTTGCTGTTGAGACAGAATAGTACCTAACGGGACGGAACCAATGTAGAGGGAGTCACTACCTAGGCAGATTTCTAGCCAAGAAATCCAGATCAATGTTGAAGGAGCAAAGGAGATTGGAGAGGTACGATTCGACTGTTGGCAAAAGAGAACTTCCAGGAGGGAAGTAGAGACTCGGAAGGAGTTGAAGAGAGAACTTCTAGGGGGGAAGTAGAGACTCAGAGGGAGTTGAAAAGAAGGGTAGAGATGGCAATGAACAGACTGAGGGATTATGACGGGTTGGCGGAGCATCCAACTTTGTCACCTAGAAGGCTCGGATCCTGTCTATTCTGGATAGACATCGCATCAAGGCCTTTGCCTTGAGAACCGTGGCTATCCCAGTCGACCCAGCTAATAACGAAAAGTATGAGGATGCAATGGCCAAGGCTAAGTGCATAATCCTTGATGGGGTCAAGGATCACGTAGTCCAACATATTGCCGAGAAGAATACGACAAAGGAAATGTGGGATACCTTGACGACATTGTATCAAGGCACTTCCGTGCAGAGGAAGATGCAGAAGGGGGAGCAGATAGATCACTTCCTTAAGCAGGTTGCAGGAGATCCAGGACAAACTGACTTCCATAGGGGCCACAACGGATCAAGAGTTACTGGTGAGGACTGCCCTGAATGCAGTCTCCGAGGAGTGCGGGACATTTGTCCAAAGCATTTTGGGTAGAGCGAATCTTTCAGGATGGGAAGAATTGTGGGCAGCTCTTTGCTAAGAAGAGATCAGACGGTTGACCAAGGCGGGAAGTAGAGGTAAAGGAGCTTGCGTCAAGAATGAGGAGGAAGAGGATGTGGCTCTGGCATCTGCGGGGCAGCAAGGGAAGAGGAAGAAAGAGGACCTCTCCAAGATTAATTGCTTCAACTGTGGGATGCTGGGCAATTATGCAACCCAGTGTCATAGGAAGAAGAATAAGGGAGAGGCGTCTGACTCCAAGGCAGTGCCGACTAAGGTAGAGAAGGAGGTAGAGGATGATGACAATTGTGCCATGAGTGCTCATGTACCTCTAGAGAAGAGTTGGGGAGACATCGAGCTGTAGTTAGGGGGACTATAGGAGATGTGGGGCAGGATCCTTGAGGTACCCAAACTCTTGGATCATATTTGGCTATGGGACAGTAGCAGGATGGCGGATGTTGGTAGACACAAATGCTGATGGAGCGACAAAACAATGCTAGAGTGTAGTAGTCCCTGACAGCGTAGAGAGGGTTGCAACAGTGCGAGAGGCACAAAGGAAGTTGCAGTAGTGCAGGAAGGCACAAAGGTGTTTGCAGCAGTGTGAGAGGCACAAAGTTGTTGCAGCAATGCAGAAGCAGCAGAGGGAGCACAAGATAGCAGCAGAGAGAGCTTCAACATCAAGAGGGTTTCTAGCCTGACAAGGATGTCAGTAGTTGCGTAGATCAGTTACCATCGTCTCAGTGACTGAGTTGCAGTGTAGCAGTAGCAGTGGTGGTGCTATGGGCAGCATGATGCAACATGATGAGAGAGGGCTGCAGTGCAGATGCAGTGTTGGGAGGAATGAGCAGCAATAACACAGATGCAGAGGAGTTGCTGTACGGATGTAGCAGTGGCAGTGGTGGAGCCATGGGTTGCAGTACAGGATGCAACAGTGCAGAGGGTGTTGGGCAACAAGGCCAAGCATTAGCACAGGTACCAGTGCAGATGATCAGGGTGATGCTCAGTGGTGGAGTATTACTAGAGCACATTCCTCGGTAAGAGGGAGCGCTAATTTGGGGTAGCATTGGATGTGCTCTAACCATGAAAATTGGTGGAGAGGCTAAAGCACATGAGATCTCCAAGACCTAGAAATGGTTTGGGGAAATTCTACTCGGTGAAGGAGATATTAGAATAATTAATATTTTTAATGGGTCTCTAAGTCTAAACTTAGGAAAATAAAAATATTAATGGGTATTAATATAAAACTGGGTTAGAAGGCTCTAAATGACATGGATCAAGCAAAATCTAATCTTAGCCGTTGATTAGAGATGTAATCTCAGTCGTTGAAGACTCAACAGGAATAGTATAGGAGGAGGCTTGAGGGTCAGTTGGAGATACACTAGTTTGATCAGTCAGTTTGATTTTTTAGAGCGGGATTTGCTAAGAGAAATTGAACTAGTGATCAGAGTTGCAGTGAGGGGCAATGAGTGCATAGCAGAGAGGCAGAGATAGTGCCAGAAGACTAGCGCAGACGCAAAGAGGCAGACATAGAGCCAACAGAAGCTACGCAGAGGACTAGAGTGACTACGCAGAGGGCCAAAGGGCTTGCGCAGAGGGATGCAAAGGCTGCAGAAGTGACGCTGAGGGCCAGAAAGGTTGCGTAGTGCATCAGGAGGCTGATGTAGAGGGTTCTAGGTTGACACAGAGGCCAGGAGGGCTGACGCTGAGCCTCAGAGAGACGCTAGAGAAGTTTCATGGAGCATACTTTCAGAATACCTGTTTCTGAAGAGAGGTATTATTGCTAGATAGATTTCTCTATAGGGTGAACCAGTTTGGCACCTAGTTGTACTCAAGAAAATCTGCTTAATAATTAAACCCTCAGAATTGCTTCATCGGTTTCCCAAGTTGGGTTTTTTGAGGACGATTGTCCAAAAATAACGGTGTCCCTTGTGTGTTTGTCTATTTCTTTCAATTGATGATCTGTAGATGGTTGAGATTACATTGTGTTTATTTCATTATTTATATGGTCAAATAACTTATTCAGTAATTAAACAAGTAGGTGAAATAAACTAGATAGTGCAGGAAAATTTCTAACGGGTTAGACTTAGAGATTTCAACAGAAAACACCCTAGCTGAAACCACTTCTCTCTTCCTCTTTTCTCCTTGCTAAAATCGTTCGTCTCCAAGTGAAATGACTTGCTCAATTCGTGTGATGAGGGAATGAGGCGAGAGTATTTTTATAACTTGAGAGAGGCATCTAGAAGCATCCACAAGATATTTTATTCGCCCAATCAAAAATTAAAAGAAAAAATAAAAATAAAGGAAAAAGTGTTACTTTAAGTGGAAACGCCATCGTACGGCCTGGAAACTCATTTCCGACCGTACTGGCCACATTTCTCCATCGTGAAACGTGCCAGTATGGCCGAAAACGAGTTTCCAGGGTGTATCGTACACGTTTTAGCGTTTCTGTTTCTGTTCCTGCTTGAAATGCCCTTGGGGCAGCTTTTCTTGAAACATAGGTTTATTGTCTTTGGTTCTTGAAGTTATTCAACTTATACACAATGTGATTGCGGTGAGAATCCTTGTCATATATTGACAACCATAGTTGAATAAGGTGTCATGTCATTACCCCTCGGGGTTTAGCCGAAACATTGGGGTCACCAACTTCAATCTCAGTTTCCTCTCAAACCAGGAGGACTTGTGTGGCATTTTGCACATCACTGGAAAGATCTCGATGAGAAGATATCACTGGAAAGATCTCGATGAGAAGAATCCAATGACATGGATCTCCATAGTCAAACTCAATGTTTTGACCCTTCAAAAACCCTCGACAAAGTCGGGGCACATATTGAGTTTAGGGACCCGAAACCTTAGGACTTGGGTTTTCAACCATCCAACAATGGAGCTGCCAACTTGATGTATTCCGACAATTACTAGGAAGCGTTCATTAACCATTTGACATCAATGATTGGCATTTTTAGTCAATGTTAAACCCAGTCAACTCCATGGGTTGACATCAATGACAACACCATCCAACAATTAATTGGAGACTTCTGAATCAAGGTTTTTATTATCAACATTGTTGGGTTCATCTCTTGGATGTTGTTTGGTTGTTTTTGTTGGATAGGTTTGTGGGTGAAGATATGGATCATTGTACTCTCTCTTTGCTGAACATTTTATGACAATCTAATAAGAAGAAGAATTTGGAAGGGGTTTCCCCGTGGTGGGTTTTGCCTTGGTCTCCGACCAATCCTGATGTCTCTATGTGTGAATGCTTTTCTTCTATTGTTCTTTTATGTTTTGCTGCATTGATAATGATATTGTTGTTTTTATATAATTGCATATGCGGTTGAATAATGGTGTAAAACTGAATATTGTTATGATGTTGTGGGGTGAATTTTATAAGAAAATGATGACATGCGATTATCTTAAGCAAATGACAATATAGCCTTAAGAAAATTTAACATGGTATCAAAGGTGTGATGAAGAAAAGTCATTGAAGATCACCCCTATATAGACACCATTGATGGAAGCAAGATAAGATGGAAGAAACCTAAAAGAATTATAGGGTTTGAAGGAAACCCTAGGCAACTTGATTATTAGGGTATGATGGATATCATGAGGTTAGAGTTTGGAAGAAACCTTGGAATATGATAAAGGCTTGAGTTTTGCAGTCTAGAAACCCTAACATGATCAATGAGGAGTTGTTCTAGCACTTGTGACAGATTCAGCATAACCCTAGTTGGGCTAGTCTCAATTAGGCCTTGGTTATTGATGAAGTCAATGGATGTATTGAAGGAAACATTGTTATATGGATAATGGATGGTAATGACTCTTGAAGGCTGGTTCAAGAGGGAGATGATCACCTCTCATTGAAGATAAGTATCCTTTAGATTTATGTTACTTCTTTGTGACTCTATTCTTGTTTAGATTTATTGATTTGATTATTGCTCATACTTCATGAATATTTGAGTATGTGAATACTTCTAACCTCCAGATGAGATGTGATAAGTAGATCCTTCTTGAGGATCATCTAAGGTGCAGGAAAAGGGAGCTAGTGCAGGAAGAGAAGAGCTAGTGAGTTCTCTTCCATTATTAGACTTGAAGACTTTGATTCTCTTCCATGTTTGATTTTTTATCAGCGCCTTGAAGTCCTTGAACATATATCAAATGCTTGGTATTTGTGCTTTAGGAAGTATATTCATGTCTTGTAGGAGAAGTCACCCACAAAAATAATAGTACAAGTATCCACCAAGAAAAGTCACTGGCATCTGTCCACATAGATCAAAATGTATGAGATGTAGTATTCCACTGGTCCTGCTCCCACTAGAAGCGATGGTCCCTTCGTCTTCTTTCCTTTTGCACATCTCAGTCAAACCCCATCATGATTTGCTTGAACCTCAAGCATACCAGAAACTATCCTTCTCTCCTTAGGCAGGGCATCATAATGAAGATGAGCAAACCTTTGGTGCCATAGTTCACTTTGATTATTATTATCATGAACCAATGTTCAGATTGGCCTTCCATTGACTTTATAGAGTCCTTCAATTCTTGATCCCAAAGTGAAGGCATCGCTTAGGCGAGATTCCATAGGCCACGTAAGACCAACGTGGGTAACACAGAGGGTCTAAGGCTGACACAAAAGCTTCAGTAGTTGCGCAGAGGCTAGCAGAGTTGACACAGGGTCAAGAGGCAGCACTGGGAGGATTTTCGTGGGCAGACTGGGAGCTGGTGATCTGGGTAGGGTGACGCAGTCCCTATTAGAGTGATGCAGAGCAGTGGAAGCGACAATTGTTGCTATGGGATCATTCATCCGTTGATTATTTAGCCGGGATATTTGTCTTCGAGGAGAGGTACTACTATCGAGGGCATTCTCTGTTGGGTGAGCCATTTCTGGCACCCTAGTTATATTCTGAAAACTACATAATAATAAAACCCTCTGAATAGCTGCACCGTTTTTCCTGCATTGGGTTTTTTCGGGGATATTGGTCCAAAAATAATAGTCACTTGTGTGCTTGTTTTCTTTCAGTTGATGATCTGTAGATGTTGATACTGTACTTGTGTTTATTTTCAGTATTTACATGGTAAATAACTTGTTAAGTAATTAAACAAGTAGGAAGAAATAAACCAGATAGTATAGGAAGAATTTCTAACGGGTTAAACTTAGAAATTCCAACATGGTATCAGAGTGTGGTTGCAGATCATAAGAAAATTGAAGGCATTAACCAAGCAGAGCATTTGCAACAGATTCAGCTGTCCCGAGTGACAGAGCTGATCCTTGCAGAAGGCGACAGAGGAAGGAGTGACGCAGAGGGATTGCGTCATCATTTTGGGCTAGAGAAAGGCAGCGCAAAGGCTAAGGGAGGTAGAATCAGGCTCACGCAGAGACACACAGAGGCCAGGAGGGCTGACGCAGTTGCCTGGGGGAGCTAATTTGTTGGTGTCGGGATTGCGCAAAGCCAAGTGGCTCAATCCTTCAGTTGCTGGGTATAGGAGGCCGTGGGTAATTTGCGGAGTGAAGCTGGTGGGGTACTGTGGTCAGAATAGTACCTAACAGGGCAAGACCAAGGTGGAGGGAGTTGTTGCCGAGGCAGATTTCTAGCCAAGGAATCTGGATTAGTGGTGCAGTTGCACAGATGATCGGAGTGGGGCAACTTGACGTTGGTAGAGGGATTTCTAGAAGGGAAATCGAGACTCAGAGGGAGTCGAACCAAGAACTTCTAGATGGGAAGTTGAGAGACTCAGTAGGAGTCGAACAGAGGACTTCTAGGAGGGAAGTAGAGAGACTCGGAGGAGTCGAAAGAAGAGTAGCAAGATGGCCTTGAATGGGCTGAGAGATCAGGATAGGCTGGACGGAGCATCCAACTTTGTGGTCTGGAAGGCTAGGATCTTGTCCATTCTAGACAAACATCGCTTCAAGGGCTTGATCACGAGAGTGATAGCTGTACTAGTTGACCCTGTAGCTAATGAAAGGTACAAGGAGGCAATGGTGAAGGCTAAGTGCATCATCCTTGATGGGGTCAAGGATCATGTGGTACCACATATCGCCGAGAAGGAAACGACAAAGGAGATGTGGGATGCCTTGAATACATTGTACCAGCATACTTCCGTGTAGAGGAAGGTGCTCCTAGAGAATCAACTAAAGGCATACTAAATGCAGAAGGGAGAGCAGATAGATGTCTTCCTCGGTTGCTTGAAGGAGATCCGTGACCAGCTAACTTCCATAGGGGCCACGCTGGATGATGAATTGATGGTGAGGACCGCACTGAATGCAGTTTCCGAGGATTGAGAGGCATTTGTCTAGAGCATACTAGGCAGGACGAGTCTTCTAGATTGGGAAGAACTGTGGGCGACCCTTTGTCAAGAAGAGATGAGACAGCTGACCAAGGCGGGGAGTAGCGGCAAAGGGGTCAGAATCAAGAAGGAGGAAGAAGAGGATGCGACTCTAGCATGTGTGGGAAAGAAGGAGAAGAGGAAGAAGAAGGACCTCTCCAAGGTCAAGTGCTTCCATTGTGGGGAACTAGGTCATTTTGCGAACTAGTGTTTTAGGAAGAAGAGTAAGGGAGAGGCTTCAGACTCGAAGGCAGCGCTTGCAAAGGCGGAGAAAGAAGTCGAGGAGGAGGACGATTATGCCATGAGTGCTCATGTGCCACTTGAGAAGAAGTGGGGAGACATCGAGCTATAGTCAGGAGGACTACAGGTGATGAGGGGCAAGATCCTTGAGGTACCCCACCTCTTGGATTATACCTTGCTACGGGAGCCCCGAAGAGGAGTAGCAGGACTGACGAATGTCGATAGAGACGGATGCAGATGGAGCGACAGAGAGTGCAATAGTGCAGGAGTCTCGAGACAACGCGAGGCTAGTAGGCTGCAAAAGTGTGAGAGGCATAGGAGTGTTGCACCAGTGCAGGATGGCACATAAAGGTGTGCAATGGTGCGAGATGCAGGGAGTTGTTGCGGCAACGCAGAGGTTAGTAGAGGGAGAACTTGTTAGCGGCATAGGGAGCTTCAGCATCGGGAGTGTCTCTAGCCTGACAGGGATGTTAGAGTTGGGTGGATCAATTACTTATTTCTCGGTAACTGAGTTGCAGTGTAGCAGTTAGCAACCACAGTGCTATAGGCAGCACGATGTAGTGTGATGAGAAGGGATGTAGTGCAAATGCAGTGCTGGGAGGATGGACTAGCAACAATATGGATGCAGAGGGAGCTGTCGTACAGATGCAATAATGGCAGTGGCAGGGCCATGGGCAATAGTACAAGATGCAATAATGGCAGTGGCAGGGCCATGGGCAATAGTACAAGATGCAACAGTGCAGAGAATGTTGGGCGGGGAGGCCTAGCATTAGCACAGGGATCGATGCTGGATAATCAGGGTGATTCTCAGTATGGAGTATTATTAGAGCATAGTCCTCGCTAAGAGGGAGTGTTGATTTGGGGTAGCATCGAATGTGCTTTCGCCATGAAAATTGGTGGAGAGGTTAAAGCGCATGAGATCTCCAACACCCAGAAATGGTTTGGGCAGATTCTAACTGGTTTGGGTGATATTACAAAATTAATATTTTTAATGGAGTTCCTAAGTCTAAACTTAGGAAAAATAAAATATTAATGGGTATTAATATAAAACTGGGTTAGAATGTTCCAAAAGTCATGGATCAAGCCAAATCTAACCTTAGCCATTGATTAGAGATTTAATCTCTGCCGTTGATGGACCAACGAGAAAAGTGTAAGAGGAGGCTTGAGGGTCAGTTGGAGAACACACTAGAGTGATCAATCATTCATTTTGCTAGAGCAGGGTTGCTAAGCAAAAGTGAATCAATGATCAACAACGAGGGGCAGTGAATACATTGCAAAGAGACAACATAGAGCTTGGAGAGGTTGACGCAGAGGCAATTGGGTGCTATGCAGAGGCAATTGGGAGCTGTGCAGAGCCAAAAGAGGCCAGTGTGGGTGATGCATAGGGTCTAAGGGCTGATGCAGAAGCTTCAGTAGCTGCGCAAAGGTTAGCAGAGTTGACGCAGGGCCAAGAGGCAACACTGGGAGGATTTTTGTGGGGCAGACTGGGAGCTGGTGATCCAGGTAGGGTGACACAGTGCCTATCAGAGTGACGCAAAGTAGTGGAAGCTGCAATTGTTGCTGTGTGATCGTTCATTCTGTGATTAATTAGTCAGAATATCTGTCTCCAAGGAGAGGTACTACTGCCGAGGGCATTCTCTGTTGGGTGAGCCATTTCTGGCACCCTAGTTGTATTCTGAAAACTGCATAATAATAAAACCCTTTGAATAGTTGCACCCGTTTTCCCGCGTTGGGTTTTTTCGGAGACATTGGTCCAAAAATAATGGTGTCACTTGTGTGCTTGTTTTCTTTCAGTTGATGATCTATAAATGTTGATACTGTATTTGTGTTTGTTTTCATTATTTACATGGTAAATAACTTGTTAAGTAATTAAACAATTAGGAAGAAATAAACCCGATAGTACAGGAAGAATTTCTAATGGGTTAAACTTAGAAATTCCAACACTCAGGAGGCTCAAGTACCTTTCCTTAGACATATTCCAAAACATCATTTTCATCCAAAGTCACATCTAACCTGGTCCTCCAGGAAACATGTTTAGATGAATCATTCAACTTCTCTTCAATTTTGAAGTATGAGGTAGACATTTTGACCAAGTCAAATAAGCTTCTTCAAACAGATTCCTTCTAGGGGTGATTGCTCTTGTCTCCTTGGGCTTGTCTTCAACTCATCTTTGATACCATGCTAATTTTCTAGTGTTCTATTCTTGACACAATGACTTCTAACAATTCTTCTTCAATTAGCAACCAATGTCCAATATAGTTCAATCTTTCAACAACAATAAACAATTGTAGATAGAACAATAAACCAAATGCGCAATAGAAGACAACCAAGTGTTGAGAAATCTATAGGGAAATGATTAGAGTGATTTCTCTTTCCTTGATAACTGCTTGTGATGTATTTTAACTTTTTCTTACTTATTGACTTCTTTACTTATTATTGTGTTTGTATATCATCAAATAACTCCCAAAAAAATAAGAACAAGAACACAAAATATAGGCTACAAGCCAGGGCCAAAATCTCTCGAACTGAGAGGAAAACGTACAAATCTCTTCTCTTCCTTGTAGATTCTTCAATTGACGAATTCCAAGACCTCTAGACCAAGACCAATACCCTCCAAGACCAAGTCCAACCTTTCTGGATGATGTGCTTTCCTTGAACAAGTCAAACCCAATCAAATCTCTTCTAGTAGCACAACTTCGACCCCTAGCTACAGAATTTCGACCTCCACTGTAAACCTGATCGACCCTCCTCTAGTTGCTGCTGCCACACATGTGAGCTTTGTTTTAGCCTTCCAAGGCTTCCTTAGACCTTCGCTTGGATTTCTCTGACTTCTGGAGCTCGAGGATGGCTTATTGTGACCTTCGCTTGACCTTCTTGCCTTCCCTTCTTCAAGATCAAACTTGTAGAGGAAAACCCTAAATATGTTGCAAAAACCCTAGCCTTCCTTCACACGTGTGAGAGAAATAGCCCAAAACCAAGTCTTCTTCGTCCTCTTCCTTCTTTGCTGCCTTCTTCTTCCTCCTCCTTCGCTTGAATGAGTGAGAGATGAATGTGCTTCAAGGAGGTTGAGTTTCCTCCTTTATATAGGCTCCTCAAGGTGGACGTGGTTCCTCATTTTAGGCCGACTTGGTCTTGAAGGGTATTTTGACACTTTTAAACACAAATAATTTTCTTTACAAGTTACAATGTGCCCGAATGGGTCTTCAACTTATGAAAATGACTTTTCTGACTTCTTGACCTAGGACAAACCCTAGAATTGAGTGCTTGACCTATAAAATAAAAGAACTTGAGCATGAAACCCATGCTCCAGAAATAATAATAATAATTTTCTTTCATTTTACAATTTACAAGAATCAAAAGGTACATTTCATATTTATGAAGACCGAGCCTAGTTACACATTTTTAAACACTCCTTAACTAGGGAGGTATTCATAAATGGTACGTGGACATTCTCAATCTGAAGAGATCTCATAAGAAGAGTCGGATTGGTAACCCATATGTTGAACATCATATCAACCGACATCGTCATATAGCAAGGCCTTGAATAACACCTCTATCTCTCCACAAGATCAGAGCACAATGCTGGTGAGACCAATGATTTATAGACACCATCGTCATTGTCTCTTAAGGTACATACCCCACCGGGGTGTTCACAGAGTATGATTTTCTTTTGACTATTATTATCTTGGGTAGCTAGCCCTTAGAGAATATCGGTCCACGACTACTCTTATCTTGGATGCCCTACCTCATCCTCAAAGAGTATCAGATACCATAAGCTTACCCAATCCTCCATTCTGTTTTCCCAAGTGAAGACAAGAATGATGTGCCTATCTCTCCCTTTCAACTAGGGAGGATACATCAACCAAACCAAGCTTGTCTCTCAAACACACAAACTTCTTATTTGGGAGAGATTTTGTTAACATGTCAGCTACCTGCTCATCGGTGGAGATATACTGTAGCTGCAACACACCATCTTGTACTAGCTTTTGAGTGATACTTGTTGTTGATATGCTTTGTCTTTCCATGAAATATTGGGTCTTTAGACAATCGTATACAACTGGTGTTATCACAATGTATCATTGTAGGGTCCATTGGTCCTTCAAATAGGTACGATAACAACTTCCTTAACTAGGCAACTTCTCTGCTTACTTCACAGATTACTATTTACTCAGCCTCAACACTACTCAAAGCAACCGTATCTTGCCTTTTGCTCATCCATGAGATGATGGAGGATCCCAAACTAAGACATCCTCTTGTAATGCTTCTTCAATCTTGCTCACTGCCTCCCTAGTCAAAATCTGTATATCCAATCAAGTGGACACCAATCCTCCTATCATATTTTAAGCAGTAGTGGATTGTTCCTTGCAGATATCTTAGTATGTGTTTCATTGCTATCCAATGATCATGCTTTGGCTCCACTTGGAACTGACTGAGAATATTTATTGCAAAACATGTATGGTCGAGTATTCACCAAGTACATCAGTGAGCCAATCAATTGCCTATACCTAGAAGGATCCACAAGGCTTGATTCAAAACTCCTTAGTCTTTTCAAGTTTGTGATCATTGGGGTTGTCATTGGTTTGCAATCCATCATGTCAAACCTCTTCAACATCTTGATCACATACTTTCCTTGACCTAGATAGATTTCATCAGGTCCTTGCGAGACTTCCAATCTCAAATAGTAGTGCATAAGCTCTAGATCCTTCATGTCAAATTCTGCTACTAGATGCTTCTTACATTTTTCAATTCGACCTTCCACACCTGTCAATAGAAGATCATCCACATACAAAAGAATTATTACTGACTTTCCCTTCACAACCTTAATATAAAGTTTGGATCAACAAAACTCTTGGTGAAACCTAATTTCTGAAGATATGCATCCATTCTAGCATACCATGCCCTTGGTGCTTACTTGAGGCCATATAATGCCTTCTTCAATCTGCAAACATATGCCTTTATATCTTTTTCAAATCCCAAGGGTTGTTCTATATAGACTTCCTGATCAATTATGCCATTCAGGAATGTAGTCTTGACATTCATTTGGTGGATGTTCCATCCCATTTATGCTGCCAAACAGACCAATGAACGTATAGTTGTATACCTTGCTATCGGAGCAAATGTCTCTTCATAGTTGATGCCTTCCTATTGAGAGAAGCCCCTAGCCACAAATCTTGCCTTATACTTGTCAATACTTGCATCTGTTGCATTTTTTGATCTTGTAGGTCCATTTGGAAGTTACCACAGATTTGTCTTCAGGCCTAGGTACGATCTCCTAGACTCCATTCTTCATTATAGATTGATATTCTTCATTCATGGCATCCTTCCATTCTTGGTGATTGACAACTTCTTCAAAAGTGGATAGCTTTGCTTCAATTAGTTTTGTCATGTAGGCTGCATATCCAGAATATCATTTGGCCTTCTTGCTCTCCCTGAATGTACCGTGAGTTGCTCCATGACCTTTTGCATCTAGAAGTGTAGACTTCAACCAATTAGGTATTTTTCTAGTTTCAAGAATTACCACAGGTTGTATTAGTTCACAGGGACTTTCATCTTCATGGTTTGATTCTTCTTCTCCCCTAGTAACTTCTTCGAATACCGGAAGTTTTTCATCATCAGAGTCCATAGGGAGATCCTTTGATTTCTTGAATGCAATACTTTCGTCAAATATCACATCTCGACTAACTTCTATTCAATGTGCTTCCTTTATGTAGATCCTACAGGCCTTAGAAGAGTTATTGTAGCCGACAAAGGTTCCTTCTATGTCAGACGAATCCAACTTCTTTCTTTTTTCCATAGGTATATGTATATAGATAAGACAACCAAAAATTCAAAGATGATCTACGGTTGGTTTCTTCCCAGTGAACACCTCTTTGGGAGTCTTGTTATATAGAGACCTGTGGGGACTTCGATTTCGTATGTATACAACTGCCTTTGTAGCTTCACCCCATAGAAATTTCGGTAAGTCTTGATCATGTAACATTGCTTTTACACTTTCTTCAATGGATTGATTCTTTCATTTTGCAACTCCATTTTGTTCGAGATTATATGGGATTATCAACTCCCTCTTAATCCCAGACTCCTTATAAAAAGCTATGATTTCCTTGGATGTATATTCTCCTGCATTATCGGATCTTAATATCTTGATTCTTCTTTTTGTAAGCTTCTCTACTTCATCTTTGAATTCTTGAAATTTTGTAAATACTTCATCCTTGGATTTCATTAAGTAAACACAAGTCTTCCTTGAATGATCATTTATAAATGTGACATAATATAGATGACCTCCAAGTGATGTAGGAGTCATAGGACCACAGACATCAGAATGAATAAGATCCAATATTTCTTTTAACCGTGAAGCACTGCTTCCAAATGGTCTCTTGGTGTTCTTACCCAATGCACATCCTTTGCATACTCCTTCGTGATCTTCTTTTAGTTCGGGGATTCCATCTACTATTGAACTTAGAGTTGGAAGGATTTTGAAATGGAGATGTCCAAATCTTCTATGCCAAAGTTCACATGGGCTGATTTCAATGTGAACCAAAGCTTGAGCAAGAGGAGATATCAACTTGTAAAGTCTTCCTTCACGAATGCCAATTACTCTAGCATTTTCTATGCTTAACTTCTTACTCCATACTACAATTTTTCCCTGAATGAAAGCCATTCTATCACCTTTATCTTCTAGACTTGAAATAGAGAGTAAGTTCTTATGCAAACCTGGAACAAATAGGATGTTGTTGAGATGAATATTGACTACATTCTCTAGCTCTATTGAGGTTGATCCAATTCCTCTCACAGGATAGCTCTTATTATCTCCAAGTTCTACGGAGTAAGAAGATTTTCCTTTTGATAATCTCTTTAGTTGTTTGTGATGAGTAGTCATGTGTCTTAATGCACCACTATCTATCACCCAAATGTTCTCATCTTGAAATGTGTCAGTGAGTGCCGAGAAGAGTCCTTTATCCTTTGTCTTGGTCACTTCCTTCTTTGGAGTAAATAGAAGATTCCATGCTTCCTTGATACCCTTCTTGACATGGCTTGCTACGTTTGAACACTTCTTGAGGAACTTCTTTAATGTAGTAGAGATCTTTATAATGCCCTTACCCAACCTTAGCTCTGATACCATGTTGAGAAATCTATAGGGCAATGATTAGTGATTTCTCTTTCCTTGATAACTTCTTGTGATGTATGTTGATTTGGGGTAGCGTCGGATGTGCTTTAGCCACAAAAATTGGTGGTGAGGCTAAGGTACATGAGATCTCCAATACCCAGAAAGGGTTTGGGCAAATTCTAAACAGTTTGGGAAACATTAAAATAATTAATATTTTTAATGGAGTCCCTAAGTCTAAACTTAGGGAAAATAAAATATTAATGTAAATTAATATAAAACTGTGTTAGAATGGTCCAAAAGTCATGGATCAAGCTAGATCTAATCTTAGCCGTTGATTAGGGACTTAATCTCGGTTGTTGATTTGTCAACGAGAAAAGTATAAGAGGAGGCTTGACGGTCGCTTGGAGAACACACCAAGGTTTCGATGTTTTGGGGCTGGGTTTGCTGAGAAAGTTGAGAGAGTGATCAGAGCTATAACTGAGGGGTAGTGAATACGGAAGCAGAGAGGCATAGATAGAACCGGGAGGATCAGTGCAGTAGCCAGAGAGAGGGATGCAAAACCAGCCAAGGGTTCACGCAGAGCCAGCCAGGAGCTGCGCAGTGCCTCAAAGGGCTAGCATGAGTGACGCAGAGGGCCAACGTGAGTGACGCAGTGCCTCCAGAGGCTGACACAAGCCAAGCCATAGTGACGCTGGGCTAACGCTGGGCCAGAAAGGGCTGACGGTGTCCCTAGAGGCTGACTCTGGGGTTTCGTGGGGCAGATTGGAGCTGTGAAGATGCTAGAGTGATTATCTGGGGTTTCAGCTGGAATGTCTGCTTCCGAGTAGAGAGATGCTACTGCCAAGATTTTTCTCTGTTGGGTGAGTCGGATTTGGCACCCAGAATGTATGTTGAAACTGCTTAATAAATCAAACCCTCAGATAGATGCACCGGTTTTCCCGCATTGGGTTTTTCTGGGGACATTAGTCCAAAAACAACGGTGTCACTTGTGTGCTTGTTTTTGTTTCCTTCAGTTGATGATTTGTAACGTGTTGAGCATGTACTTATATTTATCTCCAGTATTTACATGTTAATAACTTGTTAATTAATAGAACAAGTTGGTAGGAATAAATCAGTAAAGTACATGAAGGGTTTCTAATAGCTAGACTTAGAAATTCCAACATGGTATCAGAGCGTGGTTGCAGATCAGAGGAAAACTGAGGACATCAGCCGAGTAGAGCAGCAGCAGCAAAAAACAACTGTCCCGAGTGACAGAAGCTGTTCTTAGCAGAGAAGTAGCAAGGAAGGGGTGACGCAGTGCCTGCATCATCAAGTTTGAGCCGGGAAGAAGATCAACATAGTGGCAAAGGGGAGTAGACTCGACCTAAGCAGTGCCCGATCATCTTTTTTAGTCAGGAAGGATTGACGCCCATGGCCAGGAGGTGTGAATTTTGCTGGTGTTGGGATTGCACAGAGCCTAGAAGCTCTAACCTTTAGTTTGCTGGGGTTTAGGAGGTTGTGGGTAAGTTGCAAAGTGGAGCTGGTGGGGTACTGTAGTCAGAACAGTACCTAACAGGGCAAGGCCAAGGAGGAGGGAGTTGCTGCCGAGGATTTCTTGCCAAGAAATCCGGATCAGTGGTGCAACTGCACTAAGGATGGGAGTGGGGGCATCTCGACATTGGCAGAAGGGTTTCGAGGAGGGAAATTGAGGCTCAGAGGGAGTCACATTGAGAACTTCCAAAAGGGAAGTAGAGGAGCAGTGAGATGGTAGTGAACGGGGTAAGAGACCAGGATAGACTGGAGGGAGCCTCAAACTTTGTAGTCTGGAAGGCCAGAATCTTGTCCTTTCTAGATAGGAATTGTGTCAAGCACTTCGCCTTGAGGATGATAGCAATCGCAGTTGACCTAGCTGAGAATGACAAGTACGAGGAGGCAATGGCGAGGGATAAGAGCATCATCCTTGACGGGGTCAGTGATCATGTAGTACCACATATTGCTGAAAAGGGCATGGCAAATGAGATGTGGGAGGCCTTAAAGAAATTGTACCAGCATACTTCTGTGCAGAGAAGGATGCTACTTGAGAATTAGCTGCGGTCATACTAGATGCAGAAGGGAGAACCGATTGATATCTTCCTCGGTCGATTGAAGGAGATTCGAGATCAGTTGACTTCCATAGGGGCCACGCCGGATCAAAGAATTGATGGTGAGAACAACCCTAAACACAATCTTAGAAGACTGGGAGGTGTTTGTCCAGAGCATACTGGGCAGGGCGACCCTTCCAGATTGGGAGGAAATTTGGGCTGCTCTTCGCCTAGAGGAGATCAGAAGGCTGAGCAAGGCGGGAAGCAGCGACAAGGGGATCAGAATCAAGAAGGAGGAGGAGGTGGATGCTGCCTTAGCATCTGAGGGAAAGCAAGAGAAACGAAAGAAGAAGGACCTCTCCAAGGTCAAATGCTTCCACTGTGGGGAGCTGGGTCATTATGCGACCTAGTGTCCAAGGAAGAAGAGCAAGGGAAAGGCCTTCGAGACCAAGACTGCGCGAGCAAGGGCAAAGAAGGAAGTGGAGACAGACAATGACTATGCCATGAGTGCACACACAACACTTGAGCGAAAGTGGGGAGACATCGAGCTGTAGTCAGACGGACTACAGGCAATGAGGGGCAGGATCCTCGAGGTACCCATCCTCTTGGATTAGACCTTGCTATGGGATCCCCGAAGAGGAGTAGCAGTATTGGCAGGTGTCAGTAGGGATGGATGTGGATGGAGCGACAGAGGGAGCTACAGTGCAGGATTCCCTAGACAGTGTGAGGGAGAAGTGCGAGAAGAACGGGAGTGTTGCACCATTGCAGGATGGCATAGAGAGGTGTGCAATGGTGCGGGATGCAGGGAGTTGTTGCAGCAGCGTAGAGGTCAGTAGAGGGAGCACTTGTTAGCGACAAAGGGAGCTTCAGCATCGAGAGTGTCTCTAGTTTGACAGAGATGTCAGAGTTGGGAGATCAGTTACTTCTCAGCAACTAAGTTGCAGTGCAACAGTTAGTAGTGGTAGTGCTATGGGCAGCACGATGCAGCATGATGAGAGGAGTTGCAGTGCAGATGCAACAGTGGCAGTGGCGGGGCCATGGGTAGCAGCAAAAATGTAGAGGGAGTTGTAGTACGGATGTAGCATTGGTAGTGGTAGGGCCATGGGTAGCAGTACATGATGCAATAGTGTAGATGATGGGTAGTAGGCCTAGCATCAGCACAGGGACCGATGTCAGATGATGAAGGTGATACTCAATGAGGAGCATTGCTAGAGCACAATCCTCGCTAAGAGGGAGTGTTGATTTGGGGTAGCATCAGATGTGCTCTAGTCACAAAAATTGGGGGAGAGGCTAAGGCACATGAGATCTTCAATACCCAGAAAGGGTTTGGGCATATTCTAAATAGTTTGGGAGATATTAAAATAATTAATATTTTTAATGGAGTCCCTAAGTCTAAACTCAGGGAAAATAAAATATTAATGTGAATTAATATAAAACTGTGTTAGAATGGTCCAAAAGTCATGGATCAAGCCAGATCAAATTTTAGCCATTGATTAGGGACTTAATCTCAGCCGTTGATTTGTCAATGAGAAAAGTATAAGAGGAGGCTTGAGGGTCACTTGGAGAACACACCACCAGAGTGATTAGTCATTCTATTTTCTAGAGTGGGGTTTGCTAAGAGAGATAGAATCAGTGATCAACAACGAGGGGTAGTGAATACAAAAGCAGAGAGCCAGGGAGATAGTACCGGGAGGATCAGCACAGAAGCCGGGAGAGAGGGACGCAGAGCAAACTAGAGGCCACATAGAGCGAGGTAGGGCCCACGCAAAGGCAACCAGGAGCTGCGCAGTGCCTCAGAGAGCCAGCGTGGGTGACACAGAGGTTCCAGAGGACTGACACAGTGCCTCTAGAGGCTGATGCAGGCCAAGCCAGAGTGACGCTGGGCAAACGCTGGGCCAGAAAGGGCTGACACAGTCCCTAGAGGCTGACGCTGGGGTTTTCGTGGGTCAGATTGGAGCTGGGAATTGTCAGTGTTTATCCAGGGTTTCAGCTGGAATATCTACTTCCGAGTAGAGAGGTACTACTGCCGAGATTATTCTCTGTTGGGTGAGCCAGTTTTGGCACCCAGATTGTATTCAGAAACTGCATAATAATAAAATCCTCAGATAGCTGCATCGGTTTTCCCGCATTGGGTTTTTCCGGGGACATTGGTCCAAAAGCAACGGTGTCACTTGTGTGCTTGTTTTGTTTCCTTCAGTTGATGATCTGTAATGTGTTGAGCATGTACTTGTATTTATTTTCAGTATTTACATGGTAAATAACTTGTTAATTAATCAGAACAAGTAGGTAGAAACAAATCAGAAAAGTACATGAAGGGTTTCTAACAATTAGACTTAGAAATTCCAACAATGTATTTTAAATTTTTCTTACTTATTAAGTTCTTTACTGTTAATTTTAGGTATGTTCTATGCTTAGAGAAATTTATTTCATTTTTCACAGTTAGCTCAATATCTTTTCCAGATTAGCAATCACAGCAGCATTAAAGTAAATTGCAGATAGAACATAAACCTAAATCGCAAAAGACAAGCCAAGACAAGAGGACACAAGATGTGGCGCTAGCCAGGGACAAACCCCAATGTGGGGAAAAACTTGATCAATTCTTGTTATATGTTCTTCAATAGTTTAGAAGAGAGAGAGAGATAGTACGTTTACAATAGAAGTCAACACTTTGACTTATCTAGATAAGAGCATAGATCATCTCTAAGAAGATGATACATGAGATCAGTTGAAGACATGCTGCTTCAAATGATTCTCCAAGGCGACTCCACCTATCGTTGTGCTGCATTTCCTCATCATGCTGCACCTCACCGCTCTGCACCATGCTGCACCCATCATCACTATGCTGTATGTCATCTCGCTTCATTAATCATTACTGTACCCATCACTGTACTGCTTTGCACCATGTTGCCATACTGACCTATGTGTTGGCTGCACCTTGCTTGCTTGTTGTCCCTTGCTTGCTTGTTGTCCCTAACATGTTTGTTGTCCCTAGCATGCTTGTTGTCCTTAGCATGCTTGCTGTTGCATGCTAGCTATCCCTTGCATGCTAGCTGCAACATTGCATGCTTGGTGTATTTGCTGCTAAGTACCACTGTCCCAATGTTAGTTAGCCGTCCCTTGCATGCTGCTCTCCTTCAGAGATAGTTGCTCCGGCAGTTCTCGACAATTCCGGCAGTTTCCGCTGTTTCGGTTGTTCCGATTGTTGTGGCAGTTCCTGGCAGTTCCGGCAATTCCCGACAGTTCCGGCGGTTCCGACAGTTCCCAGCAGTTCCCAGCAGTTCGGGCAGTTTCAGCTGTTTCGACAGTTCTGGTAGTTCTCGGTAGTTCCGTCAGTTCCCGGCAGTTCCGACAGTTCCCAGTAGTTCCGACTGTTCCCAGCTGTTCCGACTATTTCACAGTTGCCACGGGAGAACTAATCATCCCGACCCACATGAGAACTAATCATCCTGTTTCACAGTTGTCGCGCGAGAACTAATCATTCCAGCCCATAGGAGAACTAATCATCCTGTTCCACAGTTGCCACGGGAGAACTAATCATCTCGGCCCACAGGAGAACTAATCACCCTATTCCACAGTCACCACGGGGTATCACAGGGGAAGGTTGAACCTGTCATCCTGTACATAGCGTACCACCATGGGAGGGTGAGTCGCCCTGTGGTCGTATGTTGCTCCATTAAGTACCCCAAGCCCCCCAGAGCTCAATGCATGCAACATGCAGTACCTTTATAAGAAGGTTTCTGAATGACTCCAAGTCGTTCGGGAAAGTCACAGGTTTGACCTTTCCCCAGGGCTTTGACAAAATGTCTGCGACCCGTATATCAGTCTCAATGCGATGGAGCCTTCTCGCTCATCGACTTACCATATCTTAGATAAGGCAGTATCTGATGTCTATTTGCTGGAGCAATCATCGACTACGGGATTCCTCAATAATCCAATCCCCCCTCTGGTTGTCACAGAGAATCACAGTGGTATTCATCATGTGTACAAACAACTCACTTAAGAGCTTCTGCAACCATGCAGCTTCACACTAGATCATACTCGTAGCTATGTATTCGATCTCGGCGGTGCTTATAGCAATCGACTTCTCCTTCCTGCTCATCCATGATATCGAAGCAAAATCGAAAGAGAACCAGCGCTGAGAAGTGCTCTAGTGATCCTCCGCACTGCTTGCCCAGTCAACATTCGAATAATCATGCAGTTTCATATTTCCAGCAGTGTATCTCAATCCATGAGAGATTGTGCCCCGAAGATATCTCAGAAGATTCTTGGTACCAATCCAATGAGGCTCAACCAAATATGAGCTCGCCATGCTAACTGCAAAACATATGTCCGGACGGAAGTTCACCAAGAACATCAACGTGAATGAGTTTATGAAACTCAGAGGCATTTCCCATATCTGGTCTGACATCACTACCATATAACTTCTGAAAGTTAAGATCCTCAAGGTAGTCACAGGCTTGCAGTTTATCATTCCACATCCAGAATCCAAATCCCTCTTACTTCTGCAAATGGGAGGGTCTGCACCTGTTAGAAATAGGTTGTCCCCGTAAGGTACCGGTATGAGGGGTCTATCATCCACAACCTTCGGGTAATGGTTTGGATTGGTTTCACTCCTAGTGAATCTCAACTTCATTAGACAACTATCAATCCTCTCATACTATACCCAGGGTGTTTTGCTTCAAGCCATAGAGGGCTTTATTCCACCTGTATACATGAGATTCCTGATCATGAATCTCAAACTCCTCGGGTTGTTCCAAACCTGTGGACCTGCTGCATGAGGGGAATGGTCCCCTTATAAGATTTTCCTTCAGTACATCTCAAACATGTACCTTCATGCTCTTCTTGAATTCAAGCATCCCTATCACCATCTGACTCACATCGGGTAGGGCCCCATAGGTAGACCTCCGGTGTTATAGATGCGATATGTCAATTGACATGATCCCCAATGGACCATATTGCAACTTGATACAAATTGCCAACCATAAACCCATGAGAAAATGCATCTTTGAAAATTCTATTTTTTAACACGTACCTTTCCATTGATGAATGCCACCCTGAAACCTTTGACTTCCATTTCCGAGATGGACACCAGGTTCTTCTTGCAATTAGGTACATAAAAGAGATTCTTGTAAATGAATAGAGTTACCCTCATTCAATTGAGGGGTAAAATTCCCTACACCCTTTCCGGGATAGGTGGCATCGACTCCAAGTATAATCCCACAGTTGTTTCCGTCTCTACCAAATTCGAGAGAGCACCCTTCTATCCGATGAGGTGCCTTGAAGCACTACATTCAATAAGCCAGATTCCCAAAGAATCTATAGGAGAGGGCCAATACAAGATAACACTTTTTTATCTTATCAGAAACAACATTTGATTCTTCATACCTAGGGTTCCTTGCTTTCTCTGAAGAGTCAGCCGTTTCCTTGATGACCTGCATTACCTGTCATTCCTCTGATCATTGAAGATGTCCCTGGAATGATTGTTATCATCATCAAGTTTTGTGTCTGTACCTTAGACACTCCTTCGCATAATGGCCAAACTTATTACAACCAAGGCATTTGCCTTTCCTTCCACCCTTAGATCCGGACTTCCCATTGAAGTGATCTTTAGGTAGGCCATCAGAAACTTCTATTGCGCCATTATGATAATATTCTCTGCTTCGACTTCACCCTTGGTGAATTTGAAGAGGGATGAGGAATCCATTGATCCTTTTTTCCTTTCCCAACTGTCTTTGGTGATTGCTCTTTCACTCTTGCTTGGGCATTGCCTTCACCTTAGCTCTGATACCATGTTAATTTTAGGTATGTTCTATGCTTAGAGAAATTTATTTCAATTTTCACAGTTAGCTCAATATCTTTTCCAGATTAGCAATCACATCAGCATTAAAGTAAACTGCAGATAAAACATAAACATAAATTGCAGAAGACAAGCCAAGACAAGAGGACACAAGATATGGCGCTAGCCAGGGACAAACCTCAATGTGGGGAAACACTTGATCAATTCTTCTTATATGTTCTTCAATAGTTCAGAGAGAGAGAGAGAGCTAGTACGTTTACAACAGAAGTCAACACTTTGACTTATCTAGATAAGAGCATAGATCATCTCTAAGAAGATGATACATGAGATCAGTTGAAGACATGCTGCTTCAAATGATTCTCCAAGGTGACTCCTTCACCTATTGTTGTGTTGCATTTCGTCATCATGCTGCACCTCATTGCGCTGCACCATGCTGCACCCATCATCACTATGCTGTATCTCATCACGCTTCATTAATCATGACTGTACCCATCACTGTACTGCTTTGCACCATGTTGCCATACTGACCTATGTGTTGGCTGCATCATGCTTGCTTGTTGTCCCTTTCTTGCTTGTTGTCCTTAGCATGCTTGCTGTTGCATGCTAGCTGTAACATTGCATGCTTGGTGTATTTGCTGCTAAGTACCATACAACTATCCCAATGTTAGTTAGTTGTCCCTTGCATGCTGCTCTGCTTCGGAGATAGATGCTCCGGCTGTTCCCTGCAGTTCCGGCAGTTCCCGACAATTCTGGCAGTTTCGGCTATTCTGATTGTTCCGATTGTTCCTGCGGTTCCCGACAGTTCCTGGTAGTTCCGGCAGTTCCTGACAGTTCCCGACAGTTCCGGCAGTTCCAGACAATTTCGGCAGTTCCCGACAATTCCGGCAGTTCCTGGCAGTTTCGGCAGTTCCTAGCAGTTCCGTTTGTTCTAGCTGTTCCCAGCTGTTCTGGCTGTTCCGGCTTCTGCCCTTTGCATAAGCTTTCTCGGCTGTTCTGGCAATTCCTCGTAGTTTCGGCGAATTCCCAATAGTTCTGGCTTCTCCCCTCTGCGTCAGCTTTCCCGGTGGTTCCAACACTTCCATTCCAGTTGTTTCCGCCAGTTCTCGGCAGTTCCAACTCTTGCCCTCTACGTTAGCTTTCCCAGCGATTCTGGCAGTTCCCGACAGTTCCGGCTATTCTCGATAGTTCTGATTTCGACCCTCTACGTTAGCTTTCCCGGTTGTTCTGGTAGTTCTTAGCAGTTCCAGCTATTTCCGGCAGTTCCGGTTTCTGCCCTCTGTGTCAGCGTTCCCGGTTGTTCCGATAGTTCTGGCTTCTGCCCTCTAGATTAGGGCAGCGTTATCCCTTAGGATCTCTCCTCCCACTAAAACACAAAGACAGGTAGAGAGGAGGAGATCCCAAGTGTGTTGAAATGACTTGAAGGCCACCTCTATTTATACTAAAACGTTGAGCACAAGTGGGGTTTATTTGGTTGCTGGCCAACCTTGACAAATTGTCCCATAACACAAATAAATTCATATCTCCATGAATACTTATCGAAATCGGATGATCTTTAGATCAATCCTACACCTCTCGATGAGAGGGATCCAAGAAAAATATCAGCTTCCACTAATAAAATGACCCACATGGAATTTGGCCCTAGTTGCCAATTTTAACATTTACTTATTATTGTGTTTGCATATCATTAAACAACTACAAAAAACAAGAAGAACAAAAACACAGAATATGGGCTGCAAGCTAGGGCCAAAACCTCTCCAATTGAGAGGAAAACCTGCAAATCTCTTATTTTCCTTATAGATTCTTCAATTGACGAATTCCAAGACCTCTAGACCAAGACCAATACCCTCCAAGACCATGTCCAACCTTTTTGGATGATGTGCTTTCCTTGAATAAGTCAAACCCAGTCAAATCTCTTCTAGTAGCACAACTTCGACCCCCAACTGCAAAATTTTGGCCTCCATTGCAGACCTGAAATTTTCGGCCCTCCTGTAGTTGTTGCTGCCACACGTGTGAGCTTCGTTTTAGCCTTCCAAGGCTTCCTTAGACCTTCACTTGGATTTCTCTGACTTTTGGAGCTTGAGGATGGCTTCTTGTGACCTTCGCTTGACCTTCTTGCCTTCCCTTCTTCAAGATCGAACTTGTAGAGGAAAACCCTAGATCTGCTGCAAAAACCCTAGCCTTCCTTCGCATGTGTGAGAGAGAAATAGCCCAAAACCAAGTCTTCTTCGTCCTCTTCCTTCTTTGCTGCCTTCTTCTTCCTTCGCTTGAATGAGTGAGAGATGAATGTGCTTCAAGGAGTTCAAGTTTCCTCCTTTATATAGGCTCCTCAAGGTGGATATGGCTCCTCATTTTAGGCCAACTTGGTCTTGAAGGGTATTTTGACACTTTTAAAGACAAAAATAATTTTCTTTACAAGTTACAATGTGCCTGAAGGGGTCTTCAACTTATGACAATGACTCTTGACTTCTTGGCCTAGGACAAACCTTAGAATCTCTCAATGGGTGCTTGACCTATAAAATAAAAGACCTTGAGCATGAAACCCATGCTCCAAAAATAATAATAATAATTTTCTTTCATTTTACAATTTACAAGAATAAAAAAGTACATTTCATATTTATGAAGATCGAACCTAGTTACACATTTTTCAATAGCAAGAACGATAGAGACACAGTAATTTGGTAGAAAACCAGGGAAAAACCCCACAAGGGAGAAAACCCTTTCCAAATTCATCTTCTATTAGACTGTCATCAAATGTTCGACAGAGAGAGAATATTCAAGTACATCAACAATGAGCCAAAGGTCAAATATTTGACTATCGACACCAACCATCCAGTATCTAATCAAAGATGAGCCCAAAAGACAAATTTGGTCGAAAAGTCAAATTTGCAATTTTCGATCACAGTCAACAACACCCTAACCAAACTTTGTCAATGGTGCAATCAACCTTCAAAGATCTCAGTCAACTAGTCAAAATATGCGGCCTCCTTCCTTTATTCAAATCTGCTCAAATCAGTCCAAAAATCTGCTCATAAAATTCTCGTCAATGTGACCTATGAAAACCATAGCTCAAAATTGCAGTCAACGTTTGTCAAAGGTGCCCAAAAAATCTTGGTCAAAGCAGTAGTCAATTCGGCCTTATAAACAAATCCAAAAACCCAAGTCAAAGTAGGTCAAACCAAGTCCAAACACCAAAAAGTCAATGTTGGTCAAAGGCCCAAAGAAAAAATTCAACCTAGTCAACAAATTCCTCTCTCTCCTCTTTGCACGTGTGAGCTTGGACCTGCAATTTTTAGTAGTTGAACCAATCAAGAGAAGGTGTGAATGTGTAATGATGCCTTCTAGTGATGTGACACGAGGTGTATTTTTATATGTGGTTGATGAGGTGGAATTTCCTAGCCCAAGCTGATTTGTACACTTGTGTAGATGTAGTTTTCACGTTAAAAATAATGTTTTTCCTTATGTAAATTAAATTCTTCCAAGGGCTAGTACGGTCTCCAAAGGGTGAGGAAGGCTTCCAAAAGGAGGGAATTTCTCCCCGAGCTGCCAAATTTCATCAAATCCTACTTCCTCCCAACCAAGTCTAACTCAACGTCAATCCACTTTGGAAAAAGCAATGCAAATAATATGCTTTTCAATACATTGCTAGATGGTGGTATGATGCAGATATCCCATTTATTGTTGCCCACTCACCTTATTACCAAGTTATGTGGGACTTTGTTATAGCTGCAAGAAAGGGATTCAAAGGCCCTAGTGTGCATGAGTTGAGGGGAACTCTTTTGCCAATACATGTTGTTCCATCATGTTAGATGGATGGAGCGATCGAAGGAACCACACTATCATTAATTTCCTTGTTTCTTTCGCTGAAGGAACTATGTGTTTGAGATCAGTTGATGCATCTGATAAGGTAAAGGATGCAAACCTTCTATTTAACCTTTTGTAATAGATTATTCAGGTAATGGGGGAGGAAACTGTTGCGCATGTCATCACAGATAATACCTGAAACTATGTTCTTGCTGGAATGATGCTGGAGTCCAAATATAAGACCATATTTTTGACTCCATGTGTTGCACATTGCATAGATCTTGTTAGTCACCACCTGCGGGTAGTATCCATAGGATAATTTTTTTCTCTAGATGGTCTTTAGTTGGCAGCTAGTAACCCTTTGCAACCACCAGATAGCTTGATATGCCACCATCTCTGCCACCTGAGTCGACCATGTGGTCCCTCGCCCATTTGTGATGATCATATGTTTGAAGGTTGGCCTCTCGACACCAAAAGTATGGCTTTTCATTGGTATAGTCGAGTAATTTTGTTTACTCTTCATGGACACTTTTGGGCATGGATTGGTGCGGGGATTTGGCGGAAAGAGTAGGCTAGGTCAGTACTTTTGTCTCCTCTGCCCGATTTGATGGTTAGCATTGTATCCTTGTCTCGTGGGATCTCCTTTATTGACTATTCGCTTTAGGGTTGGCACTACATGGGAAATCTTGATTTTGGTTGTGTGGTCTTGCTTCCCCGACACCATATACATCATTCCCTCTACTCATTACAACTCCATTCATCATATTTCCCATCTAGGTCCACATGTGTCCACCGAGTCCACAAAGGGTTAGCCTCCCCCTCCCGTTGTCCACACTTTGGGTCGGGCCTTGAATGATGACCCGGAGGTTGATGCAACTAAAAGAAAAGAAAAAGTATAATTTGGCCACTCAATAGGAAATGTACCATAAAATGCAAAAGATGGCCAGGATATACAAATTTAGCATGTGGAGAAAAGCTAAACATAAGCTCTACCCCTTATCTATGGCCATGATCCTGGTTCCTATGGGTCCTAGATGAGCCCGCTTTAAATTAAGGAACCCATGATTGTACCAACCCCTGGTGGGCAATGAAATTCCCCCCCTAAAAGGGGGTACCTACTGCTATATGTCACATATTATGCTCTCATTCCCTGGAGCCCTGTGCAGTTATGAAGAAAAATCAAGCAAAGACAAAAGGCATATGAAGAAGGGTGGAAAAACAAAGGTTGAGGTAACTTATGTACCACGATTGTTCCCTCCTACATTCATATACCCAAGTGTGGGCTTCCCCTATTATAGCTACCCTCATACCGTGACATGTGGCTTGGAGCCTTTCCCTTTGTCCCCACTCCATCTCATCATCACATCACATGCCACCTACCACTTGATGGATGTACATGTTACCCCATATAAACACTGAAACCACCTAATAGGGTCCTTGGTTAACCCCTTATTGAGCTTGGAGACACGTGTACATGCCAAAGCCCACTATGGAAGTGCATGCCACCATGAAGTGCCCATTTGATTCAATGATTTGTAAACTCTTTTACTTGATTATCCTAATGATTTGTTGTACTGGAGGGCAAGGGGATGCATTGGATTTTATGTAGGATTGTAGATGGGTCTCCATTTGGGGATTGGTCTCCCTATACGAGGTTGAAGCTCTCCAAAGGGCCACATTGGCACTTGTAGGGTGAGCATTGAAAACCATGGGCCTCCACCATAACAGAGGGCACTTCATGGATCCCCACCACCATTCAGTGATTGCTCGTGTTCCACCATTTGGATGAGGATGATGCACTTGGATCACCATGCCCAACTGACTTCTCACTTGTACCCATAGTTTTCAAAACCGTTTAGCAAGGCCGCCGGTCTAAACCGGCCAAAAAACCCGGTTGGGAAGGCCATTTCGCCAATTTTTTGCCCTAACCGGTGAAAACCGGCCGGTTTACGACGGAACTGGCCGGTTTGTATCAAACCGGCCGGTTCCGTCCTAAACCGGCCGGTTTTAGGCACGCCCACCATAACTTGCAAAAAACGTATTTCTGATTGTGGTTTAGGGGTTTTGGGGGGGAACTAAGGGTGTTTTCCCTCCAAAAACACCCTCTCCAAGCCTATAAGAGGCCCCTCTCACTCTCATTTGTCTCACACAACTGATTTGGAGTGTTTGTGAGTTTGTTTGTGAGCTTGGAGAGTGTTGAGTTTTTGCTGAAGTAGTCATCTTGGAGTTGGAGTTGGAGCTATTTTGGAGATAGTGTGTAGTTGTCAGTGGAGTTGCCATCTTCAAGAGGAGGCTAAGGAAGCTAGTTTGCATTTCCAGGTAAGGATTTGCACTTGAAAATTCTTCATCTGACTGCTGTCCATGAATTAATTTTTTTTATGTGTTATAAACTTCTCATTTCTATGATCTACCATCCAGGTAGTCATCATGCCTCCAAAAGCCAAAGATACTGCATGGGCTCATTGTGATATGATTGATGGCAAAATGATCTGCCAATATTGCCAAAAATCCATTCAAGGAGGGGGTATTAACAGGTTCAAGCAACACTTGGCTGGGATAGGAGGCCATGTAAAGCCATGTGAAGCACCAAATGAAATAATAGGGCATATTAGGGCAGAATACCTTCAGAAGTTTGAGACTCAAGTCACTGAACCAATAGAGAAGTTTGTCACTGCAAAGTTTGGGAGTCGAGACTCAACCATCTGAGTTTGATCATGATGACTGAGACTCATGAGAAGTTTCAATTTCAAGTGATAATGTTGATCACTATTATAGTATTACTATTATCATATATGTAGAGTCTAGACTGGTGTCTTGTAGTAGGCCACTGGCCCCATAGTTTGTAGGCTTTGTTTTTGCACTCTAGAGGCCATTTAGAGCCTCATTTATTATGTATTTTGTCGATGATATGTATTGCACTCGGTGCCATTTTGATATATTCACCTTTACATGGTATATAAACGAGCAATCTTTGCATATTTTGTCTCTATTGGCTTGGAATCATGGTTTTAAATCTTAAAAATAATTTTTTTCATTAAAAAATAATTATTTAATGTATTTTTCTAAAACCGGTTCGTTTAGACCAAACCAGTCCCGGTTAGATCGGTTCAGGTCGGTAAACCGGTTCATTAGGTGGACCGGTTCGGTCATCAGTTCCGGTTTTAAAAACTATGCTTGTACCACACACTTGGCAGAGGTTCCAGGGTTTAGATGGATGTGTCTCACTGCGGGAGACAAAAGAGAGGGCTTATGACATCATCCTAGCCCTTATAGATGGTTTACAGGCATTATAGATCCACTTGGAGACCCATGAGGATGTCATTGTTCCCCCACACCCACGTGGGGACACCACATGTGACTTGCTTGGATATCAAGGGGCCACCCCTCATTCACTATGTTTGGAGCTTATTCTCACACATTGGCACATTTTGGACTCAATAAGGCACTCTCAAAAGCCCAACGTCTCATCATGTTTACTATTTTGTCCTCTTAAGAGGCTTATCTTTCTATTTTGAGCTATCATGGTGGGCTTGTCACCAAGGGATGTTATTGTTGCACATTATTTTATTATTTGGAGCTTGATTAGGCCTAATTAGGCAAATCGAACTCCTTAGAGGATATAAATTGATGAGACGCTCATTCATTCCTCTCATCATCACTTGGATTGGATTAGTATCGCTTGAGAGAATTTCACACTTTTTGTTGGGATGAACTTTTGGAGCTTTCTTGATGCACTAAGATGTTTGATTTTCGCTATCGTCATTGGAGCCTCTTTCTAATGCGAAGTTGATAAATGGGTATACTCTCTCTCTCATGTAAGTCAAATTTTTGATGCTATTCTTGTTATCTTACTTGTCAAATGACTGTTTATTGTTATTCTTGTATGGGTAAACTAATGTGAAATTCTTCTGGGACCTTAAGTAAGTGATTAAAAGCATGCGTTGATCTTTGAGGGATTGGGTGAATGTTCCTAGAGGTCACCTATTAGGTTAAAGACCTCGAAACGTTGTCTCCTTCATAAATTTGGAGTATAAATTTGTATTGATCTAGTTGGTGTCCTTGGAGAGGCTAACAAAGATCAATTAGGTATGCTTAGCTGATAAAAATTATTGCTCTATGTGCATCTTAACTCCATTAAGCCCAAGCAACAAGATAATGATCCTTGTGTCCCTTTGGTGGTCAAATTTATCTCTCTTTTCTTCACTTTTCCCGATTCTAGGCCTAACCTTGTAGGGTCACCTAGGCCATCAAGTGAAATTTTTTGTAGCCATCCAAACATCTTGAAAATTGGTCCAAGTGATTTTTTTTGTAGCCATCCAAACATCTTGAAAATTGGTCCACTACTGCGCTGGGGTTTTCTGAAGGGGTCCTCCAAATTTGAGCTCAATCTGATGGTGGAATCCCAGGATATCTCAAGTCCTAGCTCAAAGATCATTCCTCTCCCTAGGTTGCTTTGGGTTAGTGTCCTCATTTGGATCATTGCATTTGAGTTTCAAAGAAGATTGCTTCTTTGATCCTATTCTCCTCCCTAACCTAGTCAAGCCCCTCCATTGATGATCAACCCCGCACCCTTGACCTAGTTTGGGTCCACTTGGATTCTTTGTGGGCCCACAACTCTATAACTCAAATGCCACAAGGATTGCCTAGAAGCCATTTCTCTAGAAGGATTCTTAGGTCTAGGAAGCTTCTTGTCAAGCAAAATTCTCCAAATCTAAGCTCAAGTATCCTCTTGGCCCTTCCTAGAGAGCCCATCACCTTGCTTCTTAAGCAAGTAAGCCATTTATTTGAGCCTCTCTTGTGAATAGGCTTTAGGAATCACCCATATCTTATCATTGAACCCCATATTCTTGTGATTCCTCTCATAACGAGCCTCCTCCCATTGGTGAAAGTCTGTAAAGAGCAGGGAGCGTTAGTTGAGGTGACAGTGAGCTATCGCTCCATTGTTGCCCCTTGACCTAGTAGTTTCCCTTTAGTATCTCCTCCTAGGACCCATGCTAGTTTGAGCGGTAACAGATCTCATGCTTGAGGACATAGGTAAAGTGGAGTTGGTAGAAAACACTATAGAGCATGCTAATTGCATCACAAAATACATATACGACTACTCATGGTTATTGAGCCTGTAATTGGTCTGTTTTTAAGCGCATACACACGAAGAAGAGAAACCATTTGGAACAAAAACGGTTAATTGATCTTGTCTTCGTACAATACAACCTTCGACTAAGGCACAACCAATTGATGAACAAAAGACTTGATATAGATCCCATTATGTTGGACGATATTGTTCCAACATCAGAATAGGTGGAGGGGACTCAACCAACTGAGTTTGATGCTGTTTTTGATATTGACACGAGTTAAGGGGGGTTGATCCCAATGCAAATCTGGCAGTGCCATTGGAACCAAAACTAGTAGCCGAATCAAGCAAAGGCAAACAACCAATGAAAGGCACTAGTCGTGCAGCTCGACCAACTCGTGCTTCCATTAGGTCTAGTTTTATTGCTCTTGGTGCTACTACTGAGGTTGCAGATGAGGTTGAGGCATGCTCAAACTCTTATTCAAATGATGTTTATGTAGCTCTTGTTGATGATCTCGTGTTTGGTAGTGGTGATGTGTTTGATCATGAGGAGGAGTGATTATGTTGATCACTGATATGTAGACTTTTAGCCTTGTAGTAGGCCAATCGCCCCATAACTTGTAGCATTGTTTTTGGACTTTATGGGCCATGTAGAGCGTCATGGATTATGTATTTTGTCGTTGATATGTATTGCACTTGGTGCAATTTTGGTATTTTCACCTTTACATGGTATATAGATGAGCAAACTTTGCATATTTTGTCTCTATTGGTTTGGAATCATGGTTTTAAATCTTAAAAATGGTTTTCATTAAAAATTAATTATTTCGTGTATTGTTAAAAAAACTGGTTCATTGAGAACTGGCTAGTACCGATTTGACTGGTTCTGGTTTGAAACCTGGTTTGATAGGTGGAGTGGTCCAGTCACCAGTTCTGGTTTTGAATACTATGCTTGGAATAGATACCTGGCCACGATAATTTGTCTCCTTTATCAGGAACAGAGAGACCCAAATTGACATTCACAAAGAGGAGAGTGGACTAGAGACCCAAAGGACTAGATTAAGGACACTGCTCCCAAGAATTCTCACACAACAGAAAGAACTTGGAACACTTACTAAATTACTAAAGGAGAATATCCTAGAAATCAAACACCTTGACCAGACAACAGGGTAAACAGAGGGAGAACAAAGAGACCTCTGAGACTCTGCTGCCAAAGAGAGGACCAGGCAGACCAGACTAGCAGCCCTGACAATCCAGTTTCCATCTTCAAACAGAGAAGGCTACGATTTACACTGCCTTGTATATCACGAAGGACAGGGCTGATATAGTTAGTTGACGAAATCATTCCAAATATAGAAGGATAGAGAGCGATCAGACCTGTTCATTCCCATGGAGAACACTGATGATGCAGCTGCCTATATCTCCGTTCCACAGTCGAGCAATCTCATTGACACCACCTATCTTGATAACAGAATCTCACCTTGGGCACCCAGAGTTTGGTGCCCCATATATCCATTTCAAATGGCTCAAATTTCAATCCAACAGTCAGCGAAGTTCATCATGACTAGTTCACACAGTGAAGTCCTGCACCCCCCCCAGTGCACATTCACTGCAGCTCCAATTGCCAAACCATCCCACCAGCTGCAGTGATTAAAACTCACATTCAAGAGCAACCACATCAATATTTTGCAAACTTGAAAGGTGTGCTGCCATTTGCATTGCTGCATGGAGCTGCACATGTACGTAAGAGGCATCTGCCACCCAAAAGTAACTGTCACCCATATCATCCTCGGTCTGCCCTAATGACCCATCAAAACAACCTTTTCTGGTCATAAGTATATTAATGGAATTGGATGGAAGCTTATCTGATTGTTCATAAGCGAGTATTCCAACTCCATTCTAATATCCTTGTTTGCCATTTTATCTGCAATGAGATTATAATGCCAGAGGATGAGATAGCAATTAAATTCCGTAATCTGGGCAAGGAAAAACCTGATTCTAGAAAAATCGAACTAAGATGCAGGTCTCTGGGATTAGTACCTTTCTGATGATGCCCTATAATTATTTTTGAATCAGCAACAATTGTTAGCTTTGTGATCCATTGTTCCGAGCTAGAGAAAGACCTTGCAAGAGGCCATAGGCTTCTGCTTGGTTATTGGAGGCCTGCCCCAAACTCCAAGCAAAACAACGATCCATTTGTCTTCTGGGGAAAATATAGTGCCCCCACCAACACCTGCCATCCCTGTTGATTATTATTATCGTTACCATTATTTGTATTCATATATATTTATATTATTACATCTGTATACTAGGGACATGCTTTGGCTATTTATTTTCAAGCAACATACTCTTCAGGAATCAAAGTTGTCCCGTTGCTGAGTCAAAAATAAATCTGTTGGAGATTCTGTACTAATTCAAGTTTATCTGGCAGAAAACCTGAAAAAATATTTTTTCCTTGCTAAATGGCAATCAAGTATTGTAGTAGGTATATATTTTATTTTCTTATGTTAGTTAAATAGCATACATAGGATGTTCTTTGATGCTTACTATGCCAGTCTTGTATGCATTCATATGCCTGTGACTGTTGTAACCAAGAAATATGGAAAATTTCAGTTTAATTTGCCTGAATGTGGAAAAATTATATGCTGATCTTTAGTTTAATTGCATGCTATGGTTCTATTTTCTTTAGTTTAACAACCATTACCATGTCTTTTTGACAATTTTGTGAAGGATATTGCTCGGTTTCGTCCAGACATAAAACTACTTATATCCAGCGCAACATTAGATGCAGAGAAGTTCAGTGATTACTTTGATGCAGCACCAATTTTCAAGATACCAGGGAGGAGGTATCCTGTTGAAATTCATTATACAAAATCACCTGAAGCGGACTACTTAGAAGCTGCAATTGTTACTGTTTTACAGATTCACGTGACACAGGCAGCAGGAGATGTTCTTGTGTTTTTTACAGGTCAGGAAGAGATTGAAGCAGCAGAAGAGATTCTGAAACACAGGACGAGGGGTCTGGGAACAAAAATTGCTGAGATGGTTATATGCCCAATATATGCCAATCTCCCATCAGATATGCAAGCTAAAATTTTTGAGCCAACCCCAGAAGGGGCACGTAAGGTCATTCTAGCAACAAACATAGCAGAAACGTCTTTGACAATTGATGGGATAAAATTTGTGATTGATCCAGGATTTTGCAAGCAGAAATCATATAATCCACGCACAGGCATGGAGTCACTAATTGTGACTCCAATATCCAAAGCATCTGCTCTGCAGAGATCTGGCAGAGCAGGAAGAACAGGACCTGGTAAATGTTTTCGTTTGTACACTGCATGGTCATATCAAAATGAAATGGAGGATAATACAATTCCAGAAATACAGCGAACAAATCTATCAAATGTTGTACTCATGCTCAAGAGTTTGGGCATTAATGATCTTATTAATTTTGATTTCATGGATCCTCCTCCAGCAGAAACATTAATGAGAGCATTGGAGCAGCTTTATGCTCTTGGTGCCTTGAATGACCGGGGTGAGTTAACAAAATTAGGAAGGCGGATGGCAGAATTTCCACTAGATCCAATGCTTTCCAAAATGATAGTTTCATCAGACAAATATAAATGTTCAGAAGAAATCATCACAATTTCTGCTATGCTATCAGTTGGAAGTGCCATATTTTATCGTCCAAAGGATAAGCAAGTTCATGCTGATAATGCTAGGATGAACTTCCATGCTGGCAATGTGGGAGATCATATTGCATTGCTGAAGGTATGCTGATTTGTTTAGTTTCATTTCCTATTCACAAATATGTGCTAGCTCATGGAAAGAATCTCTACTGAGACTATTATTTGATGTTCAAGTACAATCTCTATGCGACTATTTTAATTCTTTTTTCATATGCATGTAGGTAGACAAGTTTAGATCTTTTTTCTTCAGAGAAAAAATCCTCATTTTTTTTTCAAGTAGAATGAAAATTACACTTTTCATGTGCTGCAGCTCTTACAGGGCAATATTGTAGGGGCTTCTATGCCTCCTATCAAAACTCAGATTTTCATCTATATCGAAAAAGATCATAGCTTTCAAATTAAAAAATATTTTCAGAGCTGCTCTAGTCTCCAAACAAAAACTACGAAGCATTTTTCCTCTAAGGAGGAAGAACCATACCAATTTCAGAAATTACATTAAGAGGGCTGAGAGTATTGCTGTTCTGTAGCCTTACACATTCAAAAGAGATAGAGACTAAAAACATATCCAGAGATGAAAACGGGCAGAAGCAGCTCGATTGCTGATTTAGGAATAAAAATCTTCAGAGACAGTTATGAACCCATCTCAGCATTCTTCATATATTTCCCTTCCTACTGGCACCTGCTGACCTTCTTTGGAAAGCATTTCAGCTTCCATATTCTGTAGCCTGTACACATGAGAAAAGAGACTTTTGCTAAAATTAAGCTAAAATTCACACCTATGGATGCCATCTATCTCTGAGTGCTGCCCTCAGCCTTTTCTATTTGGTCTGCTCAGAACAGTTTTGAGTTGTACTTCTGCTTAAAATTCCTATATTGTTAGTAACTTCTTCTGTTTCTGCATTAGAATGGTCACATAATGTTTGAGTTAATGCTTCTTATGTATACTGTGACTTGTCAAACTTGTCTAACTTATAATCCTTCTGCTTAAAATTCCTATATTGTTAGTAACTTCTTCTGTTTCTGCATTAGAATGGTCACATAATGTTTGAGTTAATGCTTCTTATGTATACTGTGACTTGGCAAACTTGTCTAACTTATAATCCATGGTTTTATGGCTTCTGGGGTTTGATTTCAGGTCATTTATGTGGCGACACACCGTTTTGACTACTAGATCATAGCCCAATGGACAAAACAATCATGTTTAAGATCTCATTTACTCCTATCAAATTTTATTTTGTTTTGTATCATCCATAGATTTCATATTTGCACACTAGTTGTGTGCTTGTTTATGCTTTTCTTCTTCTTTCAAATTTGGAAATTGCTTACATTAATGTCAAAAAGTGCAATAATTATGTTCCTTCTTTTCAAGAAAAGAGGCCCCTAGAGGCAGGCCAGTATCTGTCATGGTTGTCATCCAATCTTGATGTAGTCTCGAACAAAATGTGCTGCTTAAATAATTTATTGATAAAATTGACGCCATTAGGTTGCACAGAGTTCCACATAATCATGATAAATAAAATAATAAAAGCCAAGCAGTCAAATATTTTAATGACAAAATTGGTGCTAGTAGATTGCACAGGGTTCCTTTTCATCATCATAAATATGAAAATATAGGGTGATTTGTCAAGAAACAAAGCATCTGAGGTGAAACATGTACCATAAGTTTGGATCACTTGCACCAATGATTACATGGGTTCAAAAACCCAGTGGGCTTGCTCCCTGTGCCAACACGTTCTTCCATGCAAATGAGGTTAGCTACAAGTTCTGGGTAACTTTGATGGAGCAGATACCTATCGGTTGTAGCTCATAGTGAAAGTAAGCTTGTTTGTAAGGCCGATGTTGTAGGGAGTATTGTACGCTTTCCAGTCAAGAATGGGGTGGGGGCAAGGGGGATCAGCTATGAAGAAACAACATAATTTACTGAGGGGCATAGCCATTTAGTTATGAACCATTGCTAACTTGCTTGCTGGCAAATTCTAGTCTTGGCGATTTCAATGCCATCAGTCTTTAATACGTTAGAAGCACCTTTAGGAGCATTGTTTCTTGACCTTTGAGCTACATATTTTATTTGGCTACCTTGCAATTGATATGGCTAGCCTAATAGTGGGGTAGTTGTCTTATTGAGCTGAATACCTCAGCCAATGTTATGAATATAATATATATAAAAATAATAAAAATAAATAAATAATAGAAATAATCATAATGAGTAGAATATATATAAAATAATACAAATAATGTAAACAATAATAATAATAATAAATAATGATTTATTAACTAGTTCCTAGTTAATGAAGAGGTATGTTCTTAAGGATATGACCATTGGTGAAGAGGTATCTGGCTAGGTATATAAGCAGGCCCTCACCCTCATTTGTCATCATCTCACTTGTATTCAAATATTCTAATATATAAATACTTGTCCTACAATGGATGTCTTTGACTTCAAAGAAATTCTGATGATTATTGCAGAGTACGAACTGTGTTCATTCCATTGGTATCAGAGCCATGTTGGCAGATTCTGACCTTTGGTCATCAACACTTCATCAAACTTGTTGTCGTGCAGTTGAAGTGTTTCGCTACACATTTGTTGGAGGTTCTCTGATTTACCCATTAGGCCTTCGACCATTTAAAAAAAGAAGAAGAAAGAGAGTAAAAAAATAAAAAAAATATTTAAAATAATAATAATAATAAGATAAAGGATAATACAAAAAAACTATAGAAGAAAAAATAAATAAAACAATATATATTTATACAACAAAAAAATAAAAAAATAAAAAGGAGTATTTAGATTAAAAAAAAGTATTAGAAAAATATTTACAAAAAAAGGATATATATATATAAACTTTAAGTCAAAATATATACGAGGATTATTAAAAAATCGCAGCACTGCCAGCATCACGCAGTCACCGGGAACCCACGAACTTCCACAATCAACCTTGAAGCAAAATCATAAGAAAAATAAAAATAAAATTTGAAATTACATTAGTTGTTGTTAGATATTTTTTGTCGTCGCCCAGCTCCTCGAGCCGAACCACAACTCAACAGACGTCTGAAGTGAACAAAGTTCTTTCTACAAATTAATTACTCCAAAAGACTTGGAATATAAAGATATCCATGAGGATGCAAATATTATATATTAAAATGTGTGAATAAGAATGATTTATAATGAGAACGATAGGCTTGCTTATATATCAAGCGTCTCTTCATGGAGAGTCATGTCTCATTTAGACATGACTCTTCAGCCTAATTACTAATTAACTATTAACTATTTATGGTTATTATCATTTACATTATTTTACACTATTTCCTATATATTTATTCATAACATTGCCTTTCTTCTTACAAAACTTTGTCCTCAAAGCTTGTCAATGAAAAAGGTTTGATCTCTTTTTCAGCTTCGAACATCTTTCTCTCTTGGAATAGTCATCCTCGTTGATACAAGTTGATATGATCTTCTTAGTGACAAACAAAATTGGCGCATTCAGAAGGGATTAGACCATCCTAGATTAATCTTCTGTGTAGTATTGTGATCACTGGAATTTTGTAATGACTTGATAGCATAAGACTAGATTGAGGTTACATCACTCTTCTCTGGAACATTAGTTTGTTGTTTCTGATCTGAATGGTCCTGATACATAGCATTGTTGAATTGTTTACTCTCATGATTCGGATGCCGATAGGGTACTTTTTTGGTTTGACTTTCCCTTATTGGGCATGTGGCAATTTTTATATTTTCTTCTGGCAAAGATGTTGTTGATTTGGTTATGGAACATTCACTTGGGATGTTTATCATCCGAACTGCAACATCTAAGCGCGTCTTTTCTTCTACTTGCTTGTCTTCTTCCTGAGTTGTGACATTCACTGGATCAGTATCTGTTGTTTTGTCATCAACTTGAACTGTTACGACTGTGGATTTCGATACTTCTTCTTGAGTGAATTGTTCCAACTTGTCTTTTAATGCTTTCTTATCATCCTTAAGTTTCTTAATTTGCGTCAGTAATTTTTCACTATGGTTTTTAAGTCGAGAAACTTCTTCATTTTTGTCAACAGTGATTTTGTCAATTTCATTTTGCATATTTTGTAATACTTTTTTACCTTCTTGAGAAATTACTTTTGAAATATCTGATATATCTTCTGGCGTTACTGAATTTGGTTTTAGTGTAACATCTTGGAGTGTTATTTTCTTCTTCTTGTAAGAAAATGTTAAAAACTTTTTCTTCGTATTTAAGATGATAGATCCTACTGTTTCCATCCAGGGTGATCCCAAAATAATGTCACTTTGATTGTTCCATAGGGTGTGAACTGAGAATTGTGATACAAATGTATAATCTTCAATGTTTAACTGTAAATTGGCTATGTCATATATTTTATTGCCAAAAAAATCTAATTTTTTAGTTATATTTGACTCCGGGATCACTAATTGGTTTGCGATTTTAGGTGTTATATAATTTGTATCTTCTGCTGAAGAAATAGAAATAATAACATCTTTTCCTGCGAGAGTTCCTTTAATGTTAAATAGCGCTTTACCGTCTCTGGGTAAAGTTTCTGGGAATCTTTTGGCATTCATTTCTGTATTAGACTCCATTTTGCTTTTTGAATATCAAATACTTTTTAAATCACTTTTTTTTAAATAAATTGGTCCCTTTTTTTATATACTTAATTACTCCCTTGATACTTCTCTTTTGAATCTTTTTAATAAAATTTACTCTAATATAATTCAAAAATACCCTTAATATGTATATTTAAAATACATAAAAGGTACTATATAAAACTTATATCGTATCCTTTTTCCCTTTTAATCACTATATATGATTATATATACTTTGATATAATATAAAACTTTATAAGGTTTTTATAATTAAAACCTTTCTACTTAATAAATCTAGAGCTTCACGTATATTTTTTTTTCTAATTAAATATTTGACTTCACAAATAGCCGCGTCCTTTTGATTTGGTGGTGACTTTTCGCAATGGTGTAAGAATTGTTTTGGCAATGGTGTACGAAACAGTTCTATTTGGAAGCAGGTCGAACGGATAGCGCAAGATAGAGATGGCAATTGGCGAATCTGTGTCAATCTCACGGTCTCGATGTTGCTTGGTTGTCTGATGGTGAGAGTCCTGACAGCTATTGGTTGACAGAGGCGTAGGATTTCTATGCAGAAATGGAGGGAAGTGGTGTGGATGGTTGCGGTTGGAGCGGATGGTCAAGCGACAGTGCGGATGGTTGCGGTTGAAGCGAACAAATTGAATGGTGGTTGTGTGTTATCTTCTCGGCAGTGGTTAATTCTGTGTTGCTTGCGGATGTGGCTATGAAAAATGGCTACAATGGTTGAAATTGCTCAGTCGTGGGAGGTGAAATTCGGTTGTTGGTTTGCTATTGTCGATTGTGTATGGTGCCACAGGCTGCGATGTATAGGGATTAGTGAGGTAAGGCGACGCTACAATGGTGGTTGTAGTGATCTGGAGGAGTGGAGACACTGATCTATCCACAGAATCGTGCATTGGTCTATCCACGAAACCGCAAGCTTCATCTGCATCGTGGAGAGAGGCTGATTAGTGGTAGCCGGCGGTGGTGGTTGCTGCTAGGGCCGCGATAGCTATGGGAACAGTGAAGACGAAGGAGACGGTCGCGGGAGTTTTGGCAGTGTCGGACTGAGTACGGTGGTGTGACACAAGTGCAGCGACGAATGGAACAAAAGGCAAATTTTTTTTTGATATATATATATATATATATATATATATATATATATATATATATATATATCTATATATATATATTTTAAACAAATGGCCAAAGACCTGAAAAATGGAGAATCTCCCAACGTGCAGTGAAACGCTTCAAGTATGACAACAACAAGGTTGATGACGATTGATGGCCAAGGGCCGGTGACCAGAGAACGAGCTCTGTGCAGCAGTGAAGCGGCCAAAGGATCTACTGCTTTGATACCAAATGAAGCGAACAAAGGTCCTTCTACGGATTAATTACTCCAAAAGACCTGGAATATAAAGATATCCATGAGGATACAAATATTATATATTAAAATGTGTGAATAAGAATGATTTAAAATGAGAACGAGAGGCTTGCTTATATATCAAGCGTCTCTTCATGGAGAGTCATGTCTCATTTAGATATGACTCTTCAGCCTAATTACTAATTAACTATTAATTATTTATGGTTATTATCATTTACATTATTTTACACTATTTCCTATATATTTATTCATAACAACGTCGTTGCTGACCACGCACACACCTCGAGCTACCTTCTCTACGTTGCCAGAACCACCAATCTTTCGCCGCACTCAATCCTCTACTACACTTAGCCTCCGGTAGCCACTACATCACCCACTGCTGCTATCAGCCTTGTGTAAGCCATCAAGCCACCACTTTCTGCCACTGCAAATTTCGTTGGTATTTCCGCAGTCAGGTTTGAGCCAGGGAAGAATACTCCACCACTGCGATAACATAATTAAAAATCGCACAATTCGTACTAGTCGCATGCCAAACTGTACTTTGCATAACGGTTGTGCCTCAATATCAGCGGGGCACAAGCCAATACAGTGTAACTTTTCCAAATGTTTTGGAGTATTGAACTTATGCTGCATTTAAACATCGTATTAGTTAACCAGGTATAGTTCGGTCCTGTTGTCGTTCAGATTGTACAAGCACCGCGACAATGGCTCAGGGCGGGGGCTATCACTCTGATCCCCGCCCACTTCATTTTAGCTGTGTTAAGTTTTGGTATTTTCTATTGTTAGAGCAATTTATTTCAATTTTTCGAATTAGCTCAATATCTTTTCCAGATTAGCAATCACATCAACATAATAATAAATTACAGATAGAACATAAACATAAATCACAGAAAATAAGCCAAGACAAGAGGAGACAAGATGTGGCACCAGCTAGGGACAAACCCCAATGTGGGGAAACCCTCGATCAATTCTTCTTATATTCTTCAATAATTCAGCACAGAGAGATAGTACATATACATCAGATGTCAACCTTTTGACTTATCTAAATAAGAGCAGAGATCTTCCCTACGAAGATGGCATATGAGGTCGCTGATTTGAGCTTAGGTGAAGACAAACTGCTTCCACTGATCCAAGGTGACTCCATCACCATGCTGCACCTCACTATGCTGCACCCAATCTTCATGCTGCACCTACATGTGCTGCATCATGCTATACCTCACTGTGCCCATCATGTTGCATTTCATTGTAGCATTTATTATCATAGTGCTGCACCTTGTTACCAAGTGCTGTACACAACATGCTACACTACACTTCATCACGATGCCCATCATTATGCAACAACATTCAACATCATGCTGCACCTTATAGCAACGCTGTCACATCTTATCATGATCTGCATTAGTTCACTGTTTAGGGAATTCTCTATTTTCTGCAGCAAATTGCACAGCCTTCATCATGGACTGGTTAGGCCATCAAGACAGTCCTACCAACCCTCACACATGGGCAACAACATATCAAATACATACCTGGAACTTGTGTATACTATTATAGTATTAGATCATGGGTTAAGGCATCCAAACAATCCTGTTCAGACCTTCTTCTAGCTACAATAATCCTCTTAAATCTGCAGCTTATCAACCAGAGAGAATACTGATCATTCATGCACAAGTTGCTCCACAAACCACCTATGTTTGTCCTTCTTCAATGTGGATACCTACTACACTTGCTCAGCCCTGTCTAGGGCATCATGTTGTCTACAAGAACACTTCAGAAACCCTCAACAAGGCTCCCTTTCCTTCGCTGCTGCTACAGGAATATGCGGCCTTGTTTTGGAGGACCTAATAATCTCAACCTCCAAAACAAGCCTCCCTTCCTACCTGTAATTACCTATGGACACTCGACCTGGGTTAGGGCATCCAAACAATCCTGTTCAGCCCTTCTTCCAGCTACAATAGTCCTCTTAAATCTGCAGCTTATCAACCAGAGAGAATACCGATCATTCCATGCACAAGTTGCTCCACAAACCACCTATATTTGTCCTTCTTCAATGCGGATACCTACTACACTTGCTCAGCCCTGTCTAGGGCATCATGCTGCCTACAAGAACACTTCAGAAACCCTCAACAAGGCTCCCTTTCCTTCGCTGCTGCTACAGGAATATGTGGCCTTGTTTTGGAGGACCTAATAATCCCAACCTCCAAAACAAGCCTCCCTTCCTACCTGTAATTACCTAAGGACACTCGACCTGTTCACTTGTGAGGTTTCTTTTATTTCTGCCCAGAATTTCCCATCATGACCTCAGCTTCCTGCCTGTAGTAACTCAGCTTCCAAACAATCTAGGAGGCATAAACTATGCCTTCCTTCTCCTTCGCTGCGCTCCTCTCTTCTGTGGCCAAGACAAAGCTCTTTATGCACCATAGATCTTGTCATAAATCTGATGCTAGGGCACATTGTGGCAGCTGATTTATAGCCTCATAGATCAGCATTGTAGGTCTCTTCTAGGCCTTCCTTTAGGGCATCTTCATGACTGCGTTTTAGGGCATCATCTCCATGGCTGTGTTTTAGGGCATCATCTCCATTAAGGCAACATTGTCTTCTTAGGATCTCTCCTCCCACCAAAACCCAAAACAAGTGGAGAGGAAGAGATCACAAGAAGTGTGTACAAATGACCTTCAAGGCACCTCTATTTATACTAAAACGTTGAGCACAAGTGGGGGCAATTTGGTTGCTAGATGACCTTGACAAATTGTTCCATAACACAAATAAATTCATATCTCCATGAATACTTGTTGGAAGCAGATGATCTTTAGATCAATCCTACACCTCTTGATGAGAAGAATCCAAGAAAAATATCAGCTGCCATAAATAAGATCACCCACATGGAGTTTGGCCCTAGTTGCCAATTTTAACACTCCCTCTCAACTAGGGAGAACTCCATCCACTGATCGATATGCCAGACGGTACTATCTCTACCATCAGTGCCCTGCATTGCTCTTCTATGCTCTACTGAACCATGAAGAAGAAGAATTGATCGAGAATGTGTCATACCATTCTCTATTGACCCGGAGTTAGTCCCATGTGAAGAAAGTGTCTCATACCACTCTTACTGATACGAAATCAGTTCCAAAAGAGAGTGAGTTATATCACTCTTACTGACCCAAAGCCAGTTCCAAAAGAGAGTGAATTATATCACTCTTACTGACTCGAAGTCAGTTCCAAAAGAGAGTGTCTCAAACCTCTCATACAGACTCGAAGTCAGTTTCATTGATCCCAGTTCAATATCATCCTAGCATAGGGAGTAAGGTAGTTACACGATGCGTCCATCAGTACTACTATGGTCCCTATCCTCATTTTCCTACTCATTGGCCAGATGAGAGGTACTTCCCATGAGTCACAGATTGCATGGGTAGGATGTCTCAGCAGGAGAAGGATGGACCACTCATCCTGCCTATATGTTGCTAGGGGTATCCCAGGGGAAGGCTGAACCACTCACCCTGTACACAACAAATGTTAAATTTGGCAACTAGGGCCAAACTCCATGTGGGTCATCTTATTTATGGCAGTTGATATTTTTCTTGGATCCCTCTCATCGAGAGGTGTAGGATTGATCTAAAGATCATCCGATTCCGATAAGTATTCATGGAGATATGAATTTATTTGTGTTATTGGACAAATCGTCAAGGTCGGCCAGCAACCAAATAAACCCCACAAGTGCTCAACGTTTTAGTATAAAAGGAGATGACTTGAGAGTCATTTCTTACACTCACTTCACTCATGATCTCTCTCCACTTGTTTTGGGTTTGGTGGCTAGAGAGATCTAGAGGGAGAAGCCCTAGACGCTGAACCTAAGATGCCCTAGCCGCAGTCTTATGAGGAGATCATCTTGCAGGTAAGAGGAGATCTATACGCTGCCATAGAGGAGACTAATTCACTGCCCTAATGAGATCTAGACGCAGTCATGGAGGATCATGGAAGAGTCTTATACGCAGCCCTAATCACAGTCATGCAAGAAGACAATTTGGCCACAGTCAAGAAAGGGTTCTATACGCAGCAAATCAAGGTGCCCTAGACGCAGTTGAAGGGAGGAACACCTAGCCGCAATTGAAGGGGATTTAGTTATGCCCTAGCTGAAGCAAAAGAAGGTCTAATGCAGCCATATATTTGCAGTTGAAGAAAGGCTCCTATACGCTGTATAGAGGAGGCCTATCCAAGATCTCAAGAAGACCTAGCTACTGTCATATCAAGCCCTAGCTGCAGCTCTAAAGCTAGTCCTAGCCGCAGATTAGAGGAGACCTATATGCTGTCATAAGGAGGTTAATGAAGAGTTCTGGCCGCAGTTATATAGAGGCTCATATTCCGCAATTAAGGAAGGCCTAAATCCACAGACAAAAGGGAACTCTATCTGTTGTCATGAATGCCCTTATTCACAGTTATGGAGAAGCCATATCCGCAGCAAAGGGAGGACTGATCAACAGTGGAATATAAGCTCTATATACAGTTTGAGTGGCAGCCCCAATCTGCTATTAAGAGAGGTCCATTAGCAGTCTTGTGAAGACTCTTATTCACAGCTCAAAGAGACCTAGTTGCAGTCACTTTAACTGCTGTCATAATACCACATTGCTGTAGGTGACAACATGGCCTAATTGTAGAGGGCAGGTTCATAACTCAGTGTTGCTGGACATATTAAGGGACAACAACATAGTACAACTCAGTGTTATCAACATACAATGATGGGTAGCAATGTAGCGTAATGTAAAAAGGGTGCAACATGACATGATGCATAGTACAATACTATGTATGATGCAGCTACATGGTTGGATGCTACATGTAGTGGTCAAAATACAAGCTTATACATGGGACAGTTGCAACATGGGACAACTGCAAGCATGAAGAATCATGAACAACAGTAGCATGTTAAAGCATGGACAACAACAAGTACAGTGCAACAAGTACATTGGGACAACAATAAGCATGGTGCAGCAGTGGCACTATGTACAACAATGCTAAACACTGGGACAACAGCAGCATGAGGTCCAATATTGTGATGATGGGTGCAACATGGTGCAACACGGTGAGGTGTAGCATGATGACAAGATGCAGCACAATGATAGGTGAAGAAGTCACCTTAGAGAATCAGTTAAAGTAGCAGGTCTTCAACTGATCTCATGTATCATCTTCTTAGAGATGATCTATGCTCTCATCTAGATAAGTCAAAGTGTTGACTTCAGTTGTAAATGTACTCTTTCTCTCTCTCTCTCTGCTGAACTATTGAAGAACATATAAGAAGAATTGATCAAGGGTTTCCCCACATTGGGGTTTGTCCCTGGCTAACGCCACATCTTGTGTCCTCTTGTCTTGGCTTGTCTTCTGCGATTTATGTTTATGTTCTATCTGCAGTTTACTTTAATGCTGATGTGATTGCTAATCTGGAAAAGATACTGAGCTAACTATGAAAATTGAAATAAATTGCTCTAAGCATAGAACATACCTAAACTTAACAACGAATCACTAGGGGAACACTGGACCACTCACCCTATGACTGTGTTTTGGCAGGAGAAGGATGAATCACTCATCCTGCCTACATAGCAGACCACTAGGGGAAGGCTGAACCATTCACCCTATGGTTGCTCATTGCTCCAAGATGTACCCCCAAGCCCCCCGGAGCTCCCAGAGCTCAATGTCCATATCATATAGGACCTTTAGGAGAAAATCTCTCCACTGCTCCTAGTCGTTCTCGGAAAGTCACAAGTTTGACCTTTCCCAGTGGCTTCGATAAAATGTCGATGACCTGCACATCAGTCCCAATGCGATGGAGCCTTCTTGCTCATCGATGTACCATATCCCAGATAAAGTGGTACCTGATGTCTATATGCTTGGAGCGATCATAGAATACGAGATTCCTCAACAATCGAATCCCCCTCTGGTTGTCATAGAAGATCACGGTGGTATCCAGCATGTGTCCAAATAGCTCACTGAAGAGCTTCCTCAACTAGGCAGCTTCACACGAGGTCATACTCGTAGCTATATATTCGGTCTCAATGGTGCTCAAAACAACCAACTTTTGCTTCCTTCTCATCCAGGATATCATAGAAGAACACAAAGAGGACCAACACCCAGAAGTGCTCTTGCGATCCTCCACACTGCCTGCCCAGTTAGCATTCGAATAATCATGTAGCTTCACATTTCCAGCAGTGTATCTCAATCCATGAGAGATTGTGCCTCGAAGGTATCTCAAAATATTCTTGGCACTAATCTAGTGAGGCTCGTTCATTTATGAGCTCAACCTGCTAACTGCAAAACATATATCTGGACGAGAGTTCACCAAGAACATCAATTCTAGAATGAGTTTATGAAATTCAGAGGCATTTCCCAAATCAGGTCCGGCATCACTACCACATAACTTCTGAAAGTTAGGCTTCATCGAGGTAGTCATGGGTTTGCAGCTCACCATTCCAAATCCATAATCCAACTCCCTCTTACTTTTGCAAATGAGAGGATCTGCACCTGTCAGAAAGAGGTCTTCCTCATAAGTTGCTAGTATGAGAGGTCTATCATCCACAACCTTCAAGTAATGGTTTGGATTGACTTCACTCCTAGTGAATCTCAGCTTCATCAAACAACTATCAATCCTTTCATATCAAGCCCGGGGTGTTAGCTCTAAATCATAGAGAGCTTTGTTCAACATGCATACATGAGATTCCTGATCATGAATCTCAAACCCCTTGGGTTGTTCCAAACATGTGGACTTGCTACATGAGGGGAATGATCCCCTTGTAAGATTTTCCTTCGGTACATCTTAGACATGTACCTTCATGCTCTTCTTGAATTCAGGAATCCCTGTCACCATCTGATTCACATCGGGTAGGGCCCCATAATAAGCAGACCTTCGGTGCTATAGAAGATATGTGTCAACTGACATGGTCCCTAATGGACTTCCTGCAACTTGATACAAATTGCCAACCCTGAACTCAAAAGCATCTTTAAAAACTTCTTTTTCAAATACGTACCTTTTCATTGATGAATGTCTTCCATTGCTGAAATGGACCCCAGGATAAGGTACATAAAGAACTTTCGGATTGAGTTACCCTGATCCAAATGAAGAGTAACATTCCCTACACCCTTTATGGGATAGGTGGCATTGTGTCCAAGAATAATCTCCAAGTTGTTTCCTTCTCTCTCAGATTAGAGAGAACTTCCCTGTGTCTGGTGAAAATGCCTTGAAGCACCACTTATCAATATACCACTTTTAAAGTGTCCGGAGGAGAGGTAGTGAAGAGGGTTGAACTCCTCTTGCTTATCCGAAACAACATTTGATTCTTCATACCTGGAGATCCCAACTTCTTTGAAGAGTCGGTCATTTCCCAGATGACCTGCATTCCTTTTTCCCTTGCCATTGTACCTGTCATTCCTTCGACCCCTGGAATGATTGTTATCGTCATCAAGTGATGTGTCCCTTCTATTCGGACACTCCTTCGCATAATGGCTAGACTTGATGCAAGCAAAGCATCTGCCTTTCCTTCCATCCTTAGATCCAAAATTCTCATTGAAGTGACCTGTAGGTAGGCCACTAGATGTTTCTGCTGCGCCACTTTGATAATCTCTTTTGCTTCGACTTCACCCTTGGTGAATTTGAAGAGGGATGAGGAACCCATTGAGTCTTTTGTCCTTTCCAGTTGTCTTTGGTGATTGCTCTTTCACTCTTGGTTGGGCATTGTCTTCTCCTCAGCTCCGATACCATGTTAATTTTAGGTATGTTCTATGCTTAGAGCAATTTATTTCAATTTTCACAGTTAGCTCAATATCTTTTCCAAATTAGCAATCACATCAGCATTAAAGTAAACTGCAGATAGAACATAAACATAAATCGTAGAAGCCAAGCCAAGACAAGAGGACACAAGATGTGGCACCAGCCAGGGACAAACCCCAATGTGGGGAAACCCTTGATCAATTCTTCTTATATTCTTCAATAATTCAACAGAGAGAGAGATAATACATATATATCAGAAGTCAACCTTTTGAATTATCTAAATAAGAGCAGAGATCTTCTCTAGGAAGATGGCATATGAGGCAGTTGATTTGAGCTTAGGTGAAGACAAACTGCTTCCACTGATCCAAGGTGACTCCATCACCATGCTGCACCTCACTTGCTGCACCCAATCTTCATGCTGTACCTTATCTTCTTGCTGCACCTACTTGTGCTACATCATGCTGTACCTACTTGTGCTACATCATGCTGTACCTCACTGTGCCCATCATGCTACATCTCATTGTAGCATTTATTATCACAGTGCTACACACAACATGCTACACTATACTTCATCACGATGTCCATCATTATGCAACAACGTTCAACATCATGTTGCACCTTATAGCAACGCTGTCACATCTTATCATGATATGCATTAGTTTACTATTTAGGGAATTCTCTATTTGCTGCAGCAGATTGGGCAGCCTTCATCATGGACTGCTTAGGCCATCAAGACAGTCCTACCAACCCTCACACATGGGCAGCAACATATCAAATACATACCTAGAACTTTTGTATACTGTTATAGCATTAGATCACGAGTTAGGGCATCCAAATAGTCTTTTTCAGTCCTTCTTCTAGCTACAATAGTCCTCTTAAATCTGCAGCTCATCAACCAGAGAGAATACCCATCATTCCATGCACAAGTTGTTCTAGAAACCACCTAGGTTTGTCCTTCTTCAAGGCGGTTGCCTACTACACTTGCTCGACCCTATCTAGGGCATCATGCTGCCTACAAGAACACTTCAGAAACCCTCAACAAGGCTCCCTTTCCGTTGCTGCTGCTACAGGAATATGTGGCCTTGTTTTGGAGGGCCTGATACATCTCAGCCTCCAAAACAAGCCTTCCTTCCTACCTTTAATTACCCAAGGAACCTCGACCTGTTCACTTGTGAGGTTTCTTTTATTTCTGCCTAGAATTTCCGATCATGACCTCGGCCTCCTGCCTGTAGTAACTTGGCTTCCAAATAGTCTAGAACGAGGCATAAACTATGCCTTCCTTCTCCTTCGTTGGGCTTCTCCCTTCTGTGGCCAAAACAAAGCTCTTTATGCACCATAGATCTTGTCATAATTTTGCTGCTAGGGCACATTGTGACAACTGGTTTAGAGCCTCATAGATCAACATTGTGGGTCTCTTCTAGACCTGCGTTTAGGGAATCTTCATGATTACATTTTAGGGCATCATCTCCATGTCTGCGTTTTAGGGCATCATTTCCATTAGGGCAGCATTGTCTTCTTAGGATCTCTCCTCCCACCAAAACCCAAGACAAGTGGAGTGGAAGAGATCACAAGAAGTGTGTGTACAAATGACCTTCAAGGCACCTCTGTTTATACTAAAACATTGAGCACAAGTGGGGGCAATTTGGTTGCTGGCTGACCTTGACGAATTGTCCCATAACACAAATAAATTCATATCGTCATGAATACTTGTCGAAATCAGATGATCTTTAGATCAATCCTACACTTCTCGATGAGAGGAATCCAAGAAAAATATCAGCTTCCATAAATAAGATGACCCACATGGAGTTTGGCCCTAGTTTCCAATTTTAACAAGTTGTTTCCCAACAACAGTCTATGGGGGGTAGTCCCTATGGAAATGAGATGATGAAAGACAAGTTGGGAACCCACTTGTTCGGGAGACACAGTTGAGTGGCCTAGCTACTTGGTTTAATTTAGCAAGACTTAAGGGTTTAATTAGATTTATAAATGAGACCAGTGCCTTATGGAGTCAAAATTCTTGTTTATTACAAATTAAGGCCAAGTAACCGGATGGACAACCTTTGCTTAAATGATTGTCTAACCTATATGCTATGCAAATCCTAAAACCTAGATGTGATGCAAGGCTTTTGGTTAATTTTAAATTAGATGCTTATTCTAAATGGAACCTGTTGAATAATACGTGTCCCGCCTTTTTTCACAAAAGGAATAGCACCTGATTGATGTGTCTGTGCCGTTCAGCTATCATCATTACCCTGATTATCATGTTATAATGTAAACCTATTCTGCATGTATATAATGTAAATAATCTCAGCAGATCCGTGTAGTGTATGTAATTACCTAGGTAAACCTACTTTTCTGTTGATGATCTACATTCCGGGAGGTTTTTTGTCTCACCGATCCATTCTTGGATGGTCGACAGAGTTTTTCTTCAGCCTTACCCCAAGACTGAAATGGATTTTGTCATTGGGATCGTAGGGGAGCCCTAACGTTCTAGATTGAGTCTATGTAAAAGTGATTTGGAAATAATCCTAACTATTTGGTTAGGTTATTTTATTACAAATTGCTTGGTTTGTTGGATTATATCTGTGTTGTAGAATTGAGTAGTCTGTGAGGGTCTTTTGCAAATGGGCTTCACCCCTTGAGATGTAAAAAATGTAAAAATCATGATGTAAAGTGTCTTAAGGGTTGGAAAAATAATTTATCCCCTTGTAAGTTAATTAATTAAATTTTTTGGCCAAAATTAATTAAAATCCAAAGGAAGAAATTTAATTAATTCTAGGTCCTAGGTAAATTTAAATGTTCCGAAGGCAAAATTCGTCGGTCCTTAAAAATTAAATTTTAAGAGGTCCAAAGACTAAGGTAAATTAATTATTTTGCTAAATTTTAAGCCTTTGGGCCCTGGGGTTAAGTCAAAATCAAAATTTTGAGATAATTAATTCAAAAATTTAATTTTTGAATTAATTAAAATGCATTTAATTGAAAAATTCGAATTTCCTCAAGAATTTAAAATTTCGACGGATGAGATTAAAAGAAATTTTGATTTTCATCGCTGGTCGAGATTGCTTTGACAAGGATCATTCGAACTAGCCGTTGGAAGATTTTTATCTTTAAATAGGAGGTCATTTATCAGTTGATTGATCCGATCTTTTGAGTCGTGTGTTAAGCGAAAAGCTCTCGTGTAATCGTTTTTCTGAATAATAAAGGAAGACTTTGGGGTTAATTTTCGTCGGTGTTACTCTTCATGGAAATACTGTAAGATGTATCGTTTTTCATGTGTAAATTTTTTTAGCCATTGATAATAGCTTCTGAAGAGTGATTTGAGTACAGGTATCTTGCTCAGTCACTGGGGTTTAAGTGATAATTTAAATTTTGAATGTAATAGCAGGTATCTCTATTTATTTGAATTTTATTATCTTTTTCTCACTCTATGTTGATAGCTGAATTGAGTTTTGCAGGAAAGTCTTGATTTTTAGATCATCGGGCGTTTAGGGAAGTTTTCAGTTGAACCAGCCAACTCTCGATTCGTGTTTTCTGAAGAGCCCAACTTAATTTGATCCCGGGCTTATCATAAGATATTTTTTTACTAGTGATGCATGAAGGGTTTTGAGCTCAGCACCTCCTTTAAACTTTAAAAATTTTAATTTTTACGTGTGAAATTGATGAATCTGGCTGTTAAAAGCCTTAGACTATCAGATCTGGGAGCGGAGTTGGACTCACACTCCTCAAATCTGATAGATCTGCCATTCCTGTGCATAGATTTGTAATTTTTTTTAGTTTTCTGACTTGGGTTTGTCTGGGTTTTTGTATATATCATTTGGATGTTTTATTTTTGTTTTGCAGCTACAGATCTGAAGAAGAAAATTGTGTAGAGTCTAGATCTAGGCCCTGGAGGGTAAGATCTGGATCTTTGGGGTTCATCAGCATGATTTTGTAAGGAGATTATTCAATTAATTTTACAGTCTAAGGGTTTAAAGAGTTTTAAATTTTAAAAATTTTATAAGATCTGGAAATTTCGTGAGCATTTCATGGTTAGATTTGAAGCAGGTGGATTCAAAATTTTAATTAAAATTTCCAAAAAGCTTTCAAAGTGTTTATGGGATTTATTGCTTGGTTTTTCGTTTTCATTGTGCAAATTCGATTTTTTTACCCTCTCAGCCATCAAACTCCTGTCTGCGTTCTCTCTTGGCTATTCACTGTCATTCTTCTGCATATCCAGCGGTCCTATTCACCCGATCTGCATTCCGTCCAGCACTTTTGCTGCTAATTTGCCTTCATTCCCTACATGCTGCCTCAAATCTATCGATTTTTTGCTGCACGCAGTTCCCATCCATAGTGCGTTTCCCTCACCGCAACGAAAAAACCCTTTTTCTTGACCCTCGGTCCTCACTCATTTATCCTCGAAATTCCGTCCAACCTGCTGCCTCATCTGGCTCCCCACGCGAACAGTCCATATTCGCAGCCCTCTCATTTTTCGCTGCTATCATCGCTGCTTAACCTCTATAAATCCACCGCTTGTTCAAACTTGCTAAACCCTCATTAAATCATTGCTTCCTGCATCTCCAAGCTCTCCTCCGCTCCTAAACCTGTTCGCCCATTTCTGACAATCCATTCTCAGCAGATCCGCACTGCCATTCCTCTCGTCCAGCTCCTCGCCCATCGTTGCAACGCCCTCCTCCGTCTTCCGTCGACCTGCATAGCTTCTCCTTGCTACCGACGTCAAAGACCTGCACGCACATAGCAAGCCTCATTCGATTTCACCTCTTTCGATAATCAAAGTGTTAGGGTTAATTTAATTTTTCGATTTTATTTTTGTAATATGTATGGTCTCGTTTCTATTTAGTTTAGGTTAGTCCAAATTTTTAACAAATTCGATTTTTTTTTTACACACATTGGATTAGTTTTTTTATTTCTTTTATGTTATATGTATATACGTAGAGATTATTTCAAATTCATTTTATTTTTGGATGTGTTGTTTTATTTTGATTTCACATTTCTTTTTACTTATGATTTTCTTTTTATTCCGATATTTGATTTCATTTCACCTATTTTCATTTTTTTTATTTTGATTTTAAAAATCATCAAAAATAAAAATAAAAAACTTGAACCTACACTAGATTGAACCTACACCAGATGGATGTCAAAACTGCCTTCTTTAATGGTTCGCTTAAGGAGGAAGTGTATGTGGAACAACCCGAGGGGTTCGAGGTTCAAAATCGTGAGACACATGTATGCAGGTTGAAGAAATCCCTCTATGGGTTGAAGCAAGCTCCTAGGGCTTGGTATGAGAGCATCAATAGCTATCTTATGAAGCTAGGATTTACGAGAAGCGGTGTTGACCCGAACCTATACTTTAAGGTTGAAAAGGACGAACCTCTCATTTTGGTCCCTTTTCTGGATGATCTCTTTTTGACAGGTGATGACCCTTTCATTCATCAATGCAAGAGGGTGTTGGCTTTTGAGTTTGAGATGAAGGACCTAGGACTGATGCCTTATTTCCTAGGGTTGGAGGTCTGGCAAAAGCCAGGTGAGATTTTCCTTTCTCAAGGAAAATATATTGTTAAGCTACTTGAGAGATGTGGGATGGTGGATTGCAAGTTCGTGACTACTCCAATGGAACTTAGCTTTAAGAAACTATGTGGAAGTGTTGCTAGGCCCAAATTGGCGAACCCTGCCGAGTATCGTCAAATTGTGGCGGCACTGATGTTCTTAGTCAACTCCCGTCTTGACATATGCTTTGCTGTGAACACGTTGAGTCAATATATGGTCGAGTGTCATCATATACATTGGATTGCTGCCAAGAATCTTTTGAGATCTCTCCGGAGCACAATCCACTATGGACTGAGATACATTATCGGGGATTTGTGACTCTACATGGATACACAGATGCTGACTGGGCTGGCAATTTGTTGGATCGTAATAACACGTCTAGGTGTTGCTTCTCTTTAGGATTTGCTTCTATATCATGGATGAGCAAGAAGCAAAAATCGGTTGCACTAAGCACTGCGGAGGCTGAATACATTGCTGCGAGTATGTCCTGTTGTGAATTAGTTTGGTTGAAGAAGCTCTTCAGTGAGCTATTCAAGCACGTGCTGGATACCACCGTGATCTTCTACGACAACAAGAGTGGGATCCGTCTATTAGAGAATCCTGTGTTCCATGACCGCTCCAAGCACATTGATATCAGGTACCACTTTATCCGGGATATGGTACAATGGGGAGTAGTTAGGCTCCAACAAATCAGGACAGATGAGCAGATTTCATCCATTCTCACGAAGCCTTTAGGGAAGGTCAAATTCTTAACCTTCCGAGAGAGATTTGGAGTCATGGAACGACCCTCCTATGTGGGTCTCGTATGACTTGGACACAGAGCTTTGGGAGCTTCTGGGGGAATGGGGTACTTCTTGGAGCTAGCTATGAGCAACCATAGGGTGAGTGGTTCACCTTCCCCTAGTGGTGCGTTAGATACAAGGTGAGTGGTTCACCTTCCGCTGTGATACCCAATTATGGTTGACATATGTGTAGGGTGAGTGGTCCACCTTCCCGTACATGGACACATGTATGTAGGGTGAGTGGTTCACCTTCCCCTACAATTGACATATGCATAGGATGAGTGGTTTACCTTCTCCTATGGCATATGAGAAGGATGAGTGGTTCACCTTTTCCTGCTGATGCCTCGACACACATCCTACCCATAAAGTCTAGGAATCATGGGAAGTACCTCTCATCTGACCAATGAGTTGGGAAAAGCTGGTTAGGGAGCATAGCACTACCAATGGACACATCGTGTATTGTTGTTCTTCCTATGACTAGGATGCATGTTCAACAACTTGACCTGGGATCAAGGACTGATTTTAGTCAGTGGAGAGTGGTATGATACACTCTCGATCACTTCTTCATTATTATTTCATGGTTTAGCAAATAGGACAATGATGCCAGGGATGATATAGAATGACAGGTTGGCATGATGATGGATTGGTAGGTGGGATTCTCCATAGTTGAGAGGGAATGTTAAAATTGGCAACTAGGGCCAGCTTCCACTTTAGGACAGCTCATGTGATGGAGATGATTATTGCATTGGATTCCTCTTTCGGAGAGGTACAATTTTGATATAAAGATCATCTCATTTTGACAAGTAGAAATGGAATTATGAATTTATTCTTCTTATGGACAAATTGTCAAGTTCAGCCTCAGTCAAATGTGGGCTCATGAAGCTTAATAGATGGGTCTCCTCACCCTCAACGAATTGTATAAATAGGAGTGACCCTTGTCTCATTTGGACACTCACTCATCTCATCACATCATGTTCTCTCTCCTCTCTTAATTGGTTTGTACAACTTGGAGGCTCTTTTCTCTTCGCATGTGTGGAAGGAAGACTATTTTTGGAGGCCGAAATTTTTTATTATTAGGGCAACGTTGACTTGGGTACTTTGACTGCAATGTTGACTTTTGTTTTGGGCCAGAACTTCGATCCTTTTAGGCCGCATTCTTTTCCATGCAAATCGAGGCATTTGGGGACAATTTGACCACATTGACCGCAATGTTGACTTTCTGTTTGACTGTAGAAATTACAAGAAGAATTGTTTGGGTTGATTGAGTTGTTTGTTGGAAATAATACTGAGAGGGGGGGTGAATCAGTATTATCAAATCAATTATTTTTCACTTCACAATCAGATTTGTATACGCTACTTCATTTATGGGAAACTGCGTATATACGCTACTGTGTCTAAAGCAACTAGCGTATATCAAAAAACTTAAGATTCATTAAATGTTGATCTTTAATCAATGCATTAGAACTTCATTAATCATAAGAATAGTAAACAGGAGTAGTAAAATAGAATAGATCATCACACACATGGACACAAGATAGAAGGTGGAAACCCAATGTGGGTGAAAACCACCTACTGCAATACGTCTCTATCTTCTTTTAATAAAAAAATTCTTTTTACAAAATTTTGTACTGGTGCAGTCTTATACCAGCATGCAGGCCTCTACTTGTAGAAAGCTACAACCTTCTCTCGTTATCCAGCTTCTCCTGGAAGGGAGCTACAACCCCCTTAACTCTTGTACTAGCTGATGTACTAGTATGTAGGTGCTGACCTACAAAACGCTACAACCTTCTCTTTTCTTCAGGGGACCACGTTTCATAAATTTTCAGACTGGATCCATCAATAACATTAATCAAACATCAAATATATCTGCATCAACCAATCTCCTTTTCTTCAATCAAAACTGAATCAAACAATTACTTCTCTGAATGCTGTAACCAGAATACATTAACAGTAACCAGAAACCAATCCTGAACCCAGAACACTACAGCAATAAACAGAAGCAGCTAAAACATATTTCATGAGACGTATGCTACTTCAATATGTAGAAACCTGCGTGCATACGCTGCTGTATTAAGGCCAACCAGCATATACGCTGTTTTGACTTATAGAACCAGCGTCTATAAAAGATAATTTACCCTTTTCACTTATTCAGACATCAGTTATACCCAAATTATCAGATTTATAGATCAAATCATGTGCCAAATATAAGAGATCAAAATCACACAAAGATACTACTATTCAAGCCTTAAGATCTTGACCCATCAATAGAACTTATCCATCTTTTAGCGCTCAGGTTCCTCCTTGGTTCAGATCCAGCTATGCACTATAACCCAATTCTAGATCTTGCTTTTCATAAGATATTCAATCCTTGAGTTAATACCTTTGCCTAATGATCTCCTTCCCCTTTTATAGTTTTAGGCCTTACTCAGTACCATGGTCCAAAACCATAGAGAATCAATACCATGGACTCAATACCTGGGTTCAACACTTCAAACGAGATACCATGGTCCAAATACCAAGGACTAAATACCATGGACCAAAAATAAGTTTTCCCACATGTACGCGCTTTTCCTTGCATGAAAGTGCGTGCATACATATACATGCCTTTTGATCGTCGAACCTGCGTGTATACGCGACTTGGTTAAGAGGAACCTGCGTATATCTCTTTTTCTTTCATTCTGAGAGCCTGAACTGAGATCTTCCATCTGAGTGAGTTGCCATCAAGGACAACACCTGTGCCATAGTGCCAAACCTGTGTCATAATGCCAACAATCTCCCCCTTTGGACTTGATGGCAACCCCAAGTCACTCAAAGTCATTCTCCCCCTTTGTCATCAAGGGCAAAGGGTTATGCTCCCCCTGAGTACATGCTGAAATCTCTGTTCTGCTGTGCTGTCCATGCTCCCCCTGACTGTAGGCAAGGTCTGCAAGAAGATGTTCTACAAGAAGAAACATGACTTTATACATCATAAATGACCTTCCTATCACCAAAGACTCATACATACATCCATCTCCCAACCAAGTGGGGATATACCAATATTGACTTATCCACCCAACCAAGTGGGGATACATCAAAGGTTTACACATGATAAAACAAGAACATTACATCATCCATCCCAGGCATAGTGGGGAAACCAAAATAGGCCGTTACATGACCTTGATAAGAAAAGAAATACATGACATAGAGACGAAATATCTACAACAAGACTATGATAGTCATCATTAGCAGCATCTGTCAATCATCATTCAGACCAGCAACCATGTTCTCCTTCTGCACCTGTTCCACCTGAAACCAAAAACACTGTGAACTTGAACCAAGATCTTCTAGGATAATGCCAACAATGCATTATTAGAAGTATATATGCTCCCCCTGAACCTGTGCCAGATGGTCTCTGTCAGACCCATATCAGACTCTTTTCATCCTGAGCCTGTCCCATCGTTTGTCTTCAAATCAACATATACATGACTGTATCCACATAAACCGGCGTATGTACGTGGATTCTCCTCATTAAACTTGCGTACAACCACTTTTCTCTGAAACAGACAAGTTCCAACAGCAAGATGATGCGTCAACTACTCCCAGCGTCTATCTGAGGTATTCAAATGTCTCCCTGGGCAATGGTTTGGTGAGTATATCAGCAACTTGTTCCTTGGAGGGAACATACTCCAATTTGACCTTTTGTTCAAGCACTTGTTCTCAGAGAAAATGATATTTGATAGGTATGTGCTTGGTCTTTGAATGCATGACTAGATTTTTTGAAATACTGATTGCATTTGTATTATCACATAAGATGGATATAGGTGGAGTACAAGTGATTTGAAAATCTTGCAAAATTTGCATCATCCAAAGGAGTTGTGTGCAGCAAGATGCAACAACCACATATTCTGCTTCAGCTGTAGATAAAGCAATTGAACTTTGTTTCTTGCTGAACCAAGATACTAATCTGGAACCCATAAAGAATGCACCACCACTAGTGCTTTTTCTGTCATCCACGCTTCCTGCCTAATCTGCACTGTATATGCATGAAGTGTGAGATCTGTATCTCTAGGGATACCATAAGCCATAGTTTTTTGTTCCTCGAAGATATTTGAAAATTCTTTTAACCGCCTGAAGGTGTGCTTCTTTTGGATTTGCCTGGAATCTTCCAACTATTGCCATTGCATGCATGATGTCTGGTCGGGTACCTGTCAGATAGAGCAGACTACCAATCATGGATCTATAGGTTGGTTGATGTATTGCTGCTGAATCATCATTTGCGCTGAGGCTACATCCTGTTACCATAGGGGTACATATTGGTTTCGAATCTTCCATGCAAAATTTCTTCAAGATCTCCTTGAGGTACTTGGTTTGTGATAAAAAGATACCATCTTTATTTTGTTGGACTTGTAAACCAAGAAAATATGTCAGCTCACCAAGCAAGGACATTTCAAATTCTTTCTGCATCACCAAAGCAAAGTTTTGACTCATGGCTTCTTCATTGCTACCAAAGATGATATCATCAACATACACGACATACACGACAAGTATTAGCAATTTACCATTATCAATTTTTACATATAGATTGCTATCTGCTGATCCTTTTGAAAAACCTTGTTGATGGAGGTATTTGTCCAGACGATAATACCAAGCCCTTCGAGCCTGTTTAAGACCATAGATTGCCTTCTTAAGTTTGCATACAAGTTTTGGATCATTTCCAAGGATGAATCCATCTGGTTGCTCAATATACACTTCTTCTTCCAAGTCTCCATTTTAAAAAGGCAGATTTCACATCCATTTGAAATACATTGAACTTCTGAAAGCTAGAAAGAGCAAGGAACATTCTTATGGCTTCAAGTCTAGCAACTGGTGCAAACGGTTCTTCAAAGTCTATACCTTCTTGTTGAGCATACCCTTTACAAACAAGTCTGGCTTTGTTTCTAATAACATCTCCATTTTCATTCAACTTATTTTTAAATATCCATTTTGTCCCTATGACATTCTTATCATTTGGTCTAGGAACCAACTCCCAAGTGATATTCTTTTCAATCTGCTCAAGTTTTTCATTCATGGCCTTGACCCAACATTCATCTTTGCATGCTTCACTTACATTTCGTGGTTCAGTGGAGGAGAGCAATGCTAGATAGCTTGAAGCTTCTGTTTTCTTCTTGTTTGTACACCTGCCTCTTTCTGCCCCAAAATTTGAGTTTCTGGATGATTCTTATGAATGTACTTGGATGGAGTCTTTTCTTCTAACCTTATCTGTTCTTCTGGTGCCTCATGGGTTTCTTCTTCATCATAAGTCTGATTTGATGTTGAAGGATAGTCCTCATCATCTTCGAAATCTTCGGATTTTACCTGCCTAGGAATATTTCCTTCTTCATCAACCACTACATCAATACTTTCAACAATTTTTCCAAGTCTTTTATTGTAACACTTATATCCTTTGCTGTGGGGAGAGTAACCAAGGAGAATGCCTTCATCTGCTCTAGGTTCAAACTTGCCAAGGTTTTCACCAGTCCTTTTCATGTAACATTTGCTTCCAAAAATTTTGAAGTATTTTACCGTAGGAGTCTTACCATACCAAAGTTCATGAGGAGTCTGAGTGCTGTTTACCTGGACGTTTGTCTTGTTGAGAATAGTAACGACAGCAAATGCAGCTTCACCCCAAAAGGTTGCAGGAGTTCCAGACTCATCAAGCATAGCACGAGCCATTTGTTGAACCGTTCTATTCATCCTTTCTACTACTCCATTTTGCTGAGGAGTCCTTGCCGTAGAGAATTCCCTTCTTATTCCATGTTCTTCACAAAAATCGAAGAATTCATCCGAGGTAAATTCCCCTCCTCGATCAGACCTGAGGCATTTGATTCTGCGATCTGATTCGTTTTCAACCAAGGCTTTGAATGCTTTGAACTTTTCGAAAGCTTCGTCTTTATGCTTCAGAAGTCCTATCCAACACATCCTGGAAAAGTCATCAATGAACAATATGAAGTATTCTTCTCCTCGAGGTGACCTTTTCCTGGATGGACCACATACATCAGTATGGACAAGTTCAAGTGGCTTACTAGTTGATCCTTCCTTCTCAGGGAAATTAGTTCTGGTTTGCTTGCCAAACTGACATTATTTTCATATTGTATTGTCTAGAATTCTGATGTCAGGGAGATCACAAACCGCCTGATATTTGCATGCTTTCCTTATCTGAGAGAAGCTTAGATGCCCCAATCTTCTGTGCCATAGCCAGTGTTCATCACTTTTGCTTAGATAGCATTGTTGTTGTCCTCCCTTGAGTATGTATAAATTATTTGGAGTTCTTATGCCTTTGATCACTGTTTCTCCTGTATCAAGATCACAAACAATACATCCATTTGATCAAAATATTACCTCATTTGCTTGATCACACATTTGACTGACACTCAATAGATTATGCTTTAAGCCATCAACATACATAACATTTCCAGCTTTGACCTTTTCTTTCAAAAGAACAGAACCTTTACCTATTATGAGTGCAGGAGTGTCATTTCCAAATGAGACCTTCCTTTCCTTTTCTAAGGCACTATATGACTGAAGTTTTTCTTTATCATCTGTCATATGTTTCGAGCATCCACTATCGATGTACCACTGATTTTCTTGTCCTTCCGCATATAAGGCTATACCACATCTTTTTGGTTGCGGTTCTTTCTTTATCCATGTTTTGGGACTCATTGAAGCTTGCTCCTTCTGAGTTGTTTGCCGAAACCTACTCCTGCATTCAGAATCTTCATGACCGAAGTTGTTACAAATAGAACATTCTATTTCATTTTCAAGAGCAGAAAAGTTATTGTAGGTCCTTTTCATGATCCTAGTCACACTCCTTTGATTTCGTGCTTCTCTAGTCATGATGGTCTTGTAGGCAACACATTGAGCAGCTTTGTGTCCAAAGTTATGATGAGAGAAACATTGGCCATTGAAGAAATTCCTACGATTATCAAACCTACTGTCCAGGTGATTGTAGTTTCCATGGGCAAATTGAGAATTATTTACCTGCAGTTGGTTGTAACTTCTGTTTGTCCTTGAAGTAGATTGCCCCCGATTTACTTAGTGATCTCTCTTCATCCTTGAAGTAGATTGACCCTGATTTACCTGGTGATCTGCTTTATGCCTTTGCTGTCGATTGTCAACCTGTTCACTTCTCCTTGCTGCATCTAGATAACTTTTGGAGGTGGATGGCTTCTGTGCTTGAGATGCTTCTTTAGAATATCCAAGACTTGTCTTGATTAGAGGAGAACGCTGCACTTTGATAATCTCATCTAAAGTTTCAGATCTTTTAGCAAATCTAAGATTAAGAGCTTTTGTTTTCTCAATATCTTTTTTAAGTCCTACAATTTCACATTCTAACTTTTCATTGTATTTTTCCCTTTCAGCAAGTTGGAATGTCAGAGTATCTATGATCATACTCTTTTCTTCTAAACAGATTTTAAGTTTAGAAATTTCTTCATAGAGATCATCTTCATCTATAGCATCCAAGAAATCATCATCTTCAAAAGCCATCAAAAGTCTATAATCATTACATTGTTCATCTTCATCACTAATTGAAAATCCATCACTGTCTTCATGTGTATAATAGCTCTTCTTATTTACATTCTGTTTTCTGTTCCATCTAACTGGTTCCTTGCCTTTGTCAAGCTTATCTTTATGAGGACACTTGGCTACATAATAACCAACTTTTCTACAAGCAAAGCATTTGAAAGGTAGCTTACCTCTGAATTTTCTAGAACCCCGTTGAAGGTTCTTGACAAAGTTTGATTCTTCCTCTTCTTCTGACATATGTCCTAACTCATTGTAATCTCTTTTTCCTGAAGCTTTGAATGCAGCTTCTCTCCTGTCTGATGGTCCCCCTTTTCTCATTTCGAAAGCAGTTAGGATTCCGTGCAACTGTGACATGGTAATGCTTCGTAGATTCTCCTTTTCTTCTATGGAAGAAACTTTTGATTCAAACTTAGAAGACAAAGATCTTAGAACCTTTTCAACCAAGGTAACTTCTTTTATTTCTTCACCCAAGTTTTTCATATGATTAACAATCTCATCTATATGTAAGAAATAATTAGCCACACTTTCATCATTGTGCATTCTGAGATTTTCATATTGAATTCTAAGGGTTTGTAGTTTTGCACGTTTTACCTCATCGTCTCCTTCATAGCTCATAACGATCTTGTCCCATATTTCTTTTGCGGTTTTGAGCTGCATAACTTTGATGAATTCTGATTGAGATAAACTCGCTAATAGAGTATTGAAAGCCTTTGCATTTGGTTCATAATGCTTCTTACCAGCCGTATCTGTAGTAGTTGTTGATGGAAATGTGTATCCTGCTTCCACGATATCCCAAACTTCTGTACCAAGAAATTGAAGATAGGCTATGATTCTTACCTTCCAATAGACGAAGTTGCTTCCATCAAAGATTGGTGGCCTGATAGATGCCTCTTTTCGTAGTTGCTCATGATGATAGATCTTCCTCCAAGCAATCAAGCATTTTCTGAAGGACCTGCTCTGATACCAATTGTTGGAAATAATACTGAGAGGGGTGTGAATTAGTATTATCAAATCAATTATTTTTCATTTCACAATCAGATTTGTATACGCTACTTCAGTTATGGGAAACTGCGTATATACGCTACTGTCTAAAGCAACCAGCGTATATCAGTAAACTTAAGATTCATTAAATGTTGATCTTTAATCAGTGCATCAGAACTTCATTAATCATAAGAACAGTAAACATGAGTAGTAAAATAGAACAGATCATCACACACATGAACACAAGATATAAGGTGGAAACCCAATGTGGGTGAAAACCACCTGCTGCAATTCATCTCTATCTTCTTTTAATAAGAAACTTCTTTTTACAAAATTTTGTACTGGTGCAGTCTGATACCAGTATGTAGGCTTCTACTTGCAGAAAGCTACAACCTTCTCTCGTTCTCCAGCTTCTCCTGGAAGGGAGCTACAACCCCTGTAGCTCTTGTACTAGCTGATGTACTAGTATGTAGGTGTTGACCTACAGAAGGCTACAACCTTCTCTTTTCTTCCAGGGACCACGTTTCATAAATTTTCAGACTGGATCCATCAATAACATTAATCAAACATCAAATATATCTGCATCAACCAATCTCCTTTTCTTCAATCAAAACTGAATCAAACAATTACTTCTCTGAATGCTGTAACCAGAATACATTAACAGTAACCAGAAACCAATCCTGAACCCAGAACACTGCAACAATAAACAAAAGCAGTTAAAACATATTTCATGAGACGTATGCTACTTCAATATGTAGAACCCTGCGTGCATACGCTGCTGTATTAAGGCCAACTAGCGTATATGTTGTTTTGACTTATAGAACCAGCGTGTATATGCGCCTCTGACGTGCTGAACCTGCGTACTGATATATAAAAGATAATTTACCCTTTTCACTTATTCAGACATCAATTATACCCAGATTATTATATTTATAGATCAAATCATGCGCCAGATATAAGAGATCAAAATCACACAAAGATACTACTATTCAAGCCTTAAGATCTTGACCCATCAATAGAACTTATCCATTTTTTAGCACTCAGGTTCCTCCTTGGTTCAGATCTAGCTATGCGCCATAACCCAATTCTAGATCTTGCTCTTCATAAGATATTCAATCCTTGAGTTAATACCTTTGCCTAATGATCTCCTTTCCTTTTTATAGTTTTAGGCCTTACTCAATATCATGGTCCAAAACAATAGAGAATCAATACCATGGACCCAATACCTGGGTTCAACACTTCAAACGAGATACCATGGTCCAAAACCATAGGTCCAAATACCAAGGACCAAAAATAAGTTTTCCCACATGTACGCATTTTTCCTTGCATGAAAGTGTGTGCATACGTATACACGCCTTTTGATTGTCGAACCCGCGTGTATACGCGACTTGGTTAAAAGGAACCTGCGTATATCTCTTTTTCTTTCATTCTGAGAGCCTGAACTGAGATCTTCCATCTGAGTGGGTTGCCATCAAGGACAACACCTGTGCCATAGTGCCAAATTTGTGTCATAATGCCAACACTGTTTTGGGTTGACTTTGACCCTCTCTTGAGGCTATACTATTCTGTTGTTGACTAAGCTGATTACAAGTTGATTTAGGGCATCTTTGACCACAGTTGACTTTTTGGTTAGGGCTGTGTTGACCGCTGATTTGGCAGATCTGTTTTGGGCTTGTACTTATGATATTTGTACTCTCTTTGCTAAACTATTGAAGAATAATAAGAAGATTTGATCAAAGGGTTTCCCCACATTGGGGTTTGTCCATGGCATTCGCCACATCTTGTGTCCTCTAGTCTTCTGCATATGATTTTATGTTCTATCTGCATTTACTTTCAATGTTTATAAGTTAATGTGACTGCTACTGGGGGCTACTAAAGGAAAATTGAAGTAAATTGTGCGTAAGCATAGAACATACCATTGTTATTTAAAATTAACATAGACCCTGTTGACCACTATGTGTCAACGACCTGTAGCAGTACACCCCCTTTTTCGCAAAAGGGATAACGCCTGTTCGATGTGTTCTTACCATCCAGCTATCCTCGTCAGCTTGAGGATCATGTTATAATGTAAACCCATTCTGCATGTGTATAATGTAAATAATATTCTGCATGTGTATAATGTAAATAATCTCAGCAGATCTGTGTCATGTATGTAATCATTTAGGTAAACCTACTTTTCTGGTGACGATCTACATTTGGGGAGGTTTTTTGTCTCACCGATCCATTCTCGGATGGTCGACAGAATTTTCCTTCAGCGTTACCCCAAAGCCAGAGTGGATTTTGTCACTGGGATCTTAGGGGAGTCCTAGTGTTATGGATCGAGTCTCTGTAAAAGTGATTTGGGAATAATCCTAACTATTTGGTTAGGTTATTTTATTACAAATTTCTTAGTCTACTGGATTATATTTGTGCTGTAGAAATGGGTAGTCTGTGAGGGTCTATTTCAAATGGGTTTTCCCCCTTGAGATGTAAAAAATGTAAAAATCATGATGTAAAGTGTCTTGAGGGTTAGAAAAATAATTATATTTTCTGGCCAAAATTAATTAAAATCCTAAGCCAGAAATTTAATTAATTACAAGTCCTAGGTAAATTTAAATTTTCCAAAGGCAAAATTCGTGGGTCCTTAAAATTCAAATTTTAAAAGGTCTCAAGACTGAGGTAAATTAATTATTTTGCTAAATTTTAAGCCTTTGGTCTATGGGGTTTAAGTCAAAGTCAAATTTTTAAGGAAATTAACTCAAAATTTTTATTTTTAAGTTAATTAAAATGCATTAAATTGAAAAATCCTATTTCCTCAAGAATTTAAAATTTTGATGGATGAGATTAAAAGAAATTTTAATCCTCATCAACGGTCGAGATTGCTTTGACAAGGATCACTCGAACTAGCCGTTGGAGGATTTATCTTTAAATAGGAGGTCATTTGTCAGTCAGTTCATCCGATCTCTGGATCGTGTACTAAGCTCTCAAGCTCTCTTGTATACTTTTTTGAATTAATGCAAAAGTCTTTGGGGTTTCAACGTGCTATAGTGTTCCTCTTCATGAATTTATGGTAACATTGTTTTAGTTTCTGCTTAATATTATGTGAAAACTATCAATCAATAGCTCTCTTAGAATAATCTGAATACAGGTATCTTATTCAGTTTGTTAGATCTAGGGTAGCATTTTTTAATTTGATTGAAGTAGCAGGTATCTCTATTTCTTCAGAATTTTATTATTGTTCTATTTCTCTACTTGATTTGATGGTTGATCTAGTGTTTGTAGAAGATCTCTCAGGTTCTCATTGAGCGTTTGGGGATAGTTCTCAGTTGGACCAACCAACTTTCAACACATATTTTTTGAAGAGCCTACTTCATATAAGCCTCAGGATTTATCTAACGATAATCTTTTTTCTACGGGGTGTTTTTTGGCTAGTACCTCTCAAAAATCTAAAAATATTTTAAATATTTTGTGGAAATTTTGATAGATCTGGCTATTAAGAGCCTTAGATTATCATATCTAGGAGCGGAGTTGGACTCATACTCCTCAGATCTGATAGATTTGTAAATTATTTGTATAGATCAGTTATTAACTTGTGTAGATCTGAAATTCTGTAACATAATTTTGAATTTTAACAATTGGGTTTTGGGGATTTTCTCTATTTTGTACATATTGGGTATTGGGTTTTCCCTTTTTCACTTGTGCAGAAATAGATCTGAGAAATCAACCAAGTAAATCTTCAGATCTGAGATAGATCTAGACCCTAGAGGGCAAGATCTGGGCTCAAAGATTGTTTGCAGGAATAGATCTGAGAAATCAGCCAAGAAAATCTTCAGATCTGAGCTAGATCTAAACCTTGGAGGGTAAGATTTGGGCTCAAAGATTGTTTGCAGGAATAGATCTAAGAAATCAACTAAGTAAATCTTCAGATCTAGATTTTTCAAGCAGATCTGGGGGTTTTGAGACAAATCTAGGCCCTGGAGGGCATATCTTATCCCAAATATTTTTACAAGGCGAGCCATTAAAGATTTTGCAATAAATCTGAAGATCTGAAGCAAAATATTTTTTTTTTCAGAACAAGGGTTTCAAGTTTTGGGGCTCCTAAGCCCAGATCTACATTCTCCTAGCCCAACGCTAGTTCAATTGGGCCTAGTGCTAGCTCTCATTAGCACTAGATTCCCCTTGCTTCATTTCTGATCTAAATATTTAATTTTCTGAAGCTAATCATTGGTGGGTTTTTGCAGAAAATTTGGTAAAAATTTGTGTTTCAGGTATTGAATTTTTTTTGGCAACTTGGGCAAATGATCTTCAAGGCCTAGGGCCTAAGGGTTTGATCTCTAAACCATATTTTTCCTCACTGTTTGCTACATTAATCATATACTTTTCTAATAGTGGTGAAAAACACAACTAAGTGGTTTGAAATTAACTAAAAAATTGCTAAATACATTAATAAGTCATTTATGTTCGATGTGTATCAAGAATTTGGCTTAGATCTACATTTTGCGTCATTGTTATCTCTGAATAATTTTGTTTCTGAAGTTTGAAATATAACAGTGGAAAAATTTCATGTGGGTTAGCCTAAAATTAGTACCTAAGTTGTCTAATACATTAAGGAATTAATTTCTTGAGTTGGGCATTCATGATTAGGCGTATTTCATGTTTCAATTGCTGGCTATAATAAGTATATCAAATTTGATATAATTTCGGAAATCACATCACAACAGGCTGAATTTTTTTATAATTCATGTGGGCAAGTTTGGAAAAATTTCGGTAAATTTTTGGCATAAAGATATCATTGATAGCCTACTGTTTTCATTGTCATATTGTTGCTATCATAAAGTTTTTCTTATTGCTGTCCTAAAAATTAATTTCTCAAAATTAAGTACTCTGTCATGGAATTGTGAGAAAATGCATATCCTTTGTTTCATAAACTAGAGTATTTTTTTTCGAGCATTTGTTGACATTGATTTCGAATTGCAAAGTTGCTTTTGTTTACTTTGAGCTAAATTGTATCAAGAAAATTTGACATAAGCTGGTGTTTTAACTATAGTATCTTTAAGAGTTTATTTTTTAAGTCTTCATCTAGAAAAAGGCGAGCATTTCATTTGGGTAATTGAGAGCTTTTGCGGCATAAGTGTTTTCCAGTTCTTGAGTCTAATTTCATCTCATCTTCCGGTGCATTTGCATATAAGTTAACTTTACATAGATAAAATTTACTTCCAAGCATAAGCTTGGTCGATATACAAATAGATCTCCATTCATCTTTTCTTGAGAAGCCTATTTTAATAGTACTTAAAACGGTGACCTTGCAGTCGTCAGAGCCACAGTTCTCTGTGGCGCCGAAGGCACCAGGTATGTTAGAATTTCAGGAGAGGAATCGTTAATCACACTTTAGTGTGCTTCTCCCGATCTTCCATCCGCCAATTACTACGAAATCAAGATCAACACAAAAATGATTGAAGGGTTCACATTTAAATAAGCATTTAACTAAAATTAACCAAGATTCTTGCATCTCACATTAGTTTTAGGATCTGCATTTCATATGAAATAGTCATTCATCTAAGTAGCAGTTGCTAATCAATTACTTGGTCTTAATTTCCTTAGCAAGATCGTTGACTCCATAAGACACTGGTATCAATCGTTTAAAATCTAATCAAATCCTATAAGTCTTGTTAAATCTTAATCAAGTACTTGATCGCTTCACTGTGTCTCCTGAACTGGTTAGTTCCCAACTAGTTGTTCTTCATTCCACTTTTCTATAGGGTCTACCCCCTTTAGCCTATTGTAGGGAGACAACTTAAACGGAGAGATTGGGGATCAGGGTGACAGCCCCCTATCTGAGCCATTGTCACGGAGCCTAGACATTCTATGCGACAACAACCCTATTGGGCATCTTGTATCAAGTAAAAAGAATTTATGTTGAGTCAAGATGTGATCCAGGTGGAAAATAATTAACGCAATTAATAATTATTTTTCTATCAATGGTTGTCAAAACCATGGATAATGCATGATAATAAACAAAATAAATTATAAAAATTCTTAAGTTGGAGAAAGACCTCCAAGCATAATCAACACCAACTTTTTATCAGATAAAATTTCACCAACAATTGACAAGTGATCCTTGATTTTTGATATCCTCATGAAGTGTGCTTGAATGTCTTTCCTCTATTCATCTTAATGTCCTTTAGTTGATTCTTCAAAGAAAATTTTTGAATCAAGTTGTTTGCTTGATACATTCCAATCAACTTGTCATACATTTCCTTAGATTTCTTCAACTTGGATACATAGGTGATGAGATTATCTCCAAGAGAATCAATGATAATCTTCTTAGCCTTGACTTCTCCCTTCTTGAATCTGGCCTTGACAACAACATTCAATTTTTCTGGTGGTTTTGCTACCTCACCTTGAACATATTCCAGTACATCATGTACTTCAAGAGTAATATCTAATCCTGCCTTCCATGGACCAATATTCGAAGCGTCATTCAACTTCTCTTTGATTTTGAAGTAAGAAGAAGACATCTTGTTAATTTTAGGTATGTTCTATGCTTAGTGCAATTTACTTCAATTTTTCATATTAGCCCAATGACAATATTCAGAGTAGCAATCACATCAGACTGATAGTAAAGTGCGGATAGAACATAAACATAAACATTAGAAGACAAGCCAAGACAAGAGGACACAAGATGTGGCAGTAGCCAGGGACAAACCCCAATGGGGGGGAACCCTTGATCAATTCTTCTTATATTCTTCAATAGTTCAGCAAAGAGAGAGATAGTACAGATACATAAATCTGAGATTTTATGACAAAAGTAGAAGGTACATCATTGTGACAGTCTTCAAGCATATCCTGATGCATCATTCCTCCAATTGCTAGCTGCTCCAGCAATTCTAGATGCAACCCCAAACTCCCTTGACTGTGATGAATGACTGATCTGAACAGTCTCCAACCAATCCTAAGACAGCAGCCCCAAGAAACCTCTTTGCTATGATGCTATGGCCTATGGCCTAGCACATAGCATCTCTGAAGCAAACGTCCTTAAAATATCATTAACGCAGCAACACAAAGGCATAGACTTCAATGCATTCCTCCAATGCATAACAGTGACTTATCCATTTAGCAGACAGTCCTTAAAGCATGCTCATATCAGCTTCCTTTACCTACAGCAAACATGCTTGTTTATCCATGCATCTCAACGCTGTGATAAGTCACTTTCTTGCTGCGTTCCCTGTGCTTGAGAGGCTCTTTTGACAGCGGATGAAGTGCTCTTCTTGACCTGTGGTTAAGGCACTTAAGGACTACAAATTTAGCTCCTCCCAAGACCTCCTTCACTGCGGCTAGACTTCTCCATTTAGACAGTGCCAAGACTTCCTTTATCAACTGTGATTTAGTGTCACCTTGGTTGTAGAATGAGGGCACAAACTGCAGCTAGGGCATCTGCGTTTAAGGCCTTTTTATGCCAGCGTATAGGAGCCTCTTGACAGCGTATGGATGACTGCGTTTTAGACCTCCTTATGCTGCTGATTAGGGCTGCGTATAGAAGCTCCTTAGGACAGCAAGTAGGTCTCCACTTTGACTGCGGCTAGGGCTAGATAGAATAGTGGCTAGGTCTCCTTTGATTGGGCTGCGGATTAGAGCCTTTTTGGCTGTGAATTGTAGCTCCCTTTTGACAGCGTCTAGGGCTAGAGCTCCCTTCTAGGACCGCGGCCAGATCCCTCTTTTCTCTGCTGCTCAGGCACCCTTAAATGCTGCGGATAGAAGCATCTCCTTTTCTGCGTATAAGTACCTCCTCTTGCTGCATATGAAACCCTTCTTGACTGCGTAGAGGTGTCTCCTTCTAGGACTGTAATTTAGGGCAGCATATAAGACTAGGGCACTCCCTCTAAGACTCCTTTAGGACTGCGTCTAGATCTCATTAGGGCAGCATATAGGTCTCTCCATGGCTGAAGCTTGATCTTCACTAGGGAAGTGTAAAGGTCTCCTTCATGGCAGCGTATAGGGCACTCCCTCTAGATCTCTCTTTCACCGAAACCCAAACAAATGAAGAGAGAGATCACAAGAGGTGTGTGTACAAAATGACTTGAGGTCCTCTTCTATTTATAATAAAATGTTGAGGATAGGTTGGGGTAATTTGGTTGCTAGCCGACCTTGACAAATTGTCACATAACACAAATAAATTCATATCTCCCCGAATACATGTCGGAATCGGATGATATTTAGATCAATCCTACACTTCTCGATGAGAGGAATTCAAGAAAAATATCAGCTGCCATAAATAAGATGACCCACATGGAGTTTGGCCCTAGTTGCCAATTTTAACACATCTTGATTAAGTCAAACAAATTTCAGCAGCACATGTAAGATCTCTTTCAAGTAAATTTTTTGCAAAAGGAGTGATAACTCTTATCTTCTTGGGCAAAAAATTTTAGAAGCAGGTAAGATCTCTTTGAAGTAAAATTTTTGCAAAAGAGTGATAGCTCTTATCTTCTTGAGCTTGTCTTCATCAAAGCTCTGATATCATGTTGAAAGTTTGATGTTTTGTGCTGAAACAATTACTTATTCCAAAAATTTATTTCTACTGCAATATTAGTTAAGCAATTGTAGATAGAACATAAACCAAATGCACAATAGAAGACACTGAATAACAGAATGAGACACAGAGAATTTAGGTCCACCAGCTAGGGGAAATTCCACAAGGGGAAAACCCAACTAGATTCTTCTTTTATTAGATATCAATTGTTCAACAGAAATACAAAGTACAATGAGAGATCAAAAGAATGAGTAAGTTCACCCAAATATGAACAATGTAATATTCCTATTAGGAAAATACAGTAAATAACAGAAGCAATGAACCAACTGCAATTATGAAGTTCAGAAAAACACAGGAAAATAGGAGTAAAAATTATGAGCCATTGTATTAATCTTGGTAAATTTGAGTACAATAGTGAGAATAGAGGAACCTCGACTTGCTACAAACTTGTGGCAAAACCTAGGTATCCAATATGGCTTAAGTGCTAACCAAATGCTTCCCCAAGAACTGTGCCTTGCTACTGGGTTTTCTTGCTATTGTTGGCTGAAAGAACTAGTGTCTTAGCCCTCTAGAGTGCTCAACAAATTCTGAAAAATGAATTGGTGCCTTTTCTCAACGAGCCCAGAAAAGGTTTGGCCTCAATCCAACTCACCCTGAGACCCACAAAATGTGCGAGTTCCCAGACTAACCAGCAATACGCATCCCCTAGAAGTGGCTCTGCAAACTGGTGCCAAAATCAACCCAAATCACCAACAAAATTCCCCATTGGAATCCCACCAAAATCAACTCCAAATTCCTCTGCGTTTTCACCACTTAGCCCAACTCCTCCTATATCTATGCAGAAGAACCCTTGCGCAGCATCTGAAGACTAAAGCTTGGCCTGTATAATTTCCTACAATCTAGACTTGCAAGCCTTCTCAAACTTAAAGCAAAATTCCGGAAGAAATCACCTCCAAAATCTCAGAACCTGACATGTAATGATGTTGGCTCCACAAATGGTACAAATTTCTCCAGCTACACCCAGTCCACACACACAACGAGTGGAATACTTTTGTGATAGACTTCGGAACAATGCCAAATCACAGCTATATCACCCCTAGGGTGACAATCAAGGTTCACCAAAGAAAGAGTGTAAATTCCTACCCGAAAATTCCCTTGTGCTAAGCAACACTAGTTAACTTGGCTGAGCAACGCAATCAAACATTGATTTAGTATTTAGATGAACGAAAAGGCCCCAAAATGATGCTAACCTCTCATTTATCCTTGCTTCCTTCTCTCTCCTTGTGGGCCCTCCATTCGACCTCCCTCCTTGTCTCTCTCTTCCCCCATCGAATTCCCTCAAGGAGTTTGAATTTCACTCCTTGAGGTGGCCTCCACAATCCACTATCTGATTAATATCTCCATTTTCTTAATGTTTGGAACTCCCCTCCTTTCCAAAAATTAACTGGTGTCTCCTTATCCCCTTTCTCCTAAGTCTTATGCCAAAATCTTCCCCCATTGCCAAAATTGCAAAATTTTTAATATTCACTTAGCGAAATTAATTGGTGGGGATATTACAAACAAATTGTAGCATGAAGATCATTGATAGCAGCAACTAATGCAAACATTGAATCAACCGTCAAGTTTTGCTCTTACTCTTCAAGTCCCTCTTCCTCACAATCTTCTTCAAGTCTCTCCAAATCTCCCTCTCAATTTCGAATCCTTCTTTCACAATTCACAAGTAGTGAGGGGAGAAGATATGAGGCACATATATATAGGAGGAGCAACAAATTCTTGCCATAAAGGAGGAGCATGCCTTGGAGTAATTCATATGCCAAATAAGGAAGAGTAACTTAAGCCATTATGGAGAGAGGCAATGCATGACTTCAATGAAGGAATTTCGTATGCCTTGAGGAGTGTAACTCATGCCTTTTTAGGAAGTGTAACTCATGCCACTAAGGAGAGAGGGTACAAATGGCATTTAAGAAGAGGTATGCATGCTTTTGTAACTTGTGCATTTAAGAGAGAGTGTAACATATGCTTTAAAGAGTGTGTAAGAGGAATCTTTTATGACATGCCTTCAATGAGTGTGTAAGAGGAATATGCCAAGTCTTTTATGAGAGAGTAAGACAGAGTAACGTAGAGTTATGTGAGACATTAAGGAGAGGGGTACAAAGTATGAAGGTAAGGTGACTTGAATTTCTTTTTGATAATAATATCATAGTATCATAAGGATAATAATAATACTAATGATAATATTGATAATTAAGTCAAAATGGAACTATTAGGATTGATTAATGATAAGTTGAGTGATTTTCCATCAACTATACTTGATTACCAATTGATACAAGGTGATTTACTATTTTTAGAAAGTCACTCCAAAATTGTCAAAAATGAGATTTTATTTAAAATCATTCATCCCTGAGCTGCCAATTTTTGACGTGTCTCATTAAGTAAACAATAGAAAATTGTCAAGCTTATGTGATACCAATATTTGGGAAATCAAATATACTTGATAAATACAGTAACTATAAAGCTAATCCAAAGTTTTCTATACTTCATACACATATAAAAGTAAATATCTAATTGAATGACGACATATGGATGAATAAAACAAATGTGTTTTAGTAATAATCACTGCATAATATTTGTAGGTCAAACAATCATTGCGGTATCCATTACTGTCTTACCATCGTTTCCTTGGTATCAGGTATATGAGACGTGGAAGGAAACAAACTTTTCAACGCAGTGGTGTTATGAAAACTACATTCAGGTAAAGAGACTATTCTTAATACTTTCTAGCTATTTCTTAAAGGTTGAGCTATATTGAGTAATTCATGTTGAGTCCTTTCTTTTAAGTTTTAGTGCAGAGGGTCATATGTTTTCCTTTTTGTCTCTTTGGGCCTGGAATTTCCAAATTCTCTTGCTTGTGTGATGTGATTCTCTTAGTTCATGTACTTGTTCATTCTATCGAGCTATATATGCAGCACTTTAAAATAATTAATTATTTTTCTCGTAAAGTAATTCAATCTTTAAACGTTCAGATTGAATAAATTTGCATATCTTCGTGAAATTTGTAGTACGAATTCTCACCACAAAATAATCCTTCAATGCTGCAGTGAACTTGCCAGTCTGGCATTTGAAACATTTGTTCATGTTTCTGTGCACTGAAAACATTTGAGAAATGCTGATTTAGATTGTGTCCATGTCCAGGCTGCCAATGTCTTCCAAAGTATAATTTGCATCTATTTAATTGTAGGAATTGTGGTTCCGCTTACAAATTAAAACATCAAACTTGTTTGCCAAGTTTTGAAAAGCTTTCCACAACTAGTAGTATAGTACTATGCTGAGACTGGAGGTTGCTGAATTGTTGAACTGTATTATAACAAATGACATACGTCAATATTCTTTAGCTTTTATTTTTCATATATTGTATGTATTTTTGATAGTGAAATGGGCTTCATCTATTTTACTGGTTTCTGGAAACAAGGATATCCTTGAAATACCCTGGAAACATTTTGGTGTTTTAAATACTAGGGACCCATTTCTGGGGCATTTGTTAGATGCTTCATGATTACAGGCTGCATTTCCCTGCTTTTCTATGACATAGACATTCATAACTCAAGTTTTGTAAAACACATTTTTTTCTAGGAATATACTTGGATTTACTCTTCATTCTTTACAATTTGTGTGCACTGTGTGAGTAGGCTAAGAGTGTCTAATATCGTCATCTTCTGCATTGCCACATATCTGTAAAGGTGCCAACTAAATAGGTGTCTACCATTTAGCTAAGAGGATGTTTATGTAATGGGATCCTAATTTTGTAAAAGCAGCTGGTCAAATCAAGGTCTTGTTTCTAAATGATGCTTTACAATATTTTGAGATATTCTTAGTGTTTTTTGGTCTCTTTCCAAAACTTGCTGATTTTTGGCCTCTTCCCAAGACAAAACTTGTATGGTATGCCACTTGTCCAATTCTTTAAATCCGATTCTGAAATTTTTACTTGAGGTACTTCATATGTACCCTCAATTCTGTGAGAATTGCATAGTATGAAGTGTTTGAGAAAAAACTTATAGCAAAAATTTCAAGATCATTCATTTGAAAATGATTTCAGCACCATTCACAAACCCCAACTTCCCCAAGGTATATCATAGAAATTAGAGCAAATATGAATCTAAAATTTGTACCATATGTACCTTCCAACGCCTCAAATTGCTCGAAACATCATATTTCGAAATTGAAGAACTATTTGTTATGAATAAAATATATATACAAATAATACAAATAATAATAATAATGAATAATTATTAATTAACCAATAATTAGTATTGAAGAGGCATGTGTCTATGGACATGACCGATCGTGAAAGGGTACTTGCCTAGCTATATATATGGGACCCTTTGTTGTAATCAAATCATTTCATATTTTCTATATAAATATTATTATCCTATACTGGATATTTACATATACTAGATATTTTGAATATTCTACTACTTTTATGAACTTTGTTCATAACATTGGTATCAAAGTTGTTCTATCCTCTGGCTGCTTAGCCGCTGCACAAAGCCAGTCTGATTTGACCTTTGGCCATCAACTTTCCTAGGGTACCTGCCTAGCTATATATATGGGACCCTTTGTTGTAATCAAATCATTTCATATTTTCTATACATTTTCTATATAAATATTATTATCCTATACTGGATATTTACATATACCAGATATTTTGAGTATTCTACTACTTTTATGAACTTTGTTCATAACATTGGTATCAAAGTTGTTCCATCCTCTGGCTGCTTAGCTACTGCACAGAGCCAGTCTGATCCGACCTTTGGTCATCAACTTTCCGTCAACTTTGTTGTCATTGTGATCGAAGCATTTCTCTATATAATTCTTGGAGATTCTCCAATTTTTCCATTAGGTCCTTGGCCATTAAGAAAAAGGAAAAAGAAAAAAAAAAGAAGAGAATAATAATTAAAATAAATTATTCAAAAATAAAAAAAAGGTATATATCTTTAAAGAAAAACTATATATAAAAGTCGGAAATAAAAAGGAAAAAAAAGTAAAAAAAAATTACTTATAGTAAAAAAAAGGGTTATATAAAAAAGTAATGAAAAAAAACATTAAAAAAATAATAAAAGTAAAAAAAGGGCATTTGCCTGGCCCGTCTCCCCTGTAGCTATTGGGCACCAATGCAAGTTGTCCCGCCCTACATTGCGACGACCTATCCCTTTCCATAGACAACCACCACCTTTTGCATAACTGCCTCGGATAATTCAACCATCGTTTTTTCCCCTATTCGTGCCCTCTTGAAGATGCCTACAGTGCCACCATAACCGTCCCTTTTAGCCTCCCTATGGTTGTTTTCCACTGCTAACCATACACCACTACTGATAGTTTTGCAACCCACCATATAAACCACAATTGAATGTACAAAATTAAATCACACTTCGTACATTGAAATTTAAAAAATAAAAATAAAAATAATAATACTCTCTGTGTTGTTGCCGGATTGGTCTTGTTACCACACAATCTAGCAGGGGTCCTAGAAGGGGTTCGAAAAGGATTACTGCTAGACCAAGTGACAACAATGGGACAAGGACCCACTGTCACCTCAATCAATGTCCCTTGCTCTTTACAGACTTTCATTGATGGAGGAGTCTCGGTATTAAGGAAATCACTAGAAAGATAAGGTCAATAACAATGTACAATGTGATTTCCAAAGCCCATTCAAAGGAGAGGCTTAGATAATGGCTTGCTTGCTTCAAAAACAAGATAAAGGCTCTCTAGAAAGGCTTATGTGAGGAGGCCTAAAACCTAGGAAGGAAGAATAGTCAATATGAATGATACACCTAGATCAAGGCTTCCTAAAGAGAGAGAAAGACTTCTCTTATGGTTTTGTGAGATAACAAGCATATGAAGGTTTGGGACCACAAGGGAGGCCTAAGAGGATCTGAGCAAGGCCTAGAGTTTGCAAATTTCAATGAGAATAAGATGCCTAGGTCAAGCAAGGATGACAAGGGTCAACGAATGATTAACTTCCAATGAGTTTTAGGAACAAATGACCCAAGAAAGCCCTCTAAACCAAGAAGCCTAGGGGAAGGAAATGATGTTGGAGCTAGGGTTTGAATTTCTCGAAATCTAGCCATGGGATTTGCTTCAAAATTGGAGGAGACTTAGAGAAAACCCCAACACAGTAGCTCGCCAATTAGCACTTCAAGATCACTGCCCTAATGCAATTCACACTAGGCCCTAGAAGACCCTCTAGGGTTAGGGTAGAAAATGGGAGAGGGAGAGAAAAGAAGAAACTTGATGTGATCAAACTAGGATTTAAGACCAATGTTTGTCTATTGGGAGGATTGGAGTCAAAATGATCTTGATTTTGTCATCTTCGCTCTTCAAGGAGGCCTAAAGAGATAACTTCACTATTTATGGATGCAACTATGCGACAACTTTAGACATTTATACTTCGATGGCAAATATTATGGATTTTCAAGGATGCACATGCAAATGATCCCTAGTAACATTCATACATTCATCATCCTATGAGTAACACATGAAAATTTTTCCAATAGCATCAAGGCCTAAAACAATTTTCATGAATGATCCAGGTGGATATTGGTGGCCACTCACCTATTCTACCTAGACCACTAGTCAATTTCATTTGTTTCCTTGTTTATTTCAACATTTACTATTTTTAGCAATTTTTTGGGTCCTGAACTTCCGGAGCAGTTTTGACCCCATAAACGATGTTTTTTTGAGGTCCACTACAGGCCCATAGCCATAGGCAGGGTCCTGTGGCAAAATTTGTAGTACTCGAAGAGACCTTTCCAACAAGGTATCACATGCGCCAAACGGAGATAATATGACCAAGTTATGACCCCAGGAAGTTGGTTTCCCAACTAACCCCAACGGGGCCCACAAACTCTTGGCGTTACATCTCCTGGGGTTAGGGTTTTGGTTGTTTATGGTTTCCTCATGTTTTTCAATAATAAATAGGCCCTTGAGCCTCATTGTAACACAGTTCAGAGGCATGTAACCACCACATCTCTTCTTAGAGATAAGCTACCATTGCCCGAGCTAGTCTTATTTCCATTCTATTTGTAAGCATATTTCAATATTTGATATTAATGAAATGAAGTGTTATTTTTGTTGTATCTCTATATTTATGGTTATTTTTGTAGTTTGTTGCGTTCCTATTTAAATTCGGATCAGTGATATTAGAGCAGACTGCTATTTCTTTGTTTTTCTTTGCATGTCCCCAACAAGGTTGGGATGTAAGGAGTTAGGGCTTGAATTGGTCGAACCTTTGCAAGACCAGCCTTGCAAATCCCGACGACCTCCCATGGCAGAAGAAAAGAAAGACGAGGGGGCAGGAGATCCTTTCAAAATCTTGCTCGAATAAGCCCTCGAGCGACAGAGGAATGCGATGATGGACAACTATGCCCAGATCCTTCAACGACTACCCAAGGGTGAAGCATCTACTTCTAGCATATACTCTAGAAGCGCCACACCCTTTAAGGTACAAGTTAACTTTGACATTCCCATATTTGAGGGTCAGATAGATGCGTGTTGAAGAATCTAGGGCATATTATTAATGATTCTTTCGTCATTGACAATTGCTTGTGATGTCTTTTATTTTCTTGAGTTAACTTCTTTATGTTTGCTTGTTCTTTAATCATCAAACAATTATCAATACAAGAAACACAATAAAGTACATGTACACAAAATGTTGGCTCCAAGCCAGGGCAAAACCTCTCCTCTTGAGAGTAAAACCCTTGAATCTCTTCTTATAGATATTTAGATGATGAATACCAAGACCCTTAACAAAATTGACACTAGATTACCTCCAAGATATTTGTCACTATCCTCTGCACTATTTAGCCTGCACTCCACAGTCTTGATATCACTGTCCTCCTTCAGTTCTCGGTCTTCTTGTTTATTCACTGCCACAGATCTTCGCTTTTATGTTACTGTCTTTGAGACAGTTCTTCATGCTCTTCGTTTAAGATAATGATGAGACAACCCACCACCGAGGGCTATACCGAACATCGTCACTATATATATATATATATATATATATATATATATATATATATATATATATAGATAGATATATATATATATTCAGTACTTCAATAGTAATGCCAAACTTCCGAGAGTTATCATTGTATAGATATAGATTCAGTACTTCAATAGTAATGCCAGACTTCCGAGAGTTATCACTGTATAGATATAGACATCTGAGATAGACTTCCGAGAGCTTGATATTACCCTTGATCACTTCACTGAGATATCATTGTGTATGCATACAATCTTCGTTGACTGTAATGAATGATCCAAAGACTTGTTGCTTTAGACTTCACGTCACACCTTATATATATGGGTCAACGATAGTACCTTGAGCCGACAGGAGTGCCTTGAATTTAGGCCAACATATCATCAAGGAGATTATTGCATTTTTGTAGAGCGGATTTGCATGAGGATAGTGACACTTGTTCTTGGAGTATAAACCTTTGACCTTATGAATTTTATAATACTTATGATGAAACATAAAAACCTAAAGACATCAAGAAGAAGTCTTTGACCTATGGTAATCACATCTTTCTCATGAAACCCATGATGCAAGGAATAATAATTTTCTTCATAATATTATAATTGCAAGTCATAATGAAAACTAAACCTAGTTACATTTTCTTCAACACTCCCTCTTAACTGTTGATTTTTGGTAGCATCAGTTGTGCTCTAGCCTTGAAATTTGGAGGAGAGGCTAAGGCACATGAGATCTCCAAGATCCAGAAATCGTTTTGAGAAATTCCATCCAGATAAGGAGTTATTAAAATAATTAATATTTTTAATGGGTTCCTAAGTCTAAACTTAGGAAAATAAAAATATTAATGGGTATTAATGAAGATAAGGATGAGAAGCTTCTAAGAGACGAGGATCAAGTCTGTTTTAATCTTAGCCATTTATTAGGGACTTAATCTCAGTGGTTGATTCATCAACAGGAAAAGTAAAAGAGAAGACTTGAGGGTCATTTGGAGACACATCGATAGATACCCAATATCTCAAGGAAATTCAATTCTCAAGGAAGAGAAGATCGATTTCAGAGGGAGTTGCAGGGTGGAGGAAGAGGAGGGCTTTAGCAGCAGGCAGTGATCGAGGAGGAGGTGACGCAGGGTCAGTGGAAGACAGTGCAGAAAGAGAGATGCAGTCTAGAGGAGAGACACAGGGCTTATGCAGGCTGACGCAGAGGGACGCAGAGCCACTCAGAGCCATGCTGGGTCAGTCAAAGTGACGTAGGGGTGACGCAGAAGTGGGAGCAGTGTCTCCAAAGTGTCAGATGGTCTCAGAGGGAAAGTCTCAGGTGTTTTGTTTCAGTTTCTCTCTAAAATCATTCCTTGTAAAATCAATTACTGCTGAAGATTAATAAAGCCCTCATCTGCCGCACTGGTTTTCCCGCAATGGGTTTTTCTGGGACAGTTGTCCAAAAATAACTGATGATGTGATTGAATCTTGTGCATGTATTTTTTCTCTGGGTAATTGTGTGATAACTGCAATAGAATTTATTTTAATATTTGCTGAAGGAATTTTGTAAATAACTTATTGAGAATAATAAGTAGGTGAAATAAATCAGTTGCTGCAGTAATAGAATTTCAGTTTAGAAATTTTCACATGGTATCAGAGCAGAGATCCGACAACAGGAAAGGAAAATCGATTATGGGTCAAGAGCATGATGCAGAGGCATCCACTCAAGGGGACTCGTGCAGATTTCCAGAAGAATGCACAAGGGACGAATATTCGATGTTAGCTTCCAGATTGGAAGAAGAAGCCGCTTGCCTTGCAAGCTCTGCCTCCTCGGAGGTTTGGTATATAGACAGTGGAGCTTCCTGGCATATGACAAGAATCCGAGAATGTTTTTCAGATTATCAGGAAGAAAGAATGAATTTTTAGATCACCATGGGGAATGGGGCAAAGTATACTCCAGTAGGAAGAGGTACGATAGTGTTTCAAACCGAAGTAGGAGAGCGACTCGGGCAATAAATGTGCTGGGATTGGGGATGAACTTAATTTTCATATCTCAACTTCAAAACAAGGGCTATGACGTTTTCTGCATTAAGGAGAAAGTATATGTCAAACACCCAAGCTGGAAATGAAGGCTCAGACTGGAATTAGAAGTAACAGGTTGTACAGGTTACAGCTAGAATCACCAATGGCACTGATAGGTAGTAATGGAGACAAAGACTTGAATGAGCTATGGCACAGGAGGATGGGACAATTACACAATGGGGCTTTAAGAATTCTCAGGAAAACAGTATCAGGAGCTCTGGAACTAAGTACTGACCGTGATGATGTATGCAGAGGGTGTGCTATGGGCAAGTATGCCAAAGTTGCGTTTTCCAGAAGTAACATTAGGGCGAAGAGTGTGCTAGGATTGATACACTCACACATTTGTGGATCGATGTCCACAAAAGCTCTTAGTGGTGCCGAATACTTTGTCACCTTCATCGATGACCATTCCAGGAAGACTTGGATATACTTTTTGGAAACCAAGGATGAGGTTTTCAGTTGATTCAAAGAGTTCAAGGCTCTAGTGGAGAATCTGACAGGAGAGACGATAAAAGTGTTCGCTCAGACAATGGTGGAGAGTATGTTGACAAGGACTTCACCAATTTTTGCACTAACGAAGGCATCAGAAGAGAGTGGACAACTCCCTACAATCCGGAGTAGAATGGAGTAGCGAAAAGGAAAAACAGGACTATTGTGGAGACAGCTAGGGCAATACTGTATGATCAAGATATGCCTAAATTCATGTGGGCAAAAGCATGCAACATGACAATTTATGTCCAGAACAGGACTCTTCACAAGGCATTGGGCAAAATCACTCCGGAGAAGGTCTTCACTGAGAAGACACTTGAAGTCAGTCATTTAAGGATATTTGGGAGTTTAGCATATTGCCGTATACTAGAAGAGAAGAGAAAGAAATTAGATCAAACTGCTGAGAAAGGATATCTTGTGGGATATAGCGAGAGTGCTAAGGCATATAGAGTCTATCTTCTAGGGAGTAGGAAGGTAGTAGTTCGGTGGGATGTAAAGTTCATGGAGGACAGAGCTTTCAGAAGATCCCGAGAAATACCTTTCGAGGAGCAGTCGAAAGACAAGCCGTTGGTCAAAACACTTCAACCAGAAAAAACTGGTACAAGAAATCCTCTTGAAGACAAGGCTTCAGAACAGGAGGATTCTCGGGAAGAAGAGGAGTTGATAGTTGTACCTACCACTTGTGGAAGAACGAGTCGGGAACTCCGACAGATTCTACAGGATGCAAAAGACTTCATTGGTGCACCCAGGAATAGTAAAAGGGAGCGAAGACAGCTAGACAGCTACCAGGGCTTAGTAGCTTAGGTTGGGGAACCTTCTAGTTTTCAGGAGGCCGTTCAGCATCAAGTATGGGTAGATGCTATGGTGGAGGAATACAGCTCTATAATGATCAATGATGTCTGGGAAGTGGTACCTAGGCTGGTACCTAGGCCTCAGGATAGATCAGTGGTAGGTTCGAGATGGATCTACAAGGTCAAATATGTTGTAGACGACAGTGTGGAAAAATACAAAGCTAGGTTCGTGGCTAAGGGGTATGCTCAGAAGTAAGGGATAGACTACGAAGAGACCTTCACCCCAGTAGCCAGGTATACTTCTATTAGGACCATGATATCTCTTGCAGCACAAATGGGGTGGGAGATTCATCAGATGGATGTCAAGACGACATTCTTGAACGGGGTAATAGAAGACGAAGTATACATCGAACAACTAGAAGGTTTTCAGACACATGAGAAGAAATCTCGTGTATGCAGATTAAAGAAAGCCTTGTATGGGCTGAAACAGGGACCTAGAGCATGGTACGGTCGAATTGATGGCTACTTGAGAGGATGGGGTTCGTCAGGAGTGACGCAAACCCTATTCTCTACTATCTGGTTGTAGAGAATGAGCCCCTAATCCTAGTGTTATATGTGGATGATCTCTTCTTGACAGGATCATCTAGGTTCATCAAAGACTGTAAGAAGAACCGAGCCACAGAATTCAACATGAAGGATTTGGGACAGATGCACTATTTTCTGGGGTTGGAAATTTGGCAACAGAAGGGTGAGAACTTCCTGGGACAAGGGAGATATGCTACAGAAACCTTGAAGAGATCGAGGATGCAGGACTGTAGACCTATGGCTACTCCAATGATCACCAACTAGAAGAATATTGATGCATCAAAAGATAAAGATGTTGATCCCACCTTGTACATACAACTCATACGGTCCCTGATGTATCTGGTCAATACCAGGCTAGACACTTGTTACATTGTCAATAGCCTCAGTCAGTTCATGGTAGAACCTAAGAGGGCGTATTGGGCAACAACCAAACATGTTCTCAAGTATATACAAGGAACAGTCGAGCATGGACTATTGTACACCAGGGGCAATGACATCAGGCCGAGTGGGTTCACTGACGTAGATTGGGATGGAAATTCAGTAAATCAGAAAGTAGAACTGGGTACTATTTCAATATTGGATTAGGAATGACCTCCTAGTGCAGTAGGAAACATAAATCTGTGGCTCTGAGCTCAGCTGAAGCAAAATATATGGCAGCTAGCACAACTTTGTGCGAAGCCATATGGCTTAGGAAATTGCTTGTGAATCTATTCAGGAGAAGGATGGAAGCAACTAGGATCATGTGTGATAACCAGAGTTGCATCAAGCTCTCTGAGAATCCAGTATATCATGATCAATTGAAGCATATTGATATCAGATGTCACTTTGTCAGAGACTGTGTCCAACGAGGAGCAGTACAGTTGAGGTACACTCCTATAGGAGAACAGGGGCAGACGTCCTCACCAAGGCTCTAGGAAGAACAAAGTTTGTTCATTCCAGGGAGAAGATGCGGATGGTAAAGAATCCATTTCAATAATCGATAAGTATCAGAAGTTGTAGTGCAGCAGTTAGCAATGGCAGTGCTATAGGCAGCAGGTTGAGAGGGAGCTGTTGTATAGGAGCAGCAGTGGCAGTGGCAATGTCATGGGTAGCAGTACAAGAAGCAACAATGCATGGAATGTGAGGTAGCAAGCCAAGCATCAGCACAGGTACCGATGCGAAAGATCAGTGTGATGTTTCTATAGTGAAACATTGCTAGAGCACATTCTTCGCTAAGAGGGAGTGTTGATTTTTGGTAGCATCGGATGTGCTCTAGCCTTGAAATTTGGAGGAGAGGCTAAGGCACATGAGATCTCCAAGACCCAAAAATAATTTTGAGAAATTCCATCCGGATAAGGAGTTATTAAAATAATTAATATTTTTAATGGGTTCCTATGTCTAAACTTAGGAAAATAAAAATATTAATGGGTATTAATAAATATAAGGATGAGAAGCTTCTAAGAGACGAGGATCAAGTCTGTTTTAATCTTAGCCATTGATTAGGGACTTAATCTCGGTCATTGATTCATCAACAAGAAAAGTATAAGAGAAGACTTGAGGGTCATTTGGAGACACACCAGTAGATACTTAGTATCTCAAGGAAATTCGATTCTCAAGGAAGCGGAGATTGATTTCAGAGGGAGTTGCACGGTGGAGGAAGAGGAGGGCTTCAACAGTAGGCAGTGATGAAGGAGGAGGTGACGCAGGGTCTGTGGAAGACAGTGCAGAAAGAGAGACACAGTCTAGAGGAGAGACACAGGGCCTATGCAGGCTGATGCAGAGGGACGCAGAGCCACTCAAAGCCACGCTGGGTCATTTAGTGACACATAAGTGGGAGCAGGGTCTTCAAAGTGTCAGATGGTCTCGGAGGGAAAGTTTCAGGTGTTTTCTTTTAGTTTCTCTGTAAAATCATTCCTTGTAAAAGCAATTGCTGCTGAAGATTAATAAAGCCCTCATCTGTTGCACCGGTTTTCCCACATTGGGTTTTTCTGGGGACAATTGTCCGAAGATAACTGTGTCGATGTGATTGATTCTTGTGCATGTATATTTTCTCTGGGTCATTGTGTGATAACTGCAGTAGCATTTATTTTAATATTTGCTGAAGGAATTTCGTAAATAACTTATTGAGAATAATAAGTAGGTGAAATAAATCAGTTGCTGCAGTAATAGAATTTCAGCTTCGAGGGAGAATTCTATGAGCAGACTTGCGGAGTTGCCATGGGCTCCCCCTTGTCCCCTGTCGTGGCTAATCTCTTCATGGAGGAGTTTGAGTCTAAGGCTTTGGCCTCCTCTCGCCTCTTACCAAAGCTTTGGAAGAGATTCGTTGATGACACGGGTGTTGTCTGGTCTCATGGTCCTGACGAGCTGGATCGTTTCTTCCATCACCTCAATAACCAATCCGCCGCCATTAAATTCACAATGGAAAAAGAAGATAATGGCTGTCTTCCGTTCTTGGATGTTCTCATCTCTAAGAAAGTGGATGGTTCCTTTTCTCATCAGGTGTATAGAAAGAAGACGCATATTGAGCAATACTTGCATGCTTCGTCGCATCATTTCCCTGCTCAGAAGTTAGGGGTTCTTAGCACGCTTGCCACCCGTGCTGTTAGAATTTCGGATAAGGAGAGCCTGGAGAAGGAGAAGGCTCACCTCCTAGAAGTCTTTGAGAAGAATGGTTACAATAGGCACCTCGGTCAAAAAGCCTTCCTCAAGGCCAAGAAGGAGCCTTCTATCCGTAAGGTTCCTAATGATCGTATCATGGGTGTGAACATCCCTTACATCCAAGGAACCACGGACAGGATTGCGAGGATTCTGAAGAAGTATGGTGTTACCACAACTTTTAGACCTCTCAAGACTATCCGTGGCTCCCTCAGGTCTGTAAAAGACCCGATTGACCCTAAGGACATGAAGGGGGTCTATGTCATTCCCTGTTCCTGTGGGACCCCTTATATTGGTGAGACTGGTCGCTCTATCAATCAGCGGATTAGCGAGCATTCGGCTGACTTAAGACATGGTAGGACCAAGTCCTCTGCCCTGGCTGAGCATGCAGGGAAAACTATGCATCATGTATGTATAGAGGAGGCTCAAGTCATTGCCAAAGTTGCGCATTTTCACCATCGCAAATTTAGAGAGGCCCTGGAGATCGAGAAAAGGCCGAACAATCTTAATAGGGATGATGGCTGGAAGATTAGTAGTTGTTGGGTCCCAGCCTTATCTTCCTAGCCTTTTTTCTTTGTCTTAGGGTTTCTGTCTCCCCCTTCCTTCAATTTTTCTTTTGGCTAATTTGTCCATTATTATGGAGCGTTCTAGTCTTTAATTAGTTAGAAATTAGTTTCGGGTGAATTAATGTATTATCCTTAACCCGTTTTCATTGATTTGATTTCTTCCATAATTTCATTATTTATACATTTATTATTATTTCTAGTATAGCCTTAGAATTGTGTCTTCCCTTTAACTATTGTCTAAAAAACCCCTTTTTAGACCTTATAAAGAATAATATATTTCCTAATGACATAAATAAATATTGGACCATCAATATCGGACTTTACCTAGTATATCTTAATTCTAAGAATAATAATGTTTTGTTTGAAATTATAAATTATTAAGTAGATATAGATTTGTTATAAACATATATTATTTTACATAACTTATTAATTTAATGAACCTTTATATTTAATAAGGAATAGGATATATTTTAAAGAACTAAATAGTGAGGGATCTAGCTTACCAATGGACCATTGAATGATTATTACACAAGTTCCTAGTGTAACTAAATTATAAAATAATAGTGATTTATTATCATTCCTTGTATCTAAATAGTATTGGAATAATATCGAATAGAGATTATTTATTATTTATTATGAGATATAACGAACATTATAATTAAAATAATAATATATTAATAACATAATGAACTTTAATATTTTTTGAAATAATTGAATACTGATTAGATAATGTTTATTAATAGATATTTGACCATTAGGTTTAAAGGATAAAATTAGCTATACTATTAGTAAAAAATCTTGGGCTTTATCAACCCTATAGGTAATAATATATTTACCTAAGGGCTTATTTACCTTTAATTTTCCTATTAAAAAGTATTGAAACATTATTTTAAATTATGATGTACCCACAATATTAGTTATGCTAGTGGACTTTACCTAATATATCTTAATTCTAGGAATAATGATGTTTGAAATTATAAATTATTAAGATTTTTTAATAAACATATATTATTTTTATTTTAATGAACCTTTATATTTAATAAGAAATATTTTAAAGAATTAAATTATAAAATAATAATGATTTATTAATTTAAATAATATTAAATATAGATTATTTATTATATGTTATGAGATATAATGACCATTATAATTTAAATAATAATATTTGGATTCCCTTAAGATTTGAGATATTAATATATCTAATTAAGCTATTTATAAAAATATTAATTATCGAATTTTGTGGTTGACCAGGATCATTGGGTCAAAATTTAGCCGTTAGCATTATAGCTGTTGGAGTCTCTGCACACTCTATTTAATCAAGCATAATCCAGATTGGTGCTTCAACTTGTCCTGACGATGAACCACACTGGTTGGTTCGAAACGCGTCGACAAAAGATTGGTTATGTGATTTTGCCGAAGATATCTAAACAATGTTATGGATCACAGAAGTCTAAATTCGTTAATAGAATTTCAGTTTAGAAATTTTCACATTAACTAGGGAGGTATTCATTAAATGGTACAAGGCTATTCAACACTAAAGAGATCTCATAAAAAGAGTCGGACTAGTAATCCATCTGTATAGCATCAATATAACCAACATTGTCACATAGCAAGGCCTTGACTAACAACTCTATCTCTTAATACATCAAAGCACAATGTTGGTGAGACCAATGATGATAGACACCTTCATCATTGTCTCTCAAGGTATATAACCACCCCGGTGTTCACTGAGTATGACCTTCTAGGACTCTTCTTGTCTTGGGTTCCCAGCCCTCAAAGAATATCAGTTCTCTTGCCTACTCTTATCTTGGATGCTCTACACATCCTCAAAGAGTATCAGATGCCAGATGATTACTCAAATCCCCATTCTTTCTTCCAAAGTGAAGACAAGAATGATGTGTCTATCTCTTCCTCTTAATTGAGGAAGATATACCCAAGTTTCCTTTGACTAGGAACTTGACCAAGCTCCTTTGTAATTGGGAACTTGTTAGAACTCCCTCTTAGCTAGGGACTTGTCCATTCATCAACAACTTCTTCTTCGTGGGTCCTTCAGTTGTCGGGCCTCTTTCTTTTGATGTCATGAAGTCTTTGTTTGAACTTCTTCTTGGTAGGGCGCTGGCCATCGATCACTTTCCTTTTTGGCTTGTCATGTCATTTCTTTCTTCATGGGAAGTGGCCTTCTTGGAACCTTCATCATATGGCTACATCTTCATCATGCTTCTTCTATCCACCACATGAATGCTAGTTGTACTTGTATTTATAACTCGTGTTTGAGTGACCCTGTATGGACTTATCCAGATATTTTCCAAGAAATCAAAACATATTAAATCAAGTCATACCTTATGAGATGACTCTTCATCATGACATCTTTCTGTAGGTATCAACATCTTGCATACATGTTGACACATCTCCCAAAGATATCCATTGTCCAGGGTTTTCATCTTGTCCATCAAAGTCTTCATATCTTTTCAGGAGATTTTCTAGTCAAGTTTTCTTGATCTTTTGCCTTCATCAAGGTTGCATATCTCACGATCCCTTCCTTCTTCACACATTTCATTCCTAGTAGCTTTCAATCAGAGTTTCTTCATTGCAGTTAACCACCTCATATTTCATATGAGGACATATTATGTTGATTTCATCTGGTGTGACTTATGTCTTTTTGCATCTTTTCAGAGGAGGAGGTCCTTTTCCTTAAATCATGCTTCCCAAGATAGAAATTGTTGGAAGGGGGGGGGGGTGAATCAGTGTTTCTTTTCAATTGTTATTTTTATCAGTTAAGTCATTTATATTTAGAACACAAAAATGAATAACAGGAATAAATGATTTTATTAATATAATCTTTGTAATAAATCAAGTACAATGTATATAGGGCATCAACCAGTTTCCAAGCACCAACTTGGACTTTTTGTGAGGCTCCAACCTCCAGAGCACCAACCCTGTCTTGTCAAGGCACCAACCTTGGATTTAGGAGCACCAACTTTCAGGACACCAATCCTTCCAATTCTGAGGCACCAACCCCAAGGGCTCTAACCCCCTACTATATATTGTCTGGATATGTTTGGTAGTAATTGTTTGCTCCCAACCCTTCTGGACCTACGACTTACTTCTGTCCTCCTGCTTCTTCCATGTTTGTCAGACCTTCGACTTCCTCTGTTTCTTACAGGTCACTCGTTGTGAACTTTCCTTGTTCTCTGTTATAGATGCCTGATACGCCTGACTTTTGGCTTCCTTTTTCGTTGGACCATTCGGCTTCTCGATATTTCGTTCACTTGACCTTCCGGCTTCCTCTGTTCCTTCAAGTTCACGAACTGTTACCTCTTCTTTGTGATAGATGCCCGAGATACATTACCCATATGGAGATCCCACGTGCCACATCATTCCTTTAATCACAATCGTAACTTCCGGAGGTCTTTTACAAGTTGTGCCCATAACATACTCTGTGCTTCGATATCAACATCTCATCGATCTTCACATATCAACATAGTTAAAAACCATATAATGGGTGGTCCCACCTGCCACATCATCACCATAATCGTAGTCGCAACTTCTGGAGGTCTTCTCATAACATAGTCGATCTCCCTACTGCCGACTGAGCGGATGCAATACGATCTTAAGCAGTTTTTAATAAACTTGTCGGGTCCACAACCTTATTGCAATCAACGGTTTACTATCGTTACATTTCTTCAAGACTTGTGATATGCGACAGACGTGATATTCCAATAAGCTTCTTTTGATAACTCAATCGGGTCCACAACTTTATCACAAATGACGGTTTTAACATGTCATCCCTTTTGAACTTTGCGATTCAACAGATGCAATATTACATTAAGTTATGTCATAGTGGTGCAGTCGGGTCCACCATAATATTGCAATCGCAGTTTTTACTGTGACATCCATTTATGAATTGCGATATGAAAGTTTTGATACAACAGATGCGATATTACAATAGGGTGTGTTATAATGGAGCAATCGGGTCCGTAATAATATCACGATCGGAGGTTTTAATGTGACAAGGCTTTAAACACTTGCGGTATGGCAGATGCGATATTTCTTTAAGATGTATTATAATGGTGCAGCGGGTCCACAATGTTATCTCAATCGACAGTTTGCGGGACTTCGACTAGCACATGGATTAAGAACTGGCCTTAACCCTCGCAGTTGACCATGATCTAAGGGTTGACTATGAGATCGTCGGCTAGGATTAAGTGCCGACTTCAGCCACGAGTGCGGGACTTGAGTCCGTACTTTCCTACCCCTGCTCTTTCGATATCTTAACTCCTCTGATACTCTGCAATACTCCTTCGATATGTTAACTCCTCTGATATTTCTCTGGTATTTCATGCGATATTACTGTTAACTCCTCCATTAACACTGTTTATGCACCTCTGCCAATGTGTTCCTCTTTGCTTCTCGTGGCTTCCAATGACCTCTTCCAATAGCTCTTCTTTGATTACTCCTGTTCTTGACTTCCAATGGCCTCTAATGTCTTTCCAATGGCTTCCTTGATGGCTTTGCTCCTTGGCTTCTTGCTCCTGTTTCTTCACGGATCTGCTCTGCTTCTCCTTGGCTTCATATCATCATTTAGTATCTAGAATATTGCCATATTGACATCAATGACAATTTAGATCAACAATCTCCCCCTTTGTTATTGATGGCAATATTCTTCTTCTCTCCCCCTTTGACATCAATGGCAAAGGAGTGCACAAGGACTCCCCCTGTCGAACTGCTCCCTCTGTCATGCAACATCTTTATGAATCAACTTAATGTGATGCTAAAGAAATAACCCCCATCTTTTGACGAAGATGTTCAAATGCTTCTCGAGGAAGAGGTTTTGTGAAAATATCAGCTATCTTCTCCTTAGTATTGATATATTCCAAGATGATGTTTTGTTCAACTATTTGTTCATGAAGGAAATGATGATTGGTATATGTTTGGTCTTTGAGTGCATCACTGGATTTTTGCTGAGGCTGATAGCATTTGTGTTATCACAATAGATGGTAATTGGTTGATTTGTACCTATGTTAACATCTTTTAGAGCTTCCTTCATCCATAATATTTGAGTGCAACAATTTGCGGCAGCTATATATTCGGCTTCAGTTGTAGATAGTGATATAGATGTTTGTTTTTTGCTGAGCCAAGATACTAGACAGTCTCCTAGGAAGAATGCATTTCCACTAGTACTTTTTCAATCCTTGACACTTTTGGTCCAATCAGCATCGGTGTATGCAGTCACAGTAAGAGTTGAGCTCTTAAGGTACCAAAGACCGAAATCAGGAGTTCCTTTCAAGTATCTGAGAATTCTTTTTACAGCCAACAAATGGGATTGTTTAGGAGCTGATTGAAATCTTCCCACCATTCCTACTGCTTGCATAATGTCGGGTCTCGTAGCAGTTAAGTATAGAAGGGCTCCAATTGTTGACTTGTAATGAGTTGCATCTACTGGAGGAGAGTCATCATCTTTGCTTAATTTGCAATCTGTGGTCATAGGTGTGCTCATGGGTGCACAGTCTTCCATTCCATATCTTTTAAGCATGTCTTTAAGATATTTGGCTTGAGATATGAACATGCCTGTCGTGGTTTGAGATACTTGTAGTCCAAGGAAGTAAGATAACTCTCCTATCATCGACATCTCGAACTCTTTTGACATATTTTGAGCAAACTCATGGCTCATCTCATCATTATTACTAGCAAAAATCAAATCATCAACATAGACAAGTGTGACTAGTAACTTATCCTCATCCGTCTTTATGTAGAGATTACTTCTTGCCACCCCCTTCTTGAAGCCTTGTTGTTGTAGATAGTGATCCAATCTTGCGTACCAAGCTCTAGGAGCTTGTTTCAACCCATATAATGCCATTTTCAACTTAAAAACAAAGTCCTTTCTTTCTGCTAGATTAAACCCTTCTGGTTGCTCCATGTAGACTTCTTCCTTGAGTTCCCCATTCAGAAATGCCGATTTTACGTCCATTTGATAGATTTTAAATCCTTTTGAGCAAGAAAATGCCAAGAACATCCTTATAGCTTCCACACGAGCTACTGCTACAAAGGTTTCTTCAAAGTTAATTCCTTCAATTTGTGAATAACCTTTACAAACAAGCCTTGCCTTACTTCTGATGATTTGTCCATCTTCATTCATTTTGTTTTTGAACACCCACTTGGTTCCAATTATATTATTATCCTTTGGACGAGGTACCAACTCCCATGTCTCATTCTTCTCGATTTGAGACATTTCTTCTTCCATGATTTGAGACATTTCTTTACCCAGTGAGGATCCTTGCTTGAGTAAATGTTTTTGGTTCTATCATGGATAGAAGAGCAACATCATTTTTCTTTGGTGTACTTGTCATCCTTCTTCGGGTTTGCATCCCTTCATCTATGTTGCCAATAATCTGCTCTTCTGGGTGATGTTTTTGGAGAAACTTCATCTCAGAAGGGGTTTGAGATGGTTTTTTTTCCTTGTGTTTTTCTTGATCTTTTTCTGCTTTTCCAAGTTCTTCTTCAATGAGAGGGTCAACTTCATGTTCTTCAATTTCTTTTTCTGGAAGGTCTTCATCAATCTTCACATCAATGCTTTCCACTATTTTCCATAATCGATTATTGTAGCACTTGTAGGCTTTGCTCCTTGTAGAATATCCAAGGAATATCCCTTCGTCAACCCAAGAATCAAATTTTCTTGGTGAGCCGTCATTGATTTGTATGAAGCACTTGCTTCCAAAAATCTTGAAGTATTTTACTGAAGCAAGTCTTCCTTTCCATAATTAATAAGGAGTCTTCTCATTATTTGGTCTTAGTTGAGTTCGATTCAAGGTATAAATAGTTGTCCCGACTGTTTCTCTCCAGAATTTTGGCTGCAAGTCAACTGCTATGAACATTGTTCTTGCCATTTCTTGAACTATTCGGTTTCTTCTTTCAAATACCCCATTTTGCTTTGGTTTTCTGGCAGCAGAGAGTTTTATTTCGATTCCATGTACTTTACAGAATTTATCAAATTCTTTTGATGTGAATTCTCCCCTCTATCTAGTCTGAGACATTTAATCTTAGAGTCATTTTCATTTTCTACAAGAGCTTTAAGATTCTTAAAACACTCAAATGCTTCAGATTTATATTTTATGAAATATACCCACATCATTCTAGTATAGTCATCAACAAATAAAGCAAATTACCTTTCTCCTTGGAGTGTCGGAGTTCTAGTTGGTCCACATAAATTAGCATGGATGATCTCCAAAGGCTTTGATGTAGAAAACTCCTTGGTCTTGTGGCTAGTTCTAGTTTGTTTTCCATGTTGACATGGACCACATACTCCTTGATTTGGCTTGAATAACTTTGGGATGTCTCGTACTGCATTAATCTTGCTGATATTGATCAATTTATCGAAGCTTGTATGTCCAAGTCGCTTGTGCCACAACCAACTTTCATCTGTTTGACTCAAGTAACATTTATCTTCTTGTTCAGAATGTAGATGTTATCTGGTGTTCTAACCCCTTTCGCCACAAGTTCCCCTGAGGAAGAGTTTCTTATTTCACAATCTTTAGTGCTAAAGACAACATTATGTCCTTGATCACAGATTTGGCTAACACTCAGGAGATTGTGTTTGAGCCCGTTTACTAGCAAAGCATTTTGAGCCTTTCCTTTTCCATTAATAAGGGTAACAGTTCCTTTTCCAGCAATTTTGGCAAATCCACTTCCAAAGGATACATTTCCTTCCTTTTTGTTCAATGAGACAAACTTCCTTTTGCCCTTTGCCATATGTCTAGAGCACCCACTATCCACAAACCAATGATTTTCATCACTGTGAGCACATAGAGCTAGGCCACATTTATCCGTGTTGGGATTCTCATTTTTTGCTTTTCTTCTTTTGAGGGGGCAATTTTGTTCATTGTGTCCATTATCATTACATAATGAGCAAATCAGATCAAATTTGGCCAAGGGATCAAAAGAGTTGTAGGCCTTGATTTGTCTTTGCCCTTTGGGACCATATGGTTTGTTTGTTTGATCCTTCAATTTTGGTGTTTCATTCTTACGAGCCATGCAATGTCTAGCTTGATGACCAGAATTTTTACATTAAAAACAATGCCCAAAAAATATAGTTTTGTACCTGTTGTAATAGCCATGATTTGAATCAACATTCTTCCATGGAGTTACTCTCTCTTCATTCTTTGGATTTGAGATGGGCCTTTGATGAAATAATCTTTCTTCTTTTGGGTTGCTGGAAAGTACGTTGGCATAGCTTTTTGCATTATTCTTAGTACTTGATGGTTCTCCTTTAAAACCTCTCCTAGATTTGTCATGTTGAGGTTTTTGATCATTTAGAATAATGTCAAGTATTTGAGAGCTTTCCCAACCCTTTTTGACTTGCTCCAATTCCTTCCTCAGAGATACTATTTCGGCTTCACGTTCTTCACAGATTTCTTCTTTTTCTTTTAGTTTATTTTTCAAAAGGTCTTCCCTTCTTTTTGTTTCCTCGTTTTCTACCTTGAGAGAGATGATTTTATTTCGTAATTTCTCATTTTCTTCAATGGCACTCATTAACAATTCATCTACATTTCCTTCTAGACTTGAATCATCATCATTTGTGAATGCCATGAATAATACTTCTTGGCTTCCAGCATGGTCATTTTCTTCATTTGATTCATCATTACCTCCTTTGCAGTGAGGGAACTGATTAGTTGATTTCTTTTTGATGACTACAAATTCATCTTCATTAGACTCATCTTGCTTAGAGAAGAAATTCTTCTTATTGAACCCTTTCTTTTTGTATACCATCCTTTTAGAATTTTCCTCACCATCACTATCATGCTTAAGAGGACATTTTGCAGCATAATGACCTATTTTTCCACATTTGAAACAAATAAGAGGGTACTTACCTTTTAGCTTAGATCCTTTCTCTAGTCTTCGTACAAATTGTGCCAATTCGGATTCAACATCGAAGTCATCACTACTGGTATTCCATTCTTTCCCCTTTTCTGATTTTGAGGCCTTGAATGCCGCATCTTTGGAACTTGGGCATCCTTTTCTCATGTCATAGGCAATGAGGATTCCATGAAGTTTATCCATCTTGAGAGTATCTAGATCCTTCATTTCTTCTATAGCACTTACTTTGGAGTCAAATCTGTCTGGGAGAGATCTTAAGACCTTTTGAACAATAGTGCTTTCTTCAATTTTTTCTTCCAAAATTTTAAGAGAGTTTACCACTTCAGCTACTTGGAGAAAGTATGATGCAATATCTTCTTCATCATCCATTTTCAGACTTTCAAATTGCCTTCTATGAGTTTGAAGCTTTGCCTTCTTAACTTTGGAGTCCCCATTGTATAAGCTAATTAGCTTATCCCATACTTCTTTGGCCGAGTTACAATTCATGACTTTTGTACATTCAAAACCAGTGATTCCACTAATAATGGAGTTTAAGGCTTTTGCATTTGCAATGTAAGCTTTCATTTCATCTTGATCTGTTGGAAGAGTGGAAGGAGCTATGTACTCATTTAAAATCGAATGCCAAACTTCAGGTCCAAGGGACATTAAGTAGTAGGACATTCTTTTTTTCCAAAAACCAAAAATTTGTGCCATCGAACAAAGGAGGTCTTCCTGGCACTTCTTGATTTCTCATTATGACTAAGAATCCTTCTTCTAGCTGTTAGGCTGATATGAAGAAGCTGGCTCTGATACCAATTGTTGGAAATACTGAGGGGGGGTGAATCAATATTTCTTTTCAATTGTTATTTTTATCAGTTAAATCATTTATATTTAGAACACAAAAATGAATAACATGAATAAATGCTTTTATTAATATAATCTTTGCAATAAATCAAGTACAATCTAAGTCACCTGACACGGGGATTCGGGATTCGTGGTGTCAGATTCGGACACGTTGACCCCCTGGAACAGGACACGTACGATTCGTTATATATATATATATATATATATATATATATATATATATATATATATATATATATATATATTAAAAATTAGATATTTTTTACACAAATTTTAATTAATGATACAAATTTATTGATTTCAAACATAGATCTTCATCTATAGCTATTAGCATGTATAGTACATACAAAATTCAAATAAATGTTACTGGTACTGGTCACATAAATGATAAATCTATTAAATCATGATTCATAATTCATAACTGAAAGACAACTTACAACTACAAGATAGTAAGATAAACACACTGACAACTGTAGTTTTCTCATTAAGTCATCAAATCAAAATGTGTTACATAGGTAGTGCTGGTGCAATGCCAATGGCAAATAGAAATAGAAAATATAAAACAACTACAGGTATACAAGCCTCAAGGCATCAATCAGCATCAGAATCAGCATCACTGTCCTCATCATCATGGTCCCCACTGCTCTCCTCTGCATCCTCCTCCTCCCTTGTATCCATAGTCGCCTCTGCATCTGCTGGTGTGGAGGTTGACCCCTCTAAGTCATCAAATCTAACAGGCTCTAGCACTGGATCATTGAGATCCATGTTGGCCAATGCCAACTCAACACTGGTGTCCAGACCCATATCATCAGGAAAGACATCCCACATCTTTGTCCTTCCCCTCAACCACTCTTCCCTTGATCCACGTGGATGTTGGTGGCCACCCACCTATCCCATTTGGACCCCCACAACTGTCTCTTTCAATTTTTAAGTTTCCTTAATTATAGCGCAGTTTACTATTTTTAGCATTTTTTCGGGTCCTAAATTTCCGGAGCCGTTTTGAGGCCCTAAACGACATTTTTTGGGAAATCCAGCGATTTTTTTGATAAAAATCGTCTTTTTCGTCGTAGTCCTCGGAGAGATCTTTCCAACGGGCTATCATGCATGTCAAACGGAGATAATACGACCAATTCGCGACCCCGGGAAGTTGGCTGTCCAACTCACCCCAAAACGGGGCCCACAATTTGGCGTTTCATCTTCTAGGGTTAGGTTTTGGAATGTGAAGGGTTTTCCATTGTTTCTCAATAATAAATAGGCCTTCGAGCCTCATTGTAAACACAGTTCAGGACAGTTCAGAGGCATGTAGCCACCACATCTCTTCTCAGAGATAAGCTACCATCGCCCTAGCTGGTTTATTTCTATTACTGTTTGTAAGCATATTTCAGTATTCTCCATTAATGAAATGAAGTATTATTTCCGCTGCATCTCTGTATTTATGGTTATCGCATCTCTATATTTATGGTTATCTCTGTAATCTATTGCGTTCCTGTTTAAATTCGGATCATCCCTCTACCTGTAAATAAGACAAAGGTTGGTGTGCACACACACCATTGTCTCTGCCCTGGACTGCTCAAGCCTGCGCTTCTTCACACTATACAAATTCCCATATGTGCTCCAATTCCTCTCGCAACAAGAGGATGAAGTCACCTGAGAGAGGAGCCTCATGGCTAACTGCTGAAGAGGAGGGCTTGTTGCCCCATGATTTGCACACCAAGAATAGGGCTTCTTAGCCCCCCTGTCTCTAATCACATCATAACCTCCAAATCGACCACTGCCAGTGGAAAACTCTGCAAAGGCATTCTCCACCTTAGCAAGCAATGCACTATCCTGATAAATCCACCTAAATGCCTCTTTCCTCCCCTGCGAGATTTCACCATCCATGTGAAGAGGGAATGTGCGGGAAGGTCCACCATTCAGCCACTCATGGCTGTAGTATTTGGGGTTCAATGAGTGAGCCAAACAATGTAAAGGTGTACAATTCTTGTCCCATCTGCTGACAAGAATATCATGTATGGTATCACAGAGGGCCTCTGGTGATGTGTCATACTCGGGGAACTCACTCTTTAGAATAATGCTCCTCACAGAGTCAATCATGGAATCCCATCCCTCATAAACCTCTCTTAGGATGGGTTTTTCTGTATCTACAAATCAAAACAAAGAAATGATAGGGTCCATGATCCGAATAATTAGATCTACCCTCTCCCACCAAGCATCATCTAGCACTGTGTCCTTCACTCTTTTAGAGGCTACCTGATCTGTCTTTCACGAAAAAGACCAAAACTCAGAAATAACCATGGACCCAAGAGCGGTCTTGACCTCCCTCAACCTCTTCAACATCATGAATGAAGATGCAAACCGTGTATCAGCAATCTTCAACAATGATAGATTGTTGTACTCCTTTTAGATAGTGAGGGCATTTGTATGATTTTGCACAAAGTTACGGATGTGTCTTGCATCCTCAATAATGCTTCCAATCCAAAGCACATCAGAAGCAATGGATTTCAGTGTTAAGTTCAATGAATGGACAATGCAAGGTGTCCAAAACACTTGTGGATATTTAGCTTCCATAATCATGCCAACAACCTTGCAAACAAGTGCATTATCTGTAATGATTTGCACACAAGAATCAACACCTACATCTTCAATAACTTTAATAAATAACTCACCCATAAATTGTGCATCCTTGTATTCGCCAAATGTATCCACTGCTTTCATGAAAAATGGACCACTCAAGGAAGACACCATGAAGTTGATGAGTGGGTGTCGTGCTGGATCTGTCCATCCATCAGAAACAATGCTAACCCCAGATGTTGGCCATGATGCTACAATAGGCTCAAGCATTTTTTGCACCGCTTTTTTTGCCTTCGCCAACAATGTGGTTCTCAGCTTCTTTGACCCAGGAGGCACATACCCTGTTGGAGCCCCTTGAGTTAGAGCTCGGCACATCTCAATAAATAGAGGTGAATGTGCAACATTAAATGATATGAAGTTTTGATAGAAGAAGAAGGCAATGGTGAGATCAAGCTCTTCCCGTCTCTCTTTTTGGAAAATCTTGTCCATTGGACCAAGTGCTCTTCTTTTTGATGCTTGTCCCCCAGTAGAAGTAGAACTCTCAAATGGAAATTTGGTGGTGGCTTTCCTCATAAATCGAAGGGGGTCTTCATTCTTGGGTTTTTTTTATTTTGAAGCCACATGTTCCATACCAACATTGGCCTCCTTTTCCAATTCTTTTCTCTTTTGTAAAGAAACAACTTTACAAGCTCCAATCCCACAACCAGGTAAAGCCAACAAATGTGATTTCACAAGGTAATATGTGCTTTTGAAAGAAATGTGACAAAAGTTGCATTTCCATTGCACATTGCCTCCTCCCTTTCCCTTGGTGTTTGGCCCATCCTCTCTTGTGACATATTTCCACAATGGATATTTATCATTGTCTTTAGGTCCTCTTCCCTCAACATTACTTGCAGTAGACTCTGATGATATTGGGGGAGGAGGGGCATCTCCACCCATGACATTCTTGCCCTTCCTTTGCCCCCTAACTGCTGCCTTTGATTGAGCCATGAATACTGTAAAAGAAATGAACAAAGCATGCACAAATTTGTAAACAAAAAATCATATACAAACTGTTGTAAGAAATGCAAAAAAATGGAGGTGAAATGCACTTACTTGGTGGTTGATTCTCCTTATTGAATGCTCTACTCCCTTAACTCCTTGCTGCAAACCCTTCTCCGCTTGCCAACAGCTCACAAAACACTTGCCAAATGAAAATATTCGTGGATGTAATGAACAAACACGCCCTTTTCATACCCGCGCAGGTCAATTTTTGAGCCTAGCGAGTCCTGGAAAACAAGACACGATTCCCAAAATCGTGACACGCTGCCAAAATCGTGACATGCAGTCGGATTCGATGTGTCAAAAAAGAACACGACGTGTCATGGTTTTTGGACACGAATCTTGACAGAATTGTGTCGGACACGATGGAATTAGGATTCGTGGGGCCTATAGGATGAATCCAGTTTCATAGAGTACAATGTATATAGGGCTTCAACCAGTTGCCAAGCACCAACTTGGACTTTTTGTGAGGCTCCAACCTCCAGAGCACCAACCCTGTCTTGTCAAGGCACCAACCTTGGATTTAGGAGCACCAACTCCCAGGACACCAATCCTTCCAATTATGAGGCACCAACCATAAGGGCTCCAACCCTCTGCTATATATTGTCTGGATACGTTTGGTAGTAATTCTCTGGTCCCAACCTTGCTGAACCTACGACTTACTTTTGTCCACCTGCTTCTTCCACGTCTGCCAGACCTTTGGCTTCCTCTGTTTCTTACAGTTCACTCGTTGTGAACTTTCCTTGTTCTCTGTTATGGATGCCTGATACGCCTGACTTTTGGCTTCCTTTTTCGTTGGACCGTTTGGCTTCTCGACCTTCGACTTCTCGATCTTTCGTTCGCTTGACCTTTCGACTTCCTCTGTTCCTTCAAGTTCATGCATTGTTACCTCTTCTCTGTGATAGATGCCCGAGATACGTTACCCATATGGAGATCCCACGTGCCACATCATTCCTTTAATCGCAATCGCAACTTCCAGAGGTCTTTTACAAGTCGTGCCCATAACATACTCTGTCCTCCGATATCAACATCATTGATCTTCACATATCAACATAGTTAAAAACCATATAATGGGTGGTCCCACCTGCCACATCATCACCTTAATTGCAGTCGTAACTTCTGGAGGTCTTCTCATAACATAGTTGATCCCCCTATTGCTGACTGAGCGGATGTGATACGATCTTAAGCAGTTGTTAATAAACTCGTCGGGTCCACAACCTTATCGCAATCAGCAGTTTACCATCATTACATTTCTTCAAGACTTGCGATATGCGACGGATGTGATATTCCAATAAGCTTCTTTTGATAACTCAATCGGGTCCACAACTTTATCACAAACTACGGTTTTAACATGTCATCCCTTTTGAACTTTGCAATTCAACGGGTGCGATATTACATCAATTTATGTTATAGCAGTGCAGTTGGGTCCACCATAATATCGCAATCGCAGTTTTTACTGTGACATCCATTTATGAATTGCGATATGAAAGTTCTGATATAGCGGATGCGATATTACAATAGGGCGTGTTATAATGGAGCAATCGGGTCCGTAATAATATCGCGAGTGAAGTTTTTAACGTGACAAGGCTTTAAACAGTTGCAGTGTGGCGGATGTGATATTCCTTTAAGATGTATTATAATGGTGCAGCGGGTCCACAATGTTATCTCAATCGATAGTTTGCGGGACTTCGACTGTCACATGGATTAAAAACCGGCCTTAACCCCCGCAGTTGACCGTGATCTAAGGGTTGACTATGAGATCGATGACTAGGATTGAGTGCGGGACTTCAACCACGAGTGCGGGACTTGAGTTCGTACTTTCCTACCCCCGCTCCTCTGATGTGTTAACTCCTCTGATACTCTACAATACTCCTCCGATATGTTAACTCTAATATTTTTCCGGTATTTCATGCGATATCACTATTAACTCCTCCGTTAACATTGTTTATGCACCTTCGCCGATGTGTTCCTCTTTGCTTCTCGTGGCTTCCAATGACCTCTTCCGATAGCTCTTCTTTGACTGCTCCTGTTCTTGACTTCCAATGGCTTCCAATGTCTTTCCAATGGCTTCCCTGATGGCTTTGCTCCTTGGCTTCTTGCTCCTGTTTCTTCACGGATCTGCTCTGCTTCTCCTTGGCTTCATATCATCATTTAGTATCTAGAATATTGCCATATTGACATCAATGACAATCTAGATCAATAGAAATATTGATCTGCAACCATACTGCATGACATTATAAAACTTAAAGACAAGTATACATACCTCATTTTACCTTTAGGTTGTCCATTCTTCTTTCAACAACTTCCTTGATTGAAAGATCTTCAATCCCTTGGACACCTTGTCTCTGTATCATCTCTTGTCACTCTGTTGATGTCTAACTGCTACTGCCCACCAACTACTGCGTTGCATCTGTGCTGTTGCTGACCCTGCCATACTGTTGCCAACACTGCATCCGCACTGCAACTCCCTCTCATCTGTTGTTGCTGCAACTGCAACATATACAACATCCAAAATAACTTCTCTCTGCTATTGAAACAGGTTCTCCACTATACGCATATGTTCTTTGAAATAGACAAACTTAACTCTCCCTTGAGCTTTCGTGAGTATATCTGCAACCTTCTCTTCTATGGGAACATTCTGTAGCTAAACTGCTCCTCTCTGTACACAATCTCTGATGAAGTGACACCGAATATCGATGTGCTTCGATCTGTCATGAAACAATGGATTCTTAGAGAGCTTTATGCAACTTTGGTTATCATAATTGACACTGATTGCCTCCATCCTCTCCCTCAACAAGCTCACTAGCAGCTTCCTAAGCCATATAGCTTTGCACGTAGTTGTGCTGGCTGCCATATACTCTGCTTCCACAGAGCTTAGTGCTACTGACTTCTGCTTCCTACTACACCAAGAAACCATCCCTGATCCAACATTGAAGCAGTACTTGGAGGTACTTTTCCTGTCCACTGAACTACCTACCCAATCTGCATGTGTACCCACAAAGTCTGACATCATCCTCTCGAGTATATTTCAACCCATATTCAACTGTGCCATGAATGTACCTCCGAATATGCCTCGCTGCTGCCCAATGTACCCTTTTCAGTTCCAACATGAACCGACTAAGGGTGTTGAATGCGAAGCAAATGTCTGGCCTAGTGTTGACCAAATACATGAGAGACCTGGTGGGGTCGACATCCTTGTCATCTGATGCATATATCTTCGTCCGGTTGGTAATCATGGGTGTAGACATGGGTTTGCAATCCTGCATTCTGAACCTCTTCAAAATATCTGTAGTGTATCTTCCTTGCCCACGGAAGGTCTCCCCATCCTTCTGCCACACCTCCAATCCTAGGAAAGAATGCATCAACCCCAAATCCTGCATGTCAAATTCTATTGCTAGGTTTCTCTTGCAATCCTCTATGAGCCCTGATGATCCTGTCACGAATAGATCATCCACATACAAAACTAGAATGAGAGGCTCATTCTCGACAATCAAATAGTAAAGGTTGGGATCCGTGCTATGTTGCAGGAAATGTGGGGTAGGGGTACATTTCCGTACGGAAGCTGGTACGAAACGGTGAAATGCATTTGGTATGGCCGTGAAACGCGTTTCCAACCATACTGCCACGTTTCACGAAACTGAAACGTGGCCAATACGGCCGGAAATGCGTTTCACGGCCGTACAACACACGTTTCAGCATTTACTTGTGTTTTTTTTTTAAGTTTGTTTTTTAATTTATTTTTAGGGCATGCTAGTGACTTCTAGTTGCTTCTAGATGCGTGTCTAAAGTTATAAAATTGAATTTTTTCCCTAGTGTTGATATGCAGTTCATCAGGAAGTTTGAGGCATATGCAGTTCATGATAATGTTAAATTCTTAAAGTAAAAGTGATATTCTCCTTTATTTTTCATTTTCATCATTTTACTTAAATTTTTAACATTACCATGAAATGACTCAAGATGTTTGAGAGTGGTTTTGCCCTCATTGGATTTCATATGGAGAAAGTAGAATATTAGATCTCACTCAAAATCCAGCAAACTTATCTGTTTTTCAGGATTTCAGGATTGGAGGGATTGCAATGTTTCCATTAGATTTTATCATGTACTAGGGTATGGAACATGTATTTAACCAAGAGAACCAAGCCCTCTATGCAAGGGAAACTCCCAATAATCAAGAGCATGTAGGGTACTAGGGTATGAAACTTGTATTTAATCAAGAGCACTAAGGTCGTTCGACTATGTAGGAGGAGACTCCCAATACAACAGTGGTCCTTCTAAAGAATGGGATGTGGATGCAGAAAATCCTATTTTGCATCTCTCTCTTGCAACCTTATAGTCTTTATTGTACGTGCAACCTCATATATCAATATAAATAAAGGCTGATTTTGAGATTTGGATATATAATAAAGGTTGCTTTTGGATATTCCGATATTTTTATTTTCATTATGTGATCATTCATGAGTAAATGTGATGTAAATTAAATCTTAATGTTTAAATGTAATAAATTATAATGTATCATTTATGCTTTATGATTGCACATATATATGTATATTTAAATATTTTTAATATATATATATATATATATATATTAGCGTTTCCCCGTTTCCAAAATATGGGGAGGTCGCATTTCGTATCGCTTCCTGTTTCAGAAACTTGTACCCTTTTCCCCATTTCGTACAACCTAGGATCCGTGTCACTCTTTACGAACCCCATCTGCTACAAGTAGGTGTCAATTCTACCATACCATGCCCTGAGAGCCTCCTTAAGCCCATATAGAGCCTTCTTCAATTTGCAAACATGCGTGCGCCTCTACTGAGTCTCAAAGCCCTCTAGCTGTTCTATGTACACTTCCTCCTCTATCACTCCATTCAGGGAGGTTGTCTTGATGTCCATCTGGTGAATCTGCCATCCCATCTGAGCTACTACAGATATAACTGACCAAATAGAAGTGTATCTGGAAACTGGGGCAAAGGTTTCCTCATAATCTATCCCTTCTTTTTGTGCATACCCCTTTGCCACGAACATAACTTTGTAGTTTTCCACATTGTTGTCTGCCGCATACCTTTTCTTATAGATCCACCCTGAACCTACAACTGATCTGTCTTCTGGCATGAGCACTATCTCCCAAACATCTTTCGTCATGATAGAGCTATATTCTTTTGCCATGGCATCTATCCACACCTGATGTTGTTTGGCCTCCTGAAAACTAGAAGGTTCTGCAACCTGAGCTACCAATGCTTGGTACCTGTCAGGTTGTCTGCGCTATCTCTTGCTCGTCCTAGGAGTTCCAATAAACTCCTTTGCATCTCTTAATGTCTAACGAACCTCTTTGCTGGCTCGACCACTAGTCATGGGAGGTTCTGCCAGTTTCTCCTCATTGTGTCTCTACTGCTCCATCTGCTGAGAACTCCTCGTATTTCGTGCACCTAAGGAAATACTAGTACTGGTCATAGTACTTGACCCTTGTGATTGTCCTCCTGCTTGTCCCACTGGCTGCCCTTGCTGCTGGACTAAAGGAACTTCTACTGACTGATTATGATCGCTCGCAGGCATCTCACGAGACTTCCTGAAAGCTCGGTCCTCCATGAACTCCACGTCTCGCCTTACTACTATCTTCCTACTGCTAGGAATGTAGATTTTGAATGCCTTTGAGGTTTCACTGTACCCAATGAAGAACCTCTTCTCTGCAGTCTGATCCAGTTTGGTCCTTTTAATGTCTGGCATGTGACAATATGAGGTCGCTGACTTTTGGCTTCTTCCGTGTGAAGACACCTTCTAGCGTTTTCTTCCCCAATGCTCTATGAGGAGTCTTGTTCTGAATATATATTGTTGTGTTACATGCCTCTGCCCATGGAAATCTGGGTAGATCCTTGTCATATAACATAGCCTTTACGACTCCAACAATGGTTCTGTTTTTTTGCTCTGCTACACCATCTTGTTGTGGATTATATGGAGTTGTCCATTCTCTCTTGATGCCTTCCTTCACACAGAAATCTGTGAAGCCTTTATCAATGTATTCTCCACCATTATTTGAGCGAAGCACCTTGTTCTTCTTCCCTATCGCATTCTCCTTGAGAGCTTTAAACTCTTTGAAACTATCAAAGACCTCATCCTTGGTCTCCAAGAAATAGATCCATGTTTTCCTGGAATGATCATCAATAAAATGTTATTTCTCCCCTTCTCCCAACGAATTTTGTTGTGCAGCTTGCAGTAAAAACTCTCTGCATCCAACTAGGACTTTGCTCAACGAAAAATTTGATTTGAAACTGCTCCCTTTGACTGCTAGAATCACTAATATGGGTAATTCGATTTTCCTGCCTCACTTTAACTAAAAAAATCGAACTACTACCCTAGTAACTCGAACTACCTATTCTAGGCTCTGCGTAGTTGCTTCTTGGAATTTCGATTTGCTACTCCCTCTGAACAACGAAATTCCTTTTTGCTTCGGAGTTTCCCAGTTGATCAATTAAGCTTTGATACGATTTTATCTATTGCAACTACCGAAGATTATTCTTCTAACTCAAAAATTAATTTTGCAGTTTATTTGCTTACGACAAATAACGAATAAAATCACAACTGCAATTTTCACCATAAAAAATACTGCGAAAAGTAAAATATTGGAAACAAAGAAATTCTAGCATACACACAATAAAATTAACACAGCTATTTTTGGACAATTGTCCCTGGAAAAACCTAACTTGGGAAAATCGATGCAGTAGATGAGGGTTTTATTATTAATATTCAGCAACAATTCTGAGTACAATAGTTTAGACGCCCAACTGGCAATCTAATCTGTAAAATATTGTGAGAAATTTTCTCACCGTACAACTATTTTCTGCCTCTGAAATAGCTTCATTGACCTCTGCGGTTTAGTGCCTGCATCAGCCTCTGCGCAGTCCCTACGTTGGCCCTCTGAAGATTTCAGCCTTCCGTCGACTCTTCCGGGAACTGAAAACTTCCTCCCATAATGCTGCTCCTTTCCTCTTCCTCCTGCTACTTACCCTGTGGCTCTATCTTTTCTGCTGAGTTGCTGCTACTGAGAAAATCGAATTGCCTGGGCAATTGAGTATTTGCAATGGATGATTTCCACCACCACATCGACTTTATTTTAGAATCCACTGTTGGAGCACCAACGACCAAGATTAAAATTTAATCAATGGCTAGGATCATTTCTAGGTCGATTCAAGTGAGTTTCTATATGATTCTCGCCGTATCTCAATTAATACTGATTAATTAACCATATTCCCTAAGTTTAGGCTTAAGAAATATTCAAAAATTGGTTAGTAATCTAATTGAGTCACTTCTAGGTGAAATTTCTAGAAACGATTTCTGGGTTTTGGAGATCTCATGTATTCTAGCCTCCACAAAATTTCGTGGCTAGAGCACATCCGATGCTACAAAAACTAACATGGAAGACATTTTATCTTATTTTAAACATATCAAGACTCCATTGCCCAAAGGACTAGGCACTAGTCAAAGGATTTTGGCGATCAAACTCCTCTTTCCCCATATTTTCTCCTCCTAAATTTTGGTCCAGTAAAGGTAGGGAGGATATCTAGGGCTTGTAGCGAAATTTTAGGAAGGTGATTTTTCGGGAATCCAAGGGTCCAAACATCAAGCTCAGGGTCTAGGCTACCCATGTTCCATGTTTGGTGGGCATCTGCTCGAGTTTCATCCATAAAATCTCTTGCCCTAGGTGCTACTCCAAGAAGGAAAACCTAGGTCTTTCTCTCCCACCTTGGGGGCTTCTTTAAGGGTTGTATGAGCATAGTATTTGGTGAAATAATCTCAAGAATCCCTTTCTTCTCCTTGCCTTGACCTTGGGAGTGCCTTGGAAGCATTTCTTCCCATGATTATCCATAAAACCCTAGGTGTAACTCAAGTCTTTTCTAGGTCTCTTAAGGGGAGTGAAGATCCTCTTGGAAGTATCAAAGTGTTGCATAGTGCTTCTTTGAGAGGTCCTACACTATCACTTGGAGTGTTGATCTTAGGAATACATATCATCATCACAAATCTCAAACCCTAAGTCATGATCTCCTCCTAGGCCTTTCTTGGAGAGCGTTTAGCTTCCTTGAAGCATTGAGCCATTGTCGTGTCTCTCCTTGAATGGCCTTTATGGAATCACATCATATCTAAATCATTGATCTATTCATTCTAAGTGATTCCCTTCCTACTAGGACTCCTCCCATCCGTGAAAGTCTGTAAAGAGTAGGCGACTGTTGGAAATATTGAGAGGGGAGGGGCAGTAGTAATAATTTTTAATTTATACCCAATTAAATAGTCTGGAAAACATTCCTCCCAAAAATATTCTTCCTAATGGAGCAAGTTTTATTGTTTGTGCGATCACAAACCTTTCACACAAGGATAGGGAGACATCCAATGGAATTTTCTTTCTCTACCTCTACATTTCCTCCTTTTTGACTTTATAGGGCGTGTTTCTTTTTCATGTGTTTTTGTTAGCTTATTTTACTCTGTGATTTTGGAGTAGCTTAGTGCACTCTTACAGATTCTTATCACTGATTGTATGTTTTATCCTATTGAGCTATCGTTTTGGTAATTCCTTGGATATTAATATAATTATCCCTCTCTCATATGCTTCTCTTCTCGCTTTTCTACTTCCACTTTTATGAGAATGGTGATGACCCACAAAATTTAGGGTTTTAAATTTACAAACTCTACTAAACAATTTTGATGCATTTCTTGACTTTTGGTGAAAGTTATATTTTGGTAACATTGTGTTTCTTAGTTGCTGTGACACAATGTCTCTTTGTTAAAATTACCAAGCAATTTACGTGCAGTCTAGGATGAGCCCTAAGTTATTTAGGATAATACATTATTACACATTTTGTCCTACGTTGATGTTTGTTGTGCTTTTGTTTTCTTTTCAGGTGAGGAGTATGAAGCGAGCACGAGACATCAGAGATCAATTAGAGGGGCTCTTAGAAAGGGTCGAGATAGAGCCTTCAACCAATTTAAATGATCTTGAGTCAATAAAGAAGGCTATAACGTCAGGTATCTACATCTTGGACTGAGAAAGTTCATTCAAGTGTCAATTTTCTTTCAGTTTAACTTGTCAATGTTTGCCTGACAATCATGGGTTTCTTACTTTAATAGGATATTTTTACCACACTTCCAAGCTGCAGAAAAATGGATCCTATCGCACAGTCAAGAACCCGCAAATTGTACATATACATCCAAGTTCTGGCCTTGCTCAGGTAACATGCATGTGACCAATAATACTTTATTTGGTTTCCTTTTATAAATTCTTTGGTTTTGTTCACTTTACACCTCACCCTTTAAGACTTTATGATGGAACCTAAACACAATAGAATGTCTTTGGCAATTTATCCTGGGTAGAGTCTATGATGAACAACTATATTGATTTTTCAATGTTACCCATAGAGACATTTTCCTTTTATTGTTTTCCAGTTTTAATGATGCAGGGTATTCTGTTCTGTGCCTGGCTTTTATTTTGTTTAAGTTTTTACAAAATTCTAAAATGGCAAAATAATTGAGCACCCTCATTAACCAATATTCTCCAGTAGCAATTTATCCATCAGCACATGTTCTTGATAATTTCAATCAAGCTATGTTTCCAGTATATAAATGCAGATACAGATACAAGGATGGATAGGTATTTTCCTCTTTACAAGAAAATTTTCCATATAGCTAGGCGTGTGGACGAACATAGAAAATACTATCTTGATTCCAGAAATATTACTCAATAGCTTGGATATCCATTGATATTAGGATGTCGTATGAGTTTCCGATCACACTAGATATCTACAAGATATAAATCCTTGTCATCATCATCATCATCATATCAGTGAAGAAGTTTCACGTCATTGACTTTCTCCGGCATGTGGAGTGATTTTCATATCATTTTCTTTTCTTACCCCCATTCTCTGTGATTCCAGTCTGAGGTAATTTATATGTTCGTTTCATCTACATGTCTCTGCCTTGTGTTTAGAATAATTTGGTGCATTTCACTTTCACATGTATAACAAAATATATTCAAGGCTAATCATCAACACTATTTTAATTAACATTTGGCCGCCAAGAAAGTCAAATGTTTACAAGTGGAAGGTCACTTCAGAAAGCATATCATCAAGGAGTCTAATATTTGGTAGGTTAAATGTAAAGTTTGCCCCGTTGACATACCTATACTTGCAAAACTCTGGAAAAGCATTGTTACGTTGGGGATCTTTTGAAAGAGTTGCAGATTAAACATGGGAAAACCTCTGGATGCATTCCTCTTTAGCTATAGCTATTATTTTATTCGATGTATGACGTTTTCTTTCCTACGGTGTGCTTGTGGCAGGTCCTACCACGCTGGGTTGTTTATTACGAGTTAGTTTATACAACGAAAGAATACATGCGACAAGTATGGACTCGTTTTTTCTTTCTGTCAAAATTTTCTTAGCGTTTCTGAACTGATTTCAGTTTTTTATATCATTGGACGGTTATTTTATTTAACTTTTTGTGGTAGTGTAGGCGATTGAAATCAAACCTGATTGGCTGGTCGAGATTGCTCCGCACTACTACAAGCTAAATGATGTGGAAGATGGTAAATTTCTTATCATACAGTTTCAACATTTTTCCTTTTATCGACATGTGATGCTCATCTGACTGAAACAACCTTCCCTTCTTTCAGCTGGGTCTCAGAAACTGCCAAAGGGTAAAGGCAGAGCAGTAATGGATAAGTTCTGATTCCAAAGCTTTAGAAAGTTATGTGTTCTGCAGTGGTTTTATCAGATGACACAATGAGGAGTATAGAGCATAATTTATGTATAACTGATTCAATGGCTTGTTACTGAAGATGAAGTCAATAAAGAATGGAGTTATTCCCCCTAATGAAAAGAGTAATTCCTTGTGAGAATATGTGAATAATTTATTGCGCTCTAAATATAACGTGTATTTTACTCAAATTTCAGTGAATTTTTGTCCTGCAAACTTGCAGCTCCAGAATCAATTTTTTAAATAAGTTTCTATTAGCAATCTACACATTGCGAGGTGAAAGTTCCCATTTTTGTATGGTTGGACGAAAGGGTGTAACACCCTCGAGTACGGTACGTTGAGCTGTAATATAAGCCATTCAAGAATCTGAAAATGAACTGCTTGAATTCTGATACAAGATATGTAGGATAGGTAAAAACATATACATCTCTCATGTAAATATATAAAGCGTTATTGACATGCCCAACATTGTTATTTCAATTGTTTGACATGGACCCATGTTAGTTATATGCAGTAATAATTTGTTGTTAAGTGTAGATTCTGCGTTTTACATCATTATATGATGAGATAAATTTATAGTGGCAGCCATAATTTTGAAGCTGGTTGTTTAATAAAGTTGGCAAAGATCCATAAGATGTTTAACAATTGAAGCATTTTTGCTGAAGGAATAAGCATTCTATTTTAATTTTCTTTTTCAGACGCGGGGTTTATTTTATTTTGGTATGTGCTTAGTGGGGAGTGCATATAGTAAGTTAAAGTTAAGTTGCTTGGTGGGGTGTGCATGCTAATCCACGTATTTACATAAAAGGTTACGTAAGGTTACACTGTTTCTGATATGAAAGATAAAAGGTCCATTTATAACTTTATATCTAGCCTAGGCCATATCCTATTTATAGAAATTTGAACTCCTTCATGTTCGTTTCAAATGCTAAAAAAAAGTTGAAGTGTTAGGTCATTTTGTTGTAATTTTGTGAAAATTAACACAATTAAATATTTTCAAGTTTTTTTTGGTTGTGAAAAACTAGTGTTACTTCACAGTTAGTACCCAGCCCATCACTTAGTTTAAATATAGCTAATTGGAGTACGAAATGCTGCGAAGGTGTGAGATGATTAATTAAAGCTTTCATAAAAAAAAATAGAAATGAAAGGGAAAATGTTGTGTTAAAATGTTGCTTTTTGGTGAGCAGTCTACCTCACTGATTGTAATGAAGTTTTATTACTTTTTTTTAGAAATGAAAGGGAAAATGTTGTGTTAAAATGTTGCTTTTTGGTGAGCGGTCTACCTCATTGATTGTAATGAAGTTTTATTACTTTTTTTTTTGGAGTGTTTGGTTTAAATTGATATGGAGAAACTTAGTTGCAAGTCAATGAGATGTCAATTCCAATAAACTCGTTTTGCATAACCAATTGTCTCCTCCAAAGTTCACGGGAATTGAACATAATTGATATAGGTTGAATGCAATTGTGTGTGGCAGTGAAGGCATGAGAATATGAAACAAAACTTTTATTGTTATTGTCTTTTTTTTTTTTTTTCAGAGAAAAAATGACTTGAGATGATCTATAATTTGCCATTTATTATTAAATTAATTTTTAAATTAAATATTAAAGACATGTTAATTAATATTTATGAATAATTCGTAATAACAATTGTTTTCTATTAATTTAACAACTAAATTATAAGTAGCACAATTATATAAATTAAATCACTAGTAATTATAGATGGATATCAAAAGACTTGGTTTCTAATCAAAATACTTGGTTCTTATAATATTTCTTATCGTGAAAATAAAATAAAAAACATTTAAAAAAATTAAATATTAAAATAAGTAAAATATATCATTATCTCTTTTCATTTTTTTCATTAGACGTGTGTCTATGATTTGTGATTTAGTACTAAATTCATGGAATTTGATATTCACTATGAATAAAAGCAGGAATAAAATTGCTGTAACGAACGGTTGGTGTTTCAAATCCTTTGACCTGCAAGAATAGTAGACATTAATCACAGACAAAAGAAATTAGAAAATAAAACTTCTTAATTCAATTTCTTGTTCTAAAATCAATTTCTTGAATTTTTGATATACTTGGAGACATAAATTATAAAAACTATGCTTAAATAAAACAAATTCAACAAAGTTATGAAAAAAATGCTCACAAGATTCTAAAATTAGTAACTATACATCAATAAAACTTTCTTAATAAAATTAGGAAAGAAAGGATCACAAGATTCTAAAAACTAATAACTAATTATTATAATAGTTATTACTTATAAAAGCTGTGTAAACAAGAAAAAATATTATGATTAATGTAATTGGAATAAAAATAAAGAAAAAAATAAAAAATAAAAAGACAAAGAAATATAAGTCAAATTAAAAAGTATGAAAACTAAAAACAAAAATTATTGGGAAAATATTTTTTATTTACTTTTTCCTTTTAAAATTTATTCTCTTGAAAAAAAACATGGAAAAAGACAAAAAAAAATTAAGTCGAATTAAAAAAGTATTAAAACTAACAAAATAAGGGATTTTATTTTGAATTATTTTTCTCTTTAAAATTTGTCATCTTAAATTGAAAATATGGAGAAAAAATCATAATTCATGAAGATAGAAAAATAGAAAAATAAAAAAAATAAATCAAAAAGTTAAATAGAAAGGAAATAGAAATGGAAGTTAATTTTACAAATAAATAAATTTAAATAATAATTGAAAATAACAAAAAAAAATGGATAAGTGGCATAATTTTTTGGCCAAAGACAAACTAATAGGCAGTGAAAGGCAAAACCAAAACTGGGAAAATTGACAATAATAAGACAATTAAATATTTTCAAGTTTTTCCAAATTAATTGGCTTTAACTCTATTGTGTTGTAGTTTAGTTGTGAGTTTACACATCTATGTGCTAAAGGCCTAGGTTTAAACCTTGATCTATATAGAACCCTAGTATGCATGTTCCTTGAAATTGGCAATGCTCCATGTTGGAGTGGGACATGATAATGCAAACAGTGGAGTCCATAGTTATCTATTAATAAAAATTGTGTTTATCAACGAAAAATAGGTCAATGAGACAAAAATACATCAAGCGATAATAACAAAGTAGAGGTGCTTAGGGTACCTCGAATGGAATAACAAAATCAAGATTCTAGAATACTAAAAAGGAGAAATAACGAGTAGATGTTGCTAGATGTTGTTATAATAGTAGAAACATTTCAAAAAGTTTATAATAAAGATTATATAAATTTTTTTGTTGCCACCAACATAGTGAGGCATGGAATGTCTAGGTTGTGGCAACTACCTATAATATTAAATCTTCACAAATCTGAACTCGTTCTTAGTGGAAGCCTTGCAGTCTATGAAGATATGCTTGTCTAAAGGTTAGCATATTCTTTGGTTGCTATGGTTTGATAGTTGTAAGTAATAGTGTTAAGTATTCGTTGTATTCTTTGTAGGTATTTAATCACATCATGGTTGAGGTTCATCCAATGGTTTTGTTCTATTGTAATATAATGTTGTTCTAAGGGATTATGGTTGCCATCTAATCCAGGTTAACATACTATAATTGATTGAATCTTTCAAAATATTGAAATATTCTTATGGTGAATGATGAGTTAATATAATGAGATAGAGGTGTTTATCTCAATCAAGATGGTTTCTGTTGAAGAAAGTGTAACTAGGTTTGGTCTTCATAATGGCATGATCTTTGTAAATGATATAATAAAAGAGAATAAATTATTTTTGTATGCCTTGTTACATGGGTTTCATGAGCAAAGTGTCATTAAGTAAAAGACTTCTTCTTGATGTCTTTAGGATTTATTAGTAAAGTCAAAAAGTCCAATGATGTATGAAGGAGCTCTTTAAGAGCCTATGTAAAATGTATTCAAGTCTAAGCATCCCTCCAAGACCAAGAACAATCCCCCATTAGCAAGCTCAAGAAGTTTGTAAGCAAATCAATAAGGAATTCATCATGTCCTCCAAAAATGAATTAAATACATAATTAAATGTCATGTCGGCTTGGGCAATAGACATGTCAGTTCATGTATTCAAGTCGGCTCAATATATGAGGCACAAACGACTATAAATACCTGTTTAGGGTATCCGCAAATGCCAAGGACATAACTCGCATTTCTCTCTAAGATTTCGTATGTATAGGAGCAGATCCGCATTGCATTATGGAAAGTGTTTAAGGGTTTGACTGCACCTCAGATGGGTATAAGGTGTAGGCAGACTAGGTCTTGGGTGGATAGAAGGAGCAGGAAGGAGACCTCGCATTATAGGAAGACAGTAGATCAGGACTACGGATGGAATGGTATCATTGTAATCTTCGCATGGGTAAACAGAGGTACAATCTCAACATTACAATGAAGATTATTTGGTCTCCTAGTAGCCTCAACATATATGTATATATATACATGTATCTCGGTGCTCTCACAACAGTGCATTATCTACACACTTATTCCATACGCAGTCACATTCTAGGCATCATTGTGAGGAGAAGGATTACAATGATATAGTCTCGACATCACTACAGTAGATCTCGGTGCAAGGAGAACTTAGCCTCGATGAAAATGCAGACACAGTCCTAATCTCATGGTAGAAGAAGGATCTCCATGTTTATTACTATCTCGGTGTAATAAGAAGGAGCAATACCATAGTCTCGGCATAATTAGAAGAATCAGTGACAAGGAAGATCAGTCTCATCATAACGAAAAGGAATGACAAGGATTATCACAGTTTAAACATCATAATGATGAAAAGGATCTCATAGTGGCACACGTACAGTCATGATCATATCTCAGTTATGATCCCAGTCTTAAGGGTCATGATCTTTGATGAGCCTTGGTATTGCAACAAGAATGTTGCAACTCCCAAGGTTACTGACTTTAATTATCAACCCGGGGTTTATACAAACTTAAGAGGTATCAACACTATATGTGCATCATACAATGTGTCCTTCCTTTGTTGTCATGATGTAATGGAGTGCATGTGTTGAAATCAAATCCTAAACTAATTGCAGAAAATGAACTGCTCAAAATGGACACCCTACCCTATTGCAAGAAATAAAGTACAAGGAAAGAAACATATTCTACTTGCATAAAGATCATGAAATAAATGTAAAAGAAACCTAACTTAACCCTATTTATCACATGTGATGATTTAAATTAACTGAGCATGGAATCTATTCTAGAGAGTGGTAACTGCTGTGTGCATGAATGAATATAAAATAACTTTTTCATTTTTATCTTTTTGCTTGAAAAATGTAAATGCTAATCTTGCTTGGTTCTTTGGCAAGGGAGACAGGTGTGGAGGAAAATGAATACAATGGTTCAAATGGCTTGGAGGGCAAGTAGGGGCCTAATTTTGGCTTCTACTGATGAATTTTCTCAATTTGGGCTCAAAACAGGCCACTACAGGTTTTCCTACAAGATGTCTACAGGAAGTACTAGTTCCTATAGGATGTCTACAAGATCCCCTGTTTTATTACAAAAAGAAGGTTGAAAGCTTAGGAAGTGGTCTAGAAGGTGGAATGGAGCTTGGGAAAGGTGGATAATGGAAGAATAAGTTATGGAGGTGGTGGAAAGTACCCAGAATTCAAGCAAGGGCTTCAAGATGGGTAGATTTGCGCAATGTAAATGACAATTTTTGTTTATAAAACAAGAATTCAGATTGAGATTTTAGTGGATTTTGGCGACATGGGTGGATGAGGCTTGGATGAGGCGAACGAGGTGAGGTCTCCCTGCAACAACACACATTATTGTCTACATCTATCCACAAATTTACTTATACATGGGAAAGATTTATTAAATAACGAAAAATTACTAGTCTAAAAATCAGAAATTCGAGAACTAGTGAGCTAGTAAATCTATCAAATGTCTAACCTAATCAAGCGCAAATGCAATGGGGTAATTTTTTTTATTAAATAGAATGCTTTTGTGATCTAATGCAAGTGGAACCGACTCGATTGAGCTCGTTAGCATGCTATAAAAAATAGCTGAAATTTAATGTTCTTTGTTAAAAATGAGTTCCAAAAATCTAGATTTGGGAATAAGAAGACTAATCCAAGTAGCTCAATGATTACTATGACCTTCCAAAGTTCTTCCAAGGATGAAATAATGCTTGTGATCCTACAAAAGAAATTACATCAACCATTTAACTCAATCCTACAACAAGAAATCATTAATACTAAATGCAGAAATGGAAAGAAATAAGAGTAAGAGATGCATGTGAATAAGAAGTGAAAAGAAGAAAAGAAAATTATACAAAAAGGGCTCTGAGACTCTTGGGATGGCCAAGTCCAAGGAAACTCAAAGACCTCTAGTGGAGAACAAGACTTAGAAGCTGAAGATGACACCAATTTTCATTATTTTCATCAATACAATTACATCCCTGCAAGAAAATATAATGGAGCTGCAAAAATATGAGTTCTCTCCACAAGAAGACTAATAAAATTATCTCCCTAAAGGAAAATTTGACTTGGTACTTATACAAAATGATTAGGAACCATTTCCCATGAAAGGAGGAAGCTTTCCCCACCAAAATCCCTTGATTAGTGGATCTGGTTCCCAATACTAGGAATCTGCATTAAATGGCAAGGAACACATTCCTAGATTTGTTCAATCATTGGAGTTCCACAATCTGTGCCATAATTCCATAATATCTTGTTTATTTATTATTTAATATTGATCCTCCTGTAGTAGGGATCAAGTGCTTAAATTATCTCCTCCAAATCTTCATAATCTGCCCAATATTGTCATAATATTCCACAAAAATAAATAATATTAGACACAAATATGAAATTATTCATAAACCTTCCTAATGAATATATTAAAGTTAAAAATACATTATCTAATGCAAAAAGAGAGGTTTAATGTGCTGAAGGATGGTCATATGTCTTAATTTATGTTTAATTTAGAGGCATGGGCATTAATTTATGTCTAATTTAGAGGCTCATCAATCTCAATGAAGACAAGAGATCTCAATGACATGATGAAGAAGCGGCAGTGAAGATCTCAGTGATGCAGCAGTAATAGCTTCAATGGTGCAACAATCATGATGATCTCAACAGTGACAGAGAAGAGGATTGATGGCTTGGTCTTGGAGTGGTAGAATGTGTCAAGGGTCATGGTCTTGGTATTCGTCAATTGAAATCTCTATAAGAAGAATTTTTTGCAGGTTTTCCTCTCCAAGAGGGAGAGGTTTCGGCCCTAGCAAAAAGCCAATATTTTGTGTTCTTGTCTCTTTTGTTTTTTACAGTAGTTTGATGAAGTAAACACCTACACTGATAATGCAACAAAGATCAAGCTAAGATAAATTGTAAAACACTTCACAAATTGTTATCATGTTAAGAAGAATCTCTTTAATTTCTGAATGCCCTAGATTCTTCAACATGGTATCAAAGCGAAGGTTCAACAGTAAAAGAAAGGGTAGAAATGATACATGCAAGGATCAAGTTTCAAGAATCAAAGCAATCTCAAGGATGTCAAAGAATCATTTTGATCAAACCCTAGATCAAGGAAGCAGTTTACAACAACAGTCTACAAACAACAAGGGTTTTGGATGTCAACAATCTTTAGATCTCAGGTTACATGACAACAGTCTTGGTGCCTCCCACAGTTTCATCTACAACATCCCAGTGATAGACACTATCCCAAATTGAATCCTTCCCTATAAAGAACACAATCTTAAAATATTAGATTCTCATAACTTGATTCAAAGGCATATATAGGAGTGTATATGGACAGTAATCAAATAAGTTGTACTAACTAATGGATCTCTATGCATCATGGCAAGCAACTTCAATTCGATGCTACATACTTCAAGGTTTCTTATGTAACCCAATTATATCAACAATTTGTTGGATATATAAATCAAGATAGCTCGAAGGCAAAGAAAGCAATCTTCCTATCAAAGATCTCAGTCGAAGGAAGCATCAATATATCTGCTCCAACTACTGCCAACATGATCAAGGTGAAGATTTCATCTTCACATCTCAAGTAAGTATTTTCATTAATCATTTTTCTTTGAAATGACTTCATGAATGCAAGGAGATCTATAGATATATGGGTCATCAAAGGTCCTTGCATAGAATAAGAAGGATTGACAAAATCCTTATGGAGAATAGAAGTCAGTGAACTAGTCTCCTTTTTGCTCATGAGAAGGAACTCTTAAAGGTTCTCTCATCTCTATGTAGCAAGAAAGGAGACATATAAGAAATACATGAAATGATATTTGAATGAAGTAAAGAAGGTATCAAAGATTGAAGAAATATCTTCATAAAATCTCAATTGCGAGATCTGGGAAAAATGATGAAAGGATAATCATCATTGATATTGATATTGATAAGAAAGGTAACAATTATCCATGAACAAGAAGGCTAATTCAATCAACAATTTGTGGTCTCTACGCCAGATAGAGAAAGACAAGTTGAAAGGATTCAAACATGTGCAGAAGAGAAAAGGTAGGTTGACAAGACAAAATAGTATTATGGAAGAGGAGCTCATATCGCTGGAAGGGTGGAGGAAGCTGAAGAAAAGGACTAAGGAAAGGGGGAGTAAAAAACCTCTACTATAAGTGAGATGGTGTTCCTCATAAAAGGATCCTATCATAGGCTTAAAAATCCCTTGCATATATGACCCTGATAATAAGGTGCATTGTGGCATCATGGAAGGATTGGAAACAAGAGCTCGTAATATCACCATGGGAACATGAAGGACACAAATCCATGGCAATTGAACATGAAGGACATAGCTTTTGGGAATCTCATTGGACATTAAAGGAAAAGAAGAAGTCATCCAGGTCAAAGGAAACATTTGCAAAATGGGGATATACAAGATCCTGTAGATAGAAACCTCAACAGAGGATCCCCTAGTCTGGGAAGGCAGCAAGTGTTTCATTAGGAAATCCAACTTATGGAATTCATGAGATGAAGGACTGATGACTTGAGAAATGAAGCAGATCAAGGGATTGAAGATATTTTCAATCAAGAAAGTTGTTGGAAGAAGCCTGAAGGAAAAATGAGGTATGTATGCTTGTATTTGTATTTAATATTGTAATGTCATGACATATGGTTGCAGGTAACATGGATCGAGCATGATCAAGAGAAAAAGTATCTCCTTATCTAAAAGGTTGCAGGAAGGCATAAATCACACTAGATGAAATCAACATAATATGTCTTCACATGTAGTATGAGGTGGTTGACAACCCTTGACAACCAATATCTTTGGGAGATGTGTCAACATGTATGCAGGGTGTTGATACTTACAAGAAGATGTCATCGGAAAAGGCCACCACCAAAAAGGTAATATGTGATTTGTTTTTGGTTTCTGACCTCTTGGAGAAAGTCCGGGTATGTGTGCAGGGCCATGGTAAGAAGAGTTGTGAAGGATGTCACAACTATGCACCTCATGATATAGAGAAATCACAGTTGAAGAAAAGATGGCTCTATGAAGGAAGCCCCAGATGTAAAGCCAAGGAGCATACTATTAGGGTACTATAATTTATAGGATCTCAAGGTAATTGAGTATTGTATCTTAGGAACCTTATTTTGTAAATACTTGTCAATCTGCCAATGATTTCCAAATAAAAGAAAAGAGAATTAAAAAATGTAAAGAGAGTATAAATAAGAAAAAGAGAAAAACAAAAAAATATTGAAAAAAAAGAAGAAAAGATTGAACCCCACCAAAATAAAGAAAAGTAAAAAAGGAATAATACCGAAAGTGTTGCAAGTCTAAATCCCACTACTCATAGATAGTTTTGCTTCATTACTGAAAAATAAAAGGTTGTGTGCAGCTTGTTCAAAATGCCACAATCACTAGCTTTTAGTTTAATCATACAGTGTAATCATGATTAAACTCCTTTAAATTTCTGTAAATTAAGTTAGAGAATAAAGGTTTTCCCAATAGTTTAATCTGGGTAAATCACTAGTTAGGTAGAAAATGACATTGATTCATCTATTTAATCTGGATCAATAGGAGAAATAAGGGATAGGCTAGATAGTTTTTCATTCTGTAATAAAAGAAAATAATGTGGGTTTGCTATTCTAAGTGCACCCTAGAGGAAAGAATACAAAATGCTAGTTTAGCTAAGGGTAGGTAGATTGGATTATTTGTAAATATCTGCATATGTAATTTTTATCCTAAGTTTTAAGGATAGGGTTAAAAAGGGAAAATATGTGCACTATGTGAATAAAGTCTTTCATACATTTCAATATTTATTCCTTATCCTAAGTTCAAAAAGAAAATATTAAAATCGCAAGCAGACAAAGATTTTGTTTGTCGTATTGAGGTTAAAGGACACTGTAGTCAGCAGCCTCAGGATCTGTTCCCGCTTATGATCAGCGCACCTCATCTACCTTTGGCCCCCCCTCTCCATCCTTCCTTTACCGCCGGGGGGGGTCTAAAAAGTTGTTTTCCTCGTCAGGCCCCATCCCCTATGTGTCCTCTCATAGTTTCACAACCCCCCCTCACGAAAACCGCATACTGCCCGCTACCCCCTCTGAAAACTACTCATCCCTCACCCGCTCTACCATGCCCCACCATGACTACTCCACCACTCTTCGCCCGCCACGTGGCATAACTATTGGCCTATTAAATGTTTTCCTGGCCAAAATGACCGTTCTACATTAAATTTGATTTCTCCCGGGTAACCGTTTAGGCCTAACGTTCCCACTCCATTTCAACGGAACGATTTGTTGCAGTGTTTAAAACCTTCTGAACCCGTCGTGGTCATTTCGTCTGCTCAACCTATTTCTCTCATCCCTTTTTCACTCTTGTTTTTTTGCTCAACCTATCACTCTCATACTTTTACAATCATGCCTCCAAAGACTAAGACTCAAGATAAGCCTATTAATCCTTTGATTCCCCCTTCTATGGATTTAGATCATATACCTTTAGCCGATAGGGATTACAAGATTAATGAAGCCCAATGTGACTGTGATTTTCTTGAGTTATATTGTTGGTTGGAAGATAAACACAGACAAAACCGATGAAATTGGGTTCTGGGAGTCCTACCTCCCCCACTACATTTTCCCCTTGACATTCCAAGCCCCATAATTTACCAGAAGATGTCAAACATGCTATATCCCTGCCCAAGGAGCCATGATTGCCCCTACAGGTGACATTCTCTTCACAATTACTATCCAATCCATTGACCAAATGATGTTGGCTCCCACTGTAGAAAATTTTGCTCCTTTCTCCCTAGAAGCCCTCACCCAGTTTTATCAGAAGTTGGATTTTTCCACTAGAGCCAGAATCTTTGAGATTTTATTACCTGAGAATGCCCAATTGCCTAAAAATAATCCTCCATATTCCCTAATCAGACCAAGCAAATTATATCCATGATTTCCTACATTTTAGGGTATTATCCTGATCAATGGGTATATTAGCTCATTTTAGGATTCCTCTCCATATTTTCCACAGACAGAAAGCTCTCCTTGGTGTTCAATTTCAGTCAATTCTTGGCTAATAGTATTCATGAATGATTCATAAAATTTCTTACAGAACAAGTGTTCAATTACACCTCTATTTTGATTTATATGTTCCTCTATTATCAAGCAGACAAATTCAATTTTTCATTGCAGAAACTTGATGATGCAGGAAACCAACAACCAATGATCTTTTGGACCTCATTGGTCATGAGAGAACATTAGGAATTCACTTATAAGCAGTTTATTGAAGATTTTGTTCATCCAGCCATGAACATTCTGAACAGTGCAATACAACCCAGGATCAGTGAAGAAATCAAGAGAATTTTGCATTTCACAGATTAAGCAAAGATTGAGGATTGGTATTTATACCAAAATTACACAGAAATTAGGGTGTATGGTTGTGAATTGGCACCCTATAAACTCCGCAAATACCTCCTAATGATGATTTTTTTCCCTGGAGTATATTAGACATATGTTGAATTCAGATGACATCCACTTTGTTGTGGCCAAGAAGAAGTCACAATTCAGAATAAAGACACAGGTGGGCCCATTTGTGTGCAACACAAGGATAACAGGTGAAGAGGTAGATAGAATGCTTAAAGAAATGAAGTTCATTCTGAGCTTTACATGGTCTTATGACCTGTGTGGCATTATTTCAAAGCTCATAGTGTAGAACAGAAGCACTCCTTACATTCATACTTCGAGGCCAGAAATAGAGTAGTATGTCAATCAACTGGAGTGGATAGAAAACACCTTACAGAAAGTTGAAGAACAATTTGTTTCTACTTCCAGTTTGCAGACTCCCATTCCTCAATAAAAATCAAGCAAAAGACAGGGGGAGGGAGGATCATCATCAACAAATGGGAGTGAAGCTAAAGAATTCAGGACTAGCTACTGGAAGAGAATAAACTTGACTCCTAGAGTAGAATTGGACAAAGAGAATGAAGAGCAGGTTGCCATCATTATCACAAATTCACCACCCGCAACCAAAAAATTCACAACATCTCCTAATGAACCTTCATCTTCACAGGGTCACAAGGAAACTGAGCTAGAATCATAGAATGTCCAAATAGACGAGGAGAAGACAGTCTTTGATAGGTACAGGGAGGTAAAGCTCAAAAATGAGATTTTAAAAAATAGCACCTATAACCAATTCTGGAAGCAAACCTCCATCTCACAGAGTAGGTTGCTATCAGTCTTTGACATAGAGCATGGAATGATGCAAATAGCCTTTCTTGAGGCCTAGATTCCACAACCAAAATCAACAGTAGACTACAAGAGCACTACTTTTGAATTCAACACAAAGGACATACATCCCATTGATCAAATGTAGATGCACAAGAAAATTGGTGAAATGATATCCTCCACTTTGACCAACACTGCTATGTCATTATCTAAATTGCAGGTTTTGTTTTTCAATGTTCAATCACAGTTGAAGATGGAGAAAGTTTCTGCCTTAGCCGAAGATAACAGGATCAAGTCTTTGGAAGACTTGGTGATTAAGATAGGATATGATCCCAAAGATGTTAATGCTGCTGAGCATATTATCAAAAAGAAGAACCTAGACATTGCAGCCTTAAGAAAGCAACTCAAGCTCGCAGCCACAGACGGTCCAATGACCAAGGATATTGAAGAAAGTGAAGCACAAAAAGCATATATGATGAAATTGATCAGAGAACAGAATATATAGATTAGGCAGATGGAGGCAGTGATGGAGAAAATGATAAAGGAGAAAGAAGAGACTCTGAAGATGGCCATTTTCCCCCTGGATGCCATACTTATTTCTCAGCTTCCATCAACAGGGACAACCACTACAGCCACTTCTTCCACTCAGACTGCAAGTGTTGAACAGGTAACAAAGACACTACATAACATGTCACTCTAGTCAAAGGAGATTAAGACTTTGCAGGGCCAACTCAAATATTTGGAAGTGCAAAAGGCCAAAGCTGAAGCTGCTCGCGTTACTGAAATGCAGAAATCCTAGATACTGTTGGAGAAGTTGCATAAGGTAGAGAGAGACACTTCAATTGGTCAAACCTTGGCCCAAGCCAAGGAAAATATTTGGATGAATATATTAGATTCTATGAATGAGATTTAGCCTTCTATTCAAATCATATTTGAACATAAAGAGCTAATAGAAAACGCTACATAAACTATTGTATAGGGAAGAGAGAAACTAGGAGAAATGCCCACAGAAGCCTCTAACATAATTAGGTTCTTGAACTCTAAGTCTAAGTATGAGCTAGAAGAAGTAGGGATCACTGACAAGAATGATACTATTTTGGAATTCAAGAAAGTCTTGACAAAGAGAAATCTCATTGAATCAGTTGGAAGGAGGGTGTGAAACCTTGGAGCTGCAACATGTTCACAAACAGAATTGAAGCATTGATCGAAACGGGACTGCGCAATATTTATGTTATAAATGAAAAATTAATCACTCAGGAAGATTATATCCTGAAGATGAAAGAAGTGGCTAGAAGCAACATCAAGTTCAGTGGAATTAAGGGCAGTATGACAACAAAGGCATTTTTGGAAACTATGTCAAACGATTTCCATGTACAGAATGAGGTAAAACACATTTTTACCATGAAGCCAACTTTTGCCAAATACACAGAGGTAGATGAAATTTACCACAGGGTAACTAAATTGACAATACTAGATGAAAAGAGATGGGAAGAATTAGTCGATTTACTATATTGAAGGATAATTCAGAAACAGTAAAACAATTTCCAGCACAACAGCCAACACGACAGTCAGTTCAGCAACACAACATTGTTTCGGGTTGACTCAACAACCGAAACCATCAAAACAGGGCCACCTTTCCTTTTAATTGCCTATGTGGCCTATTCGTCTATTAGGATCAGATCATATTGTTTGTAATTAGGCTAATAATACACTGTTGGTTTGACAACGATTTTGTAAGGGATTTTGTATTTTTCATTATAAATACTTCATTGTTTGAAGTATTAAGGGTTGATTTCCAAATGTAATTTCTTCTGCATATTGCATTTTTCAAAGGACTAGAGCATCAATAATACAAGAACCTCTTACAAGATTCATGTGGTGTACTAAATGGTGATGTGTCTTTTTTGTCTATTTGTTTAAACATTGTTTTTCCTTTCTCTGTTATTCTAAATTTCGGAATTAATCAACATAAACTATGATAAATAGGATTTGTTACTTAGAGCACCCTATTTTGGTTTTTGATCATTTTAATGTTTTCCATTGAAGTCAGATCAATGAATTATTAATTTCTCCTTGGTTTCTACTGAACTTTACACTTCTGCTATTCCACAATTCATTTAATTTATGAAAAAATCCAATTAGTGCAACCTAGCTTGCCCTGTGAGAAATCCTCTAAAAATTGATGCAAAAATCCAATTTAGTTTATAGACTCCATAGCCTAATGGAACTATAACACTCAAATCAACCAAACCAATCAAACAAAACAAACAAGTATAGTCATAGCTAGCCTAAAATCTTCATAAAACAAAGCTAAATTAAAAAGAGAGATTCCTCTCTGAAGCTGGCAAGGCTAGATCCTAGCTTCCAAAGTGGTTTTGATGTTGTCCTATGTGTTTAGTCCTACAACCTCAAAAATACAGAACGACAACATAGTGGCAACCATACTGGGGATGAAAACTCTTTAGATTGAAAAATCATTATTCACTGGTATTCAATCAATATTTATATAAATTAAACTTATATATCATTATGAAATACATGATCCGAGTTGTTATTTTGTAAATATTTAGTGTATCATTGATTTTTTTATTTATTTGTGTGATGATTTTCAATAGCCCTAGCTCCCAAAACAATTTTCACTTGAGCTCACCCTGATCCTAACCCTGTTGAGTTCGTAGATAATCCATAAAAACTGGTGAGAAAGAGAAGTTTTATAGAGAGTCAAGGTAGTAATAGTCCTCTTAATAGATTTAATTCTCTTCCTAAGAATAGTCCTTTTTCAAGGTCTAACTCTCTTCCATAGAAATTTGAAACTATTCAAGATATAGAGTTTGATTTGCCTTTCCAACATAGTTTGTTTAGGTCAATATCTGAGGCTTTTGTAGATCAGACTATCATTGATAAAGCCCTACTACAACCATACATACCCAAAACCTAGATTCTTGAAATAGATCTTGACCTTGAATCCCTACAGAAATTTGACAAATTACAAGGTCTAGTTTTAGTTTTGGACCAAGCTATTGAAGAAGCTTATATTCAACAATATGTTGAATTTTATGCTTTAACAGTTGCAACAAACTCTTTGTCTACCCAATCTTCCCATTCTGTTCATCTACAACCTCCTAGTCCTACTCATTCCATAGTCTCAACTTCCTCACCTTTGATATCTCAAACTATTATTCCTACTACCCATGTAGTTATGACAACCTCACCTACATCAGGTCCATCTTCCAGTCAATCTTCTAGACCAGTTATGGCAGGTAGGTATGCACCTTTGGTGTTACCATGCCATCTAAATGCTATGTATAGAGATTACCAATCTAAAATTGTGGCCTTTGATAACACTGGTGCTTATACTGCTCAACAACATGTGGATAGGATGATGATGTGTTTGACCTTAAAGAAGTAGATGCAGCTGATGTTAAATTGAGATTGTATGCTCAAAATTTAGGAGATGATGTCAAAAAGTGGTTTAAGAGTTTACCTGTAGGAAGTATAACCAATCTTGATGCATTCCATCAAACTTTCTTAGCTAGATGGAAGATCAATAAAAATCCACTTCAACTCCTACATGAATATAAAAGTCTGAAAAGAAAACAAAATGAAAGTGTGGAAGAATACCATGAACAATTTAATATTGTTTACAATGCCATTCCACAAGACATCAAGCCCTCCCCTGACCTAGCTCTAATTGATTTTCCTGATGGTTTTGATGTAGATACAAAATATCAACTTAGAGGGAGAGACCTGACAACTTTGGAATAAATGCAAGCTAATGCTATTAAAGTTGAAGCTAACATCTTAGCCAAGAAGGAAAAATTAAAATATGAATGTAGGGTCACCATAAAGAAGAACCTTCTACTTTTGTTGTTGATCATAAAATTGATAACCTAGTGAGAGTAGTAAATCAGATGATGCAAAGAGTAAACCCAAATGACCAAACTCAAGTGAGGGAGAACCAAAATGCTCCTCAAAATAGAAACCAAAACTTTAGAAGAAATGTTCCCCAAATTAAACAAAGAGAACAAAAGGGTCCAGACCAATAGGTTCGGCCTCCTTTTCAGGAAAATTACACAGATGATGAGGGGAATATTGTTGAAGATTTGGATGATAATCAAATAAATCTGATGGGGATAAACGATGATGAAACAATTTTCCTCACTCAAGAGGAGCAAGAACTTTTTCTCCTAGCTCAAATTGAACTAGATTCTGAAGAATCAGATGAATATAAACAAGGGTTTGAAAATGCCATAATGGAAGTCCATAGGCAGTATAACCTTAGGAGAAAAAAGAATCCAGACACTCTCAACACCAAAAACTCAGATAATCCTGCTAAAAAGTCATCTGAAATTGAACCTAGGAAAACCACAGATAGTCTTCCTAAGAAAACTGTGGATAATTCTAGTAAGAAAAAAGTAGAAATCCCTATCAAGAAGATAGTTGACAGTGTTTCTAAAACTACTCAAATAGATATCCCAACCACCAGTCAACAAAAAGAGCCTATGAAAAAACAAATCACAGATCAATCTGAACTTCCCAACTTGATTAAGATTCAAACATCGTTCAACATTGAGAATGAACTAGAAAAATTGAAAATCCCTATTCCTCTCACAGAGTTAATGAGAAAAAATATGTACAAACCCCAAGTAATGAAAGCTTTAAACATAGGGGAAAACATTGACTCTGTAAATATGAATGATGACCAACCTGAACTCTTATTTGGATTGGAAGTTGAGGGCAAACCACAGGAAGGGGGTGTTCCTCCATTCTACGTTAGCCTAAATATTCTTGATAAAATCCTCCATAATGCTATGTTAGATTCAGGAGCTTCCCACAACTTAATTCCTAAAGCTGTTATGGAGAAATTAGGACTTGATATTACCAAGCCTTATAAAGACTTATACTCCTTTGATTCCAGTAAAGTAAGATGTCTAGGTCTCATCAAAGACCTATGTGTTACTTTAGGACAAATCCCAGCTAAGAGTATGGTAATGGATATAGTGGTTGCAGATATTCCCCCTAAGTATGGCATGTTGTTGTCACGCTCATGGGGAGAAAATTACAAGGAACCCTATAAATGGATATGACCTTTGCCACCATACCAGTTTTTGGGCAGCAAAGAAGATTATATAGGGAAACCTTGATGAAGTTCATGGTGAGTAGCCAAGAGAAACCTCACAACTATCCTCTTTATTCTGTTCACTCAAATTTGGATTCTTTCATTCTTTACAATGATGGGGATATCAACACTCAGGTGATCAATGCTGAAACTGAAATTTCTAAAACAGACCCAACCCAATCACAAATAATAGAACTGAATACTCCTCCTAAACCTCTTTGGAACATGAGTTTTGATGGCTCTTGTAGAAAATATGGTTCTGGAGCAGGAATTTGGGTGGTTAACATAGGAAATAATCATGTTGAGGGTCACTCATACAGGCTTAATTTTCAATGTACCAATAACATAGAAAAGTATGAGGCCCTTATACTAGGATTGCAATTGTTGAAAAAATTAGGTGCTAAAAGAATCTCCATTCAAGGGGATGCTAAATTAATTATCAAACAAATTAAAGGAGAGTATTCAGCCAAACACCCTAGAATGAGAGCATACAAAAATGTTGTGCTTGACTTTCTAGAAAGTTTTCTTGAATATGACCTTTCTGCAATTCCTAGAAAACAAAATATCATTCCAAATAATCTAGCTTTTTCAGCCAGCTCTTGTAAAATGCCTTATCCTAATCAAGAATATGTACTAGAGGTGAAACATTGACTAGTTGTACTAGATAACATGAGGTATTGGCAAGTGTTTGGAAATGATAAACAGATTGAAAGTTTTCTGCAATCCAAAGATGAATTTCAAGATGATAGTATTGATTTGGAATTTGAAGTAGATACTCAAATTGTTGTACATTCTAATCTAGAAAGGAAATTAGAAAATTCAGATGTAAATATACCCATAGATAAAGTTGTAAATAAATTAGAATTGCTTGAGATAGATCCTGAAAAAAGAAGAATTTGAAACACTCCATCTAAAAGATAATGTTTTTCCTAGAGGTCTAGTTCCATTAGAAGAATTATTTTATTTCAATGACGTGGCTAAAAAGCCTAAGATTGAGCCCTCAGGGAACAACAATTGAAGATTGTAATTTAGGTATTGAAAAAGACCCCAAAATCATAAAACTGTCTAAATCAATCCCAACTGCTGAAAAACAAAAATATATTGCTTTATTCAAGGAATTTAGTGATGTTTTTGCCTGGAGCTATGAAGATCTTAAAACATATGATACATAAATTATACAACACAAAATTCCAATTAAAGAAAATTAGAAACCCTTTAAACAAAAGCCTCGCAGAATAAATCTGGTTCTGATTCCTTTAATTGATAAGGAAATCAAAAGAATGTATGATTTTAAAATCATAGTTCCTCTTAGGTACTCTAAATGGGTTTCCGATATTGTGCCAACTAGGAAGAAAATAGGTGAAATCAGATTGTGCATAGATTTCAGGAACCTAAACAGAGTTTCCCTAAAGGACAACTAACCCTTTCCTAAAATGGATCATTATGATACAAGTGTTGTCCTTGATGGCAACTCACACAGATGACAGATCATAGTGTAGCAGGTTAGTAGCAAAGAATTGATGATCAGACTACAAAGAATGAAGAAAGAAAAGTATATACGCAGGTTCACTATATACCAAGTCGCGTACACTCACAGGTTCACTATATACAAAGGAGCGTATATCGTACACACGAACTTTCACGTAAGGAAAGGTGCGTACATGTCGAAAAACTAAGTTTTGGGTCTGTGGTATTTGGACCTATGGTTTTGGACCTTGGTATTGCGTTCGAAGTGTTGAACCCAGGTATTGGGTCCCTAGTATTGGTTCTAAATGGTTTTGGACCATGGTATTGAGTAAGGCCTAAGACTATAAAAGGGGAAGGAGATCATTAGGCAAAGGTATGAACTGAAGGATTGAATATCTTATGAAGAGCAAGATCTAGAATTGGGTTATGGTACATAGCCGGATCTGAACCAAGGAGAAACCTGAGTGCTAAAAGATGGATAAGTTCTATTGATGGGTCATGATCTTAAGGATTGAATAGTAGTATCTTTGTGTGATTTTGATTTTTTATATTTGGCGCATGTTTTGATCTCTAAATCTGATAATCTGGGTATAACTGATGTCTGAATAAGTGAAAAGGGTAAATTATCTTTTATAGATCTGTATGCAGGTTCGACACATCAGAGGTGCGTATACACGCCAGTTAGTAAGTGAAAACAACGTATACGCTGGTTGGTCTTAATACATAAGCGTATGTACGTAGGTTTCTATGTTTTGAAGTAGCGTACATCTCATGAAATTTGTTTGAGTTGCTTCTGTTTATTACTGCATTGTTCTGGGTTCAGGATTGGTTTCTGGTTATTGTTACTGTACTCTGATTACAACCTTCTGAGAAGTGATTGGTTGATTCAATATTGGTTTTTTCAAAGGAGATTGGTTGATATAGATATATTTGATGTCTGATCGATGTTATTCATGGGTCCAGTGTGAAAATTTATGAAACGTGGTCCCTGGAAGAAAAGAGAAGGTTGTAGCCTTCTGTAGGTCAGCACCTACGTACTAGTACATCAGCTAGTACAAGAGCTAAGGGGGTTGTAGCTCCCTTCCAGGAGAAGCTGGAGAATGAGAGAAAGTTGTAGCCTTCTGTAGGTAGCAGCTTGCGTACTAGTATAAGACTGCACCAGTATAGAAACATTGTGAAAAGAAGTTTCTAATTAAAAGAAGATAGAGACGAATTGCAGCAGGTGGTTTTCACCCACATTGGGTTTCCACCTTATATCTTGTGTTCTTATGTGTGTCTGCCTGTTCTGTTTACTGTTCCTGGTTACTATTTATATGGTTTGATACATAGATTAATGATCAACATTTGAAGAATAATTTAAATTACAAGTCTGTTGGTCATACGCTAGTTTCCTTAACTGCAGTTGCATACATACGCGGTTTTTACTAACTGAAGTAGTGTATACAAATCTGATTGTAAAATAAAAAATAATTGACCTAATAATACTGATTCACCCCCCCTCTCAGTATTATTTCCAACAATTGGTATCGGAGCAGGTCCTTCAGAAGAAGCTTGATCACTTGAAGGAAGATCTATCATCATGAGCAACTACGAAAAAGAGGCATCTATCAGGCCACCAATCTTTGATGGAAGCAACTTCGTCTATTGGAAGGTAAGAATCACAGCCTATCTTCAATCTCTTGGTACAGAAGTTTGGGATATTGTGGAAATAGGATACACATTTCCATCAGCAACTCCTATAGATACGACTGGTAAAAAGCAGTATGAAACAAATGCAAAGGTTGTCAATACTCTATTAGGGAGTTTATCTCAATCAAAATTCGTCAAGGTTATGCAGCTCAAAACCGCAAAAGAAATATGGGACAAGATCGTTCTGAGCTATGAAGGAGACGATAAGGTAAAACGTGCAAAATTACAAACTCTCAGAATTCAATATGAAAATCTGAGAATGCACAATGATGAAAGTGTGGCTAATTATTTCTTACATATAGATGAGATTGTTAATTGTATGAAAAACTTGGGTGAAAAAATAAAATAAGTTACTTTGGTTGAAAAGGTTCTAAGATCTCTATCTTCTAAGTTTGAATCAAAAGTTTTTGCCATAGAAGAAAAGCAGAATCTATAGAGCATTACCATGTCACAGCTGCACAGAATCCTAACTGCTTTCGAAATGAGAAAAGGGGGACCATCAGACAGGAGAGAAGCTGCATTCAAAGCCTCAGGAAAAGGAGATTACAATGAGTCAGGACATATGTCAGAAGGAGAGGAAGAATCAAACTTTGTCAAGAACCTTCAATGGGGTTCTGGAAGATTCAGAGGTAAGCTACCTTTCAAATGCTTTGCTTGTGGGAGAGTCGGTCACTACGCAGCCAAGTGTCCTCATAAATATGAGCTTGACAAAGGTAAGGAACCAATTAGATGGAACGGAAAAAATAATGTAATTAAGAAGTGCTATTATACTCATGAAGACAATGATGGATTTTCAATTAGTGATGAAGATGAACAATGTAATGATTATAGACTTTTGATGGATTTTGAAGATGATGATTTCTTGGATGCTATAGATGAAAATGATCTCTATGAAGAAATTTCCAAACTTAAAATTTATTTAGAAGAAAAGAGTATGATCATAGATACTCTGACATTCCAACTTGCTGAAAGGGAAAAACACAATGAAAAGTTAGAATGTGAAATTGTGGGACTTAGAAAAGATATTGAGAAAACAAAAGCTCTTAATCTTAGATTTGCTAAAGGATCTGAAACTTTAGATGAGATTATCAAAGTGCAACGTTCTCCTCTAATCAAGACAGGTCTCGGATATTCTGAAGAAGCATCTCAGGCACAGAAGCCATCCACCTCCAAAAGTTATCTTGATGCAGCAAGGAGAAGTGAACAGGTTGACCATCGATAGCAAAGGCATAAAGCAGATCACCAGGTAAATCAGGGTCAATATACTTCAAGGATGAACAGAGATCACCAAGTAAACCAGGGGCAATCTACTTCAAGGATAAATAGAAGCTACAACCAACCGCAGGTAAATCATTCTCAATTTGCCTCAAAAATGAATGTCTATGGAAACTACAATCACCTGGACGGTAGGTTTGATAATCGCAGGAATTTCTTCAATGGCCAATGTTTCTCTTGTCATAACTTTGGACACAAAGCTGCTCAATGTGTTGCCTACAAGACCATCATGACTAGAGAAGCTCAAAAACAAAGGAGTATGACTGGAATCATGAAAAGGACCTACAATAACTTTTCTGCTCTTGAAAATGAAATAGAATGTTCTATTTGTAACAACTTCAGTCATGAAGATTCTGAATGCAGGAGTAGGTTTCGGAAAACAACTCAGAAGGAGCAAGCTTCATTGAGTCCCAAAACATGGAGAAAGAAAGAACCGCAACCAGAAAGATGTGGTATAGCCTTATATGCAGAAGGACAGGAAAATCAGTGGTACATCAACAGTGGATGCTCGAAACATATGACAGGTGATAAAGAAAAACTTCAGTCATATAGTGCCTTAGAAAAGGAAAGGAAGGTATCGTTTGGAAATGACACCCGTGCACTCATAAAAGGTAAAGGTTCTATTCTTTTGAAAGAAAATGTCAAAGCTGGAAATGTTATGTATGTTGATGGCTTAAAGCATAATCTATTGAGTGTCAGTCAAATGTGTGATCAAGGAAATGAGGTAATATTTCGATCAAATGGATGTATTGTTTGTGAGCTTGATATAGGAGAAACAATGACCAATGGCATAAGAACTCCAAATAATTTATACATACTCAAGGGAGGACAACAACAATGCTACCTAAACAAGAATGATGAACACTGGCTATGGCACAGAAGATGGGGCATCTAAGCTTCTCACAGATAAGGAAAGCATGCAAATATCAGGCGGTTCATGATCTCCCTGACATCAGAATTCAAGACAATGCAATATGCAAATCATGTCAGTTTGGCAAGCAAACCAGAACTAATTTCCCTAAGAAGGAAGGATCAGCTAGTAAGCCACTTGAACTTGTCCATACTGATGTATGTGGTCCATCCAGGAAAAGGTCACCTCGAGGAGAAGAATACTTCATATTGTTCATTGACGAATTTTCCAGGATGTGTTGGATAGGACTTCTAAAGCATAAAGATGAAGCTTTCGAAAAGTTTAAAGCATTCAAAGCCTTCGTTGAAAACGAATCAGATCGTAGAATCAAATGCCTCAGGTTTGATCGAGGAGGGGAATTTACCTCGGATGAATTTTTCGATTTTTGTGAAGAACATGGAATAAGAAGGGAATTCTCTACTGCAAGGACTCCTCAGCAAAATTAAGTAGTGGAAAGGAAGAACAAAACGGTTCAACAAATGGCTCGTGCTATGCTTGATGAGTCTAGAACTCCCACAACCTTTTGGGGTGAAGCTGCATTTGCTGCAGTTACTATTCTCAACAAGACAAACGTCTGGGTGAATAGCACTCAAACTCCTCATGAACTTTGGTATGGTAAGACTCCCACGGTAAAATAATTCAAAATTTTTGGAAGCAAATGTTACATCAAAAGGACTGATGAAAACCTTGGCAAGTTTGAACCTAGAGCAGATGAAGGCATTCTCCTTGGTTACTCTCCCCACAACAAAGGATATAAGTGTTACAATAAAAGACTTGGAAAAATTGTTGAAATTATTGATGTAGTGGTTGATGAAGAAGGAAACATTCCTAGGTAGGTAAAATCTGAAGATTTTGAAGATGATGAGGAATATCCTTCAACATCAAATCAGACTTATGATGAAAAAGACACCCATGAGGCACCAGAAGAATAGATAAGGATAGAAGAAAAGACTCCATCCAGGTACGTTTAGAAGAATCATCCAGAAACTCAAATTTTAGGGCAGAAAGAGGCAGGTGTACAAACAAGAAAAACTATTTCAGAAGCTTCAAGCTATCTAGCATTGCTCTCATCCACTGAACCACAAAATGTAAGTGAAGCATGCAAAGATGAATGCTAGGTCAAGGCCATGAATGAAGAACTTGAGCAGATTGAAAAGAATAATACTTGGGAGTTGGTTCCTAGACCAAATGATAAGAATGTCATAGGGACAAAATGGATATTCAAAAACAAGCTAAATGAAAATGGAAATAATGGATTTGAGACTTCTGCGATCTGCATTATGTGTGGTTATATCTTCCGGATCCATAAAATAACAAAATGCGATGGATCCAGAAGGTATAACCACAGAAAATGGAAATGTTATTAGAAATAAGGCCAGACTTGTTTGTAAAGGTTATGCTCAACAAGAAGGCATAGACTTTGAAGAAACTTTTGCACTGGTTGCTAGACTTGAGGCCATAAGAATGTTCCTTTCTCTTTCTAGCTTTCAGAAGTTCAAAGTATTTCAAATGGATGTGAAATTTTCCTTTTTAAATGGAGACTTAGAAGAAGAAGTGTATATTGAGCAACCAGATGGATTCATCCTTGGAAATGATCCAAAACTTGTATGTAGACTTAAGAAGGCACTCTATGGTCTTAAACAAGCTCCAAGAGTTTGGTATTATCGTCTGGACAAATACCTCCATCAACAAGGTTTTTCAAAAGGATCAGCAGATAACAATCTATATATAAAAATTGATAATGATAAATTGCTAATACTTGTTGTGTACGTTGATGATATCATCCTTGGTAGCAATGAAGAAGCCATGAGTCAAAACTTTGCCTTGGTGATGCAGAAAGAATTTGAAATGTCCTTGCTTGGTGAGCTGACATACTTTCTTGGTTTACAAGTCCAACAAAATAAAGATGGTATCTTTTTATCACAAACCAAGTACCTCAAGCAGATCTTGAAGAAATATGGCATGGAAGATTCGAAACCAGTATGTACCCCTATGGTAATAGGATGTAGCCTCAGTGAAAATGATGAATCAGCAGCAGTACATCAACCAACCTATAGATCCATGATTGGTAGTCTACTCTATCTGACAAGTACCCGACTAGACATCATGCATGCAGTGGGAATAGTTGGAAGATTCCAGGCAAATCCAAAGGAAGCACACCTTCAGGCAGTTAAGAGGATTTTCAAATATCTTCAAGGAACACAAAACTATGGCTTATGGTATCCTAGAGATACAGATCTCACACTTCATGCATATACAGATGCAGATTGGGCAGGAAGCGTGGATGACAGAAAAAGCACTAGTGGTGGTGCATTCTTTATGGGTTCCAGACTAGTATCTTGGTTCAGCAAGAAACAAAGTTCAATTGCTTTATCTACAGCTGAAGCAGAATATGTGGCTGCTGCATCTTGCTGCACACAACTCCTTTGGATGATGCAAACTTTGCAAGATTTTCAAATCACTTGTACTCCACCTATCTCCATTTTATGCGATAATACAAGTGCAATCAATATTTCAAAAAATCCAGTTATGCATTCAAAGACCAAGCACATACCTATCAAATATCATTTTCTCCGAGAACAAGTGCTTGAACAAAAGGTCAAATTGGAGTATGTTCCCTCCAAGGAACATGTTGCTGATATACTCACCAAACCACTGCCCAGGGAGCCATTTGAATACCTCAGACAAAAGCTGAGACATCATCTTGCTATTGAAACTTATCTGTTTTAGAGAAAAGTGGGTGTACGCGAGTTTAATGAGGAAAATCCGCGTACCTACGACAGTTTATGTGGATACAGTCGCGTATATGTTGGTTTGAAGACAAACAGTGGGCCAGGCTCAGGATGAAAAGAGTCTGATATGGGTCTGATAGAGACCATTTGGCACAGGTTCAGGGGGAACATATATTCTTCTAATAATGCATTGTTGGCATTATCTTAGAAGATCTTGGTTCATTTCAACAGTTTTTTTTGGTTTCAGGTGGAACAGGTGCAGAGGGAGATCATGGTTGCTGGTCTGAATGATGATTGACAAATGCTGCTGATGATAGTTGTTGATAACTATCATAGTCTTGTTGTAGATATTTCGTCTCTATGTCATGTATTTATTTTCTTATCAAGGTCATGTAACGACCTACTTTGGTTTCCCCACTATGCCTGGGATGGATGATGTAATGTTCTTTTTTTATCTTGTGTAAACTTTTGATGTATCCCCACTTGGTTGGGTGGATGAGTCAATATTGGTATATCCCCACTTGGTTGGGAGATGGACGTATGTACGAGTATTTGGTGATAGGAAGGTTATTTCTGATGTATAAAGTCATGTATCTTCTTGTATAACATCTTCTTGCAGACCTTGCCTACAGCCAGGGGGAGCATGGACAGCACAACAGAGCAGAGATTTCAGCATGAACTCAGGGGGAGCATAACCCTTTGCACTTGATGACAAAGGGGGAGAATGACTTTGAGTGACTTGGGGTTGCCATCAAGTCCAAAGGGGGAGATTGTTGGCATTATGATACAAGTGTTGTCCTTGATGGCAACTCACACAGATGACAGATCATAGTGCAACAGGTCAGTAGCAAAGAATTGATGATCAGACTACAAAGAATGAAGAAAGAAAAGTATATATGCAGGTTCACTATATACCAAGTCGCATACACACGCAGGTTCACTATATACAAAGGCGCGTATATCGTACACATGCACTTTCACGCAAGGAAAGGCGTGTACATGTTGGAAAACTAAGTTTTGGGCCCGTGGTATTTGGACCTATGGTTTTGGACCTTGGTATTGCATTTGAAGTGTTGAACCCAGGTATTGGGTCCCTAGTATTGGTTCTAAATGGTTTTGGACCATGGTATTGAGTAAGGCCTAAGACTATAAAAGGGGAAGGAGATCATTAGGCAAAGGTATGAACTGAAGGATTGAATATCTTATGAAGAGCAAGATCTAGAATTGGGTTATGGTACATAGCTGGATCTGAACCAAGGAGAAACCTGAGCGCTAAAAAGTGGATAAGTTCTATTGATGCGTCATGATCTTAAGGCTTGAATAGTATTATCTTTTTGTGATTTTGATATGTTATATTTGGCGCATGATTTGATCTATAAATATGATAATCTGGGTATAACTGATGTCTGAATAAGTGAAAAGGGTAAATTATCTTTTATAGATCTGTATGCAGGTTCGACACATTAGAGGTGCGTATACACCCCAGTTTAGTAATTTGAAACAGCGTATACGCTGGTTGGCCTTAATACAGAAGCGTATGTACGCAGGTTTCTACGTTTTGAAGTAGCGTACGTCTCATGAAATATGTTTTAGCTGCTTCTGTTTATTACTGCAGTGTTCTGGGTTCAGGATTGGTTTCTGGTTATTGTTACTGTATTCTGGTTACAACCTTCTGAGAAGTGATTGGTTGATTCAGTATTGGTTTGTTCAAAGGAGATTGGTTGATACAGATATACTTGATGTTTGATTGATGTTATTCATGGATCCAGTCTGAAAATTTATGAAACGTGGTCCCTGGAAGAAAAGAGAAGGTTGTAGCCTTCTGTAGGTCAGCACCTACGTACTAGTACCTCAGCTAGTACAAGAGCTAAGGGGGTTGTAGCTCCCTTCCAGGAGAAGCTGGAGAACGAGAGAAGGTTGTAGCCTTCTATAGGTAGCAACCTGCGTACTAGTATAAGAGTACACCAGTACAGAAAAATTGTAAAAAGAAGTTTCTAATTAAAACAGGATGGAGACGAATTACAGCAGGTGGTTTTCACCCACATTTGGTTTCCACCTTATATCTTGTGTTCTTATGTGTGTCTGCCTATTCTGTTTACTGTTTATATGGTTTGATGCACAGATTAATGATCGACATCTGAAGAATAATTTAAATTACAAGTCTGCTGGTCATACGCTAGTTTCCTTAACTGCAGTTGCGTACATATGCGGTTTTTACTAACTGAAGTAGCGTATACAAATCTGATTGTAAAATGAAAAATAATAGACCTAATAATACTGATTCACCCCCCCTCTCTGTATTATTTCCAACACCAAAGATGAATTTCAAGATGATAGTATTGATTTGGAATCTTAAGTAGATACTCAAATTGTTGTACATTCTAATCTAGAAAGGCAATTAGAAAATTTAGATGTAAATATACCCATAGATAACGTTGTAAATAAATTAGAATTCTTTGAGATATATCCTGAAAAAAGAAGAATTTGAAACACTCCAACTAAAAGATAATGTTTTGCCTAGAGGTCCAGTTCCATTAGAAGAATTATTTGATTTCAATGACGTGGCTAAAAAACCTAAGATTGAGCCCTCAGGGAAAAACAATTGAAAATTGTAATTTAGGTATTGAAAAAGACCCCAAAATCATAAAACTGTCTAAATCAATCCCAACTTCTGATAAACAAAAATATATTGCTTTATTCAAGGAATTTAGTGATATTTTTGTCTAGAGCTATGAAGATCTTAAAACATATGATACATAAATTATACAACACAAAATTCCAATTAAAGAAGATCAGAAACCCTTTAAGCAAAAGCTTCGCAGAATAAATCCGGTTCTGATTCCTTTAATTGATAAGGAAATAAAAAGAATGTATGATTTTAAAATCATAGTTCCTCTTGGGTACTCTAAATGGGTTTCCGATATTGTGCCAACTAGGAAGAAAACAGGTGAAATCAGATTGTGCATAGATTTCAAGAACCTAAACAGAGTTTCCCTAAAGGACAATTAACCCTTACCTAAAATGGATCATTATGATACAAGTGTTGTCTTTGATGGCAACTCACACAGATGATAGATCATAGTGCAGCAAGTCAGTAGCAAAGAATTGATGATCAGACTACAAAGAATGAAGAAAGAAAAGTATATATGCAGGTTCACTATATACCAAGTTGCGTACACACGCAGGTTCACTATATACAAAGGCACGTATATCGTACACACGCACTTTCATGCAAGGAAAGGTGCGTACATGTTGGAAAACTAAGTTTTGGGTCCGTGGTATTTGGACCTATGGTTTTGGACCTTGGTATTGCGTCTGAAGTGTTGAACCCAGGTGTTGGGTCCATAGTATTGGTTATAAATGGTTTTGGACAATGGTATTGAGTAAGGCCTAAGACTATAAAAGGGGAAGGAGATCATTAGGCAAAGGTATGAACTGAAGGATTGAATATCTTATGAAGAGCAAGATCTAGAATTGGGTTATGGTGCATAGCTGGATCTAAATCAAGGAGAAACCTGCGCGCTAAAAGATGGATAAGTTCTATTGATGGGTCATGATCTTAAGGCTTGAAGAGTAGTATCTTTGTGTGATTTTGATCTGTTATATTTGGCGCATGATTTGATCTATAAATCTGATAATATGGGTATAAATGATGTCTGAATAAGTGAAAAGGGTAAATTATCTTATATAGATCTGTATGCAGGTTCGACACATCAGAGGCGCGTATACACGCCAGTTTAGTAAGTGAAAACAATGTATATGCTGGTTGGCCTTAATACAGAAGAGTATGTACGTAGGTTTCTATGTTTTGAAGTAGCGTACGTCTCATGAAATTTGTTTTAGCTGCTTCTATTTATTATTGCAGTGTTCTGGGTTCAGGATTGGCTTCTGGTTATTGTTACTGTATTCTGATTATAGCGTTCTGAGAAGTGATTGGTTGATTCAGTATTGGTTTGTTCAAAGGAGATTAGTTGATACAGATATACTTGATGTTATTCATGGATCCAGTCTGAAAATTTATGAAACGTGGTCCCTGGAAGAAAAGAGAAGGTTGTAGCCTTCTGTAGGTCAGCACCTACGTACTAGTACCTCAGCTAGTACAATAGCTAAGGGAGTTGTAGCTCCCTTCCAGGAGAAGCTGGAGAACGAGAGAAGGTTGTAGCCTTCTACAGGTAGTAGCCTACGTACTGGTATAAGACTGCACCAGTACAGAAACATTGTAAAAATAAGTTTATAATTAAAAGAGGATGGAGATGAATTGCAGCAGGTGGTTTTCACCCACATTGGGTTTCCACCTTATATCTTGTGTTCTTATGTGTGTCTGCCTGTTCTATTTACTGTTCCTGGTTACTGTTTATATGGTTTGATGCACAGATTAATGATCGACATCTGAAGAATAATTTAAATTACAAGTCTGCTGGTCATACGCTAGTTTCCTTAATTGCAGTTGCGTACATACACGGTTTTTACTAACTAAAGTAGCGTATACAAAGATGATTGTAAAATGAAAAATAATTGACCTGATAATACTGATTCACCCCCCTCTCAGTATTATTTCCAACACCAAAGATGAATTTCAAGATGATAGCATTGATTTGGAATCTGAAGTAGATACTCAAATTGTTGTACATTCTAATCTAGAAAGGAAATTAGAAAATTCAGATGTAAATATACCCATAGATAAAGTTGTAAATAAATTAGAATTGCTTGAGATAGATCCTGAAAAAAGAAGAATTTGAAACACTCCAGCTAAAAGATAATGTTTTGCCTAGAGGTCTAGTTCCATTAGAAGAATTATTTGATTTCAATGACGTGGCTAAAAAGCCTAAGATTGAGCCCTCAGGGAACAACAATTGAAGATTGTAATTTAGGTACTGAAAAAGACCCCAAAATCATAAAACTGTCTAAATCAATCCCAACTGCTGAAAAACAAAAATATATTGCTTTATTCAAGGAATTTAGTGATGTTTTTGCCTGGAGCTATGAAGATCTTAAAACATATGATACATAAATTATACAACACAAAATTCCAATTAAAGAAGATCAGAAACCCTTTAAACAAAAGCCTCACAGAATAAATCCGGTTCTGATTCCTTTAATTGATAAGGAAATCAAAAGAATGTATGATTTTAAAATCATAGTTCCTCTTAGGTACTCTAAATGGGTTTCCGATATTGTGCCAACTAGGAAGAAAACAAGTGAAATCAGATTGTGCATAGATTTCAGGAACCTAAACAAAGTTTCCCTAAAGGACAACTAACCCTTACCTAAAATGGATCATATTCTACAAAAGGTAATTGGATCTTCTAGGATTTCTTTATTAGATGGTTTTTCAGGTTATAATTAGGTATTAGTTCATTTAGAGGATCAGGATAAAACAACATTTACTACTCCATGGGGTACCTTCATGTATGTGAATATGCCTTTTGGATTAATGAATGTTGGAGCCACATTTCAAAGAGCAATGGATATTGCTTTTGTTGATGAAATTGGCAGATATATCGTGATCTATATAGATGACATCATTGTATTTTCTAAAACTGATGAAGAACATTTGTTACATCTAAGAAGAGCATTTGAAAAATGTAGAAGGTTTGGGATTTCACTAAATCCTAAGAAAACAATGTTTGGTCTTGAAGAGGAAAAACTTCTTGGTCATATCATGTCTAAGGAATGTATTAAAATTGATCTTAAAAGAATTGAAGCTATTCTGAAAATTAATCATCCAAGAATTAAGGAACTTCAATCCTTTATTGGTAGAATAAACTTCCTAAGAAGATTTATCCCTAACCTTGCAGAACTTTTCAGAAACTTAACAAACATGCTAAAACGAGGTTCTAAAATCAAATGGAACATTAAGATAGGCAATCATTTGACCAAGTTAAACAAGAATTGACAAAAGCACAAGTCCTTATCAATCCAAATTTTACTAAGGATTTTATAATTTTTTCATTTGCTTCTGAACATACTGTTGCAGTTGTCCTTTTCCAGAAAAATGATGATGGATATGAACAACCAATTTCTTTCTTTATCAAGGCTTTAAGGGATGCTGCACTCAAGTAAAATATAATGGAAAAACAGGCCTTCACATTGACAAAAACAATTAAAGATTCCAGAGTATTAATCCTTCATTCTCATATAATTTCTTATGTACCAAATGCTGTAGTTAAAGATATCTGACACTGAATGGGCCAGATGGAAAAAGAGGAAAATGGATTGCCATCATTATGGAATATGATATGGAAATTAAGCCAACCAAGCTTATCAAAGGACAAGGATTAGCCAGATTGATAGTTGAATCTAATTTCTGATGAGCACTAGTATTGCAGCAAGGATGCTGCAATTCCTGGGCTACCAGATTTACTTGATCAACTCAGGGTTCGTACAAACTTGGAGGTGATAATGTTGTATACACAAGTAAAAGAGATGGTTCTACCTGTTGTCACTATTAATTTGCCAAGAGACCACTGGGGTTTCAAGTCAGACTTCTATGGAGTCATAAGAATCTTGATTTCTTGATGGAAGAAAGGAAAATCTACTCTAAGAGAGAGCTACTCTAGTGCAATAATGGAGAAGGTCGAAGTTTAATGCTGAATCACACCATTTTCTAATTAACTGTTAAGAAACTATGCTTTGCAGAAATTCTAAATAAACATGAACGAAATGCTACAATCTAAGTTATAGAAGTAAGAAGCATCAAACATCACTAATGTGCAAGTAAAGAGACAGAACTAAATCTATTTTTTCCTTTGTCTTTTTATGAAAAATCAAGTATGCAAACTAATTTCTTCTATTGATGTGGCAAGTGAATTAAGGATGTTTGAGGATGGCTGGAAGGGTTATGAGATGGTTGGATGGTGTGGGAGACCCTTGGGAGGTTTTTGATGACTTCCTAGAAGTTTTCCATCAATTCGGCCTCAAAACATGCCATTTCAGGAAAACCTACATGATGTACTAGAAACCTATAGGATTCCCTGTAAACCTACAGGATACAACCAAGAGCAAAATGTGAGGTGTTGGAGGTGATGGAAGGCCTAGGAAAGGTGTGTGATGGGTGGAATGGAGTGGGAAAAGGTCTAGGATCACTCTGAAGTCAACATGTTATGAAACCAGCTCAAGAAAAGATAGAAAAGATAGATCAACGCCTTAGAATTCAGCCTCTTCGAGGGGGCAACCTCCTTTACATTACATAAATGAACAATTCTTGGATGATACAAATGACAAAACCTCCTTTCTATATATAGGAGTCTAAGGAGTCACAATATAATCCAGCCGACCTAACAATAATAATATAAAGCCACAAAAATAACAATAGAGGGATTCTATGGGCACATTAATAACAATATGGGGGCAATGGGGGCACAACAATATAAATAAGGGGTATAACTACAATAGTAATGGGGTAATCACTAGTATTATAGGGACCCAACATGCCCCTCTCCTTCAAAAAATTGTTGTCCTCAACGCTTGAGTAGTTCTGGATACTTTTGCATAAAATTCTCATCCTCCCATGTGGAATCTTCAGCGGATAAGTTCTTCCACTTGATAAGATACTCTGAAATTGATCGATTTCGTAGCTGTCGAGTTCTTGTTTCTATAACTGCTTCCGGTTCCAATATAATTTTTCCTTCCTCGTCAAGTTCTGGCAATATTGTTTGAACTGGGAGCTTGTCGCCTATAACCTTCTTTAAGCATGAAACATGGAAAACTGGGTGCAATCGAGAAGCTGCAGGAAGCTCCAATTTGTATGCCATAGTACCAATCTTTTGCAACACCTTGTACGGACCATAATACTTTGGTGATAATTTATTATCCTTCTTAGCTTGCTTGAGGGACATTTGCTTATATGGTTGTAGCCGTAGGAATACCCAATCACCTACATCAAAACTTCTTTCACTGCGATGTTGATCTGCCTGTTGTTTCATTCTATTCTGTGCCAACACGAGGTTATCCTTTAAGAGTTGGAGGACTTGTTGTTGATGTTCGATGTGATGTTCCACTGCCTGAACCTTAGATTTTCTCTTAAATATGATGTGATGGATGGTGGTTGATACCCATAAAGTGCCATAAATGGGGTCATTTTTGTTGCTGTATGGAAGGAAGTGTTATACCACCATTCAGCCAGAGGCAACCATTTGACCCATTGTGTCTGTTTATCAGATACAAAGCAACGAAGATATCCTTCCAAACATTTGTTTACTATCTCAGTTTGCCCATCAGATTGAGGATGATAAGATGAGCTATGAGCTAACTGAGTACCAAGACAAGAAAATAATTCTGTCCAAAAATTTCCAGTGAAAATGGGATCTCTGTCACTTACAATAATCTTTGGGTTTCCATGTAGCTTTTGAATTGTTTCCATAAATGCAGTAGAAACTGTACTGGCTTTAAATGGATGTGATAATGCACAAAAGTGTGCATACTTGGTAAGTCTGTCAACTACCACCATGATGACACTCTTTCCCTCAGACTTGGGTAAACCTGTGATAAAATCCATTGAAACCTCCTCCCAACGTTGGCTTGGAATGGATAAAGGTTGTAATAGACCGGGTGTCTTAATTGTTTCAACTTTATTTTGTTGGCAAACCAAACATTCTGCCACAAACTTTTGAATATCTGATTTAAGGCCATCCCAAAAAAATTCCTTCTTAACCCTGTGGTAAGTTTTTAAAAATCCTGAGTGCCCTCCTAAGGGAGAAGTGTGCAATTCCATAAGAATCTTTTGTTTTAGCTGGGAATTCTTACAGAGGTATAAGCGATCTTTGTACCATAACGAATCATTTTTCCAGCTAAATGTATCAGACGTACTGGAATCTTGTTGTAGCTTTCGAATAAGTGCCCACACTTCTTCGTCATTCTTCCATTCCTCCCTTGCTTCATTTATCCAATCTGGTTGGATAATAGAAATGGTGCACAACAATGCTTCCACATCCTCATCCTTCTTGAGAGTGCATCTGCCACCACATTTTGCTTCCCTTTTTTGTAGATGATTTCAAAGTCATAACCCAACATCTTTGTGACCCACTTTTGTTGCTCTTCAGAGGATAATCTTTGTTCTAAAAAGTATTTAAGGCTATCATGATCCGTTTTTACCTTGAAGTGTCTTCCCATTAGGTAGGGTCGCCATTTCTTAAGTGCATGGAGTATTGCCAACATTTCCTTCTCATAAATAGCTTTGCTTAAAAACTTTCCCTTGATTGGACGACTTTCAAAAGCAATGGGTCTTTCATCTTGCATTAGAACAGCACCAATTCCATTTCCTGAAGCATCACATTCCACAATAAAGGTTTTTGTGAAGTCCGGTGTAGCTAAGACCGGTGCTTGGCACATTGCCTCTTTAAGATGTTCAAAGGCCTTTGTTGCTTCCGGAGTCCATGAAAATGCATCTTTCTTCAATAATGTTGTTAGAGGTGCTGCTATTCTCCCATAATTCTTAACAAACTTGCGATAATACCCTGTCAACCCAAGAAATCCTCGCAGATGCTTTATGGATGTGGGGATTTTCCATTCCTTAATGGCTTTAATTTTGCTAGGGTCTACCTTAACTCCTTCATGAGATACAATATGACCCAAATATTCCACCTCCTGGACTCCAAAGAAACATTTGGATCTTTTTGCATATAATTGTTTCTCCTCCAATAGTTGTAGCACCCTGTCAACATGTTCAACATGATCCTTCCAAGACTTGCTGTAGATTAGTATATCATCAAAAAATACTAACACAAATTTTCTAAGGAATGGTTTGAAAATTGAATTCATCAAACCTTGAAATGTTGAAGGTGCATTGGTAAGGCCAAAAGGCATGACCAAAAATTCATAATGACCCTCATGAGTTCTAAATGCCGTTTTCGGAATGTCTTCAATCTTCATTCTGATTTGATGATATCCTGAACGAAGATCCAACTTGGTGAAGTAAATTGATCCATGCAATTCATCCAGTAATTCATCAATGACAGGAATGGGGAACTTATCTTTAATAGTGAGCTTGTTGAGCTCCCTATAATCCGGACACATGCGCCATGATCCATCCTTCTTGTGCACCAATACTACTGGAGCAGAGAAAGAACTTTGACTTGGTTGAATTATACCAGCCTCTAGCATTTCTGCAACCATACGTTCAATTTCACTTTTTTGGACATAGGGATATCTGTACGGCCTGATGTTTGGAGGAACACTTCCTGGAATCAGATGAATAGCATGATCATGATCACGCATAGGTGGGAGACCTTTGGGAGTCTCAAATACCTTGGAATGATTGTCCAGGACTTTTTGGAGATCTGGAGAAATAGATGATTCTAATGTGGAAACATCTAGCGAACATAATTGTGCAATTACACCTCTTTGCTCCTTTTTTAGAAGCTTTGTCATACCATTAGAGCTGATTATCTTTCCTGGTTTCCCTGCAATACCCCTTAATTCAACTTCCTTTCCTTCCGTAGAAAATTTGATGAAAAGTTCTTGAAAATTAAAAGCTATTGTACCCAAGGATTGTAGCCATTGGACTCCTAGTACAACATCAGCACCTCCCATTGGAATGGAAAGCATTGGGCTAGTCAATACATATTCTCCCATGGATAGCTTGATATTATGGCACTTTCCAGAGCAATTTATTGTTCCTCCATTTGCAATCATCACTTGACACTCTGGTGCTGGATATAGGAAGCAATTCAATTCTTTTGCTACCCTACAATGAATAAAATTGTGGGTGCTTCCTGAATCAATCAACACTATTACCTTTTTCTTCTTGATTTGTCCTTCTATCTTGATGGTTTGAGGAGTGGTAATTCCTGCCAATGCATTACAAGATATGGTCGGATTTATTTGTTCTTCATCTAGGCTTTGTTCTGGAGTATATCCTCTTCTTTTGACCTTTCTTGCTCCTTTTCTTCTTCCTCTTCACAATCTATGTAGAATAATTTCTTCTCAGCACACTTATGACCTTTAGTGTATTTGCTATCACAACTGTAACAAAGCCCTTTTGCTTTTTTTCTTCCAATTGTTGTGGTGTCAACCTTATAGGTTGTGGAAGACTAGGGGCAACAACACTTCCGTCTTTATAGTTGTGAGTGGTATGCTTCCTGGTTGCCATAATTTTGCTTTCCATTTTTCTTGCTAACCTGAATGCCTTCTCTAATGAATCAGGTTCCCAAAGGCGAACATCATGTTGGATATTATCCTTTAAAGACCCTATGAACACATCAATCCTATGCTCCTCTGGAATATCTTTTACCCTTATGTTCAATTTTTGGAACTCCTCAATGTGCTCCATTATTGAACCCTTTTGTTTGAGACTTATCAATTGGCTAAAAAAAGTGTTGCTTTTTGTATCCTCATAATGTGCTATCAATTCTTCCGTAAAAATTGCCCAAGTGATAAATTGTTTACGAGAGCAAAGCCATTGATACCATACAAACTGATTTGGTTCCAAATATAAAGTTGCCATACGTACCTTTTGTGTGTTTTGCACATTATTGAGATCGAAGAATTGCTCCATCTGTAATATCCATGTGGCGGGATCCTTGCCATCAAACTTCCTCATATCGATTTTTGGAATATGGTGCGTCTTCGATCCAACATTAGAGTCTATGGAATCATGATTAACATTTCTTTTGTTCACATCATGAGTTTCCTTTACAACCTTTTCACCATTAGTAAGTATTTCTTGTAGAAAATTTGTCAAATCTGTCTTCAAATCTGCCATGTCTGTCTTCAAATCTGTATTCAGATCATCCATCTTAGCTTCCATGCCATTTATCTTAGATTCCACGCCATTTATCTTAGCATCTGTTCGCTTTTGTGAACGTGACATTTGTTGCACTTGTTCTTGTAATTTTGATATATCATGTAGCATTTCTTCCTCTTCTTCATGAGTCATGCTAGAGCTTTCAGGTTCCTTACTAGGTGTTTGCATTTTCTTTCCTCGGGGCATCAGTTACCGATAATAATGCTTTACTATGCCCTTTGAATTCCTTCAAACTAAGCTTATGCAAAAATTAAAAAAAAAAACTACACACCTTTTTTAACTTTGTAGAAGCCTGATATTGAATCTGATATATCTCTGTAATTTCGAATCATCCAGTTCTGAAATTGTAACTGTATTATCCTTCTATGTCCTCTTTCCAATGCCACTAGTCTGATCCAAATTGGATTCTCCAAGAAAGAGTTATGCACAATCTCCCGCAGTGACCTGATTATAGACTAGTTCAGTAGAGCAAACTTGTATGAAGTGACACGTGTCACTGTTTCAACCTTTGACTCTGAAACATATATAAAAAAAAACTACAGTCCGTCCTCTTTCTGTACCTTCTTACGAAATTTCAATCCGATGCTCAGAAAGAAAGTTATGACGATTTTCCCCAGGTCACCTGTTTTGAATGTAATTCAGGAGTCTGCAAAAAGACCAACTTCCTCAGATCATATCTCCGAAAATATCGTGTAACAATCTCTGAAATTCGGACCCAAGGTTCAGCGTGATTTCTTTTCAAATGGGTTTTTTTTGCGACTTCTGAAACGTCACAGAAAAAAAGTTATAGCGAAAATTCCACGATGACCTGTTTGGAGCAACGAAACCCTAGAATCCAAAGCTCTGATACCAAATGTTATGAAACCAGCTCAAGAAAAGATAGAAAAGATAGATCAACGCCTTAGAATTTAGCCTCTTCTAGGGGGCAACCTCCTTTACATTACATAAATGAACAATTTTTGGATGATACAAATGACAAAACCTCCTTTCTATATATAGGAGTCTAAGGAGTCACAATATAATCCAGTCGACCTAACAATAATAATATAAAGCCACAAAAATAACAATAGAGAGATTCTATGGGCACATTAATAACAATATGGGGGCAATGGGGGCACAACAATATAAATAAGGGGTATAACTACAATAGTAGTGGGGTAATCACTAGTATTATAGGGACCCAACACAACAACAAAGATAGGAGATGGTTGGATTCGCTCAATGTGCTTGGAAGAATTTCTATGAAAAATGATGAAAACTAATGAAGGTGATGGTGAAAAAAAGGGATGGCTAAGGTGGATAGAGTGGAAGGTGGATGTTGGCTATGAAGTCTTAGTCTCCTCCTGAAGCACTTGCTCTACATAAAACATGTATATCTCCCAAAAAGTTATGTAAACAAGAAACATTCTCATAAACTAGAAAAGTAGAATTAATGAACTAACTGCCTACATTATGCATGAAGAAAGTTAATGAAAGGAATGAAATCATGGATGAGATCTATTGTAAATTTAATGAAGATGAAAAATATTACAATGGAATCCTACCTTGCAAAACTAACCAAATACTAATTTAAAAACAACAAACTCCAAAGCTCATAAAACAAATAGAAATCTGTGTTTTTGGGGCTGCTTAAGGGTCCCTTCCTCAAGTCATGATCACAGAGGGAGGAAGTGAGGCTGAGACACCTGCTGACAACCTTATGGTGCTCCTTTTATCCCTACTAACCTGCTACTGAAGTAAGACACAAATGGAATCAAACTAATAAACAACCAATCTAATCTACACTACATGTAATGGAAATGCATCTAAAAGCAAATTAACAATGAAGCTATGAAACTACACTAAACATACATATACAAGAAAGAGGAGCCTTGGCTGCTAGGGTTGGGCCCTAACCCAAGAGCTTCAACCCTCTGAGTTAACTCAGTGCTGGCTCAAAACAAAACTCATTCTTATTACCAAAACAACAAATTACATGAATAGAACTTTCACAAGTGTGGAGATCGAAAATAGCTTAGAGTTTTACAATAAAAATCCAAATCCTAATGAGGCTTTAGGCCTCTCTACTTATACAATTGAAGTCCCCAACGATTTCCTTAAAATCAAGGAGGCTCAGCTCCTGAACTCGAGATAAATTAGCTCTTTTTCTCTCACTTGCTCGGCTGCCTTCTAATCCTCATGGCTTGGCTGCTTGTGCTCCGAGCTGGTGTGATGGATGGAGAAATATTCGAATGGGGGGTAAGTAAATGAGGAGGATTTACCTCCTACAATCCATCTCCCTTGTCCCATTCTAGTTTTAACCTTAGTATTTGCAAAAATTTCTTGATTTTTTCCTTCAATCCTGCATTCAATGCATATTATTCCACTAGGCATAATATCCAATTCTAAATCATCTCATAAACAAAATATAATAAAAAACATGTAATAAGTTGTGAGAAAAGTTGGTTTAACTAAGCTAGGAGGTGAATTAAGGCTCATATAATTACCCAATGATGAGGGTCATCATCACCCCCCTATTGAAAGTGTTTCTCATCCTCTGAGAAACTCAATCAATATCCATATCCTTCATAGCTCTAGTGGCCTCCCTGACATCCCCTGACTCTACTGTGGTTTCCTCTTCTTGTTCATAGAAGCCTTCTTTCCTTTCTACCTCCTCCCACTACCTCCTTTCTTCTTCTTCCTTCCTTCCTTCTAGCATTCTTAAGAGTAGTGGTGGACTAAGTTTCAGGCCAATCCAATTGACTTTTAGCCTTTGCATAGATTTCTTGTACATGGGTGTACTATTTAGTGCTTCTCTCAATATTTGAGGAGAGTTGTACTCTCTTATCTTTAAGCTGTATGAAAATGTGTTCCATCTCCTTAGGCAAGCATGTATGCTATCATCCCCTAATAGCCTAAACATGTCCTCAAAATGTGAAATTGCTTGCTCTTAGGCAGCAAGATATCTAGGTGCAAGCTGAGGATCATTTGCAATCAAATTACGGGCACTGATGAGGGCCATGGGATTTGATTTTTCAACTTTGATAATAAGAGGTTCAGTTTGCTCTCTTGCCGATATCTTCTTCATCTCTGTAGCCCTTGACTCCTCATGGTTCATCCATGATGCCAAAGCCATCAACTGTAAATCTCATAGCTTGGAATTAGGGTCCTATACATTCATATATGTTAGGGCCATGTTGTGCAAATAAAACTTAGCCATATTGGCCCTATCTTCTAGTGTGCTATGATCACAAAGATCAATGAACTGCCTGTAGTCCTGAAATGGCATGGTGCCTCTCTGTGCTAGGGTCTTGATCTGGAATTGCAACCACTGTTCCTTGAGGTATAGGGCATAGGATTTAGCTGGAATCCTACACTGGATTGCTTCCAAAGAGAGACTGGCCATACATGCCAATTGATTCTCTCTTTCTTGCAGCTTTCCTCTCAACCATGCATTTTTTGTCTCTAGTTGATTTTTCATTATGGCCTCTCTGTCTCTCAAGCTACTTAGCTCTTTTCCTATCTCCTTGAGCTTCTCCTCCATGTGCCCAATGTCTTCCACCCCCTTTGATTTGGCGATCTGCATCCATCGGTGAGTTCTAGCCCTCTCCTTCTCAAGCTCAAAGAATAGTGGAATAGCAAATTTTTGAGGTATGACCTTGCCTCCTTCAATAAACCTGTAGTAGGAGTCCAGGTTAGGTTGGGGGCTGGGTTCTTTTGTCTCTGGGTCCTCTTCTTTAGTTTCTTGCTACTCTCCTACCTCCCTTTCCAATTTTTGTGCCTCCTGTAGGTTCAACAGAGTATCCTGTAGGACTACTTCTACTTCCTGTAGATTCTGCTGTGTATCCTGTAGGATTGCTTTTCCCTTGGAGGAGGTTGATCTAGTCATAGGCCTTCTCACATAGGTGATAGGAGACTTAGGGGAAGGAATTTTCTCCTTTTGTTTAGGGGAGTCTTCAATCACAATAGGAATTTTGGTTGGTGTTTGGGGTTTCCCCTGTCTTATTCTTGTGCTTTTCCTTGTCCTGAAATATAAGGGGGTCTGCCTTTGTCTTTTGCCTTTTTGCTTGATGGGGGTGCTAAGAGTAGTGAGGGCAGCTGCTGCCTCCCTCTCAATGGGTTCTGGAGACACCCTAGGTGACTCCTCCTTATTTTCTATCCCCTCTTTTCCTTTTCTTTCTTCACCTATGTCCTTCCTTTCTTCTTCCTCTTGTAGATCCTCAACATCTTTATCAGTTTCCTCCTTAACATCCTCCTCTATTTCTTCATCATCCTCCTTCTCTTTCTCCTCTTCTTCTTCATCTTCCTCATTTTCTTCTGTTTCATCTCCTTCTTCATCCATCTCATCTTTATCTCCTTCTATTTCTTCTTCTTCTTGCTCTACTTCTTCTTCCCATGCTTTAGGCTCTTCCTCTTCCTCTTCACTGACAGTGGGACTAACATCATATGTAAGAGATTTGATGTCTTCCTCTACCTGCATGTCTCTAAAAACTGACCATTTTATAGGAATTATGAGATTTTGGAGGGCATATTCTATAAGGATCCTAATTAAACCATGGTGAGCTAACTGTTGGGAATTTCCCTCTTGCACTTTGATGCTTAAGTCTATTAGTGATTGTAGGAGGAAGTATGGTATGCTGAGCCTGTGGTGAGGGGGTGTTTTTGCTCCAAATCTCAATTCTTCAAGAAGCCTAAAATGATAACCATGTACCACACTATACCTACCCTCAAATGAAATGTATTTGATCAATTGGTAGCTTGCTTCATTCCAGGGATATGGCAAACTTTCTCTCCTTACTCCATTTTTGTCCTCAGTGGGTTCTTCACCTTCTAGAAAGAATTTCCTTTTGGCAACCTGGCTATCTCCTTTGTCTTGCTTTTTCCATGGTATTCCTAGGGGAAGTGTGGTAACTATGCTGATGAGATCAGGAGTGAGTTCTACGAAGAGGCCTCTTACCACAACAGTGGCATGGATTCTGGTGAGTGGAATGAGGGGAGAGAGAAAAATCTCGGGCCATCTCATCATCATACCCTTTGATTTTTTTGGAAAACCCCATCCAATTATGCCTGGTGAAGATTCCTAGTACCTGAGGGTGTTGTTGGATTCTCACAGTGTTTGTGGGCTCCCTCTTATTAAACCCTCCTGTCACCTTGGTTGGTAAGGTTTTGAGGAGATGAGATGGTTGATACAATGCAGAAGTAATAAATTGAGATGATTGGGTTGAAAATTCTCTTGCACAACTACCAAATTTACTTCAAACTAGAGGAACTTTTGATCAATTTACTAGGAAAGAGGAATGTAATTACAGAGCCTACCTATTCATAATGTTTGCTGTGGTCAACCCACGATATTTCCCCTCTGAAACTCCTCTCGACCTATCCTGGAGACTGTCTCTGTGCATCCTATAGAAATTCCTGTGCACGATCCTGTAGGAATTCGTGTGCATGATCTTGTAGGAATTCCTGTGCAATCCTGTAGGAATTCTTGTGCATTAAAACAATGGAGTTTTTATTTCGGTAGGTTTCCTGGGTATGAGAGCGACCTGTGAGAGAGAGTTTCGAGGAAGTGAATGCATGAATGCATGAGGATGATGATTATTTCCGCTTATGGTCATTCGAGGTGAGGTAGTGTGCTGGCAGCAGAGGTACGTTTCCATTTTTTGACTATTGATCCCCACTACCACCTCATCACTACCCACTCCTCGTAAGCAGCTCCCCCGTTATGCATCTATAGCTTTAACTGCTTTTGTCCTTATCCTTCTCTATTTTTGAGTTGACTGCTGCAACGTGTGAGAGAACATCCTGTTTTGTCTTTGTTGACTAAGTGAAGGTGGCCAAGTTAACTCGCCACCTTTTCTCTTATAAACCAGCTTCCTCGTAACCTTTACATTTTTTTGACTACATGATGCATATGAGAGAGTGAGCGGGATACTTACCTGCGGTTCCAATACCTTGCTGCAGTTGTTGAAGACTGGAGGTGCTTGCTATGTGTATTGGTTGCATGCTATTCTTCTTCCCTTATTGTTGCTTTCTGATGATCCTTTTGTTTGTGTAGGTACCTGTTGTTGAATATGGTGGTGGTGGTGCTGCTTTGGTGCTCGTTCTTCCCTTGGATCATCATGATGGAGGCTTGTTGTTATTATGATTTGTATTCTATGGGATAGGCTACTACAGGATGTCTGGTAGATGCTTCTACCTCAGAACTCTTAATCATACACTTTTCTAGGGTTGTGAGGATGGTGACATGGATGGAGAGAAAGACTAGGAGTGTGGAGAACAAGGAATACTCAGGTGATTCTCTCTATTCCTCCCTGTTTCCCTTCTTTTCGAAGACTGATTTTTTTTTTTTGAAACTGATTTTGTTTTTAAGGGTGAATGCAGGGGTGATGGAATGATGGTGAGTAAGGTATGGTGATGGAATGATGATGAAGGGGGTGCTATTTCCTTGACATAGTAGGTCATTTTTCTTTCGGGTCACTTCCTGTAGGATTTCTAGGTCACTGTGATTCCTACAGGATCATCTTGTAGGTTTTCAGGGGATCCTGTAGAAAACACAGTCTCCTTGTAAACTGAAGGAAAGGAGTGGAAAGAATGGGAGAAATGGTAGAGTGATGAATCAAAATGAGTGAAAAAAATAAAAAGTGAGTGAAATAGGTCTCTTGGTGATCCTCCTTTTCTTCTTGATCATCCTTCTTGCTGACCTGCAAAAATAGAAATTTTCATGATTCTTCTCTTTTTCTTTTTTTTTGAAAACAACTAGGCTGCGTCTGATAGGTTTTCATCCTAGCTGTTTTCCCTGGGCACCTCAGGAGAGGTTTTCACCCAGGGATCTTTTTATTCTCTCTCTCTTTTTTTTTTACTGACACTATTGGGCTGCCCCAAGAGGTTTTCAACTTGATAGTGGGACTCAGGCACCTCATGGAGGTTTTCACCCGAGCCCTTATTTATTATTATTATTATTATTATTTTTTCTCTCAATGATTTGGTGAGGCAGGAGCTGAAACTTGCTCCATTATCATCACTATTTTATTGATATCATCAATGAACTCTTGTCTTGACAAAGGTCTCTTGTATATTTTCAATCGGTGTCTATTAACAAGTAAATGGATGGCCTCTTCATCTATGGTTCTGATTTGCATTGAACCATTATCATGGCATCTTTCTACAACATAAGGTCCTAGCCATATTGTCCTTAACTTGCCCTTGAAGTCTTTATACCTAAAATCATATAACAATTCCCAATCACCTTCTTGGAATTTCCTTTCCTTGATGTTCTTATCATGGAAGATATTTCTTTGCATTTGAACTACCTTTGTATGTAGGAGGGCCTGCATTTTGAACTCATCCAAACCATTCAACTAGAACAATCTCTCTTTTTGTGCATTGCCGAGATCTAGATCTAGTTGGGTTGCCATCCTTAATGTGTTATACTCAAATTCAATGGACATCAAGGCCTTTTTCCCATAGAATAGCTGATAGGGTGTGAATCCAGTGGTGGTCTTCCATGTGGTATTATAGGCCCAGGTGGCCTCAACTAGTCTATTTGCCCAATCCTTCCTGCTGCTACTTACCACTTTGGTCAATATGACCTCCAACACTCTGTTGGTCACCTCCACTTTCCCATTAGCTTGTAGATGATAGGGTGTAGAGGTTTTATGCTTTATTTTGTGCTAGCTGAGCAAGTATTCAATCATGTTGGAGGTAAACTAGCTGCCTTGGTTTGTGACTAGCTCTCTAGGGTACCCAAAGTTGTAGAATACATTCTCCCTTAGGAATCAGCCACCTTCTCCTCTTTTACTACCTTAATTGCCTTGGTTTCAGCCCACTTATTCAAATAGTCAGTGCACACAATGATGTACTGTTTTTGCTTGGAAGGAGGGTCAATAGGCCCAATGAAGTCCATGCCCCACTTATCAAATGGCTTGAAACTCACTTGAGGTTGTAGAGGAATTTCATCTCTTGGAGTAGGCCTTCCCATCCTTTGGAACTGATCACTCTGACTAGTATATCATTTCACATCCTAATGAAGAGTGGGCCAATAATAGACCGCTTGTAACACTTTGAATGCTATCCTCTTTGCTGCAAAGTGACCTCCACAAGGCCCATCATGACATGTCAGAAGGATGTCAAAGACTTCCTCCTCCCTAACACACCTTCTCAAGATTTGATCTGAGCCAAGTTTGAAGAGATTGCCCCCAATCCAAGTGAAGGGGGCCTTATTCCTTACTATATTTCTCTTTTCTTTGGAGGAAAGTTTCGATGGGAACTATGCTAATATCAAATAGTTTTCTACATAAACAAACTATGGAGAAAGAATTGAAATAGAAAATAAGTGCTCGTTCAGTCACTGGTCATCAACCATTCCTTCTTCACCTGCAGGAAAATTTAATCTGGACAAAAAGTCTGCAACAATAGTTTCCTTACCAGGCTTATCAACAATAGTTAGATCAAACTACTGTAATAAAAGTAACCATCTTATAATTCGAGCATTCACATCTGGTTTATTCATTAAATATTTAATTGCAACATGGTCAGTATGCAAAAATGTTTGATAGCCTATAATATAATGCTTGAATTTTTTCAATGAATGTACAACAGCTAGGAGTTCCTTTTCGGTCATTGTGTAATTTAGTTCAGCCTTTGACAAATTCTTACTGATAAAATAGATTCCATAAGGCAATTTTTCATCTATCTGATCTAGGGTTTCTCATATGGCTTTGTGTGAGGCATCAACATGAATATGAAAGGGGAGGGCCCATTTTGGGCCTCGAAGAATCGGTGCAGTGGTTAACTTGTCCTTTAGGATGTCTAAGGCCTCTTGACAACTTTTTGACCACATAAACTCAGAGTCCTTGGCTAACAAACCAAATAAATGAGAGACAAACTTTCTGAAGTCCTTTATGAACCTTCGGTAGTATCTAGATAAACCTAGGAAACTTCTGACATCTCTCTGCTTTTGAGGAGGTGGGACCCTTTGGATGATAACTATTTTGTTTGGGTCCACCTGCAGTCCTTGCTGAGATATTGAATGACCTAGCATGGTCCCTGCAATCATCAACAATTCACATTTTTTGGGGCTGAGAGATAGGTTCATTTCAATGCATTTTTGCAGTACTTTGCCTAGGTTGGACAAAGCTTCTTGAAAATCACATCCATAAGGTGTAAAATCATCCATATAAATTTCCACCGCATCATTGAATAATTCGGCAAAAATAATCAGGACTGCTCTCTGGAAAGTGGCAGGAGAATTGCATAGGCCAAAAGGAAGGACCCTATCAGCAAAAGTACCCCAAGGACAAGTAAAGGTGGTTTTATCCTGGTCTTCTGGGTTGATCTGGATTTGGTTGTACCCATTGAATCCATCTAGGAAAGAGAAAAAACTTTTCCCTGTCTAGCCATCTAGCACTTGGTCAATGAAGGGCAGAGGGAAATGGTCCTTCTTTGTGGCTTTGTTCAACTCCCTATAATCAACACAAATTCTCCACTTATCATTTTTCTTTGGAACTAACACCAAAAGAGAGACCCACTCACTGTTTGAGATAGGGTAAATGAATCTTGCATCTAGCAGTTTTTGCAGTTCTTATTTCACTATAACTTTAAGAGATGGATTCATCCTCCTTTGGGGTTGCCGGAATGGCTTGCAACCTTATTTGATGTATATGTGGTGAGTACACACTGAGGGTTGTACTCCCTACATTTCTTTGTAACTCCAAGCGAAGGCTTCTAGATTTTCCTTAGCATGTTGCATAAATTATCTTCTTGGAGAGCAGAAAGAGATGGATTGATTTTCAAGGTTCTCTCAGGGCCGAATTCTATGGTTTGACACGGAGTGGGTTGGAATCGGCCAAGAATAAGTCAATTGGATGATTGTTATAGGTTTCCTTTACTACATCTTCTAAGGGAAATGAATTGGAATTGGAATTTGGAGTAGGTGTTTAATCAAATCATCCTTATCCGGTTGTCCTCCTCCCATGGTTGTTTCTAAAGTATAAAGTTGGGCGGAATAAACTTCATCTTCTTCCTCCTCCTCCAACCATAAAGGTAAATCATGCTATAGAGATGGTTGAGCAGGAGGGTATAGGATTAACTGCTTGGACATATGCCCATTTTTGATGGCCATATTCCCAGCTCTGCAGCTAATGTAAGCATCGACAGTGGCCAACCATAGTATCCCAAGGATAAGAGGGTAACCAGTAATCTTAGCCTTAGGCTAGGGAACTAGGAAATCTGTAGGGTACTCCCAAGAGTCAATGGAGACCATCACATCCTCCACAATCCCCTCAGAGGTTACTGTGGAGCGGTCTGCAAGTTGTAGAACTGTCACAGTCTTCCTCAATGAACCTTGGAGGTTGAGCTTGAGCATGGTGTCCTTGGTCATCACATTAATGGAAGCCCCAAGATCAATCATAGTGCGTGGGACAATGGTTCCATTGATGTGCACATCTGCTACATGGCTTCCAGGGTCCAAATATTTTGGACAGATTACATGCCCCAACATTAAGTCGGACAATTGTCCAATGACATTAATGGTAGGGGAATCCCTTCTTTGCCTCCCTAGATTCTTGAAGCACTTCCCCTTAATCAACTTATTGTAAATAGGAACATATTTTATTGAAGTGGAATATTTACACATAGATTTTTCAATTCTCCTAGAAGTTCAGTCTCTTCTCGGGTAGGCTGGAGTGGTCGGGTTAATCTCTTAGGAAAGGGTGGATTCAATTTAAGATTTCTTTCCTCTCTTTCTTCCTCGACCTCCCTAGGTGGAGGTGGACATTTGTTATCCGAGATAACACTCCCAGATCTTAGGTTAATCTCCTAGATTTCCACAACATAAGCTGGATATGATGTCTCTCCACTGTATACTTGTTGAGCCTGCCTGTTGTTCAAGTTCGGATTTGGCTGGGAAGGCATCTGGGGTTGCTTAGGTGGAGTAGAGTGTAGCAACTATGGATGGGCAGGTGGTGGAGGCAATAAAGTTGGAGCATTGTTGTATTGGAGTGTCCACCCCTAGGGTGGTGCATTCCACCAAGGTTGTGGTGAAGCATAAGGTTGAAATGACTGGTTGGCTGGTTGGGAGTGATACTAAGATGCAAAGGACCAAGGAGGGGGTGTAGACTAGGAAGGATGAGCAGGGGGTCCCCAAGAAGGTATGGTTGTGGTTTGGTTGGGGTTGTAATATACATGGGACGACCCTTGCATGCCTTGCTGGTATGGTCTAGGACCATGAGGTCTCCTTTGGTTTATGTAGCAAAGCTGCTCAGTGAACCCTTCAGATCCTTGATATACAACTTTGAGTCCAGGAAAAGAAGGGAACTTGTCTTTGGAGTGGTTTTCTTCACATACTGAGCAACTTTCAATAGAATTCAATGGAAATTCATTCCTAGGATGCCTCTTGGTGCATCTAGGACAAAAAAATGTCCAAGGCTCTCTCGGCTTACTCCTGCTTTCTCTTAATGTGCATAGTGTCCATTTGCAAGGCAAGGGTTTGTAGCATCTCACTTTTGAAATCTTCCAACATGTTTCCAATTTCACCCTTGATGGATGAGTTGGAAGAGGATGTACTGACCATAGGTTGACTACCCCTACCCATTTTCCTAGCTGCCATAGAATGGTTTCTAAAGACAATCTTGATATCCTCATAGGATAATTGGTAGATATCTCCTACTACTAACAAGTGTAGGGTATCCAGAAGATCTTCCCTTACTCCCCTAAGCAGGACCAACTTTAGTGACTCAGGGTCAAGTGTGCATGTGGCCCTTTTGTAACTAAGCTGGAATCTTTCTTGGTAATCTTATAGGGATTCATCATTTCCTATGGTCATTCTAAAAATTTCCTCTTTAGTATCCTTTTACTAACAGTAGTCCCGATATCTATTGTTAAAGTGTTTGGCGGGGATCCCGCAAGGGCAGTTTTGGGGCTTAAAGCCCATATTTTGGTCCAATTTTTGTAATCCTAATGTAAAGACTCCACATTTTGTGGGCGCAGAGTACGTAGATGTTAAAGAGTCATAGGGTTGTCCGCCCTTATTTTGATAATGTAATGTCGGTTGTAAAAGATCTACCCATGGTCCGCGGACCATGGGATTGTAGAAATAAAGAGAATCTCTAAGTAGTTAGGGCATTAGATTAGATAATCAATAAGAAATCAATGGCGAAGAATTGAGTCATATCTTTGGAGTAGAAGTCTAAGTTTGGGTCGTAGCATAGGTAGAGGCTCTATAGCTGAGTGCACAGAGGCCTAGAAGTCCGCAGTTGAGTGCACAAACGCTTGCAGCTAAGTGCGTAGGGCGAATCGAGTCTGTAATCATCTAGAATTATCAATAAAGATAAGTATCCTATAATTTCTACGTCTTTAGTTCCTGTTCATGCATCTGTTAGATTGGGTATGAATTTCACTCTAATGCTTATATGATGTGCGAATGCATATAACTGTATTGGTTAAGTGAACGCAAGTAAGAAAATCTCTTTACGCAAAGCTAACGAAAGTCTATTAATAAGATAAGTAAGGTACTTAGCATAGTTTGGGAAATATCACAGTTCGCTGCCCTAGCAGCGCGAAAGCATATTAGCCCCTGGTTAGGGCTGCGCGGAAGCCGATTGTAACAGTTTGCGAGGGTACTAAAGGGTAGAACAGAGGGATAAGAAACCTACGCGCAGGTAGGTATAGTTGGAATAAACTGAAATCACATCCATCTCAAGGGTGCAAAAACTTGGTTCCAGCATCCCCCCATACTACTTCAGGTGAGACTTCAGTCCACGCTCCACGGGCTCATGCCGAAAGGGCCAGTAGTGTAGGGATTTGTTTGGCTAACTAATGTTGAACTTGGGTCAAGCCCCCATAAGCCAACAAATGGTTCCATTGCCAGGACTGGAATCTATATAGAGATGTGTGATGTCGTATCACTGGAATCCAACTAAGAAAGAAATCAAAGGCTGGTTGGACAGAAGAATTCACGAGTTTGTGGCGCAAGAGAACATAAACCCACGACTGTCAAAAGAACAGTGTCTATACAACTACCTATATACAAAGATCCACGAAATATTTTTCGCCTCTTTCCCTACTGAGCTATACGAGTGGGTCGCGAAGCTAGCAGGAAGCCAAGGAAGGTGGAAGCTTGACGGTCCTATTGTGTGGATCCCAGAGCTGGTACAAAGGTTGGAAGCATCGGAGGATAAGATCTCACACGCCATCCATCACTAGCTGGATCGCATTATAAGAGGATTTGTTATTGAGTTCGCGGTCGACACCTCAGTTAGCTATAGCGAGGCAGAGCGATGCTTTTCCAAAGGACCGTGAGGTAAGTATGCAAAATCTATGAATACTTGGATTAAAATGTTGTTGTGTGAAAAATGGGTTATGCAGTTACCTTGATGTTTAGGTCTACGCGACGTGGAAGAATTTACAGAAACGAAGGAAATAAGGGTCCAAAGCATATCCCCTTGATTTCACCTCCGCGAGGAGATGGAGAAGGGATCACGAAGGTCTCCCCACGAAGTGCTATTCAGTTGATAAGACAGGGATTTCCACAACTACCACTTTCGCCCACAGCACCTCCATCTTCACTACCATCACCTCCAACTTCACCCATACCACCTCCACCACCACTGTGATTCAGTATGGAAAATACAATGAAGTTTCCTGTGTTCAAAGGTTTCGGAAATGAGGATCTTGACCAATTCTGGGTCGTTGTAAGAGCTGTATGGGAAGCGTAAGGTGTTATAGATGACCATATAAAGAAAGTGACACTGGTTAACACTCTACAGGATCATGCGCTGACCTAGTATATTAAGTACTCCAACGATAACCTGAATGCGAGAGTCGCTGATATCCAAACATTGCTAAATAGAGAATTTATCAGGCCTAAAGATGAAGCACAGTCGATTGTTGGATTCAAAGAGATCACATTGCTACTAGGAGAGATGCCTTGGGAACTAGATCAGAGGCTGAAATGTATGATCCGCAAAGGCAACATGAATTTGACGGGTGGACAACATTGCGAGTGGTTTGTAGCTTTGCTACTACCACATTTAAGGAGTGCACTATCGCAGTAGAAGATAACAACTTAGGCAGACGCCTTGGAGATTTCTATGAGACTACATGAGACTCTGATGCAAGATCCTAATCTAGGAGTTCAGTAGATCCATGCGCAGCTGAATAATCTGTGCCTTGAGATGCAAAGCTTGAAGCAGGATAGGACGGTTCGACCAGAAGTATGTGAAGAAGTATGGTGCATGAAATGCAAGAGTCAGGGTCATGACAAAGACCACTGCCTGTTTTTTACAAATTACCTTGCACGAGGAGGACTAATGCTTTTAAGGCTGGAAGCTCAAGCAAGACCTAGCACGGTGCTTGCTTTGAGTTGCACTATCTGTCAAATAGCCAGAAAACATGCTATGGATAATTGCCACTTGTTACAGAAGTATACGCACACTCCGAAACATTTGTTTTGCAACTTTTGTAGGTTGGTGGGAAATGATGAGCATACTTGCAGAAGCTATGAATTGATGATGGATAGAATTCCCACCTATAGGGTTCAGGCCGAAATGCGGCCCCTTGACTAGAATGCAGGGATGGCATAGACAGGATTTCAGGGGCGCGGACGAGGTCGATGTGGAGGAGGATGTGGTAGAGGTCACTGACAGTTGATTTTCTACAATTGTGGAGGGCTAGGACACTATGCTTGTGATTTCACTAATCCAACATGCCCATTGTGCAAGTATTGCATGCTGTTTGATCACGAAACAGAATATTGTCCTACACTGATAGCTAGGATACGTGACAAAGGAACGCTACCACCTCCCCTAACTCAGAACCTGTAGACGATGAGGTCTGAGCCATGCAAGGAAGATCGAAATGTAAACATAGTGCTCCGAAGTGGAATTGTGACAGGAGATGACAAAGGAAAATAGCTGGAAGACAATACATGGGTTCGCAAAGCCCCGACGAAAGAAGCCGAGTTTGATTTGGAGTGTGCTCAGGAAACCTTCATGGAAGCTAAGAAGAGCTTCACTAAGGCCTCCACTTTAGGAAGCAAAGATAAACCTGAGCCAGAGATGGACCCATCCATGCTCACAACTTTCCTGGAAACCTGTATGAAGTTACTGCGTGATAGTAAGGCTGTGAAATGGTTACAGGAACTTATCAATAGATGTGCTGGGACCGTGCCAAGTGAACCACGCGTAGTCTGCAAGATTGGAAAACATAAGACAAGAACGGGACAAGAAATGAGACTCACCGCGCAGATCGAAGAATACGAAATGGATCAAGTCATTCTAGATTTGGGATCAGATGCGAATGTTTTGTCAAAACAGACATGGGAGCGAATGGGGAGACCTGCACTACAATGGTCTCCAATTTAGCTAAGGATGGAAAATCAACAGAAAATAATACCCATGGGGCGGATGCAGGGAGTAACTGTGGATATTGAGGGAGATAGCGCACTCACAGACTTTGAAGTAATAGAGATTGTTGATGACAACAATCCCTACCCCACGCTCTTGGGAATTGACTGGGCTACTGATATGAATGGGGTAATCAATATAAAGAAGTGAAAAATGATCTTTGAGAAGAAATCACTGCACGTAATAATACCCCTGGACCCTACGGAAGGATCGCACTATACGAAACTAGTCCGTGACTATGAGAATGATGATGATCTGGACTGCATCTATAAGATAATAACACGAGACCAAGACTAGGTAAATCCCACTGTCGATGAGCGAATTACATGGGAGCACAGGAGCTCCTACACTTCGGATTCCGACGAAGAAATAGAACAATGGCAGAATTGGTTACATGAAGTAACTACACTGAATTGCAACATGATGATCTGGTCATTGCGCTGTGCGTCGTTAGAGGTAAGAAATTTGCCTATTTATGATGGTTTAAATGAGGTAGATGTCTTTTTGGATGAATTTGAAAGGGAAGTGCTAGAAAAACAACGATTCCAGGCCTTGGATTGGGTACTGCATGCTACACTCGCAAGATGGTGGGGTACACACAAGGGGAGTTTTGATGATTGGCGCGAATGTAGGAAAATGATGTGAACACGATTTGGGAAGCCTAAGATGCAATTGATAGAATAGTATGATGGGAAGAATGATCTGCGTGTCCATCTGGCCAAGTGGATGCAGGCTTATGGAGAAAAGCCACAACCTGAGTGGGTTCACCTATTTTGTCATACCCTGGATGTTATTCCAATGAATTGGTATGTAGAAACAGAGCTTCGCCATGGGATAGGTGAATGGGATATCCTACGCGAAGGGTTCATGATGACATTTAGTTTTGAGGACGGGTTTGACAGTATTGAGGAAGCACTACAAGAGGTGAAAGCAGCCATCTTTAGGATCCCACAGGATCCTTTAGACCTGATGCAGCCTGAATGGGCTACTCAGCTGAGTCACGCATTGGAATGTTATAATGTAACTGCTGAAGAAGAGGATGAAGATCCATAGAAGATTAACATTCCAGAGACAGAAGGCCACCGTGAGGTTCAAGGATTGCAGATAGAGAACCCTGATATAACCGTGTCGGTGAAGACTAGACAGGTGAAAATTGGTACTCAGGCAGAGCCCAAATTTGCGAAGATTGGAGACTACTGGGACGACGCAACGGTGGATAAGGTCGCTGAATTTCTCCACGAATACCAGGACTTATTCCCTACCAAGTTTACGGATTTGAAAGGGATAATTGTAGATCTAGGAGTGATGAAGGTCATGTTAAAACCCGACATGAAGCTAGTTAAGCAGAGGCCTTACCGCCTAATTCCGAAATACAAGGAGAAGGTCCTTTTAGAGCTCGAAAAAATGCTAGCTGTAGGCATCATTGAGCTTGTGGAAGAGTCCGATTGGGTAAGCCCAATGGTGGTGCAAGAGAAGAAGCAGAAGGATGAGATAAGGATATGCGTGGATCTCAGAAAACTGAATGACGCTTGTGTGCATGATCCTTTCCCAACTCCGTTCACAGATGAAGTGTTGGACAATGTAGGTGGCCAAGAAGCATACTCCTTCACTGATGGGTTCTCTGGGTACCACAAAATCAAAATCACGACAGAGGATAGGAGCAAGACAACCTTCGTGACTAGTGGGGTTGTTTTCAATACACTGTAATGCCATTTGGGCTGAAGAATGCTTCGGCTATCTTTTTGCGCATGGTTGTTGCAGAATTCAAGGAATATATTCATAAGTTCATGGAAGTTTATTTTGATGACTAGACTGTATTTGGATTGGTTAAGAACCATGTAGCAAGCTTGCTCTTGATGCTGGATACCTGTCGAAGATACTAGATCACGCTCAACCTCAGGAAGTGTCTATTTTTCGTTCCTTTTAGGAACCTATTGGGGCATGTGGTTTGCAGACAAGGGATGATGGTAGACCCTGCAAATATCGTGGTAATTCTGAACTTGGAAGCACCGTGGAGTGTGAAACAGCTATGCGCTACCCTGAGACATACAAGATATTAGAGGAAGTTTATCAAATGCTATTCCCAGATCACCGCGCGGATGGAAGAATTGTTGAAAAAGGATGTCTCGTTCTGCTGGAACGATGACTATAAGAAAATATTAGATATATTAAAGGAAAAGATGGTTATCGCGTCGATTCTAGTCTTCCCGGACTGGAAGAAATAATTTCATGTACATGTTGATGAGTCATGTATAGCGTTGGGGGTAATACTGACACAGGATGGCAGAGAAGGCTTGGACCACCCTGTCACGTTCACAAGTCGTAGATTATCCAAAGTAGAGAAGGACTATTCCACTACTGAACACGAGGGACTATCTATGGTGTATGCGCTCCAGAAGTATCGAAACTACTTGCTAGGAGGTCACTTTAAGATGTATACAGATCACTCTGCGCTGAAATACTTGGTCAATAAGGCTGTGTTGGGGGGCGCATCTGCAGATGGCTTTTATTGTTCCAAGAATATGATTTTGAAGTTGTTGTGAAGCCTGGATGATTGAACACGGAACCAGAACACCTGTCGCACATTGAGACTGGGGAGGAACCTACTAATTTGGATAAGGATTACTTGATGTGTAGCTTTTTGCTATGCGCATCACGGATGGAAATTTCAAGGACATAATACATTTCCTAACAACAGGAACTATGCTGGAAGGATACTCTGTCCAGCAAAAGAAGGAATTAGTGGTGCGCGTGGTAGATTTCTTTGTCATTGTTGGGCATCTATACAAGATGGGGAATGATGAAATACTGCGAAGATATGTACCTAAATTTGAATGAAGCAGCATCCTCGTGGATGCTCATGGGGGCGTCATGGGAGGACATTATGCAGGGAGAGAAACCACGCATAAGATTCTACGCGTAGGGTTGTGGTGGCCAACCCTTCATCAGGTTTCAAAAACATATTGTAAGGCATGTGACATATGTCAGAGAACAGGCAGGCCATCGCAGAGGGATGAAATGCCTTTGAATCCACAAATGACATTGCAACCCTTCGAGAAGTGGGCAATAGATTTTGTAGGACTGATTCAGCCCCAAGGAAAGACAGGTGCGAGGAATATTATCACTACGATGGAGTACTTGACTCATTGGGTAGAAGTGCAGCTGGTGAAGGATTGCACGGGCGTGACTACTGCAAAGTTTCTAATTGAGCATGTACTGACACAATTTGGCCGTCTGAAGATCTTGATGAGTGATTGTGGTATGCACTTTTTGAACAAAATGATCAGCGCACTGACTGAAGAATTTCAGGTGTACCATTAAAAGAGCACACCTTATCATCCACAGGATAATGGGACAGTAGAAACATTCAACAAAGTACTGGAGACCTCATTGACCAAGGTATGCAATACTCAGCAAAGTGATTGGGACTTGTGCATACCTATGGTATTATGGGATTATTGGATGACATGTAAGAAGCTGACGGGACATACACCTTTTAGGCTTGTCTATGGAGTTGAAGCCGTAATGCCTATGGAATATATTGTGCCTAGTCTACGCATAGCAGTGCTCACAGATATGATGGATCGCAAAGCCCTAGAAGAGAGGCTCACACATTTGGATGAGCTCGAAGAAGAAATTTTTTTGGTTGGATTTCACCTGCACGTCCAAAAGCAATGTGAAAAGGCTTGGCACAATCGACCTATTAAGCTGCGCACCTTTAAGGTGAATGACTTGGTGCTATTGTATGATAGTAATTATGATAAATTTCCAGGGAAACTCAGAATGCATTGGCTGGGGCCGTATGTTATTAAGGAGATTACCGATGGTGGCGCGGTCTAGTAGGTTAAGTTAAATGGAGATCCCTTCCCAGGAAAAGTGAATGGCAGTTGTATGAAGCCATACATAGGTGGCCCGACCATCTGACTAGCCGACAAAAGCACAGTCTTAGTGCTCCAGGTAGCTGAAGGGAGGCGCGAGACTATAAACTACATTGCCCGAGAGTTGCATGATGTCAGGACTGCATGAAGTAGTGAAGTGTCACAGGGTCTGCGACAGCATGAAGATAGCTACGCTAGTCGACAGGTCTACTGGAAAGTGACCGTTAGAGTCACTATTTACGATTTGATGGTTGGTTTCAAGCCAAATGGAGCGGGTGGCAAGCATTTAAGGCAAAATTTATGGGCTAGATTCTTGAAAATCTGTCGCTAATCTAGCATTAATGGACCGAATGTGGGGGGAATGGTCGAATTCAAATTCAAAAGGCGTTATAAATTACAAGTTGTTGTCCAACAAAAAACATTTGGCAATTTGAGAACCTAGTTGTTACACGCTCAAGTATTCATGAACTGAGACTTATTCGAGACTCTGAAAGCGAATTCGTTGTTTGAGCAACTACTAGAGACACTGAAAGAACTATGGAGTAGCGCTATGTTAGTTTCCAAAGAAGCCATGGACACAGGAGTAGTGACAACTGAGGAAGCCGCGTAGGAAATTGCGGAAGTGGAAGCCCCAGAGAGTCCTGGAATAATCGTTGAGGTCCCTAAATCACCGTGAACACTGAGACATAAGAAGGATAAGCAAGCCATGATCCCGGTACGCATTTTTCACAGAAATCCATTGACGACCAAGCTCACCTTACAAGAAAAGGGGAAGGCCATCAATCTGGAGGTCGAAGAAGAGGAAGAATTTGAAGAAATCCTGGTAGATGAGGAGGATCTAGAGATGGAAGTCGAAACCCAGGGTGCGGACCCTATCACCAGGTTGCCAGAAAATGTTCCACCCGCAAGGGTAAAGCCAAGGTGCCGAAGGATATAGATGAGAGCAAGAGCTCTTTACAAACTCTGTTGCTCCCAGACTATATTATTTTTGAGGGAGCGCACTTGGGGCGGGTTCCCATGTTGAAATTTGAAGATTGGGACCTCGCAGACTACGAGAAGTTCCCGCATCTAGCGACTACGAAGCTAATGTGCCAGAGGATTGATGAGACTACCGGAACAATTCAATTGGAGCCATGCACATGGCTCAGAAGTGTAGAGAAAGCAAGATTGCTAAACCTGCTCTGGGTGCCGCATTACCACCGTGTCCCAATGACCATCTTCGTCACCAAGAAACTGCTTTGCTTGGTTCATGATGGGTGCTTATGGCTAGAGGAGCCCATCCCCATCACAACCGATCTGATTCATAGAATTACATAGTTGCCTTGCTCAGGAGAGGATCCAACTAACATTTCAGAGGGAAAAGGTAGCGAGTTGGCCCTCGCAGAAGCAATGAAGAAGAGATTCAAGTTGGTAAAGAAAAACCAAGGATACGCCATCTCTAGCATTAAAAAACTTGCCATTAAGGTCGTGACACAAATCCTAGCAGGGAAGGTGATGTGGAAGTGCCACGCGAATGAGGTGCCTACACCGATGGTTACACTCGCGGCCCAATGCACAAAAGGAGTCCAGTTAACCTGGGTGAACACTCTATGCGGTGAGTTCCTTGCGAACTGTCGTGAGGCACATGTGCAGGAAAAACATTTCATTACACATGGCTCCTGTTATCGATAGTACTGGTGGCATAAGAGTTGCCCGAAGATATCCAGTTCTTATCGGTTGTGCGGGACCTTCTAGAGGCATCAAAGTATGCTTTGTTGTGGGGGACCAGGGACGTGTAGAGGATAAAGGAGAGAAAGATATTTTGGATATTAATGGAGATGAATATCTGGATGGGGATCAATCGCAAGCCACGGTTGTCACCCACAGTATACAACAGTTTACAGAGCTTTGCAGAGTTCAAAGCAGATTTCCACCATGTCTTCATCAGGGTGCAGAAGGACCCTACGAAGACATGGCATGATTTACCATACCTAGTGACCGATGATGTGATATTCGTAGTCCTTGAGTCTTGGCCGCCAGAGTGGCACGCTCCAGCTGACTATGTGGTGGAAGTGGATAAGTCCACCGTGTAGCGCAAGAAGGAAGAGACAAAGCTTCAAATGGCACAGCTGGCAGACAAGTGCAAGAAAGAGGAAGTAGTGGCTAAGGCCCAGACAGCGCGCGACACTACGAAGTTGGCGGAACAACAAAAAACAAGAGAAGAAGAGCGTGAAGGAGAGAAGTCACCTTCGCTCGAACCAGAGATAGGCACAGAACAAGGTGGCACAGACCCACAAATTATGTCCACCTAGCTCAAGCATCCGTGGCCATGAGAGCAGACAATGCCGCGAAAGAAAACCAAGGCATCCAAAACGTCCTTTGACCCAATGACCCTCCCTGAGGGGGATTTTCATGACATCGGAGAAACGGTGAGGGATGTCACCATAGAGGCCCTCCAACAATTTCAATAACAACAACAGCTGGTATTGGGGGCTCTCAAGATAGAGTTGCAGGAGTTGCAGGTATGCAATCCATAGGCTGGCATAGTGTCCACCAACCTCGCGATTGGCACTTTGGCTACCGAGGAAATGTTGCGCACAAGGGTGACCAACATGGTAGTGCTACCAGATGGGGAACTTACTAAAGAAAAGGAGGCCGACAGGGCCATGGCCAGAAGTTTGAAAGGGGTCAGATTAAATATGGCCGCACTCCCTCAGGAGATTCTCTATCTCTTGCAGGATTGAGTCATCACAGAACTTCGAGCCAAGGAGAGTCATGCACTACAGGTGATGAGCGAGCAGCGCATCAAATTTGAGAAATTGGGCTTGCAGCGTAATGAAGCAACGGAGCAGAACTAGGAAATAATGCAGGTTGTAGAGGAAGCCTTTTGGATGGTCCCGGAGTTGGACATTCAGGCAAAAGAATTGGTGGAGGTGCATGTCCGCAAATTGGCCATAGGGGTGCGCGACGCTAGAGCAGAGATGTCCAGGGTTCAGCTAGAGCTGAACCTATAGATCATAGAACTGTAGTTGAAGGCTCAACCTTCAACTCCGTTGGAAATCAGGGAACAATGAACCACTGCTATTACAGTAGCAACAACAGCGGTTGACAGCACAGTGGCATACTGCATGCAGTTGTTTGAACAATCATTCGAGGTCCTAACCATCCTGTAGGAGGACCCAAATGTAGAGTGCCTAGAGATAGAGGTGCATGAGCTACAACAGAAGTATGACAAAGTAAAATGGACTGTGCAGATGGTTTCCCTTACACAGAGGCTTGCAAGGATGTAGGAGGCAAAGGCGCTCAAGGAATAGGTGGATGCCACTCGGCATAAGGAAGCAGTCTTAAAAGCACGCCTACAACCATGGATCGATGAGGCTTATACAATTACAGCCTCCATTGAAGCAAATCTCGCGCAATTGTAAGCAACTCAGTAGAGGATTCAGTGCAGAAATTTAGCAGAAGTGGTCACCGAACAACACGTGGAGGAAGTTCAGAAGGCAGCCGCTCAGTGCATTGCCGAAGTTGCAGCGATCCGAATAGATCTAGGAGGTCTTCGAACTAAGATCTCTGCACCTACAGAGTGACTCAAGGGCGAGTCACGGTGTTTGTGTTGGGGGCCTGTTGGGCGCAGGATCCCCCAAGGGCAGTTTTGGGGCATTTTTGTAATCCTAATGTAAAGACTCCACATTTTGTGGGTGCAGAGCGCATAGATGTTAAAGAGTCATAGGGTTGTCCCTTATTTTGATAATGTAATGTCAGTTGTAAAAGATCTACCCATGGTCCGCGGACCATGGGATTGTATAAATAGAGTGAAGCTCTAAGTAGTTAGGGCATCAGATCAAATAATCAAGAAGAAATCAATGGTGAAGAATTGAGTTGTATCTTTGGAGTAGAAGTCTAAGTTTGGGTCATAGTGTAGATAGAGGCTCTGCAGCTGAGTGTGCAAGGTGAGTCGAGTCTGTAATCATCTGGAATTATCAATAAAGAGAAGTATTCTATAATTTATGATTCTTTATTTCATGTTCATGCATCTGTTATATTGGGTATGAATTTCACTTCTAATGCTTATATGATGTGCAAATGTGTATAACTATATTGGTTAAGTGAACACATGTAAGAACATCCATTTACGCGAAGCTAACGAAGGTCTGTTAATAAGATAAGTAAGGTACTTAGCATAGTTTGGGAAATATCACAGTGCGCTGCCCTTGTAGCCAGAAAGCATATCAACCCCTGGTTAGGGCTGCGCGAAAGATGTTTGTAACAGTTCACGAGGGTACTAAAGGGTAAAATAGAGGGATAAGGAACCTGTGCAAAGGTAGGTATAGTTGGAATAAACTGACATCACATCCATCTCAAGGGTGCGGAAACTTGGTTCCAGCATCTACCCATATTGCTTCGAGTGAGACTTCAGTCCGTGCTCTGCGGGATGATGCAGAAAGGGCCAGTAGTGTAGGGATTTTTTTGGCTGACTAACGCTAAACCTGGGTTAGGCCCCCATAAGCCAACATAAAGGCTTGCTGCATCTGAGCCCAAGTTGTGATGCTATCCCCAGGTAAACCCATGAATCGGCACAATGCTACATCCTTGAGGGTAGATGGAAGTAGTTTTAACTTTTGCTCATCATCTGTATAGTTATAGGTTTGGCATATGATAGCAAACTCAAATAGGAAAGTGTTGAGGTCCTCTGTGGTCAGACCATGGAAATGAGGTAGGGAAGAGGGGCTTCTATTTTTCATCTTAGCATCTGCATTGGTTTCCCTGATGGGGAAGGCACCCTCAACTCTCTCTATATTCCCTCTGTCATTTCTTTTTTCAGCCATTGGTTCAGTAGGAATGGGTTCTTCTTCTTCTTATTCCCCTGTAGGTTCTTCAAATATGTCAAGTTGTTCACCTAAGGGTTGCTCCAGTTCAAAGCCATAGAATAAGAGGGAAGGTTGGCTGTTTGATGTAGTCGGGGTATTTGGAAAAAATTTCCCTAAGTTTTCCCTATTCCTATGAGGCATGAAAGGAAATGTTTTTGGTTTGGTTTTGTTTTTTTTCAAACTTGGAAAGTACTTTGTAGAATTGAAATTGCTAATTGAATGAAGACTACCGACTGAATGAAAAAGCTACTCACTGAATTGAAATATTTGCTTGCAAAATGGAAAGGAAAGCATAAAATGGAAAATGGAAAAAAAAAGGAAACAACTAGATTACTTTTGCAGAAATAAACTAATGGCAGAATATTGAAGACGAGAAATAGAAGAAAAGAAAGCAGTAATCACATTTTACTTAGACACCTCCCTAGAAACGGTGACAAAAGGTGATGAGCGCTAGTATTGCAGCAAGGATGTTGCAACTCCTGGGCTACCAACTTTACTTTATCAACTCGGGGTTTGTACAAACTTGGAGGTGACAGTGCTGTATACACAAGTAAAAGTGATGGTTCTGCCTGTTGTCACTGTTCAGCTGGCGAGAGACCACTGGGGTTTCAAGCCAAACTTCTATGGAGTCAAAAGAATCTTGATTTCTTGATGGAAGAAAGGTAAATCTACTCTAAGAGAGAGCTACTCTACTGCAATAATGGAGAAGGTCGAAATGTAATGCTAAATCACACCATTTCCTAATTAACTACTAAGAAACTATGCTTTGCAAAAATGCTAAATCAACATGAACCAAATGCTACTATCTAAGTTATAGAAGTAAGAAGCATCAAACATCACTAATGTGCAAGTAAAGAGACTGAACTAAATCTGTTTTTGCCTTTTTGTCTTTTTATGCAAAATCAAGTATGCAAACTAATTTCTTCTGTTGATGTGGCAGGTGAATTAAGGATGTTTGAGGATGGATGGAAGGGTTATGATATGGTTGGATGGTGTGGGAGACCCTTGGGAGGATTTTGGTGACTTCCTAGAGGTTTTCCATCAATTCGGCCTCAAAACAGGCCATTTCAGGAAAACCTACAGGATGTACTAGAAACCTACAGGATTCCCTGTAAACCTACAAGATACAACCAAGAGAAAAATGTGAGGTGTTGGAGGTGATGGAAGGCCTAGGAAAGGTGTGTGATGGGTGGAATGGAGTGGGAGAAGTTCTAGGATCACTCAGAAGTCAACAACAAAGATAGGATATGGTTGGATTTGCTCAATGTGCTTGGAAGAATTTTTATGAAAAATGATGAAAACTAGTGAAGGTGATGGTGAAAAAAAGGGATGGCTAAGTTGGATGGAGTGGAATGTGGCTACTGGCTGTGAAGTATTAGTCTCCTCCTAAAGCACCTGCTCTACATAAAACATGTATATCTCCCAAAAATCTATGTAAACAAGAAACATTCTCATAAACTAGAAAAGTAGAATTAAGGAACTAACTTCCTACATTATGCATGAAGAAAGTTGTTGAAAGGAATGAAAGCATGGATGAGATATGTTGCAAAAATGAAGACGAAAAATATGATAATGGAATCCTACCTCGCCAAACTAATCAAATAATAATTTAAAAACAAAAAACTGCAAATCTCATAAAAGAAATAGAAATCTATGTTTTTGGGGCTGCTTAAGGGTCCCTTCCTCAAGTCATGATCCCAGAGGGAGGAAGTGAGGCTGAGAAACCTGCTAAAAACCTTATGGTGCTCCTTTTATCCCTACTAACCTGCTACTGAAGTAAGACACAAATGGAAGCAAACTAATAAACAACCAATCTAATCTACACTACTTGTAATGGAAATGCATCTAAAAGCAAATTAACAATGAAGTTATGAAACTAAACTAAACATACATATACAAGAAAGAGGAGCCTTGGCTACTAGGGTTGGGACCTAACACAAGAGATTTACCCCTATGAGTTAACTCAGTGCTGGCTCAAAACAAAACTCATTCTTATTACCAAAACAAAAAATTACATCAATAGAACTTTCACAAGTATGGAGCTCAAAAATAGCTTAGAGTTTTACAATGAAAATCCAAATCCTAATGAGGCTCTAGGCCTCCCTACTTATACAACTCAAGTCGTCAATGACTTCCTTAAAATCAGGGAGGCTCGGATCCCGAACTCAAGATAAACTAGCTCTTTGTCTTTCACTTGCTCGGTTGCCTTCTAATCCTCATGGCTTGGCTACTTGCACTCCGAGCTGGTGTGATGGATGGAGGAATATTCAAATGGGGGATAAATAAATGAGGAGGATTTACCTCCTACAATCCCTTATCCCTCTCCCTTTTCCCATTCAAGTTTTAACCTTAGTATTGGCAAAAATTACTTGATTTTCTCCTTCAATCCTGCATTCAATGCATATTAGTCCACTATGCATAATATCCAACTCTAACTCATCTCATAAACAAAATATAATAAAAAACATGTAATAAGTTGTGAGAAAATTTGGTTTGACTAAGCTAGGAGGTGAATTAAGGCCCATATAATTACCAAATGATGAGGCTCATCAATTTCAATGCTTTAGATATCAACTTTGTAGCTGAATTGGATGATCAAGAAGACATACCACTCCACAACTAGATGAGGATTTCATGACCTCACCCTGGTATGCAGACCTTATTTATGTTTTATTTAATTTAAATTATCCTCTTGGTATAACAAAAACACAGGCTAGATTTCTGAAGCTAAAAGTAGTTAAATTTTGCATCATAGATTTTTTTTTTTATTGGAAAGGTGCCGGTGGTATTCTACTAAAGTTTCTATTGAGAGATGATGTAGAAAGAACAATGTAGGAATTCCATGAAGGTGACTATGGTGTCCGTATGTATTTGAAAACCACTGCCAATAATATCCTTAGAGTTGGTTTTTACTGGCCTACACTTATTCCAGATGTTCATAAAAAGGTAACCTCTTGCCAAAAGTGTCAAATATTTGAGGGGAAAAGAAAGTGTTAGGGCCTAAATCTAACTCAGGCTGAGAACGACAGGTCTAGGGTAACATCAAACCACGCTTAACCTGGTAGCTAGCCCTACCAGGCCGGGAGAGGGCTCTCTCCTTGTAAATCTCAGGAAAATATAGCAAATGTGGCTTTGAGATGACTGATATAAAGACTAATTTTAGGCTAGGTATATGCTCAGAGGAGTTTGATTGAATTTTATATTGGTTTGCTGGATCAAATGTGAAAGGCAGTTTTGGGTCCGGGGAATGAACTCAGTCTTGCAGATATTTCTGTGGGGAGAGGTAGGCAAATGCTTTAGTACTTTGAATTAAGTGAAATGGAGAGTCTTAAGACTAGTGAGGAGTTGGATAGGGCATGAAAGTGTCATGAGTCCTCTTCAAACAGTAGAAAACATGTAAAACTAAACATGCCATAAGGTAGAGCACTGCAACATCAATGATTTCCACCTTTATACTTGATTCATTTAGTTAAGCAGAAAAGAGAGAGATGATGACAACATAAAAAAATGATAACTTGAATCACAGAAGGAAAAACAATACTAAGCCACCTTGCCACAACAATCCCACAAAATGATGCAAACCTTGGTCTATTTCCTTGCCAAACTACAGAGATGTTGTACAATAATGCTTAAAGAATTCACAAGAGTCTAACCCTGAAAAATGACTAAGAAAGTACGAGATATAGGCAACAAACAACCCATGCTAGCCTTTAGGGGTTGAATTCATGAGTCTTGGAGCTATTTCAACAAGATATAAAATAGGAACACAAAAATAGGCATTCGAATAGCTTGCCTCTAAAACCCAGGAAATTGATTCATTCAACACTAAACCACTTACAACTGATGTATCTACCTTATCAAGTCAATTTTTATCATTTTTAAATCATAGTACATCAATTTACATCATGTCCCATCATGAATTTGACCATAAGAGAGAAAAAGTCAAACTAGAAGAAAACTAGGCGAAAAACAGAGTTTTTTGAGAAAAATTGGCACTTTTTCATCCTGTGCGTAGCACTATTTTTTTGTGCATAGTGCTTTTTCCAAGCTACTTTTGAAGGCCTTCCCCTTCACCAAATTTTCTCCAAGATGGCTTGTTGGAAATTTCTGTCTGTCTACTTTCTAGGACAAGTGGAATTTTTTAATTTGGTGTCCATTTTCCCCTCCAAAATTGCAATCTCCCAAGATTGCTCCCTGTGTGGCCAAAAAGTGGCAGAAAGGGCATTTTTGAGGTGTTTTTGGCCCTTTTGGAGGCCCAAAACTTGTCAAAATTTCCTAGTAATTTCTGAGAATGCATAACTTTTCATAAGGAATCCAAAAATTCCAAGTTTTCTTCAAATGGATGTCCCTATCAAAGACGAGCGCTGGTGGCGCTACGCCCCTGTTGGAAAAGCATGTGCGTAGTGCCACTGATTCCGTGCGTAGCGCCTCTTCAGATCAAGTCTTGGAGGCCTTCCCTATGTCCAAATTGGGTGCACGATAGCTTGTTGGAAATTTATTTGTGTCTAGTTATCATTTCACTCATCAAGAAACTCGTTTGGCCAACCAAGCTAGGAGAAATCATTTTTTTCCGAAGGTCACTTCAGAGGTGCATCAATTCTCCTGAGGCAACTGTATTTTTGACATTTATCTAAACCCATGACACCTGTGTAAAAAGTGAAGGAGGTTTTTCTTCCCTGGAATATTTTGAACAAAAACCTCTCTCACTTTCTCCAAATTAATCTTCTAATTCTCATAAACATCATTTGAGTAAAACCTACCCCGATGTGTGGAACAGGGGATTTGTCGAAATGAAGGGAAATGAAGGGGATAAGGGGCTTCTAAATTCTTGAGGAAATTTTGGGAAGTAGGGAGGGATGTTAGGAAACAAGGGAAAGTGGAATTTCAAAGATTGAGTGAGGGGAAGGGGTCCAAAAGGGCTAAACACAGGCCAAGCCTAGAAAATTGTCAAATTGTAGCAAGAAACTAGGATTTGTGGGAAAATGAGGAATTTGAGGGATATCAATGATGGGAAATGTTTAATAAGGTACATTAAGGATAGGGGAAGGTGTATGAGCATCAGGATGCAAGCTTTGTTGATGATTTGACCATCCAAGAGAAATTACCTTCAAAACCCTAGGAGAGGGAAATGAGCCTTACCCAAGTACAACTGAAGCATGAACAAGGTGTAAAATGACCCATTGGAACCCGAAATGATGATGAAAACCATTTGAATGATGGTACACTCAGCTGAATGGTGACATGGACTGACCTTTGGACAATTTTGAAAGGAGTGCAAACAAACCCTAGACCTAATACCTAGTGACCAAATTTTACTTGAAAACTCACTGAAATGACAAAATTTGACTTTGACACTCTGAGACCACTTTGTAAGAGCATATTTGATCACTGGAGGAAGGCTGCAAAGACTGACACTAACAAAATGCTCTTGCCTCTACCTTTGAAGCCCATGTCTATCGAAAGCCCTTTCCAATAGTGGGGATTGGATTTCATTAGAGAAATCCATCCACCATCCTTTGCTCAACATAAATGGATCCTTACTGCTACTAACTACTTCACCAAATGGATTGAGGCCACTCCTTCTAGACTAGCCACAGATGTTGTTATCATCAAATTCTTAGAAACCAATATCCTGTCTAGATTTGGCTACCCAAACAAGCTTATTACAGACAATGTTGTAGCCTTTAGGTCTAAGAAAATGATAGATTTCTGCAACAAATACCATATCACTTTGGGGCATTCAACTGCTTATTACCCATAGGTTAATGGGTTGGCTGAGTCTTCATATAAAAGTCTGGTAAATGTCATTAAGAAGTTGTTAACAGACAATAAAAATTCATGGCACAACAAGTTGATAAATGCACTTTGGGTTGATAGGCTCACCACAAAGAAATCAATTGGCATGTCACCATACCAATTGGTTTATGGAATGGATGTTGTTTTTCCATCCTCTTTGGGAGTTCTAGTCATGAAGTTAATTCAGGAATTGTAGGCTGAGCCAAATGACATTCAAAGGAGAATTGATCAGACAATCTAGTTGCAGAAATCCAGGGAAGAAGTTTATAATAAGGCTCAGGTCATCCATGATAATATCAAGATGATTTCAGCCTGGGTGATAAAGTCTTAAAGTGGGATTCCAAAAGAGAAGACAAAGGGAAGCATGGAAAATTTAACAATTTATGGATGGGACCTTATGTCATTTATGCTTTCAGAGCTGGCCATAATGCATTTTTTATTAGAATTTTAGAAGGGGAAAAATTACCTGGTGGACCTGTCAATAGCAGGATGCTCAAACACTATTTCTCTGAGTAATATAATTTTTCCTAGCATTTATCATTGTAAATATCATTGTCTTTATTATTTGGATTGGGTGACCTATTAATAAAAGTTGAAGCCCGCAGAGAAGGCCCTAAGATTCTATTGATGTGTTACCATAAGTACTGCAACAAAGAAATCAAAGGTGGATATTGCTGAAATAGAACACTCAAGGCTACTGATCACATGTTCTTGGCACCTCACAGGGAGAGTGCCATCCCCAGCTAGAGCCACTGTTAGGGTCCTATAATTTATAGGATCTCAAGGTAATTGAGTATTGTATCTCAGGAATCTTATTTTGTAAATACTTTTCAATCTGCTAATGATTTCCAAATAAAAGAAAAAAGAATTAAAAAATGAAAAGAGGGTATAAATAAGAAAAAGAGAAAAACAAAAAAATATTGAAAAAAAAGAAGAAAAGATTGAACCCCACCAAAAGAAAGAAAAGTAAAAAAGGAATAATACTGAAAGTGTTGCAAGTCTAAATGCCACTACTCATAGATAGTTTTGCTTCATTACTGAAAAATAAAAGGTTGTGTGCAGCTTGTTAAAAATGCCACAATCAATAGATTTTAGTTTAATCATATAGTGTAATCATGATGAAACTCCTTTAAATTTCTGTCAATTAAGTTAGAGAATAAAGATTTGCCCAACAATTTAATCTGGGTAAATCACTAGTTAGGTAGAAAATGCCATTGATTCATCTCTTTAATTTGGATAAATAGGAGAAATAAGGGATAGGCTAGATAGTTTTTCATTCTGTAATAAAAGAAAATAATGTGGGTTTGCTAGTCTAAGTGCACCCTAAAGGAAAGAATAAAAAATGTTAGTTTAGCTAAGGGTAGGTAGATTGGACTATTTGTAAATATCTTCATATGTAATTTTTATGCTAACATTTAAGGATAGGATTAAAAAGGGAAAATATCTGCGCTATGAGAATAAAGTCTTTCATATTTTTCAACATTTATTCCTTATCCTAAGTTCAAGAGGAAAATATTAAAAGCGCAAGGGGACAAATATTTTGTTTTTCGTATTGAGGTTAAAGGACATTGCAATTAGCAACCTCAGGATCTATTCCTGCTCACGATCAACACACCTCATCTGCCTTCAGCTCCCCCTCTTCATCCTACCTTTACTTCTGTGGGGGGGGGGGGAATCCGAAAAGTTGTTTCCCTTTTTGGGCCCCATTGCCTACGTGTCCTCCTCTCGCAGTTTTGAACCCCCCCTCATGAAATCTGCATACTGCTTGCTACCCCCTCCGAAAAATACTCATCCCTTGCCCGCTCTACTGCGTTCCACTATGAATACTCCACCACTCTCTGCCCACCACGTGGCATAACCGTTGGCCTATTAAATGCTTTCCCGGCCAAAACGACCGTTCTACATTAAATTTAATTTCTCCCGGGTAAGCATTTAGGCCTAACGGTCCCACCCCATTTGAATGGAACAATTTGTTGCAACATTTAAGACCTTTTGAACCCGTCATGATCATTTCTTTTGCTCAACCTATCGCTCTCATCCCCTTTTCACTCTTGTTTTCCTATTATTGACAGTTTTTCACATCGATCCCTCTCAGATCTATTCTACGACTAGATCACGATAGAAACAGACATTTCCTCTTCCTTTTCACCTGACAGTTCATTATTCAACTGTGCTCGGTAAGCTCCTCTATAAATTCATCATATTCTCATATTTTTACAGTCATGCCTCCAAAGACTAAGACTCAAGATAAGCCTATTAATCCTTTGATTCCCCCTTTTGTGGATTTAGATCATATACCTTTAGCCGATAGGGATTACAATATTAATGAAGCTGAATGTCATTGTGATTTTCTTGAGTTATATTGTTGGATGGAAGATAAACACAGACAAAACAGATGAAATTGAGCTCTGGGAGTCCAACCTCCCCCACTACATTTTCCCCTTGACATTCCAAGCCCCAAAATTTAGCGGAATATGTCAAGTATGCTATGTCCTTGCCCAAAGAGGCATCATTGCCCCTCCAGGTGACATTCTCTTCACAATTACTGCCTAGTCCATTGACCAAATGATGTTGGCTCCCACTGTGGAAAATACTGCTCCTTTTTCCCTAGAAGCCCTCACCCAACTTTATCCAAAGTTGGAATTTTCCACCAGAGCCACAATATTTAAGATTTTCCTACCTAAGAATGCCAAATTGCCTAAAACAAATCCTCCATATCCTTCCTCCATCTTCCCTGATCAGGCCAAGAAAATTATATCCATGATTTCCTACATTTTAGGCTATTATTCTGATCAGTGGGTAGATGAGCCCATTTTAGGATTCCTCTCCATATTTTCCACAGACAGCAAGCCCTCCTTGGTGTTCAATTTTAGTCAATTCTTGGTTGATAGTATTCATGAACAGTTCATAAAATTTCCTACAAAGCATGTGTTCAATTGCACCTCTTTTTTGATTTATATGTTCCTATATTATCAGGTAGACAAATTCAATTTTGCATTGCAGAAACTTGATGATGCAAGAAATCAATAGCCAATGATATTTTGGACCTCATTGGTCATGAGAGAACAACATGAATTCACTTATAAGCAATTTATTGAAGATTTTGTTCATCCATCCATGAACATTCTAAACAGTGCAATACATCCCAAGGCCAGTGAAGAAATCAAGAGAATTTTTCATTTCACAGTTCAAGCAAAGACTGGGGATTGGTATTTATACCAAAATTACACATAAATTAGGGTGTATGGTTGTGAATTGGCACCCTATAAACACCCCAAATACCTCCCAGTGAGTATTTTTCCCTGGAGTATATTAGATAGATGCTGAATTCGGATGGCATCCACTTTGTGGTGGCCAAGAAGGAGTCACAATTTAGAATAAAGACACAGGTGGGCCCATTTGGGTACAACACAAGGACAACAGGTGAAGATGCAAATATAATGCTTAAAGAAACGAAGTTCAGTCTGAGCTTTTACAAGGTATTATGACCCCTGTTGCATTATTTCAAATCTCAGAGTGGAGAACAAAAGCACTCCTTACATTCATACTTCAAGGCCAGAAATAGAGCAGTATGCTAATCAACTAGAGTGGATAGAAAACACCTTATAGGAAGCTAAAGAACAACTTGTTTCTACTTCCAGTTTGCAGACTCCCATTCCTCAAGAAAAATCAAGTAAAAGACAGAGGGAGGAAGGATCATCATCAACAACTGGGAGTGAAGCTAAAGAATTCAGGATCAACTATAGGAAGAGAAAAAAGTTGACTCGTAGAGTAGAATTGGACAAAGAGGCTAAAGAGTAGGTTGCTATCATTATCATAGATTCACCACTTGCAACCAGAAAATTCACAACATCTCCTAATGAACCTTCATCTTCACAGTGTCACAACGAAACTGAGTTAGAATCACAGAATGTCCAAACAGAAAAGGAGAATACGGTCTTTGATAGGTACAGGGAGATAAAGTTGAGAAATGATATTTAAAAAAATAGCACCCATAACCAATTCTGGAAGCATACCTCTAGCTCACAGAGTAGGTTGTTGGCAGTCTTTGACACAGAGCATGGAAAGATGAAGATGGCCTTTCTTGAGGCCCAGATTCCACAACCAAAATCAGTAGTAGATTATAAGAGCACTACTTTTGAATTAAATGAAAAGGACATACATCCCATTGATCAAATGGAGATGCATAAGAAAACTGGTGATATCCTCCACTTTGACCAAAACTGCTATGTCATTATCTAAATTGTAGGTTTCATTTGCCAATGTTCAATCACAAAACTCTAGTTTAGTTTATAGACTCCATAGCTCAACGGAATTATAACACTCAAATCAACCAAACTAATCAAACAAAAAAAACAAGTATAGTCATAGCTAGCCTAAATCTTCATAAAAAGACGGATCCCTCTCTGAAGCTGGTAGGGTTAGATCCTAGCTTCCAAAGTGGTTTTGAGGTTGTCCTATGTGTTTACTCCTACAACCTCAAAAATATAGAATGACAACAGATACTTTCTAGGAAAAGAAGGAATGACATGATGGAGGAAAGTGATGGATGGATGAGCCCTACATGTGAAGAAATTGATGACATTGAAGTCTTGGACCATCAGTCAACTAGAAGGCCCTATAAAGTACTTATGATAGAGTCCCTGGGTAAGAGGGAGCTTTGGGAGGTTCCTATGAGTAAAGGAACTCGAGTAAATATCTGAGTGAGGAGAAACTTGGAAATAATCCATGGTTAAGAGGGAGAGTTAGACATGACATTATTGTCTTCATTTTGGAAGAAATAATGGAGGATTTTGTAATCATCTTGCATCCAACACTCTATGAGGATGTGGTAGGGAATCCAAGACAAGAGTGGGAAAGATAACTGATATTCTTGAGGGTTGGGAACCCAAGATAAGAATAGTCATAGTAGGGCATACTGTTAAGTTATGGTATGTTATATGCTTATAACAGTTTACTTCTTTTTCTTATTATATTCCACTGATTAGCAATCACATGTACATAAAGTAAAGTGCAGATAGAACATTAAACGATCGACAGAAAACAAGCCAAGACAAGAGACACAAGATGTGGCGGCTAGCCAGGGACAAACCCCACAATGTGTGGGGAAACCCTTTGATCAAATCTTCTTTTATCTTCAATAATTCAGCAGAGAGAAATAGTACAATAAATCTGATTCATATCAGCAGTAGCAAACTCTAGATCAGTAGCATTAGCATTAGCGGCTTCATTATCAAACTAAGGCAGACCATATCTCACAAACCGATAGTCGGATTGACTTCATTCCACCACCAAAAGTTTTGGCTTCCAGAGGAGGTTCAGATGAACCTATAGCGTAGTTCAGATGAAGAGATCTTTTAGGCCACGCAAGTCAATCTTTACTTCTGCAGTTGTAGCTTCAGTTTCAGCAGTTTCTGGCTTCAAACTAGGGCAGTCGATATCTTGCAAACCGTTCGTCGGATTGACTTCATTCCACCACCAAAAGTTGCAGCTTTCAAAGGAGGTTCAGATGAACCTACAGCGCAGTTCCAAAGAGGAGATCTTCTAGGGCACGCAAGTCAATCTTTACTTCTGCAGTTGCAGCTTTAGTTTCAGCAGTTTCCGGCTTCAAACTAGGGCAGTCGATATCTTGCAAACCGTTCGTCGGATTGACTTCATTCCACCACCAAAAGTTGCGGCTTTCAAAGGAGGTTCAGATGAACCTACAGCACAGTTCCAAAGAGGAGATCTTCTAGGCCACGCAATTCAATCTTTACTTCTGCAGTTGCAGCTTCAAATTCAACAGCTTCCAGCTTCACATGTGTGAGAGAGAGAGACCCATTTCAGCGCAGTAGAGAAGAGACTCATATCTGCGCAGTAGAGAGAGAGAGATGTGATGAGATGAGTGAGTTCAAATGAGGAAAAGTCCTCTTATATTTATACACAACGTTGGTGGGTGAATAGATGCGACTGTTGGGCTTCTGAGCCTACATGAGTTGTAGGTCGGCTTGATAATAATTCCATAATCAAAATAAATTCATATCTTCATGAATACTTATCAGAATTGGATAACATTTATATCAATCCTACACCTCTCGACGAGAGGAATCTAATAAAAATATTATTAGCCATGAATAAGATGACCCACATGAAGTTTTTCCCTGGTTGCCAATTTTAACACTCCCTCTCAACCATGGAGAACTTCATCTGCAATCTGTCTATCGGTCGTTACTATTCATCCATCAAATGCACTGCCTTGTACAGCCTGACCCTTGCCCCGCTCTGCTCTATTTTTCCTGTTCTGCTTTGTCTTATTCTGCCCTGCACTGATCTGTACTGTTTTGATCTGTTCTGCTCTTCTCTTGCATTGTTCTGTTCTACTCTGCTTTTGTCCGAATTATGAAGAAGAAGAAATGATCGATGATGTATCATATTGACTCAAAGTCAGTCTCAGAGTATGTACCACTGGTCCCAGACTAGTCTCAACCAACCCAAACTCAGCGTCATAGTGAGTACAACTCCAATGGTCCCAGACCAATATCATCCTCCACTGACTCAAAGTCAGTCTCAGAGTATGTACCACTGATCCCAGACCAGTCTTAACCGACCCAAAGTCAGCGTCATAGTATGGTACAACTCCTACCACTGGTCCCAGACCAGTATCATTGATCCCAGATCAATGGAGGTCATCCTAGTGTAGGGAGTACGGTAGTTACAACGATGCGTCCATCGGTACTACTATGGTCCCTAACTTTATTTCCCTGCTCATTGATCAGATGAGAGGTACTTCCCATGAGTCCCAGACTGCATGGTTAGGATGCCTCGACAGGAGAACTAATCAATCCTATCCTCACAGGAGAACACATCAATCCTGCTACAATTGCCATGGAGAACACATCAATCCAGGCCTCACAGGAGAACACATCAATCCTGCTAAAATCGCCGTGGAGAACACATCAATCCAGGATGCCATGGAGAACACATCAATCTAGGCCTCACAGGAGAACTAATCATCCTGCTACACAGGAGAGCGAATCATCCTGTTCCACAAGAGAGCGAATCATCTTGTCCCACAAGAGAGCGAATCATCTTGTTCCAGTGTGCACCACCAGGGGAGGGTGAGTCACCCTGTGGTCATATGTTGCTCCAGTAGGAACCGCAAGCCCTCAGAGCTCCCAGAGCTCAATGTGTGCAACATGCAGGACCCTTTTACAAAGGTTTCTTGCTGACACCAAGTCGTTTGGGAAAATCATAGATTAGATCTTTCCTCGGGTCTTTGACAAGGTGTATCAACCTGTACATCATCTTAATGTGATGGAGCTTCCTTGCTCATCGACTTACCATATCCCAGATGATGTCTATCTGCTGGAGCAACTGACGAATATGGGATTCCTCAATAATCGAATCCCACCTGTGGTTGTTACAGAGAATCACAGTGGTATCCAATGTAAATCCAAATAGCTCACTGAAGAGCTTTCGCAACCAGACTTCCTCACATGAGGTTATGCTAGTAACAATATATCCTGCTTCGGTAGTGCTCAAAGCCACCAACTTCTGCTTCCTGCTCATCCAGGATATCGAAGCAGATCCCAAGGTGAAACAGTACCCAGAAGTGCTCTTACGGTCCACCACACTGCCTACCCAATCAACATCAGTATATCCAAGTAGTCTCACAACTCTGGCAGAGTATCTTAATCCATGAGAGATTGTGTCCTGAAGACATCTCAGAAGATTCCTGGCATCAATCTAGTGAGGCTCAACCAAATATGAGCTCAAACAATGCTATCTGCAAAACATATGTTCAGACAGAGGTTCACCAAGAACATCAATGCGAATGAGTTTTTTTGAAACTCAGAGGCATTTCCCAAGTCTCGTCTGACATCACTACCATATAACTTCTAAAAGTTAAGATCCTTGAGGTAGTCACAAGCTTGCAGTCAATCATACCGAATCTTTCCAATATATTTACCACATATTTTCCTTGAGATAGGAAAATTTCCCTTGGCTTCTGCCACACTTCAAGTCCTTGGTCCTTCATTTCAAATTCAGAAGCCATCTCCCTCTTACATTTGTGAATGAGAGGGTTTGCACCTGTTAGAAAGAGGTCATCCACATACAACACCAGTATGAGATGCTTGTCATCTTCAACCTTAAAGTAAAGGTTAGGATCATCTTCACTCCTAGTGAATCCCAGCTTCATCAAGTAGCTATTAATCCTCTCATACCATGCTCGGGATGCTTGCTTCAGCCCATAGAGAGCCTTCTTCAACCTGCATACATGAGATTTTCAATCATAAATCTCAAATCCTTCAGGTTGCTCCACATAGACCTCTTCTTTGATAGAACCATGCAAGAACGCAGTCTTAACATCCATCTGATGTAGGTTCCATCCTTGTGAAGCCACAAGGGCTATGATCAAGCGGATGGTTGTATATCTGGAAACAGGTGCAAATATCATAGTATATACCTCCCTTCTGGGATAAACCACGAGCAACAAAATGAACCTTATACTTTTCCATACTTCCATTTGCTGCATGCTTTATCTTGTAAAGCCATTTTGAAGTAACAATTGTCTTGTCCAGGGTCTGGGAACTACTTCCCAGACATCATTCTCCATAATAGACTCATATTCTATGGTCATAGCATCCTTCCATAGTTAATTCTTGATGACATCTGAGAATGATGAAGGTTCATTTTGTATGATCGTGCTCATGATGGTCAGGTATCCCTGATACCTGTTAAGTTTCTTACTTTGATGGAAGGTTCCTCAGGGTGCAGCATGTCCTTCAGCATCATCAAGTATCCCCCTAAGCTATGAAGGCCTCTTCCTAGAAGAGGAAGGCCCATGTGGATGAGGATCAATCGGATCCATGGGTTCTTCTACATCAGGCATTGATTCATCATCCTTTTCTTTCGGTTCCCTAGTGTCGGCTTCTTGAAAGCTACTCAAAGTCAGCAGATTGTCCACCTTGCTGAGAGCCATATCTTTGTCAAAGGTGACATCATGACTAATCATGACTTCCCTTTGACCGATGGTGAACATTTCTTCAAGAGTTTAGGAACCCAATGCTTGATGAGGGCATCGATTTTGTACATATACAGCGGTGATTGTAGTTTCAGCCCATAGAAACTTTGGAAGTCTTTGATCATGTAGCATGGCCCGGACAGCTTCCATCATCGTGTGGTTCTTCCTTCCCACCACACCATTCTGCTCAGGAGTATGTGGTGTAGTAGTCTCCCTCTTAATGCCAACCTCAGGTATGCCTGAGTAAACCAATTGTAATATATCGGAGGTCTTGCTTTGGCTTGAGGGGAATGGTCCCCTTTTGAGCTTTCTTTTGGCACATCCCGAACATACACCTTCTTTCTCTACTTGGAATTCGGACATCCCTGTTACCATCTGTCTTACATCAGGTAGAGCTTTGTAATGAAGGTGGGTAAACCTCCGATGCCAAAGTTCGGACTGAAGAGATGTGTCATAAGACATGACACCTAGTAGACTTCCATCGACCTGATATAATGAATCAAAACTAAACCCAAGTGTAAAGGCATATTTAACATTATTTTTCCATATACGTACCTTGCCATCGCTGAAGGTTACCTTGTAGCCTTTGTCTTCCGTTGCTGAGATGGACACTAGGTTCTTTTTGAGGTTAGGTGCATTTCATACATCCTAGAATTTCTAGCCTTCTTGAATTCTTGTCCTCTTCCTTGATTCCCAGCTCTCCTCTTACCTTTTCTGTTGAATTTGTCATTCCTTTGATTGCCATCAGAGGGATTTCGAGTTGCACCACTGCATACTGTACCATGCTTCTCTAATCATGATTATCATCATGCTGCCCATGTCCATGATTTTATCCATCATAATGTTGCTCAAACTAGTGTGCATCATCATCATGCTATCCTATATTTCCATGATCTCATGTTGCCATTTATGTCCATGATCTCGTTCATCATGATGCTCATGATCTCATACATAGTGACTTGCTTTATCGCAAATGTAACATCGTCATTTTCTTCTAGCCTTAGGTCCAGCCTTTTCTTTTGATTTAGTCCCGAAATTATTTCTTTTCTTTGCATGAGAAGAAAAGGCAGCAGGAGGACCTTTAGGCATGGGCATTTCTTGCACTTCTTCCCTTGTTTCTTCTTGAATGCATCTAGCCATTAATTCCTCGAAACCAGGAATTACATTATAGTTCAAAAGAGTAGTCCTGAACACATACCATTCAAATGGAAATCCTTCAAGAGTTGTGAGTGCCATTTCTCTGTCAGTAATAGTTTCCCCAATAGATAGGAGATCGTTCTTGATTTCCCTCAGCTTATTTCTAAGAAACAAAACTTGATTTGCATCATTAACTTTAAATAAACTCACCAGTCTATCATAGATTTCCTTGGAGGTGTCTAGATCAGAGATGTAGGCCACCAAGCGCTTGTCGATAGAGTCCCGGATGATCTTCTATTGTTTTGACTTCTCCATTTTTCCATTTGTTCCAGGGAGCAGCAGATGCATTTGATGAAGGCTCAACAATATTGCCTCTTACATGGTCCAGCACTCCTTGATCTTCAAGGGTTTGATAGATAGACATCTTCCATCTGTGATAGTCAGCTTTCTCACAGAGCTTGTCTTCAACAGGAAAGAGTGTTGAGGACCCCATAGTTCTTTTAGGATAGCCTTGCCAATCTTCTCTTCAATGATTGCTCTTGCTCTTGCTCAAGCTTTGTCTTCACCTCGGCTCCGATACCACGTTAAGTTATGGTATGTTCTATGCTTATAACAGTTAACTTCTTTTTCTTATTATATTCCACTGATTAGCAATCACATGTACATAAAGTAAAGTGCAGATAGAACATTAAACGATCGACAGAAAACAAGCCAAGACAAGAGACACAAGATGTGGCGGCTAGCCAGGGACAAACCCCACAATGTGTGGGGAAACCCTTTGATCAAATCTTCTTTTATCTTCAATAATTCAGCAGAGAGAAATAGTACAATAAATCTGATTCATATCAGCAGTAGCAAACCCTAGATTAGTAGCATCAGCATTAGCGGCTTCATTATCAAATTAGGGCAGACCATATCTCACAAACCGATAGTTGGATTGACTTCATTCCACCACCAAAAGTTTTGGCTTCCAGAGGAGGTTTAGATGAACCTATAGCGCAGTCCAGATGAGGAGATCTTCTAGGCCATGCAAGTCAATCTTTACTTCTGCAGTTGCAGCTTCAGTTTCAGCAGTTTCTGGCTTCAAACTAGGGCAGTCGATATCTTGCAAACCGTTCGTTGGATTGACTTCATTCCACCACCAAAAGTTGCGGCTTTCAAAGGAGGTTCAGATGAACCTACAGTGTAGTTCCAAAGAGGAGATATTCTAGGCCACGCAAGTCAATCTTTACTTCTGCAGTTGCAGCTTCAGTTTCAGCAGTTTCCGGCTTCAAACTAGGGCAGTCGATATCTTGCAAACCGTTCGTCGGATTGACTTCATTCCACCACCAAAAGTTGCAGCTTTCAAAGGAGGTTCAGATGAACCTACAGCGTAGTTCCAAAGAGGAGATCTTCTAGGCCACGCAAGTCAATCTTTACTTCTGCAGTTGCAGCTTCAAATTCAACAGCTTCCGGCTTCACATGTGTGAGAGAGAGAGACCCATTTCAGCGCAGTAGAGAAGAGACTCATATCTGCGCAGTAGAGAGAGAGAGATGTGATTAGATGAGTGAGTTCAAATGAGGAAAAGTCCTCTTATATTTATACACAACGTTGGTGGGTGAATAGATGCGACTGTTGGGCTTCTGAGCCTACATGAGTTGTAGGTCGGCTTGATAATAATTCCATAATCAAAATAAATTCATATCTTCATGAATACTCATCGGAATTGGATGATTTTTATATCAATCCTACACCTCTTAACGAGAGGAATCTAATAAAAATATTATTAGCCATGAATATGATGACCCACATGAAGTTTTACCCTGGTTTCCAATTTTAACACATACTTAGAGAACACCTAGGTGGGTATGAACCTAAGAGAGACAATGATGATGCATGTTTATCAGTCATTGGTATTGCCAACATGTTTTGCTCTAATCTAAGTGAGAGATAGGGATTTTATTCAAGGCCTTGTTAAATGAAAACAATGTTGGTTGAAATGATGCTATAAAAGATGGATTGCAAATTCGATTCTTCTTATGAGAAATTCTTCAGATTGAGAATGACCAAGTACCATTATGAATACCTCCCTAGTTAAGAGGAAGTGTTGAATAATGTGTAACTAGATTTGGTCTTCATAATGACATGATCTTTGTAAATGATGTAATAAAAGAGAATAAATTATTTTTGTATGCCTTGCTACATGGGTTTCATGAGCAAGAAGTGTCATTAGGAAAAATACTTCTTCTTGATGTCTTTAGGATTTATTAATAAAGTCAAAGAGTCAAGTCATGTATGAAGGAGATCTTTAAGAGCCTATGTAAAATGTATTCAAGTCTAAGCAGCCCTCCAAGACCAAGAACAATCCCCCATTAGCTAGCTCAAGAAGTCTACAAGAAAATAAATAAGGAATTCATCATGTCAGCTCCAAAAATGAATTAAATACATAATTAAATGTCATGTCGGCTTGGGCAATAGACATTTCGGTTCATGTATTCAAGTTAGCTCAATATAGGAGGCACAAACGACTATAAATACCCATCTAGGGTATCCGCAAATGCCAAGGACAAAATTCACATTTCTCTCTCGGATTTCGTATGTATAGAAGGATTAGATCCGCATTTCATTAGGGAAAGTGTTTAAGGGTCTAACTACACCTTAGATGGGTATATGGTGCAGGCAGACTAGGTCTCGGGTGGATAGAAGGAGCAGGAAGGAGACCTCACATTACAGTAAGATAGTAGATCAGGACTACGAATGGATTGGCATCATTGTAATCTTCGCATGGGTAAAAAGAGGCACAATCTCGATATTACAATGAAGAGTATTCAATCTCCTAGCATCCTCAACATATATGTATATATACATGTATCTCCGTGCTTTGACAACAGTGCATTATCTAGGCAATTATTCCATACGCAGTCACATCCTAGGCATCATTGTGAGGAGAAGGATTACAATGATACAGTCTTGACATCACTATTGTAGATATCAGTGCAAGGAGAACTTAGCCTTGGTGAAAGTGTAGACACAATCCTAGTCTCATGGTTGAAGAAGGATCTCAGTGACTATTACTATCTCGGTGTAATAAGAAGGAGTAATACCATAGTCTCGACATAATTAGAAGAAGCAGTGACAAGGAAGATCAATTTCATCATAATGAGAAGGAATGACAAGGATTATCACAGTTTCAACATGATGATGATGTAAAGGATCTCATAGTGGCACATGTACAGTCATGATCCTATATCAATTATGATGCCGGTCTTGAGCATCATGATCTTAGTGAAGACAAGAGATCTCAATGACATATTGAAGAAGCAGCAATGAAGATCTTAGTGATGAAGCAGTAATAACTTCAATGGGTGAAACAATCATGATGATCTCAACAATGACAAATAAGAGGATTGATGGCTTGGTCTTGGAGTCACAGAATGTGTCAAGGGTCATGGTCTTGGTATTCATCAATTGAAATCTATATAAGAAATTTTTTTTGCTAGTTTTCCTCTCCAAGAGGGAGAGGTTTTGGCCCTGGCAGAAAGCCAAACATTTGGTGTTATTGTCTCTTTTGTTTTTGATAGTAGTTTGATGAATTAAACACTTACACTAATAATGAAACAAAGGTAAAGCTAAGATAAATTGTAAAACACTTCACAAATTGTTATCATGTTAAGAAGAATCTCTCTAATTTCTGAATGCCCTATATTCTTCAATAGTTTCTTGGATAAGGGTTTCTAGGGTAAATCTGTTTAGTATGTGTGTGTGCACCATTGTTATTCTTATGTTTAAGATTTTGATAGTATTGTGTTTCTTGCGTAGGGTTTTTATCCAAGCCTTCATTGGTACTAAAATGAAGTGATTGGGTTCAAAGGTATACTTTGTTGTTAGATTTTAGCTCATTATACAAAGAGTAATGTTCTCTTGGGTTTTTGATAACTTGCTCTTGAGTGGCAGCTTTGCATAGCAAATATTGTGTAAAGAAGTCACAAGTAGTTGAATAACATAAATAGAGAAGTTTAATGGCAAGATATTGAAGTTATGGAAGTGTTGTCTTGTGGGGGCCTGACCCAGGTTCAGTGTTATTTAGCCAAACAAATCCCTACACTATTGGCCCTTTTGGCATTAACCCATGGAGCACGGACCGAAGTCTCACCCGAAGCAGTATGGGTAGATATCAGAACCAAGTTTCTGCACCTTGAGATGGTTGTGATGTCGGTTTATTCCCTCTATTCATTCCTTTGTGCAGGTCACTTAGCTATAGGGCTCGCCAAACTAGCCCTTTATTTTGACCCTCAACACCTCCGTGAAAGGGTACGAATGACCTTCGCACAGCCCTAACCTATGACTTAGGTACTTTCACGCTACTATGGCAGAGTATAGTGTAGATTCCCAATCTAGTTTAAGTGTCTTACTTATCTTATTAGATAATCATAATTAGCACCGTGTAAAAATATGTTCTTACTTGCGTTCACTTAACCAACATAATTACATAAATTCACGCATCATATCAGCACTATAAATGAAATTCATACATAACATGTTAAGATGCAGTAACCAGAAACAAAGACATAGAATTGCAGAATACTTCTCTTTATTGATATTTTCAAGTAATTACAGACTCTATCTGCCCTCCGCACACAGCTATAGGGGTCCACGCACTCAGTTGCAGACTTCCACCCTAGGCCTCTGCGCATTCAGTTGCAGATCCTCTACCTACACTATGACCCGAAACCTAGAATTCTTACTTAAGAGCTATGACTATCTTACTCAAAACCCATTACTCCTAAAACTACTTAGAGCTTAGCTCTTTTTATACAATCCCATGGTCCGTAGACCATGGGTAGATCTTTTACAGCCGAATTTAATTTACAAAACTAAGGGTGGACAACCCTTTATGACACCTGACACCTTCGCGCCCTGTGACTACAAAATGCAGAGACTTTACTATTTTATTACAACATTTGACCCAAAATATGGGCTTTTAACCCAAAAATTGTCCTTGGGGAATTCCATTCCCAACAGCCCCCCAACACAAACATCGTGACTCACCCTCGAGTCACTCGACAAGCACGGAGATATTTGCACGAAGACCTTCCAATTCGACTGGGATGACTGCAACCTTAGTTGTGCATTGTGCGGCCACTGTAGGTTTTATCCCCGTACAAAAATTACCTGCATACGAATTCTAAAACATAGAAAATAAACAATTCGAGAGCATAACACATAAAACACATATACACAAATATTTTCCCTTGGATCCCAAAACCGGGACTACCAGCTTGATTTTTCATTATATTCCTTTCAATGTTACAATAATTATTTATACATGCCGAAGCATCCAATACCATGGATTGAAAACCATCGCGTCCAAAAAAACATGTGCAAAAATCATGCACAAAACTATAGGTGGGTCCGCCCAACCTAACATAGGGTCCAAAACCAAAATTTTCTGGGGCGCTGCCCCGGACCCCATAAAGTGGGGTTATGGGTACACCTCAAACCCCATGTGAAACCCCCTCTAACCCTAGTTAACTACATGGGCTAGTTGTGGAAAGAATATAACACAACCCAACATTCTCCCACTTGTTGTTTTATTTCCACAAGGGGCCACAAGAGAGCTTAGTCATTTTTTCAGCCCTGAAACGCCCATTGTCTCTCTACACCAAAAGAACTTCTCAGAGCTCACAAATTTTGTCAATGCATCTGCAGTATTCTTCAAAGTGTCCACCTTTACCAGCAACACCTTTTTGTCTTCTATCATATCCCTCACAAAGTGATACTGAACATCAATGTGCTTTGTCTTTGAATGATATGTAGGGTTCTTTGCCAAGAAAATTGCACTTTGGCTGTCACAGTCTATCATTATAGCTTCCTGTACTAACCCCATACTTGAACACAATCTCTGCAACCAAACTGCTTCCTTGCTTGCATGAGTGGCTGCCATGTATTCTACCTCTATAGTTGATAGTGCCACTACAAATTGTTTCTTACTCATCCAATTGACTGCACCTCCAAATAGGTTAAACACATAACCACTTGTAGATCTTCTCTGATCTAGATCTCCAGCCCAGTCTGCGTCATCAAAGCCATGAATATCCAACACTTTGTCCAATCCTGGTCTTCCTTGGTAGCACAAACCATAATCACTAGTGCCACGCAAATACCTAAAAACCCGTTTCACTGCTGTCCAATGCTCCTTCCCTGGTTTTGACATAAACCTGCTCAATACTCCCACTGCATGTGCAATGTTTGGTTTAGTCCCATTTCATACACCAGGCTACTCACTGCACTTGCATATGGAACACGGGACATGTCCTCTTCCTCTTCTTGTGTCTTGGGACACTGTTCAGCAGATAACCTCACACCTAGAGGAATATGAACCTTCACCGGTTTACTATCCTGCATATTAAACCTCTGCAATATTGTCTTGACATACTTCCTATGGTTTAACTAGAGCTTCCTCCTTGTCTGATCTCTTTTAATTTCCATGCCCAAAATATAGTTTGCAGCACCAAGATCTTTCATGTCGAATTTGGAGGACAAATGGGTCTTCAAATCCTGGATAATTTCTTTGTCATTTCCAACCAACAACATATCATCCACATACAAGACCAGATAAATAACACGGTCACCAATTAATTCAAAATACACACAGTGATCTGCTTTGCTTCTGGTGAAGCCAAGTCCCCGTATAAAGGTATCAAATTTCTGATACCACATCCTTGGTGACTATTTTAACCCATACAAAGACTTATTTAACTTACATACCAGTTCTTTCTTACCCTTCACCGCAAAGCCTTCAGGTTGCTTCATGTAGATCTCCTCTTCCAGATCTCCGTGAAGAAATGCTATCTTCACATCCATCTATTCTACCTCAAAATCAAAAGTAGAAGCAACAGATAAAGTAATCTAATAGAAGTTACCTTGGCAATAGGATAAAAAATATCACCAAAATCAATTCCTGGCACCTGGGAATAACCTTTTGCTACCAAACGAGCTTTGTATTTCTCCACTTTTCCTTCTACATTTGTCTTCTTTTTGAACACCCATTTTCTACCAATGGGTTTCCTTCTAGCTGGCAACTCCACCAGATCCCAAGCCTCATTTTTGTGCAAAGATGCCATTTCATAAACCATGGCCTCTTTCCATAGTTTGCCATCCTCTGAATCTATTGCTTCCTTCACAGTTCTGGGATCATCGTCAGTAATAGATAAAGAAAAATTTGAACAGAAAGCAGATAGACTATACCTTTCTGGCTGCCTTCTTTCTCGAACTGATCTTCTCACACCTGGAGTTTGTGGCTCTTCATCTTCTGATTCCTCCTCTGTTGTAGAGTCCGATTCTTCCTCCTTAAGCTCAAACTCTATCTTCTCAGGTTCCTTTGGTTGGACTTCATGTTTAATAACATCTTTTACCTCTTTGAATACCATCTCGGCTGTACAAAACCTTCTGTGTGACTGGGTTCCAAAGCTTATAACCCTTTAAACCATCCTTATACCCAATAAAGATGCACTTTTCAGATTTACTATCCAACTTGGTTCGTTTCTCCTTTGGAACATGTACATATGCATCACATCCAAATACCCTCAGATGTGAAAGAGAGGGTTTCTTACCAGTCCATACCTCTTGTGGAGTCTTATCCTCCAACACTGATGAAGGTGACCTGTTGACTAGGTAACATGCAGTATCCACCGCCTCTGCCCAGAATTCCTGTCCTAACCTAGCACCATTGAGCATGCTTCTTGCCCTTTCCATCAATGTCTTATTCATTCTTTCTGCAACTCCATTTTGTTGAGGTGTATATGGAGTAGTATTCTGTCGTGCTATACCACACTTCTTACAGAATTCTTCAAATTCCTTGCTGCAAAACTCTCCACCATTATCTGTCCTCAGCACCTTTATCTTCTTCTATGTCTGATTTTCCACGAGAGCCTTAAATTCTTTAAACCTGTCAAGGGCTTCAAATTTCTTCTTAAGGAAATATATCCATGTATTCCTTGAGAAGTCATCTATAAATGATACATAGTACATAGAATTACCCAGTGATGGAACCTTCATAGGTCCAAACACATCGCTGTGCACAAGTTCTAATATCTTTTTCGCCCTCTTACTACCAGAGGGGAAACTCACCCAATTTTGCTTCCCATATACACAATTTACACAAAAATCAAAATCCATAGAGCTATTACTCATACCTTCTACCATACCTTTACCATGAAGTATTCAAAGGCCCTTGTCTCCAATATTTCCAAGCCTTGGATGCAACAACATGGTCTTCTCTCCAGAGACCACTAGATTTTCTACTCCACTTTCAGGAACCATAGAACTATTGCACCTATCAATAACAGTGCTACCTTGCAGCTTGTACAAAGTTCCAATTCGAACTCCCCGCATCAATACCAGTGCTCCCCGAACCATCTTGTAGGTATTCTTCTCAAACACTATTTTTACACCTGCATCATCCAACTTGCTTACAGAAATCAGATTTTTGGCTAATGCAGGAATATGTAGAACACTCGGAAGTGTTCTGACCCTTCCACCTTGCAGCTTCAACTTTACTTTTCCACGACCAATGATTCTAGCCTTCCTGTCATCCCTGAAGAAGACATCACCACCATCATATTTATCATACTCGCAGAACCACTCTCTATGGGGAGTGAAGTGAAAGGATGCACCTGAGTCAATCAACCATGCCTCGTGATCTACATGTGTACTTGAAGAAGAAAAGTACAAATCCCCACCTTCATCTGAGGTGGTTTCCACCTCAAAAGAAGGAGCATCATCAGATCCCTTTCCTTTATCAGGAGCTTTAGATTTACAGTCCCTTTTGTAGTGCCCTTCCTTTCTGCATTTCCAACACACCACCTTTACAGGATTTCCTAGAGATTTAGATCTCCCTCTAGATTTAGATCTCCCACTCGATGACTTATTTTTGTTTCTATTCTGGGACCATCCTCGTACAGACAAGGCATCACCATTCTGGCTCTCCATATTTTTTCTTCTCATCTCCTCTGTCAGCAAGGATGAGACTATTTCATCAAACTGCAAGGCAGTTGCATTGCTACCTATTGCAATAACTAGACTATCCCACGAATCTGGTAGAGAACACAACAAACTAATGAACTTATCTTTGTCTGAAATTTTAATATCAACAGATGCTAATTGACTTACCACAGTATTAAATGCATTTAGATGCTCTGTCACCGAGTCTCCATCTTTCATCCTCAGGTTATACAACTTTTTCCGCAAGAACAGTTTATTCACCAGAGACTTAGATTCGTACAAAGTCCCTAACTTGTCCCACGAAGCCTTTGTTGTAGCTTCCCCTGATACATTCAGTAATACTGAATCTGAGACACACAATCATATTGTGCTCTTTTCCTTCCGATCCAACTTCTTCCATTCTTCATCGGACACTCTCGTTGGTTTAGTACCCAGATCTACTGCGATCCACTGATCTTTATCCACCAACAGATCCTCCATCTTGAGTTTCCATAACTCAAAACTCTGACCATTAAATTTCTCGATCTCTATCTTTCCACTGCTCACAATCTTCTTTCACCACCAGAATCGATCTCGCAGATCTCCCATTGAACAAGGTCTACCACAGGCCCGAGCGAAACCCTCAGCAACAAAGGCGTCCCCTTGAAGCCAAAATTTCTCTGATACCAAATGTAGGTTTTAACCCTGTACAGAAATTACCTGCATACGAATTCTAAAACACAAAAAATAAACAATGCGAGAGCATAACACATAAAACACATATACACAAAGATTTTCCCCTGGATTCCAAAACCGGGACTACCAGATTGATTTTTCATTATATTCCTTTCAATGTTACAATACATATTTATACATGCCAAAGCTTCCAATACCATGGACCGAAAACCATCACGTCTAAAAAACATGTGCGAAAATCATGCACAAAACCATAGGTGGGTCTGCCAACCTAACATAGGGTCCAAAACCAAAATTTTCTGGGGCGATGCCTCGAACCCCATAAAGTGGGGTTACGGGTACACCTCAAACCCCATGTGACCCCTGCTCTAACCCCTAGTTAACTACGTGGGCTAGTCGTGGAAAGAATATAACACAACCCAACAACCGCCTACTTCACATCTTCGACCATCTGATCGGTCACTATTCTTGAACTGTTGACCCGAAGCCTTTGCTGCGTGGCTTACAGAGTTGCAAGATTTTCTTCAATAAAACCTGTCACTGTGTAAGCCTCATCTAGCCAGGGCTTTAGTCTTTCCTTCAGCACTACTTCCTTGTGCAGCGCTGCATCCACCTATTCCTTCAGCTGCTTGGCCTCTTGCAGCTTCGCTAGTCTTTATGTGAGTGCAACGGTTCGTGTTGTGCACTTAACCTCATCATAGCGCTACTGTAGCTTGCACACTTCCGTCTCTAGTCGCTGGACATTGGGGTCCTCCTGCAAGCTTGTCAGGACCTCAAATGACTGCTCAAAAAGTTTCTTGTAGTCTTCTACTGCATTATCCACTACGCATGTGCCTTCACATCTGGCAGAGTTGAAAGCTGGGCCTTCAACTGTAACTCCGTGATTTGCAGGTTCAACTCCATTTGAACCCGCGTCATCTCAGTATGAGTGTCATGCACCCCTGTGGCCAACTTATAGATGTGCACCTCGACTAGCTCCTCCTCAGGAATGACCAACTTTGGGACCATTTGGCATGCCTCCTCGATGACCTGCATAATGTGCTTGCTATGATTGGCCGCCTCGATCTCAATGGCGATGGCAGCATCTCGCTGTATTGCGATCTGCTCATTGTTGATCTGCTATTCACTGATCACCTAGAGGGGGGGTGCTCATGGGCCCTTAGCTTTGTCATCGCTCCATCCTACAAGATGTGGAGTGCTTCATGTAGGAGTGATGCCAGATTCAACCCTACCCCCTTTAGGGTGTTGACAATGGGCCTCTCAACCTCATTCTCTGTGGTCAATGCTCCATCAGGTAGCATAATCGCACTGGAGGCCTTCACGCGCAACATCTTGGCAGCTTCTGAAGTGTCGATAACCAAGATGGTAGACACCGTGCCAGCCTACGACGCGTGGGTTTGCAACTCGTGCAACCCTGTCTAGAGAGCCTCCAAGAGTATCTGATGCTACCGATCGAACTGTTGTAGGGCCTCCATGGTGACATCCCTCACCTTGTCACAAATATCATGCAAGTTGCCCTCTGTTTGCATGATTGGGCCCAGTGATGTCTTAGTAGCCTTTGATTTCTTCCTGGACCCTCCTTTCTCTTGCTTCCTTAGGCTCTTGATGCGGGTAGATGTCTCTCGAGGGTCCACGCCGTGTAGTTCTATCTCCTCCTATGTCTCAAGTGAAGGCAACCTTGCACCTTTGTCAGAGCCCTTCTCTGTCCCACCTGTCTATGTCATTGTCTGTTGTGCGGCCTCACGCTCTGCCTTGGCCTTATCAGTGGCCTCCTTTTTCCTCTTTTCAGCTAGCTGTGTCATCTTAAGCTTGGCCTCCTCCTTCTTTCTCTGCACGACAAACTTTCTCCCTCCCATTGCCAAGTCTATTGTAGTGCACCACTTTTCCAACCATTGATCAAGTACCACATTAATGGCATTATCCATTGCCAGATAAGGAAAGTCATACCATTTCTGCGTAGGGTCCTTTCTCACCCTGATGGATACATGATGGAAGTCTACTTTAAATTCTGCGTAGCCCTACAAGTTAGCGTACATCGTAGGTGACAATCGCAGTTTGTGATTGATGGCCATATGGATGTTCATCTCCATCAAGATCCAGAATATCTTGTTGTCTTTGACTTGCTGCGTGTCCTTGGTCGCCCACAACGAAGCATACTTCACCGCTTTTAGGAGGTCTGGCGTAACCGAAGGGAATTGGATATCCTCTAGCAGCTCCCACCCTACCAGCACAATTGACAGCAAGAACCATGTGTAGTGGAATGTCTTTCTGAGCTCCTGTGCATCATGGAAGTTTTCTAAGAACTCCTTGCGAAGGTAGTCTAACCAGTTGAACTGGAATCCTTCGGCGCATTGGGCTGCTAGCGTGATGACAGGCACCGACACCTCATCGGTGCGACACTTCCTCATCACCTTCCCTGCTAAGATCTATGTGGATACCTTCACAATAGAGTCGCAGATGCTGGATATAGCATATCCTCATGGATTCTTCACCAGTTTAAACTTTTCCTTCATAGACTCCACTAGGGCCTCTTCACCACCTTTTCCACCAAATATCATGGCCAGATTCTCTACTCTATATGATAATCACGTTATCCTGTGAATCAATATATCCATGATGGATATTGGCTCCTCCATCCATAGACACCCATCATGTACCAAGAAAAACAACTGCTTGATGACCAATACTATCACCGAGGTGTGGTTATAGTGCAGCACCAAAACAGGTTGAGCAACCTTGCCTTGTCTACTCCTCTGATCCACCTCCGTGGCTCCAATAAGGTCATTCTGGTGTTTGTATAAATGATGCGGTGCATCAACTGCTCGGTCGCCAAGTGTGGGAACGTTTCGTGATCAGCCAGGTCCCACTCCTCAAGTTTTAGCAGCGGCACCCACGCCAAGCGTGGTCCGTCGAAAACAATCTCTTTCGGCAGCAAAGGGGATTGCAAGGGGGTCTTGCTCTCATCGATGTCCTTCGACACCTTGGTCTTTGGCTTGCGCAAAGGGACATACTTAGGCAATCGAGTAATAGGGTCAGCACCTTGGGCTTCAACCTCCTCCACTTTGACTCCACATCCTCATCATCCATCGGGATGTCTTCAATGTCTTCCTCCTTTGGCTCCAAATTTATGGCCTTGCCTTTCTCTTGTGCGGTGGGTTTCTCCTTGGCGATGCGCACACTGGTATGGTAGGATGCTTGCCCTTTTTATCCTTGGCGGTCTCTTTAGTTGGGGTCAGCTTTGGTCTCAGCGTCCTCAATGATTTGGGGACTTCGGCTAGTACTTCGACGACGTCTGAGGCAAATAATTCTGCCTCCATCTCCATTTCCTGCACTGAATCCTCTACTTCGGTATCTATAGCTTCTATGGGTGCTGACATGATTTTATGGAAGAACTCCTGTGTGTCCTTTGGAAATGTCTCAAATACTTTACTCGTTATCAAATGTTTGTAGTGCTTGTGATTCATATGTGCCTGAAAGCTCAACAACTCAATGCTCAAAATGCCAAGTGTTTTTCACTAGAAAACCACTTGTAATTTATAGGTCATTTTGAATTCAAATCCAACCGTTCACCCCAAATTCAGTTCATTAATTTTGGATTGGCGACAGATTTTCAAGGATTTGAGCCATAAATTTCATCCTAAATGTTGGCTGCCTGCTTCATTTGGCTGCATTTCTACCATCAAATCATGAACAATGACTTTAACAGCCACTTTCCAGCAGACCTACGTGATTTATCCCTAGGTAGCGTAGCTCCTTTCACGCTGCCGCGAACCCTGTGACACTTCCTGGCTTCGTGCAATCCTCCAATCGTGAAGCTCCCCAACCCGGGCAGTGTAGTTTATAGTCCCGCGGCTCCTTTCAGCTTCCTGGAGTGCTAAGACTATGCTACATTCATCCAGTCACATGGTCGGACCGCCGATGTATGGCTTCAACCGACAACCATTCACCTTTCCTCGGAAGGGATCTCCATTCAATTTGAACAACTGTACCGCTCCTCCGTTGGTAATCTCCTTAATGACATAGGGCCCTAACCAGTGCATTCTGAATTTCCCTAGAAATTTATCAAACTTACTGTCATATAAAAAAACCAGGTCATTTACCTTAAAGGTACACATCATAATGTGTCGATCATGCTATGCTTTTTCACGTTGCTTTTGGACCTCTTGGTGAAATCCAGCTAGAAATATCTTTTCCTCAAGCTCATCTTGCTATGCGAGCCTTTCCTCCAGGGCTTCACGATTCGTCATACCTGTAAGCGTTGCTATGCTCAGACTAGGCACAATATATTCCATAGGCATTACCGCTTCAACACCATAGACAAGCCTAAAGGGAGTGTGTCCAGTCAACTTCTTACATGTCGTGCGATAAGCCCATAGTACTGTAGGTATGTGTAGGTCCCAATCACTTCGCTGAGCATTGAAAATCTTGGTCAGTGCATTTTGCATCACTTTATTGAATGCTTCCATTGTCCCGTTAGCCTGCGAGTGATAAGGCGTGCTCTTCTGGTGATATACCTGAAATTCCTCCGTTAGCACACTAATCGTTTCATTCAGAAAGTGCGTACTATGATCACTCATCAAGATCTTTGGACAACCAAATCGCGTCAATACATACTCAAAGAGGAACTTTGCAGTAATGTCGCTTGTGAAATCCTTCACAGGACGTGCCTTCGCCCAACAAGTCAAATACTATGTTGAGGTGATAATGTACCTTGCTCCCTGCTTTCCTTGGGGCTGAATGGGTCTCACAAAATCTATTGCCCATTTCTCAAAGGGTTGTAATGCCATCTGTGCATTCAGAGGCATCTCATCCCTTCGCGATGGCCTGTCAGTCCTTTGACACACATGACACACCTTGTAATACGCTTTTGAGTCCTGCTGGAGGGTTCACAACCCTGTGCGTAGAATCTTCTACGTTATTATTCTCTTTAGTATACCTAGGGGGGACAATATTGGGTACAGAGGGAGGTACCCAAGGGAATAATGTAATAATGGAATGGGCCATAGTAATAAATAAAGTGGTTAACCCGTATCATGTAAGGGACCACAAGTAGTTAATAATAATGTAATAAGCCCATGGTATTAGATAGATGGTGTTGAGGGAACCATGGTAATGACCCATGGTATTGTATTTATGAGGCCTATATAGAGGCTAGAGGCTCCCCATTGAGAGATGTCAAGGATGATTGTATGAACAAGCATATGGCTTGTGGAATGTTCTCCTTCCTTAAGGAGTGAATGTATGGTGTTGCCCTACCTTAAGGGTTTGATTAATAAAGTGAAGAATTTCATGTTATTTCTTGGGTTTATTTCTATTATCATATATTTTCAGATCAGATCTATAACAAGTGGTATCGGAGCACTTTCTTGGGCAAATCGAAGATTTTTTTAAAAATGTATTGTAGACATTTTTTCGGGGCAGCGAGTTTGAAGATCAGATCTGTATGTTTTGGAGAAAAATTTGTAGAATCTTGTTACAGATCTGGGTTCTTTGCAAAAAATTACCCAATTTGAAAAAAAAACGGCCGATTCAGAGTCCAGATGAGGGAGATATCGCTGATTTAAAAATCAGATGTGTTGCAGACATTTTTCAGGGCAGTGAGTTTGCAGATTAGATTTGTACATTTTGGGGCAAAATTTGCAGAATCTAATTGTAGGTCTAAGTTCTTTGTGAAAATATATCTAATTAAAAAAAAAAACATCAGTCGAATTGGAAATCGGATGAGGGAGATATTGCTGATTTAAAATCAGCTCTTTTTTTCAGAAATTTTTGTGACTGTGGGACACTTGCAGTGCGAATCTAAAATTCCAGTGCCTAGATTGGGATTTCTATCACATTGGAAGATCCATAATAGTTGTTCCATTTCTGAAAACAGGTTATAATAGGGATTTTGAGCAATATTGACAAAATTGTGGCCATTTCAAATTTTCTCCAAGTAAGTGATTTTTTTTCAAAATCCTCTTCATGGCGGTTCTATATTTTATAGGAAAATATAGTGGTCCTACTACTGAAGAATACATAAAAGAACAAAAGTAATTATGGGAAAAACATTGGAAATTTTGGGCAGTGGCTAATTTTAAAGATGAGGCGGCCACATGGTGGGAATTACTTAACAAAAAGAAGTGTTCCAACCTGCCCGATGAAGAATTTGAAAAATTCCTTTTAGACATTTTTATTGCTAATGGAAAACCTGTGAGCAATTTAGGAAACCGACGTTTCGGACTAGCTAGGTGAGTCCATCATCAGGGCAATGAGATTAGAATTATGAGAAGAGAGAGTCAAGACATTAAGTTATTAATAGAAGAATCGAGAGATATCTCTTAGCTTGTACTGTCGGCTGGAAGATTTACATTTATAAATAAATTAATTAACTCAATTTAATTTCAATAATTTAATTAATTTTAATTTTTAATTTTTTTTATTTTTTTATTTTTTTATTTTTTTTCTTAATTTTATTTTTATTTGTTTACATATATTTATATATTTATTTTATTTTAAATTTCAAAATTGAAAAAAGTTAATAATTAAGTTTTATTTAAAAGCCTCATATGTAAATATTTTTATGTTATACCTAATAATGTTATTTACTTTGCAATAATTGCAAATGAAGAAATTAAACCAGCCTAATATATGGATTAAGTTAATAAGTTAATTTAATTTAATTTTTATTTATATTGTTAAATTTGTTTATTTTTCTTTTATTTATTATATTTCTTTTATTTATTTATTTATTATTATTATTAATATTATTATTTATTTTATTTTATTAAATTTTAGTTAATATATAATTTTTTTATTTAAAAGACAATGTGTATCTAATTTAATTTAATGTTTTTTATTATTTATTTTGTTTATTCATATTATGTGAGCTAAAATATAACTGAGAATGTTTTGAACTAAATTTACTTGGAGAAAAAAAGATGGTCTCATGCTAGAAAAAAAGATAATGAGAAACATGTAGGGTTATTTCTAATGGTATCTACTTATTACAGGTTCATGGATTGATTCAGAAGGAGAAGATCATTGTGTCTATAAATCCTAGCTGCCAACATAATTTTATCAATGTTAATTTGGCAAAAAAATTGCAAGTTCCAGCAAAACACATTGAAAACACACAAGTTGATAATGAGAATGTTCAAGTTTATAAATATTTGAAGCTTTCTATGGATAAGTATGTGTTGCATTGTGACTTTTATGCTTCAGATATGGCTAATGTGGATATTATTTCGGGATACCCTTGGATGGAATCTGTGGGTACTATCAATATTAATGTGTAGAAGAAATTCCTTAAGCTCTAGTATAAAAAGAAGAAAATTACATTACAGGATATTTCCATCAATAAATAGGTAGAGTCCACGGAGGTTGAAGCAGAAGATGTTCTAGGGACTGACACATCTGATGATGAGCCCTTGATGGTCGACAACCAAAAACAAACATCAAACCAGGTACAAGAAAAACAGGTAGAGTCCAAGGAGGCTGAAGCAGAAAATGTTACAGGTATGGATACATCAGATGAGGAATTTGTGGTTGAAGTAATATTGGAAGATAAGCAACAACAATAGATACCACAACATGTACCAGATACCAATCAGGCTCCATTAGGTGGTGAATTAAAGAAAGCTACACCGTTGGTTAAAACTTCAGCATATCACCACCCACATCACCCAACAAGAAAACAACCTACAAGATGGAAACGAATTAGCCACAAGGACAACAACCCCCAAATGACAGATAGAGAGGGGCGACGATCCACCTACTACACATCAACATAGAAGAGCTTCCACGGTCAACTTCCATCTCAAGCGAGCGAGGCACCAGCTAGATCGAGGATTCACCTTTCTCTTGGATGGCTAGATGCACGCGCATGGTACCAATGGACTACTCTTTTGAGTAGATCTTATTATTTGTGTTCTTCTTATGTTTCGAGGACGAAACATGTTTAAGGGGGGTGGAATGTAGTATACCTAGGGGGGATAGTATTGGGTGCAGAGGGAGGTACCCAAGGGAATAATGTAATAATGGGATGGGCCGTAGTAATAAATAAAGTGGTTAACCTGTATCATGTAAGGGACCACAAGTAGTTAACAATAATGTAATAATCCCATGGTATTAGATAGATGGTGTTGAGGGAACCATGGTAATGACCCATGGTATTATATGTATGAGGCCTATATAGAGGCTAGAGACTCCTCATTGAGAGATGTCAAGGATGATTGTATGAACATGCATATGGCTTGTGGAGTGTTCTCCTTCCTTAAGGAGTGAATGTATGGTGTTCCCCTACCTTAAGGGTTTGATTAATAAAGTGAAGCATTTTTATCTATATTCAGATCTTGTTATTTCTGGTGATTATTTACAGTTATTGGGTATATTGGTATCATTTTCATATATTTGCAGGTTAGACCTATAACACTCTCCATACATAATGTCCTCCTGCAACTCCCCCATGAGTGTCCGCGAGGATGCTGCTTATTTCAAACTCGAGTACATATCATTGCAATATCTCATCAAACCCCATTTTGTACAAATGCCTAGCAATGACAGAAAAATATGCCGCGTGCACCACTAAATCCTTCTGCTGGACGGTGTATTCCTCCGGGGTAGTTCCTATCGTTAGGAAGTGTATTATATCATCAAAATGATCTTCCATGATGCACACTACAAATAGCTACACGTCAGGTAATGCTTCTTCCAAATTAGTGGGCTCTTCCCCTGTTTTGATGCACGACAGATGGTCTGGTCCCATGTTCAGTCGTCCAAGCTTCACAATAACTTCAAAATCATACTCCTAGAATAATAACAACCATCTACAGATTCTCCTCCCCAACACAGGCTTATTGACCAGGTACTTTAGTGTAGAGTGGTCTATATACATCTTAAAATGGCCTCCCAGCAAGTAATGTCTAAAGTTCTGGAGAGCATACACCATGGCTAACCCTTCGCGCTTGGTGGTGGAATAGTTCTTCTCCACCTTGGACAACCTTCTGCTAGTGAACGCGATAGGATGGTCCAAGTCTCCTCCACCAGCCTGTGTCAGTATTTCTCCTAGCGCTATACATGACACATTGACTTGTACATGAAACTCCTTCTTCCAGTCCCGGAAGACTAGAATCGGCGCGGTGACCATCTTTTCTTTCAATACATCCAAGCTCTTCTTAAAGTCCTCATTCTAGTAGAATGTGACATCCTTTTTCAACAAATTTTCCATAGGTGTGGAGATCTGGGCATAACCTTTGATAAAATTTCTGTAATATCCCATATGTCCTAGGGTAGTGCGTAGTTGTTTCACACTCTTCGACACTTCCAAGTTCAATATCACCGCTATCTTCATGGGATCTACCATCAGTCCCTGTCTGCAAACCACATGACCCAGAAGGGTCCCAAAAGGAACACAAAATAGGCACTTCTTCAGATTGAGAGTGATCTGGTATCTTCAACAAGTGTCTAACATCAGGTGTAAACTAGCGACACGACGTTTCACCAGACCAAACATAGTCTAGTCATCAAAGTATACTTCTAGGAACTTATGAATAAATTCCTTGAACACAACAATGACTACGCGTGAGAAAATTGTAGGCGCATTCTTCAATCCAAATGGCATTACAGTGTACTAAAAACAACCCCACTCAATCGCAAAGGTTGTCTTGCTCCTATCCTCTGGCATGATTTTGATTTGGTGGTACCCCGAGAACCCATCAGTGAAGGAATATGCTTCCTGGCCACCTACATTGTCCAACACTTCATCAGTGAACAGAGTCGGGAAAGGATCATGTATGCAAGTTTCATTCACCATTCTGAGATCCACTCATATTCTTATTTCATCCTTTTGATTCTTCTCCTGTACCACCATTGGGCTTACCCAGTCAGATTTTTCCACAGGCTCAATGATGCCTGCCGCGAGCATCTTGTCTAGCTCTAAGTGAACCTTCTCTTTATACTTTGGATTGAGATGGTAAGGTCTTTGCTTAACTAGCTTCGTGTCAGGTTTCAACGTGATATTTATAACACCTAGGTCTCTAATTATCCCTTTTAGGTCCGTAAAATTGGTAGGGAATAAATCTTGGTATTCACGAAGAAATTAAATGACCCAATCCACCGTCGTGTCATCCTAGTAATCTCCAATATTTGCGAATTTGGGTTGTGCCTTCATACCAATGTTTACTTGTTTTGTTTTCAACGACGTGGTTATATCAGGATTCTCAATCTGCGGTCCTTCAACCTCGCAGTGACCTTCTGTTTCAGGGATGTCAATCTTTTGCAGATGCTCTTCTTCTTCTTCAGTGGTCACGTTATAGCATTCCAGCGCGTGACTTGGTTAAGTATCCCACTCAGGTTGAATCAGGTCTAAAGGATCCAGCGGTGTCCTAAAGATTTCTGCTTTAACCTCTTGTAGCATCTCATTAATATAGTCAAACCCATCTTCAAAACTGAATGTCATTATGAATCCTTCATGCAGAATATCCCATTCACCTGTACCATTGCGAAGCTCTGTTTCTACATATCAGTTCATCAGGACAATGTCCAAGGTGTGACAAAACAAGTGCACCCATTCAGGTTGGGGCTTCTCTCCATAAGCTTGAGCCCATTTGGCCAAATGCGTGCACAAATCATCTTGCCCATCATACTTGTCTATTATTTTCACCTTCGACTTCCCAAAGTGTGTTCTCATCATCCTCCTACATTCATGCCAATCAACAAAGCTTCCCTTATGCATACCCCACCACCTTGCAAGTGTAGCGCAGTGCCCAGTCCAATGCCTAGAAGCGCTGCTTTTCTAGTACTCCCTCTCAAATGCATCCAAAAATATATCTACATCATTAAGGCCATCATAAGTAGGCAGATTTCTTGCCTCTGACGACACACAGTGAAACGACCGGGTCATCATGTTACAGCTCAAAGTAGTTACTTCATGTAATCGATTCTGCCAACATTCTAATTTTTCATCAGAGTCCGAATTGCAGGAACTCTCACAATCCCATGTAATTCGTCCATTCGCTATTGGATTCATCCAATCTTGGTCTCACACTATTATCTTAAAACTACAGTCTAGATCATCATTACTCTCATAATCATGGACTGGTTCAGTATAACGTGATCCTTCAGCAGGAACTAGGGGTACTATTACGTGTAGCGATTTATTCTCAAATATCATCTTTCGCTTCTTTAGGTTGATTACCCCATTCATATCAGTAGCCCACTCAATTTCCAGGAGTGCAGGATAGGGGTTGCTATCATCCATAATTTCTATTACTTCAAAGTCAGCCAACGCACTCGCACCTTCAATATCTATAGTCACCCCCTGCAGCCACCCCATGGGGATGATCCTTTATTGGTTTAACATCCTTAGCTGAATCGGAGACCATTGCAACACGGTTTTCCCCATCTGTTCCCAGGTCTACTTCGGTAGGATGTTCACATCTAACCCGAGGTCCAAAATAACTTGATCCATTTAATACTCTCCTATCTGTGTGGTCAGCCTCATCTCCCGTCCCGTCCTTGGTTTATGCTTGCTAATATTTCGTACCACGCGCTGCTCACCCGGAGTGTTTACGACGCATCTATTTATAAGCTCTGTTACAAAAAAATATCATCACCATGATTATTTGCAGTCAGTATGGGTCTATCATCACTTGTACTGTCCTCCTGAGAAAGTCTCAGACCTCAGTTCTTCAAGTCAAGCTTTGGAAATGAGAGAAAGACATTAAAAGTCAATGTAACTCTGGTTCCGCACTTTCTCTCATGGTCACCTGCAGTCCCGCACCTTCTGTGTACAAAAACTGCAGACCTGCCTGCTCTGTCCCTAACGATGTAGGTGCGTACCCCTGTGAAAGTCAAAAGGCGCAAGTTTTGTCTTAAAAAACTCACTTTGGGTTAATTCTAGAGGTTTCTAGAAGGAATTTTGACGTGGATTGTTCGCTCTGAGGTGGTTCATGCATCCCAAAAGAGAAGGAGCTAATCCCTTGATGAGAGGAGCTATCCCTTTGAAGGAGGGATTTATCCCTTTGAAGGAGGACCTAGTAACCTCCCTCCATTGCACTATAAATACAGGCATTGGGCTGGTTGCTGGGGAGGTTAGAAGCTAAACATTTTTGAGGGTAAATACTGGTGAAATCAAGACTTCCTAGTTGAGCTTAAGAGGAGAGATCACACATCTTTTTGGCTTCATTGGGGAGTGAGTGAAACTTGTCAAAGTAGAGGAGACTTCTTGCTGGACCCTGGGAGGAGCTTGTACAGCGTCAAGGCAAAGGTTGTAAAGTTCTTCTTCTTTTGAATTAATACAATCAAAATCATTTTTCTCAACAAGTATCTTATGTTATTTGTTTCATGGACTCCTTGACTTTCATGTTAAATATGTTTTATGAAATTGGCTTTTCAGGTGCTATTTAATTTGTTTGCCTTGTTTGTGTTTGCAGATTCGCGAAAAGGAGCTCACTTGGATCAAAGGAGCGAGGGCATCCACAAGCTTGCGTTGGACCTAAGGTAGGCCCTAAAAACACTTGTTTGCTATTTGTTTATCAAAGCATATTTAGAGAAAGATAGTGTTTGGTTGGTTTGCTTGTCATTAGGTCTTCTTTAGATTCTAGGAAGGTCTATCTTGTCCGCAAGATCGACTTATTCCGTGTGACAAAATGGCGACTCCGCTGGGGACTTGATTGTTTTCCTTGTTTTTACTTTGACCTGAGAAACTCTATTTTTGTTTCTGTTTTTGGCTTGTCGTGTGTAAAAGTGGGTAGAGTTTTTAGATCCAGGGTTATTTTTCTTTTTTCATAGCTTTAGGAGAGGACCGCACCCTACCCGTTTGACACAATACGTACTTACCCGCAGCTTGGCTTTTAGCACAGAGCGGGACCGCACCTGTGCCAACTGTGGGCCTGCGGACCCTGTCAAAATTTTGAAAACCCTAAGATTTCCTCTGTTAGTCAGCTTAGTTTGTCTTTAGAAATTGTTATCCACTGCCCAGACCTGCATATAACTTGTCAGAAGCTTTCCTTGGATTGATTTCGTTAGTGTTAGGGTTTTAGGTGAAATTCCTAGGAGTTTTGCTTGTTGGGTTTGCTTTTCATTGTGGTTGTGTAGTGGCTCTAAGCTTAGAAGCTATAGGGACTTCAGATCACCTTAGTGTCTACCAGCCTTCTTGTGAGTCTGACCATTTTTGAAATCTCCCCTTGTTTGAGGAATCCGCTTTGAGTTTTCTCTTTACAAAACTTCAAAAAGCTTGTATTTGAAAGTTTGGATTTTCATTTTCAAAAAGAAAACAAAATTGGTTGTTATTGACTTATTTGTGATTCTGCATAAATTGGTCCTTAGCTTACATCTAGCTAAGTAAAACATCCTTAAAAAATACTTTTAGTAGGCTTTGACTTCAAATAGGTTTTATAATTTGTAGATCTCAAAGTTAGTCATTTTCATTAGTTTTGAGTGTTTTATAAAACATATAAAAAAAATCTATTTTGAAAAAAGTTTGTTTTTTGTAGTGATTGAGTGCTTTGAAACGAAAAAGGGAATTTTTTGTGAAATAACTAGTTGTCTCATTTTGAGTGCTTTGGAAAGGAAAAGCTCTTCTTTTAATTTGTTTAATTGAGAAAGATTTGTGTTTACAAAGTATTTGCATTCTTAAACTCTTTCTTATTTTAGAAGTTCATCGAAGAGAAAAAGATTGTTTAGATCATCTTAGGTGCATTTTTAGTGATTTTGAGTCGAGTCTTCATACCACGAGTTTCATCTCCGCACCTTTGGACTTAAACAAAAACCACTAAAATTAACGCTTAAAGTAAAATTCACCTAGTAACATTTTTATTTCTAGGGCTTTGATACACCAACTTAGCTTATGCTAGTGTCTTGGAGTAGGAGAGTAATTAACTCTCCAAGACAGTAAAAACAAACAAGTAGCTGTATCTTGTGGTAGGGAAGAAATCCAATTGTTGCATTTATGCTCTGGGAAAGCTCCTCTTAAAGGAGAAGCACGAGATCGTGTTCGAACCAGTGTGGGAATCAATCCTTCCTCATTGGGAACGACGCCAGATATTCACATATTAAAAAAGGTAAACCTCGGATTAACCATTGTCGAGGAGCCTGGGGTCACTTGTTGGTAAACCTTGGATTATGTCAAGGAGCCTTCAAGGGGATTGAGCTTGCTACTCTACCCTTGCGTGCGTATCGGATCGTAGACTTTTCCCCCAGGTGTATTTGTCTCAGTTGGTAACCTTAGTGGCCATATTCTTTAGGACTCTTCCTAAGGTGACAGTGGTAGGAAGATCCCATTGTACCTGGAGCAGACGTCGGCTAGACTCACTTGGATTTTCTGGGGGGTTCACTTCACTCGAGACGGTTAAGTAGAGGAACTTGTGCCAGTCTATTCATTAAGCAGGTTGCCGGGGTAACTTTTCCAACCACCATTTCTGTATTGAACTCTGCGACGTTGGATTTCATCACCAACTAGTGTTTCAGTTCGGAAAGTTACTGTTTGTGTGTGTTTGATCTCCTAGATTCTTTAGGCGTGTGATTCAAATTTGTTTGGTTCTTTAGAGACTTTAGGTGCTTTTCATTGAGATTTTACTTTTTTTGCGTGTTAAGTAGTTAACAATTTTCAACTGTGGCTGAATTACCAAGACAGTCCCGTAGACTTCGGGGCCAGTCTCCTGAGTTTGTAAACGTGGCTGAGTTATTGAGGAAGTCCCGTAGACTTCGGGGCCAACCTCCTGAGGAAGTACCAAGCCAACTTGAAGGCTCAAAAGTCCTCGTAACTCCTAGAGACAATAGAGTTGGGTCACCTGAGGAAGGAGAATCTTCTTTGATAGTACATCCTTATTTTCAACCATTAGTAGGAAAGTATAATCCGCAGTCAGTGTTTGTCTCTGAAATCGCTGGTAGCTTTTCATCTACTAGTGATATAGGTGAAGAACCAGAAATATTCGAGCCTGAAAGTGAATTTGTTGCTACTCCGACATCGGGGTTTGTTTCTCCAACTTCTAGTGGTCCTGGTTCACCTAGGGTAGAAAGAGTAATCACCCAAGATCTTCCTTCTGGACTTATTGCTATTGAAGAACTTGCTCTGGAAGAAGAAGTAGGCATCCCTATCCCTGCAAATCAACCTGTTATCGAACTAAGGGAGCGTGAATCAATTTTTTACAGTCCACCTAGGAGTAGTTCTTGGTATCTTTCTTTGACTAATTTTCTAGAAAACTCAGGGTTAAGTTTTTCACCACCTCGTGCTCCTTATCACCCAACACCTAGAGGTTTTTATACTCCCATCAATATGGCAGGACAGTCATCCATGTTTACTCAATCGCCTGAATCTTTTTTGTACGGTGGTCCTTCTTTTCCCTCCGGGTATCAGTCACTTTCTGGTACTTTTTCGGGAGCATCTCCTCAACCCATTGAGCAAGGGTTATTAACTGGAAACAATGGTACTAAGCCGTTGAGCGTGGAAGACATTCTTATGATGTCAGGTTCTATTCCCAATCCTCAACCTCAAGGTGTCCAGTTACCGCTTGGGGGGTAGCCTCAATTAACGCTTGGGGCGAAACCTCAAGGTACACAATTTTCATCTGGGGGGCAACCTCAAGGACAATACATACCTATGGGACAGTACGTTCCTCAAGGTCAACCCCAGACTCAATATGTACCCCAAGGTCAACCCCAGTATCAATTTATACCTCAAGGTCAACCCCAGTATCAGTATGTGCCTCAAGGGTATCAACCCCAAGGTCAATACTCGAACCAAGGTTTCCAACCACCCCAAGGTCAAACGTTTGTTCAAGGAACGGGAAATGTACCTTTCAATTATCAATCCTACCCTCAACCCGGTTATGGTCCTCTCTATTCTCAACCAGTAATGGGTCAGTACCCTGGAATGAATATAGTGTGGGATCCATCGCAAACCCAACAGGTGTTGCAGCCAAGTGTACAATTGTCATCTCAAACTGGACAACCCTTAGTTTCTGGTACACCCCAGCAACCAGTCCAGTCTAACATTCAAACTTCTGTACCTTCAGTAGTTTCTCAGCCTGGGCCTAGTACACCTCGTACTCCGCCTCAAACGACTGCTACAACTGCCGCAACATCTGTTCAATCTACCCCACCTACTTCTGGAGTATCGACAGCTCCGGTTTCTACTGTTCCTATATCTACTCCTCAGACATCTTTACCACCGTCTAGATCTACGATTAAAACTTCGGTTCAGATGCCTGTAGGACAACCTGGTTTAAGTACGGTTGTCACAAGTCAACCACAATTCACCTATCAACCGTACCAGGGACAGTACCAATTCGGTCCTGCTGTGCAGCAGCCAGTCTATCAGTATCAACCGTATCCTGGGTACACTTATCAACAACCTCAACAACCCCAGTACGGTCCGGTTAATCCTGGTTTTCCCGGAGGATACAATATCCCGAACGCGATTCCTATTCCTAGTTATCCTAGATATCCTCCTCCTGGGGCTGGTCTCATAACCCAGAGTTATAGGGATCCTAATCGGCAGTTACCGTTTATCGCAACTTTAGACTTACCTGACTTGTCGCACCTAAAGAACGATCCCATTAATTATCTTCCGTTTTGGCCGCCAATGCCGAATAAGTTGCCCAGTGACATTCCCAAGTTCGAAGGTAAATCAGGAGAGGACCCACCGAACCATGTGATGACTTACCACCTCTGGTGTGCGTCTAACTCCATTACAGATGATTCAATCTGTCTTAGACTTTTCCAGCACACTATAATTGGTCTCGCGGCCAAGTGGTACATTGAGTTACCACGAGGCACTTTTTATAATTTTAGTTAGTTAACTACCTCGTTTTTAACTCACTTTCAGTTGCCAGTCTGATATGACAATGGCACGGAATTGTTAACTTCGCTAAAACAATCGACATCCACTTACATTTCAGATCATATTCATGAGTGGAGACGTCGACGTCGTTTAGTGAAGGTATTTATTCCGGATCAAATCTTGGCTGAGTGGTTTGTAAAATCTTTGCTGCCAAAGATCACTGAAGATGTTTCTAAAGCTGGAGTTGTTACTGAGGAGCAAGTCATTGCTCAAGCACAGTACCTTGACTTGGTCTACACTCAGTAAGGTACGTTACACGAAAAAATCCCCGATCTTCCCAAGCAAAATCAAATTGCTGCAGCTCCTTCGGGATCTCATGTCGCCGATGGTATGATTGGCATGGTTAACACTAAAAGTAAGAAGAAGTCTTCCAAGAATTATTCTCCCATTATAACCTTGCCTGATTCCCCAACAAGAGATTCTTCTATTCACATTGTAGAGTCATCTACAGCCAAATCAAAATCTGGTGGGAAGAAGAAAGGAAAGAAGAAGAATAAAACGGACAAAAGTTCAAAGGAGAAACCTGAAAAGGCAGAATCCAATGATGAAAAGCGCAAACCTCGTTATCCTTGTCTCATTTGTGACGATGAACATTTTACAAGAGACTGCCCTCATCGTGCAGAGGTTGCGAAAATTGTCAAGGGTTCCCAAACTCCTGCTGTTTTGAAGGATCCTTTTCCGGCTCAAGACAGTAAGATGATAGGTTCATCCTTGAGTGCCAACGAAGAACCCATATTGATGATGTCCCATGTTAGGATTGCGACTCGATCGCAAGATTATGGTAGTAGGAGTCCTGTTGATGGTAAAGAAGCAGAATCTTCTCATTCTAATCCATCAACCTTAGCTCTCGGTTCTGATCCACTACAGATCGAGAAACCTAATCCAGACTTGGTAATCAAACCGCGCGCCAAGGGTATACTTCGAAAGTCAGCTTTCAATCCACATGTGAGAGCGGTTCATAATTATAACATTTTTGAGGATTTAGCTATTTCACCCTCAGCAATGTCAGCTTTGGAACTGCTGCAATCATGCCCAACACAACGCAAATTACTTTTGTCGGCTATAGGAACTGTTGATGTTCAGAACCCGAACCTAATAATTTTCGATCTAGAAAATAGTACACCACGGTTGCCTCATCAAATGGCTTTCTAGATTCCAGTGATAGTAAAAAACAGGCCTATTCATCGGACTGTAATTGATGAGGGAGCCTCAATGTGTATTATGTCGATACAGTGTTGGAGATCGCTTGGTTCTCCTTCGCTAAATCAATCCCCGACAATTCTAAAGGCCTTTGATGGCCGTGGGTTTCATCCTTTTGGCATTCTACAGGATTTTCCTATAGGGGTTGAAGGAAAAACCGTTAGTCTGGATGTGGAGGTGGTTGATACCCCTCTAGATTACAACCTTCTCTTGGGTCGAAGTTGGTCTTATGCTATGACAGCGGTCGTTTCATCGGTCTTTCTAGTAATAAAGTTTCCACATAATGGAAAGATCGTAATAATAGACCAGCTAACTTACTTTTCATCCGACCTAGCCTCTTTGGAGAGTATTCAGCATGTTGGTAAAATGACTATCCCATATAAGGATGTTGGAGTAGGATTAGTTAAAGATGCCGGTTTACTGGGAACTTTTCCTTTTCCTCCAATCAACGCATATCTTCATTTGCAACCATTCATATGATTACATCAGACACCATTATTTATGATGATCCTTGGATCATCCCTTCTGAATCTGAGATAGACTCATTTGATAATTCCATGCCTTTGAGTCCATATGAAATTGCCTATGAAGCCGTGTAGTCTTTTACCGACCCGTGTTCAACCGAAAATGACTTAATGAATGTGGTTTGTGAGGAATCACTTTTCACATCAACCTCGGATTTAACTACGTTTTCTAAACTTGTTCACTCTGATGAGAAAATTCGTGAAATCCTAAAGATCTCCATCACAGATCTTCGTTTTTACCTGAGGAGGATCGTTTTGAAAATGATTTCTCATCAATTTTTACAACTGAATATGTCAAGAAACTTCAGAATCCAATGAAACATCCCGATTCAGATTTAAATTTGGGAAACATCTCTCGAACTATTCCTATTGACATTTCGGTTAAGCACGGAATTGTTGAGAACATTCATATAGGTGCCTCGTGTACAAATGATGAAATTCAATTATATAAGGCCCTATTTCAAGAATTCCGCGACGTGTTTGCCCGGTCCTATGAGGAAATGCCAGGAATTGATCCCGCGATTGTTGTTCATGAAATCAAGACTTACCCGAACGCTAAACCCATCCGGCAATGTTTGCGTCAGATTCACCCACGAAAAGCTGCTGCAATTAAAGCAGAAGTTGAAAAACTGTTGAAAGCAAGTTTCATTTATCCGATCCCGTTAATGGATTGGGTATCAAATATTGTTCCGGTTAACAAAAAAAGGGAACAATAATAATATGCATCGATTATAGGGGCATTAATCGAGCCTGTCCAAAAGACAATTACCCAACTCCCTATATCGATCAAATCATTGATGATTGTGCCGGCAGTGAAATATTCTCCTTTATGGACGGTTTTTCCGGATACAATCAAATCAACATTCTACCTGCCGATCAACCAAAAACGGCTTTCATTTGTCCATGGGGGACATTTGCTTATTGCAAATTACCTTTTGGGCTGAAGAATGCTGGAGCAACTTTTCAAAGGGCGATGTCTTATGCGTTTCATGACATCAAGCACATTGTGCAACCTTATCTCGATGACTTGCCTACTCATTCATTACATCAAGCTGATCACCTCGTCCATTTACGAGCAATCTTTATGAGGTGTAGGCATTATCGTATTCGGTTGAACCCACACAAATGTGTCTTCTGTATAGAAACGGGTCGATTGCTAGGGTTTGTAGTTTCGAAAGCTGACATTCGCGTTGATCCCTCAAAGGTCGAAGCTATCATCAAATTGCCTCCTCCTTCGAGTCTTTGCCAACTCCAAAGTTTGCAGAGGAAAGCAAAATTTTTACGACGATTCATTCCTAAATACGCCGAGGTTACAAAGGGTTTTACCCGGTTGTTGAAACAGAATACTCCATTCTATTGGGACGAGATAGCTCAGAAATATTTTGATGCACTCAAACACGCGTTGACCCATGCATCGTTGTTGCATCCTCCCAACTACAACCAGGATTACTTCTTGAATCTTTCCGCTTCTCATTCCACCATTGGAATGGTCTTAGTTCAGGAAGATGAATCAGGAACTGAACATGTGATATATTACCTTAGTTGAAATTTAAATCCAACTGAGCTAAAATACTCACATGTGGATAAATTGGCATTGGCAACCATTCAAGCTGTCCAACGTTTTCGTCACTACATTCTACTACGTAAAACTACAGTAATTTCGGATTGCAACCCTATGATCTACATTTTGACCAAGAAATTGCTAGGGGGCAATTAATCTAAATGGATCGTTATCCTGCAAGAGTTCAACTTGGAATTTGAGAAATCCAAGTCTAAGAAATCTTTAGTTTTTGCGGAGTTAATGTGTGACTTCCCCCGTGCTGACACGGAAACTGTGGCGGAGGAGCCCATTGCGAACGAATCCTTGTTTCTAATCAGCACTTTAGATCCGTGGTATGGGGATATCATCGTTTATCTCCAGACCCAATCCTTTCGGCCAGAAATTTCAAGGTCAGAACGTCAGAAAATTCGATTCCAGTCCCAACAATTCAGAATTATTGGAGATACTCTTTGTCACCGTGGGGAGGATTCTGTTTTTCGACGTTGCTTAACTCACGAGGAAGCTGAAAGGGTTCTAAATGACTGTCACTCTGGAGCGTGTGGCGGTCATATGTCTGGGTTTGCCACAACCCAAAAGATATTGCGAGCTGGCTACTTCTGGCCGTCTTTATTTAAAGATTGTATTACGGTGGTCCGAAAATGCCACAACTGCCATATTTTTGATCATAAGATGCGCGCTCCACCTGCTCCTCTCCACCCTATAATTGTTGTTGGTCCTTTTGCCAAATGGGGTATCGATTTTATTACATGTAACCCTCACTCGGCTGGGGGGCATGCGTATATCATCCTTGCGGTAGATTATTTTACTAAGTGGGCCGAGGTGATGCCTACATTCGAGGCAGACGGCAAGACAACTGCAATTTTCATGTTCAATCATATAATTGCTAGGTTTTGTGTCCCACAAGCGATAATCACTGATCATGGGTGTCATTTTCGAAACGTTATGATGACCGAACTTACAGGCCAGCTTGGTTTACGTCACGATAGTTCAACCCCTTATTATCCACAAGAAAATGGTCTGGTTGAGTCCATCAACAAAGTTTTAGTTATCATGATCTAACGAATCATTGGGATTCATCGGTCGAATTGGCACAACATCCTATTTTCAGCGCTTTGGGCGTACCGAACTTCAGTAAAAACATCAACAGGGTTCACTCCTTTCCAACTAGTCTATGGTTTGGAAGCCGTGTTACCCATTGAATGCGAAATCCTGTCACTACAAATGGCCATCGAGTTACTTCTAGCCACTTCCGAAGAGGAAAAGCATTTGTTATACTTGGCTCAATTAGATGAGAATCGCGTGATGCTGCATTGGCGATCGAGACTCACGCAAAACGCATGAAAGCTCAGTATGATCGAAATGTGACCCCTCGAAATTTTTCAGAAGGAGATCTAGTCTTAGTTTATGATCAAGCTAATGATAAATTAGGCGCTGGAAAATTCGTTCCTATGTGGCATGGTCCCTATGTTGTCAAGCGAAAGTTAGCCAAAGGGGCTTATGAATTGGTAGACTTTGATGGGGACTCTTTGGGTAAACCCAGAAATGGCCTTTACTTGAAGAGGTATTATGCTTAAAATAATGGGTATGGAGATTTAGTTAGGATAGTTTTCTCTTTCTAGCTGGTGTGTTTTAGTTTAAACAGTGTGCTTAGCTTAGAGAGTATTTTTTCGTCATTATTCCTGCTTATCTTGGTTTTACTCTTGATATTGCAGATGTCGATGCCTCTCCAAACATACATTAGTTTCGCTGATGGTGCTTGTCGTAATACACGGAACATCTCTTCCGCAGCTTGGGTTATCTATTTGCCCTCTGACGAGTTAGTATCTATGCATGGGGTAAGCCTCGGTCAAACAACGAACAACATTGCCGAGTATAGTGCAGTGATTGAGTTATTATCTGAATCTATTTCATTTGGGATTCGGAGTTTGATAGTGAGGTTAGATTCTGAACTCGTTGTATTACAGCTTAATAGAGTGTATGCCATTAGAAATCCAGTGTTATTAAGATTATTTTTGAGAGTGCATCTCTTGGAACGTGAATTTGATTATATTGAATATCAGCATATTCCAAGGTCTTTAAATACATTAGCAGATGCAATTGCTTCTCGAATGTTAAATAGACATTTGCAATAATCATACATGTAAATTTAAAACCATTCCATAACATGATTTACAAGATAAGCTGGTAATAGTGATATATATATATAGGAGTGTGTCAAAAAATACATCGTCCTCGATCATAGGTTGAAAAGCACCTTATGATCGGCAAAAATGATAAGTACAAAAAAAAAAAATGTCATATGTGCCCACAATAGGCGATCATCCTATCATTGGTGATGATCTCTATAAGAAACCATTGCGCAGGCCACCTTGCAAAGGAATCTCCTAAAAGGTCCTGGGACTCCAATCACATAGCGCTAAAGTCGACGAGGAATGTAGTCTATAGTGGTCTCAGGAATATCTCCTGTCAAGCGCTCAAGATGACCCTCCAACTCGGCCAAAACCTCTATTGGTTCGTCCTGTGGGGCTGGCGCGGGTGCAACTGGTTGCCTCCTCTCGTAAGGCCAGAGAGCGGCTGGTCATTGTGGACCCACATCTGCATTTGAAATTTTTACTATCAGTTTTGAGACGATTAAAAAAAAAAAAAAAAAATTAAAATAGGAAAAATGTTGAAAAGGATTTTACCTGACTCGTCCCATTGCTCTCCTGGTGGAAGAACCATGTCTGGGTCACCACGAAAATCTATCCCAGCGTAAGGGAAGTCCTGAATGGAAAAGACCTGGTTTTCCAGCCATTGGAAATACTCAGGTTTGAATCGAGCAACCTCTGTCCTCTCATCCGGGTGACGGGCCATGACTGCAACCCATCGCATCAGTTTGGGCTCTCGAGGAAGCCCAGCTCCAACAGTAAGGTGCTGTGGGATCAGCATAGGAACCCTCTCCAGGCCAAAACTCATGACTAAAGCCCCATAACCAAAGGTCTTTAGTCGTCCGTTCTTGGCCCTGGTCAGTTGGCCTTTTACATTGGCCAACACAACATCGCACCAGTTGAAGATGGTGCCTCGAAAGCAATCAACTGCCATACGCATCTGGGATCCGGTGGAAATATGTAATGCGGCAGCTCTGCAAAGTCTGGTGATAGTGAATGCAATCACCATGAGCTCAGGACGGGATATCGTCTTTATTTCTGTCCCTTTGTCTCTAGCTTGGCTGTTGCAGTACTCTAGCTGGAGGCTATCGACAGACTGGCCACCTGGCCTAGTCCCGTGCAGAGTCAAGTCTTCGCCTCTCTTAGGAAAACCAGTCAAGAAATATATGTCCGTTGGCTCGATTTCGAGCTGATGGTCGCCAATGAAGAAGCACTGGTCATGTATGCTCCATCTGTCAACCAACCACTGTAAGAAATCCACCTGAGCCCTCATGCCAGGAATGGCCCAAAATTTGTACAATCCGCACGCCCTCAAAGCATCAAGTGAAGGCTGATGATTCCATGCGGCGGCATCCACGTCCTCATGCTCTCGTTCACGCCAATCTAGCATGATGTACTCTCTGAATCAAGTATAAAGACAAATTAAAATGCTAGAAAATATTTTGTGTGGTCCATTTTTGAGAATTTTTGGGTTCAAAACCCTTGCGGTGGGGACCGCACCCTCCAAGTTAGACACAGTGCGTGGGACCGCACTTTGTCTACACGGAAGGTGCGGACTCCAAGCTTTTTCCCAATGGAGAAAAAGTCGGCGTCCGCAGGCCCGCAATGGTAAACCTGCAGGCCCCCACGCGCGGGTTTTGCGCCTAAAAAGCCTCCCAAAAATGAAATAAAGGACTAGAACAAAAAATTAAATGGTTAAAAATGAAGAGTGGGATGATGTGGATTACCTGGAGAAGATGTCGTTCGATTCCGACGGTTGGATTTTCCGCAATCTTCACGAGAAGTTTTCTGAGCAAAAGCACTATTTTCTCACCCAAACTCAAACGGTAAAAATGAATTGACAAAGGCCCTTTTTATAAGTTTTTTGAGTAAATAAATTGCAAATATGTTTATGTTTTACTTTGAAAAGGTATTTTGCGACATTTTTATCCATTTCAAACAGGTATGAGTAATGTTTGTGTTCTTGTGCAGAATAAAGGATTATTCAGGCGAAATCTATCATTTTCGACGAAAAAACATGTAGAGTCATCTTTAAGCTCTTTTCTGACTCCTAAAACATGAAAATATTTTCGAGTGTTTCTTTTAAACTCGTTAAAATGGAATTAAAAGACGGTCCACTTACAGCTCTTTTCCGATCGTAAAAACATGAAAAGATTGCCGGATTTTTGTCGTTTCAAATTCGATATCGCTCATAAAACAACGTGTCATTGATCGCTTTTTTACTTTGTCAGGTCAAGGGCACTAATGACGAAAAGTACTCCTTGGTCGTAAAAGATCAAGCGGTTCTCTCAAGTATTATTTTATACTTTTTCGGGCTTGGGAGACACAAATTTACGAAAAAGGTCAACCTTGGAGTCTTCTTAAGTTTTTTCAGACTCTCTAAAATTGAAAAACACTGAGTTTCTCCTATACTGGACTCGTTAAAATTTCACAGTAAAGGACCTGTTCAATTACAAACAGGAACGAACCACTCCTTCTTAGGGTTCGAATTTAAACTAAGTTGGACTCATCCGAAGGATGAGGTTATAATCAAGCAAATGTTATCCTCCTCAAGCTTGTCAAAAATAAAGAGGTACTTGCCAAAAATGGTGGGGGAAAAGAGAGAAAAATGAGCCTGTTTGTCATACTTTGTAACCACTCTTGAACACGACACTTTCATTCACCTGGGTTGGGAAATCCTTTTCCTAACAGTTGATCAAACCACATTGAAAGTCTTCAGCCTGTTTCTGGGTATTAACTTTGGGTCAATCGTCACCAAGCCATCTGTCGTGTCGTTATGTGTTCAAGAGGTCACTGCCAATAATCCATTCATCTGCAAAATATTTGTCATCCATCTTGACCATCCCTGAGTCAGTCCTTGCAACTAAATTTCTTCAACTTGATCTATGATTTCGTGTTGTGGGCTTGCCTACGACGGATCGCTTTCTATCGACATCGACTCATTATCTAGAAAGATGATCTAGGAATCGTCAGTACCTTGAAGTCTGCATGCCTCAATGGCAGGTTTCTCGCCTTTGACGACAGTTTACATCATTGACTTTCGATCAAAGGATTCCGTGACATGTTTGACATCAACACATTTATTCGCATCTCATGGATTGTACTGGGTACTTTGAGAGCCATTGACATCATTGGTGGTTTCTCTCACACTTGTTAACAGTTTACATCATTGACTGGTAATCAAGTGGTTTCTACCATGTTCGACATCAACACATTCATTCGCATGGATAGAATCGTACTATTTCGAGAAAGTAGAAATGAAGACCCTAGATCTAGTTTCCACAATCTAGGCTGCGAGGAATTTTGTATTCATTATATAATGGACTATTTATAAACAGATGGCTGCGTCCATGCTGTGTCCACATGAGTCTATACTTGTGATGTTTTACAAGATCATTCATGTATCAGAGCAGTAGTTAGTTTTTCTAGTCAGTTTTGATTTGAGCATGGGAATGCCTACCTCAGCAATGATATGATCTCATATATATATTTTGCATTGAATGTTTTTACAGGTTCCAACCGGGTTCTCCACAAGATGATCCTCGAAATGATAAAGTACTTCACTCTTCCTAAATGATAAGAAATCCTCATCTACTATAGACTTCGCACTTTAGGGGGCAATCTGTTACACAAAAATATCGTCACCATGATTATTTGCAGTCAGTATGGGTCTATCATCACTTGTACTGTCCTCCTGAGCAAGTCTCAGACCTTAGTTCTTCAAGTTAAGCTTTGGAAATGAGAGAAAGACATTAAAAATCAATGTAACTCTAGTTCCGCACTTCCTCTCATGGTCACCTGCGGTCCCGCACCTTCTGTGTACAAAAACTACGGACCTGCCTGCTCTGTCCCTAACGGTGTAGGTGCGTACCCCTGTGAAAGTCAAAAGGCGCAAGTTTTGTCTTAAAAAACTCACTTTGGGTTAATTCTAGAGGTTTCTAGAAGGAATTTTGACATGGATTGTTTGCTCTGAGGTGGTTCATGCATCCCAAAAGAGAAGGAGCTAATCCCTTGATGAGAGGAGCTATCCCTTTGAAGGAGGGCTTTATCCCTTTGAAGGAGGACCTAGTAACCTCCCTCCATTGCACTATAAATACAGGCATTGGGCTGGTTGCTGGGGAGGTTAGAAGCTGAACATGTTTGAGGGTAAATACTGGTGAAATCAAGACTTCCTAGTTGAGCTTAAGAGGAGAGATCACACATCTTTTTGGCTTCATTGGGGAGTGAGTGAAACTTGTCAAAGTAGAGGAGACTTCTTGCTGGACCCTGGGAGGAGCTTGTACAACGTCAAGGCAAAGGTTGTAAAGTTCTTCTTCTTTTGAATTAATACAATCAAACTCATTTTTCTCAACAAGTATCTTATGTTATTTGTTTCATGGACTCCTTGACTTTCATGTTAAATATGTTTTATGCAATTGGCTTTTCAGGTGCTATTTAATTTGTTTGCCTTGTTTGTGTTTGTAGATTCGTGAAAAGGAGCTCACTTGGATCAAAGGAGCGAGGGCATCCACAAGCTTGCGTTGGACCTAAGGTAGGCCGTAAAAACACTTGTTTGCTATTTGTTTATCAAAGCATATTTAGAGAAAGATAGTGTCTGGTTGGTTTGCTTGTCATTAGGTCTTCTTTAGATTCTAGGAAGGTCTGTCTTGTCCGCAAGATCGACTTATTCCGTGTGACAAGCTCCTGTATCCCTTTCACAACATTGCTATCCTGCAGTAACTTCATACAGGTATCTAAGAAGGTTGTAAGCATAGAAGGGTCCATCTCTTGATTAGGCTTATCCTTGCTCCCTAAGGTGGAGGCCTCAACGAAGCTATTGTTCGCTTCCATGAAGGTTTCACGTGCACACTCCAAATCGAACTCAGCCTCCTTCGTCGGAGCTTTGTGAACCCATGTACTGTCTTCAGGTTGTTTCCCCTTGTCATCTCCTGTTTTGATTCCACTTCGGAGCACTATATTCATGTTTGGATCCTCTTCACGTGGCTTAGACCTCATCATCTACAGGTTCTAAGTCAGCGGAGGTGGTAGCACCCCTTTGTCACATATCCTTGTTATCAGCGTAGGACAATCTTCCATTTCATGATCAAACAGAGTGCAATACTTGAACGACAGACGTGTTGGGTTAGTGCAATCACGAGCATAGTGTCCTGGTCCTCCGCAACTGTAGAAGATCAACTGTCCCTGACCTTTCCATGTCCTCTTCCGCCTTGGCCTCATCCGTGCCCCTGAAAGCCTTTTCGTGCCATCCCCATGCTCTAGTCAGGGGGGCATGTTTCTGCTTGAACCCTGTATGTGGGAGCTTTATCCATCATCAATTCATAACTTCTACAATTATGCTCGTCATGTCCTACCGACCTACAGAAGTTTTTGAATAGTTGCTGTGGAGTTTCTACAAACCTCTGTAGCAAATGACAGTTGTCTGTGGTATGTTTTCCTACTATCAGATATATAGCGCACCATAATGCAGGCCTCGCGCTTGGTCCTGCTTAAGCTTATGGCCTCAAAGGCATCGGTCCTCCTCTTGCAATATAGTTCACAAAGAATGGGCAATGGTCTTTTTCATGCCCCTGACCCTTGCATTTCAGGCACCAATCCTCTTTGTGCACCTCTGGTCGAATTGTTCTATCCTGCTTCAAACTTTGCATCTCGAGGCAAAGATTTTTCAATTACGCATGGATTTGTCGAACCCCCAGATTTGGTTCTTGCATCGGGGTCTCATGCAGTCTCATTGCAATCTCCAAGGCCTCCGCCTAAGTCGTTATCTTCTATTGTGACAGCGCAACCCTTAATTGTGACAGTAGCGAAGCCACAAACCACTAGCGATGTTGCCCATCTGTCAAGTTCATATTTGCTTCGTGGATTTTACACTTCAACCTTTGATCTAATTCCCAAGTTGTCTCACCTGGCCGCATTGCGTTTTCCTTGAACCCCACAATCGACTGTGCCTCAGATTTAGGCAGACTGGATTCTTTATTCAGTGTGGTTTGGATGTCCGCCACTCTAGAATTTGGGTTATCATTAGAGTACTTGACGTACCAGGTTAGCGTGCGATCCTGCAGAGCACTAACCAGTGTTGCCTTCTTCATGTGATCATATGTAACACCCTGAGCTTCCCATACAACTTTCACAACGAACTAGAATTGGTTCGGGTCCTCATTTCCCAAGCCTTTGAACAAAGTTAGCTTTACTGAGTTTTCCATACTGAACTGCAGTGGAGGCGGAGGTGGTACGGGTGAAGTTGTTGGTGATGGTGGTGAAGTTGGAGGCGGTGTGGGTGGAGGTGGCAGTCACGGGAATCCTTGTCTTATTAACTGAATAGCACTTCATGGAGAAACTTGCGCTATCCCTTCTTCATCACCTTGCGGAGGTGAAATCAATGGACTATACTCAGGACCCTTCCTTCCTTCGTTCTTGTAAGTTTTTTCGCTTCGTGTAGCTCCAAACATCAAGGTAGCTGCATAACCCAATTTTTGCACAATAACATTTTAATCCAGGTATTCAAATATTTCAAGTACTTACCTCACGGTCCTTTGAAAAAGCACCGCTCTGCCTTGCTGTAGCTGACTGAGGTGTCGACTGTGAATTCAGTCACAAATCCTCCTATGACACAATCGAGCCAATGATTGATAGCACGGGCGATCTTATCCTCAGATGCTTCCAATTTCTGTACTAGCTCCGGGGTCCAAACAATAGGACCGTCAAGTTTCCACCTTCCTTGGCTATATGCTAGCTTCACGATCCACTCATATAGCTCAACTGGAAAGGAGTAGAAGAAGATCTCGTGGATCTCTATATATAGGTACCTATCTAGCCACTGTTCCTTTGTTAGTCATGGGTTTCTATTCTCCTGTACCACGAATTCGTGGATCTTCCTATCCAACCAGTTTCTGATATTTTTCTTAGTTGGATTCCAGTGATACGACATCACACATCTCTTATGTAGATTCCGGTCCTGGCAACAAAACCATTTGTTGGCTTGTGGGGGTCTGACCCAATTTCAACATTATTTAGCCAAACAAATCGCTACACTACTGGCCCTTTCGGCATCAACCCGTGGAGCGCTGACCGAAGTCTCACCCGAAGCAGTATGGGGGGATGTTGGAACCAAGTTTCCGCACCTTGAGATGGTTGTGATGTCATTTTATTCCCTCTATTCCTTCCTTTACGCAGGTCACTTAGCTCTAGGGCTTGCTAGACTATCCCTTTATTCCGGCCCTCAATACCTCCGTGAAAGGGTGTGATTGACCTTCGCGCAGCCCTAACCTACGGCTCAGGTACTTTCGCGCTACTATGGCAGTGTACTGTGCAGATCCCCAATCTACTTTAAGTGTATTACTTATCTTATTAGACAAACATAGTTAGCACCGCATAAACAAATGTTATTACTTGTGTTCACTTAACCAACGTAATTACATAAATTCACGCATCATATCAACATTATAAATAAAATTCATACATAACATGTCAAGATGCAGTAACCGGAAACAAAGACACAGAATTACAGAATACTTCTCTTTATTGATATTTTTGAGTAATTACAGACTATATCTGACCTACGCACACAGCTGTAGGGTTCCACACACTCAGCTGTGGACTTCCACCCTAGGCCTCTGCGCACTCAGTTACAGAGCCTCTACCTATGCTACGACCTGAAACTTAGACTTCTTACTTTAGAGTTATGACTATCTTACTCAAAACCTGTTACTCCTAAAACTACTTAGAGCTTAACTCTTTTTATACAATCCCATGGTTCACGGACCATGGGTAGATCTTTTATAGCCGAATTTACTTTTCAAAACTAAGGGTGGACAACCCTTTATGACACCTGACACCTTTGCGCTTCGCGACCACAAAATGTGCATACTTTATTATTTTATTACAAAATTCGACCCAAAATATGGGCTTTTAGCCCAAAAACTGTCCTTGGGGGATCCCATTCCCAACAGGAAGGTACAGATGGAAGATCCTCTTTTAGATAGAGAAGAATGGGTTGTGAGTTTAGGTACAAAACATATTAGTATTTCAAAAGTAGATTATGGAAAGGAATAAATGTGAAATGTATGATTCAACTTTTCCACTTAAATTTAGTGTTGTTGAATGACTTTAAAGAACATGGTACAAATTTGTTGAATAAGTTACGAAATTTGTATTAGATAAAGATTAAGGTAAAACAAGTTGTTTCTTCAAAATAACTTGTATCATGCTTGTTGTATTTCCACGACACTAGAGAATATAGGTTAGGGTCCTAGAATATTTGACACAACCAACTCAAATTCCACAACAAACTACTTTGCACAGCGGAATAAATACAACATTAAATCAACCAGTGCACAAATAGACAACTTTTTACAATTTTTTACAATTTTTTAACAAACCAACTTCGTTATATTATCAATATATAGTACAACTATCTAGGGTAGGGCTCTGATACCAAGGATCATGGCCCTCATATAGTCATTGATACAAGATTACAAACTAGGGTTTTGTGTCAATCCTTTGACAACCAATCTACCCTGAACAAGATACCAACTGACGTACCAACTGATGTAGTGCACTTCACATCTCCACTTGGTCATACCCTAAACACATATGTTGGTCCTTTTTCTCCCAATTTGTAGCAATGCCATTTTGCCTCTATTAATGAATCCTGCTCCTTTAGGTCACTGAACATGGCTCACCAATATATTTTCTCTCTAGTTGATCATTAGTCCATCAATGAAACAACACATAGGGTTTTTTTTGAGTTGTTCATGACTCTGTTTGTGAACAACTCCTAAGATTCCCACTTGTTGTTGCTCAGTCCTTCAAGAATCAACCCTTTAGGACTTCACACTCTTCCCACTTTTTCCTTCTTGTGTTTCTCCAATGAATAAAAACATATGGCATGGAGGTTACCCTTTATCATTGTCAAAAGTCCTCCAACAATCAACTTAGGGCTAGTCAAACTACTCACTTGGATTTCCTTTTATCCCTTCAAAGAAGAAGCCTTGATCTCCACACTTTTGCCTCTTCTAGTAGACTTGAACTCCTTCTCAAGTCTACACTTAGGGCACACAATACATCTTCTTTGTTTGCATCCAAACAAATCCACAAGATGCCTAAACAACATTGTCCAAAATTTGGACACTCATCCACAGGAAAACATCAATACAAGAAGGACTAAAACATACCTTGTTTACCAATGTTCTGTTGTCCCTCTTGTCCTTAGCTTCTGTGCTATTTCTCTCCAATTTTAGCCCTCTGATTAGGGCTGATTTTAACTATAGTTACAAGCCCACAAACTAGGGTAAAACTCCTCCAAAACTTAGCGGATTAACTTTCCCAATAGTCCTCCCTTATTCGTTGTCCCTTGTGTCACTTCTAACCCATTGTTTTTCCTTTTCAGCCCTTCAAACGAGCACCTATAGCACTCAACTTGTAACTAGGGCACACTCTGAAAGTTTTAGACTTGTTTCATGAGAGAACCACCCTTAAACATGGCACAAAACTATCCATCCAAAACTCATCCTCCTCCTTGTTGGTTTCTCCTCCAATATTAGGTCATTGTCACAAAAGATAAACCAAAAACCAATCCTCTTTCTCCTTCACCAAGCTTCTTTGGATTTATGGCTATCTCAGAGGTGAATTCTCTTTGACGCTTGCTCCTTGAATGTGAGAAATGAGGCTCCTCCTCTTCTCTTTTTATATGCTTCTCTAGGCTAACATCTACCCTGTTAGATTTTGTAGCATCATGTAGGTGTTCTAGTCTCAATTTGTGTCTAAAAGACTAAGGAACATGAGATCTCCAAAACCCAGAAAATGTTTTGCAAGATAAGATTTCAAAATGTCTTAATTAAATTCGCCATCATTTAAATTTTTCCTAAGTCTAACTTCAGAAAACTGGTTAATTAATGGGAATTAATTAAGGAATATAAAGAATGCTCTAGAGGATCACATGGATTGAGTCTAAGATGATCTTATTCATTGATGAGGATTTAATCATGGACCATTGAAGCCATGATTAAAGTTGATGGGATGGAGAGAGGTACAAGAGGGAGGAATATTTCCTTCATAGGTCAAGCTATCTAGTTACAATGGTTTAGCAAGGAAGAAGAGTTTGATCTAGAGGAAGAGCATGAAAGAGAGCGAGCAACAAAGAGAATTCCATAGGAGTTTCTTAGCAGTTTTCTAGTGCTGGAGAGGTCAGAAAAGAGAGGGTGAAATATTCTACAGGTAAATCCATCCAGTTTGTGTGAGTTAGCTAGTCTAGTTGAGCGAATTTCCAGCAAGGGTTTGTATCAGTTGCCAGAGATTGGAAAGGTCATATGGAAGGAAATGCAAATTTTATAGAAGTAGGAGGATGCTATTCAACCCAATTTTAGGCTAATTCAGGGGTCGTATAAACTTGTGCAAGCCATAAATGCAAGCAACTAGAGAGGCAATGTAAGCAAGCCATAGGGAGGCCATGTTATTTGTCAAAGGTAGATTTTTTTTTCTCCTAATTATTTTGGCCAGATTATTTTCCAGAGGATTTCCATTTTGGAGTCCATATATTGTACTCATATTTTTTTTCCTACATAATAATAAAATAAACCCTCGGTACTGCACTAGTTTTCCCTTCAGGGGTTTTTCTTGGGGGCTATTAGTGCAAAAAATAGCCTTTTTTATTGTGTGTGCATATTTTCTTATCTTCTAGTGTATTTTTTGCAATGTGTTTATTTTGTGAAGAATTGCAGTGTGATTTATTCGTTAATTGTTGTGAAAAATTAAACTACTAATCAGTTAGGAGAATAAATTCCAGTTTTTGCAATTTCAAGGAAATTTCTCATGGTATCATAGCTTTGAATATCATATAAGAGGATTAGATGTGAGAGGAGATAAATTTCGTAGCTTCAAAGGGAGATCTGAGCAAAATTTCCCTAGATCTGCAGAGGCTAACCAGGTAGTGTGAATTGTTGGGCAAAAATCGAAGTTCTAGTGGTAGAAGCAGGAAAAGTTTGATTTGTCCAGAGTAGAATTCCAACAAGCAGTTGATTTGTGGGAAGCAGTTCCATTGATTAGATCAGTTGATTTGTTGAGAATATATGGACGCAAAACTTTTGTAGTGATAGTTTGGGAAGGAAGAGAAAAGCGCACTAAGAGAATTTTCCAGAATTTCTTAGAGGGTTTCTAGTTACCAATTTCTAGGAGGAAACCCATAATTTCTAGTTGCAAAGGGCTGTAGTAGGAAAATTGATTTTCCAGTGCGAGTTTGTTAGACTAGTTAGTTCAAGATGCATAGATTGCAGATCATGTGCCAGTTCTTAGAGAAGGACATCCGAAAGGCTGATAGAGTAGTCTCAGTGAGTAGATGAAGGCAGTGTATTAGCCAATGAAGGACATCCAAAGGGAGATCTTTACATTCCTCATTGAGTGTGAGTAGCATAAGAGAGGAAAAGCAGGGAAGAGAAGGAGATTTCTAGTTTCAGTCTCTAGTTATTTGAGTTTCATAGAGACAGTTTTAGTAGGTCTTAGAGATGAGGACAGACTTGACGGAGGCTTAAACTTTGTTATCTGGAAGGCTAGGATGCAATTCCTTTTGGATGAGCATGGTCTGATGGAGTTCGTGACAACAACCATAATTGTACCAACAAATCCTATCCACTTTCATGAGTATAATAAGGATATGGAAAAATCAAAGAGAATTGTTCTAGATGGGTTTTAGGGTCATATCATTCCACATATTGTAGAGAAAGCGACATCAAAGGAAATGTAGGATGTTATTGTGAAGTTATACCAAGATGATTCCATTAGAGAATCATAAGATGATTCTCAAGGAGAATTTGAGGACCATAAATATGCAAAATGGTGAACTCGTGACCCCCTACCTCACCAGAATTTAGAATGTTTGAGATGAGCTAGTAGTTATAAGAGAGAAACTAGAGGACTATGAACTTGTGTGAATTGCTCCGAATGGGTTTACTAGAGTGTGGGAAACCTTTATCCAGGGTATTACTAGATGAGACAAATGAAAAATTGGGAACATATTTTGAGTGACTTTACATAGGAGTTAAGGCTCAGTCTTATCCAGGGTACTAACAACAATAATAGCAAAGTGCCAGAGGTTGAGAAAGTGGATAATGTAGCCCTTGCTAGTAAAGGAAAGGTGGAGAAGGGTCCCAATCATGGATAGATCTAAACGGTAGGTGAAAAGAAGAATAATGATTTGTCAAAGATCAAATGCTTCAAATATGATGAGTTTGGTCACTTCAACACCCAATGTCCCAACAAAAAAAAGGACAAGAAGGGAGAGAAGTAGGCTACAACTTCAACATAGATAGATTAAGTTGACTTCTAGAATGGAGGAGTTTGTATTGATAGCATCTATACCTTTAGTTGGAGGAGCATGAGGCTTCAAAGTTGTAGGAATAGGCAGGGACTAAGGTGTTAAAAATAGAAACAAGAAAATCCTAATTTAATTTGTCCTTGAATTAAATTTGGAAATTAAATTGTAATTCTAGTCTCATAGGTGCTTGTAGCAGTTAACTAAGTTAAGTTGACTTATTTGACCAAGTAAATTCGAGTTGGAAGTCTATCTGGAGTCATGTATAGTGATCACTAAATTTTAGGGGTCCAACTTGAGTTCTTATTGATTTGTAATTATTTAATTCAGTTAATCTAGTTCCAACTGTTGGAGGAACTAATGAGTGGTCATGTGAATTAAATTGGATTTAATTCACATGTAGTGACCAATCAGATAACTAATAATTCACTCAGAAATAACTCATGCATGCCAATTCAGATGAAGACCAAATTGATATTAGAGTTTAGGGACAGTGTACTACCAGTTGTAAAATCATCTAAATTAAACATGTGATGCATGCAATCAGAGAAAAGCCTATGGATGGATTGCACAGTTATGAGTGAGGAATTTACCAATTAAATATGGGCTAATTCCCTAGGAAAATGTGCAATGAAGTAGGAGCTTGGAAGGCAACAAATTTGGCCAAGAATTGGCTTGAGATGGTTTGTGAAGTAGTGAGATATTTTGTACTTGTGTAGAGATTATTTGGGTTGAACAAACAATGTGTTTTATTCTCAGAGATTCTGGTTAATGAAATATACAGATAGTGAGGTTTTTAGATGTTTCTTTCCCCAAAAAAATATTGTGTTATGTGCGATTGAAATTCTTCCTTTTCTGGTTTGTAATTTCAACAATCAATTTTTATTTCCATTGATGAGTAGAGTATATTCAAGTCTTTTATTTTAGTATATTACATAAGAAGTTTGAATCTACAATAAAAATATACATGGTATCAGAGCTCAAATCACTATAGAAGAGGATAATATGAGTTTGTTTTGCAGGTGAAATCGAATTTGCAGTTTCACACTTCAGAGTCAGTAGGATGTCGTTCTACGATTTGAGACTTAAGTATGCCCAAGAGGGCAGCTCAAATTACATAGATTGGAAGGACAGGATGGAGGCAATTTTGGAAGACAACTGGCTGAAGGAATTCATAGATCATGATATCCCGAAGCCTCCAACATCTGATGCTAAAGATATGGATGGATGGAGAAAGTGTGTGGCAAAGGTGAGAAGGATTATTCTAGGAGTTAGAGATCATATTGTCTTGAATTTCCACAGTAAGGAAACTCCATTTGCAATGTGGAAGGCATTGACGAACCTGTTTCAAAACAACTTGTGACCACAAGAAACTTGCACTGGATGACAAACTCGAAAGATAAAGATGGAGAAGGGAGACTCGATTCTGAAGTACATGATCAAGTTCACCCAATGTCGGGATGAGCTTAGAAGTGTTAGGGCTATTGTTGCAGAAGATGATTTGGTAAGCCTAGCACTTTTAGGACTTCCCAAGAGCTAGCATATCTACTAGGACTCAATTGATGGGAGGGAGAAGCTATTAGAGTAGGAGTGATTGTGGTCTGACTTGGTATGGGAAGAGATTCAGTGGAACACCAGAGATGGATCCTCATCAAAGCATGATGACAATGAGAATTGTGTCTTAGCTGGAAAGGCAAAGAAAGGGAAGGGTAAGGAATCCCATTCCAAATAAGATTCGAGTCAGGGAAAGAAGAAGAAGGACATGTTGAAAATCAAGTGTTTTCACTGTCACGAGCTGGGACACTATGCCACAAAGTTTCCACACAAGAAGGCCGGTAAGAAGCCCTTAAGAGGAGCGACAGGTGAAGCTCTTACTTCGCAATTTGAACTGGATTTCACCCTCATCACTTGCACGGTGCCATTGGTGATGGGTAGGGTGTCGCACTTGGACAATGGAGCTTCATTCCATATGACCGAAAAAAAAAATATCTCTTTAGTAACTTGGAGGAGAAGGATCTCCAGATGCACATCAAGATGAGAGATGATGGGAGGTGTTGTCCCTTAAGAAACCAATTTCTTGGCTCTGTAGAAATTGTGCTTAAGACATTAATGTTTATTATTCATGTCACTTATTTGTATGATGTATCCTCAAGTGAAGGACCTGAAGGGCCTGACTTTTAACCCTTAATATTAAGATGATATGAAATTCTTAGAATTCCATTTGATTGTTGAATATAAATGATGAATGAAGAATGCTTTGAGAAGTTAGAGACAATATGCTTTTTTCCACAGAAAATATTATCTGTAACTTAGAAGAAATGTAGAAGTAGGAAATTTAAGTACAGGAGCACTCTTTTCGGGAATTTTAACTTCATTTACATAAGTAAACAAAGACTTGATGCTTCATTACCATAATTAAAGAAAGAAAAACACACGATGACACATAATAGAGAGACTACAAAATCATACCCAACAATGTATGGAAAACTCCTGATTCTTTCATTAATCATCAATTTATCAAGAATACAATTGCATAGCCTCCAGGATCTTCAAAATTTGGACTCTTTTTCTATAATTTTACCTCTTTTTATACATCATGGGACAGTTGGTAATCACCAAAACTATCAAACCACTTAACTATCTCCTAAATGTCTAAATTAAAAGTCATTATAGAATATTAAATTGGAGGGTAAGAGACACCTCATTATTCTCAAGAAAACAAAATAACAAGAAGTAACAAAAATTAGAATATGATTGGTGAGTTCTGCTCGCTGTTCGAATCTGTGGCTTGACTGTTGATGAAGTTTCCCTGTAGATGTTCTAATGATAGCTAAACTACTTTAATGCAACAAAACTGCATCTTTACAAAATTTTGTGTGTGGACTTGTGGGTTATGGGCCCACGTATACATCGGAAGCGCTCTAACTGGTAGAACCACAAAGAAACCTGACCAATAGTCATCCACCTCTAATTTTAGTTATTCTGCTAAATCAACGGAATTGGTTGATTTACACGAAATATGGCAAACTTTCAGTTACCATGGAACCAAAGGAATTAAGGCACTGATTCATAATCTTATCGCATCTGCCTTTTGCACAAACCTTTACCTTCCCCACAGAACCGAAAGGAAACAAAACTGCAGTTCATAGACTTCTCGGGTTCGAAAATTATAATAAAACCCGTGCACTTTTTGACGCGATATCTGTCGGATCTCGTCCCTTCTTTATGAGTGACTATGATCGATCCAGAATTCAACGGATTAAATCACATTCCATAATCCATTGTGTCTGTTTTCTGAATTAAACCTTGTCCTTGTTAAGCACGCGATTATCATCGGATCTAAATCCTTCAAGTGGATGGTTGTGATTGATCCAGACTTCAACGGATTAAATCACATTCCATAAACCATCACGTCTGTTTTCTGAATTAAAACTCATCCTTGTTAACCACGCGATTACCGTCGGATATGAATCCTTCAAGCTAACGACCCCGATTAACTGAGGTTTTAACTCAGTTTTATAAGTTCTTGCGTCTAATTTTGTGTTAGAAAATTATATATTACGGAGCAATGGAACACATAAAATATTGAAGAAATATAAACATAGAAAACACACAAAACAAGAGAGACACAGATATACGTGGTTCACCCAGTTTGGGCTACGTCCACCCCGAACAGCCAGACCTTCCTTTCTATTATCCAGCAAAATGAAGAGACACAACCTACAACAAATCCGCTGTAATATCCTCTGTTTTCTCTCACAGTCTCACCTCTCTATTTCTCGCTCACAGAATACATATCTATATCTCAGCCTCAAATACAATGCCCTCATACAAAGAGAGGGGTTGTCTTCTAGGGCAAAAAACCCTAAACTAAACATAAGTTCTACCGTCAGATCATCTGCCTAATGAACGGCCCAGATTGACTAGAAATTACTATACTTTTACAAGGCAATTTTACATTTGTTTTTAGCTTCGGGGGCACTGCCCCCGAGCCCCCGCCGGGGGACCGCTGGCCCCCGGACCCCCCAGCTGGGGGGGATCGGCCCCCCCGAACCCCCGCGGGGGGGACAAGTCCCCCCCGCACCCCCCCGCATGGAGGGGTGTACAAAATTCTTGGGGTATACATCTGGCTGAAACAAAGACCTCTAAACAATCATGCTCCACACACAACATTTTGGAGTTATCTTCCATGCTTATTAGCACACGATTACCATTAGATCTGTTTCCTGTCGATCAGATGACTTAGATATTCTCCTTGGTTTCTTGCATTCGAAAGCCATCAATAATATAAAATACACCATTTCTTTCAGACTTCCGCGTTCTCTTTTAATTCCATTAGAACATAATATTTGATTTTTTTTTTTTTTTTTTTACGATAAAACTGAAAATAAAATTAAAATGACAATGGATGCTACAACATCTGTCTCCACCTGGGGATAGTGCTTTTGCCACAAAAACACTAAGAACCAAAGATCAATGCCTTCACCTTGCGCATGGAGTCATATATTGCTTAGCCAATTTAAATTCTATGGAATTTTTACAATGAATTCACTTCGGTATCTACAATGATAGGATGTTTGTGCTTCAGAATTAAAAATGATGTTTGAGGTACTGCCCATTGACATGAAACTGTAAATTTTCACCATCAAGATTCTCCAGGAAGAATGTATTATTTTCCCTTGCTTCTATAATTCTAAATGGGCCATACCATAGATGATCAAAATTCCCATGTTTGCCCTTATCTTCTCTTCTAGTATCCCACCTTAATACCAGGTCTCCAACTTTAAAATCAATTTCCTTGGCCTTTCTGTCAAAAATACCCTTCATCTTTGATTGATACATAATCAAATTATCTCTTACCTTATCCTTGCTTTCACTCAACTCCACTACCTTATGCATCCTTCTTATCAGAGCATTGGGCTCTTCTTTTTCCTCCTGAATCATTGCAATTAGAAGCTTCACAAGATGACTAGGGAACAAAGCTTGAGTTCCATAAACTAACACAAAAGGTCATTTTCTTGTAGACCTTCTTGTAGTCACTTAGATAGCCCATAGAGCAAACTTTAACTTCGAATCCCAATCTTTCTGATTCTCTACAATAGTTTTCTTAAGAATTCTCATGAAAGTTTTGTCAGTGGATTCAGCCAATTCATTTCCCTGTGGATGATAAGCTGTTGAATGAGATAAAATAACATTATACTTATGACAAAAAGAAACAACCTTATTTGAACTGAACACTTGAGCATTGTCTGTTATGATTTTGATAGGGCAACCAAATTTGCTGAAAATATTTTCCTCCAAAAACTTCATCACCACCTGGTCATTTGCCCTTTTAGTAGGTATAGCTTCTATCCACTTGGTGAAATAATCAGTAGATGTGAGAACCCACTTGTGTTGTCCACTTGAAGATGGGTTATTTTTCCAATAGAATCTAGTCCTCATTGTCTGAATGGTTCTTCTATGAAAACTAGGATCAAGGGCAAGGTAGCAAACCTCTTCTTCTTAGCAAAAAGTTGACACTTCTAACATCTTCTGACAAATTTATATATATCAGCAAATAGGGTGGGCCAATAAAATCCTGCCTGGAGGATTTTATGTGCACTATCTTTCAAACTATAATGTCCACCACATAACTTCTCATGGTAATCTTTAATGGTCTTTGTAAATTCATCCTCTATTAAACATAACAATAAAATTCCTATAGGATCCTTCCAATACAATCTGCCCTTAACAATCACATATCAATGTGCTTTGATTTTTAATGCTCTATATTTTGTTCTATCCAAAGATTGAGGACAAGAGAGAAAACATAAATAATGGACTATGTGCTTGTACCATTTTGAACATAAAAATTTATATCGGATCTTCATACCTGGGTTTTATTTTTCTTCACCCTCTTCAATTATTTCCTCATTTGCAGGTGTTGGCAAGTTGATTCCTAATGCCTGAAAATTTGACTCTGTCAACATCTTAGCTAATCCTTGCCCTTTCACTAGCTTTATGGGCTTTATGTCCAGGTCATACTCCTGAATCTTGGCTATCCATTTTCCTCTTTTGCCTTCCACATCACTCTGGACTAAGGAATCCTTCACTGCAACATTTGGCACATAAGCAATGATCTGTGACTGCAACACATAAGTCCTGAAGGCCTTTAGGGATTTTACCAAAGCATATACCTATTTTCAAGAATATTGTACTTTAGTTCAACATCTTTGAGAATCTTTCTAAAGAAAGAACCTAGCTGCTCTTTTTCTTCATCATTTTTCTACAACAAAACAACAACTATTGAATTAAGTGATGCAAATGAAAAAATTTGAAAAGGCTATCAATAATCAGGGCTAGTTAAAACTAGAGCTTCTTGTAATGCTTCTTTAATCTTGGAGAATGACTCTCTGGTTTCCTTGGTCCAATGCACCTCATTTTCCTTCTTCAACATATTGGTAATTTCTTTTACAATTTCAACATAGTTGGACACAAATCCCCTTAGAAAATTTATTTTTCCTAGAAGTTTTTTAATGTCTTTCTTACTCCTGGGCAGGGGTATTTTCTGCACAACTTGCACCCTTGCTAGATCTATCTTCACTTCATCTCTAGAAACAATGTGCCCCAACAATTTTCCCTCTTCTAGAGAAAAATAGTCTTCTTAGGATTCAAAGAAAGCGCAAATTTTCTACATTTCTCAAAAGTCTTTTTAAGATGGTCCAGATGATCCTCCTCAGACTTAGAGAAAATAATGATGTCATCCAAGTATATCACTACAAACTTGTCACCTACAAATGAAATGTCCATTTCCCTCTGAAATGTTGTACCTGCATTCATCAACCCAAAAGGCATTCGAGCATACATAAAGGTTCCCCAAGGAGTCATGAATGCAGTTTTTTTATCATCTTCTTTATCAACAAACATGATCCAGGTGGATATTGGTGGCCACCTGCCAAGTCCACCTGGACCCCCACCATTGTCTTTCTCAGCATTTTCGGTTTCCTTAATTGTAGCACAACTTACTATTTTTAGCAGTTTTTCGGGTCCTGAACTTCCGGAGCCGTTTTGAGGCCCTAAACGACGTTTTTTGGGGAATCCGGGGGCAACACGAGTCCATGGAATGGACTGGTGTTGCCCGTTCCAACAATGATAGTGCTCGGATAGATCTTTCTAATGAGCTATTGTACGCGTCAAACGGAGATCATATGCCAAAGTTACGACCCCGGGAAGTTGATGTACCAACTTACCCCCAAACGGGGCCCACAGTTTGGCGTTTCATCTCCTAGGGTTAGGTTTTGGAATGTTAAGGGTTTTTCCATTGTTTCTCAACAATAAATAGGCCTTCGAGCCTCATTGTAACACAGTTCAGAGGCATGTAGCCATCACATCTCTTCTCAGAGATAAGCTACCATTGCCCTAGCTAGTTTATTTCCATTTCTGTTTGTAAGCATATTTCAGTATTTTCCATTAATGAAATGAAGTATTATTTCCGCTGCATCTTTGTGTATATGGTTATCTCTGTAATTTGTTGCGTTCCTGTTTAAATCCGAATCAGTGGTATCAGAGCGGTCTGCTTTTTCTCTGTTTTTCTTTGCATGTCCCCAACAAGGTCGGGATATAAGGAGTTAGGGCTTGAACTGGTTGAACCTTTGCAAGACCAGCCTCGCAAATCCCGACGGCCTCCCATGGCGGACGAGAAGAAAGATGAGGGGGCAGGAGATCCCATCAAAATCTTGCTCGAAGAAGCGCTCGAGCGACAACGGAACGCGATGATGGACAGCTTTGCGCAAATCCTTCAGCGGCTACCCAGAAGCGGCGCATCGGCTTCCAGCAGCTCCTCTGGAAACCCCACACCCTTTAAGGTACAAGTTAATTTTGAAATCCCCATATTCGAGGGTCAGATAGACGCCGATGCCGTAGATAAATGGTTAAATCTGCTAGAGGGTTATTTTTCTGTTCATGAATTTTCGAGTCGGGAAAAGATTGTTTTTGCTCTTCTCAAAGCAACCCCCCACGTCAAGGACTGGTGGGAAACCTACTGCGAATAGAAGGATGAAAGTACTGGCTCACTATTATCAGCCGCACCCACCTGGGATTCGTTCCGGGATGCCATCAAGGAGCAGTACTACCCTGTCGGAAGCTATGAGGATGAATACATAAAGTGGACCACGCTGCGGCAGGGAAGGGACCAAGACGTGCCGGAGTTCACCAATCTTTTCCATACCCTTCGCACAAAGTTGGGTATCAAGGATTCAGAGCAACATTTTATACTCAAATACCGTGGCTGCCTGCACAAGTACATCCAGGAAGAAATACAGTTCCTAAACATCCCCTCGCTCAGCGCAGCATACCGGTATGCCGTCAAGGTCGAGCAAAAGTTTAAACAAAAGAAGCGAGACTTTGGATCTGCGAATCCAAAGCAGGGGAAAGGTGCCCCTAAACCACATAACAAAGGACAAAGCCAAGGCGGGACAGCCCAAGACAACCCGCCGAAGCTGCAAGCAAAGAGCAACGTCGCGAAGCCGAGAAAGGACACTGGAAAATGGTGCGAGTTCCATAAGAGCTCCACTCACAACACAAGTGAGTGTCGGGCCAAGCAGTCACTGGTGGCTGAGCTAAAGGTTTCAGAATCAGATGCATGTTCCGACTCTGAGTCAGAACCCGATAAGGGGTATGAAAAAGGGAAGCACATCATTGATGCAGATCCCAGCGCCACTGTTGCTACCGCCAAGATCCAGAAAAATGAACCCGAAGATCCAGAGGAGGAGGAGCGTCTCTTCCACTCCTAGATGTGGGTAAAGGGCTCCCCGATACAGTTCATTGTTGATAGCGGGAGTCAAAAGAACCTCATTTCGGCAGAGGTCGTGAAGCGGTTGGGCTTACCGACCACAGCACATCCACAACCATACACCATTGGGTGGCTTCACCAAGGGCAAGATCTTCGTGTGAGCCAGCAGTGTCGCCTTCCATACAACATCAAGCCCTTCACGAATGAGGTATTGTGTGACATTGCTCCCCTTGAAGTTTGTGATGTATTACTAGGACAACCATACTTGTGGAAGCGACATGTTGTGTATGAATCAAGGCCCCGTGCTGTTATTATTACATTGGGAAATAAGTTGTTCAGGATACCAGAGGTAGCACCACCTGCCGCCATCTCTTTGATTACTGCAAAACAATGCAGTAAGATCATTTCCAAAACCAGGAAATTTGTTTTCCTAATGATACGCCCTCAAGGGAAGAAGAAGACAGTGGCCGCGGCCTCCAAACGGGGTCCCTCTGCACGGCAGTTACAGATGGACAAGATTGTGGAGGAGTACGAAGACATCTTCACCTCCCCAGTAGGGGTTCCTCTGCACTGTCAAGTCAAGCACTCCATCGATCTGACCCCAGGTGCGCCGCTACCCAATGGACCAATTTATCGGCGCTTCGTTCTGGAGAACAATGAAATCAAGAGGCAGATTCAGGAGCTCCTGCAGAAAGGTCACATCCGTCCGAGTTCTTCGCCCTGTGGGAGCCCGATAGTGTTGGTACAGAAGAAGGATGGGACGTGGAGACTCTGTATTGACTATCGAGCGCTAAACAAGATCACTGTTCGTAATAGGTACCCGATCCCGCGGATTGATGACTTCCTAGACCAACTAAAGGGGGCGAAATATTTCAGCAAGATCGATCTGAAGTCAGGATATCACCAGGTACCAATTGAACCCTCAGATGTGTGGAAGACTGCCTTCAAATCCAAGGAGGGCCTCTTCGAATGGTTGGTCATGCCTTTCGGATTGACGAATGCTCCTGGAACCTTTATGAGGCTAATGGATGACATCTTGCGGCCATTCACCAACTCCTTTGTAGTAGTATACTTGGATGACATTCTGATCTTCAGCCAGAGTTGGGAAGAGCACCTCCACCACATCCGACAGGTTCTCCAAACACTGCGGCAACACAAGCTATGTGCCAATTTGGAGAAATGCACTTTTGGCATGATCGAGGTTCAGTATCTGGGATACATCATTGATGAACAGGGGTTGCATGTCAATCCAGCCAAGGTCCAAGTCATTCGGGATTGGCCCTCTCCAACCACTCTAACAGAGCTCCGCAGCTTTCTAGGTCTTGCCAACTTCTACCGCAGGTTTGTGTTGGGATTTTCTCATATTTCTTGGCCCTTGAGTCAAGTCACCAAGGGCGAGGCGAAAGCAAAATTCTTTTGGTCTGAATCTCAACAGAAGGCATTCAGGGAGTTGAAGGATCGCCTCTGCACGGCACCAGTGCTCGCATTACCAGATTTACAACAACCATTTGAGGTCGAGACAGATGCCTCTGACTATGCTATTGGGGCAGTCCTTACTCAACATGGACATCCAGTGGCATATCACAGTGAAACACTTTCAGACACAGTCCGGAAGTACCCCACTTATGATAAAGAGATGTATTCCATTGTACAGGCCTGCCGACAATGGAAGCATTACATTTTGGGGAAGGAAACGGTCATCCACACAGACCACCGACCTCTGCAGTTCATACAGACCCAAGGGAAATTGCAGAATGATCGCCATCAGAAGTGGTCTACATACCTGCAACAGTTTCACTTGAATATCAAGTATAAAAAGGGCAGCACCAATAATGTTGCAGATTGCCTCAGTCGACCACCGATCATGGCGCTAACCACCGTGCTCAACTCTTGCGGGCACGAGACTTCTAATTGGCCACTTCTCTACAAAAGCGACCCAGAATTCGGCCACACATACCAGACACTCTTGGAGGGTCGGCAGGTTGCAGATTTTCACCTCCAGGATGCCCTATTATGCCACCTCAGTCACCTTTGTGTTCCTTCAAGCGAGCGCGCCAAGATGATTTGGGAAGCACACTACAGTCGGGCTGCTAGGCATTTCGGGGTCGAGAAAACAGTGGCAGTACTGCAAAACTATTTCTATTGGCCGAATCTTCGACAGGATGTTGGGAAGTACATCCGATCATGTACTGCCTGTGCCATTGCCAAACCGACCATTAAGAAGCAAGGCCTCTATACCCCGTTGCCTACCCCTAGTCGACCTTGGGAATCCATCTCCATGGATTACATGTCAGGCCTTCCTTCCACTAAGCATGGAAATGACTGTGTTTTTGTGGTCGTCGACAGGGTCTCAAATATGGCCATTATGATGGCCTGCAAGAAGAATATCACAGCAGAAGCCACTGCTAAACTCTTCTTTGAACGAGTGTGGGTGCAATTTGGGATCCCACAGTCTATCATCTCAGATCGGGACAGTCGGTTTCTCAGCACCTTTTGGTCCAGTCTCTGGTCAATGCTAGACACCAAACTCACGAAGTCCACAGCCTTCCATCCTCAAACTGATGGCCAGACAGAGGTTGTCAATAGGATGATTGTACACATTCTGCGCATGTATAACTCAAAGCATCCACGCACATGGGACGAGAGTCTCCCCTACGTTCAGCACAGCTACAACCGAGCTCTTCACAACTCCACTGGCCATAGCCCTTTTCAGGTGGGTTTGGGATTCCAGCCACTATGCCCCATTGATGTGGCCATGCCACTTGCAGCTACTCACATGAATTCAGCTCATGTCCAGTCCGAAACAGATAAGGCCACAAGCTTCATTGAGCGCATCCAACATATTCGCCAGCAAGTCCATGACATTCTTGAGAAATCAAATGCCAAGTACAAGCAGCGACATGATCAACATCGGGTGCCACACAAGTTTCAGGTGGGCGACAAAGTCTGGTTGCATTTGCAAAAGGAACGTCTTACTGGAGCCTATCGGAAATTGAGACCACTCTGATATGGTCCTTACACCATTACTAAGGCTATGGGAGACAATGCATTTGAGCTCAGCATTCCCCCATTCCTTGGCCTCCACCCAGTATTCAATGTGGACCGCCTTCGGCCATACTTTCCACCATTGCTAGACACATCCGACATTGCAGAACAGCTCAAACCCACAGAATTAAATCCAGATTGCATGGAACAAGCTGCAACTGATCGGATCATGGACACATAAATCAAAAACACTCGCCAACAGAATATCCAACTGTATCGAGTTGTCAAAGCGGGCCAACTCCTTCAACAGGGCAAGTGGCTCACCAGGGAACAAGTTCAACAGAAGTTTCCTCATCTCATGGAGGAGCTCAACACAATGGGGACCATTGCTTCCTAAGGGGGGAGGAATGATCCAGGTGGATATTGGTGGCCACCTGCCAAGTCCACCTGGACCCCCACCATTGTCTTTCTCAGCATTTTCGGTTTCCTTAATTGTAGCACAACTTACTATTTTTAGCAGTTTTTCGGGTCCTGAACTTCTGGAGCCGTTTTGAGGCCCTAAACGACGTTTTTTGGGGAATCCGGGGGCAACACGAGTCCATGGAATGGCTGGTGTTGCCCGTTACAACAATGATAGTGCTCGGATAGATCTTTCTAATGAGCTATTGTACGCGTCAAACGGAGATCATATGCCAAAGTTACGACCCCGGGAAGTTGATGTACCAACTTACCCCCAAACGGGGCCCACAGTTTGGCGTTTCATCTCCTAGGGTTAGGTTTTGGAATGTTAATGGTTTTTCCATTGTTTCTCAACAATAAATAGGCCTTCGAGCCTCATTGTAACACAGTTTAGAGGCATGTAGCCATCACATCTCTTCTCAGAGATCAGCTACCATCGCCCTAGCTAGTTTATTTCCATTTCTGTTTGTAAGCATATTTCAGTATTTTCCATTAATGAAATGAAGTATTATTTCCGCTGCATCTTTGTGTATATGGTTATCTCTGTAATTTGTTACGTTCCTGTTTAAATCCAGATCAAAACACCTGGTTATACCTAGAGAACCCATCCAACATGGACATTCTGAATGATCCAGTTACCTTCTGCATCAAATGATCCATTTTAGGTATCAGATAGTTATCTTTTAAGGAAACCCTATTTAGATTTCTGAAAACCACACATAATCTTATTTTTCCATTTTTCTTCCTTACAAGTACTAGATTGGCCACCCAGTCAGAGTACCTGAGTGGAACTATTATCTTGGCATCAAGCAACTTTTTGACTTCTTTATCAATCAATGGTAGAAGCAAAGGGTTTATCTGCCTGAGTTTCTGCTTAAATGGTTTAATTGATTCTTTCAAGGGAATCTTGTGTTGAATAATACTTACATCATATGTTTTTAGATCCTCATAGGACCAAGCAAAAACATCAATATAGTCCCTGAAAATCTTAATATATCTCTCCTTATAATTAAGTGGAACTCCATTGAATAATTTGACTAACTTGGGCTCCTTCTGGGTTCCAATATTGTGATCTTGAATCTGCTCATCCTGTGGAATTTTCTCTAAACTAACAGCTACAACATTGGAGTTAAAAATTCTTTCAAGAGGGACAAGCCCCCTTGGCAGAATATTATCTTTCAATTGAATAATTTTTTGATTAACTATGTAATTTTTCAAACCACTTACTTCTGCATCTTTTGTTGTTTCATCTTCATCCTAATCAATCTCAGTGCCCTGAAAATATTCAATCATAGTCAAGAATTCCTTAATCTGCTGATCATCCTAAAAAATTTGCCAGTGTTTTATATTATCCGGAATAGAAGGCCCGTGCCTCATTTCAACCTCATATCTTAGCTTTGGATTTATAGGAGGCCTAAAAGTACTGGCAACCACAACCAAAGAGTCTACTAATCTGTTTCCATCTCTTGGAATGAATTGTATGTTGAAAGCCTCAAAGAAGTTCTCAACCAAATCCCACACTTCATTTCTGTATGCCCTAAGCCTAGGGTGTTTTGTTTGACAATGGTTCTTTATTTGCTTTATAATCAGATCTGAATCTCCAAAAATAGAAATTGACTGGACTCCCATTTGTTTTTTTGTTTGCAGAGAAATGATCAAGGATTCATATTCTGCCACATTATTAGTCACTTCGAACTCCGATTTAAAAGAAAAAGGGATCATATTACCTCATGGTGTAATTAAAAGGAAACCAACACCTCTTCATTCTTTAGAATAGGCTCCATCAAAGAAGCACTTCCACACCCCTTTTGTTTGCAGCTCTGTATTAACACTGGCTGAAGTAAGCTGCCTTTGGTTATCTTCAGCCAATTTTGCATTGTCATGCCGCATGAAGTAAGAAAAAAAATCTTTTCTTGGCTATATACAGGTGAATTACTTGCTCCTTTCTTTGTGATTGTTTTTACAAATCTTGCTTCTCTATACAGTCTTATTTCTTCTCCACCAAAAATTGGTATGATAGCATAAGTAAAATGCAATTTCAAAACACCACCCAATTTAGCCCCCCATGACCTAGATAGAAACATTCCAAACCTAGCAGGGATATCTGCTACTACTACATCCATTACCAAGCTTCTAGCTGGGATCTGGGCTAGTGACACCACCATATCTTAATGACCCCCAAACACTTGACTTTATTTGAATCAAAAGGATACAAGTGTCTGTAAGGTTTAGTAACTTGTAGGTTTAGTTGTTTCATCACTGATAGTGGCATAAGGTTATGTGAAGCTCTTGAATCAAACATTCAATTATGCAAGAGGAAATCATGAATCAATAAAGAAATGTAGAAGGGAGGTGTTGAAGAATCTACCTCCTCCACATGGACCAAAAACCACTACTGGTTTATCTTCTTGCAGATTCACAGTGTCATTTATATTCACATTCTGAGACAGGTTGATAAAATCAACAATCTCTCTTTGATAAACTGGTGTTTTGACCAACTCTGTGAGGGGCACCTGAATTCAATTTTTTCCAACTCTTTAGTGAGACTAAATACATGAACCTGTTTAGTATTCCTTTCATTTTTATCTTCACTTTTCTTCATCACTGAAATCTCCTATGGAATGGAAACAATTCTTTCTAAAGGAATTTTGTCACTTTTACCTTGAGAAGACACACCTTGAAGTATTTGAGTCTTTCTATTTGTATTATGATGTTGCTTTCCTTTATTTAATTGTTTTGTAGGTCGTGGTTCTTGTGGAGTCGCCTTTTGTAGGGGAGCTGGAACTTGCTACTCACCTTCATTTTCTTGAATTATAGATCTTTTCCTTGATCTCAAATCATATTTCTTATGTAATTATTCCTGCATAAGATTAGTAAATTGCTTCCAATATTCATCAATTTCATTCGCATCATAAATGGCATCTGTTTCAGTATATTCTTCTTCCTCAACACCTAGTTCATCTTCATCTACTACATACAATGTGGAAGTATGATCATCATGGTCCCTAGAATGCTCTGTTATTTCAGCAGGATCTTCCTCTAAGTAAAGTGGTGCTTGAACCTGATCTTGGTCTTTTCTCTCCTTTTGCAAAATTTGCAGAGGTTGTCTTCTATATTGGGGATTAAATTTATTGTTCAGTTGTACTTTCCTATGACAATTCTTACTCTCCAATTCCAATTTAATCAATTTATTAGACAAATTTTTAATTACATTACTCATATCCTCTAATGTTTGACTTTGAGAGGATTCCACTTTAGCCTTTCCCTTATCTTGAGTAGGTTGTGTCTTTGGTGCTTTACCTATAGCCACCAGATTTGCTTCTATTTCTAAAGCATCAGTTTGGATTTGATCAAAGGTTTTGGATCTTCTCTCCCTCAACGTGAACCCAAAATCTTATTCAAATTCCCCTACAAAAGCTATTTTTGCACCAGCAGGAGGGGACTTGATCTCCACTGGAAGACTGTTGTAAAGTTGATTGAACTTTCTGATGAACTCAACAACACTTTCATCAGATTTCTTCTTAATAGCATTAAACTCTGTGAGTGAATACCCATGGTCTCTTTTCTCTCCCCATCTCTGGGTGAACAGGCGCTCCATCTCTTCACATGTAGAAATAGAGTTATTAGGAATCCCTTTAAACCATTTTCTTGCTTCTCCATCCAAATATTGTACAAAAAGTCCTAAAACAACATGCAATTTTTCAACATTGAGATTTTCTGCAAAATTACAAAACACTGCTATATGCTCTCCGCTATTTGTTCATCCTCCCCTGAGAAACGAGGAAGATTTTTTAAGTATTTTAGAGGCATTTTATTCAACTGTTGTGGCAACTGAATAGGGTATTCAACAAGAATGCAAGTGCTACAATGTTTGTTCCTGAACTTACTGAACCTTGAGTACCAGCAAATGTAGAACTTGACTGAGGAGTAAATGATGTTTGAAAAGGTGGAGATGTAGTTATGGGTTCAGGTTGAATAACTATAGAAGATACTGCGAAATAAATAGACTCTAAAGACTGTTTTTGACAGTCGGGTTCTTGAAATGAAGTGGATGTAAAAGGTAGCTCTTGGTCAAACAAAGGTGAATGTTTGGATGAAAGATGTGTTGAACTGCTGCTAGGTGCAGACAATGTAGGACTTGGTGTAACTGGAGTTTTTGGCCTTCCAACCCTCTTGGAAACTAGTCTCTTAGGGTCTGAAAGGGCTTGAAATTTTTGCTGTGAGGTATCTAACCTCGTATGAGGCCTCTTTGAAGCCAGAGTTATTATTTTCTGTTCAATACAGCCAAATATTTCCTCCTCACTGAACAACCAGAGGAAAATATTAAAAACCCAGGGAAAAGTGTTCTTGACTTCGTTCCCCAGCAACGGCACCAATTAATGTTGTCCCTTAAGAAACCAATTTCTTGGTTGTGTAGAAATTGTTCTTAAGACATTAATGTTTATTATTCATGTCATTTATTTGTATGATGTATCCTTAAGTGAAGGACCTGAAGGGCCTGAATTTTAACCCTTAATATTAAGCTGATATGAAAGTCTTAGAATTCCATTTGATTATTGAATATAAATGCTGAATGAATAATGCTTTGAGAAGTTAGAGACAATATGTTGTTTCACAGAAACTATTAGTTGTAACACTTTGGGAAGTTAGAGACAATATGTTGTTTTCCATAGAAACTATTATCTGTAACTTAGAAGAAATGTAGAAGTAGGAACTTTAAGTATAGGAGCGCTCTTTTAAAGGAATTTTAACTTCATTTACATAAGTAAACAAAGACCTGCTGCTTCATTACCATACTTGAAGAAAGAAAAACACACGATGACACATAACAGAGAAATTATAAAATCATACCCAACAATGTATGGAAAACTCCTGATTCTTTCATTAATCATCAATTTATCAAGAATACAATTGCATAGCCTCCAGGCTCTTCAAAATTCAGACCCTTTTTCTATACTTTTGCCTCTTTTTATACATCATGGGACAGTTGGTAATCACCAAAACTGTCAAACTACTTAACTATCTCCTAACTGTCTAAAGTAAAAGTCATTATAGAATATTACATTGGAGCGTAAAAGACACATCATTCTTCTCAAGAAAACAAAATAAAAAAAAATAACAAAAATTAGAGTATGACTGGTGAGTGTTGCTTGTTGTTCGAATCTGTGGCTTGATTGCTAATGAAGTTTCCCTGTAGATCTTCTGATCATAGCTAAACTGCTTTAAGGCAACAAAACTGCATCTTTACAAAATTCTGTGCATGGACTTGTGGGTTATGGGCCCACGTATACATCGGAAGTGTTCTAATTGGCAGAACCACAAAGAAACCCAACCAATAGTCATCCGCCTCTAATTTTAGTTATTATGCTAAAACAATAGAATTGGTTGATTTACGCGAAATATGGAAAACCTTCAGTTACCATGGAACCAGAGGAATTAAGACTCTAGTTCATAATCTTATCACGTCCGCCTTTTCCACAAACCTTTACATTCCCCATAGAACTGAAAGGAAACAAAAATGCAGTTCATAGACTTCTTGGGTCTGAAATTTATAATAAAACTTGTGCACTTTTTGACGCGATATCTCTCGGATCTGATCCCTTCTTGATGAGCGGCTATGGTCGATCTAGACTTCAACAAATTAAATCACATTCCATAAACCATCATGTTTGTTTTCTGAATTAAACCTCATCCTTGTTAACCACACGATTACCGTCGGATCTGAATCCTTCAAGCTGACAACCCCGATTAACTAAGGTTTTAACTTAGTTTTATAATTTCTTGCTTTTGATCTTAGTGTTATCTTCCATGCTTATTAGCACGTGATTACTGTTAGATTTGTTTCCTGTCGATCAGACGGCTCGGCTCTTCTCCTGGGTTTCTCACGTTCAAAAGCCATTAATAATATAAAACACACCATTTCTTTTGGACTTCCGCATTCTCTTTTAACTTTGTTAGAACATAATATTTGTTTTTTTTTTTTTTTTTTTGCGATAGAACTGAAAATAAAATTAAAATGACAATGGATGCTACAATAGGAGGTATAACACAACCGACATTAGTATTGTTACCTTTTAGAGGGAGTTTGGTTCTCCCCTCACTTTGAGAGATGTCATGTATGTTATGGGCTTGAAGAGGAACTTGGTTTCTATTGCCATGTTGGAGGATCAAGGCTATGATGTGATATTTAGTAAGGGAAGGGCTTTCCTTTGTTAGCCCCCTAATTTTCTCTCTTTTTTCCATTTTCCCCTTCCTAAATCATAACCATTTACCGCTATTTTACCTCTTTTATACACCCTCATCTTGCACCAGTCCAAGCACGGTGACATATTTCGTATAAACTTTATTTTTCATACTTTTAATTTAACTTAGCATTAATTAATCATTTATTACATGATTTCTTACTTTTAATCACTCTTTGTAACTTATCGATATCTCTAATGTTTATTTGGTAGTTAGAGTACTTACCGTGATCGTTGATCCTAGTGCAGGATCAGATCTTGCATCGTTGCCAGCAGAACAAATCCTTGCAGTAGATTTGAGCCTCCTTGATCACCGCCTCGTTTTGAGCAACTTCAACCATGACAGCAAGATCGATCCAAAGGCAGTCGAGATCGAATCTGTGAAGGATGAAAGATGGAGATTGGCTACGACGAGCTTTGCTAACTGTCTAATTTTGAAGGTCGAAAAGCTAAATTTTGCGTTTGGTTATGTAATTGGTTGAATGATCTATTTTGGCCTTTGGCCAAAGATCTATATAATTTAGAATGTAAATAGGACTAGGGGAAAGTTTTTGATAGTAAAAGAGAACAGAGACACAACGAAAGAGGAGGTAACAGGTTGCTGTATTTTGTCATCCCCCAAATCTAGGTTGGACGATGTATTAATGTATGTACTTGCCTCAATGAATTAATAAAAGGGAGCTCCACCTCATGTTTCAAAAATTGCGTTTCTGTATTTGAGCTGATGAATTGATTAAGGTACTGAGCAACATTTTGATTTAAAGGGGAAACGTGCTCATTGGCTAGGGACCAACCAACCCAGCACGTTTACCCCATTTCCCATTTTCCTGTAATTTGTGTTTACATTGTCAAGTGTGATTTAATTTTAAGCACATGCATTCCTGTCAGAGTGAAAGTGGATCCGTTGTGTGAAGTAGATAAATTCCCTTTCCTACACTTGATTTCAGATTGGTTTTCCTCCACCCGGTCCAAGCAGGAGAAATAACCCTCCACCAGGGCACGTTGTTGTGATATCTCCTTTTCTTCAATTCTATTTGATTGGTTTTCCCCGCCTGATCCAAGTAGGAGAAATGAACCTGCACCAGTGCACGTTGGTGTGATGCAGCAAGCCTTCTTAGTCTACTTTCCACAATCTTCTTTCTTTCATTAAATGCTCATGACAGGATGAATGTATATTGATTGTTTATTTATTCCTGCATTCTGTTAAGATTAGAAACATTCACCTTTTATGTGTGCAATTTGATTTAACATTATAATAGAACTTGCAATAATTAAGCACTCATTTTAAGAATTAAATGCTAAGTGCAGGAAGCTCTGATCCAGTGCAAGAACTAGTTTCTTGCCACGAGATCTGAGTGCTTTGAACCTGGAAAATTTCAAGCCCTTGCAGGAAGTAAAAAGCCTTTAGTAAAGACATCATTTATACCTTCTGCATAAATCTCTGTTCCTGCACTAGTGCAAGAAGACTGCAATAGTACAGGATAGATTAGTGCAAGAAGGAAATCTCTAAAGGAGCAGGTTTAAGGGCCCATCTGATGAGACTGCTAAGTGACTCTGCTAAAGGAAAACACACTCAGTAGTTTAACAATAATTAGCTAGAGTGATTGCCCTTTATCTTTAATTCCCTCTTGCAAATGCATTCTTCCTTGTTCTAGTCTTAGATTATTTTGATGGTTCAAGTTGCCTTTTTCTCTTTTTAATTTGATTCTGCAATCTTTCCTTTAAATAAAGTATGGATTTATATTAGGAAGATTCATACCATCTCTGGAATTGCCTGTGCTTCGTCTCTAAGTTTACGGATCCCCTGGATTGACAAATTAAGTGTTGAAGAGTTTGCTTCAGTGTAATTCCTAAACCCAACATTTTGGCGCCGTTGCCGGGGAGGCGATTTGATTTGGTAAGAATTTTTTGATTATACAATAGAGGTAATTTTTCCTTTATTTTTGCAGTATTGATTGGAAAAGCTTCTATGAAAGAATTTTACTGGTGTTAATTGATTTCTGACAGCATTTTTATTATAAGTTGTTTGTTATTTTTCTTTCTTTTTTGAAATGAATGCCTAGAAAAGGTAAGGGTTCAAAGCCCACTAAGGGCAGAAAGAATTCTGAAAACAATTCTCATCTTGGGTCTCCTATAAGTAGGAAGCCCAATCCAATTCAAACCCATCACGCAGGAGCAGTCCACCTGGATTTTGGTGACAACAACTTAGGTGTGGTTTAGCCTGTTGAGAGTGGTTCAAATAAAAGGGAAACAATGGCGAGCCATGAAGATCATGTGGAAGGGATTGGTGAAAACCATGTAAGTGGAGAACAATCCACTTTTGTGTTTCCAATTGTGGACTTTGATACTATGGTGCAAATGAAGAATATTCCACCATGAGCTCTCCCTCATTTCCATGGTAAAGTTCATGAAGATCCTGACTCTTTTCTATTCAAGTTTGATATTCTGTGTAGAAGTTATGATTATTCAACTGATGCTTAGAAGTTAATATTATTTCCTGTTTCTCTCAAGGACTCAGCTCTACGCCGGTTTATGGGGTTAGGAGGAAACACTATAACCTCTTGGGATAAGATGAAGAGAGTGTTTTTGTCTAAATATCAAGAATATTGCAAAACTTAGGACATGCCGGATGAGATTTTTACAATCATACAGGATGAAATTTTTACAATCATACAGGATGATGATGAAACTCTTGAAGGTTACCTAGAAAGATTTCTGTATATTTTACAAAGGTTGAAAATTAAGCTTGATTCTAGTATTATTAGAACCTTGTTCTTAAGATGACTTACTGATAATTCTAGAAATAATTTAAATCTGTTAGGACAAGGTGATATTTCTCAGCAAACTTTTGAACAAATTTGTGAATTATGCAGGAAATTTTCAAGAAATCAGTATAGATCTGGTAGAGGAACTCGAAATAGAAATAGAAAAACTGAATCTACTGATGCTATGATTATTGGACTAGAAAATAAAATGGAAAACATGAAAATTGATATAATGAATATTGTTACCAAATAGTTGGACTCTTTAAAATTTCAGCAAAAACTCATGAAGGAACAAGAGTCATTATGTATTTTATGTCCTAAATGTAGAGAAAAGCATCCTCCTAAAGAGTGTCCTCTTAATTTTGAAGAAACTAATAAGTGTGCTATTTGTGCAGAAGACCATGTCACAAAAAAATGTACCTCTATACTAGGAACTAAAGCTGTATTTACAGGGGGATAGCCTAAAGCTAAATACTTGTATGCTATTGGAGAAAGAAGGAATTGGCCTCAGGTAGGTGCAGGTATGGCGCCTGAATTTTCTCCACACTATTCTGGTTATAATTCACATGCATATTCTTATCCTAACACTAATAAGCAGTGGTAGTATGGGAATCAATATCAGCATGGGAAACCTTCTCAACCATGGCAACAAGGTTGGAGAGGGCCAACTCATTCTCCATATTCCTACCAGCCATCTATGCAGTCATATCCATCTACGCATACACCTTATTCAATGCCTCAACTTCCAAGTCAGTCTACTCCACCGTTGCCTTTACCTCTACCTTTTCAACCTCCTCAGTTGCCTGCTCAACCTATGCCCAATCCTAACAATAATAAAGTAGTGCAAATGATCTATGTAACAAACTCACCTTTACCATTCGAGTACCAATCTATTCCACTTGGGGTTCATGATATTCAATTAATATTGGGAAGGACTGTAACATCAGAAAATTAGAAGCAACCTATAATGATTGTTGAAAAGAAAGGAGAAGAGGAAACTCTTAACCATTCTCCAAAAGATGTCACTAAGCAACCCTTACCCTCTGAATCCTTGCCATCTTCTTCAGACCAGCCTCCCTTCCTAGAGAGGCTAGTAATGGAAAGAAGTGAGCATATATCTGAGGCTAGCTTGGCATCAGAGCTTCAGAATATTTTCATTAAGATACCTTTGCTTCAAGCCATCAAAGAGATCCCCATTTGGAACTCTGTCTCAAGAAACCCGGGAGGAAGAGATTGGAACCCCAAACCATTCAATTTGTTGATAGGGCAACAGAGTTGATGACGGGATATGTATCTATGGAAAAATATACTGATCCCAAAAACCCTGTTGTCTTAGTTCAGATTAGTAATGTACTTGTCTCTAATGTTCTTATAGACTTGGGGGCAGCCATTAATGTCATGACTAACCAAACCATGGATCAACCTCTGTTATCTCATCTTTTCCCTACTCCAACTGTGCTTGAATTAACAGATAGATCTAAAATTAAGCCAGGAGGAGTATTGGATGATGTGATCATCTCACTAGATTCTTGGGAATATCCTTCTGATTTCATTGTGCTTCAGCCAAAGAACCCAGTAGGAGGACATCCCTTGATCTTGGGTCGACCATGGCTTGCTACAGTTGATGCATATATTGGATGTCATTCCAGTGATATGTATATTTCACATGGAGATTCTAGGAAGAAAGTTACCTTATACCCCCTGCCAGATCCATTCAGGACCTTCGAGATACTGTATGGTTGTATCAAAGTAGTGATGAGGAGAGTCAGCCCATTTCCCTTATCCATCATTATATTGGGTCCTCACAAGAAGATGAGATTCAAGATTTCCTGAATAATCTAGACACTATGCCTAATTTTGAGCCATTGAGCTAGATTTTCAGCCTAGATTTTCAAGATAATCATGATTCTCATTCTTTTGTACCACTGCATTTGACCACTCCCTTGAGTAATCCTAAGCCTGATACTACTCTTGTTGAGATTAGCCTTGGTAAATCCTTGCATATTAGTTCAGATTTGGACTCATCTTAGCAGGAGCAGCTTGTGAATTTGTTTCAAAACCATCTTAGTGCCTTTGCTTGGGGCTATGAAGATATGAAGTGTATTCCTCCTGAAACTTGTACACATCATATCTATATTTAGGAAGGAACCTGAACTGTCCAACAACCCCAAAGGTGAATGAATCCAGCTCTAAAAGATATTGTGAAGGAAGAAGTACAGAAACTCTTGGATGCCGGTTTTATCTATCCTATCTTCGACAGTCAGTGGGTCTCTCCATTAGTGCTAGTACCTAAGAAAGATGGAAGATGGAGTATTTGTATTGATTATTTAGAATTAAACAAAGCCACTCTCAAAGATCATTTCCCTCTTCCTTTCATTGACCAGGTGCTTGATACCCTTGCAGGAAAGAAATATTTTTCCTTTTTGGATGGTTTCAATGGCTATAACCAGATACAGATTGCACCCGAAGATCAGGATAAAACTACTTTTACATGTCCATGGGGTACATTTTCTTATAGAGTTCTTACCTTTGGTTTATGTAATGCCCCGGTTACCTTTCAAAGGGTAGTCCTGTACATTTTTGTTGATCTAGAATTTGTAGAAATTTATATGGATGACTTTTCTATGTTTGGTGATTCTTTTCAAGAAGCTCTCAAAAATATAGAGAAAGTACTTCTTTGTTGTTAGGAATCCCATCTCGCCTTAAGTGACAAGAAATGTATATTAATGTGCAAAGCGGGAGTGGTAATCAGCCATTTGATTTCTGGTAAAGGTATCCAGGTTTATCTAGCAAAGATTGAAATCATTCTGCATCTTCCTGCACCCAAAACTCAAAGGGAAGTAAGAGGTTTTTTAGGACATGCTAGTTACTATAGAAGATTCATTGAAATTTTTTCTAAGATAACTGCCCCTCCTTTTCGACTTCCAGCTAAGGATAGTGAATTTTCTTGGACCACAGCTTGCCAAGAGTGTTTTGAAACATTGAAGGAAAACTTAGTATATGCATCGGTTTTGAGAGGTCCTAACTGGTCTCTGCCTTTTCACATTTCCTTTGATGTTTCAGATTTGGCTATTGGCATAGCTTTAGGACAAGAGGAAAATAAGAAATCCTATGCCATTTATGATATTAGTAAGAATTTGTCTTCTGCTGAATTAAATTATACAGTTATAGAGAAAGAGTTTTTAGTTGTAATTTTTGCAATTAATAAGTTCAGGCACTATATTACAGGATATGAAGTATTTGTACATACTGATCATTCCGCGATTAAATATTTGATAAAAAAACCATTAAATAGCGGTAGAGTGACTAGGTGGTTACTACTGTTACATGAATTTAATATTACTATTGTTGATAGACCAGGAAAATCTAATGTTGTAGCAGATTTTCTTTTTAGATTAGATAATCTTGGTGAAGCAACTGCTGTTAATGATGATTTTCCAGATGAACATATTTTTGCTATGTCAGCAGATTCTCTATGTTTTGCTGACATTGCTATTACTTGGTTACTGGGAAAACACCACCCCACTTGTCCTCTCATGAAAAGTGGAATATTATTCAGAAAAGTGCTGCATATTCCTGGATTCAAGGGGATCTCTTTTACACTGGTCCAGACCTGATTATGCGTAGGTGTGTAAGAGAGGAGGAAGTATTTAACATATTGAAATCTGCTCATGATGAACCTTGTGGAGGTCACTTCGTTGATAAGCGGACTACATATAAAGTATTGCGTGCTGGTTACTTTTGGTCTTCCTTGTTTAATGATGCCAAACAGTATGTGAGGCGATGTGATAGCTGTCAACGAGTGGGCCAGCCTAATCAAACCAATGAAATGCCTTTATTTCCCCAAGTTATGATTGAGCCATTTGAAAAATGGGCTATTGATTTTATAGGGCCAATAAATCCAATGTCATTAAGTAAAAAGCATATTTTGGTTTGTACATATTTTGTTACAAAATGGGTAGAAGCTAAAGCTGTTTCCTTTCCTTCAGAAAAAGTTGTTGTTGATTTTCTTTTTACTGAAATATTTACTAGATTTCGTGTGCCTAGAGAAATTGTTTCTGACAATGGTCCGCAGTTTATTTCTAATCTGGTACAGGGTGTGATGGAGCAATATAATATCTGGCATAGGAAATCCATGCCGTATCACCCGCAAGCAAATGGCTAGGTGGAATCTACAAACAAAGTGATTGTGTCCATTCTTACAAAGACAGTAAATATGCATCGGAAAGACTGGGCTGAAATATTACCAGAAACTTTGTGGGCATACAAAACCACTTGGAGAAATAGCACGGGACATACACCATATGAGATGGTATATGGCAAACAGGTTCTGTTACTAATTGAATTCCAGATTAAAACTTTCAGAACTGCAATTCAGTTAGGACTGGATCTCTTTGAGGCACAACAACATCATCTTCTCCAATTAAATGAGTTAGATGAATTTTGTATGGATATTGTTCATCAGAACATACTAATTCAGTAGCAACGCAAAAGGTGGCATGACAAGTCTATTCAGAAAAAGCAATTCCAACCAAGTGATTGGGTGCTCCTTTATGATTCTAGATTTAAAATTTTTAAAGGGAAATTCCATACACATTGGATGGGACCTTATGAAGTGATCTAAGTATTCAAGAATGGAGCAATAGAAGTTAAAACTATTGATGGACAAAATTCAGTATTCTTGGTAAATGGACACAGATTAAAGAAGTATTTTCAGCCACTTACGAGGAACGATTTTACACAGTAAGTCCAACAAAAATTTAGGACGGTAGTGGTGAATGGTAATACCAACCTTTTGAAAACATGAATTCTTCTTCTTCTTAAAAAAAAATAATAATAAAAATAATAATACAATTTTTTTTTAAAAAGTAAAGAAAAAACATTTTCCTGTAATTATGAAAATCAGTTCGTTGACATGATTGCAGAAGGATCAACTTGAAAACCAACTTGCTAGCAAGAAGATCAACAATTTCTAATAAAAAAAGAATGTTTCTTGATCTTTAGATATGTTAGCGACCACCAAGTAAAATCAGGTTCAACAGAACCAACCTTTATACAATTGGGGTAATTAGCATGGATATTTTTATTCAAGTAACACTTAATTTTCGCTGTAGTTATTTTTCTTGCACCAGTGCAGGCAGACCTTCTAGAAAATTTTCTGCCTTTCTTCATATTCCACTTTCATAATATTCCCTCAGTTTTCTTCTTCAATCCCAGAATGATTAACCTTCCCATATTCTTTTGAATTTACCTTGTCCGTTTCGTAAAAACCCCACTTTACCCTTGAATTTTTTCCCTATCCCACTTCTATTTATCCCCTCTTGTGGTACTATTCCTGGAATCCCTGTAATAGAATTCCTTCCCATTCTAAAATTTCCCTTTTCCCACTTCTTTGTTCCCTCATGAATTCATTGTAGGATCTCGCGCACAAAGAGAAAAAGGATATGCTTTGAAGCATCAAGAAAGGGAAAAGCAAATTTCCAGTATAAATTGAGGAAGCCATGTTTGAAGTCCAAACTATATTTTACTTAAATTCCCTGTTCTTTTTTCAAATATTATGCTTGCACTAGTGCAAACATATTGTCCTATATAATAATGCAAGCAGAATGGTACCAGTAGAATAGCATAGTTTAAACAGTGCAAGTAGACCAGTGCAAGCATGCGCCTTGTCATAAACATAGTACAATTTGTTATTTTCATAGCATATGTCATAGAAAAGTGGTCATCATGAAAGTTTATAAGAAGTCCTTTCACTTAGTCGATGAGTACTTGTGCTATCATATTAACTAGGAGAAAATTATTTAAAGTATAAGGTGTTTTTAAGTTAAGAATCATGAACATTTTGTAATGAATGCTAAGTCCTTTTTTGAATTATGAACGAGTGTGGAAGTGTTTAACCGTTGCTTGGTATAATTTCCCCTTTTCACCATAATCCTAGATTTCCTTCACTCGTAATGATTACCTCACCTAGACATTAAAACGCCGCCGCAAGTACCGATCCGACATGATCTCAAAGATGCAGTGCATCCACGACTATTTCAGTGGAATGAATGGGTGATAAGATGGAAGGGATGGTGGATGGTTGGATCCCTATCTATAATAACCAATTTTCCTAGTGTTTCATGTAAATTCTTAACTGTTCATAACCGTTAAGCAGCAATGCCACCTGTTCGAAGCGAACCTTCGTCTCTTAGTAGGGTAGAACAAACTGCTGAGTATTGCAATAGTCTTGCACTATTGCGAGACTCGGGCTTTCTTGAATTCTTGCAAAAGTTTTACGGGCACAATAGCGAAGTGGCCTTACAGTTTGCCAGAAGTTTCAAAAATGGTCGATTAAAAATTGGGCATCTAAAATTTGAGGTTACGGAAGAGTTTATAGTAACAGCGACAGGCTTGGAAAATACTTGTGAGTAGTGGTTTAAAAATTAGAAACTAGAAAGGAAGCGATGGCAGCGTTTCATCGTTGACAAGAAGATGAAGGTAGATTGGAAGGAAGGAGTTCTGCGCAGTGCACTGCTGGGACAGTGGCAAGACCTCCTTTTCATCCTACAAAAATTCGTAACCTGTGAGGGAAGGTACTCCCACACTTTTGTGTACCATTTTAGGATTTTGTAGCATTTCGAAGCTGCCCGACACATATGGTGGAGGATGAATTTCCGCTATTTTTTGCTTAAGAGCTTGGAAAAAAGGGCCAAGGGTGTGTGGGATGGACGGGTAGACCAGGCTGACAAGAAGTTATACCACCACGAACTGATAAATATTTTGGTCCAGAAATAATTAGAAGTTAAAGGCATGACCTTGGAGGCATTGTTAAAATAGCTACATAAAAAGACAACTGCTAGAAAGGAGACAGAGGACCCTGCCAGCACAAGCAAGGGTTCAAGTAAGAATGTAAAGGGGAGTCCTTCTTGCACCAGTGCAAAAAGGAAATGGCCTGAAAAATCAAGAGAAGAAAGGGCCCCATCTCCAAATAATAATATAACTAGTGCACCTATTGAAGAGACTCCCTCTATGCCACCAGTATAGGCACATACCCCCGAAGAAGACAACTTGTCAGTCCTTGTGGACGCAATAAAATTTGTAGAGGTCGAAGATGACACTCTGTTGGATGATTCAATTAAAAGGTCTTGAAAAAAGAATGAAGAATCTGGTAGAGGCAAAGAACCATAGTCCCCACAGGATGTTGAATCCCCTTCTACACCAGTGCAAGAAGAAGAACGAGAAGAAGAAGAATTTCTTAATGTAACCATGAGGGATATTGAGGTCCCTGAGGAAGACACAACCCCTACTGAGACATAAGAAGAAGAAGATTTGGTAACTCCTACTGCTCAGATAGTTGAACTAGAGCTTCAAGTGCAGAACTTAGAACAACTCATAGCTAAAGCGCAGGAGGATAAAGAACAGAGTAATGAAGAATTAATTGCGGAGATCCAAAAAAAGAAAAGAGAAGTTAGAGTTTGGAAGTACCAAGCTACGTGATGTTTCAAGCGACTTAAAAAGGTGACAAAGAAACTAAAGAACATTAGAAAGAAGAAGTTTGAAACATTGCAGGCTGGTGTCAGTATGTCAGCGCAGGATTGAGCTGGAATGTTCAAGGTTTTGAAGGTTTTTTGCAAAGGTAAAGATTTGTGTGAGGACACACAAAAACTTAGGGATGGGAGGATGTTAGCCCCCTAATTTGCTCTCTTTTTTCCATTTTCCCCTTCCTAAATCATAACCATTACCACTGTTTTACCTCTTTTATACACCCTCATCTTGCACCAGTCCAAGCACGGTGACATATTTTGTATAAACTTTATTTTTCATACTTTTAATTTAACTTAGCATTAATTAATCACATATTACATGATTTCTTACTTTTAATCACTCTTTGTAACTTATCGATATCTCCAATGTTTATTTGGTAGTTAGAGTACTTACCATGGTCGCTGATCCTAGTGCAAGATCAGATCTTGCACCGTTGCCATCACAATAAATCTTTGCAGCAGATTTGAACCTCCTTGATCACTGCCTCATTTTGAGCAGCTTCAACCACAACAGCAAGATCGATCCAAAGGAAACCGAGATTGAAACCATGAAGGATGAATGTTGGAGATTGGCTACGGCCAATTTTGCTAACTACCTAATTTTGAAGGCCAAAAAGCTAAATTCTGTGTTTGGTTATGTAATCAGTTGAATGATCTATTTTGGCCTTTGGCCAAATATCTATATAATGTAGAATGTAAATAGGACTAGGGGAATGTTTTTGATAGTTGAAGAGAACAGAGACAAAACTAGATAGGCGTTAATAGGTTGTTGTATTTTGTTATCACCCGAATCCGGGCTGGACGATGTATTAATGTATGTACTTGCCTCAGTGAATTAATAAAAGGGAGCTCCACCTCATGTTTCACAAATTGCGTTTCTGTATTTGAGCTGATGAATTGATTAAGGTACTAAGCAGCGTTTTTATTTAAAGGGGAAATGCGCTGGTTGGCTAGGGCCCAGCCAACCCAGCACGTTTACCCCATTTCCCGTTTTCCTGTAATTTGTGTTTACATTGTCAAGTGTGATTTAATTTTAAGCACATGCCTTCCTGTCAGAGTGAAAGCGGATCCATTGTGTGAAGTAGATAAATTTCCTTTCCTGCACTTGATTTCAGATTGGTTTTCCTCTGCCTAGTCCAGGCAGGACAAATAACCCTGCACCAGTGCACGTTGATGTGATATCTCCTTTTCTGCAATTTTGTTTGATTGGTTTTCCCCGCCTGGTCCAAGAAAAAGAAATGACCTGCACCAGTGCACACTGGTGTGATGTAGCAAGCCTTCTTAGTCTACTTCCCGCTTAAATGCTCATGACAGGATGAATGTATATTGATTGTTTCTTTATTCCTGCACTCTGTTAAGATCAGAAACATTCACTTTTTTGTGTGCAATTTGATTTAACAGTATAAGCACTTGAAATAATTAAGCACTCATTTTAAGAATTAAATGCTAAGTGCAGGAAGCTTGGATCCAGTGCAAGAACTAATTTCTTGCCACAGGATTTGAGTGCTTTGAACCTGGAAAATTTCAAGCCCTTGCAGGAAGTAAAAAGCCTTTAGTAAAGACACCATTTATACCTTCTGCATAAATCTTTGTTCTTGCACTAGTGCAAGCAAACTGCGATAGTACATGACAGATTAGTGAAAGAAGGAAATATCTAAAGGAGTAGGTTTAAGGGCCCATTTGATGAGACTGCTAAGTGTCTCTGCTAAAGGAAAACACACTCAGTAGTTAAACAATAATTAGCTAGAGTGATTGCCCTTTATCTTTAATTCCCTCTTGCAAATGCATTCTTCCCTGTTCCAGTCTTATATTATTTTGATGGTTCAAGTTGCCTTTTTCTCTTTTTAATTTGATTATGCAATCTTTCCTTTAAAGAAAGTAGGGTTTTATATTAGGAAGACTCATACCATATCTGGCATTTCATGTGCTTCGTCTCTTAATTTACAGATCCCTCGGGTTCAAAAATTAAGTGTTGAGGAGTTTTCTTAAGTGTAATTCCTACACTCAACATCCTTCATCACATAGCCATAGGATAAGTGAAGCGGATGGGGTTTCGAGTGAAGAACCTCTACAAATTGGAGGTATAAGACTTCACTGCTTTGAGAACTAAATAAGAGAAGGTGCAGAATGGAGACATCGGTGAGTTGTGGCATAGAATATTTGGTCACTTGCACTTGGAGCTTTGAAGAGCATGCAAGAAATTTCTATAGGACTTCCCAAGGGTACACTAGAGTAGAGAGACACATGAAAATGGTGTACATTAGGGAAGCACACCAAAGCTTCCTTTCATGACAAAGACAGTCAAGCACAAGCGATCCTTGATCAAGTTCACTCAGATGTGTGTGGACCGTTCTCGACAACATCCATGACCAAGCACAAGTATTATGTAATATTTGTTGATGATTTTTTTCATAAGTGTTGGATTTTATTCATGCAGAAGAAAGATCAGATGTTTTCTAAGTTTTGTGAATTTAAAGAACTTTCAAGAAATATACTGGCAAGAAAGTTAAATCTCTCAGAAGTGATAATGGTGGAGAATATGTGTCGAATGAATTCAATAATTTTTGTGCATCAGAAGGCATTCAATAAGAGTTAATAGAACCTCATAACCCACAAAAGCATGGGGTGGTTGAAAGGAAGAACAAAAGTATTGTGGGAGCGGCATGGGTGATGTCACATGACCACAACCTACCATTACACTTGTGAGTCGAAGCATGCAACATAGTTGTTTACTTGTAGAACAAAAGGAATCATAAAATTCTCGGGATGAGTACACCAGAAAAATATTTTTTAGGGGAGAAACTATTGAAGAAAATGCAACTAGGTTCGGTTTTCATTATGAATTGTAATTATAATAATATGAAGAAAATTATTATTCCTTGTGTCATCGGTTTCATGAACAAGATGTGTTTACCATAGGTCAAATACTTCTTCTTGATGTCTTTAGGATTTTATGTTTCATCATAAGTATTATGAAAGTCATAAGGTCAAAGGTTTACGCTCCAAGACAAGTGTCACTATCCTCGTGCAAAATCCGCTCTACAAAAATGTAGTGATCTCCTTGATGATATGTCGGCCTAGATTCAAGACACTCCTGTCGGCTCAATGCACCATCATTGACCCATATATATAAGGAGTAATGTGGAGTCAAATGGAACAAGTTTTTCAAATCAGTTCATATTACAGTCAGCGAAGAAAGGAACACATACACAGTGAGCAGGGTATTATCTCAGAAGTTTGCCTACGATATATATACAATGTGTCAAGCTCTCAGAAGTATCTCAGAAGTCTATAGCCATTCACTATGATATATGTTGGAAGTCATTGAAAGACTGTGTATATATATACACAGTGATTGCGTTCAATATAACTCTTGGTGGGGCCTATCTTATCACTATTGTAACCAATGAAGAGTATGAAATAACATAATCGAAGAATTGTGGCAGTCAAGAGAAGAAGGTGTCAAAGATTGTGATTGGACAACAAAGACATAAGGAGAAGGAGTACAGTGATATCAAGACTGTGAATTGACCAAACAGAGAAGATGACAGCGAAAAACATCTTGGAGGTAACCTCATGTCTATTTTGTCAAGGGCCTTGGTATTCATCATCTAAATATATATAAGAAGAGATTCAAGGGTTTTACTCAAGAGGAGAGGTTTTGCCTTGGATTGGAGCCAACAACTTATGTACTTTTTCTATTGTTGATCTTATATTTTGATAACTGTTTGATGATTGAAGAACACACTAACATATCAAAGTTAATTGAAGAAGACAACACAAATTGTTATCAATAAGTCTGTGAAGAATCATTAAGCCATGAATTTCCCTATATTCTTCAACATAGAATCAGAGCTATGGTTCATGGAGGGCATGAAGGAGATCAACTATATCATGGAAAATATTGTGAAGAAGTGTTCATCTTTAGTTGGCCTAGTCAAGAAATACTTCAAAAACAATGCGGAGTAAATTCTTCTCTTCCCAAGATCTCAAAGCTTCAAGGAATGAAGGACTATTCTCAACTCTCTCTAGAACATTCCAAGATGAAAACATATGGGTAATAGACAATGGAGCTTCAAGGCACATGACTGGGTATCACAGGCAACTCAAGACCTTGTCTAAAGGAAAATCCTCATACTTAGTGGAGCTTGGTGACAACAAGAGCTATCTTGTTAAAGGAATTGGATCAACATCAATTGCACTGGAAGTTGGAGGCAACATTCATCTCAACAACATATTATATGTTCCAAGTTTTTGCAAAAATATAATTTCAATTTTAACTATAGAAGAAAAAGGAGATAGAGTTTCTTTTACAGATGGTAAAGTAGTGGTTTGGGCTAAATAATCAGGCATTGAAAAGGCTAGGGTCATTGGAGTTAGAGAAGGAAGACCATACAGACTCTCATATCCTCAAAATCAAGCACTTGTCCACATCGAGATAAGCCCATGTGAATTATGGCATAAAATATTGGGCCATCTCCATTACAAAATTCTACCAATGCTAAATTCCATTGTAAATGGGATTCCAAATCTTAAAGAAGAACATGAAGGAATATGCAAAGGTTGTGCCCTGGGAAAGATTGCAAAGAAACCATTTGCAAATAGTACATCTAGAGCTCAAGAGATTTTAGATCTCATTCATTCTGATGTATGTGGACCCATGTCCAAATCTCTTGGAGGTCATCTATACTATGTTACATTCATTGATGATCATTCAAGAAAAACTTGGGTTTATCTACTTAAATCCAAGGATGAAGTATTCACAAAATTTCAAGAATTCAAGATAGAGGTAGAGAATCTTATAGAAAGAAAGATGAATATTTTAAGATCAGATAATGGAGGTGAATATACTTCCAAAGAACTCATTTCTTTCTGTAAGGAGGCTGGGATAATGGAGGTGAATTCCTTAACAAAATGGAGTAGCTAAATGAAATAATAGAGCTATAGAAGAAAGTGTCAAGGCTATGCTCCATGATCAAGATCTACCTAAATTCTTGTGGGGAGAAGAAACAAAAGCTGCAATATATATTCAAAATAGAAGTCCTCACAAGTCACTTGGAAATGTAACTCCATAAGAAGTCTTCACAGGGAAGAAACCTAATATATATCATCTATGAATATTTGGATGTCTAGTATACATTCACATTCCCAAAGACAAAAGGAAGAAGCTAGATCCTGCAAGCAAGAAAGGAATTTTTGTTGGATAGAGCAACTCTTCAAAAGCCTATGGAATCTGCATAAAGGAAGGACATCAAATAGAAGTAAGAAGAGATGTAATATTTAATGAAAACATATACTTCAAGAAATCCAAGGATTTCCCATTTGATTCTGATGAGGAGGACCTTCCTATATTTGAGGAAGAAGCTACTAATGTAGGAGAAGTCTCTCATCAAGAAGAAGAAGGACCCAATGAACCAATCAGTCTCCTTGAAGGAAGGAGAAACCTAATTAGTTAAAAACCACTCTTCAAGAAGCATAAGATCACACAACAAATCGAAATTTTAGGGAAAGAAAGAAACAAAAAAGTTACTCAGGGTATGCAACATACATATCAAATCTCATTAGAGAATAACCTTCTACCTTTGAAGAAGAAGATAAACATCAAGAATGGAAAGATGCAATGAATGAGGGGTACCAATCTATCATGAAGAATGGAGTTTGGGAAATTGTCCAAGACCAAATGACAAATCAATGGTAACTTCTAAATGGTTATATGAGATCAAGCATGCTGCAAATGGAAGCATTGAAAAAATCAAGGAAGGATTCATGGCTCGAGGCTTCTCTTAGGAAGAAGGCATTGATTATGAAGAAAAATTTTCTCCCATAGCAAGGCACACCACAATATGATCTCTGATATTTGTGGCAGCATCCATAGGATGGAAGGTACATCAAATGGATGTCAAAACAACATTTCTAAATGGTACCATAGATGAACAAGTCTACATCGAACAACCATTAGGATATGACGTAAAGGATAGAAAGACTCATGTTTGCAGATTAAAGAAGGCACTCTATGGCCTCAAGCAAGCTCCTAGGGCATGGTATGCTAGAATGGATGCATACTTGCAAAGATTGGGTTTCAGGAAAATCACAACATATCCAAACCTTTACATCAAAATAGAAAATGATGAACTTGTCATCATAATCCTATATGTAGACAATCTTCTAATCACTGGAATCAAAGAAAGAATTCAAGAATGTAAGAAATTACTCACAGCTGAATTTGATATGAAGGATTTATGACTCATGCACTACTATTTGTGTCTAGAAGTTTGGCAAGAACCAAATGAAATCTACTTTGGACAAGGAAAGTATGTGATCGAATTAATAAAGAAATCATATATGATGGAATGCAAATCCATGACTACTCCGATGATCACAAACTTGAAGATGTTAAGAAACTTTGAATCCAGTCTTGTAAATCCTACTAAGTATAGTAAACTAGTAGGATATCTGATGTATTTAGTGAATACTCAGCCAAACATATGTTTTGTAGTAAACATTCTCAACCAATTTCAAATAGATCCGAGACATGATCATTGGATAGATGCAAAACACATACTAAGATATCTACAAGGAACCATCCATTATTGCCTAAAGTATGAAAAGGGAAGAAGCATCAATCTAGAAGGATTCACTAATTCTGACTAGGGTGGAAGCGAGAAGGATGGAAGAAGCACTACATGAGGATGTTTTAGCCTAGGATCCTCTATGGTCTCTTGGATGAGAAAAAAGAAAGAGACAATGGCCTTAAGTAGTGCTAAAGCTAAGTATGTTGCAGCCTGTGAAGTAAGAAGGGAAGCGGTCTAGTTGAGAAAGATGTTATCTGATTTGTTTGTAGGAACATTGGACCCTACCATCATACATTGTGATAATACTAGTCGTATAAGACTATCCAAGGACCTAGTATTTCATGGGAAAATGAAGCACATAAACAACAAATACTACTACATTCAAAAGTTGGTACAAGATGGTGTGCTAAAGATGGAGTATATCCCCACTGATGATCAAACTGCTGACATTCTGACGAAGTATGTGCCCAATAAAAAGCTTATGTATTTTAGAAATAAGCTTGGTTTGGTTGACATATCTTCCCTAGCTGAGAGGGAGAGATAGACACATCATCCTTGTCTTCATTTTGAAGAAAGGATGAAGGATTGAATAATCATCTGGCATTCGATACTCTTTGAGGATGTGTAGGGAATCTAAGATAAGAGTAGGCAAGAGGACTGATATTCTTTGAGGGATGGGGACCCAAGATAAGAATAGTCCTAGAAGGTCATACTCAATTAATTCCTAGGTGGGTATGTACCTTGAGAGACAATGATGAAGATGTTTATCATCATTGGTCTCGCCAACATTGTGCTTTGATCTATTGAGAAATAGAGCTATTAGTCAAGGCCTTGCTATGTGACAATGTTGGTTAGAATGATGCTATACAGATGGATTAATAATTCGACTCTTTCTATGAGATATCTTTAGTTTTTAATAGCTTTGTACCATTTAATGAATACCTCCCTAGTTAAGAGGGAATGTTGAAGAAAATGTAACTAGGTTCGATTTTCATTATGACTTGTAATTATAATATTATGAAGAAAATTATTATTCCTTGCATCATGGGTTTCATGAGAAATATGTGTTTACCATAGGTCAAAGAATTTTTCTTGATGTCTTTAGGATTTTATGTTTCGTAATAAGTATTATGGAAGTCATAAGGTCAAAGGCTTACGCTCCAAGACAACTATCACTATCCTTGTGCAAAATCCACTCTACAAAAATGCAATGATCTCCTTGATGATATGTCGGCCTAGATTCAAGACACTCCTATCGGCTCAATGCACCATCATTGATCCATATATATAAGGAGTAACGTGAAGTCAAATGGAACAATTTTTCTGGATCAGTTCATATTACAGTCAGCGAAGAAAGGAACGCATACACAGTGAGGAGGGTATTATCTTGGAAGTCTACCTACGATATATATACAATGTGTCAAGCTCTTGGAAGTATCTCAAAATTCTGTAGCCATTCACTGTGATATATCTTGGAAGTCATCGAAGGACTGTGTATATATATACACAGTGACTGCGTTCAATATAACTCTCGGTGGGGGCCTATCTTATCACTATTGTAACCAACGAAGAGTATGAAATAACATAATCGAAGAATTGTTGCAACTTAGAGAAGAAGGTGTCAAAGACTATGACTAGACAATGAAGACATAAGAAGGAGTACAATGATATCAAGACTGTGAATTGTAGACCAAACAGAGCAGAGGATAGTGACAAACATCTTGGAGGTAACCTTGTGTCTATTTTGTCAAGGGTCTTGGTATTCATCATCTAAATATCTATAAGAAGAGATTCAAGGGTTTTACTCTCAAGAGGAGAGGTTTTTCCCTGGCTTGGAGCCAACATCTTGTGTACTTGTTCTATTGTTGATCTTCTATTTTGATAATTGTTTGATGATTGAAGAACACACTAACATAACAAAGTTAATTGAAGAAGACAACACAAACTGTTATCAATAAGTCTGTGAAGAATCACTAAGCCATGAATTGCCCTAGATTCTTCAACAGAAACTAGCTGTGGCACACCTTAGGATGTTTGGTTCATCAGTCTACTGCCATGTTACCAAGGATGCACGAAAAAATCTAGAGCCAACAGCTAAGTTTGGCATATTTGTTGGGTACACTAATACACCTCACAACTATCGGGTGTACCTTCCAACTAATAGGATGACAGTCATTCGTAGAGATGTGAAGTTCGATGAAGAGAATGCCATGAGATGTTCCCTTTAGTGGGAGCTTCAACTACATGCGGTTGAGGAGTTTTTAGCTCCAAAGGAGGAACCTCAATATGATGTGGAGTAGCCACATGCATAGGAGGAGGGAGTGGAAGCACCCACTCATACATAAACTTCCAGAGATGGGAGAAAGCACACTAGAGAGGCTAACGGGTTCTTGCATGATGCTAAAGAGAATGTGGGAGTGCCCACATCATAGCACAGTTAGAAGAGGTAACCATAGAGGTACACTGGCTACATGGCTACATGGCTCTGATGAGCGAGAGTGTAGATATTGAGCCATCCTCATTCAAGGAAGCAATGGAAAAACCAGTGTGGGTTGATGCCATGGTTGAGGAGTATGACTCCATTATTAGAAACAGTGTTTGGGAAGTGTTCCCAAGACCAACAGACAAGTCAGTGGTGAGTTCTATATGGTTTTACAAGGTAAAGCAAGCAGCGGATGGGAGTGTGGAGAAACACAAGGCCAGATTTGTGTTCAGAGGGTTTTCTTAGGTGGAGGGAATTGATTACGATGAGACTTTTTATCCTGTAACAAGGTACTCATCAATCAGATATATTCTATCACTGTTAGCATAGATAGGATGGAAGATACATCAGATGGATGTAAAGACAACATTCATCAACAACATGATTGAGAAAGAGGTGTATATTGAGCAGCCAGAAGCATTTGAGACCTTCAACATAGAGTCGCATGTGTGCAAACTCAAGGGAGCATTGTATGGACTGAAACAAACAACCCGTGCTTGGTACACCAATATTGACATCTATTTCACTAGGTTTGGCTTCACCAAAAGTGAAGCAGATGTGAACCTTTACCATATTGTGGTTGAAGGTAAATTGTTGATTATTGTATTATATGTCGATGATTTGATTCTGACAGGCGATGAGAAGCTGGTCAAGTCTTGAAAAGAGGATATTGCAAGAGAGTTCGAGATGAAAAACTTGGGGCTCATGTATTACTTTCTTGGTATGGAAGTATGGCAAGGAGATGAGGAAATGTTTGTCTCTTAGAGAAAGTATGCCAATGAGGTATTGAAGAAGTTCCACATGGAGAGAAACAAACCCATGGAGACTCCTCTAGATGGTAATTGGAGGAAAGAGGATGCCATTTTAGGTGAAGTAGTGGAGGCTACTATTTACAGAAAACTTGTGGGTTCACTTATGTATTTGGTGAAAACATGATTAGACATCTGTTTTGTAGTCAACCATATTAGTCAAGCCATGGTTAATTCAAACAAAATGTATTGGAAGGTAGCTAAAAATGTGTTGAGATATCTCATAGGCGCCACTTAGTTTGGTCTTTGGTACAGAAAGATAGAGGGGAGTGAAGCTTCAAGGCTTCACAGATGTAGATAGGGTAGGGATTCCATCAAATAGGAAATCGCATCAGGGGGAATCTTCAATATTGGGTCAGCAACAATTTCTTGGTATAACAGGAAGTAGAGATCAATTGCACTCAGTTCAACAATATCAGAGTACATGGTTGCTAGTCAAGCATTTTTTGAGGCTATCTAGATGAGGAAGATTCTTGTTGGTTTGTTTGGTTAGCATATGGATCCAACAATGATTTATTGTGACAACCAAAGTTGTATCAAAATCTCTGATGATCTATTTTTTCATGATTGGTCCAAGCATATTGATATCCGGTATCACCATCTTTGAGATTGTATGCAGAGGAGAATCATGTTGTTGGAGTACAATCCTACAGAGGAGTAGGATGTAGATATTTTGACAAAGGCATTGTCAAGATACAAATTCTAGTTTCATAGAGGTTGGATCAGGGTAGCAGATAATCCCTTTCTTGTTGAGAGGGAGTGTTAAAAAGAGAAACAAGAAAATCCTAATTTAATTTGTCCTTGACTTAAATTGGGAAATTAAATTGTAATTCTAGTATCACAGCAACTTGTAGCAGTTAACTAAGTTAAGTTGACTTAATACGCTCAGAAAATTTGAGTTGGAATTCTATCTAGAGTCATGTAGAGTGATCCCTAAATTTTAGGGGCCCAGGTTGAGTTCTTATTGAGATGTAATTATTTAATTTAGTTTAACTAAGTTAAATTCATTTAATCTAGTTCTAACTATTGGAGGAACTAGTGAGTGGTCAAGTGAATTAAATTGGATTTAATTCACCAATTTAATTCACATGCATTGGTCAATCAGATAACTGATAATTCACTCAAAAGTAACTCACGCATGTCAGTTCAGATGAAGACCAATTGAGATTATAGTTTAGGGATAGTGTACTATCAGTTCTAAACTCCTCTAAATTAAACATATAATGCATGCAATCAGAGGAAAGCATATGGATGGATTGCGTAGTTATGAGTGAGGAATTTCCCAATTAAATATGGGCTAATTCCTCAGGAAAATACACAATGAAGTAAGAGCTTGGTAAGCAATAGATTTGGGTAAATATTGGCTTGAGTTGGTTTGTGAAGCAATGAGATAGTTTGTACTTGTGCAAAGATTTTTTAGGTTGAACAAGTATTGTATTTTCTTCTCAAATCTTCTCATTAATGCAATATACATGTAGCGGGGTTTTTAGTTGTTACTTTCCTCGAAAAGTATTGTGTTATGTGAGATTGAAATTCTTCATTTTCTAATTTTTGATTTCATCGATCAATTTTTGTTTCCACTGATGATTATAGTAGATTCAAGTCTTTTTTAGCAAACGATGTAAACTTTGAAATGGGAACTATAAACTCAAAACAAGAACTCTGGCCAAAAAACCCCAAAAAAACATAAAAATAGTGCTAAAAATGAAAAGTGTGTATACTGGAACAATGGTTTTTTTTTAGTGTCAATTTTGAACATTTTTTAAAAATGGCAGTGAAAACGATTTTTTCGTGCAAAAATTGTTCAAAAAACACCCTGAAAATGAAAAGCATTGGTACTGGAACGATGGTTTTTTTAAAGGGTCAATTTTCAACATTAAAAAAATGGCAATAAAACTGAATTTTTATGTGCAAAAAAACTGTTGTTTTTGAGGAAAAAGCCACACTAATGTTTTTGGTAGAATAATATTTTTCTTTCCTAAGTATAATTTCATCATGTTTTAGTAATGATGATAAAGATAAAATAATGGGATCTGAAACACATTAAAATTATATTAGTTTTCATCCATGTTGTTAAACATATAATAACATCACACTAAAGATCGCTAAAATTCTAATTGTTTTCAACCATAACATTAAAGATACAAAAAAAATTGGAAAATTTTCAACCATAAAATTAAAAAACCATGACATTATGAACAAATTACATGACTAAATTAATCAAAATGTCATTATTTGTAGATTGAATGAAACATACATTATATCTCTAATTTATTGTTGCATTGTAGATATTCTAAACAATAAAAATCATCATAATTAAAACATATAATCCAACAACATAAAAATGACTCATAACTTCTGATTTAACACCATATGGAAATCAAAATTTTTATTTCAAGATACGATGCAAACATCAGTTATATAAACTATCTTAGACAATTATTCAAAATCACTCATATTTTCTTGCACACCATCAGAATTCACATCTTCAGATGAATGACTGGATGCAGACGAAGATGTTCCATATTCTTCTCTTTCATCAACTAGTGCCCCATCTGAGTCCACATGCATGCCCACCATTTCAGGTTTCAAAATTCTTCTGGATCTACAATTGGTTTCAACAGACTCCCATCTCAACATTGTTCCTTCTGGTAACAACCTTTTCAGAATCTCTATCGTCTTGAAGTGAAGAGTTCCTCTCTTTGTTAAATTGAAGTCATAAAAAAGTATGTCAACATCCTCCAATTTTAAGAGGTCTGTGCGGCGACGATTTATATTTGTACCCTTTCTTTTTCTCTTTCTGCCAATTTTTTTATCAGCTACCATCTCTGGCTTATACACACCATTGAATGGGTGTGTATTTGTGGCATACCAATGTACTTCAACACCTGTAACATCTTCATTTTATGTAAAGACCTTTATAACCTTAGCAACCCAGAATGGATAGCCATTGGGATCTCCATTTGCTAGCACTACGATCATGCGACCCTCCTTAATATCCTGTACTGAACCCCTGTAAAGGTCTTCCATGGCTTCAAGTTGTGTATGAGGTCTTCTGGAACCAATATACATCTCTCTTTCATCTACCTGTGAAGAATTAATAATACCTTGAGATTATTGTTTTTCAACAATGTTTCTTTCCTCATGTTCATTTGACACATTTTGTGGCCAAATAAATGGATTTTTCAAAGGTATATCTTCATTTGTTGTTCTTGAAATGATATCACTTTGATTATTGAAAAATGACTCCCACCAAACTAAATTAGCAATGTCAAAGTACTCATATGTATATCTAATACATTTTTTAATTTCTTCTAGCCAATCAGAATAATTTATATCTCTATTCTGTCTGTGTGCATTATGAACTTCACCAACTGAATGTAATAACAATATATTTGATGCAAATATTGGACAATCTGGAATGAACTTCAAAAATTCCAAACCCGATGACAACGCCTATTTTGCAGTAGTTGAATACTTCTTGCCCCATATTAGTGTTTTCCCATCAATTTTTTTAATACGAAATTTATGTTGAAAGCTAATGTCATTAAGTTGTTTAATGCATTTCTCCTCACCATGCAATCCCAGAATAAACCTTCGCATGTCAATAGTTTCTTCCAACACATCAAAAGTAGGCTCTGGCATGTATGATTTCTTAATGCATTCAATTAATGATGGCAAGCTCCCAACTTCCTTCCTCCTTAATGTGACTGAAAAACGACTGAACATTTGATAAATATGGTCATGAGTGTGCCCAACAAGAAGGACACCAACCTTTACCTTCTGAAAAATTCTCAATTCAACAAGCATGTTTAGATATCCAAAAACAACCTGATTTTTGTTTTCACAACAAGTGTTATCCAATTGTAGATACAAAACTTCAGGAAGATTACCAGAACAATGAGAAAGCACATCATGAATTATGGTTATTGTTAGATTTTCATCATTATGAATATTTTTAGCTGTGAAGTACACCCTTAGCAACATTTTCCCATTGGAGACAATACAACTGACCAAGTGATACTGTATAAAATTTTCCTTCTGTAAATTTTTGGGTGTGCGAACAAAATGTGGTAAAAGTGTTTTCTTCTGGTCCATACCATCAAATATCAAACCCAAATATTTATTTGGATTATCATAACACTTCTTTCGATGCTTGTACTACTTTTTCCTTTCACTTGTTTGTTGTTCGTGATGCTCTTGAAGTTCTTTGACAATGGAATCTACACAACATAAAATAAAGTCATTAAGTAATATGTTTTCATAGTTGATGACTATACAATTTTAAAAGTTAAAGTTATGAATGCTTACCTCTTTCTGACCCTTCAAATATATCCCTTTTTTGTTTAAGAGAAGCACATGTATTGCAAATCCCCATCCTTGTCTTCTTAGGAATACAAACATTGTTGAATTCTTTTTTCCATACCTTCACAAAATATTGATATGTAATAAAGCGACCATGTCCCTCAGAACCTTTTGCATATTCTTTGTGTAAGTTGTAGATTTCTTGTCTTAAAAAATCATTTGGAATATGTATTGTCTCTCTATTTGGCATACACTGTCCATGCTTTGAAAAGAAATCTTTTATCCATGACATTGCAGTATTTGATAATGGACCAAATTGTCGTTTATGATGTACTTCTGAATAAAATGTGGGATCCTTTTCCAAATTTTCTTGGATTCTTGAGAGACGAAAATTACCCATCGAATGAAACATTTTGAAAGCCTTTATACAAATAAATAAAGACCCAATATGATAATCATAACCTGACAATGTAGATTGCATGCACCCAAATAAATATGATTTTTTCATGCTTTTATTCATTGACAAATATCTCTTCCTTTTCTCTAATGCAAACTTGAAATCCATATGTTTCAAGCAATCTTTTTGACAACATTCACTTGAAATGAGAGTGCTGATAGAACTTCTTCTCATCAGATATTCTGCTCTACCCCTTGTATAACTAGAACATCTTGGATTGATACGAAAAGGTCTGCTCCTACTCCTCGATACAATATTTCCTGGCAACATCTCCATCATTGGATCATCATTTGTATAAGCATTTTCATCATCATTATGAGGAATGTTATCCTCACTATGATCAATTGTGCTTTTGAAATACTAACTTGGAGGATATTCTTCATCTTCCCCTTCTTCAGTGCTACTGTCATAGTCCTTAGAATTAGGATTAAATGGAAAATTTGACTCCATGTTTATTGAATATTCTTCCTCATGTGCATTGTTAGTGTTGCTCTCATAGTCCTTAGGATTAGGACTACGTCGAAAATGTGATTGTTTACTTATTGAAAATTCTACATCCTATCCTTTGTCACTGCTACTCTCATAGTTCTTAGGATTAGGAATAAGTGCTTCATCCTGTCCTACGTCACTACTGCTCTCATAGTCCTTAGGATTAGGACTAAGTGGAAACTGCAACTCTTTATTTATTTGAAAATCTTCATCATGTTCTTCATCATTGCTACTCTCATAGTACATAGGATTATGACTAAGTGGACATTGTGACACTCTATTCATTTGAAATTCCTCATCATGTTCTTCATCACTATTTCTTTCATAGTCCATAGGATTAGGACTAAGTGGACACCATGACACTTCATTTTTTTGAAATTCTTCATCATGTTCTTCATCACTGGTGCTCTAATAGTCCATAGGATTATGACTAAATGGACATTGTGACACTCTATTTAGTTGAAATTCTTCATCATGCTCTTCATCACTGCTGCTCTCATAGTCCATAGGATTAGGACTAAGTGGACACCGTGACACTCCATTCTTTTGAAATTATTCATCATGCTCTTCATCACTGTTGCTCTCATATTCCATACGATTAGGATTAAGCGAACACTGTGACACTCCATTCTTTTGAAATTCATCATCATGTTTTTCATCACTGTTGCTCTCATAGTCCATAGGATTAGGACTAAGTGGACATCATGACACTCCATTATTTTGAAATTCATCATCATGCTCTTCATCACTACTACTCTCATAGTCCATAGGATTAGGAATAAGTGGAAACCGTGACACTCCATTATTTTGAAATCCTTCATCATGCTCTTCATCATTGTTGCTCTCATAATCCATAGGATTAGGACTAAGTGGAAATTTTGACTCTTTATTTATTTGAAATTCTTCATCCCGTCATTCATCAGTGATGCTCTCATAGTCCTTAGGATTAGGACTAAGTGGAAGAATTGATTTTCTATTCATAGTGGAAGAGTTTCCGTTATATTCATCAATATGAATAGAGTTGTTATGTGACGAAGATGTTGATGCTTCACGAAGCGAAACTTCACTATCAGTAGAATCCATGCCTTTCAAATAGAAGAAGTTGAATGATACAAATGAAGACTCTCCTAATGATAATATATAGCTCAAAGAATGAAAATTTCCCTCCAAAAATTTCCACCAAATTTTTTCCCTCCAAAAATTTCTTTTCATGTATTTCCTTCCATTATTTTCTTCTACAATTTATTCAAAAAATTTAACTAAAATTTTCTTATGAAATAAATTTTTTAAATTAAAATTGTAAACTAAATATTTTACCTAAATTAATTTACTACTTAAACTATATAATATTTACTAGACAATTGATTTTTTTTTAAATTTTTATCATACCTTCTAAAACAAATTAATCCCACATTCACTGTGTTGTAAAACAATTCGTAATGCTCGCTTTATCATAGTTTCCTATATCACCATAACAAAATTTACATGCTAAAATTTAAAAAAACAAATTAATCCCACATTAACCATACGGTAAAACAATTCATAATTTCCCCTATATAATAAATTTCATTATCACTATTCCTCACATCACATCAAGGTTTTCCAAGGTTCATTAAAAAACTTGGAGCAAATTTGTGGAGTTGCTATATTGCTATCAACAACATATTCAATGGAGGATTATCACAATTGAAAGGTTAGTTATTTTTTCTGCTGTGCAAATTTTAAAATTAAATCAGTTTAATGATTTTTTTTTTAGAATTAAAAATTTTTGTGAGACATATTTACACACTAAGTCTGCAGTCGGCGTGGTGGGCCCGATCATGCTCTTGGCAGCCCAACGAGCCCGTGGGTGAGGGGCGGGGGGGGGGGTTGGCTTCCTAGCACCCCACCCCACTCTGGCGGCCCAACGTCTCGCCGCCCGGGCTGACCATTGGGCTGTCGGGGTGGGGGGGGGGGCTGGCGCCAATTGGCTCGACATCTCGATGGGATAGCCGCTAGCCCCTACCACACCTCGGTGGGCTAGCCGCTAGCCCCCGCTGAACCCTAGCGGCCTGGAATTGGCCTGCCAGGGTGGGGCGGGGATGATCCCTAGCCCTCTGCCCCACCCCGACAGCCCAATGGCCCGCCGCCTTGACCGACAGTTGGGCCGTCAAGGTGGGGTGGGGGGTTGCGCACCAACCCCCCTGCCCCACCCCGGTGGCCAAGCTGGCGAGCCGTTGGGCCACCGGGGTGGGGTGGGGGGTCGGGGATGCTGGGGTGGGTAGGTGGGGCAGTTGATGGGCTGCCATGGTGGGGTAGTGGGCTGGGCCCAACTGCCAGCCAATTTCTGGGGTGGGGCTATACGACGCTGCATTTTTTTTTTTTAATTGTTATGTTTTACAAAATTTATCATTTTGTTTGTTAATTTAAGCTATAATTTTTTTGTAATTTACTGATTTATATGTGTCCTTTTTTCAGGGAAATGGCATCAAAGAAGATTTCTGTGAATCTTTCTGGACCAAAGACCATTAGAGGTGGATCTTAAAAAACACTATTGAACGAACCAAACCTGAGCTGATAGCTACAAATATTTCAAGTGCCTCAAACGATAAGAAGATGATTTCATACTGGAATAATTCAAAAGAAGTGAAACTTCCAGCAAATTTCTGGTATGTGAAAGAAAGAGAAAGCTAAGATGTGTAGATATATCTATATTTTGATATACCTAACTATAATGGAATTTATGAGGTGTTGGGAAATGTCATAGACATGTGTTCGGCACTGGACAATGAAGTTGTTTACATACTTGCAAAACCGCCCAAGTCACATGAAATAATTAAATATCAGTTATTATTTTCATTGTATGACACGAGAGAGGTATCTACAAGTTGTGTAAACAAATCGTAAATGAGACAACACAAAATATCGTAAGTCATTAGGGGACTTTTGAGGTCTAAAATGAGCCTCCTAAGAAAAATGTACAACCAAAATAAAATTTATAAGAACCAATAGGATTCAAGATGATGATGTCAACCATAGGGGATGATTCACCATTTTTGGAGTAAAAAAGTAAAAATATGAAAAAATAATAAAATAATAAAACTACTTTTTCAACTCGTATTTTCAACTTATCTCCCTAAGGTTTTACTCAAATTTTGAGCAGGAGGACTTGTTGGATGTAAAATTTAATTCATCATCCAAAGAGTACCCATGTTACATACTTTCGATAGACCCTGCTACACGAAAAATGAGAAATACATGAAAAAATGTGATTTCATGTATTTCTCAATTTTCATATAGCAGGGTTAATTGAAAGCATGAAACATGGGTATTCCTTGGATGAGGAATCAAAGTATGCATCCAACGAGTGTTTCCACTTGAACTTTGAGTAAAACCATAGGGAGATAAGTTGAAAATATGAGTTGAAAAAATAGTTTTTTCTTTTTTGCCTCTAAAATTCGATGATGTCATCAAATCTTATTTTATTATTTCCACTATTATTTTATAATTTCCTTAGGAGGCCCATTTTAGACCTCAAAAATCTCCTAATTATTGTTATTTATATTTGTGTTTTGCATTTTGTAACTGTCTCATTATATTTTTCCAACTTTGTTTTTATTGACATATGATATTTTGTTTGGTAGAATTTTGTTGAAAGTGTTTCAATTATGTTGGGAGGCATTCATTTCATAGAGCATGATATTATGAAAGTTGTCAGTAGTTTCTACTCATTGTCAGAAGAAGATATGGCAAACAAGCAAAAGGTAGTAATTCATGATGCTACAAAACTACATCCAAGGGATCAGAAAAAAAATGCCTCTAGTGGATAAATCTAGCAAAGGTAGACATGTTATTTTTGAAGATGAGGAAGTTGAAACTGACACTGAAGAATATGTTGTCGTTATCGAGGATGATATTGGAGCTGATGTTTGAAAGGAGAAGAGTCGTAAAATACCAAAAGTAACAATGCCCAAGAATAATTTGTTCTAGTTAATGATGAGAATGTTATGAGGAAGAAAAGTAAAGTTCAAAATTCCAAAGTAGTCATTACCAACAGTGAAGATCCTAGTGAAAATTCAAAAGAAATCAGAGAAATCATTACACCAGGAGCTCGTTTAGAGGATGGTATTATTAAAACAAAACAAGATGCCATTCGAACAAACTTGACAAAAAGAAACTTAATTGAGGGTGGTCGTACATTTCAGCTTAGTATGAGACAAATCTATAAGGAAAGTGAAGGACAATGTAAATATCAAATCAGAAAGCCACACCACCTGCATGTTCACAACTTGGAGACATTGGTGAGGTACAATCCATATGCTCATGTGGTTAATTATGTGCTTCTTGTTGATCCAATTGAAGTTCCCAACAAAGAAGCATTTGATAAGTCAAAATGTTTTGAATAGAATTATTATGTGCTTGGGGGGAACCATTCTGTAGAAGATCAAAGACAATTGATGAAGTAATATCCCAATAACCCACGTTTTGAAACAATGAAATGTATCATTTGTGTTGGTTTATCAGATACAGAAGCAAAGTTAGTGGCATGGGATCATAATTCAGATAATTAATATAGGATGCCTATGACTTTCATCCAAAGGGTTAGATTTATTCATAGTGAATTTGAAGAAAAATGTGGTGGGGATAAGATAAATGTTACTGTAGATTTCCGAAAGGAATGTTGTATGAAAATAGGCTATCAAATTGAGGAGAAAATCAATTCAAAAGGCGCCAGAGTAAATACTGATTTATTCAGAAGTATTGATAACATTTTCCGGTTGGCATTTAGAACTGGAGAGATATGGGAATTGATTAATGATATTTTTAGCATGTGGGAGAACATTGGCATTAAAAACTAGAAGGTCAAAAGGTCTAAACTATTGATATGTAGCAACAGTAAATCAAAGCTTAAAATGAAGCAGCTTCCAGAAGATATGACTATCACACCTTGGAGATCATTGCAAAGAGTGAAGGATGAAAAAAATGTCAAAGAAATATGATCTCATGTGAGGTTAGGGGAATTATCATTGGAGGAAATGTCTGAGGAATTTCAAAAGTAAGTTAGTTGAATTATTTTTACTTATTTCTAGATTATAATTTTCTTTTAATTATAACATATTGCTTTGGTAGTATTTGTTATACATATCATTATATTAACTTTTTTTACTTTATCTATGCAGTCATAAACTTTACATGAAAATACAAGAATAAATGGTTAAATTGTTGAATGAAGATTGTTGGGATGATGTTGTATGCAACTATCCAGATTCAAGTTCTATGTCAACATTAATTTTTTTTTATCTTGCATCTAAAAAGGTATGTTGATTTATACATTCATTTTTATGCATTTGTCTACTATTTTTATTTTATAACTTACCCATATATTTGTTTATTTTATTAAAGATGAGGAAGGATGCAAATGGAGCACTAGATAGTTTCAGAACCTTTATTGAAAAAAATAAGATCAAAAGACTGAAGAAGAAACATCTTAAGAATGTTGAACTTGATCCAACGCTTACTCATTTCATTTGGAATGGGCTTGACACTATTCAATATCAAGTAATACAAGACGATTGTGAAAAAAATTTTAAACTCATACCTAAAAGGGATTATGCCCTAGTTATTGCAGATATTCCCCATGGTTTCAATATTCCAAACATTGACTATGATAGTGACCCTTATACTTATCAAGCTCTTAGTAAAGTGGTTGTGGGATTTCTAGAAGTCGCATGATCACCATTATGGAGATTTGTGGCATTTCATTTAGACACAAAATTGGCAATGTTATTGTAAAGCTTCAAGGGGAAAAAACTCAAGGATGCAACTTACATGGTAAGACGTTGAAAATGTATATTTGATTAATGTTAAAAAATTCATTTATGTACAATTTAATTGAACTTTTATTATTTCATGTTACATGTAAAAGTCAAATCTTCTTAACCGTGAAGATCAACCATTCATAATGATTGTGAGTTCATCCATATTGATAGTTGGGAAAAAGATGATAGCTATATGTATATGATTTTTAATCGGGTAGATGGAAAGAGTCATAGCCAAGTACTGACATATGATGCTTTTGTGAGAAAACTAACATATGAAGACAAAGAAGCAAAAGGAGAGATAGTTAACATTTATAAAAAACTACAAGTTATTGATTAAATATCTTAAAGACATATGTTCAAATGAAGGATATTGGGTTATGGATTTATTTTCTAGATCAGGTAAGTTTTATTATATGGAATTGAATTTCAATATATTATTTCTTAATTTATATGTCATTGTACTAATTTACTTCATTATTTATTTTGTGCTTGATAATTAGGTACAACACTAGCATGTTGGCTTCAAAAATGAAGAAATTGCATTGCCATTGAAAAGGACCCAATACAATGCAATTTTATTTAGCAGAGAATTAATGCTCTTCAATTTATTCTAGATGCAATACAAGAAATTGGGTTGAAGAAAGGGGACTTTAGTGAATCACGTGTGGCAAAAAAGGCAAAGGAACCTTAACCACCATTACATGGAATGATTGGAAATGCATACATTGGGAGATTCACAGACATCAAAGATCCATTAGAAGAGGAAAATGAGAAAAATGAAGCAGAAAATATTGTGGAAGAAGACAATGATGAAACTCTAGATGATGAAGAGTTTGGATTACGTGATATTGTTGATTAAATTTAAGTTATGCTTGGAAATCAAGCTCATTTTTTGTAACTATTAATTAGTTATACTTGTAATGTTTTGACTTTGACATTTTATGAGAAGAATAAGCATTCAATTAATGTTGTTATGTGTTCAATATTTGTATTATGTGATTTTCGCATTAATTTTTATGTTAATCATTATTTTTTGAAAAAAACAGTGATTATTATTATTTTTTTGACATAAAATTCATAAAAAAGCCTATTATTTAACCATTTTTAGTTAAATTTTTCCTATAAAAATTGTGATTTTGACATGTCATTTCTAGCAAAAAATTATCAAAATGTATAATTTTTTAGTTATATTTATGTTGAAAATGGTTATTTTTATGTCAATTGTTAAAAATTATTGTTTTTTAGAGACAATTATTTCATGTGCATTGAAAAATTAATTAACAATGTATAAATATGTAGAATATCGAAACTTCAAAATATCGACCTTCTTCTTTAAATATGCAAAATAATAAAAACCTCACTACAAAACAAAAAAAAAAAAAAAAAAAAAAAAAAAAAAAAAAAAAAAAAAAAAAAAAATATGAAGAAGAAGACCACTTCAAAATTTGTTAAATTTAGAAAATAATTATTTACATTTCATACAATAGAAAATTTAAAGTCAAAAAATAGGTCTTTAAAAAGGGTCTAATGCAGAATCACCACATTTTTAAATCAGCATGCAAATCACTAACATTCTAAAACATGGTGTACATAAAAAAATTCAAAGTGCCAAAAACTATTCTCTAAAACAAATATGTGTTTTGAATCACCCTTTTTCAAAATCGGGTCACTTTTTTGTTATCTCTACGAAATGAGTAACAGTATCAGTTCCCATTTCAAAGTTTACATTGTTAGCATATTACATAAGCAATTTGAATATACAGTAAAAATCTAGACAAGGAGGACTACATTAGACAAATGTTTCCTCATGGATCATTACCTTGGCTATGGGGGGCTACAATATTTAGTAGCAGGAGATCAAGATGTTAGAAGGTGCAGTCAAATATTCAGGGACAATGTAGAGCTACTTACATTCAGATACTAGAGGGGTGTTAAGACAATTGGGCGTAGTAAGATAATTAGTAGACATAACAAAGCTGGTTGGAGTCAGAGATTTAAGGGACATTTGCAGAAGCCAGTTGTAGGGACAATAGGTTAGTTCTCAGTTGTAGTAGTTGTAGAAACAACAATAGAATGAGATCAAATGAAGCACATGCAGTGTTGGCAGCAATTCAGGGGAGGCACAATGTAGTGTTAGCAACAACGCAGATGTAGGAGTAGTTCAGCTATAGAGTTAGCAGATGAATCAAAGTATGTGAAATAGCTTGGTGGAAAATTACATGTTGTTATAGATTTCAAACACTAGCAATGTGATCCAAATATAATGGAGTATATATGGTGAGTGTTGTTTTTTGATGATCCTGGTGTGTACGATAGAATCTTAGATCACTGACACTACCAAACCAAGAACGAAAATGAAGCTAATTTACATAGTGGAACAATATAAACAATAGATCTACTAGTCCACAAAATATACAAAATGTTTTAAATAATTTTGTAAAATAACCCAATCTTTGTTATATTAATTGAATTGATATAACACAACTGTCTAGGGCTCATGTACCAGGGATAATGGCCCTCAAATATCCACTAGTAAAAGAATACAAGATACAATATAAATTGACGATCTAGCTAATGTAGTATGCAATTACAACTTCTTTGTCGTATCTTGTACATTGCGGGTCATTCCCTTCCATTCTACAACACTTCCTCTAGCAATGCACTGACTCCTTTAGGCCATTGAAATCAGTCTCTATAATCTACCCTTTAGCTGATCATAATTCCATCTATCATCAACATACAAGGTCTTCACACTCACTAGCTGCTCCTTCCTCCTTCAAGGAAGCAACACTTCGAGACTTCTACCCACTTCTGCTCCTTAGCTCTTTTGGGGCTTTCTTTCCCACTATAGTCTTCCTGCATTGCTCCAATGAAGAATAATGATAGCAAAGGAGGGATGTCGCCTATCATCATCGGATATCACTTCTCCAGTAATGAACATGGGCTATCAAACTGCAATTGATGTGTTGTTTGCATGTTGCTATGCCTACAAGAAAGAATTGTATGAATGTTAGGGGAAGTTTTCCTTAGTGTCGGTGAGAGCCCGACAACCTTACGTAAATGGCCTCCAATCTTGCATTTCTAGCAGCCTCCATTCTTGCCATAGGGACTTTGGAGATCACAGCTACATGTCCTTGATAATAGCCAAATGTCTGAGAAAACCTTGAGTAGTGTTGTGGAGCCACTTGTAGGCTTTGTTTGGAGCAAGAAACCCCTAGCATGTGGCAGGAAAAGTGGAAACCTATCAGAAGCTCATGCCCATCCCATGGTAGGTAATAGGCGTAGGAGAAACTGCACCACCATGCAAGGGATTCCCTACGCGAAGGTCGGGAAGGATCATGGGCTAGGAATCCAAATGTAGGTTTTAACCCTGTACAAAAATTACTTGCATACGAATTATAAAACACAAAAAATAAACAATTCGAGAGCATAACACATAAGACACATATACACAGAGATCTTCCCTTGGATCCCAAAACCGAGACTACCAGCTTGATTTTTCATTATTTTCCTTTCAATTTTACAATACATATTTATACATGCCGGCATCCAATACCATGGACCAAAAACCATCGCATCCAAAACCATGGACCGAAAACCATCGTTTCTAAAACCATGGACCGAAAACCATCGCGTCCAAAACCATGTGCGAAAAATCATGTGAAAAACCATAGGTAGGTCTGCCCAACCTAATATAGGGTCCAAAAACAAAAGTCTTCAGGGCGCTACCCTAGACCCCATAGAGGGGGGTTACCTGCACCCCTCAAACCCCCTGTGACTCCTCCTGCTACGCAATCGACAGAACGAAGGGGGGGCTCAGCCCCCCCTATAACCCCCCTCTAAACCCCTAGTTAACTATGTGGGATAGTCATGGAAAGAATATAACACAACCCAAAATTCTCCCACTTGTTGTTTTCTTTCCATAGGGGGCCACAAGAGAGCTTAGTCATTTATCCAGCCCTGCAACGCTGTTTCGGGAATAATTAGTGTTTCTAAGAAACACTAACCCTCTAGGTTTGGTAGCTAACCTAGAAACAAAAGTTAAAACAATTCACTACTTTTCCTATGAATGACAGATAAGAGAAAGATTATAAGGAGCTAACTTGCAACTTTCACTTGATTCCTCGCTTGATCCCTCTCTCCCTTGATTGATCTCAGTGCTCCTTTCCGTACTTAACTTGCTTGGAAAGTACTTGTGCAATTACAGAAACAAAGACCCATCAAAGCATAATGATCCATAATTCATAAATACCTTAGAATCGAAAGTATGATAAACATATGAATGCATTGACAGATTACACAAACATAAGGGAAAAAATCTTGAAAATCTTTATTAATAGAAAGAAGGATTACAACCCACGAGTTCGATCCAGTGTCACCCTTCCAGCTTCAAACCTTCTTCACCTCATGAACAATACGACATTCCAACATTACCACAATACTTAGCCTCAATACTAAAACCATCAGCATCTCCTTACAACTCAGAACTATTCAGCATCTATATCCCTTGGATGAGTGATCCATCTGTAGATGAGTGAAGGAGGTTGGGTCATCAATGATGATGATGAATTCCTTTCTACTTTTAGGAATTGGTTCCATGAAAGAGGGAGATAGGAGGTTGACGTTTCCTAATTCCTTTTGTCATCCTTGAGCGAACTAAGAGGGGCAGGTGGCACTTGAGAAGCTTCTAGAGGTTTCCCATGGATAGGGAATCTTTAAACCCTCCTAGAACTTTGCCCAAGTTCACTCATCACAGGCTAAAGAGGGACTAAGTGTGATGCATAGCACTTAGTCAGTGTAGCACTTGCAATGCGTTGCAGCCTGATGAAGGGCTTCCCGCAATGATCTCTTTAGAGACACTTTTTGGATGCTTTCTGTAATGGAACTTCTTTGGGAGTAAGGCATCTTGATGACTATGTTATTTAGGGTATGTAACAACTATAATAGGGGTTGATGAACCCTAATAACATCGAAATGTAAGTTGGGATTGATGTGCCCAAATAAATCTATAACAGTTGCCCCCTAAAGTATGAGGTCATAAATATCTATGTCGGGTGAAATGATTTATCATGAGGATCAGAAGTTTCGAAATGGAAGGTGACCTACATCAATTACAATATAATACATCATGATAATTTTGATTTTTTTATGAATTAGCTGAGGGAGGCATTCCCATGCTCAGCTTATAAAATTTCATTACATGTACATAGATCAGATAGTCGTCTACAGATATAGACTTATGATTCTATAGATATAGATTTGTAATCCATGATTAGGATGACCATCTGTGTAAAGTGTTTGTACATTTGATTTGGTACTCTTAAATATATCATAGCTCAGATGGATGAAACTAGATCCGGGGTCTTCAATCTAATTTAATCTTCACTCAATATACAAGTCTAACCATGTGAATAGATGTTTTGAGGTCGAACATGGAGAGACTCCGCCTGATTACTAGCCAATGATGTAAGCTATTAACAGATGCGAGAGGGATCACTGATAATAAAGATGATCCTCAAGGTACTGCAATACATTTCGCATGGTGTGAATAAATGATTTGATGTCGAACACCATGAAAAATCTTTCGGTTGAAGGCCATTGATGTCAACCTGTCGCTGGAAGCGAGAAACTTGTCGTTGATGTATCTAAGCCTCAAAGCACTGAAAGGGTGTTTTAAGTCAACTTCTTGGATGATGAGATGATGTCGACAAGAAGTGACTCATCGTAGGAGGGCCTTGATGTATCCCACATCTATGACACGAAACGAAGTAAATGATTTTGGAGATGAGAATCGACTGACGACACAAAGTTTCAGGAATGGCGGTCATGAAAATGAAGGTTTACAGTATTGCAATGGATGAAGTTTTAACTGGATGACTTCTCTTGAACATATCGGCGACACTGAGATGAATTGGTAGCGTTGACCCAAAACAAAAGTGATGGATGGTGTGATAGACCAATGGTGGGATACCAATCAAGCTGAATGACCCAACCCAACTTAGTCACAGAGATGAAGTGAAAGTGTCATGTTCAAGAGCAACTCACTACCATAATTTTTTCAAGACTTTTCCCATTTTCCCCAGTCATTGCTGACCAGTACCTCTTTATTTTTATCAAGCTTGAGGAGGATAACATATGCTTGTTCTATAATTCACCCTTTGGGCAAACCCATTGCTATTTGATGTTTTAATGAGTCTAGCGACGGTGAAACTCAACATTTTTCATGTTTAGAGAGTTTGAAAAGGGACGAAAAGAAAACTCTATAAGTTCCTTTTCATAAAATAATCCCTCAAGTCCGAAAAAGCATAAAATAATATAAGAGAGATGTCATTTTCAATACTTCAATGAGCTGGAATGGACAAGCGCTCGACAATCTTTTCTCATTTAGAGAGTCTGAAAAGAGTTTAAAGAGGACTCTATGGTTTCTTTTCCTTTTTTATCAAAGCTCGAAAAGGAAACAAAAAGTTTTTGTCAGGCCAGGCAGTAACTCTCCAAAGGCAGTAAAACTGATTCGTCTATTATTCCATAGGTAGGCTATTGTTATATACAATAGGAGTGATTGTTCAGTTCATCTCCCGATGACTGTTCACATTCCTAATTTATTTATTTATTTACAAATTCCCCCAATCATGAAGATTAGGTGTCAACATTCCCCCCCTTAATCTGAAGGGATGTTGGTGAGTCCAAGCATCATTCTGAATCGTTCAAGCTTTTCCTTTCCAAGTGCTTTGGTGAAGATGTCTGCAATTTGCTCATTTGTGGAACAATGATGGAGATGGATTGTTTTGGCCTCATCATGATGTTGAATCAGATGATATTTAGTATTGATATGCTTTGTTCGATCATGGAACTTTGGGTTCTTGGCCAACTTTATTGCAGAGGTGTTATCAATCATGAGTGGAGTTGATTGTACTTGTTTTTGTAGACCCACTTGTAGCCAATTGGTTTGGTTCCAAATGGAGGATCAACCAGCTTCCAAGTGCCGTTCTTTATGAGGGAATCATACCCATTTTGCATCGCTTCTTTCCATTCATCATGAGAAGCAACTTCTTTGAAGGAAGTTGGTTCAAAATCTGTAGACAAGTTCAATTCACAATCATAAGTAACATCCATATCAACAGGTGAATTAGAGTCATCTACATCACCTCCATTTTGTTGGTTTGAGTTTCTGGTTCCTGTTTTTCCAATTTCATTAGGATGAACACTTTCAAGTGTCTTTGTCAGCCACTTCGGGGAACCTTTCTGAGATGGTCCAGGCTGATCTGTTGATTGAGTTGGGACTGAATCAAGATTGAGTCTCCCAATTCTATCAATTACATCACTTAAAGCATCATCCGTTGTTGGAGTTTCATGCAGGGGAGAATGTTCTTCAGAAGAAGATTCCACATGTTGATCTAGTATAGGAATCCCCCCTTCAAGATGTGGAATCTTTATCAAACTCTTGAAATGATTTCATTTTTGTGAATCTATCCAAGCGATCAAGTTGCCGCTCAAAAACATTGTCAGATTTGGATGATTCAAGAAAAATTACATCTCTAGATACAACAAACTTTTTATTTACTTCATCATAGAGGTAGTATGCTTTGGAGGTGTTTGAATACCCCAGGAAGATACACTTACGACTTCTAGCACCAAGTTTGTTTCTATGTACCTTTGGTATCAAAGCATAACAGGTGGAACCAAAGATCCTGAGATGTTTTACCGAAGGAACATGTCCATACCACAATTCATAAGGAGTCTTGTTTCTTATAGCATTAGATGGACATCTATTCTTTATATATGCATCACATAGAACAACATCATCTCAAAACATTATCTTTACATTTTTGAAGAAAAGCATGGATCGTACCATATTCAAGATTGTTCTATTCATTCTTTTAGCTACACCATTCTGTTGGGGGTTATAAGGCACAATTGTTTGATGTTTGATCCCATGTTGGCGAAGATAGTTTTCAAATTCATTTGATGTATATTCTTTTCCATTATCAGTGCGAATAGACCCAATATGAGATTGTGCATCATTTTCAATCCATTTATGAAAATTCTTGAATGTTTGAAAGGCATCAGATTTGTTCTTCAATAAATAAACCCAACACATTCTGGTGTAATCATCAATAAATGTCATGATATATTTATTTCCATTTGCAGAAGGAACAGGCATTGGACCACATAAATCTGAATGAATGAGTTCAAGCCTCCTATGTGCTCTTGAATGTGAATAATGAAAAGACTGTTTTCTATGCTTTCCTAGAATGCAAGCATCACATTGCTTATGTTTCCTAGGAATTGTAGGCAAACCAGCAACACTATTTTTCTTCAATAAGCAGAGACTGTCATAGTTTAAATGTCCAAATCTAGCATGCCATAATAAACTTGATGGAAGTGTACCTTCTTCATGATGAGAAATATATGAGAAATGGTGTGCATGAGCAGAGGTTCCTTGCAGTTTGAGAAGCCTTTCTTCTTCTATTCCCCTCATGACAAGTGAGTGGTCAGAAGCTTTTCTTACCTCAAGCTTGCCATCAAACATATGAATGGAGTGACCTTGCTGGCGGATGTGGACCAAGGATATCAAGTTTCTCTTGAGTTGTGGGAGATATAGAACATGATCCAGAAGAAAGTCTAGAAGACCAGGCAGTTTAAGCCTGATTGTGCCAAGCCCTGATGGCTTGATTTTTGACTAATCTGCAAAGTATACTGCTCCATCAACATTGTCAATGAAATCTTCAAAAAAATCTTTTCTATGAGTCATATGACAGGTTGCTCCTGAAATCAAGCAACCAATCATTTTTCAAAGAAGAAAGTGAAGAATTAAACAAATCTTCATTTACTCCAATGTTACATTGTGCCTCAATATAGTGAGCGGATTCAGGTGCTTTACCTTTGTCTGTATCATCAGTTTTACCTTTCTGTTGGTTTCTTTTCTGCTCAATTTTGTCCCATGGTAGCTTGCATGTAGAAGCATCATGTGATCCATTTTGTTTGCAGTGAATGCAATGCAGATCTGCCTTTTCTCCTTGAGAATGTCTGCCCCCCTGCCTCTGAAGTATCTTCCTCTTCCTCTTCGTCCACCTCTTCCTCTTGTAGAATCTTGAGCAGGATGATTTTCTTTATGAGCAAGGCACATAGTCTCTTCAAAAGATTCAGGGACTGTCTTCTTTCCAAAGGCTTTCTCTCTTTCAGCAAAATTTTTCACAAGAGAGTCAAAGGTTATATCTTTAAGATTTCCATTTGCTTGTAAAGACTCAAGATAATTGGAGTAAGTAGGATAGAGTGCCTTGAGAAAAGAAATAAGAGGGATATACAGCTCAACCTTAGTGGATTTGATATCATGCATTATAGATTTTACTTCAGATGTAAGAGCAAGAGGATCATTATTTTTCAGTTCAAGAGTGAAGAGTTTAATCATGAGCTGAACAACTTTAAGTGCAGAATGTGAGTCATAGAGTTCTTTAAGATTTTGTAAAGCTTCAAAGGTAGTTGAATATGATGAAATATGGCGACTTACTTCTTCATTTATAGATGCTGCGATTAATGCATAGGCTGTGTTGTTCTTCTTTTCCCAAATGACGAGCTCTTTGTCTAATGTAGGCTGCACTGGGTCATTGTCTGCTTCTCCGACACAAACTCCTTTCCACAACTCATTGAAGATGAGGGTGTGTTTTATCATCTGGGACCATTCAGGATAGTTATCCTTTCCAGTGAGAACTATTCCTACCATAGAGATGATTGAATGCATTCTGTAAAAAATAATTCTGCTGATAAAAAAAACTTTTGATGATAAAAAACTTCGGCTGATAAAAAAACTTCTGTTGATAAAAAACTTATGCTGATAAAAAAACTTCTACTGATGTACAGTGAAATTGTACTCAGATATATTAAAAAACAGAGGTATTATTTTGTCGTGGTATATGGGGGACAGCGTTAAAAATACATATGGTTGCCTTTCAAGTCGTATCTAATGTAGAGGTATCAAAAAGACAATAACATAACCACGCATATCAGCTGTCTCAAAGCAACACATAAAAACCACGCATCAACAGCAGCATACTATGTCATGCTTCAACGCATCAGCAACACATCAAAACAACGCATCAACAACAGCATACTATGTCATGCTTCAACGCATCAGCAACACATCAAAACAACGCATCAATCTTTTCACATTCCCACACATGGCGCCATCTTCTTTGTGTTTAAATACAATGGTCAAATGTACATGTTATTCTAGATTATTCTTCTACCCTCATGAATCACGACTTAAACGAGGGCACCAGGTTTTGTATTTTCAAAGAAAAGCTGTCATTCTAGAATTTTAGAAGTCATGCTATAAAACAGGCTAGTTACCCTCAATTCCAATATCCATCTCATCATTGGAGCTGTCAGAATAGAAAATATATTCTTTGCCCATATTCCCAAATTCCAGACTCTATTTCAAGGCTTCAAACTCTGTTTCCATATTTTCGGGATTACAAGATGGATCAAGAAAATCGGAATTCAGGTGCTGACGGCAACGGGTGCCAGCAATCTTCAGAAGCGCTCGCCCTCTGCGGCAACAACTGTGGCTTTTACGGAAGCTCTTCAAAAAGAAATCTGTTCAGCTTCTCTTGTCGTCGTATTTCCAAATCAATATTATTGTGTGCATTCCGCCATGTCTATTATCTCAGGCTTGGAGGATTTAGTCGATGAAACAATATCTGTCATTACCAATGATGGTCGTAACATAGTGGGTATATTGAAGGGATATGATCAGGCTTGAGACAAACAAAAGGATGACTTGCTCGGTGGAGTAGGATTTTGGTTAACGGTGGCTACAGAAAACAAATGAAGGCGTAGGTGAGATGTGGGAATCCGCAGAGTATAATCAATGGAGGCGCCCTTTTTTTTGAAACGTTTATGACATGGTCTGACTGCTCATGGTCTGGACCTAGGCAGAGCAACGCTATATCTGGTCAGGAAATGGACAAAGGCAGAGCAGCGCTCAGGACAGAGGCAGTGGCAAACTATTTTAGGACAGAGGCAAAGCAACGCTCAGGACAGAGGCAGTGGCAAAAATGAAGGGAGTTACAACTATTTTTAGAACTGGCTCTGATACCATGTCAGGCCAGGCAGTAACTCTCCAAAGGCACTAAAATGTATTCGTCTATTATTCCATAGGTAGGCTATTGTTATATACAATAGGATTGATTGTTCAGTTCATCTCTCGATGACTGTTCACATTCCTAATTTATTTATTTATTTACAAATTCCCCCAATCATGAAGATTAGGTGTCAACAGTTTTCTTTGTGGTCAAAGATGCTCAATTTGCCATTTATTATATCGGATTCTACTTTCAGTCATCCATCCTGCTCAAAGCTCCACCAAAGATGATTAAAAATACATGTTCATGGATAAAAATGAATAAAAAACCAACATTTACTTGATTTACATGTAAAAGTAAATATAAAAAAACAAGTTTTGGTAATTCATTTTAACCGTTTCATTTTACCATTGGACTTGGAGCTCTGGAGAATTTTTTTACCCCAAACTTCACCAGCTGATTACGAAGGATTCTGTGGATCATTTCTCATGCTGTTAGGACCAGGTAGGAGCTATCCCAGTGCTCTTTCATTTTATTCCATTCTTTTTCAGTTTTGAGCAAAAATTCTTAGTTTTTCAGGCCCCTAGGGTTTCATCTTGCGTTTTCTAGATCATCGCACCCTTTCCCTATCAAAAAGTGCAATGCATTTCATGCACCTAGAAGGCAACATGCAATGCATAGCACTGTCTCTAAGGGGCAAGTGTGATGGGCACAAAAACTAAAATTAAACAGTTGTTTTTTCCCAAATTTTTAACTGATTTTTGCCCAAGTTGGATCCTAATTTATCTAGTGATTATGTTTTAGATATTCATCAGATCAAAATGGTCATTACATGACGAGAAAGAGAACACAAGGAACAAGACATGATTTCCTTAAATGATCAAGGCACAGTTGATGCCTTAAGGAACTGTGGGTTGCTGAAGTTCTTTCGCTTATCTAGCATGCGACAACAAATGGAACTGCTACAGTATCTTGTTCGTGCTTGGGACCCTACTGACCAGGTTTTTCACATTAGGGGTAAAATGATCCCTTTTACCATTTAGGATGTTTACTTTCTGATGGGTTTATTGAGGTAGGGTGCCCCCATTTCACTATCAGGATTCACCAGAGGAGGTGAATCAGTGAGAGATTATACTCGTCAGTTCTGTCGGGAAGGATCTCAACCTAGCATAGATGGAAAGATTCATATCCGAGATGTTAGTGATCATCCTTTGAGAACAATCCTTTTTACCCTTGCTAGATTGGCTGGTAGTGTGGCTTTACATTTAGCAAACAGATCTTATATGCAGTGTGCCTTAGAATTCCTGGAATTGAAGGTATTCAGCTAGTGTGAGGCAATTCTTCCATTTATGAGAGAACAAATGACCAAGGTGAAGGTTGGAAAGACAAAGAATTTTGGTTATGGGTCTATCTTGATTTACTTCACCTTGGAAAGAATCCCACTTATGCAGCCACAACACATTTCTCTGGGAGTACCTGGACCTAGAGACCCACGGATGCAGCGGTGGGTAGATCTTATGGCTAGGCATGCTGGCTAGTCATTGATCTCATTTTCCTCCACTTTCTTCGAGTGGTTTGACCGTCAGGAGATGGCCTTCGTGGAATATCCATATGTTGGGATGGACTTCCGTGGTGATCCAGATCTGGTATTGCTAGTTGGGGCGCAGTGGAGCGCTATTGGTAAATTGATTTGACCACACTTTTCTTTTTAAGTTTTCACTTTTTTTTGTGTTTTTTTATTGTTACCAAGACTAAATAAACTTGTATATGTATGCAGATGTTGGATCCATTCGACTGGTGGTATGCCCACGGGAGGTAGGTGCGCCAGTGGAGAGAGCTTTTGGGAGGGTAGTTCTCAGAGATTTGGACATAGCAGAGACTTTGGCTTAGTTGCAGGATCACGTAGAGGGTTTAAACCTCGGTATTCTAGATGTCTGAATTGAGGAGTTACCCATGAGATTGCAGTGCCATACCATTGGCGTGTCGAGTCGTTGGATGAGACTCTTGTGTATGATAGCACAGGCTATGACCTGTTATCATTAGCAGCACTAGTCTAGGATATTTTCTGCATTCATTTTTGAGTTTTTGGGTCAGATGACCAATTTTTTCTTGGACACAAACTATTTGTAAAAACTTATATACAACTATCTATTTGACTTTTAGAGTTTTATTGTGGTTAAGTGATGAAATCCTGTTCAAATGATGATGTGATTTGAAAAATGCTTTCTTTACAAATGTTGCAAATGTCTATTTAACACATAGTTTGCTAGAGAGTCAGTTAATGTGTTTAAATTCCTAGAAATATGTTGATATTGAATAAATTCAAAATGTCTTTCCAAAATTTGAACTCTAAGGAACATGCGATGAATAGTTGGGTTTCGGACGAAATAGACGCCAGTAAGCTGTAGTATGACAAGTTGTGAATCTAGCCTAACAATGATTCGGCGTATGCCATGTGAAATGGCATCAGAGAGGAGTTCAATCAATGCACTATACTCAACGATATTGTTTGTCGATCGACCAATACATATCCCTCTGAAACTCACTAACTCGCCGCTTGGAGTGAAAATGGCCCATGTTGTAGAAGATAAGTTTTGCGTACTACGACTAGCTCCGTCGGCATACCCAACAAATGGTTCCAAAAAGTTTGACATCTGTAACAAATGTGAAGTGGATTACCTAACCAAATCAAAACTCTAAAAGAAAAACTAACACACAAAAATGCAATCAAAGCATATGTACAGTGAGTTTTACTACACTTAATTAAGCATAGTAACGTTTAAGATACAACCCGTTTCGGGGCTGCGACAATGGAATCCCATCATAATCGACTAACTCGTAGGCTCCATTTGTCAACGCATGTTTAACAATATAAGGGCCCATCCATAATGGTTCAAGCTTCCCTGCTCCTAGTTTTTCGGAATCCTGATCGTAAAGCAAGACCAGGTCACCTTTTGAGAAGACACGAGGCTTAACATTCTTGTCATATTGTGCCTTGTTGCATTTCTTATGTGCTTCATTATCCAATGCGGCATCACGAAGAGTTTCATCCAAATGGATTAATTCCAAGAAACATGCTTCTTCTTCAGAAGTATTGGGTAGCAGGTCAATCGCGAACTTGAGGGATGAGATCTCAAATTCGATGGGTAAGACCGCTTCCAAACCATACACCAACTGAAAAGGTGTAAATCCAGTCGCATTTCTCACCGAGGTCCGATATGCCCACAAAGCTAAGTACAAGATTAAATTCCAATTACGTTTATGGACTCCAATCATTCTTTGCAGCATGCGCTTAAGGACTTTTTTGATTGCCTCAACTTGTCTGTTAGCTTGCGGATAGTATGGAGTAGAACTATCATGAGACAGTCCTAATTTGGTAGTTAATTCGATCATCATGTGATTGCGAAAATGTGACCCATGATCTGTAACTATAGCTTGTGGCACACCAAACTTGGAAACCACATGGTTAAAAAAAAGGAGAGCAGCTGTTTTGCCACTGTTGTTCAATGTAGGCATCGCCTCGGCCCATTTGGTAAAATAGTCAACAACGACTATAATATACCCATGCCCCCTAGCCGAGGTGGGGTTACATGTCATAAAATCAATGCCCCATTTTGCGAATGGGCCAACAACAACGACTGGATGCAGTGGTGCAGGTGGTAATCTGGTTTTACAATCAAAAATCTGACAAGCATGGCATCTTCTGACAACAAAAATGCAATCTTTGAATATAGATGGCCAGAAGTAACCAGCTCATAGAATTTTTTGTGTAGTTGCATAACCAGATAAATGCCCCCCACAAGCACTTGAATGGCATTCATTCAAAGATTTCTCAGCCTCCTCATGAGTAAGGCACCTACGTAAGATCGTATTGACACCACGACGATAAAGTGTATCACCAATGATCAGATAATCTTTGGCTTGGTATCGAGTACGTCGTTGTTCAGAGCGAGAGGTATTAGGCCGAAAAGCTTGGGTTTGGAGATAGATTAGTATATCTCCATACCATGGATCACTTGACGAAATCAGAAACAAAGACTCATCCAAGATTGATGCTTCTGATGTTAAATCATTGGAGGATGAGGGAAGATCGCAAAGTAGCTCAGCAAAGATGAGAGATTTCTTTGATTTGGATTTGATGAACTCCAAATCAAACTCCTGCAAGATAACTATCCATTTAGAATATTTGTCCCCCAGCAATTGACGTGACAAGATGTATGTCATAGGGTTGCAATTTGATACAATGGTAGTTTTGCGAAGGAGGATGTAATGACTAAATATCTGCACAGCTTGAACAACTGCCAAGGCTAACTTTTCAACATATGAATATTTACTTTCTGTATCATTAAGATTACGACTCAAATAATATATAGGATGTTTGATTCCACTTTCTTCTTGCACTAAAACCATACCAATGGTTGTATTTGTAGCGGCGAGATACAGGTAAAAGTATTTTTGATAGTTTGGGGCATACATTAATGATGCTTTGATTAGGGAATCTTTGAGAGCATCAAAAGAAGCTTGCGCAAATTGGTCCCAATGGAAGGGTACCCCTTTCTTCAATAGACGTGTATAACCTTTAGCTAATTCAACATAGTTTGGAATGAGCCTCCTCAAAAAGTATTCCTTCCCTTGAAGTCTCTGTATCTGTAACAAATTTGAAGGTGGAGGCATGTCAAGAATTGCCTGAACCTCTATGGAATCGAGTCAAATTCCGTCTTCCGAAACTACAAATCCAAGAAATCGACTAGAGCCAACACAAAACACACATTTGTGCGGATTGAGTCTTATTTTGTAGTATCGACAATGTAAAAATATTGCTCTCAAATGTTGCGGGTGATTAGTCCGTTTTCGCGAATGAGTAGGAAAATAATCAAGATAAGGTTGAACACTGTGTTTGATATCATGGAAAGCATAATTCATTGCCCTCTGGAATGTAGCCCTTGCATTTTTCAAACCAAAGGGTAGCTTTCAATATGCGAATGTGCCCCATGGACATATAAAGGCTATTTTTTATTGGTCTTGTGGATGGATATTGATTTGGTTGTAACCAGAACATCCATCCATGAATGAAAATATTTTGCATCTGGCACATTCATCAATAATCTGGTTGATAAAAGGTGTAGGATAGTTGTCCTTTGGACATGCTTGGTTTACATCCCTATAATCGACACACACTCAAATTGTCCCTTGTTTTTTCATCACTGGAACAATATTAGATACCCAATCAGTAAGAGGTACAGGGAAAATGAAGCCAGCAAGAAAAAGTTTTTCAACCTCTGCTTTAATGGCAGTGGCTTTCTTAGGATGAATAGGTCGAAGTCGTTGTTGTACTAGTTTGACAGCCAGGTACATTTTAATCTCATGTTCAACAATTCTTGAGTCAATGCCTGGCATCTCTTCATAAGACCATTCAAAGACATCTTGAAATGTGTGGAAAAGAGCATAGTAATTATCTGGTTCCAATGGAGAACAAGATTTTCTGACATGAATATTTTCTACAATGTTAGGCTTGGTCGAAATGTTTATAGAAATTGTTTCTTCTATGTTAGATAGATTACGCTCAAACTCTACAGTATTTACAGAATTCGACAAGAAATCAATGATTGATGAGTGATTGAGTTCATTTGAATAATCTTCATTGTCATCTTGAAGGTGGGAACGATGATGATAATCTTCCCACGACGTCTCTCCTATCATCATTGATTGGATGATTCCTTCATTTGTAGAATGTATATGAAAAAAAGGATATGAAGAGGTTCCATATTCTAAAGACCTATCTACCCATGCAATCGTTGAGTGTAGATTAGGGTTTTCCGCACAAGCCCAATAGATTGATTGCTATAACGATTCAATGGGGCTTGGCGGCATTGCCTCGCCATAATCATCACTTTCAAAGTAGTTGGAATTTTTCATAAACTCAGATAATGTAGAAGAAATCATATTGTAGGTCTCCACTCTTACCACTTTCGTGAAACCAGATGGTGACGGGAGGGTAAAAGTACCCATCAGGGAAGGATCTTTTAGGAGACTGACTCCAACATTTTGAAGTGATTGTGAGTTTCTGTGTATCAATGGAATGCTTCCCGTGGCCTGTGAACTATTGGCAAAGAAGGTTAGTTGATTAATGACTATGATTCCACCCTTGAAGGGAAATGAAATTGTTCGAAAGTATGTGGAAACAACGGCAGCCATAGCATATACCAAAGGCCTTCCCAGTAAAATGTTTTAATCAAGGAGTCCGTCAACGACCTCGACCTCAACATTTACTGTTTTTCCCTAGTTCAACTTGCAGGTTACTCAAAATCCCATACGGTGTGTATTTTCTTACATCAAAAGCTTTTAATGTAGTTGGTGATCGTGATAAGGGCGACGAACCAAGAGTTTTCCAGTAGCTGATAGACATAATGCAAGTAGATGCCCCCTCATCAATAATAGTTTGGTGAACATTTTTATTGAGAGCTTTTACTTGTATTAAGAAAGCTAATTGCACTGGTAATTGTGGTGCATATCCTGTATGGTTAAAAACCACAAGATTAGAATCCATAGGATCTATTCCACCTATTGTTGACAATAAAGCTTGTTTCTGGGAGGGACAATTTTGCAACACCTCAAGTGTCGACATAGCGGAAGGTGATTGAGCTAGATCTTCCACTATATTATAGTTTTGAGCTACTCGAGCACGAGGATTAAATGTTGATTTGTGTACAACTCCCTTTGGTGGCTTTATTGTTAATTCAGGTATAATTGGTGGAACAACTTCTGGTGAAGTCGAGGTCAAAGTACTAGGTTGATCAGTAGCCTGGTTATTCAACAACGACGAATTTCCATAGTATTTATTCCTTGTTGATACCAAAACATCGTTTTGTGTATTTGTGATAGACAACATGAGTAATTGGGATGTGGAAGCATTATCAGTTGCAACCAAATGTGTTTCTGGGGTTGGAAATGGATCTATCAACAATGATAAGGTATTCAAATTCTTTAAAAGTTTAGAGACCTCAGTTTGATGTGGACAATCTCTTGTATAATGCTTGTCATTACATATCAGACATGGATAACGAGGTTTCCTAGCTGCAATAGGGGATTCAGATGATTTCTTAGGAGTGGAATTTTCCTGTTTCTTTTTGTTGTTCTTCCCCTTTTTCTTACCTCCTAGTTGCTTTGGATTTTTGCCTTTGTCAGATGACACAGCATTAATCTCCAAGGCAAGAGTGTTTTCTGATGGATTTGCATTTTGATTGGAAATAGCAAGAGTTTGACCAGATGGTCCTCTTTCCATTTGTGTGCTTGAGGAACCAATCACACCGTTGCCAGCATGAGAGTCCCTACTCGATTTTGGAGGTGGTGGAACAGTGAAGGCTGGTCTAGGTGCATCGAGAATTTTATCATAGAGCATGCCTGATTGTGTGTAAATCAAATCCAAATATTGGGCACGAGTGATAACTTTCTCTTCTGTGACAACTCCTCCTTTTGCCACATCCTCTGTGATTGATGGCAGCAAGGAATTTATGAACCACTCAGCTAAAATTTGATCAGGAACATATGTCTTAACCATTCGACGATGATGCCGCCACTCATGAATATGATTTGATATATGGGTGGAGGTAGTCTGTTTAAAGTTGGTCAAGAGTTCTGTTCCAGTCTCGTACCTGATAGGTAACTGGAAGTGGGTCAAAAAGGTAGTGGCTAGAATGGTGAAGTTATCAAAAGAAGCTCTTGGTAATTCAATATACCATTTAGCAACTAGACCAGTAAGCATTTTTTGGAAAAGATGAAGTCTAATCGAATCATCATTCAAAATATTAGATGAACACCATAAATGAAAGGTCATAACATGATTCGATGGGTCTTCTCCTGGATTTCCATTAAAATTCAGAATATCAGATGGTAACTTATGGGGAATCACCGGCCACCAAGGCGCATATGCAATTGGATCATTAGTGAGCTAGTTTAAATCTGGTAATTCTAAAGTTGCTACGAATGGAAACTATCAATTCAAGTCAGGAGGCACATACCCAGGAAAGGATAGAATCACCTGTGCAATAGGTCTTTGCATACTAGCATAGGGCATCTGCATCTAGTAACCTTGGTAAGGTTGTTGGACAAAACTAGTATAAAGTGGTTGTTGATAACCTGCAAAGCCTTGTTGCCCAGGTCCTTGGTAAGCTTGATATTGGCCAAAACCAGTTTGAGCTTGTGAACCAAGTCCAAACTATGGTTGGGACTGTTCGAATTGAGGTTGTTGAAATTGTGACAGCCACGGTTGTTGAACCAACTATTGCTGCCCAGTAATGAAAGATTGACCAAGGTGTGGATCAACTATACCAGCGTACACCTAGGTCATTCCAGATAAAAGTATACTAAGCTGAGGTTGTTGTTAAGCTCTAGAAACAAGTGGTTGTTGCACAACAACTTGAGAAAATTGAACCTTTTGCCTTGAAACTTGTGGTTGCAAGGAAGAAGGATCAGTTTGTACTGGTTGAGATACAATAGATTGAGCTTGTGACTGTGGCACAGTAGTAACAACAGGTGTAGTAGGAATATTTGACACAGTTTGCATTGGTTGTGTTGGATACACAAGCCTTGGTTGATTTGGCAATACTGGTTGCCATTGACAAACTCTAACTCCAGTTTGACTTGAATACTATGGGAAATTACCATATGGTTGTCCCCCGGAAAAGGGAGGAAATAGTGAATAAGCATATTGCTCTCCATATGGTGGCAATCCAATATTTAATGGATACACTAGTCTTTGATGACTAGATTGCCCAAATTGATACTGATGTGCAGGATCAAATTGTTGAGTTCCCATGTGAGAAAAACCAGGTAGAGTTCCGGACGAGTTCATGGGTGTTGACCATGGTGCAGAAGAAACCCCTGAGTGGGTTCCAGACAATGATTGGTAACCAACCGGGACGAACGATTCACCGTATAGGTGCGACTCAGGTGTGGTAGAAAACATCGAGGGAGTGACAACAGAAGATTCTGTTGCAGCTACATCAAATGATACAGTCTTGGATGTTGATGGTTATTCAGCCATAGTTAACTGGCCCAAAAGTTGTCCTAAAAATTCGACGGGAACATGCAAAGAAGCAGGAGTAGATGAAGCAAAGTAAACAGGTGTAGCAGGATAAAGATTAATCCCGGTTCCAAAATGAAACGGGGAGCCAAGTGTGGAATCCTCTACTATCTCTTCTATGGCAATCAAATCAGGTGGAAGAGGCTGACCTTCAAGTTCGTAAAAGATTTATGGTGTCGAAGAAAATGTAGTTTCTACAGTGACTGATGTCGGAGGGGTAACAACTTCTAAGTGTTGAAATTCGAAGTCTAGATGTTCAGGTAAATGAACAATAGTTTCAAAGGGAGGTTCCTGAACAACTTCTGGTTCAGATGTAACTTCGGTTTGAACTGGGATAGATTCTGGACCAACTCCTGATGGAGCTGTTTCAGGTTAAGAAGCACTTCTTGGTTGAAAAATTTCAAATTGAGGATCAACTTGTTGTTGGACAACCTCGGTTACTGTTACACTAGGATTAGTACTAATGTCCTCAGGTAACTGTGAAACTTCCTCTTTAAGAATGGATGTACCAGAAATAATTGGAGTAACTGGAGTCTCTCAAGTTATTGAAACAAATGTCTCAAACAACCTAGATGAATAACTAGGAGTTCTCGATGTACTAGACTCAGTTAAACGAGACCACTTTGTCCGAATTGGTGTCGCTTCGGGAGGAAAAGGCAGTTGACTCATTGTTCTCCACGAACGACGGGGCTTGGGTTGACTTTCTTCCACGATTGTGGATTACTTTATCAACTTAAACTCAACTAAGGAATAAGGATGTTATTCGTTGTCAATTAATTTTAACGATACTTGGACACAACTTCGCTTTTTCAGTTTTAAAGAGTCGAGAAAAAGTAAAAGATGAATTTAGTCACCTTCAATTTTTAATGAGCCTGAAAGGACAAGTGCTCAAATGATCCTTTTACTTTTAAAGAGTTGAAAAGGAATGAAAGTGACTACTCTAGAGACTCTAGACAAGAGGGTTTACCAGACAAATTGCAAAACTGCAATATACACCTTGGTGATAAATGAAAGAGAAATTACCAAGGACTTTACGTACGACAGTCAATCTTCCCGAATGTTGTATTCAGTTTATTGCGATTGATAAGGTGGCAGACTCGACTTCCTAGGGATAAAGGATTTCAACCTATTGGAGTCTCCCACTATATACGTGACAGTACAGGGAGCACAAGTCCGTACTAGCACTTATTGGATCAAAGAGGAGGAATCACCCAACCTTCAGTGAAAATGTTAGCCACTAGATTTAAAGACATTGGAACACGTCTTTAGCCTAGACCTCTAGATGTTTTGCGTTAAGTTCCAAAGCATTGTTAGATTAATTGAAGTTTATTTTAAGTTGATCTTGCTTAGAAATTTTCCTTTGAAGGTTCACTGTGAAATGTGTTCTGAAATTCCTAAAAATGCAACTAAAATGATAAGAAATCTTTTCGTTTATTTTCAACAATTAAAACCCAAACTATAAGGGATAGAGCATAGAAGTACTTTTGAGAAAACAACAAAGAGCACAAACTAATGCAATTCCCTAAACCATTCCTTTAAGCACACAAACTAAAACTCTAATGCATGTATTTGTTTTCAGTTTCTCTTAATGTGAATGATACAATAAGAAAAAATAATGCACAAATGATTCAGAATGTTTCATTAAAAATGGCGATTAATGACAATTTTTCTTCTAAGAGAGAAAGGAAGATTGACGACACTTTCAAGTAGAAGAAATGAAACTTTTTGACACTTTGAATGAAATCAAATAAAATGCAAAAAATAGATTAATTAATCCGCTATGAGGGAGGAATTTACTACACTTCACTTTTCAAAGAAAATGAGGACTTTACAACACTTTTCTATCGAAACGACAATCGATCAACACTACTTTTTGACAATGGATTGTGTTAGGCCCCTATACTACTAGTGTAACCCCTTATTGTTATTATTATAACCCACTTATTATATTGATGTACCCATGTAGTGCCCATATTGTTACTATTGTGCCCCATAGAAGCCCACTATTGTTATTATTGTGCCCTTACATTATTATTGTTATGTCGGCTCTGATTATGTTACAACCCCTCAAACTCCTATATATAGAAAGGAGGTATTTTCATTTGTATGATCCAAGAATTGTTCATTTATGTAATGTAAAGGAGGTTTCCCCCTCGAAGAGACTAAATTCTAAGGCATTGATCTATCTTTTCTATCTTTTCTTGAGCTGGTTTCATAACATTTGGTATCAGAGCTTTGGATTCTAGGGTTTCGCTGCTCCAAATAGGTCATTGTGGAATTGTCACTATAACTTTTTTTATGTGATGTTTCAGAAGTCGCAAAAATAACCCATTTGAGTAGAAATCGCGCTGAACCTTGGGTCCAAATTTCAGAGCTTTTCGCACGATATTGGCGGAGATATGATTTGAGAAAGTTGGTCTTTTTGCAGACTCCTAAATTACATTCAAAACAGGTGACCTGGGGAAAATTGTCATAACTTTCTCTCTGGGAATCGGATTGAAATTTCGTAAGAAGGTATAGGAAGAAGACAGACTGTAGTTTCTTGTATGCATTTTTTAGATCCAAAGGTTGAAACAATGACACGTGGCACTTCATACAATTTCTCTCTTCTGGAAAGGTCTATAATCAAGTCATCTTGGGAGATTGTGCATAACTCTTTCTTAGAGAATCCAATTTGGATCAGACTGGTGGCATTAGAAAGAGGACACAGAGGGCTACTATAGTTCACAATTTCAGAACTTAAAGATCTGAAAGTACATAGTTACAGTCGTTTCAAGGTCGAGCTCCTAAAATCAAGAAAAAGCAAGATGAGGAAGTTTGATGGCAAGGATCCGGTAAATTGGATACTTCAGATGGAGCAATATTTTGATCTACATGGTGTACAACTATTACAAAAGGTATGTATTGCATCTTCATATTTAGAACCAGATCAATTTTTATGGTATGAAGGGCTTTATTCTCGTAAAAAACTTGTTACGTGGTCAATTTTCACGGAGGAAATGATAGCACATTATGAGGATACAAAGAGCAACACCTTTTTTAGAGCAACACCACAACAATTGGAAAGAGTAAAAGGGCTTTGTGACATAATGGAAAGAAAAATTATGGAAACCAGGAAGCATACCCCTCACAACTATAAAGATGGAAGTGTTGTTTCTCCTAGCCTTCCATAACCTACAAGGGTTACACCACAACAATTGGAAGAAAAAAGAGAAAAAGGGCTTTGTTACAATTGTGATAGCAAATGCACTAAAGGTCATAGGTGTGCTGAGAAGAAATTATTTTACATAGAATATGAAGAGGAGGAAGAAAAGGATCAAGAAATATCAAAATAAGAGGATATACGCCAGGACACCACCCCAGAGAAAGAAGAAATGAATCAGACCATATCTTGTAAAGCATTGGCAAGAATTACCACTCCTCAAACTCTCAAGATAGAAGGACATATCAAGAAGAAAAAGGTGCAAGAAGTGAAAGATCACATCGAGAAAGAAGAAATGAATCCAACCATATCTTGTCATTCAATGGACGAAATTACCACTCCTCAAACTATCAAGATAGAAGGACATATTAAGAAGAAAAAGGTTCAAGTAGAGAAAGATCACATCGAGCATCAACAAAAAGTTCTCCAACTTTTAAAGGATAATGCCACTTCGGTGCAAAATCAAACAAAACAACAGGTAGATCAACATTGTAGTGAAAAATGTTTTGATGTAGGTAATTGGGTATTTTTACTGCTACATCTCAAGCAAGCTATTTATGACAAGAAAATGTTGGCAATACTACATGCACTTAAAAAATGGTGACCTTACCGAATGGGAAGACTCTTGAAGGATGAGGATGTGGAAGCATTGTTTTGTGCTATTTATATTATCCAACCAGATTGGATAAATGAAGCAAGGGATGAATGGAAGAAGGATGAAGATGTATGGCCACTTATTCAAAAGTTGCAAAAGATCCCAATTCAAGCAATATTGCCAGAAATTGAAGAGGAAGGAAAAATCATATTGGAACCTGGAGTAGTCACATAAACAAGAACCCGACAGCTACGAAATCAATCAATTTCAGAGTATCTCATCAAGTGGAAGAACTTACCCACTGAAGATTCCACATGGGAGGACAAGAATTTTATACAGAAGCATCAAGAACTACTCAAGCGTTGAGGACAACATTTTTTGAAGGAGAGGGGCATGTTAGGCCCCTATACTACTAGTGTAACCCCTTATTGTTATTAGTACAACCCACTTATTATATTGATGTACCCATGTAGTGCCCATATTGTTACTATTGTGCCCCATAGAAGCCCACTATTGTTATTATTGTGCCCTTACATTATTATTATTATGTTGGCTCTGATTATGTTATGACCCCTTAGACTCCTATATATAGAAAGGAGGTCTTTTCATTTGTATCATCCAAGAATTGTTCATTTATGTAATGTAAAGGAGGTTTCCCCTCGAAGAGGCTGAATTTTAAGGCGTTGATCTATCTTTTCTATCTTTTCTTGAGCTGGTTTCATAACATTTGGTATCAAAGCTTTGGATTCTAGGGTTTCGCTGCTCCAAACAGGTCATCGTGGCATTTTCGCTATAACTTTTTTTCTGTGACGTTTCAGAAGTCGTACGAAAAACCCATTTGAGAAGAAATCGCGCGGAACCTTGGGTCCAAATTTCAGAGCCGTTCGCGCAATATTTGCGGAGATATGATCTGAGGAAGTTGGTCTTTTTGTAGATCACATAAAAGCATTCACCAATCCTAGTCTAAACAGGGCCAAATTAAAGAGATGAAGGCTGGTTTCAGAGATGAGACATCATTCATGTTCAACAAGCAATTCAATCAAAGATGAAACTTGTCAAAAACTTCAGTTCCTAGATGGGAAAACTGATCTTCAATAAATCAGCGCAGGCTGTGGTGATAGACAGTGCGATGCATAGCACTGTGTCCATGCGGGAACTGCAATGCATAGCAGGTCTCAGTTAAGGACAGTGCGATGATTACAGTGAGCGATTTTGAAGGTGTTTTTGGCTCAAATTCGATTCAATTTTCAGTGGATTAAGCTTGACTTCAATAAACAATAGCAAGTACAGTGTATTGGAATGTTCTAAGAGGATACTAAACTACCAAAAAGGGGAAAACGATCTCCCCAGTGGAGTCGCCAATTTGTTTCAGGAATAATTAGTGTTTCTAAGAAATGCTAACCCTCTAGGTTTAGTAGCTAACCTAGAAACAATAGTTAAAATAATTCACTACTTTTCCTATGAACGACAGGTAAGAGAAAGATTATAAGGAGCCAACCTGCAACTTTCGATTGATTCCTCGCTTGACCCCTCTCTCCCTTGACTAGTCTCATTGCTCCTTTCCATACTTAACTCGCTTGGAAAGTACCTGTGCAATTACAAAAACAAAGACCCATCAAAGCATAATGATCCATAATTCATAAATAACATAGAATCAAAAGTATGATAAACATATGAATGCATTGACATATTACACAAACATAAGGGAAAAAATATTGAAAAGCTTTATTGATAGAAAGAAGGATTACAACCCATGAGTTCGATTCAGTGTCATCCTTCCAGCTTCAAACCTTCTTCACCTCATGAACAACAAGACATTCCAACATTGCCAAAATACTTAGCCTCAATATTAAAACCATCAGCACCTCCTTACAACTCAGAACTATTCAGCCTCTAGATCCCTTGGATGAGTGATCCATTTATAGATGAGTGAAGGAGGTTGGGTCATCAATGATGATAATGAATGCCTTTCCATTTTTAGGAAATGGTTCCATGAAAGAGGAGGTTCATGTTTCCTAGTTCCTTTTGTCATCCTTGGGCAAAATCAGAGGGGTAGGTGGCACTTGAGAAGCTTCTAGAGGTTTCCCATGGATAGGGAATCTTCAAACCCTCCCGAAACTTTGCCCAAGTTCGCTCATCACAGGCTAAAGAAGGACTAAGTGCGATGCATAACACTTAGTCAGTGTAGCACCTGCAATTCATTGCAGCCTGATGAAGGGCTTCTTGCAATGATCTCTTTAGAGACACTTTTTGGATGCTTTTTGTAATGGGACTTCTTTGGGAGTAAGGCATCTTGATGACTATGTTCTTTAGGGTATCTAACAACTATAATAGGGCTTGATTAACCCTAATAATATTGACATGTAAGTTGGGATTGATGTGCCCAAACAAATTTGTAACAAATGCCCATTGTTTTTCTACACCAAGATAACTTCTTAGAGCTCACAGATTTTGTCAATACATCTGTAGTATTCTTCAAAGTGTCCACCTTTACCAACAACACCTTTTTGTATTCTATCATATCCCTCACAAAGTGATACTGAACATCAATGTGCTTTGTCTTTGAATGATATGCAGGGTTCTTTGCCAAGACAATTTACTGTCACGGTCTATCCTTATAGCTCCCTGTACTAACCCCATACTTGAACACAATCTCTGCAACCAAACTGCTTCCTTGCTTGCATGAGTGGCTGCCATGTATTCCACCTCTGTAGTTGATAGTGCCACTATAGATTGTTTCTTATTCATCCAACTAACTGCACCTCCAAATAGGTTAAACACATACCCACTTGTAGATATTCTCTGATCCAGATCTCCAGCCCAGTCTGCATCAACAAAGCCATGAATATCCAACACTCTGTCCAATCTTGGTCTTTCTTGGTAGCACAAACCATAATCACTAGTTCCATGAAAATACCTGAAAACTCACTTCACTGTTGTCTAGTGCTCCTTCCCTAGTTTTGACATAAACCTACTTAATACTCCCACTACATGTGCAATGTCTGGTCTAGTACAGATCATTGCATACATCAGGGTACCGACTGCACTTTCATATGGAACACGGAACATGTCCTCTTCCTCTTCTTGTGTCTTGGGACACTGTTCAAAAGATAACTTCACACCTATAAGAATAGGAACCTTCATTGGTTTACTATCCTACATATTAAATGTCTACAATATTGTCTTGACATACTTCCTTTGGTTTAACTAGAGCTTCCTCTTTTCCCGATCTCTTTTAATTTCCATGCCCAAAATATAGCTTGCAGCACCAAGATATTTCATGTCAAATTTGGAGGACAATTGGGTCTTCAAATCCTGGATAATTTCTTTGTCATTTCCAACCAGCAACATATCATCCACATATAAGACCAGATAAATAACATGGTCACCAATTAATTTAAAATACACAGAGTGATCTGCTTTGCTTCTAGTGAAGCCAAGTCCCCATATAAATGTATCAAATTTCTGATACCACATCCTTGGTGACTATTTTAACCCATACAGAGACTTCTTTAACTTGCATACCAGTTCTTTCTTACCCTTGATCGCAAAGCCTTCAGGTTGCTTCATGTAGATTTCCTCTTCCAGATCCCCATGAAGAAATGTTGTCTTCACATCCATCTGTTCTACCTCAAAATCAAAAGCAGCAGCAATAGAAAAAAGTAATCTAATAGAAGTTACCTTGGCAACAAGAGAAAAAATATCACCAAAATCAATTCCTGGCACCTGGGAATAACCTTTTTCTACCAACCAAGCTTTGTATTTCTCCACCTTTCCTTATGCATTTGTCTTCTTCTTGAACACCCATTTGCTTCCAATGGGTTTCCTTCCATCCAGCAACTCCACCAGATCCCAAGCCTCATTTTTGTGCAAAGATGCCATTTCATCAACCATGGCCTCTTTCTAGAGTTTTCCATCTTCTGAATCTACTACTTCCTTCATAGTTCTGGGATCATTGTCAGTAATAGATAAAGAAAAATTTGAATAGAAAGTAGATGGAGTATACCTTTCTGGCTACCTTCTTTCTCAAACTGATCTTCTCACACCTGAAGTTTGCGTCTCTTCATCTTCTGATTCCTCCTCTGCTATAGAGTCTAATTCTTCCTCCTTAAGCTCAAACTCTATCTTCTCAGGTTCCTTTGGTTGGACTTCATGTCTAATAACATCTTTAACCTCTCTAAACACCACATCTTAGCTATACACAACCTTCCTTGTTACTGGGTTCCAAAGCTTCTAACCCTTTAGACCATTCTTATATCCAATAAAGATGCACTTTTCAGATTTACTATCAAACTTTGTTTGTTTCTCCTTTGGAACATGTACATATGCATCACATCCAAAGACCCTCAGATGTGAAAGAGAGGGTTTCTTACCAGTCCATACCTCTTGTGGAGTCTTATCCTTCAATGCTGATGAAGGTGATCTGTTGACCAGGTAACATGTTGTCTCCACCGCCTCTACCCAGAATTCCTATCCTAACCTGGCACCACTGAGCATGCTTCTCACCCTTTCCGTCAACATCTTGTTCATTCTTTTTGCAACTCCATTTTGCTCAGGTGTGTATGGAGTAGTCTTCTGTTGTGCTATACCACACTTCTTACAGAATTCTTCAAATTCCTTACTGCAAAACTCTCCACCGTTATCTATCCTCAACACCTTTATCTTCTTCTTTGTCTGGTTTTCCACCAGAGCCTTAAATTATTTAAACCTATCAAAGACTTCATATTTCTTCTTAAGGAAATATATCCATGTATTCCTTGAGAATTCATCTATAAATGATACATAGTACACAGACTTACCTAGTGATGGAACCTTCACAGGTCCAAACATATCACTATGCACAAGTTCTAATATCTGTTTCACCCTCTTACCACCAGAGGCGAAACTCACCTGATTCTACTTCCCATATACACAATTTTCATAGAAATCAAAATTCAGAGAGCTATTACTCATGCCTTCTACCATACCTTTACCATGAATTATTCGAAGGCCCTTCTCTCCAATATGTCCAATCCTTTGATGCCACAGCATGGTCTTCTCTCCAGAGACCACTATATTTTCTGCTCCACTTTCAGGAACCACAGAACTATTGCACCCATCAACAAAAATGATATCTTGTAGCTTTCACAGAGTTCCAATTCGAACTCCCCACATCAATACCAGTGCCCTCCGAACCATCTTGCAGGTATCCTTCTCGAACACTATTTTTGCACTTGCATCATCTAGCTTGCTTACAGAAATCATATTTCTAGTCAATGTAGGAATATGAAGAACACCTGTAAGTGTTCTAACCCTTCCACCTTGCAACTTCAACTTTAATTTTCTGCGACCAACAATTCTAGCCTTCCTGTCATCCTCCAAGAAGACATCACCACCATCATATTTCTTGTACTCGTAGAACCACTCTCTCTGGGAAGTGAAGTGAAAGGATGCGCTTGAGTCAATCAACCATGCCTCATGATCTACATGTGTACTTGAAGAATCCAAATACACATCCCCACCTTCATCTGCGGTGGTTTTCACCTCTGCAGAAGGAGCATAATAAGATCCATTTCCTTTATCAGGAGCTTTAAATTTACAGTCCCTTTTGTAGTGCTCTTCCTTTCCACATTTCTAGCACAACACCTTTACAGGTTTTCCTGGAGATTTAGATCTCCCTCTAGATTTAGACCTCCCACTCAATGAATTTTTTTTTCCTGTTCTGGGACCATCCTTGTACAGACAAGGCATCACCATTCTGGCTCTCCATATTTTTCTGTCTCATTTCCTTCGTCAACAAGGATGAGACTATTTCATCAAACTGCAAGGTAGTTGCATCGCTACCTATTGCAATAACCAGACTATCCCACGAATCTGGTAGAGAACACAACAAACTGAGGCACTTATCTTCAACTAAAATTTTAATATCAACATATAATAACTGACTTACCACAGTATTAAATTCATTCAGATGCTCTGTCACTGAGTCTTCATCTTTCATCCTCAGGTTATACATTTTTTTCCATAGGAACGGTTTATTCACCAAAGACTTCGATTGGAACAAAGTCCCTAACTTGTCCCACAAAGCCTTCTCCATAGCTTCCCTTGATACATTCAGCAATAATGAATTTGAGACACACATTCATATTGTGCTCTTTGCCTTCCGATCCAACTTCTTCCATTCTTCATCGGACACTCCCGTTGGTTTAGTACCTAGATCTACCATAATCCACTGATCTTTATCCACCAACAGATCCTCTGTCTTGAATTTCCATAACTCAAAACTCTGACCATTAAATTTATTGATCTCTATATTTCCACTGCTCGCCATCTTCTTTCACCACCAGAATCGATCCCCCATATCTCCCACTGAACAGGGTCTACCACAGGCCCGAGCGAAACCCCTCAACAACAAAGGTGTCCCCTTGAAGCCAAAATAGCTCTGATACCAAATGTAGGTTTTAACCCCATACAAAAATTACTTGCATACGAATTCTAAAACATATAAAATAAACAATGCGAGAGCATAACTCATAAAACACATATACATAGAGATTTTCCCCTGGATCCCAAAACCGGGACTACCAGCTTGATTTTTCATTATTTTCCTCTCAATGTTACAATACATATTTATACATGTTGAAGCATCCAATACCATGGACCGAAAACCATCACGTCCAAAACCATGTGCGAAAAATCATGCATAAAACCATAAGTAGGTCTGCCCAACCTAATATGGGGTCCAAAAACAAAATTTTCCGGGGTGCTACCCTGGATCCCATAGAGGGGGGTTTCCTGCACCACTCAAACCCCCTGTGACCCCCCCGCTACACAATTGGCGCAATGAAGGGGGGACTCCACCCCCCCTCTAACCCCCTGGTTAACTACGTGGGCTAGTCGTGGAAAGAATATAACGCAACCCAACAATGGCCATCCCATGGTAGGTAATAGACGTAGGAGAAACTGCACCCCCATGCAATGGATTCCCTACCCGAAGGTTGGGAAGGATCACGGGCTAGGAATCCTTCAGTGTAGCGAACACCCAAGCTCAGGAAGGGTAACACTGTGGAACACCTTAGATTGGCACTAGCATAGTGGAAAAACTGTGAAGAAGATCTGAAGGTCTAATAGACCTCTAAGATAGAGCTGTGGTCAAGAAGATTATTTGGAGGAGACTTGTGCAATGGTACAGTTTTTCTTTGGGGTGATCGTGAATATCCCCTTCTAATTCATCACATAAGATAGGGTTGAGGTCCCCTAGTCGATCCATGGATGAGAAGGAAGTAAGACTTGTCGTAGTGCAGATGGAACGAGCCTTGAAATATAAGAAAGGATTGAGTAACCTTATCCTTTCCCTGATGAGAACCCTATTCATGGAGGCTTCTCATTGACGTGCCATATTTCCTTCTAACATGGTTGGACGAAGATGTGAGGATATGGCATGAAGGAGAAAAACGCGAAAAGGTTGGGATGCATAACAATGCGAATTGTTAAGATGACTTTAGCTGAGATGATCTAACTGACATGCCAACCCATAAGTTCCTCTATTGGTTAAGAGGATGACGATGTGGCATAAAAGTCTCAGATGGGTTGAATCTCATAAACCAATTTGGTTCATCGTCGGGAATTTTGTCACTTGACAGACCAGGGATTGTCAATAGATGGATCCTGTAATTAAACACTAATGCAAAAAGTCCTGGGAGGTTGGAATCCCATAACCAATTGTGAGGTGACATTTAATTGGAGAGTTGAGATCCAAGATTGAGGACTCCTAGGTGGACAAATTGCAGTGCACTATTGATCGCAAGGTAACCGAAGTGGAATGGAGGTGGGAGTCCAAAAGTTTATCCCTTGAACTTCTCTAAAGGTGCAAGAGAGGGAGAGACAAGGTTGAAGTACATGGATGACATTGTAGATGGTGTGTGACTGAGAGTGCTCCTATTGGTGGGTGGGTTGGCTGAGAACCCACATAAGCTTGGATGCACAACCCAGAGGAATGAGGAGAAGGCACAACTAGAAATTTCAGGTAAAGCTCGACAGGATGACGTCAAAGGTGTACATGGCCAAGCCCACATTGTTGTGGGGGTGCCATTGGTTGGGGACTGACCCACTTTCCATGTTGGCTCGACCAAGTTCACCCAGAGGATTGTTGGTGTGAAAGAGTCGAAGAGGTTGGGTCAGGACTAGCGGGATGACACAAGCGGTTGTGTGGCAAGGCCCACCCTATTGTCATGATGCTACTAGTCGAGGATTGGTCCACTTGCTGAGTCATCCCGATGGATTTGTTCGAGAAGATTAAAGAGGGAAGTCGATTGCAAGGATCAGGAGTGTAACAACCGTCATGAAAATTCCATGTAATAAAAGCTAGTAAAGGAAAAATAATAACCACAATTGATGGGACACTTATTCCAAGTTGAATGTTGGGAAAAAGAATAGTGATGGGGATCACTGGTGATTGATTAATGGTTAAGGAAATTGGCAAAGGAAATGGAAAAGGCTTTGGAAAGGAAAAGTGGCATTTATTTATGAAAATAATGGAAATTAGGAGAAAAGGGAGGTGAAAAGTCACAGGTTTCATGTGAGGAGGAAAATGAATGAAAATAATGGAAAATGAAGAAAATAGAGGCCTCATTAATAAAAAGGTTTATGAGGACCAATTCACAGACTTTTGTCAGTTCAATTTTGGATCTCTCTCTCTCTCATAATCTTGGACACTTAGATTCTTTTGGAGCACTCTTGGAGGAGTGTGGCATACTTGGATTTTTGGAGCAAGAGGGCAAAGGAAGAGCAAGAAAACACAAGAGGACATTGGGATGAACAACTACAACAAGTTTCTCTTGCAATTACTGAGTTGCATGTATGTTTTCCTCACTAGTTTTGGCATGCATGGCATATGCATGTGGTTTATTGGTGTAGGTTTTAACCCTGTATAGAAATTACCTACAAACAAATTCTTAAAAAAATAAAATATACAGTGGAGAGAAACACAAAAAAAAAGTACATAGAGAGTTTCCCCTGGATCCCAAAATCGGGACTACCAGATTGATTTTTTATTATGTTCCTTTAAAATTTACAATACATATATATACATGTTGAATTATTCATAAACCCCAATCCATTAACCATGGATTAGAATATAATTGTAGTTCCCTTGACCGGATCTACAAGATACCATGGTTAGAAAACCATCATGCCCAAAAACATGTGCAAAACCCATGCACAAAACCATAGGCATGTTCACCCACCTAATATAGGGTCTAATTTTATTTTTCTCGAGGCACTGCCTTGGACCTCATGCAGGGGATACCATCCCTTGCAAATCCCTCGATAGGGGGGCATGTTTCCCCCCCTATGACCCCCCTGGTGCAACGAGGGGGGGATAGTTGTGCCCCCTCTAACTCCCTGGCTTCAACAATGGGGCTAGTCGTGGAAATGATATAAAATACACACAACAATTTGTCATGATCTGTCATTGGCATGGAGGATTGCCTATATTCACAGTGGATTCTTCTAGCCTTTCCATTTCTTGGATAGCCATGGTGTTGTGGGTTCACTTCTTTGATTTTATGGTTGGTTCTCAAGTTTCCTTTAGCTTGGGTTGAGTTACTAGTTCTTGGAAGCCCTCGTTGGACAAACGCTCTAGAATCCATGTAACAACTTAGGTTGAGTTACTAGTTTTGGAAACCTTGGTTGGAAAAATGCTTTGGAATCCCTTGGTGGGTTGAATTACTAGTCCTAGAAGCCTTGGTTGGAAAAACGCTCTAGAAGCTTGGCTGCAGCTGTGGGTTGAATTACTAGTGCTGGAAGCCTTGGTTGCAACAAATTATCTCGAGCTCTAGAAGACTTGGGTAGATACCAATCTGGTGATCATTTTGTGATGACCGACCATGAGATGGAATCATTGTTTGTTGGTTTGATGTGGTTTTGCCTCTAGAAACCCTGGATGGTTTTGATTGATGTGTTTTATGATATCACACATTCATGCTTGGAATATAGCATGGGGGTGATTGGATGAAGAGATATTTGGGTCAACCATGTCTACGATCGGGTGGTTTGTGGAAGTCCCACAACTAGTTTGCCTTTACATCATTAATATGAGGTTATTTATCCTTGCTATTTCATGAGTATTATACTGGTTGATATGTGGATTATATGACTATGGTTTCCTTGGTATTTTTGTTGCTATTATGTTGGTTATGAATACGTATTATGACAGTGGCTATGTATGGATCTCATCATGTTTTTACTTTTAACTGGATGAAAAATGTATCTATGGCCTAATGGATGAAACTTCATCTAATTTGTTGAAGAATCAATTCTTCTTAGTGATTCTCATATGAGTATGAGACCCCTATGCTTAGATATATTGCTTAAAACTGTAGATTACATAATTGTGACATGTTTGACGAAATGCCTGTCACAACTAGTAGGGTTTTTCTCAAGTCCTTGTTCAATGAATTGTATGTGGATAATTATTCTATTGTTATATTACAATTCTCAATTTGTCATTGAGTTATGGGCAGGGACTTGGGCTTTGGGCCTAAAAAAGTGGCTCAAATCCGGGAAATGCAGGTACAGCACTAGGCAAAAAATGTTGGAAACACTGAGAGGTGGGGGGGTGGGGGGGTTGGGGGTGAATCAATATTTATTTTCAATTGTTATTTTTAACAGTTAGAACACTTATATTTAGAACACAAAATGAACAATAATAGAATAAATATTTTATTAATTTCTTCTTTACAATAAATCAAGTACAATAATAATATAGGGCTCCAACCCTAGATGAAGACTCCAATCTTCAATCTCCTAGGCTCCAACCTATATTTGTCCAGGCACTGACTTGGACTTCCAAGGATCCAATTGTTATCGGGAAAACTAGTGTCTATGCAGAGCTGCTAGTCCCACTAAGGCTGGTAGCTACCTTAGAAACAAACAAACTAAAACTACTTTTGTTTTCCTTTATGAGAAATAGATAAGAGGGGAATAAAGGAGACCAAATTCTGTCTTGTGCTTGGTTCCTTGTTTGATTCATGTCTCTTCTGGTAGATCTTTGCCACTCGCTTCCTTATCTACCCAGCTTCAAAGGGCACCTGTAGAATCAAAGCAGCATAACACTATCCAAGAACATAGATCTATTATCATAAACAATATAGGACCAGATATATATTAACCACACAAATGCATATATCATTAATCATACAAAAATGTGGAGGAAAACTTGAATATCTTTATTGATAATCAAGAAAGAGCAAAGAGGATTACAACCAATTGTTTTGACCCAACATCATCCTCTTAGCAATAAAGCCCTTCTTCACCTCATGAAAAGCTTAGATCACCCAACACTATGATATTGCATCAAGAAACCAGCAGCACTTCCTTACAAGATACAAAATTCCAACCTCTGGATCTCTGGGATGAGGGATCCATATATAGATGTTTGCAAGGGGGGTGAGTCAGCTTTTGAGATTTGATTAGTGTCCTATCTCTGATAGTTCTTGAATCCACTTGGAGATTGATGATCTCTTACTCATCCCTGGGCGAATACAGAGAGGCAAGTGTCACAGGAGAAGTTTCTAGAAGATTCCTTGCTCCTCCACCTTGCAGATTGATCCTGCCATTTGTCCACTCTCGCCCATCGCACCCCATAGAAGGGCTTTCCAAGATGCATCGCACCTCCCATGAGTATTTAGGTGGGATGCAGTGCACTTTGACCATGGAGCAGGTGAGATGGTCCAGTTTTGACCAGTTCTGAGCAGTTTTTGATGGAGAACTTCTGGGAGAAGATGTAATCAGTTGACCTTATTCTTTTAGGGGTCGGAGCAACACTTTTAGGGACATAATATCCCTTGGTTTACAGACATTTATGATTGGGGTTGTAGTTTCCAAAAATGTCTATAACAGTTGCCCCCTAAAGCATGAGGTCGTTAATTTGTTGATGTCGAGTGAAATGCTTTACCATGAGGATCTGAAGTTCTTTCAAGCTGGAAGGTGACTTGTAATAAGATAAAATACAATACATTATCTTCATAATATTTTCATGATCTAGCTGAGGCAGGCATTCCCATGATCAACTTTATAAATTCATTTTCATGTACATAAGACAGAGAATCGTCTGAGTATAGACTAATGATTATGGTAGAGCCATCATCCCTTAGGTTGGATGATCATCTATGCAGTAATGATGTACATTCGATGTCTTTATTTTCCTGAATATATATTGCAACCCGGATGGATGAAACTAGATCCGGGGTCTTCAATCCCATTCGATATTCACTCAAAGTACAAGTCGATCCATGTGAGAGATGTTCTGGAGTCGAACATGGAAAGATCTCGCCTGATTACTAGATAATGATGTAAGCTGTTAACAGGCGCGAGAGGAATCGCCGATAATGATGATGACCCTCAAGGTACTGCAGTACAATTCACATGGTGTGAATAAGGGACTTGGCGTCGAACACCACGCAAAATCTTTCGGTTGAAGGCCATTGATGTAAACCTGTCGCCGGAAGTGAGAAACTTGCCATTGAGGCATGCAAGCTTCAAAGTATTGAAAGGGTTGTTCCTAGATCGACTTCTTGGAGAATGAGCTGATGTCGACAAGAAGCAATCCATCATAGGAGGGCCTTAGTGAATCCCACATCAATGACACAGAACGGAGCAAATGATTTTAATGGAGGTGAAAACGATCTGGTGATATAAGGTTCAGGGTGGCGGTCATGAAAGAATGGAGCGTGAATGTATTGCAGTGGGTGAGACACAGGCGAATTCTCTGAGCGACTTCTCTTGAACATATTGGCGACACTAACATGATGGATTGGTAGCACTAACCCAAAATATGGATGGTGTGATGGAACCATGGTGATGTGACCAGTGAATGGAACAACCCAACCCGACTCGGATGCAGAGTGAAAGTGTCATGTTCAAGAGCGACTTGCTACCAATAAAGTTTTTTCAAGTTTTCTTCCCAATTTTTCCCCAGTCATTGCTGATCAGTACCTCTTTATTTTTGTCAAGCTTGAGGAGGATAACATATGCTTGTTCTATAATTTTCCCTTTGGGCATACCCATCGCTATTTTTTAACGAGTCTAGCGATAGTGAAACTCATTCTTGTCTATTATGGACAAGTTTGTCGCTATTTGGTTTTAACGAGTTTAACGACAAGGATAACTCGGTCCTTTTCAATTTTAGAGAGTCTGAAAAAGGGACATAAAGAAAACTCCAATAATCCTTTTTCGTCATATAATACCTTGAGTTCGAAAAAGTATAAAACAATACAAAAGGGATGGATTTTCGGTACTTTTAATGAGCCAAACAAAACAAGCGCTCGATCTTTTTGTGTAATAATCCCTCAAGTCAAAAAATATTAAAATCTAAAGGAGGGATAGCACTTCCGGTCCCTTTAACGAGCTGGAGAGGCCAATCGCTCGGCAATCTTTTCATATTTTACGAGTCAGTTGAAAAGAGCTTAAAGGAGACTCGTTTTTTGAAGAATGAGTGATAAATTCGGGTAGCAGCTGATTCCAGGTAAGGTTTGGAATTTTCCAATCACGGCAGTGTCACAAGGATGGCTAACAGGATCACTCTTCGCAGCTGTTCCTCAAAAAGGGTAAACAATCAAATGGAGGTGAATGATCGACCAAAACAAAGTGGAGGTGATGATGAGAACACGACCAAGGCTTCAAAGGCTGATGGTAATACATTCACAATGGTTATTTATTGGAAAATGGTTCATTTTTTAATGAGCTTAAACTTTGGGGGAACATTTTCTCATTGCTTATGTTTATTTTTTAACGAGATTGAATTCCGCATTAAAACTGCTCGATATAATGGTCATATAATAAGGATGTCTCATATAAAAACGACATTTTTTCAAAGCTTTGCCCCGCATCCTTTCTTTATGCAAGTTAGGAAACGACCAATCCTACGAGTTTAAAGGGTTAGAGGACCTATAAATTTAAAAAATAAATGGTCGCTCTTCGCTTGCACGCCAAAAGGTTTGCATGCCCCCAGGTATAGCGAAAAATTTCCAAGTTACCAAAGATTGTTCTATCCGTACTGCATATAAAACACTTCCTCGGCGATGTCTACCGAAATAGACAAAGGTGAGTGGCGCAGATGCCTCCACTCACATAACTTTGACGGAGGAATCTTATTCCAGTTTAATCTCATAAACTAGTCATATATCCTTCGCGGAAACCTACCCTATACCTGAAGTTTTCCTGCCGAAGCAGACCAGGGTGCATGCCCCCTGGGTTTCAGTCATGTCCTCCGAATCACTCGCGCTCATCAAGTGGATGGACTGGGGATTGATGAGACATTCCTTGCGTGAAAAGACCATTCAGGGATGGTATATGACTATTTGCTATGCGTGAACCAGGGAATGAAAGCTGGTCTACGAGCTTGACCACTCTTCCTTCATGCAGAAAACACATTACTCTAAAGAGTGAGGTGACAACGGCTCCCATGCAATAAATATAGTCGCGTCCAAGGAGTAGATTATAATCCAGGGGTCCTAGGACTACCATTACGTTCATGTGAACGGTTTTTCTTCTCAATGTTATCGGCACATTGGGAAGTATCCCTAATGGTCGACTGGTTCCTTTGTCAAAGCATGTTAGATTTCTCATCTCAGGAAAAAGCGATGGCAAACCAAGCGCTTTCCAAGTAGTTGAGGAAAGGATACTCACAGAAGCCCCTTCATCTATGATGGTACCAGCCATGACCATTCTATATATTTGAGTAATGATTCGAAATGGTACACTGACCGATAAACGGGGTCTGCCTAGTAGATTCCAATCGAAGGAAATAACCAGGTTTCTTGGAGGTGGGACCGAATAGATGGCTGGATATGACTCTGACGAACTTCCTTCTTGCGGTAAAGGAATGGGTAGACTGCCCCCATGGTCATCGGAGTCTGTGCTTACAAAAAGAATTTGAATGGTGTCGTTCTTGTTCTCTTTGGTGACTGTATCATCTGAAGATGGATCCTCTGAAGGCAAGACCGGGTCAACTGTCGCCTCGACCTTTTGACTTTCATCTGGTGTGGATTCAGATGGTTTATCTTCAATGATAGACGCTTCGGCCGACCACAAGGGCGTGTCAGCCGAATTTTCAACTAGTGACGGACTCGGCAAGAGCTTCTTATATCCAGGAGGAAGCCGTAACGGTGAAACCAGACGGTCGTCCAAAACTCTTTTAGCCTCGTCTAAGAAGGGACAACGGTGGACGGCGTGATCACCTTCACACAGTTTACAAGGAAATTTACATTTTCCTTTTTGTCTAGGGGCTTCACTTTCACTAGTTGACGGTGTACTTTCAACATGATCATCAGAGGTTGACGACACCGGATTGTGCAAACGATGAGACCAGTCCCTTAAGATCTAAGGGATACAAGAACAGTCTCGATGATAGTGGTCTCCTTTGCAAATGACACATGGCGATTTAGGCCTGGACGATGCAATGTGTGGATTTTCGCTAGACGATGCTTGGTTGCCCCTTTTCGCCTTTGGCTCCTCCTTCTTCTTCTCTTTCTTCTTCTCGGTTACTTGATTTTTGGCTTTACCAGCTTCATCAAGCGAAGAGGAAGGAGGAGAGGAAGAATTGGATGAAGTAGAGGGTTGGGGAGTAACTCTGGTATCGTTTAGTTTAGGGAAAATTTTAAGAACCCCCCCTAAATTTACATGTAAAATAAATGGGCGAATCTCCATGGTATATAGGAAAAATGGAAGGCGAGTTTATCAATAATATGATATGTATATATAATTTTTTGGCGAATCTCTCACCAGGCATGGCGAATATTTTACTCAATTATAAAATCTTGTGTTTATTGAATACACAAATGAAATCATTGCATTTCTTTAAAATATCTTTTGAAATCAAAATTACAGAAATTACATATCGATAACCTAGTGGCTGTAGGATAAAATTCACCCGTGCCATTCACAAAAAGCATGAGAAAATAACTAATACTATATATAAAACCAAGAAAAATTCAAATTCATCACTTCTAGGGACCTCATAACCACCCTGCCAATACACAAGTATGTTCCTGATTGCAATTAGAAAAATTACCCAAATTACAATCTGTTTACTCCAGCATATGTTGGAAAGTTATAGAAGGACGACTAGTGCAATCAATCCATTCCTTTTAGCCATGGATCTGTTTAAGTTTAAAACAGAAGTATACAAATATACTTGTCCAATGTCTATGCTTTAACCATTCACCTTAAGATGTTTTTACGATATAATTTCCTAAGTCTATTTAATATCTTCATTATCATAAAAACCAACCTATATCCATCTTAACTCCACATCTACCACTCTTAGGGGGATGAAATCTATTTATCCCTCTCAGCACTTGGTAGACCCAGAATTAAGATGGATCTAAGATGATAGAATTTCCCCTTTAAATAGTCTATGCTCACATGAATACCATGGTATTACCATGGGTCAATACCATGGGTTATCATAAACCTGGAGTTTAAAAATTACTATTAGTAATTTATAAAAATTAATAAAATTAATAGTTGATTTTTATTTTATTTTTTATTTTAACCAAGCTAAAATGTTTAACAAACATTAAATTACAACATCCATTTTTACTCTTGATCGGATCAAATATTTTTTCACTCTATGCTAGTTTGCATATCACGATATTTGATACCTCTCGGGGGTTAGTAGATCCAGAGTAAAGATGGACCTATGCTGGTTTAATTCCGCCATTTAAATAGGCTACATTCCAGGTGAATACCATGGGTCAATACCTTGTGCCATTTTGGTGAATACCATGGGTCGATACCATGTGCCATTTTTATTTTTATTAATACTAATATTAGGGTTAATAATATTTTTTTGCATGGTATTAATAACAATCTAGTCCATGGTATTTGTCCCATAGTATTTTGCCCATAGGTTTCACCTAAATATAATGCATTTTTTGAGTGTTCGTAAATATAAGGTGACTTATGGAGTAAATATAAAAAAATGTTTTATTTGTTTACCATACCTCTCGTTTATTTATATTTTTATTAATTTACCATACCTCTTTTACAAATATGGTATTTGGCCCATAGGATTCACTTAAATAAAACCTCTTTCTTTAGCTTTCATAAATAGAACGAGGGTTATGGACTAAATAGAAAAAGAGGTTTTATTTATTTACCATGCGTCTAGTTTATTTATATTTTTATTTATTTACCATACGTTTTGAGTAAGTATAAAAAGACGTTTTATTTATTTACCATACCTCCACTTTACTTATATTTTTATTTGTTTACACCCTTGCATGTATATAAGGTGACTTATGGAGTAAATATAAAAAATGTTTTATTTATTTACCATACCTCTCATTTATTTATATTTTTATTAATTTACCATACCTCTTTTATAAATATGGTATTTGGGCAAATTGAGAGATACGGAGCGGGCCGCGGCGGAGACCCTTCAGGTTTCGATCTCAAGACCTCATACCAACATGCTTCCGCTTCTCGTCAAGGGTTTGGAAGGCAGATCCAAACGAATGCAGGTTTATGCACCTCACCTGGCGGCTTCAGATCAGAGGGACCAGCTTGCGGATCGGATCAAAATACCCGCGCAGGCTTTGAGACTCGCCTCGGACGTTCGCCAGACTGATGAGAACGGCCCTCCGGGTGATGGCAGAGACGGCCGGTATCCACAGTTTCGGTTTCGTTTCCATTTGAGAAGGGGCAAAGGGGGTTTAGGCCCTATTCAGAGGAGCGCCGACATCAAGGCTGGCCAGAAAAAGACCAGAAATGATGATGCTCGCGCCGACAGGAGAGGAAGGAGGCTCCGCCTCGTGAACGCTAAGAAAGGAGTTGTTGTTTTCCATACAGATCCCGGAAATGTAATCAAAGAATGGGGCCTGAAGGCAGCCGATCTGTTTTGGACCAAATCCTGTAGATCTGAGAAGGATCACACTGATCCGGAAACGGCAATCAAAGAAGGGGACCTGCATGTAGCAGATCTACCCCATCCCTCAACAGATCGGGCCAAATATCCGGATCTGGAAGCTCGCCGACAACCAGAACTCAAGGCAACCAACAATGGCACCGTTGCAGGCAGAGCAGGAACTCAGCTAGACTGCAGAAATCAGGTAACAAAAACTTGCTTCCAGATTTTCATAAAAACCCCAGAGGCGAAATCCCTTTTAGTATGGGTACATTTAGATAATACTGTGATGCAGTTGAAGCAGCAAATCTATGCATTGAATAGATACCCTAGAGAGATTCAACATCTAGTAAAAGGCAGATGGTCTCTCCAAGACAATAGAACCATGGGAAGCTATGGGATTAGCCCAGGAGAAACTATTGTTCTGAACCTCAGACTGAGAGGAGGAGCCCCTCCTCAGGGTCAGACAAGTAGATCAGGGGGAAACTTTTCAGGAGAGGATAAAGGGAAAAAGACAGCACCTCAGCAGCAGTCCAGAGGAGGACCCTCATACAAAAAGGGCAACAAAGAAACAGGATCCTCCCCAGATCAAGGCAGGTATATCCCTAGGCCATACATAGTAGATCAGTTAGGGCAGACCCCAGCCCTAAACTTGGACTCTACAGGCCTTGATGTGTTTGTAAAATCCTATGAAACGCAAGCTCTAATTTTCCGTTTCAACAGTTTCTGGCCTAAACCAATGGATCTCTTCCATTGGATCTTCACCACTTGGACCATGGAATGTGATATACATTTATGCTCCAAGGGTTTTTTCATAGTTAGGTTCGCCTCCTCGGAGTTCAGAGAAAAAATCATCAGAGATGGGCCATGGTTCTGGGGAACATCGGGGCTGTTCATGACCCCATGGTTCCCAGATTTCGATCCAAACAATATGACGGTATCAAAAGTGCCGGTTTGGGTTCGTCTATACAACCTTCCCCTCCACTTTTGGAGTGAACAAGTCTTGGAAGGAATTGGGAACAGCATAGGGAAATATATCAAAACAGATCTGGAAAGGATTGATGAAAGGGTATACACTTTTGCACGCATTTGTGTCGAAGTAGATCTAAGCAAAGGGCTGCCAGACAACATAAGGCTGATCTACAAACAACAAAACTGGCTGCAAGCTTTAGACTATGAAAACACTGCTTTCAGATGTAGGATCTGCAGGCAGACAGGACATCTACAAAGCACATGCCCAGAAGCAAAAAAAGTAAATAATAAAAAGAAGCAGAAAGGGAAGCAGAGGAAAGGATGGCAATTCCCTCCCCCTGATTCAGAGGATGAAGAATCAGAAGCAGAAGAGGACGAACCCACCGCAGAGAATGCAGAGATATCCAAAGAAACTAAGGAAGAAGCTACTCCAGCAAACAAGATCACAAAAACCCACCAAAATCAGGCAGAGGTAACAAGCGAGGATCAAAGCATGGGAGGCATTAAACGGCATCACCACTCAGATACTTCAGACTCAGACAAAGAAACAGGACCACAGCATGCAGAAACACAATTAGTCATTGCTTCGATCGAGCCCACTCAAGGAGAATGGCGCAAGGTCGAAAAGAAAAAGGGGAGAAAAACTTGAAGCGTGAGTTTTACTCACTGCCGGAATTCAGTTTTTTTGCCTCTTTCCTTCTCTCTTCTCTCTTCTCTTTTCTTATTCTTTGTGCACGTTAGTTTTCTAACGTTGCGTGGGGTGCGAAAGCACTCGAGCCCATGTGGCAGCTTACGGAATGCTTCAATGCATCTGCTAGTGTAACTTTTCATTAATTCATTAATAAAAGGTTACCGTTTTTTTTCCTTGGAAAAAAAAATATGGTATTTGGGCCTTTGGCCCATAGGATTCACTTAAATAAAACCTATTCTTGAAAATGGGCGAATGGATTCACTTAAATAAAACCTATTCTTGAAAATGGGCGAATGGAAGGTTGTAACTCCTAATTTCAAGGGCCAAATTTACCTTTTTTACCCTCTCCCTTAAAATAAGGTGGGCTATTTGAGGTGATTTGCAAAAATGTACTATGATACAAAATATTCGCCCACTAAAAATTTAAAACCCCTTAATTTCGCCAAAGGGCGAACATTCGTCCCTAAAATTTTCTATGGTTTAGTTGCTGACTCGATTGTTCAGGAATCACGGTGTTCTGAATGACAGAGGTTGAGAAGAGCCATACGGGCAAGCCAATTGTCAGTCCTGGAAGCGACAATGTGGCCATATGGGGCGCACCAACATCTCCCCAAGAGGAGAAGGGACTAGGATTTCCTCCAAGGGGAATTGCTTGGTTGGTGGGCTCCATTTTTCTCAACCTAAGACCAACGTAGGAAAGGTGATATTTATTCCGATTAAAATAAATTTTAGACGCTTTGACACAACTTGTTTTTTCAATTTTTAAGAGTCGAGAAAAAACAAAAGATGAGTCTAGTCGCCTTCGATTTTTAATGAGCCTGAAGTGACAAGTGCTCAGATGGACCTTTTCTTTTAAGGAGTCTGAAAAGGAACAAAAGGGACTGCTCTAGAAATCTAGACAGAGGGATTACCAAACCAATCGCAAAACTACAGAATACTCTTTACGGTACGGCAGTCAATCTTCCCGAATGCTGTGTTCAGTGCATTGCGATTGATAGGGCGGCAGACACGGCTTCCTATGGATACAGGATAAAGCCTATTGTGGTCTCCTAATATATGCTCGACGGTACGTGGGAGCACAAGTCTGTACTGGGACTTATCGTCTCAAAGTGGAGGAATCACCCAACCAGCAATGAAAACAATAGTTACCAGGCTTTACAACGCCGGAATACGTCTCTAGCCTAGACTTCTAAATGTTGTGCGTTAGGTTCCAAAGCGTTTTTAGATTCATTAAATTTATTTTACAGTTGATCTTGCTTAAGAGTTTGCCTTTCAGGTTCACCGCGTGATGTAGATGTACAATTCCTAAAATGTAATCTAAGATGATAAACAGTCGTTTAGTCTTCTTTTTTCAATGAAAATCCTAGCTACTAAGGAAAGAGAGATGGCATTATTTCAACAGAGAGCAGAGAGCATACACTATATGCACTGTCCGAAATCAAACCAACAAACAGTCTAAATGCAAATGCACATGCATGTACTGTTTTCAGCCTTCTTAATGTGTGAATGATAAAAAGAAAGCTAAGCACAAATCTGAATTATTTTTCAAAGCGACATTACTAACAAGTTTCTTTTCAAGACAAAATGAGGACAATGATGACACTTTGCGATATGGAATTGAAAACTTGCTTTCGACACTTGAAAAACTTACTAATTCAAATCAAATACAGGAGTAACAGTGTAATCGACCAAGAACAACCGGATTCTCTTCTATGACTAAAAACGACACTTGCGACACTTTCAAATCAAGAAACGACAGTACAATTACGCTACTTCTTTGTAAAGGAGAACTAAAAATGACTCAAAATACATAAAAACATTTACAGTGCTTTGCACAATGGAGGCAGAATAATGGCAAGGAAGGGGTTTCAGCAGAGGTGTACTGTTGGGTCCCTATAATACTAGTGATTACCCCATTACTATTGTAGTTATACCCCTTATTTATATTGTTGTGCCCCTATTACCCCCATATTGTTATTTCTGTGCCCCAGAGAATCCCTCTATTGTTATTTTTGTGGCTTTATATTATTATTGTTAGGTCGGCTGGATTATATTGTGACTCCTTAGACTCCTATATATAGAAAGGAGGTTTTGTCATTTGAATCATCCAAGAATTGTTCATTTATGTAATGTAAAAGAGGTTTCCCCCTCGAAGAGACTGAATTCTAAGGCGTTGATCTATCTTTTCTATCTTTTCTTGAGCTGGTTTCATAACATTTGGTATCAGAGCTTTGGATTCTAGGGTTTCGCTGCTCCAAACAGGTCATCGTGGCATTTTCGCTATAACGTTTTTTCTGTGACGTTTCAGAAGTTGCAAAAAAAGCCCATTTGAGAAGAAATCGAGTTGAACCTTGGGTCCAAATTTCAAAGCTTTTCGAGCGATATTTGTGGTGATATGATCTGAGGAAGTTGGTCTTTTTGCAGACTCCTAAATTACATTCAAAGCAAGTGACCTGGGGAAAATCGTCATAACTTCCTCTCTGGGGATAGGATTGAAATTTCATAAGAAGTTATAGAAAGAGGATAGACTGTAGTTTCTTGTATGCATTTTTAGATCCAAAGAGCGAAACAGTGACTCGTGGCACGTCGTACAAGTTCGCTCTACTGAACTAGTCTATAATCAAGTCACTGTGGGAGATTTCGCATAACTCTTCCTTGGAGAATCCAATTTGGGTCAGACTTGTGGCATTGGAAAGAGGACACAGAGGGCTACTGTAGGTCACAAATTCAGAACTAGATGATTGAAAAGTACAGAGATACATTAGAGGCAATATTGAGCTCCTACAAAGTGAAAAAAGGTGTGTAGATTTTCTTAAATTTTTGCTTAAGCTTGGTTTGAAAATTTATTTTGAAGGAATTCAAAGGGCATAATAGAACATTATTATCGGTAATTGATGCCCTGAGGAAAGAAAATGCAAACACCTAGTAAGGAACCTGAAAGCTCTAGCATGACTCATGAATAAGAAGAAGAAATTCTATATGATATATCAAAATTACAAGAACAAGTGCAACGAGTGTCACTTGCACAAAAAGCAACAGAATCTAAAATGGATGGTTTAAGTAAAGATGTAGAAGCTAAGATGGATGGTTTAAAGAAAGGTGTAGAAGCTGTTGGAAATAATACTGAGAGGGGGGGTGAATCAGTATTATATAATTCTTTTAATAAATATTCTTTATTTGTTCTTTGAATTATTTTTGCATGTCAGTACCATAAAATAATGAGCATGAACAAAAGAAACAGATAGTCACACCAAAGAACACAAGATGTAAGATGGAAACCCAATGTGGGAGAAAACCACCTGCTGCAATATGTCTCTATCTTCTTTCAAATTAGAAACTCTTTTTACAATGGTTTTGTACTGGTGCAGTCCTTTACCAGTACGCAGGCTGCAACCTGCAGAGAGCTACAACTCTCTCTCGTTTTCCAGTCTCTCCTGGAAGGGAGCTACAACCCCCTACTTCTTTTCAACACACACACACATATATTGGGAAACTGGTCCCATATCTCCAGTCAAACCCACTATACCAAATGGAAAAGGAGATGCTAACCAAGGTCCAGACCGGGTGGGTATCCCCCTTGTTGTAGACCCGATTTTCGGGGCTTCAACAGGAACCTTGCCTTGGTTTTATTTAAACTAGGAGGAGCATATAAGTTCTATAAGACAAAAATTACATTATCATACCATAGTGATGTGTTGAAAACTTCTGAGATCGGTGGAGTCTCCTGCTCTTCCTGTTCATCTAATTATGCAATAAAATTTATGTCTAATACATTATAATTCGATCCTTCCATTATTTTTTCTAACCCTTGACCCTTGATAAGCTTTGCTGATCTAATTTCAATATTGTATTCCAGACTAGTGGCAATCCATTTTCCCCTTCTGCCATTTGGATCTGTTTGTGTGAGTATGTCCTTGACAACTGCACTAGGGACAAAAGCAATAATATGTGAGTGAAAAATATAAACCCTAAAATATTTAATTTCCTTTACCAATGCAAATGCCTGTTTTCCATGATGTTGTATTTCAGCGATGCATCTCTTAATGCTCTACTGAAAAAGGAAATTGGTTGTTCATGTCCTTCAACATTCTTCTGCAACAACACAACTACTATTGTATGATCAAATGAAAAAGAGAATATCATGAAATCTTTTGTAAAATCAGGACTTATTAAAATGGGTGCATTTGCTAAATCTTTCTTAACCTTAGTAAAAGAATCCTTTGCATCATTATTCCATTTAATTTCATTATCTGTCTTTAACATGTTTGTTATTGCTTTTAGGATTTCAACCAAATTTGGTATAAATCTCCGAAGGAATTTTATCTTTCAAATAAAGGATTGGACCTCTTTTCTGTCCCTAGGGGGATCTATTTTCAATATTACTTCCACCCTGCTAAGGTCAATTGCCATCCTTTGAGATGATATGTCCTAGTAGTTTTCCCTCTTCTAAACCAAATAATGTGTTCTTAGGATTAATTGAGATACCAAATTTTTTACATTTTTTGAAAACTCTCCTTAAATGGAGTAAATGTTCCTTATCTGTGTTTGAGAATTCAGTGATATCATCTAAATAAATGATTATAAACCTACACAATTCATCTGCAAAGGAAAAATCCATTGCTCTTTGGAATGTAGCCCCAACATTCATCAGAATAAAAAGAAATTTCCCATATATGAAAGTTCCCCAGGGTGTTGTAAATGTTGTTTTCTATTGATCATCGGGATGTACTAGAACCTGGTTAACTAGAAAATCCATCTAATAAAGAAATTCTTGTTGATCCAACTACCTTCTGCAGGATGTGGTCATTTTTCGCAAAGGATAGTTGTCTTTTAGAGAAGCTTCATTGATATTTCTAAAATCAATACATAGTATAATATCCCTAGTATTTTTCCTAGTAGGAACTAAGTTTGATAACCATTTTGAAAACCATAGGGGTACAATGATTTTGGCATCATACAATTTTTTAACTTCTTTCTCAGCTAGGGGAAAAAACATTGGGTTGATCCTTCTGAGTTTTTGTTTAAAAGGTTTGTGGTCCTCTTTTATAGGTATGTTATGTTGTATAATGTTAGTGTCATAGGACTTTAAATCCTCATAGCTCTATGCAAATACATCTATGAATTCTTTGAAAAGCTCTATATACTTCTTATTTTCAGCTGAAGGCAAATACTTGGACAATTTAACTATTTTAGGATTTTCTTTGGTTCCTATGTTACATTCTTCCACATCAGCTCCAATAGGTTATATTTTAGGTTTTTTAGCCACATCATTAAACTAAAATAATTCTTGCAAGGGAACTAACCCTCTAGGAAAAAAATTATCCTTAAACTGAAAAATTTATGACTCTTATTTATCTTTATCCAATTCATTCAATTCTACTTTATTGATTATTTTATGTACATTATTATCTACATCACAATCTATGTCTATATTGGCACACTCGAATTCATCCTTTGACTACAAAAAAATTTCAATCTGTTCATCATTACCAAAACTTGCCAGTACCTAATATTATCTGGGATAGCTGGCCTGTTTTTGACTTCAACTGTTTACTGGTGAGTTAGGCGATAAGGCATTTTACATGTACTAGCTGAAGTAGCCATACCATCAACTATGATGTTTTGACCTATTGGAACTACAAATAACTCATACTCAATAAAATGTTCATGGAAATCTAGAGCAACATCCTATAAGCCCTTAACCTTGGATGTTTAGTTGAATATTCTCCTTTGATTTGTTTAATTATAAGTTTAGAATCTCCATGAACTCAAATTGTTTTAGCACCAATTTTTTTCAAAAGTTGCAATCCTAGGATTAAGGCTTCATACTTAGCTATATTATTGCTATATTAAAAGTTCAGTTTATATGAATGTCCTTCGGCTTTTCTAGTTTGTGAATTGAAAAACTGCACACCTGCGCCTGATCCTTCCTTGCTTATAAGCCCATCAAAATCCATGTTCCATAAAGGCTCATTTTCTTCATCTAGTTTTACAATGTCTGTTTTGTTTTTTTCCATCTCACACAAATTAGTTTCTAGGTTATGGAGTTTTCCTTCTATACCTCCATGATTATACAAGATAAAAGAGTCTAGGTCTAAATGGAATGAATACAAGGGATGGTTGTTTGGCCTATCCTAACTGCTAACCATGTATTTCATTAGAGTTTCTCTGTAAAGTCTCCTAGGCCGACCAAAAATAGGTATGGTAGCATAACTTATATCCATTTGTAGGGTGCCTTGCATCTTTCCCCCCATGATCTAGAAAGTATCATTCCATACTTTGGGGGTATGTTTGCCACTATGATATCCATGACTATGCTTTTGGCAAGAATTTGAGCTAGGGTGACACAGAGGTATTTAATGAGACCAAGGCACCTCACCTTACTGGAATCAAAAGAATACAAGTCTTTATATGGCCTAGTAATGTCAATATTCAATTTCTCCATTATGGCTTGGGGCATTAAATTATGTGAGGCACTAGAGTCAAGCATGGCATTATGAAGAATTTTATCAAGGATATTGAGACTAACATAGAAAGGGGGAACCTTTCATCTTGAGGTTTACCTTCTACCTATGGACCAAACAATAGTTCGAGCTTGTCGTCATCAAGGTTTACAATATCTATTCCTTCTCCTTCTTTTAAGGCTTTCATTACTTGTGTCTTGTATGCATTATTATTCACCAGTTCAGTGAGGGGAATTGAAATTTTAACTTGAGCCAATTCATTTTCTATGTTGAAAGAGGTTTGGGGCTTCTCTATTTCCTTGATGCTCTGACCCTATTTTTTAAGATTTTCTCTTTGAGTATCTTCTTTGGATTGACAAGAGGAGGTACCATTTTTAGTTTGACTAGAAGAAGGGATATTATTTTGAGTTTTCTTTGGTTGATTATCAAAAGTATTTTTGGAAGGAGTATCAAAGATTTTCTTATGAGGAGCATCAACAATTCTTCTACTCCTGAGGTTATATTTCCTATGCACTTCCAATATGGCATTCTGATATCCTTGTTTGTATTCTTCAAACTCTAAATGAATTGTTTCTATTTGTCAAAGAAGAAATTGATCTTGCTCTTCCTTAGTAAAAAAGATATGATCAATTTTTGTCTCCCCAAACAAATTGATTTGGTTTTCCTTTGAAAATTATTCTATTTCCACTTCTTCTTCAGAACAGTTTTCCTGAAAAGGAGGCCTAAGTTGCTGATGATTAGGGCCCTTTTTTTCCCTTTGTTTGATCAGGGGTGGATTTCTTCTGAGATCCTAATTTCTATTTTGAGAATTTGTTTGGTTATCCCTAGGAGGGGTTCTATCAGCCACTATCATCCTCTCCATCATTCTTTCCATGGTTTTGACTAGATTGTCTATTTTTAAGTCTGATGAAGAGGAGGAAGGTTCCTCCTTGATGGTAACCCTTCTTTCAATTTTAAGCTTGGATTTTTTGGCTAATAAATTAGCCTCTACTTTGATAGTGTTACTTTTCATTTCTTCAAATGTGGTAGGGTCTCTTTCTCTTAATTGGTAGGCCATGTCAACATCAAATCCTTTTGGGAAATGAATAAGGGCTAACATTGGTGGGGACTTTATCATAGTTGGAATGCCATTATAAACTTGATTAAACCTATCAAAATATTCTTCAACAGTTTCATTAGGCCCTCTTTTTAGTTTTTTATATTCATTTAAAACCTAGAGGGGATTCTTTTTAGTTTCCCATCTATTGAGGAAAGACTGATGAAAGGTGGCAAGATCATTAATGGTAGTTGCTAGTAAAGATTTAAACCATTTTCATACCTCTCTATTAAGGCTTTGGGCAAAAAACCTCATCTTCACATCATCTTCATCAACCTCCTGAAGGTCAAAGTAGTCATTCATTTTATCTACATATTGTTGTACAGTGAGGGCCCCAGTGCCATTAAACTGAGGAATCCTACTTTGATAGTCCTGAGGCATGTTATGTAATTGGGTAGGTAAATCTAGGGGAGAATATCGAGCTGCCATGAATGGTATATGGGGATGAAAAACAGATCAAACTGTGTGAGGTGTAGATGTGGAAGGGATTAAGAGAATTTGTATTACACTTTGTGATATTAATGGAGAGGTAGTGGAAATTGTTGAGGAGGTGGAAATAGTGGAAACATGATGTAAAGATTGTGTGATGGGAGAAGAAACAGAGAATGATAGGGATGAAAGTTCAACTGATTATTGGATGTAGGCTTTGTGGATAGCTTGATCTAGGTCTATCACTAGGTATTCTAATTTTTCAAACTATTGGAGAGCTTGTTTGTCAAGATCCTGGTCTACAGATTGATGTTCAGATATGTATGGTTTTAATACTGACTCATCAATGACAGTTTCAGCTACAAAGATTTCAAACTTGGTTCTAAATAGACTGAGTTCAAAGGGTAGATCAAATTGAATGTCTTCTATGGTAACAAAACTCTCTGGAAAAGAATTGGCTCTTGGTAGAGGACTGTTACTCCCTTGACTTTCGGTCAAGCTTTTCTTCCTTATCAATTTCTCAGGATTATCTAGGATATTGGGAGGATTCAGATCTGGATGAGCTCTGGTATGAATTATTTTAGGAGCCATATCTATATAGTATTTAACACACAATTATAGTATGTACAAAAATTACAACCTCAAAAACATTTATTTCTGAAAAATAAATCTTAAGTGTGCTGAAATAAAGTTTTTGAACCAAGGAAATGAAATTTCAAAAAAAGATATGTTCGTTCCCAATATGGTCACAAGATGTTATCACTTCGTAATTTTTGAGGTTGCAGAGTAAATCACAGAGGTAACCTTAAAACCACTTTGGAAACTAGGAATCCAACCCTTCGCTTTTCAGAGAGGAATCTCTCTTTATGATTTAGCTTTTTTTTACTGATGATATTAGGTTAGTTATCATGTTCAAGTTTGGGTTTGTTGTGTTGTTGGGTTGATATAGTGGAATCAAGCCATTGGGAAATGGAGTCACAGGTTTAGATTGATGAAATGTAGAGTTTCTAGGTTAAAATTACAAGGCAAGGTAGGCAAGTTCACTGGATCGTTTAAAATCTATGGTGTGGAGGAGGAGAAAAATATTAAGAAATCCAATTAAAAGCAGAGCAATTAAAAATTCTGTTTTTAATCTTCAGTAGAAAACATAGAAATTATTCATAAGGTAGATATGGATTGTACTATTAAAAAAATTATGTTCATAATATTCTTAGAATAATTTAGATTTCAAAACATATATGAGAAACAATAAAAACATTTAACAGAGAAAGATGCACTTCACCAATGAAATTGACACAAGAATCCTATAATTCTTGCATTGTATTACTGAAATATGATCAATGATAGCTTAGCTAGTGAAAATGAAAGCAATTAACTTTTGAAATGTATTTATTCTTGCCTCCATGACAAGAATTTGATTTTGAATGGGATGCCTTCCCTTTCCCTTTCTTTTCCTTGCCCGCTAAGGCACAATTTTTCTCATCATCAGTCTTTGATGAGGTATTGTCTCTGGTGTTCCTTCTGATTTCCTCCTGCATCAAATATGACCACAATTGTTCCCAATATGGAAGCTTCTCCCTCCAATTGACAGAGTCCTGATAGCTATTCCAACTCTTTGGAAGGCCTATAAGAGCTAGGATCACCATATCATCCTCGACAACGATTATTCCAATACTTCCAAGTTCATCACGATAGTGAGTGAACTTAGTTAAGTATTTCAGAATGGTGTCACCCTTATCCATCTTGCTTTTTCAAAGTTTGTCTTTTGGTGCCAGCATCTTATGGTCACTGATGTTATGAAATAGGTCTGTCAATGCTTTCGACATAGCACACAGATTTTCCTTCCCATGGAGACTCGAGACAATGTGGTCTTGAACTCCCTCAAGGATTATCTGCCTCACCTTCACCAAACAATTCTTCCATTCAGCCAAATCCTAAGCATATGATGTTGGTGGCTTGGGAATGCCTTGGTCAATGAATTCCGTGATGCCATTATCCTCTAGCACTACCTCCATCCTATCCTTCCAGGCTATGTAATTCGAGTTTCCTTCCAAGGCATACTTGAGTCTCAAACCATAGAAAGCCATTTGCCGATCCTGAAGTATGAATTTCAAATTTGAATTTCACCTATAACCCCAAAATAAAACTTGAAATCTCCTCTAGTATATTGTCTTTAGCTCCGATACCATGTAGATTTTCCTATAGATTCATAGCTCATTTAATGTACTAAAACACAAGGCAATAATTTACTCTACTCTTTAACAACGGAAACCAATAGATCGATGAAAAATATTATCAACAAGAGGAAGATAATCAATGACACATAACACAATGTTTCTATAGTGAAAGCCACTTCTCAAAACCTCGACTATCTATATTTCATTAATCAGAAATTTGAGTGAAAATACAAATCTTTTTATCCCTAGAACAATTCCTGCACAAGTATGATCAACTCTATGCCTCACAAGCCCACTCTGGCCAACACTTAGTCAATTTTGTTGCCTGCCAAGCCCCTATTTCCTTGCACAATTCCTATGAGGATCAACACATATTTAATTGGGAAATCCTTCCTCCATAACTACACAATCCAAAACTAGGTCCTTCTTCGATTGCATGCATGATTTGTACAACTCAAACAATCATACAATTGATAGTACATTATCCCTACACTCTAGACTCAATTGGGTCTTTCACTAAACTGACATGCATGAGCTTTTCTTGAGTGAATATCTAGTTAGATGGAGTAGCACTAAGGATGCACCAATGCAACAACTGACTAATACACCTATATTAGTTCCTCCAATAGTTAGAACTAGTTTAACTGTCTATAACTTAGTCAAACTGAGTTATCTAATTATAACTCAAATAAACTCATCCTAGACCCCTAAAATTTAAGGATCACACATAAATGACTACAGAAAGACTTCCAACTTGAAATTCCTAAGCTAATTAAGTTAATTAAACTTAATTAACTATTTACAAGTTGCGATGAGAATAGAATTCGATTTTAATTCACATTCAAGGGCAAATTAAACTAGAATTTATTGTTTCCATTTCTCAACACAGATATTGACACGGGTATTTTTATGTGGAAACCCAAAGGGAGAAAGCCACCAATTTGTTTTTTGTTATGATGTAAATTAAGCACCTACTTACTTACATCAATTTGTTTGTGAGCTCCCACTCACAAGAGGCCCCAACCACTTTTAGATAGCAAGCCACTACTCTCCAAGAAGCACCAACCTCTTATGAATGTAGGAGACTACCTACTCTAGCCAATGTTCTACTTTTCATACAATTTTCAAACTGAAAATAGAGGCTAACACATATACACAAAAATATAAATCTAATCTACTATTGTACCAACTCCTTTATTTGACCTCTCTAGTTCTCCTTTGAAATATGCTCTCTAATACTCAAACTGTTTTGGTCTCATCCATCTACTACCCTGTATCTTAGATAAACACTTAGCCCAATCACCTCCTTTTTCACACACTCACAACAATTTTGCATACCCCACTTTTCTCAACTTCTCTTCATTTTTTTACTCCTATGTATTGCTATGAATGATGTTGTATCTGTTATACATTACACACTACTAGAGAGTATACTCATCACGCCTCTCCATGCTTTTTGTTACTATTAGAGTCGGTCTGTTCAGCCCTCTGTTAGAGATCAAAACCTCTTTTGTTGCATTTCATTTTTAGGAGTCTCGCCCAGTCATCTGCATTCCATTAGGTTCATGGATCGTCTGACGAGAGTGGTTTTCCTCATGTCCCTCATCTCATTTACCTGTTGGTTCATGTTTGCTCCTTTAAAAACAGGCATATACAGTCTTATTTTCATTAAAATTTGCAAAATGTTGTTTTTAGTGTTTCATGGTCAATTAGGTCAGAGTTCCTTTAGGGTTTCATCAATAAATGTGTCGAAGTGTCCAATAATCACTAGCAGACATGAGGAGGTTCCCTTATCAATAATTTCATCGACAACTGTTCAAAAACGTGTTTTTCCTCAAAACTTTGTTTATTGTACCAAAATCATGTAAAATTTTGTTTTCTTCATTGCAAATTCCTTCATCTGCACCCTAGTTTCTTTCCTTAGCCTAAGAAACTCCAACACCTGCAAAGACAAGCCAAGCTTAGGTTATTTCGCTCATTACAAAGTGAAAAAGCAGTGAAAAAGTCCAAAACAGAGGTTGAAATAAAAGTTATTTGTAAAACATTATGAAAATGGGTTTTTGGCAAAATTAATTTGAAAAGCCAATGTATAAAACATGTCTCCAAGTTTTGAAAATTCATTTGCATGCCAAGAACAAAGAGGATGCAACTCAAAGCAATTTTTGTGAACAAGTGAGAAATTTGGTGAAATTGGAAGAAAATTTGCCAGCGCGGCGCATTGGGCCTCAGAACCCAGTGCAAAATAACACGAGCGTGACGCACTGGGAAGGCGCGACGCATTGGGCGAGCAGCGCGGCGCACACAACAAAAGGCCTGAAACTGCTAAGAATTGTCCCAAACTACCAATAATTCACACAAATTTGTCAGGTAGAGCCTCCATCTTGGTGTTTCATCCAATTTTGTGATAGGCTATGGTGGTTTATGGATGATAATGGTTAAAATAAAAACATCAAACCTACCTCTTAAATTACCTCAAGGAAACTTGCTGTTAGGGTTTCAAAATCATTTTTTTGTCACCAAATTCACTCCTCCATCCCATTTCTCCCTTGTTTTCATTATTCCCTAATTTTCCCTACCCCCCTAGGTTCATTAATTCCTTTTCCCAAATTCTCAAATCCAAAACCTCAAACCCTAACCCTACACAAAAATTCCCAACCCTATACATAAATCCCCAAAACTTCCCATATTTCCCTAAATAAATCTATTCCAACAGTCCCTAATCCCTCACTATTTTTCCCTCCCCTTATACTCCCTCTTTTCACTGTTTTCCATTGGCGGCAGAGGTTAAACTATCATCAAAGGCAGTCTAGCACAGTTTGACACATAAGCACCACAGGTTCAAGATAAAGACAAAAGAGGCAAAAGAGAGCATGATCGACTCCGGATATTGGTTGAGGCATCCATGGCCCATCATAGCTCTTGATGAAGAAGGTCCAGCCCAAATTTCAACAAATTTGGAGCAATTTTTGCATTTTGAAAATTTTTTACACTAAAAAACAGGTTTTGCCTCCCTATGCACTGCGCCACGTGGCACTCGCTTTTGCTAGAGGGCTCCAAATCCAAAAATAATTGCATTTTTGGATTTTTCGTGATAAATTATGGTTTCTTGTGTATGGCGAAGAAATTTTCACACGTTGTGAGCCCTAAAGAGGCTAAAAACACTCAAAAATTGACCTCACTGCCCTTATTTTGACCCACAGGAAGCAGTCTTAGGAGATTGGAGTTTTGGAGGGGAAAATGACATCCAAATTCATAAATTCCACTTGGGTTAGAAAGTAGATAGGTAGGGCTTTCCAACAAGCTATCTTGGGCTAAATTTGGACTTCAGGAAGTGCCTCAAATTCAGCTACAAAGTGGAGCGATTCATAGAGAATCAGGCACGACGCATAGAGGATTTTTGCGTATTTTTCATTGTACAGCTCAGAAATTCGCCCAGTTTTGACCAATTTTGCTTTTTGATGTTACTCTTGATCTTTCATGATGTAATTTGATAACCATGATGTAATATTGGCACATTTTTACTTGTTCTAGAGGATTCATTCACTAAAAAGTGAAAATTAAATGAATGAATCAGTTTCCTAGCATATAGGGGCAAGTTGTTTGATTGCCTAGATTTCAGTTCGTTGTTTAGAATTGGTTCAAACAACTCCTAGAATGATGAGCTTGAACCCTAGAGGCATGGGCAGGAGTTAGGCTTGTCTATATTATGTAATTTCTCAGTCATTTTCATGGTTGGACACTTGGGATTGCTTGGCACTCCATTGTACATCTGATTTCTGCATTTTTGGCAAAGGAAAGACTAGGGTTATGCAGCACTTGTTGGGATCCTTGTGGCTGTGTGTTTTGATGGTATTTTTCTTCATGTAGTTGTAAGTTCATTGATTTTTTATGTATGCCATTTCTCTTCTCTTTTCTTCTGAAAGGAAACAAATGAGTAACAAAAGGTAGAATTCATTAGCTTGTTGTGCTCTGCCTTGATATTTTGTTTAATTTTACATGTTTTCATCTATTTGAGGAGGACTCTTGAGACCCTCTTGCCCTCCTTAGCTCCTCACCGGTCTAAATCCATCCATTACTTCAATCTAAAGCATCAAAATGATTGCCTTCCTTGCCCCAATCAAAACTCTGCAAAAACTAGGCCTTATCCCCGCATCCAAATTTGCCTTTCCCTTTTTTCCAACAAAAAGCCCCCAAAAACCAAATCAAATCTTTGCACTTCATACCTAGCCTAATATTAGTTGTTAAATTGGTCATCTCAAGCCCCATCTGATTATCCTTTGTAGAGATTGACCAGGAGAGAGCCCTCGCCTGTCCTCGTAGGGCTAGCTACAAGGCTAAGCGTGTTTTGATGTGGACCTAGAATCTTACCTTTTCAGCCTGAGGTAAATCTAGGCTCTAACATAGTGGCGACCATACTGGGGAAGAAATTTTATTTTCATTGTTTGGCTTTGTAGACTACAAACAGAGCCTGAAGTTAGCCAGGTAGCCTTCGAAACGCTCTTGCTTTGCATTAGCGAATGTAGATAAAAGCTGCTTCAGTCAATCTCCGGTCTAGTTTATAATCTGAACATTTGATCTAAATGATCACCCCAGTACATGTATCAAGTTAGATCTGATGGTTTGATGTTGACCTAGAATCTTACCTTTTCAGCCTGAGGTAAATCTAGGCTCTAACGGTTAATCGAATTTTCTAGCCGCTATAGTTGCATTAAACTAGAAATTAACCATCTGAGTGTACTCAACAACTACAACCATATTATAACCAATACAAAGAATGGTCACCTGGATGCTCTCCCATATTGTGAATTGAATCTAAAACTTACCTTTTCCCTCAACAAGAATCATTGATGAGTTTACTTTGTATAGATCACTTGGTTATCCTGCATACTCCAACAAAGCTCTTTGTTCCACTTTAACTTCTGTTCTCAGTTACAACAACTAAGTTAATTCATAGAATGGTCTTTTGGGTGTTTCCTTACGTTGATAATTAATTATCAGTCAAATTGTGCACTCCAACAAGGCATTCCATGCTTACAAAATGATCACAGGATCAACATGTAACTTAGGCATGGATTTCTTCTTTTGTAATCAATTCTTTTGCACCGAACTGTCTCATCCATTGAATTCTTCATAGTGTGTAGGATAGATCAGGGATGGATTGTTTATTTTGAGCCAGGCCCAATAAGTTATATCTGTAAGTTGTTGTCCTCGCTTCCTTATTTCCATGTTTTGCAATCGTCATAAATACTGTGAACAACTTTGGTCTTCTTCCAGAGTTAGTGAAGTCACCAAATAACACATGAAGACCATGTGAAACTAACTCTTGGGCATCCCTTTCAACATTGGTCAGGAGGTTAAAAGGTCATGGGTTGGCCCACTTCATCTATTAGGCATCTAGGTTTTACTCAACCCCGACTCTCCCATAGGCTAGACTTGGTTCCTTTTTCACTGTTTTGGCTCGTTCTATTCATTCGATGTTGAAAAACAAATACACGGGAAAAAATTCACAAAACAACCCCTTGGCACAAACTTTGAGGTTCTACCACGTCATCATCTTATGTCACGCTAACATCATCTAGTCCATGTGGCAACTTCTTCATGGTGACATGTGTCTCCTAGATTTGGCACATTAGGCCCACCCAAAAACGTCAAAACTTCCTACCACATGTCCTCCATACTGCCATGTCATGTCGACATGATCTTCCATGTTGCTGCCAACACATCACCATGAGCCAATTACAGTCTGCCACTTGTTTTCTTGTACATGGTCCCTCATAGGCTGGGGTTCAAGGGTCGGGAATTTTCTCTCTTGTCAACTTCTGCTACACGACTCGAACTTTGACTAAGTAGTTGGTTCTTGATAGGTTGGGATGTCAAGACTTTATTTTCCTACCAAGATTTGTTGCACAACCCGACCTCCGACTAGGCCTAAATCACTTAAGTCCGACCTTAGTTCAAAATCTTCCCAAATCCAAAGTGAATGAGCTTTTCTGTCTGCAAACTTCAACTGGCTCTAACTCCTAGTCCATAAGGCATTTTCTATACTTTAGCATACCATTGGAAATCTCTTCCAAAACACTTTCCAACCATTCCAATTTCAAGAGAAAATATGATCCTCTATTGAGACATAATCTCCTCCAAAGTATTGGACTCCCCATCCATTATAGCCATCTCTTTATGGCTTCTCCACTAAGCTTGTTACTATGGTGATTCTCTACAGAGTACTGCAGCAACCATGGGACTCCCCCTGAGTAGAATTCTCTTCATTGCCAACTTTTGTTGCCTCTGATCTGAATTCCAGTCTAGTTGACATCAATGCCAACATACCAAGTGCCACCAACCATTCAGATAATGCCAATTGTCCAACATGAATGTCATATCTTGTCGATTATTCAATGTTTTTTCTATAATCCATCCCATCGTCGAATATCTGACGAGAGTTATTTTAATGTCGGATATCCAATACTATATCCAATATGAAAATGTCTTGTCCAATTTCTGACAAATGGAAAATAATTGTTTCATAATGTTCAATTCCACCATTAATGGATTTTTGCACTGACAACATCTAATATGGGACTGCTTTACGTTGACCGGTTTAAATAATTAAAATAAATATAACATTAATATTATAATTAAATATAGTATCATTAATATATATTAATATTAATATAATATTAATGATTATAATATAAATTATGAATTGAACTGTGGGCAACATACCATGGCAGTTTTGAACCCTGACGCCTGATAGCTGATGGCCTAGACTTAGCCCTCAAGGCTCACCAGAACAACACCGTCGTTACCTCCTCCCTTCACAGTTTACCCAGGTTCACAGTTGCTGAGTCTCTCGTTCCCTCGACAGTTGTTACCCATTTACTGGCGGTTCTAAGAATATGGATGGGGCAGATAAATAGTGGACCCTCATCCCCACAAGGTCAATAGGCCTCTTCACCGTGCTGTGTCAAACCCAGGACTCTTCGCTGCTCCTCGACGACCTCTGTCATCCTCTACCTCCACTCAGGGCTGACCACCAACAGCTGTGCCCCATCCCTCCACTATTCTCGATGATGTTCTTGGGCTGGATTGCCCCACTCTATCCCCTGTGACCCTGAACCTGTTAGGCTCATGTTTGCAAGCCTCACCCTCCTTTGATGTGCCCCTCCCTCAGCTCCCCCATGTCTCCGCCCCGCCTGGTTTTACGCCCATCTCAGGAACTCCTATACCTAAAACCCTACCCTACACAAACCCTCATCTCACTGGCGGCCCTACGACCCTTGTGGATCTAACCCTAACCCTAGCACGCCCATCCGCTCAGGATGTTTTAGCTCCACGATCCCTACCCCTAAATCTATCCCATCTACCCCACAGATAGTGAATCAAGGCATCTGCGGCCTTCTCGAGGATTACCTAAAGACTCGACATACAGATAAGCTAAAAGAAGGCCGGTGTCTTAGGGCTGGAGATAGATACATAAATCTTTCCCTTGGGGAGGATCTCTCGATGGGATAAGTGGACGATACTGCCACGAAGGTCTTGGTTGGGAGCGTTCATGGGTGGAACTGCAGTGTAGAGCGGCTTCAGCTCTGGACAGAGGAAATATGGGGTTCCCTTCTAAAAGATCTGCCCATCATCCATGTACTGGCGAGGGGATGGTTTGCCCTATGATTCCACAGGGAGGAATACATGGATTGGATCATTTCTAGGTTCTGGCACATAGAACTGGTGCCTGCATTGTTGAAGTGATGGGATCCATTGTTTGATCCTGAGAGAGAACAGTTAGGGGCAAGACCAATTTGGGTTCGACTTCTGGGCCTCCCACTGCAATACTGGACCCCTACCATCTTCAAGTGAATTGGGGATGCCCTGGGCACCTACTTGGATCATGATCAATCTTTCGAATCGACGGGGATCATGACCATGGCTCGAATATTGGTACACCTTGACACTAGTGCTGGGCTGGAGGAGAAGATCACCCTGCACTAGCATCACTTCGCACGCAGGAAAAACCTTGACTATGAAGGTGTGCCATTTCAGTGCAGACGCTGCCACAAGGTCGGACATCTCTACAAAGATTGTCCTCTACTCATGCCTTCAACTCCAGCGGCTAAGGGTTCGATGCATAGACAATCTGAAGAACCGATGGTGGATGTGCTACCCTCAGATCCAGATTGCACAAAGGAAGATGCTGGGAACATTGTTCAGACTTCCAGTGCCCCCAGATGCCACCTCCATCTCCTCCTAAGACCAGATCCAGGTCTGCGGCGGAAGCAACTCCTTCATCGGGTACTGACTCTCCCCCCTACTCCTCTGCTCTGCATTTTAATATTTTATCTGTCTCTATGGTTTCATTTGCACCCTCCCCTTGTTTAATTACATCTCCTATTACATGTTCAATTGAGCCTCTACAACCAATTTTCTCCACTACCCCACCGATTATATCTGGATTGGATGGGACTCCACTGCCATCTGTACACACTCCCTCGGGCTCTCATGCCTACAATCTCCGCCCCCAAAGGCATGAACAGGGTCTACCACAAGTCCGAGCCAAACCCCTTAGCAACAAAGGCATCCCCTTGAAGCCAAAATAGCTCTGATACCAAATGTAGGTTTTAACCCTGTACAGAAATTACCTGCATACGAAATCTAAAACATAGAAAATAAACAATGCGAGAGCATAACACATATAACACATATACACAGAGATTTTCCCCTAGATCCCAAAACGGGGACTACTAGCTTGATTTTTCATTACGTTCCTTTCAATGTTACAATACATATTTATACATGCCTAAGAATCCAATACCATGGACCGAAAACCATCGCGTCCAAAACCATGTGTGAAAATCATGCACAAAACCATAGGTAGGTCTGCCCAACCTAATATAGGGTCCAAAACCAAAATTTTTCAGGGCACTACCCTAGACCCCATAGAGGGGGGTTACCTGCACCCTTCAAACCCCTTGTGACCCCCCCGCTACACAATCAGCGCAACAAAGTGAGGGGGCTCCGCCCCCCCTCTACCGGTTAACTACATCAGCTAGTCATGGAAAGAATATAACACAACCCAACATTATCCCACTTGTTTTTTTCTTTCCACAAGGGGTTATCCAGCCCTTCAACACCCATTATTTCTCTACACCAAGAGAACTTCTCAGAGCTCACAAATTTTGTCAATGCATCTGCAGTATTCTTCAAAGTGTCCACCTTTACCAGCAACACCTTTTTGTCTTCTATCATATCCCTCACAAAGTGATACTGAACATCAATGTGCTTTGTCTTTGAATGATATGCAGGGTTCTTTGGCAAGAAAATTACACTTTGGCTGTGACAGTCTATCCTTATAGCTCCCTGTACTAACCCCATACTTGAACACAATCTCTGCAACCAAACTGCTTCCTTGCTTGCATGGGTGGCTGCCATGTATTCTGCCTCTGTAGTTGATAGTTCCACTACAGATTGTTTCTTACTCATCCAACTAACTGCACCTCCAAATAGGTTAAATACATACCCACTTGTAGATCTTCTTTGATCCAGATCTCTAGCCCAGTCTACATCAACAAAGCCATGAATAGCCAACACTCTATCCAATCCTGGTCTTCCTTGGTAGCACAAACCATAATCACTAGTGCCACACAAATACCTGAAAACTCGCTTCGCTGTTGTCCAGTGCTCCTTCCTTGGTTTTGACATAAACCTGCTCAATACTCCCACTGCATCTGCAATGTCTAGTCTAGTATAGACCATTGCATACATCAGGCTACTGACTACACTTGCACATGGAACACGGGACATGTCCTCTTCCTCTTCTTGTGTCTTGGGACACTGTTCAGCAGATAACTTCACACCTACAGCAATAGGAATCTTCACCTGTTTACTATCCTGCATATTAAACCTCTGCAGTATTGTCTCGCCATACTTCCTTTGGTTTAACTAGAGCTTCCTCTTTGCCCAATCTCTTTTAATTTCCATGCCCAAAATATAGTTTGCAGCACCAAGATCTTTCATGTTGAATTTGGAGGACAATTGGGTCTTCAAATCTTGGATAATTTCTTTGTCATTTCCACCCAACAACATATCATCCACATACAAGACCAGAGAAATAACACAGTCACCAATTAATTTAAAATACAAATAGTGATCTACTTTTCTTATGGTGAAGCCAAGTCCTGTGTAAATGTATCAAATTTCTTATACCACATCCTTGCCGACTGTTTTAACCCATGCATAGACTTCTTTAACTTGCATACCGGTTCTTTCTTACCCTTCACCGCAAAGCCTTCAGGTTTCTTCATGTAGATTTCCTCATCTAGATCCCCGTGAAGAAATGATGTCTTCACATCCATTTGTTCTACCTCAAAATCAAAAGTAGCAGCAATAGATAAAAGTAATCTAATAGAATTTACCTTGGCAACAGGAAAAAAAATATCACCAAAATCAATTCCTGGCATCTAGGAATAACCTTTTGCTACCAACCGAGCTTTGTATTTCTCCACCTTTCCTTCTGCATTTGTCTTCTTCTTGAACACCCATTTGCTTCCAATGGGTTTCCTTCCAGTCGACAAGTCCACCAGATCCCAAACCTCATTTTTGTGCAAAGATTCCATTTCATCAACCATGGCCTCTTTCCAGAGTTTTCCATCCTCTAAATCTACTACTTCCTTCACAGTTCTGGGATCACCGTCAGTAATAAATAAAGAAAAAATTGAATAGAAAGCAGATGGACTATACCTTTTTGGCTGCCTTCTTTCTCGAACTGGTCTTCTCACACCCAGATTTTGTGGTTCTTCATCTTCTGATTCCTCCTCTTTTATAGAGTCTGATTCTTCCTCCTTAAGCTCAAACTCTATCTTCTCAGGTTCCTTTGGTTGGACTTCATGTTTAGTAACATATTTTACCTCTCTGAACACCACATCTCGGTTGCACACAACCTTGTTACTGGGTTCCAAAGCTTATAGCCCTTTAAACCATTTTTATACCCAATAAAGATTCACTTTTCAGATTTACTATCCAACTTGGTTCATTTCTCCTTTGGAACATGTACATATGCATCACATTCAAATACAATCAGATGTGAAAGAGAGGGTTTCTTACCAGTCCATATCTCTTGTGAAGTCTTGTCCTCCAACACTGATGAAGGTGATCAGTTGACCAGGTAACATGTTGTCTCCATCGCCTCTCCCAAAATTCCTGTCCTAACTCAGCACCACTGAGCATGCTTCTTGCCCTTTCCATCAACATCTTGTTCATTATTTCTACAACTCCATTTTGCTCAGGTTTGTATGGAGTAGTCTTCTGCCGTGCTATACCACACTTATTACAGAATTATTCAATTTCCTTGCTGCAAAACTCTCCATCGTTATCTGTCCTCAACACCTTTATCTTTTTCTCTGCCTGGTTTTCCACCAGAGCCTTAAATTCTTTAAACATGTCAAAGACTTCAGATTTATTCTTAAGGAAATATATCCATGTATTCCTTGAGAAGTCATCTATAAATGATACATAGCACACAAACTTACCTAGTGATGGAACCTTCACAGGTCCAAATACATCACTATGCACAAGTTCTAATATTTGTTTTGCCCTCTTACCACCAAAGGGGAAACTCACCCGATTCTGCTTCCCATATACACAATTTTCATAGAAATCAAAATCCAGAGAGCTATTACTCATACCTTCTACCATACCTTTACCATGAAGTATTCGAAGGCCCTTCTCTCCAATATGTCCAAGCCTTTGATGCCACATCATGGTCTTCTCTCCAGAGACCACTAGATTTTTTGCTCCACTTTCAGGAACCACAGAGTTGTTGCACCCATGAAAAATAGTGTTACCTTGCAGCTTATACAGAGTTCCAATCCGAACTCCTCTCATCAATACCAGTGCTCCTCGAACCATCTTGCAGTTATCCTTCTCGAACACTATTTTTACACCTGCATCATCTAGCTTGCTTACAGAAATCAGATTTCTGGCCAATGCAGGAATATGCAAAACACCTGTAAGTGTTCTAATCCTTCCACCTTGCAACTTCAACTTTACTTTTCCGTGACCAATGATTCTAGCCTTCCTATCATCCCCTAAGAAGGCATCACCACCATCGTATTTCTCATACTCGCGGAACCACTCTCTATTGGGAGTGAAGTGAAAGGATGCACCTGAGTCAATCATCCATGCCTAAGGATCTACATGTGTACTTGAAGAAGCCAAGTACACATCCCCACCTTCATATGAGGTGGTTTTCACCTCTGCAGAAGGAGCATCATCAGATCCATTTCCTTTATCAGGAGCTTTATATTGACAGTCCCTTTTGTAGTGCCCTTCCTTTTCACATTTCCAGCACACCACCTTTACAAGTTTTCTTGGAGATTTAGATCTCCCTCTAGATTTAGATCTCCCACTCGATAAATTATTTGTGTTTTTGTTCTAGGACCATCCTCGTACAGACAAGGAATCACCATTCTGGCTCTCCATATTTTTCCGTCTCATCTCCTCCATCAGTAAGGATGAGACTATTTCATCAAACTGCAAGGCAGTTGTATTGCTACCTATTGTAATAACCAAACTATCCTACGAATCTGGTAAAGAAAACAAAAAATTGATGCACTTATCTTCATTTGAAATTTTAATATCAACATATAATAACTAACTTACCACAATATTAAATGAGTTCAGATGCTCTATCATCAAGTCTCCATCTTTCATCCTCAGGTTATATGGCTTTGTCTGCAGGAATAATTTATTCACCAGAGACTTAGATTGGTACAAAGTCCCTAACTTGTCCCACAAAGCCTTCGCCGTAGCTTCCCCTAATACATTGAGCAATACTGAATCTGAGACACACAATCATATTGGTCTCTTTGCCTTCCAACCCAACTTCTTCCATTCTTCATCGGACACTCCTGTTGGTTTAGTAGCCAGATCTACTGTGATCCACTGATCTTTATCCACCAACAGATCCTCCATCTTTAATTTCCACAACTCTAAACTCTGACCATTAAATTTATCGATTTTTATCTTTCCACTGCTCGCCATCTTCTTTCACCACCGGAATCGATCTTGCAAATCTCCCACTGAACAGGGTCTACCACAGGCCCAAGCGAAACCCCTCAACAGAAAAGGCGTCCCCTTGAATCCAAAACAACTCTAATACCAAATGTAGGTTTTAACCCTGTGCAGAAATTACCTGCATACAAATTCTAAAAAACAGAAAATAAGCAATGCGAGATCATAACACATAAAACACATATACACAGAGAGTTTCCCTTGGATCCCAAAAACGGTACTACCATCTTGATTTTTCATTATGTTCCTTTTAATGTTACAATAAATATTTATGCATCCTGAAGCATCCAATACCATGGGCTGAAAACCATCGCATCCAAAACCATTTGCAAAAATCATGCACAAAACCATAGGTAGGTCCGCTCAACCTAATATAGGGTCCAAAACCAAAAATTTTTGGGGCGCTGCCCCGTACCCCATAGAGGGGGGTTACCTTCACCCCTCAAACCCCTTATGAATCCCCCACTACGCAATCGGCGCAATGAAGGGGGGGCTCCACCCCTCCTCTAACCCCTTGGTTGACTATGTGGGCTAGTCGTGGAAAGAATATAACACAACCCAAAAAAACCACCCTCGATTCTTTGGGCTTGGGTGTCACACCCTACCTATCTGACCATAAGCCCACCAGAGGGCAACCATCCAAATTAGCCAAAGCCATTAAAATTGCAGGAGATGATGTTACCCAGGGTCTAAAAAACACCATTAATTGTGTGCTTAGGGCACCAGACACCCTAGCGAAGTTTTTCAAATGAAATGGGTCTCCTTCAATTGCAGGGGCCTGGCTAGCCCTCCAAAAAAATTGGCCCTCAAGAGACACTTGAGTAGCATACCCTGTGGTATTATTTTCCTACAGGAAACCTTGGGGCCTTCCGATCAGATAGTTAGAGCCCTCCTGGGCATCATGCCTGGGTGGCACTTTCAAGCTTTGGACGCTATTGGAAGGTCTGGGGGACTTGCCCTTGGGATCAACCCTCGAACCATCAAGGTGATTTCCTCATGGGGAGGACACAGTTTTCTTGGTATGGATCTCTTTTCAGTTGTATTGGGCAAACAAATTCGTATAATAAACATATATTCCCCCTATCAAAATAGGTTGGACTTCTGGCAGTGGTTTCTGGATAACCTGATGATCACTCCCTCAACCATATTGGGGGGTGACCTTAACTTTTCCATTGGACACGAAGAATCCTGGGGTCATCACTCACAACTTGATCCACTCTTGGATCAACTGAGCTCTCTGCTAGATTAGCATGGCCTTATTGACGTTCCTATGAATAAGAAGATGCCCACTTGGCATAATAGAAGGACTGGTGAGGCAGATTTGGGGAGAAGACTGGACCGATATCTCATCCATGAAGACCTTCTGGTTACTCTCACAAACTTCAGACAATGGGTGGGCTCAGGTGGCATATCTGACCATTCACCTATATATTTGGAATTGGCAGGATCCACAACCAAACCTAGGCCCCCCTACAAGTTCAATTCATCATGGTTAAAGGAACCATACTACCTCAAGATGGTCTCTGACTACTGGAAATCCCATCCCCTTTCAATTGAGATGAGGAAAGCTATAGGATTCTACAATAACTTGTACAACCTTAAGCAACTTTCCATTGATTGGCCAAAAAGAAAAAACCCAGGGAGGATCTTGCCATATCTGCTTTAGAATCCCAGATAGCCCTACTAACGGATGAACATGGAAGGGGCTTTAACTCCATCGAGTCAAAATTGCATCTAGTGGAGCTGGAAGCCTAGAGATCTAAGATCCTACAGGCCCGGGAAGAAACTTGGAGACTTAGAAGCAGGGCCATCTAGTTACAAGCTGGGGATGGCAACACTAAATTCTTCCACAAATTTGCAAATGGAAGAAAATCCAACAACATGATTTGGAAGATACCCTCGGATCAGGGATCATCGATAAATACTCACTCACAGCTGTCACAGTTGGGCACTTCTCATTTCAAACAGTTGTTCAAAGCCCCTCCAGGGGCTACACTGGCTGATATTATCCGTATTGCTGGGTACTTCCCCCAATTTGTGGATCTTGAAAGACTGGAGGACCTCAATAAACCTGTCTCCTTGGGGGAACTGGAGAGCACTCTGAAATGGTTCAAAAGAGATAAAAGCCCGGGGCTAGATGGATGGCCTGTGGAGTTCTACCTCACCTTCTTTGACATCATTGGACCTGACCTACTTGCTGTAGTGGAAGAAAGTCATATCCAGGGCAGATTACATGAGCCTATAAACTCCACCTTCATAGCCCTTATCCCCAAATTGGATTCTCCTCTATCCTTTAATGATTTCTAACCTATATCCCTCTGCAATTGTCTCTATAAAATCATAGCCAAGATCATAGCTAATCGTATCAAACCTATCCTATCAGATCATATCTCCCCAGAATAATTTGCCTTTTTACAAAACCATCAAATTCATGAGGCCATTGGCATGGCACAAGAGGCCCTCCACTCTATCAAGCTGAAGAATCTTAAAGGAATGATGCTCAAAATTGATCTCTCAAAGGCTTTTGACTGGGTCAACTGGCTATATCTCCGGATGTTACTCACTCATCTGGGCTTCCCCCCAGAATTCATCTGATGGATCATGTGTTGTATTACTTCAGTCTCCTTTGCAATTTTAATCAATAGATTGGCCTCCCACACCTTCTGAGCTGAGAGGGGACTCAGAAAAGGATGTCCCCTATCCCCCCTACTTTTCCTATTGGTTATGGAAGGACTCAGCAGAAAGATTGCCTCGGAGAAGTGTGCAGGGAGCCTCAAGGGACTAAAGATAACAGACCAATGCACACTAACTCATCTCCTCTTTGTTGATGACATCCTCATATTTCTGGATGGAGGCATACAGGACATAATTACCTTCACAGGGATACTGAGGCTATTCAGCTCGGCCACTGGGATGGAGATTAACCAGGTTAAATCCACCATCTCCCTATCAAGATGTACACAACAGGAATCCAATCTTTCTCTTCAAAATTTCCCTTTTCAAATTTAGACCCTGAAGGATGGTTTGAAGTACCTGGGATTTAGGATAAAATCAAATGGATACAAAATAGAAGACTGGACTTGGTTGATCACAAGAATAGAAAGAAGATTAAATATATGGAGCCACAGACTACTATCCAAGGCTAGCAGATTGGTGCTTATTAAATTGGTCCTTGAAGCCACTCTGGTTTATTGGATGTCCTTGGCCTGGATCCCACAAGGAATTATACAAAGGATTCAAAGAATATGCTGCAATTTCTTATGGAAAGGGAATAAAGAGGGGAAACTATATGCTTGGGTCAAATGGAGCAGCATTGTTATTCCCAAAAAATGGGGTGGGTGGGGCTTAAAAAACTTATCTGCTTTCGCCCAGGCTCTTGCGGAAAAACTGGGCTGGCTACTCTTGAAGCAAAGGAGCCTTTGGACAAAAGTGATCTTTTACAAATACATCTGGTCGACCCCTCTACAGGATTGGCTAAGACTACCAGCTTGGAACAGAAAGGGTATCTTGGTCATCTAGAGGGCAGTGTTGAATACCCTCCCCACTATTAGAAAGGGACTCACATGGAGGATTGGCAATGGAGAGTCTGCTCGTATTGGAATAGATCCATGGATTGGATGCGGGAACTCCCACCTACTCCCACTGGACCTGATTGTCAATCTGAATCAAAAGGATATCTACTATATAGCTCATATAGGGGACCCCCAAAACACATATGTATATCAACAAGCTTGGTTATCAGGGACAACTCTAGATATCCCTGATAGGTGGCACTTGGAGTGGGGGACCTATTTGAGAGCCTTATCAGAATCTCATGTTAGATTAAGGGATGAGCTGGATGAGCTGCTCTGGGGACTAGCACAGAATGGGACCTATTCCCCAAAGGAGGGATACATAACAATACATGCTAGACACAAACCTGAAGTACTAAAAAGCTGGTGGCGGAATATCTGGAAGCTACAGGGTCCTCCATGTTCCCAATTACTAATGTGGAACATCATTGAGGACAAAATTCCGACTGGAACAAACCTAAGGAAACGGGCATTCCCGGGACCTACATGGTGTGTTCTCTGCAAAAATGAGGAGGAAACTACCAATCATCTCTTCCTTACTTGTCCAACATCTCAGCATGTCTGGGCACAAGTCCTTCAGATCCTTAAGATAGCACATACATGGACCGGGGATGATACGAATATGGCCTGGAACAACTGGTGGAACATTGCATCACCCTTGAAAGCTCGAAACTTGCCTCTGTTAGTGTCCTGGCACATTTGGATTTGCAGAAACAACATTATTTTTCAGGGGAAACAAATTATCTGGGCTCAGATTATTCCAAAGATATGTAAGAGTTTCCTCGAAATCCCGGAGGAGACACAGGCCACCCGGACAAGGCACATTATTCCCGAAGTCATTGATAGAGGGAAACCCTGGGCCTATTTCGACGGTGCTGCCCAAGAATAGGGTTGTGGCGGAGGCATCATCTTTCACATAACCAAATCACATTACTTCCATATCATCCTGGGGCTAGGAAATGGCACTAACAATTTTGTGGAACTCATGACCCTCTGCCATCTGTTACATTTTACTACTTCCAAAAACTGCAAACAACTAAAAATATTTGGGGACTCTAAGATGGTCATAAACTGGTTCAATTGCACTACTACATGCCATGCATTTTCGCTCAGAACAATATTGGATGATGTTTTATTTATAAAATCACAATTTGATCTTGTTTCTTGCACTCATATCTACAGGGAACGTAATGCAGCCGCGGACAGGTTATCGAAAGAGGCAATGAATCATCCTCGAGGAGAATGGTTGATCAGAGAGCACACCCATGCATAGGTCTATCAGTACTACCACAGACTGTATATAGACCAAGTTTTACAGAGGGCAGACTGGCCCTAGTTACAACACTTTTTTGTTAATAATTATGAACAATTTTTTATGGATATGTAAATATTTATGTATATGAACTTCTATCAGTATACCCGATCAGGGGATTTTTGTAAGTATTTTTTATCAGTTTCTGCAAACATTTCACAGATGACCACGGTCACTTTACTGCATATGCCAAGGGCATTTACAACATGTAATTTTCTTGATAATGCAAATTACGTTTTTTCTTTCCCGGCAAAAAAATATAAATTATATATGTAAAGTTATTAAATATTATTATAATTTATGTGTGTGTGTGTGTGTGTGTGTAGAGGCCTAATTATATATTAATATTAATATAATATTAATGAATATAATATAAATTATATATGTAAAGTTATTAAATATATTATTATAGTTTATGTGTGTGTGTGTGTGTGTGTGTGTGTGTGTGTGTGTGTGTGTGTAGAGGCCCTAACATCATATAACTTTGACATAGTTGCTCTATATATTAGTTGTGATTGTTGAAAGGTTGTGTGCTTATTTTGAGGTTAATTTTTGAGTAAAATCATTACTAAAAGTTTTTTGACAAAATATGTCACATAACATTCCTCAAGGAGACCAAGGATATGTGGGATTCGCATTGAGGACTTTTGAGGATCGAACATTTTATTGCCCTTGTAGAAATTGTGAGGGCTTGAGGCCAAGGAGTATTCTAATAAAATCAGCTAAAAAAATTGTAGAGAAGATGGACACGCTAAAAGCGGACATGAATATCATCCATTTGTAAGTAACTTATTCAGTATATTTTTTTGTATTATAGATTGTTTTTGTAAATGTTTATATGTATATTATATTTTAGATTGTATGTCTTTGTGCTGTAAACTGTATTATATTTATATTGTAAATATATTTTATAATATTCTTTTGAGAGGTATTTAAACTATGTTGTCATCTTGATGTGGACTAGAAATATTATTTGATTATTTTCGTTAGTGTTGATTAAGGGGTTAGGTCGAGTTAGGGTTAATTACTTTATGGGCTTAGGGATAAGGGGTTATTGTTTAGGGGTTAGGGGTTAAGGGCTTACGGGTTAGGATTTTAAGGGCTTAGGGGAATGGGGTTAAGGTGTTAGGGGTTTAATTTGGCCTAGAGGATTTAGAGGTTAATAATGGGTTTTTATGGAGCATTATTAATAAGTTTTTAAAGTATATTATGCAAAATATGACATAAGAAAGAATATGACAATATAATGATAAGCGCAAAATAAGATTAATATGTTTTTTATTATGGTTGTGACTATATATCTCAGAAAGTGTCTCACTTCCTACATGTCAAGAAAAGTAACATCTTTCTTTGATTTTTTCAACATATTCTTAAATATATTTATAAATCGCACAAGCATCATCATTGATTTGTTATCTTTGTTTCTTGGTCTCACCTAAGTTGTCTTTCTCTTTCTCTTTCTCTTTCTTGCCTTTGTTTTCCTTATATATTATATTTGTAAACTATTGTTATATTGACGTTTTAATATTTGATATATATACTAATATTATTTTATTCATTGTAATTGTTTAGTATGCCCCCCCTAGGGCATTGATCAATGAGGAAGATGTGGTAGTAGTACAAGCGCCTGTTCAAGAACATGGAGCAATTAATATTAAGGATCAAGCTAATGATCTTGTGGAAGAAGATAATGATGTTGATAACATAGTTGAAGAAGAGAGGACAAATAGATTGATCTAGGAGACATTTAATAATGTTGGAATGGATGATGATGACAACCAATATGATGACCGTGCTTTTGATTTACCTATACTTGAGAGGGAAACTAAACCTCTTTAAGAAGGCTCAAAAACATATCTTTTCTCTGTTGTATTGTTGTTGCTCAACTTCAATGTGGTGAATGGTTTTTCAAACACATATGTGACACAACTCCTAAGGTATGTAATATATTTTGTGACATTTAGTACTATAGATATATATGATAAAGCAATTATTTTTTTCGTTGTTTGTAATGTTAGTCCATTGATCTGCATCATTTCATTAATTTGTAACATTTGGATGCAATATGTACGATTAATATTGTTTAGTACATTAAACACTACTTTTTTTTATGTTGTAGATTATTATGTGAATTTATGTTACCACCGTCAAATGTTTTACCTCATACGTACCGAGATTTACATGCCATTATGAAAGATATTAGAATGGAATATAAAGTTATTCATGCATGCTCTAATGATGATATTCTCTGTTATAAAGAACATGCATTTAAAGACAAATTCCCAAAATGTGATGAGAGTAGACATCAAACTGATAAAGTAATAAAAAAGGTGCCTCACAAGGTTCTTCACTATATTCCCATAATTCCACGTCTGTGACAATTTCTGAGGAGAAAAAGCGTAGTAGAACTTATGGATTACCATGGAACTAATAGAAGTGGATATGGTGTTCTTTGAATGCCTACAGATGGATTTGCATTTAGGAATATAGAGGAAAAGTGGCCAGAGTTTAAAAGAGAACCTTGTAATCTTAGGTTTTCATTAGAAGCTAACATTGTCAATCCATTTGGGGATCCTAGATCTACTTACTCGGCGTGGCCTGTTTTTTTTATCAACAATAACATTCCTCCATGGAAGTCAATAAAGAGGGAACACTTAATGTTCACAATGATTGTTCCAAGTATTAATTTGTTTAGAATAAATTGTTTTAGCACATTAAAATCTTATTTGTCTTGTTTGTTTCAAAATGATGTCCTATATTTTTTTGTTAATTGTCTCATATATGTTCAATTATGCCTTATAATTGTGTCTTATAAATTTTTTATTTACTCATATATGTAGTAATTATGTATTCTATGTTGAATCAATTAGGTAAGTACCAGATCAAAGATATGAATATATATCGAGCCTCTTTTTTATGAGTTGGTGGAGATATGGAACAATGTCACTATGTATGATATCTCTAGACCAATAGTTACACGAAGGGAATGTGAATTCCATGCAATGCTTGTATGGACAATTCATGATGCCTTGGGGCTAACACATTTTTGTGGTATGTTATAACGTTACCTTGCACTTTAATAGTACTTAATTTTATGAAGTTCATTTCAAGTATGTTTTTTAAATAGCTCGACCTTCACTGGACATACTTATAATAATTATTCCATTTCTTGAAAGTATTAAAACAAAGGGAAAATGTGCTTGTCCAGTTTGTGGTCCTAAGATGAAATATCGTCATTCAAGAAGATTAGTAAAGGAGGTGTTTGATGAGTATGGGCACTTCCTTTCTAAGAACCATAGGTACCAAAGTACAGAAAAACATATTTTCAATGGGAAAGAAGTGATTGGACTAAGAACACATAGAATGGCACATCATGTATGGAAGTTGCAATATAATAGAGTCTCTCAAGGTATGGATCGAATTTTCTATGTATCAATATACATGATATGTTTGGATTATTTTGTCTTTTTATGGCATTTTCTTCGATGCACTAATTGATAGGTTATATTGTTGTTATAATATATTTAACTATGATTCATGTTGTAGGTCATCAAGGCATTAATAATAGGGCACTTCCATGAGGAATGAAAAGTTATCCCAAGAAATTCAATAGACTCCCCTACTATGAGCACCTAGAAATTGTTCATTTTTTTGATACAATGCACATCGGGAAGAATGTAACAAAGACCTTATGGAGAATCTTAGATGGAAGGAGAGATTAAGAAAAAAAATTCAAAATGTTTAATGATGTTAAGGAGGCTAGGCATGCATTGAAAAGTGTGATTCATTCAAATAGCAATGGAGACAACCAAAATATAAGCACCCTTCCATGGTTATTGACAGAGTAGCAAAGAAAGCATGTTAAAGAGGTTATTGAAAAAATTAAATTTCCAATTGGATTTTTTTCAAACATAAATAATATCCTAACAAAGAAAGGTGAATTAGGTGGGGTAAAAACTCATGATTGGCATATGTTCATTAAGGTAATTATTCTCGTGTATATATATTTTATACATTGGTGAAACTTCTTGTTAGTTAGTGTTTTTTTTCTACTAATTTGGGAAAAAATAATGATCGATAATTATTTTTGTTATAGTATGTTCTACCTTTATCTCTCCCATAAAAAATTGACAACAATGTTAAACAAGTTATATATCAACTTGGAAAATACATGAGGTAAGTGGAGATTTATGTGTAAAGTGTAATTTTTTTAATAAGTTGTTGTGTCACATATTTTTAACTGCATGTGTTTTTCTTGTCACTATGTACTATATTATATTTTTTTTGTTGAAACTTGGGATTTGCTTGCTTCATTTGTATATGGTTTTCATGTAAACAAATCGATAAAGAAGATATAAAGTATTGGAGAAAACAAATTATTCATCTAATGTCTAAAATGCAAAAGTATCTACCTCATGCATTTTTCAATGCACAAGAACACTACCTCATACACCAAGTCGGAGAGATTGAAAAGTGTGGATCACCTATAACCACAAGATCAATGTGGATAGTTGAGAGGCACTTGAAATCACTGAAGGCTTTGGTAAGAGAAACAACACATCTTGAGGGTTCAATGGTAGAGGGATATATGGTATATCAAATCATGAATTATGAACTAGATGATACAGATGATGAGTTGGATGAGGAAGAATATTAATGATATCAAAATGTTGAAAAGTACGAGGTATATATTTATATCTTTTTAGTTGGTTTGTTCTCTTTCGTTCACCTTAAAATTTTATTTTCCTTTTTATGATTGAATGTTACCGTGTTTCTTTCAAATATTATAGTAGATAGATCGGGTATCAGGGAATTGAGAGTGATGTGGGGGGGGGGGGTGGGGGGGGTTGTGTGGGTGGGAGCATGCATATGAGCTTCCACCTTCTTGTGGCCGACTTTGTTATGTAGAGAATATATTATTCTTGAAATGAAGAGAAGCTCATTTACGTTTATACCATCATTTCCAATTTTGAATTTGGTTTGTTAAGAAGGAGTACCAGGTGAGTTAGGTGACGAGTGAACCAAGAAACGTAATAGTCAAGATGAAGTACGAAGTAAGGTTGGCCTGTGACTTACCATAAAAAGAGTTCTCACCAAGGTGTCTCATAATGATTTTTAGAAAACTGACTAAATTAATATTTAGGTGTTAAAAACCAATTTATAATTGATTGATTATGCATCATGGGCGTACGAACAAATGATAATATTTTGTTTTCATTGAAGATCTATTGATTTGTTTTGATTGATTTTCACAGCAAGGTGAATTCACATGCCCTGGATGCACCATCATGAAGGCGGAGCACCTGACAACCCCTAAGGTCTTCTCTTATTGAGCATGCCAAGACTCCCACCCGATAGGGGAAACTGTGCGATGAGTTAGTGGGTCGACTTGACATGGAAAGGGATGCCCGCATAAAATAAGTCAGCTTGGACCATGACTAGCCATGAATAGAGTTCCCACCAAGGGGTCTCATTATGATTTTTAGAAAATTGATTAAATTAATGCTTGGGTGTTAAAATTTGGTTTATAATTGATTGATTATACAAAATGGTACTAACAACTTATAATATTTTGTTTTTATTCATGATTTAATGATTTGTGTTCACTAATTTAGATAGCAGGGAAAATGTTCATGCCCTGGGCCCACCTGCATGATGATGGGGCGCCTGGGTGCCCATAGGGGCATCACGTCTTAGCTGGCATGCTAGGATGCTCGTGTGATGAGTTGGTGGGTAATCCCGACTTGGTAAGGGGCGCTCACACAAAAGAATTAATTTTGGCCCATAATTTCCCATGAATTGAGTTCCCACAAGGAGGTCTCATAATGATTTTTTCAAAATTGTCTAAATTAATGTTTAGGTGTTAAAAGATGATTTATATATGATTGATCATGAAACATGGAAATAAAAAATCATAATATTTTGTTTTCATTGATGATATAATGATTTTTGTTCACTGATTTTCATAACATGGCAATTCTCATGCCTTGGGCATGCCTACACGAAGGTGGGGTGCCTAGGCGCCCATGGACACGTCTCGTATTGGGCATGCCAAGGCACCCACCTGGTAGGGGCGCCCTTGAGATGAGTTGGTGAGTTGTCTCGAATTTGAAAGTGGTGACCACATAAAAGAAGTAAGGTCATCCCATGACTAATCATGAACAGAGTTCCCACAAGGGGGTCTCATAATTTATTTTATAAAATTGACTAAATTAATGTTTGGGTGTTAAAAATTGGTTTATAATTGATTGATCATGCATCATGGAAATAAAAAATGATAATATTTGTTGTCATTGATGAGCTAATGATTTTATTCATTGATTTGCATAGTAGGGAAAACGCTCGTTCCCTGGGTGTGCCTTCATGAAGGTGGGGTGAGAAGCTACCTATGGGGGCATCGCATGTTGGGCACGTCAAGGAGTTTGCTCGGTAGGGGCATTCGTGTGAAGAGTTGGTGCATTGGCTTGACTTGGAAAAGGGTGCCTACACAAAAGAGAATTTCGGCCCATGATTTCCCATGAAAAGAGTTCCCACAAGGGGGTCTTATAATGACTTTTAGAAAATTTACTAAATTATTGTTTGGTTGTTAAAAATTGTTTTATAATTGATTGATCATGTAGTATGGACATAAAAAATGATAATATTTTGTTTTAATTGATGAGCTAATTATTTTTGTTCACTGATTTTCACAACAAGGCGAATGCTTATGCCTTGGGTGTGCCTGAATGAAGGCAGGGTGCCCGGGCACCCATGGGGGCATTGCTTGTTGAGCATGCCAAGGAGTCTTCCTAGTAGGGGTGCCCGTGTGACAAGTTGGTGGGCTGAACTAACTTGGAAAGGGGCGCCCATGCGAAAAGTTGGTGGGAAGACCTAACTTGGAAAGGGGCACCCACAAAAATAAGAAAATTCAGCCCATGAATGCCCACGAACAGAGTTCCCACAAGGGGTCTCATAATGATTTTTATGAAATTGACTAAATTACTGTTTGGGTGATAAAAGTTAGTTTATATTTAATTTATTATGTAGCATGCTACTGAAAAATTATAATATTTTGTTTTCATCAATGAGCTAATGATTTGTGTTAACTAATTTGCATAACATTGTGAACACCCACACCCTAGGTGGGCCTGCATGAAGGTGGGTCACTTGGGTACCCATGGGGGCATCGCATGTTGGTTGGCATGCTATGGCAACCATTGAGCAGGGGTGCCTATGTGACGAGTTAGTGGGTTGTCCCAACTTGACAAGGGGCGCCCACATAAAAGAAGTAATGTTGACCCATGACTTCCCATGAACAAAATTTCTACAAGGGGGTCTCATAATGATTCTTAGAAAATCGACTAAATTAATGTTTGGATGTTAAAAGTCAGTTTATAATTGATTGTTCTTGCAACATCAAAATATCAAATGATAAAATTTTGTTTTCATTGATGAGATACAGTTTTTCTTTTCATTGATTTTCATAGTAGGGTGAATTTCCACACCCTAGGTATGCCTACACGAAATCAGGGCCCCCATGCACCCATGGGGGCATCAATTATTGGGCATGCCATGGCGCCCACCCGGTAGGGGCAGCCGTGAAACGAGTTGGTGGGTTGGCCCGACTTGGCAAGGGGTGCTTGCAAAAAAGAATTAATGTCAGCCCATGACTACCCATGGACAGAGTTCCCATAATGGTTCTCATAATGATTTCTATAAAATTGACTAAATTAACGTTTGGGTGTTAAAAGTGAGTTTATAATTCATTGATCATACAACATGGATATAAAAAATGATAATCTTTTGTTGTCATTGTTAAGATAATTATTTTTTTCACTGATTTTCACAGTAGGGAAAACACTTGTGCCCTTGGCATGCCTACACGAAGGCAAGTGCGTGTGGGTGTCCATGGGGGCATCATGTGCTAGGCACACCAAGGCGCTTGCTCAGTAGGTGCGCTCGTGCAGCGATTTTGTGGGTCAGCCTGACTTGGAAAGGGGTGCCTATACAAAAGAAGTAATGTTAGGCCATGATTTCCCATGAATAGAGTTCCCACAAGGGGGTCTCATAATGATTTTTATAAAATTGTCTAAATTAATGTTTGGGTGTTAAAAGTCAGTTTATAATTGATTAATAATAAAACATGGAAATAAAAAATCATAATATTCTTTTTTATCAATGAGCTAATGATTTAAGTTCATTGATTTCCACAGCAAGGTGAACGCCCATTCCCTAGGCATGGCCGCATAAAGGTAGGTCACCTGGGTGCCCATGAGGGCATCGCGTGTTGGGCACACTAGGACGTCGTCCCAATAGGGGTGCCCATGTGGCGAGCTAGTCGGTTGACCTGACATGGGAAGGGGCTCCAACACAAAAGAAGTAATGTCAGCCGATGACTACCCATGAAAAAAGTTCCCACAAGGGGTCTCATAATGATTTTTATAAAATTACCTAAATTAATGTTTAGGTATTAAAATTCAGTTTATAATTGATTGATTACACAACATGGTACTAACAAATGATAATATTTTGGTCTCATTGATGACTTAATGATTTGTGTTCATTGATTTGCATAACAGGGCAAACGCTCGCGCCCTGGGCATGACCGCATGAGGGTGGGGCATGCAGGCGCCCATGGGGGCGTCGTGTGCTAGGCACACTAGGGCACCCACCTGGTCAGAGTGACCATGCAATGGGTTGGTGATTCGACCCAACTTAGAAAGGGGCACACACACAAAATAAGTAATGTCGGCTCATGACTACCCATGACATGAGAATGGGGCCAACGTTGAAATTTTTTCTGTTTGTGCTCGTATGCACTGGAATTTGACATGGTTATAGTAGATGTGTGCATTGATGATATGGGAGGGTTTTGGGACCCAAATATGACTCAAATATATATTTTTACAATCAAATGACAAAATTATAACATATATAAATTTCAAGGAGATGAAATTATATATTACTATTTACCATATGCAAGCTTATAATGTAGTTCATAATCTAGAGGTTGAGAAAAACCCTTACCCTTCCATTTGAGAATATTTTTTTTCCTTCATCATCATCTTCATCATCAACATCGTCATCATCACCATTATCTTTGTACCGGGTGTGTTGGGCGGCAATTGAACAAGTTGACATGATAGTGAAGCAGACATGGTTTAATAAAGCTTTAGAAACTAAGACTTGATAAACAATGTCCCATAAAAATTTTCATGGTATGAAACCTTGTATAAATGTTTATTGGTATTATCCTATTATATATAATTCTAGCATTCACTATATTGATCACGTAGAATATTTATTGAAGGTTTCATCAAAAGTCTTTAAGGGTGACTTACTTCTTCTCATTATTACTTGCATTAATCAAACTCCTTAAACAAAATTACCCTCTATAACTTGTTTGGAGTTCTCCAAATACACACATAGTTGATATGATTCACTTAGTTTCCATTGGATTTATGTGTTCAAGCAGAATTCCCTCCAAATGTTGATCTTAAATTATACCATCCTCAATAAACTCCTAAACTTGACATGTTATAAGCCAAATCTGGCATATTCCAAGCCTAATATAACCAATTTAACAACCCATATCCATTCACATGAATAAATTATTAATATACCCTTATAAGTCATAAACAAATGTAAGCATAAATATAATCAATTAAATAGCCAAAAATAATGAACACATCGATTTCTAAGGAAAACTCACCATAGAAACACTAAATCCTAACTTATTAATCACAAAATATTTTTCAATCCATGGTGCTTCGTCAACATTCTTGAATAGAATGAGCTTCCTCTCAACAAATAGCACACAATTTTGTCTTTGCATTTTTTAAATTATGTGGAAAATCGTTTGTTCTGTGAATCGTAATGTTTGGGCATATTTTGTAGAAATATACAACTTTTATTCAGGCTAACATTTGGGTCTCTATTAGTCAATTCTATATTTGCAAAAGTATTAATTAGAGTGACCTTCATTTTAACATATTGTACACCATAGGCCACTTCGCCACTTCATTAAAGGGTCAAGTCTGTAAGTTGTTTTTGAAGCATCTCAAGCTTTTATTCAACTGTTATATCAAATGATGATGGGATAGACCAATATTCATATGATTCCATATGTTATTCTTTCTTTATGGCATCTTGGAAAGTGTTTTTTCATGTTTTCAAAAAGTACCCTTTATAGAAGGCATGTTATGAACCATTCTATGAGCAAGTCCTTATTTATTAATATATGGGATATGGCTAAGAATATATAAAAACCTCTCATTATATTCCAACATAAGTTCCCAACAAATCTAATTAGCGCCTTTTATTTTTTATGCTATTAGATGTTTGACATATTGAGTTTTAAGGAATGATAAAAAGTTGTCCTTCACTTTCGTTTTTGTTTCTTTTGTTTTGTTTAATTCTCCTTAAAATTCATAAATCACATTAACATTTGTTTCTTTAATTCTCCAACACACTTTGCAATTTTCTTTGCTTTTTGTGCGGTATAAACATCACAACCCAATTTTTCTCACATATGAACCAATGATTTCTAATATTTTCATCACCATCATAGAGGGGTAGATGGTGGTGCAACATTTGATTAAGGAGGAAGGTTTTTTTACTATATTGTAGTATGTGGAGCTAGTCATAGGATAGTAAATGGTTTCTTAGTGTTTAATTAATCAACTTTGGTTGATTTTACTAGAAGGTTTATTCCATCGATCTAACAATTTTGATCTTTATAGTATGTAAAATCTCTTGTTTGTGGTTGCATCACTTCCTTGCAATGTTTGAAAAAAAATGAGGTATCCTCCTCAAATAGTAAATCATATAAGGGGTACAGTTCCAATATCTTTTATGTGGAGTGGTATGTTATTATCTCCTTCAATACTTAACCAATTTCACTTTTTCTAGGTTCTTCCAAGGAAAAAAATATCTCTCACATTTACATGGTTGTCTAGTTGATACCACTATGAAGATCGTCAAGAACATACTTGTAAATGTTCCCAAAAGGATTCTTGAACACAAGGAATTGTTTAACATAGACGACTTATTACACAAGGATTTGGATGATTTCATATCATATGTCCTAACCCTTAACCTCTCTGCCTTCAAAATTCTCTACCAATAAAAGGGTGACAATGCCTACCTCTACCAACTTTATATCCTCATTCAACTCAAAAATCGTCAAGGATACTTCCCATGTAAAATCTATATAATCATCAAACCAATTTAACACTCTAATTACTCACCACTGTTGAGGATTATTTTTTTGGGATTGATGATGGTTTGCAACATCATGCATCACTATGCTTTTATTTTGGCGTTTGTCCCTTCTAACTTTTTGAATATTAATTGTTGTCTTGTATGATAAAATTATTTTGATAATCCTTTTCTTTTTTTCTTCATATAGTTCATACTTTCACTCTCTTGTAGTTGACTTCCTCATTTTCCTTAGCATAATGACTCTTCAATGTGTATCAACTAAGTTTACTCCATTTTAGGCATTCTCACAAATAATCACCCCCCACCACAAAGCCAAGATTACTTTTACTAGTTGAGAAAGGTACCACAATTAGCCATTCAATTCTATAAGTATTCGTAAGCTTCTTGAGCAAATTTTCAACTAGCATTGAAAAAGAATTTCCACCTAGATTGTCATTTTTTTCTATTAGGTACTAGTTAGTCTTGTTAGTGGAGATAGGGGTTCAAAAATGTTCCAAATGACTTGGTCAATCAAGAAATTTTGAATTAAAGTGGGTACTATGTAGAGGAACTAGTCATACAATTTTTCATAAAATCTTATTTTAACATCATCGAGGGATGCCTTTCTTCTATTGATTTCTCCTCACAAAAGTCATCTACAATTTTTCGACCCACTCATCTAAGTATTTTTAACACTATTAGTCAATTTAGAGATAATTAATTAATATTAATTAAGATTAATCATGTGCACCACATTATAAAAATTTATTAATTGATTTAATAATGGATATGAGGAATTTTTCAAGTGTTTTTATGAAAATTTGTGCTCTCACCTATGAAAGTGTGACATAGTTTCAACTAGGATCATTTTTAAAATAATTCTATAATTTTCTTTACCACCACTCTCATGACGTTGGAATATTCATTTCCTTCCTCCCCTAAACCTCTTTCAATATGGTAGGAAATTAGGTGGACGAAGCAAGGATAACATGTGAATAATGAATGATTGATGGACTAAGTACCCACTTCCTTTGAGTCTCTGATATACATGGGTACATTCATACTTACTAAATAATCATGCACTAGCATCTCTATTTTACCATGTGGTCATTTTGGCTTATCGGTCACCCAACTTTGTTGGCTTATTACTTAATGTGAGAAAGCATGGAATCAATCTAAATTCTATCCATCAGTTAAATGAAAATAGGCAAGCCTACTTCCAGGTTTGTACCACTCATAGGAAATATATAATAATATATAATATTCTATATTCTATATAATATAGAATATATAATATATAATATAGCATTATATAGGTTATATAATCATATAATCAAAATTGTGGGTTCACAATAGAGCGACTAGGGCATAATCAGGTTCACAGAGTGAGCACGAGGACATTCGTGTAGGGAGAAAATGGACACCTATATTCAATATGGCGGTAAGCTCGAAACCGAGTTCCTTTGTTTGATTTTTTTTTAGAACCGTCTCATAGACCTCAACCCATGACTATAATCTTGATCCCAACTCTTGTATCATTCTCAGTCCTTTACCTACCTCAAGGCCTTGTTATATAGGAAAACTAGTCTATCACACACACAAAAGTGTGCAAATTGGTGATTACATCCTTCAAGTTGATAAATTAGACATGTTGACCTATGTGGTTAAATAGTCTCATATAGGCACTCCCCTCCCATGATGGATAGATAGGGTACAAGAAGGAAAAATCCAACATACCTACACCCATTCGTCATGAATATGGTCTTACGATAAGTAATTGGGTTTCTATAGGGAGTCGCCCACCTATTTCCACCCAGGGCATTTATTTGTCAATTAATAAAAACGAAATCCATTTTGATAAACACACAGACACACACACACACACACACATATTCCCAAGGACAGTCTTATTTGGAATGGGGTGAACCCTTACCCATGATTATAAGCTCAAAACCCTAGAAGGTTTAGCTTTATTTTCATTTCACAATATTTTGTTGGTTGAACTATTTATATTACTTACACTTTTATGCGTTATTGAGTTTGTAAGTAAATATGGAGGAACCTTTGCTGGTAGGAAGAGGAAGAAGACTAATTCAGTGATAATTCCCCTACAACACGAGTTAAAGCCTTCCAAATCGAGTGCTTGTTTCTTCGGTTGAGTGATGGCAGATGAAAGAAAGAGGATCCTACAAGTTTTTCTTGTTTTTGGATAGTGTTCTTTAACCATCAAGACGAGACCACTTTCTAGGTTTCTTGCATTTCTTAGGGTTTTGAATGATAAGGGTTCCTTTAACTAGTTTAGTCAAGCCTTGCTACGATAGGGTACCAACCTATTTCTTTGAACATATTCAATTGTAATTGCTTGTACCTTTGTATTTTTTTAATGATTATGACTAGTTGGCCAAGTACTTAGTTCCTCTATCAACATTGTTTCAGTTTCAATATGATTTCTGACTAGAGATTTTACTCATATAGAGAAATTTTGGCACTTCTGCATTTTTATTAAGAGAACCCTTAAACATTAAAAAAAATGTTTGTTAATGTGTTGAGGACCACTAGAGAGAAGTAGCTCCCCTGTAATGCATGATGGATATTTATTGTTTAACTACTTGTTTGTATTATCACTATGATATTGATTTTATAAAAAAAGATTTCTTTCCTCTCCATTTGGGATTTTTTTGTTGATTTATACTGTACATTATATGGTAATTTCATGTGTAATTTCCAGCAAGATAAAGAATGTTTTCGCATGATTTCTTTGTGATCCTTAGGTTCTTTGGCAACCAGAATACTCATTTTTCTTTCTTTCCATTCTTTACAAATGTTACCCAATTACTACAATGTTTTTTTGTTGCTAGAAATGAATATAGTCAATGTATAATAAGTGTTGTTATGTAATCTATAGATGCTTCTATCGCTTATGCTCGTGCCTCTGCTTTGTCCTATGTTATTGTTGGTTTTCAACCCATAAGGTATGTTTCTTCTAGTACTCTAGTGCTTTCCTTTTCTTTTAGTTATAAATCTGGGAATGGAACATATGGATTAAGTAACATAGGCAAAGGCATATGGAGTAGTTGGTTCACTAGTTCCAGGAGCAGCTTCAGCTAATGTATAATAACTTATTGACACACAATCTATGTTGTCTCTCTATTGTTATTTATTAATTATTATTTTGTTCTTTTTCTATACAATATGTGATTTATTCATGCCAAGATTAAGTTACACATATATAAATAAATATGTATAGCTCATATAGATACTACAACTAAACATTTATGGTCTAGGTGGCTTAGGCAGTGCCTATGAAGTAATTGCCTCCCTTCATATGACTTATTTATTTAAGAACCTGTTGTATTACTCAACAACCGCCCATTTTAGTTAATAGTGGAACTAATAAATAATGGGGACCCTTTTTAAAATTTACGATAAAACCCAAAAAATTCCAATAAAACAAGGTGATCTTAGCTTTACTGTTCCAAAGCTTTATTAAATCAAGAAATCTCCCTTACAGAACTCAAATATTGGAGATTAAGCCTTTAAAACATTGCCTTTTATTTAAATTCCCTCATTTGAAGGATTTTATTGGAACATGCTAACATGTCCCCTTAAGAAAAATTGTGACTAAACCTTTCCCTGATTGAATTTTATAATGTCTAAGCTTAAAAAATGATAAAATCACTCTTTTATGAATATAATAATAAAGGCTAGACCCCAAAAAATTGCCACGTAGCGTATTGGGGATTTCAATATCGACATTTTCAATTTGATGTGCATATCACACACCTCTGATTCTTCGATCCTTCGACCTCCAATATCCCTTCCCACTACATCCTCCAATATGTGATTTCGTCGATACTACAATAACATATATCTCTGATATTCATTACACCTCCGATCTCTAATCTTCGATATTTGTGAACCTTTGATCTCTGATATACTAGCCACCAATCATTTCACGATATTCATATCAGGACATCCCATCAGTTTTTATCCTTTTAATTCCCCAATATGAAACCTTCGATATAGAACCTCTAATAACTCTTCTCGCTTGTAACTTTATCCATTACACTCTATAAGCTTATCGGAGAGAAACGACATGGGATTCTTCAACAATGTGATCACAAAATTTCTCTGATAAAATCCTCCGATGTGTTGAGGGGTAAAAAAGCCCATGTGAATCCAGGTTTTATCAATTAATGGAAAAATGTAACAAATTTATGGTTTTCGAAGTGCTAAACATTTTCATTATTGCTAATTATTTCCTAAGATTTTTCTCATAAAAGACTTGGATTTATATGAAATTAGTTATTTTCTCTAAGTTGTTTTCTCTAGGTCAAAGTTTCTGCTCACTCTCATATTTATCTTTGTAGGATAATCTCGATGAACATAATTCAATAGATATGTCTTGGCCAACTAACCCTAGAAGGAAACATGTTGTTTAGCAACAACCAGTCACTCCTCCACCCGAGGCTACATAATGCCTGTGCTATTCTTTGATACTACATGCACCCTTGATGCTGGAACCTCTAGATGGGAGACCATGTACAAGCTCTTCGAAGATGAAGAACCTAAGGTCACAGGAAATATAGTCACAATTGAAGATTCACTCCCTATTTTTGATACTACATACAACAACGTGGCCAATTCATTCCTCCACAGAATTGCAGCTTGTCAAACATCTTGCCTTACACAGATATGATTAGATGGGTCATTAACCATCTAAATATTGCAGATAGGAATTTTATGACCAAGAGGAACACGGTCATCGACTCATTCACCAGCAAATATTTGTCCCAAATGTACCAGCTACCATCGCCCCAAAAGAAATACGATAAGGAATTCATTGAGAAATTCATGAAAGAGAACGAGGACCAATCAAAGGTCATCAAAGGATGGAGAAGAGATTCTAACAAGCACAAGTGAGAGGATAAGGGTATGTACTCTATAGCTTCTATTGTTGTACCATATTGTTATATTGTTGCCATGATGTGTAGACTATTTGGTTATCCTAATACCCAGAAGTTTTCATACCAATGGGTACCCCTAATTGATGCTGCCTCTAATAGCTATGTTATGGACTGGGGAACCATTTTTTCTAATAACATAAGTCATCGAATCCTATATTATAGGAAGAAACACACTTTTTTTTTGAGAATATTGTTCCCCCCTTCTACATGAGTGCTTACATAATGGACTCTATTTGTTTCACTTATGATTTCACATCCATGGGATGGAAATGGACCATACAGGACCCTATGCCTATCCACATCTACCATAGCATTCTCTGGGAATCAAAATACCAGCCCCATTTCTACAAAATTTGCCATGGCATTATGCTACCAATCCACCAACTTGTCTTTAATGAGAAAGCCCCTAGAATCTCACCTGAAGCCAATAATAACTTGTTATCAATTGGAAGATGGTTTGGAGAGGAGTCCTTTACCTATATCCAAGTTTTTGGCAGTCTTTCACACCCACATGTGTTGCCCCTATATGTTCCTGACAAGCTCCTGGCCCAAGAAATAACTTACCAAACTGTGGGGAATGGCCTATCTAAGGTTATGAAAGAAAATAAAAAGACAATGTGGCCTATCTTTCCCCTTCATTGTGGTGTCTATTCCCTTGAAAATTTCAAGCATGCTACTTTGGAAATTGAGGAAATCCAACATATGAACTTTCCAACCATTCCTAATAGGCAGTATGACCCTAATGATACTGCCAAGAATGTTACCATTTAGGAAAAACTCAGGCAGTTCACAAATGAACCTGATAAGTTTGATGATTTGTTTGAGTCAGCCTTTGACTATGCAAAGGTTGAGAAATAGGCAACAACACAGTTGAGTCCCAAAGAATTGATTCAATTTAATCAATACAGGACTAAAAGGATTTCCCACTTGCCCACAAATTTGTTAAAACTTAATCAACAGAGCACAGAGTAGGACAAAGGAGTGAGCACATCATAGATTCCACATGTAGCTCATACAAAAGGGACAAGGTCTTCTTCTTCTTCATAGGCAGAGGAAGTTCTAATAGATAAGAATCTGGACATGATTTGGGAATAGTTTACCAAAGATACTAACCCTAAAAATATAAAAACTTCATTCCATATGAAGATCACACATACTCCTGAAGTCACAAAGAATACCTCGTTCATTATTGAGGCTTCAAAGGAACCTATGGACACTGATGATTTGGAGATCATCCTAGTATTTCTAACCTCTGAGGTCATTTTGAAAGTTGAGGAGATTCCTCCTCTTGATGTATTTTATAGTACAAAGCACAAAGTGGTGGTCAACAAACAGAGGAAAAGGAGAAGAACTGAACAAAGCCAAGCCTTAGTCCTTGGTAATGCTTCCTTCCAAGTACTTTGGAAAGATGCTCAAGTCACCCCTACCGAAGATCTAGGAAGGCTATCATAGTATGCAGGAGCATATGCCAATGCAACAATTGATAAAGCCTCTGAGGTGCAATAACTCCTAAGGGAGAAGGATGAGAAGATCAGGCAACTTGAACAAGGTTTAGAGAGTGAGAAACAAGGAATTTCTCAACAATGGCAAGCTCATCTTGCACAACTGCAAACAAGTTTTGATAGCCTAAAGATTCAATATGAATTTGATATAAAAATTCAGGATTCTCAAATACAAGAGCTTCAACACAAGATTGAGCAATTGAAAGCCAATCCAGAGATAACAGAATTCAGGAAGGAAGCAGGAGAGTTGAACAACCTCCTTGCTCAACAACAAGTTTCTTTTTGTCAAAAACTAGCCATCATCCAAGACTTATGCCAATCAAGAACTTCACTTGTGAATCAACTATCCGATCTGAAGACATACTATATAGATGTCGAGGAAAAGATTTCTGATTTCATGGACAGGTGGGATAGTTCTGAGGGCCAATCGCTCGATCTCCCTAAAATCAAAGAATCTCAAAAAGACATTGTTTTCCAAGAATGGGAGATAAGGCTCAAACATGCAAAGATGGAAATATTTAATGCGAGATACATATCATATCATACCATGGAATCAGTCAACGACAACCTATTGTAGGCTAACATGATTTCGAACTTCCCTGAAGATACTTTTCCCAATGTAAAATAGTTAACAAAGGCTTGGAAAGAATGATCAAATAAGAAGGTTGAGGGAATTAAGGCTCTGTCAAATATTTACTTCGAATTCCAATGGAATTTCCTAGTCAAACCCCATGGTTAGTGGCTGATGCTAAGGTGTCTCTGAAATACAACTAGTCATTTTCTTCCAACACTCAACAATGTGTTATTCACTGCACAGATGCGCATTAATCCTCACCATCCACCTGAATTGAAGCCAATGATAGACATATGTGAGCTTCGACAGTGAATGGCAGAGCAGTCTTCTTCCTAGTCATGATCGAGTTGTTACAACAACAAGCTATTATTATCTTGTATTTTATTTTAAGTGTGGTTTGTTTAAACCACCCCAACATTTTATGGAACTTTTCTATATTTGAATTTTGATTACAAACTATAAATCCCCTTCATTGTTATGAAGAAGGGGTTCTGAATTTTTGCAAGAAAGATTTTGGTTTGCACTACTGTAGCTGAAAAGGATCTTAATAGAAAGAGGAACCACTCTGATTTTACTTATGAGAAGAGTTAATGTTTATCGGGTACTACTATCTATATACTGATGTTATGTTTATGAGTTGAATGATTATTGTATTTTAGTTTGTCATATATGTTATTACACACAATTGAGAAATTATCACTATTTATTTGTTTAAATAAAAATATTTTAAGTATATAGATGAACAATGATATCTTATATGTGCAATGAGTTTTACCAACTAATTTAATTAAATTAGTTATCATTATTCATTTTAACTTCATGAATGATTTGATGATCTATATTATCATGTTATAAGTGAAATCTTTCTTAAGTCACATATATAGAAGAAACATTGTCTCGGGATAGATATTATAAGCCTATTAGTTATATTCATTTCTTAGTTTTATCTACATTCATTAGCTTCACACTTATATATCTTTCATCCATATTTATATATTTTTAAGGGAAATTGGTCCCATAATCCTATTCGAAGCCACCATTCCAAATGGAAAAGGAGCTACACTAAGTTCCCGACTGGGTGGTTTTCCCTGATGTTGAGGCAGAGAATTTTGAGCCTTCAACCGAACCTGAGGTCCTTACCTCGTTAACAGCAAGGGTGCTTAATATTTCCACCCCCCATGTAGAAACTAGCCTAGGTAATTTATTTTTTACATTGATTATATATATATATATAGTCCTATGAGTGTGTGTGTATGCATAGAGTGCTTTCTTGAGCCACACCATGTTTCGTAAGATTTAATTATAATGACTAGAACTCAAACTAAGAACTAGATTACGAACACCATGCTCTATTACTCTATTGTATCAAGACTCTACACCTTGTTAGTGTCAGTGTCTTCACACTGCCATCAGTGATCAAAATTCACTCTTTTGCATTCATATCAGGATTCCCATTCTCAATGAGTTGTATTCCATTAGGTCATGGATCAACCTATGGTAGGCACATTTCAGTTTTTTCCCTCATGACACATATCTGTTGACCACTTTCCATGTGTGATTCAGTCAATGGTTCAGCTCCATGATTCATGTTTATTTTCAGTTTATTTCATCAAATAGGTCTTAGGTCTTAGGGTTTCAGTTTCATTAGGTATTAGGGTTTCACCATGTCAAATTTTCAGTAACCATTGACCAATTGTTGGCATTATGATGCATGTGTTGTACTTGATGGCAACCCACCCATAGAAGAACAATATATAACTAGATGGTTCTATAGAAGAGATATCAGATGTGACAGGATGATAGTTCTCAGTATGACAAGTTAGCTTTGCCATCAAGTACAAAGGGGGAGATTGTTGGCATTATGAGATAAGTGTTGTCCTTGATGGCAACTCACAAAGATGATAGATTATAGTGCAGTAGATCAGTAGCAAAGATTTGATGATCAGACTACAAAGAATGATTAAAGAAGAGTATATATGTAGGTTCAGAGTACATACGCAGGTTCACTATATACCAAGTAGGGTATATAAGCAGGTTATACACAGGTTCACTATGTACCAAGTCGCGTATATATGCAGGTTTGCTATATACCAAGTAGGGTATACACGCAGGTTATACATGCAGCTTCACTAATACAAAGGCACGTATACATGCGGGATTGCCGATCAAAAGTCGTGTATGCGTATGCATGCACTTTCATGCACGGAAAAGTGCGTACATGTGGGAAAGCTTATTTTTGGGTCTGTGGTATTTAGACCCATGGTTTTGGTCCTTAGTATTGCGTCCGAAGTGTTGAACCCAGGTATTGGGTCCCTAGTATTGGTTCTCAATGGTTTTGGACCATGGTATTGAGTAAGGCCTAAGACTAAAAAAGGAGAAGAAGATCATTAGGCAAATGCATTGAGAAAGTCTTGAATATCTGATGAAGGATGAGATTCAGTATGCAGGTTGTGGGTTCATGATGCATTGCTTGATCTGAGCTAAGGAGGAATCTCACTGGTTGATGGAGAACAAGATCTAAGGATAGATCGGGATTAAATGGTTTGAAATGAATTATCTCTATATGGTTGATTATGCTTATTCTAGATCTGTATACTGATGCATGTAATGTTCTGAATTGGGTATAACTTAAGTTTGAAATAGCTGCAACTCATGATTGAATATTTATAGATATGTACGCGGGTTGGCTTTGGTGAAAGTGCATACGTACGTGGTTTTGGTTCGTCATAGTAGCATATACATTATGATATATCATATTTGAATTTTCAGTTAGATCTGGTTATTGTTGCAGAGTTTTGTTGGTTGTTCTGTGTTCTGGTGACTGTGTTGTTGACAGGGTTTCAGTGTTTCAGTGATTCAGAGATTGATGATGCTAGTATTGATTGACTTTGTGCTTCAATGATATTGATGGGTCTAGTATGAAAATTGGATGAAACGTGGCCTTTCAGATTATAGTGTTGTGCTTTAGGAGTATCCAGTCTGAAAATGTATGAAATGTGGTCCCTGGAGGATGAAAGGAGATTGTAGGCTGGCGCCTACATACTAGTACATCAGCTAGTACAAGAGCTAAGAGGGTGGTATCTCCCTTCCAGTAGCAGCTGGAAAACGAGTAAAGGTTGGAGAATTTCAGTAGGCCAGCACCTACGTACTAGTAAATGGATCGGCTAGTACAAGAGCTTAAGGGGTTGTATCTCCCTTCTAGGAGAAGCTGGAGAACGAGAGAGGGTTGTAGGCCTCTGCAGGTTGCAACCTGCGTACTCGTAAAGGAATGCACCAGTACATAACTATTGTAAAAGGAATTTTCTTATTAAAAGAAGATAGAGACAACTTGCAGCAGGTGGTTTTCACCCACATTGGGTTTCCACCTTATATCATGGTGTTCATGTGTGCTTCTTGTGTGTGATGATCTATTCTATTTTATTGCACCTGCTTACTGTTCATATTGTTAACTAAGTTCTGATGCACTAACTAAAGATCAACATTTAATGGATTAACTGAATCATAAGTATTCTGGATATACTCTAGTTGAATTAGACACAGTTGCGTATACACGCAGGTTCTATTAACTGAAGTAGCGTATATGTATCTAAGTATGGAAATGAAAAAGTTTTATTGATTTAATAATACTGATTCACCCCCCCCCCCCCCTCTCAGTATTATTTCCAACAATTGGTATCAGAGCAGGTCCTTTGGTAGAAGCTTGATCGCTTGAAGGAGATCCGTAGATCAATGGGAAAGAAGCTTAAGAAGAAAGCGCCTAAGAAGAAGAAGACATCTCAGAAGAACTATGACAATGGGAGCATCAATTGGGGATTATGTGGAAGAAGCACTTCAGATTCAGAATCACTTCAGAATGAAGATGAACAAGATCTATGAGGTATGAATTTGTTATCCTTTGGTATCCATCCATGTGAATATGATGAAAGTGATAGTGAAGCAACTGATTTTTCTCATAAGGGTGAGCAAGAAAGATATCAAATAGAGGCAAAATTTAAAAGGCTTACAGGCAAAATTAGAGATCAACAAGATCTGTTGAGCAAAAGGGAATGTGCCTTCAAAGAAGAATCTACCCAACTAAATGCTCAACTAGAGGAAGGAAACAAGGTAAGGAAGGTATTCAAGGACAAGGTAATTCAATATCAAAAGTTGCAGGATGAAGTGACCTCATTAAGAAATGAAGTCAATGAAAGGAGCACAACAATAAAGAAACTCACAGATAGATCTAGTTATTATGAAAGGCTTGAAGCTACGATCCTCTCACTAAAGGAAGATCTTGAAGAATCAAAGAAGCAGAATAAAGATCTATTCCAAGCTCTTGAAAAACAAGAAAATGAAGTTCTTGAACTAAGACATCAGTTAGAAGAAGGAAGAAAAGATGAAGAAAACATGAAGAAGCAATATCATGAAAAGGGAGAGCATCTCCAGGTTGAGGTAAATATTCTAAAAGAAAAATTAGAAGAAAAGGATAAGCTTCTCAGGCCAGGAAGTAACTCCACAAAAAAAATAATTGATTTGTCTATTATTCCATAGGTAGGTCATTGTTATATACAATAAGGAGTGATTGTTCAATTCATCTTCCGATGACTGTTCACATTCCTAATTTATTTATTTACATAAAATTCCCCCAATCATGAAGATTAGGTGTCAACATTCCCCCCCTTAATCTGAAGGGATGTTGGTGAGTCCAAGCATCATTCTGAATCGTTCAAGCTTTTCCATTCCAAGTGCTTTGGTGAAGATGTCTGCAATTTTCTCATTTGTGGAACAATGACGGAGATGGATTGTTTTGGCCTCAACATGATGTCAAATCAGATGATATTTAGTATTGATATGCTTCGTTCGATCATGGAACTTTGGGTTCTTGGCCAACTTTATTGCAGAGGTGTTGTCAATCATGAGTGGAGTTTATTGTACTTGTTTTACCTGCAAATCTTCAAGAATTTTCCTGAGCCACACAATTTCTTTTGTTGCTTCAGCTGCTGCCACGTATTCTACTTCTGTTGTGGAATCTGCTGGAACTGATTGTTTGTGTGATCTCTAGGAGACAGCTCCTGATCCAAGACTCATAGCATATCCTGAAGTAGATACCCCAATTTCTTTGTCTCCATCGAAGTCTGAATCAGAGTATTCAATCAAGTTGAAGTCGTCCACTTGTGTATACTTGATTCCAAGGTCTTGAATTCCCTTCAAGTACCTTAGAACTCTTTTTTCAGCAGACCAATGTCCCTCACAAGGCTTTTGCATAAACCTGGAGAGGATTCCAACAACAAATGAAATGTCTGGTCTGGTAGTAGTGAGGTAGATGAGACTTCCTACAAGCTGTCTATACATTGTTGCATCCTCAAATTCCTTTCCTTCAATAGATGTGAGCTTTAAGTTTTGTTCCATTGGAGTAGTAAGAGGATTGCACTCTGTCATGCCAAACCTAATCAAAAAATCTCCAATGTATTTCTTTTGAGAAAGAAATATGGACTTTGGATGTTGGGTTACTTCAATGCCAAGATAGTAATGAACATAGCCCAAATTAGTCATTTCAAAACTTTTCCCCAATTCCTTCTTTATGGATGCAATGTAGCTTTCATTGTTCCCTGTCATTAAAAATCATCTACATATACCACAAGAGATACAATTGTTTTGCCAACTTTCTTGACAAATAAAGTTGCATCATCAAGATCAAAATGATTGAAGTTTAGTTTCAGAAGATGCTCAGTTAGTTTTTCATACCAGGCTCGTGGTGCTTGTTTGAGGCCATACAAGGACTTCACAAGTTTGCATGCTTTATGTTCATGTCCTTTCATAGAAAATCCTTCAGGCTGGGACATAAAAACATTCTCTTTTAGATCTCCATTCAAGAAGGCAGTTTTTACATCCATTTGACGGACTTTCCAACCGTTCTGAGCTGCTAGTGCAAAGAGTGTCCGGGTGGTGGCCCATTTTGCTGTGGGGGCAAAAGTTTCCTCATAATTGACCCCTTCCTTCTGTGCAAAACCTTTTTCCACAAGCCTAGCTTTGTGCTTGTCAAGTGAGCCATCAGCTTTGTACTTGTTCTTGTAGACCCACTTGCAGCCAATTGGTTTGGTTCCAAATGGAGGGTCAACCAGCTTCCAAGTACCGTTCTTTATGAGGGCATCATACTCCTTTTGCATCGCTTTTTTCCATTCATCATGAGAAGCAGCTTCTTTAAAGGAAGTTGGTTCAAAATCTGTAGACAAGTTCAATTCATAATCATAAGAAACATCCATATCAACAGGTGAATTAGAGTCATCTACATCACCTCCATTTTGTCGGTTTGAATTTCTGGTTCCTGTTTTTCCAATTTCATCAGGATGAACACTTTCAAGTGTCTTCGTCAGCCACTTTGGGGGACCTTTCTAAGATGGTCCAGGCTGCTCTGTTGATTGAGTTGGGACTGAATCAAGATTGAGTCTCCCAATTCTATCAATTACATCACTTAAAGCATCATCCGTTGTTGGAGTTTCAGTCGGGGGAGAGTATTCTTCAGAAGAAGATTCCACATGTTGATCTAGTATAGGAATCCCCCCTTCAAGATGTGGAATCTGATTATCAAATTCTTGAAATGGTTTCGTTTTTGCGAATCTATCCAAGCAATCAAGTTGCTGCTCAACAACATTGTCAGATTTGGATGATTCAAGGAAAATTGCATCTCTGGATACAACAAACTTTTTATTTACTTCATCATAGATGCGATATGCTTTGGAGGTGTTTGAATACCCCAGAAAGATACACTTACGACTTCTAGCACCAAGTTTTTTTCTATGTACCTTTGGTATCAAAGCATAACAGGTGGAACCAAAGATCCTGAGATGTTTTACCGAAAGAACATGTCCATACCACAATTCATAAGGAGTCTTGTTTCTTATAGCATTAGATGGACATCTATTCTTTATATATGCAGCACATAGAACAACATCAGCCCAAAACATTATCTTTACATTTTTGAAGAAAAGCATGGATCGTACCATATTCAAGATTGTTCTATTCATTCTTTCAGCTACACCATTTTGTTGGGGATTATAAGGCACAGTTGTTTGATGTTTGATCCCATGTTGGCGAAGATAGCTTTCAAATTCATTTGATGTATATTCTTTTCCATTATCAGTGCGAATAGACCCAATATGAGATTGTGCATCATTTTCAATCCATTTATGAAAATTCTTGAATGTTTGAAAAGCATCAGATTTGTTCTTCAATAAATAAACCCAGCACATTCTGGTGTAGTCATCAATAAACGTCATGATATACTTATTTCCATTTGCAGAAGAAATAGGCATTGGACCACATAAATCTGAATGAATGAGTTCAAGTTTCCTATGTTCTCTTGAATGTGAATCATGAAAAGACTATTTGCTATGCTTTCCTAGAATGTAAGCATCACATTGCTTAAGTTTTCTAGGAATTGTAGGCAAACCAACAACAGCATTTTTCTTCAATAAGCGGAGACTGTCATAGTTTAAATGTCCAAATCTAGCATGCCATAATAAACTTGATGGAAGTTTACCTTCTTCATGATGAGAAATATATGAGAAATGTTGTGCATGAGCAGATGTTCCTTGCAGTTTGAAAAACCTTTCTTCTTCTATTCCCCTCATGACAAGTGAGTTGTCAGATGCTTTTCTTACCTCAATCTTTCCATCAAACATATGAATGGAGTGACCTTGCTGGTGGATGTGGACCAAGGACAGCAAGTTTCTCTTGAGTTGTGGGAGATATAGAACATGATCCAGAAGAAAGTCTGGAAGACTAGGTAGTTTAAGCCTGATTGTGCCAAGCCCTGATGGCTTGATTTTTGACTGATCTGCAAAGTATACTGCTCCATCAACATTATCAATGAAATCTTCAAAAAAATCTTTTCTATGAGTCATGTGACAGGTTGCTCCTGAATCAAGCAACCAATCATTTTTCCAGGAAGCAAGTGAAGCATTAAACAAATCTTCATTTACTCTAATGTTACAACGTGCTTCAACATAGTGAGCAGATTCAGGTGCTTTACCTTTGTCTGTATCATCAGATTTACCTTCCTGTTGGTTTCTTTTCTGCTCAATTTTTTCCCATGGTAGCTTGCATGTAGAGGCATCATGTGATCCATTTCTTTTGTAGCGAATGCAGTGTAAGTCTACCTTTTCTGCTTGAGAATGTCTGCCCACCCTGCCTTTGAAATATCTTCCTCTTCCTCTTTGTCCACCTCTTCCTCTTGTAGAATCTTGAGCAGGATGCTTTTCTTTATGAGCAAGGAACACAGTCTCTTCAGAAGATTCAGGGGCTGTCTTCTTTCCAAAGGCTTTTTCTCTTTCAGCAAACTTTTTCACAAGAGAGTCAAATGTTATATCTTTAAGATTTCCATTTGCTTGTAAAGACTCAAGATAATTGGAGTAAGTAGGATAGAGTGCCTTGAGAAAAGAAATAAGAGGGATATCTAGCTCAACCTTAGTGGATTTTATATCATGCATTATAGACTTTACTTCAGATGCAAGAGCAAGAGGATCATTATTTTTCAGTTCAAGAGTGAAGAGTTTAATCATGAGCTAAACAACTTCAAGTGCAGAATGTGAGTCATAGAGTTCTTTCAGCTTTTGTAAAGCTTCAAAGGCAGTTGAATATGATGAAATATGGCAACTCACCTCTTCATTTACAGATGCTTTGATTAATGCATAGGCTTTGTTGTTCTTGTTTTCCCAAATGACGAGCTCTTTGTCTGAGGTATGTTGTACTGGGTCATTGTCTCCTTCTCCGACACACACTCCTTTCCACAACTCATTGAAGATGAGGGTGTGTTTTATCATCCGGGACCATTCATGATAGTTCTCCTTGCCAGTGAGAACTATTCCTACCATAGAGATGATTGAATGCATTCTGTAAAAAAAAATACTTCTGCTGATAGAAAAAATACTTCTGCTGATATACAATGAAATTGTATTCAAAAGGGCAAAAAGATTTCAAATACTTTATGCACTATATTTCTTCAAATCCCTCCAATGTTTATAAAAGCATCCTTATATAATATATCCAACATATTCCATTCTACAAACTCATTTCATATTCCATTCAACGCTTTCAAATGGAAACCATTCAATATATACCATTCAATATATACATATGCTAGACCATTCGCTGGACCATTCAACGGATTCAAATGCAGTTCATAAGCGGTGTATATCACTCAATAAAGCGGTGTATATCACTCAATAAAGCCGCAATTCAAATACCATTTCAACCGCACAGTTCAATACCATATATACGCTGGACCATTCAACAACGTTAATACCATGTCAGCGTTTCAAATACCATTTCAACCGCACAGTTCAATACCATACAACGTTTCAGAAACCATATAAACAGCGTTAATATTCTAGATTAAAAGAGCCGTGGAATAGTGAGTAAACCCACAACGTTAATACGCATTCAACACAGTTCAATATATACATTCAACGCAGTTAAATAGGAAAACTGGACAGCGTTAAAACCACTGGATTATTAGACAGCGCATACCATGAGACAGCACATTCAAACGTCCCACTCATATATCCTGGAATCATATGAAAATGAGCAACTTGTAGAGAGAAGGAACGCTGTGTTAAAAATGGCTTGAATGCTGTGTTAAAATCCATTCAACGCAGTTTAATGGGACAGTTCAATATACCATTGCTCAACGTTATACCATTCAGCAATGCAGATACCACAGTCATTTTAACTGATGTGCTATTTTTTAAAAAAATTGGACAGCGTTAAAACAATACAAGTATCTCATTCGCATACCATTCAACAATGCATATCAGGAGCTGGTGGCATATCTCTGCAGTGGCACCGTTAGGTCTCAGTATGGACAGATGTGCAGTGCAGCAGAGGCAGATTATTTCAAAACAGAAGAGAATAAAGCAGAGGCAGAGGCAGAGGCCAGGACAGAGGAGTTACAAGGAGCATAATAGCTAAAACAAGGAGTTGGCTCTGATACCATGTCAGGCCAGGCAGTAACTCCACAAAACAAATAACTGATTCGTCTATTATTCCATAGGTAGGTCATTGTTATATACAATAAGGAGTGATTGTTCAGTTCATCTTTCGATGACTGTTCACATTCCTAATTTATTTATTTACATAAAATTCCCCCAATCATGAAGATTAGGTGTCAACAAAGATCTTACGATTTCAAGATAGTACTAAGATCTTGGATGATATTCTTAGTAGTCAAAGGTCTCCTGCTATCAAAACTGGTCTTGGTTTTCATGAATCTATTGAAGGAGAATCTAGTTCACAAAGTAAGACAAGGAAATCTAATGCAAAATCTGAAATGCTCGAGAAGGAGATGAGAGGTCAATCCCATCATCAACCAAGGAAAGAAATTCTTCAAAGAAAATCTTTTACTCCTACATTGAAGAATGTTGAATGTTATGTATGTCATAATCTTGGACACGTTGCAGCTAGATGCAGAAGAAGAATGGGTCAAGACCATCAAGTAGAAAGATCATCACGTTCCAGGTACTTTAAGGGATATTTCTTTGCTTGCAACATGTTTGGTCATAGAGTTGTTGATTGCTATAGAAGGAATATGAAACATATAAGATGTTATGCATGTAACAAGCTTGGACATATAGCAAAGGAATGCAGGGACAAAGTACGGGCATCACACCAAAAGGAGACATCATCATCACACTTGAAGATATGGAAGAAGAAGGAAGTACAGTCAGAAAGATGTGGCACAACACAGTATACAGACATAATAGACTCAAAGGGAGCTGAAAGTGTAAAACTTTAGTGTCCTAAATCATATACACAAGTTTCATAAAGGGAAGTCACGTATATACGCGATTTAGTCAGAGCACAATCACATATATGAAGAAAAGCAGTGGGATAGGCTCATAAAAAGGGTCTGATATGATTCAGTCCATTTTCTCTATTTGATAATGGTTACAATTTGTTGATGATGTGTAGAAATGTCTTGATACTTGTAAGATGTTTAGAAGTGTTTTGATCCTAACTTGCTGATGATGATACCTTGATACTTCTTGCTGATATATGCATGATCAGATCTGATAGTTGGCACAGGTTCAGGAGGAGCATATGCCTTTAATAATGCATTGTTGGCATTATGGTTAAGTAGTCCTTGGTGATGATGCTTATATGGCTAAATGATATATCTTGCTATGATATGGTTATGAGTTGTCCATCTCATATGATTCTTGGGGTTACATAGTTGGTTTTCAGATCAGATTTGTGGTTGATTCTCTGATGATGCATATATGGTGCTTACATGGTGATACACTGTTGGCATTATGAGACAAGTGTTGTCCTTGATGGCAAACCACACTGATGACAAATCATTGTGCAGAAGGTCAGCAGCAAGGAATTGATGATCAGACTATAAGAAGAAGAGAAAATTCATATACGCAGGTTCATTAAGCCCAAGTCGCGTGTACACACAGGTTGGCTTCAGTAAAAGAGCGTGTATGTGGAAAACTTATTTTTGGTCCGTGGCGGTTATTCCTTGGAACTTGAGCCTATGTTTTGGACCAAGGTATCTCGACAGACGTGTTGATCCCTAGATTTGAGGTTGATGGTTTTGAATTTCTATGGTTTGGCCCTTGGTATTGAGCAAGGCCTAAGGCTATATAAAGAGAAGAAGATCATTAGGCATATGCTATGGAAAAAGGCTTGAATATCTGAAAAAGAAAGAGATCTGGTATGCAGGTTCTGGGTTGCTTGATCTAAGCTAAGGAGAGATCACATCGGTTGATGGAAGACTAGATCGGGATCTAATGGTTGAAATGCAATATTAGGATATGGTTGATTATGTGTATTTCTAGATCTGCATACTGACGCAATGTGATGTTCTGGGTCTAATTGATGTCTGGTACTGCTGCAAGTTGATAGAATTTATTTTTAGATCTGTACGTAGGTTGGCTTCGGTAAAAGCGCGTGTATACGCGGGTTGCTCTCATTGAAGTAGCGTATATCTTTTGAAGCTTGATTTTTGGGTTTGCAGTTGGGTCTAACTGATTTTGCAGAGTTCTGTAGTCTGCTCTGAGTTCTGGTGACTGGTGTTGACAGGGTTTCAGTGGTTCAGTGATTCAAAGATTGATGATGCTAGTATTGGTTGTTTTATGCTTCAATGATTTGTGAATGAATCATGGTCTTCAGATTGTAATGTTGTGCTTCAGGAGTATCCAGTCTGAAAATTGATGAAAAGTGGTACCTGAAGGAAAGAAGATTGTAGGTCAGCACCTACGTACTAGTATCTTAGCTAGTACAAGAGCAAAGGGGGTTGGAGCTCCCTTCCAAGAAAGTTTGGAGAACGAGAGAAGGTTGAAGCCTTCTGCAGGTTGTAGCCTGCGTACTGGTATAAGGCTGCACCAGTACAAAAGATTGTAAACTGAAGTTCTTATTAAAGAAAGATAGAGACGACTTGCAGCAGGTGGTTTTCACCCACATTGGGTTTCCACCTTATATCATGGTGTTCATGTGTGTGGTTTTTGTGTGATGATCTGTTCTGTTATACTGCATCTGTTTACTCTTAATATGGTGAATAATATCCTGATGCACTTAACTGAAGATAAACTAACTGAATTATAAGATTTCTGGTTATACGCTGTTTTCTTTAGACACAGTAGCGTGTACACGCCGGTTCACTTAACTGAAGTAGCGTATATGTTTCTGAGCATTGAAAAAGTTTTATTGATCTGATAATACTGATTCACCCCCCCCCCCCCCCCCCCCCTCTCAGTATTATTTCCAACAATTGGTATCAGAGCAGGTCCTTCAGAGAAGCTTGATCGCTTGAAGGTAGATCGTTCATCATGAGCAACTACGAGAAAGAAGCATCAATTAGGCCACCGGTTTTTGATGGGACAAACTTCAATTATTGGAAGGTATGAGTTACTGCCTATCTTCAATCTCTTGGTACAGAAGTTTGGGACATTGTAAAGATAGGCTACACTTTTCCTTCAGCTACTCCTACAGATGCAGCCGAGAAAAAGAAATATGAAACAAATGCGAAAGCAGTAAATACTCTATTGGGATGTATATCTCAATCGGAATTCATGAAGGTAATGCACTATAAATCTGCAAAAGAAATATGGGACAAAATTGTCACGAGCTATGAAGGAGACGAACAGGTAAAGCGTGCTAAACTTCAAACTCTCAGGATTAAGTATGAGACTCTCAGAATGTATAATGATGAAAGTGTGGCTAACTATTTCCTTAGGGTAGATGAGATTGTCAATTGCATGAAAAACTTGGGTGAAGAAATAAAAGAGGCTATTGTGGTTGAAAAGGTTCTAAGATCCTTGTCCCCCAAGTTTGAATCTAAAGTGTCTGCCATAGAAGAAAATGAAAATCTGCAAATTCTTACTATGTCTCAGCTTCACGGAATTCTAACCGCTTATGAAATGAGAAAGGGAGGTCCATCAGAAAGAAGAGAAGATGCCTTCAAGGCTTCAGGCAAAGAAGATTATTATGAAGCAAGTCACGTGCCAGAAGATGAAGAAGAGGAATCAAATTTTGTCAGAAATCTTCAAAGGGGCTCTGGAAGGTTCAGAGGTAAGTTACCTTTTAAATGCTTTGCTTGTGGAAGAGTAGGTCATTATGCTGGCAGATGTCCTCACAAAGATAAGAATGACAAGGGAAAGGAACCTGTTAAATGGAACAAGAAACAAAATGAAAAGAAGAAAAGCTATTACACTCATGAAGATAGTGATGGTCTTTCAAATAGTGATGAAGATGAACAAGGTAATAGATATAAACTTTTAATGGCTTTTGAAGATGATGACTACATGGATGCTATAGATGTAGAAGGCTTTTGTGAAGAAATGAAAGATCTCAAGGTTTTCTTAGAAGAGAAGAGTGCTATTATTGATTCTCTACAATGTCAACTAGCAGAAAAAGAAAAACATCTTGAAAAATTGGAATGTGAGATTGTTTGTCTTAGAAAGGAGATTGAGAAAACAAAAGCGATTAATCTTAAATTTGTTAAAGGATCTGAAACCTTGGATGAGATTATCAATGTGCAACGATCTCCTCTGATCAAGACAGGTCTTGGATATAATGGAGAAACATCTCAAGCCTCTACCTCTAAAAGTTATCTTGATGCAGCAAGGAGAAGCGAGCAAAGGCCAAATAAAAGCCATCAGGTGAATCAGGGACAGTTTACCTCAAGAACAAATAAAGACCATCAAGAAATTCGAGGACAAACTGCCTTAAGGACAAACAGAAGCTACAATCAGCCTCAGGTAAAATCTTCCCAATTTGCTCCAAGAATGAAAGTGAATAGAAGCTACAATCGGTTGGATGATAGATCTGATTATCGCAGAAGTTTCTTTAATGGCCAATGCTTTTCTTGCCATAACTTCGGTCACAAAGCAGCTCAATGTGTTGCCTACAAGACAATCATGACTAGAGAAGCTCAAAAGCAAGGGAGAATGACTGGAACCATGAAAAGGACTTATAACAACTTTTCGGTTCTTGAAAATGAAGTTGAATGCTCTATTTATAATAACTTTGGTCATGAAGACTCTGAATGCAGGAGCAGGTTCCAGAAGACAATTCAGAAGGAGCAAACCTCAAATGTCAGAACATGGAGAATAAAGGAACCACAACCAGAAAGATGTGGGATAGCCTTTTATGTAGAAGGTCAAGAAAGTCTATGGTACATTGACAGCGGATGTTCGAAGCATATGACAGGGGACAAAGAAAAGCTTGAGTCATATACCGCATGAGAAAAGGGGAAGAAAGTTTCTTTTGGAAACGATATCTCTATAGCCATAAAAGGAAAAGGTGTTGCTCCATTGAAAGAGAAGGTCAAAGCTGGAAATGTCTTGTATGTTGACGGATTGAAGCATAATCTTCTAAGTGTCAGTCAAATGTGCGATCAAGGAACAGAGGTAATATTTAGATCAAATGGATGTTGTGTTCGTGATCTTGATACAGGTAAAACAGTGATCAAAGGAAGAAGGACTCCAAATAATCTATACATATTTGAAGAAAGACCACAACAATGCTATTTGAGCAAGGATGATGAACACTGGCTATGGCATAGAAGATTGGGGCATCTAAGCTTTTCACAAATAAGGAAAGCATGCAAATATCAGGCAGTTCGCGGTCTTCCAGATATCAAAATTCCAGACAACACTATATGCAAATCTTGTCAGTTTGGAAAGCAAACCAGAAATAACTTTCCAGAGAAGGAAGGATCAGCCAGCATGCCTCTTGAGCTAGTCCATACAGATGTATGTGGTCCATTTAGGAAAAGGACACCTCGAGGAGAAGAATATTTGATATTATTCATTGACGATTTTTCCAGGTTTTTCAGGCTAGGGCTTATGAAGCACAAAGATGAAGCATTCGAAAAATTCAAATCCTTCAAAGCCTTGGCAGAAAATGAATCAGGACACAAAATTAAGTGCCTCAGATCTGACAGAGGTGGGGAGTTTACCTCAAATGAATTCTTCGATTTCTGTGAAGAACATGGGATAAGAAGAGAATTCTCTACAGCTAGAACTCCTCAGCAAAATGGAGTTGTGGAAAGAATGAACAGAACAATCCAACAAATGGCTCGTGCTATGCTTGATGAGTCAGGTACTCCCGCAACTTTTTGGGGTGAAGCTGCACATGCTGCGGTTATTATTCTCAACAAAACAAATGTCCGAGTAAATAGCACTCAAACTCCTCATGAGCTCTGGTGTGGTAAGACTCCTTCGGTGAACCACTTCAAAATCTTTGGGAGCAAATGTTATATTAAGAATACTGATGAGCAACTTGGCAAACTTGAACCAAGAGCAGATGAAGGCATTATTCTTGGTTATTCTCCACATAGAAAAGCATACAAGTGCTACAATAAAAGACTTGGCAGAATTGTTGACAGCATTGATGTAGTGGTTGATGAGAAGGGATATATTCCTAGGCAAGTTCATCATGAAGACATTGAAGAAGATGAAGGCTATTCTCAAAGGCAGAATGAAGAAGAAGAAGAACCTCAAGAAGAACTAGAGGAGCAGACAAGAATAGAAGAGAAGACTCCATCCAGATATGTTCAAAAGAATCATCCAGAATCTCAGATTGTGGGGCAGAAAGAAGCAGGAATACAAACAAGAAGAAGAATTGCAGAAGCTTCAAGCTATTTGGCATTACTCTCTTCCACTGAACCACAAAATGTGAAAGAGGCATGCAAAGATGAATGCTAGGTCAAAGCAATGGATGAAGAACTTGAGCAGATCGAAAAGAACAATACTTGGGAATTGGTTCCTAGACCAAAAGATAAAAATGTCATAGGGACAAAATGGGTCTTCAAAAATAAATTGAATGAAAATGGAGAAGTAATTAGAAACAAGGCCAGACTTGTTTGTAAAGGGTATGCGCAGCAAGAAGGAATAGATTTTGAAGAGACCTTTGCTCCTGTTGCAAGACTTGAGGCCATCCGAATGTTCCTTGCTCTCTCAAGCTTTCAAAACTTCAAGGTATTTCAAATGGACGTGAAATCATCCTTTCTGAATGGAGACTTAGAAGAAGAAGTATATATTGAACAGCCAGATGGTTTCATTCTTGGGAATGATCCAAACCTTGTATGCAGATTGAAAAAGGCTCTCTATGGTCTCAAACAAGCTCCAAGGGCTTGGTACTATCAGTTGGACAAATATCTTCACCAACAAGGCTTTTCAAAAGGATCAGCAGATAGCAATCTCTATATAAAAGTTGAAAATAACAAATTGCTAATAGTTGTTGTTTATGTAGATGATATTATCTTTGGCAGCAATGAAGAGACTATGAGTCAAAACTTTGCCTTGGTTATGCAGAAAGAATTGGAAATGTCACTACTTGGAGAATTGACATATTTTCTTGGATTGCAAATCCAACAAAATGAAGGAGGCATCTTCTTGTCTCAAACCAAATACCTCAAGCAGATCTTGAAGAAGTATGGCATGGAAGAGTCAAAGCTAGTATGTACACCCATGGTTACAGGATGTAGCCTCAGTGCAAATGATGAATCAGCAGCAGTTCATCAACCAACTTATAGATCCATGAGTGGGAGTTTGCTTTATTTGACAGGTACCCGACTAGACATCATGCATGCAGTCGGAATAGTTGGAAGATTTCAGGCAAATCCGAAGGAGACTCATCTTCAGGCAGTGAAGAGAATTTTCAAGTATCTTCAGGGGACACAAAATTATGGCTTATGGTATCCTAGAGATACAGATCTCACACTTCATGCTTATACAGATGCAGATTGGGCCAGAAGCGTGGATGACAGGAAGAGCACAAGTGGTGGTGCATTCTTTATGGGCTCGAGATTAGTATCTTGGTTCAGCAAGAAACAAAGCTCGATTGCCTTATCTACAGCTGAAGCAGAATATGTGGCTGCGGCATCTTGTTGCACACAACTTCTTTGGGTGATGCAGACCTTGCAGGATTTTCAGATCACCTGCACTTCACCAGTCTCTATCTTATGTGATAATACAAGTGCAATCAGCATTTCAAAGAATCCAGTCATGCACTCAAAGACCAAGCACATACCAATCAAGTACCATTTTCTTCGGGAACAAGTGCTTGAGCAGAAGGTCAAGTTGGAGTATGTTCCTTCTAAGGAACAAGTTGCTGACATTCTCACAAAACCACTGCCCAGGGAAACTTTTGAATATCTCAGAAAAAAGCTGGGAGTAGTTGATGCCTCATCCTGTTGTTGAAGCTTGTCTGTTCTACAGAAAAGTTGGTATACGCAAGTTACGTAAGGGATATCCGCGTATATACACAGATTTATGCTGGGAAAGTCGCGTGTATAGTGTACGCGTGTTGCAGAAAGCATATCCGCGTGCATACGCTGTTTTGTGCAGGAGAAGTCACGTATATGGAGTTCTGAACAGCAAGGGCAGACTCTGGTTGGAGAAGGTCTGAGATGGGTATGCCAGAATTCTTCAGGCACAGTTTCAGGGAGTACAGCAGGCACAGGTTCAGGGGGAGCAGCTTAAAGTCTCATAAAGCATTGTTGGCATTTAGATGCTTTTGGTCCTAGTTCACAACTGTTGTTAATTTCAGGAGAAGGAGCTCAGAAGGAAATCTTGGCTGCTGATATAAAAGATGTTTATCAGATACTGCTGGTGTCTTTCATAAGTCTTGGTCTAGATTTGTTATCTCTATGTCATGTATCTCTCTTGTGATATCTCTTTTATGGTGTCAAGGTCATGTAACGGCCTATGATTTCCCCACTATGCCTGGGATGAATGATGTAATGTTATTGGTTATTATGTGATGTATCCCCTCTTGGTTGGGAGTATGGATGCATGCATTGAGTCTTTTGGTCATAGGAAGGTCCTTTATGATGTATAAGTCTTGGTTCGTCTGAAGAACATCTTTTGCAGATCTTGCCTACAGTCAGGGGGAGCATGTTCAGCACAGCAGAGCAGAGATATCAGCATGTACTCAGGGGGAGCACAGCCCTTTTCCCTTGATGACAAAGGGGGAGAATGATACTAAGGATCTTGGGGTTGCCATCAAGTCCAAAGGGGGAGATTGTTGGCATTATGAGACAAGTGTTGTCCTTGATGGCAAACCACACTGATGACAAATCATTGTGCAGAAGGTCAGCAGCAAGGAATTGATGATCAGAATATAAGAAGAAGAGAAAATTCATATACGTAGGTTCATTAAGCCCAAGTCGCGTGTACACGCAAGTTGGCTTCAGTAAAAGAGCGTGTATATGGAAAACTTATTTTTGGTCCATGGCGGTTATTCCTTGGAACTTGAGCCTATGTTTTGGACCAAGGTATCTCGACAGACGTGTTGATCCCTAGATTTGAGGTTGATGGTTTTGAATTTCTATGGTTTGGCCCTTGGTATTGAGCAAGGCCTAAGGCTATATAAGGAGAAGAAGATCATTAGGCATATACTATGGAAAAAGGCTTGAATATCTGAAAAAGAAAGAGATCTGGTATGCAGGTTCTGGGTTGCTTGATCTAAGCTAAGGAGAGATCACATCGGTTGATGGAAGACTAGATCGGGATCTAATGGTTGAAATGCACTATTATGATATGGTTGATTATGTGTATTTCTAGATCTGCATACTGACGTAATGTGATGTTCTGGGTCTAATTGATGTCTGGTACTACTGCAAGTTGATAGAATTTATTTGTAGATCTGTACGCAGGTTGGCTTCGGTAAAAGCGCGTGTATACGCGGGTTGCTCTCATTGAAGTAGCGTATATCTTTTGAAGCTTGATTTTTGGGTTTGCAGTTGGGTCTGACTGATTTTGCAGAGTTCTGTAGTCTGCTCTGAGTTCTGGTGACTGGTGTTGACATGGTTTCAGTGGTTCAGTGATTCAAAGATTGATGATGCTAGTATTGGTTGTTTTATGCTTCAATGATTTGTGAATGAATCATGGTCTTCAGATTGTAATGTTGTGCTTCAGGAGTATCCAGTCTGAAAATTGATGAAAAGTGGTACCTGAAGGAAAGAAGATTGTAGGTCAGCACCTACGCACTAGTATCTTAGCTAGTACAAGAGCAAAGGGGGTTGGAGCTCCCTTCCAAGAAAGTTTGGAGAACGAGAGAAGGTTGAAGCCTTCTGCAGGTTGTAGCCTGCGTACTGGTATAAGGCTGCACCAGTACAAAAGATTGTAAACTGAAGTTCTTATTAAAGAAAGATAGAGACGACTTGCAGCAGGTGGTTTTCACCCACATTGGGTTTCCACCTTATATCATGGTGTTCATGTGTGTGGTTTTTGTGTGATGATCTGTTCTGTTATACTGCATCTGTTTACTCTTAATATGGTGAATAATATCCTGATGCACTTAACTGAAGATAAACTAACTGAATTATAAGATTTCTGTTTATACGCTGTTTTCTTTAGACACAGTAGCGTGTACATGCCGGTTCACTTAACTGAAGTAGCGTATATGTTTTTGAGCATTGAAAAAGTTTTATTGATCTGATAATACTGATTCACCCCCCCCCCCCCCCCCCCCCCCTCTCAGTATTATTTCCAACATACACAACTTCATTACTTGAGGATGCTGCTGTCATCATATGCATAAAGATCATATAATACAGTTATGATGCAGGATTCCTATAGTTCTTGGCACTCATGAGGATGAGGATTGTTGATGTTGATGATATCAAGAAGTCTTGACAAATGATCTTGAGCTCAAGATACATAGTGCTGATACATGGATGACTACTCAAAGTTGCATTGTTGGAGACATGATGATGATGAGTTCTTACCTATGTGATGATAGGTTTACATATGTTGATTGATGCAGACATTCCTAAGTAATGATACATGGATGATATATCAGATCATGAAGATCTTGATGATGATGAGATGACTATGGTGTTTTTCACATATGATATAAAGTGAATGATTTTATGATGATGTTTAAAAGGATGTGTTGATATCTATATGCAGACATACCTTGTTATAGGACATTTACAGGTTGTTGATCTGGAAATGGTTTTACGCGAGTTTTATGAAGAACATCCGCGTATATACGCTTTTTTCTGTGGATACATTCACGTATATGTTGGTTTGATTTGATTTCAAGTGGAACAGGTGCAAAAGGAGAACATGGTTGTGTTAGCACCAAATCTGCCTTAGGCTAAAGGAAGGCAAAATTCAGGGTAACAACAAACCATGCTCAGTCTGGTAGCTAGCCCTACCAGAACAGGAGAGGGTTCTCTCTGGGTCACGCTCAGTGAAGAATAAACAAATAGGGTCTGAGAATGACTAAAATTGGATACTGATTTTAGGCTAGGTAAATAAATATGAAAGAGGTATATTTGATGAATGACTGAGTTTTCTGGGACGTATGGGACCAAGGAACAGCATGAGCAAAGAATTTAACTCAAAGATGTAGATTATTTCGTGAGGCAAGACAGGTCGAAAGTCTAGAAGTTAAATTTGAAATAACATGAAATGGAGAGACTGTTTAAGAGGGTGAAAAGGGCATAAATACATGAATCCTTTTGAATAGAAGAAAACATAGAACGTGAAAACTTTCCCAAGGCAGAGCAGTAAATTGAATTCTACCTTTTCTTACTTATAAACTTTCACTGGAAATGAATATGAAAGAACTGTGAAACATAATGACATACATATGAAACAGAAAGAAAATACATTTGCTAAACTCACGCCACAAGAATCTCAAGAACCAGAGCTGCAATCTTTCATTAATTCTTTGTCAAAATGTACAGTGAGTAACTGAGTTTCTCTCCCACCGCTTCCCAGAAAAATCCAACCAACCTTTTGCAAATGGTTTTTCATACAATAAATAGACTTTGCTATGAGAGAGTCGATCAACCCAGGAAATGAAAAGCCAACCATCAGCGTTACATTCAATTTCTATAATGACCAATTAAAACAACGTAAACATGAGCGGAGATCTTCTGGGTGACTGCTCGCCTTTCGTTTTCCACTTGGATAGGAGCCAACCTTTGATGAAAATGTTTTTAAAATTTTCCTTTGATGCCAGAAAAATGTATTTTTAATGAACGGGCCCATTTGGAGAAAATTGCAAATCAACATCTCGCGGAGCGGAAGTGATTTTGGCCTTTGGGTCTCGTGCGCCGCACCAAAAGATGTATGCGTCGCGCCACTTTGGAGGTGTTTTTGAGGCACTTCCTGAAGTCCAAACTGAGCCCAAGTGTTCTTGTTGGAAATCCATGCCTGTCTACATTCCAACCCAAGTGGAATTTCTGAATTTGGATGCCATTTACACCTCAAAAATTGCAATCTCCCAAGACTACTTCCTGTGTGTCAAAATAGGGGTAGAGAGGTCATTGTTTGGGTGTTTTTGACCTCCCGGGGACTCAAAATTGGCCCAAACTTCTTGGCCATGCACCAAAAGTCATAATTTTCCATGGAAAATTCAAAAATATAAACTTTTAGTCATTTGTAGCTCCCTAGCGAAAGCGCGCGCCAGGTGGCGCGACGCACAGGGAGAAAAAACCTGTTTCTTGTGCACAAAATTTCAAAACACAAAAATGTGCTCCAAATTTATTGAAATTTGGGTTGTACCTTCTCTATCACATTTCATGCTGGACTAATGAAGCCTCGGCCAAGATTTAGAGCTGATCTTTCTCTTTTTGCCTCTTTTGTCACCTTCCTCAATTTCGCCTTTAGGCTCCTGATTCTTGCTTTGGAGCTCATGTTTCGGGCCATGTAATGGTGAGTCATGTGCCTCAACATTGCCTTTTCCCTATTAGCCTTCTCCACCAGCCGCTCCAAGTGAACGTTCACTTTCTCTAAAACATACTCCTGGTCCTCATCTCTTTGCTCCGTAGGTCTACCTTGTGCTACCATGATGTGTTGCCGGTTTTCCTTGATCAGTTGCAACTCTATCTCAGCTTGCCGATCCTCAAGTTGTTTGTTCCTCTGCTCTAGGTATGTCATATTCCATTTGGATCTCTCCAAGTCAAGGGATAAGGCTGGGATCTCTGATTACTACTCCTGGATGATCTCTTTAAGTTGTGCACTTTGCGGATCCGTATATGTATCATCATCATGAAGGAGAACGAAGTCGGTCTCTCGTTCACCTGATGGCCCCTCATCATGCATTAGCTCCTTACCTCTGTCCTGTACCTACAATGTTAATTTCGGAAGCGAGGCCCCTTCCACCTCGGGTGGAGATAACACTCGCTTTGCTGCTGCGAACAAATGTCTAGCGCCCCTCTAATATGTGACAAATACCGCACACTGGCGGTCTCATGGTGCTCATACTGATGAGAAGGTTCCCCTGTCTCAAATCTAGTCTCTGGACGTCCCTGTGAAGCTCGAAAAAAGTCACGGGAGATGAAATCATCCCAAGTGATACCCTGTAAATCAAGTTGATGAACCACCAAAATCTTAATTAGAGCAAAATGATAAACACTGTTAAGTTGTTTCTGAGGGGTTTTAAGTTGTATAAAGGTGGTCATCCTCTCTATGTTCCGGCAAATGAAATACGGAATGTTCATAATCCGTACCCTGGTGAAATGCATGAGCAACCTAATTTGATAAGCATAAAGACGAGAGAATCGTCCCTCACAGCTGAAATATTTCATAATCAATCTCATTAGTGGAGCATATTCATCTTTCAGATATTGGAATGGAAAGACTCTTTTGAGCTGCCTCAAGAAAGTGGTTTTAATATATGGCTCATAATGATGCCGGTCAATCTTCTGGTTTCTTGTTCCATGGTTCTCCAATGTTCGGTATGCCGGTTGCTAATGAGACAGATTCTAGTGTAAGTGTGAAGGTGACACCAGCTAAAGTAGCCTGATCTCCATGTAAGTGCAGCACGAATAGACGAGCCAGCTCATGATGAAATTGAACACTAGCCACCTTTTGACAAAACTCAAAGCATGACTGACGCTGGAAACATGACATAGCAAGAGGGCAGGCCTGCAATTCTGTAAGGGTGGTCGGTTCTTCTCTAACATGTCTTCCACTTTTGTGAGGCCTCCGAGGAGCCTATTCTTCCGAGGATGAGTTGCTTTGGGTTTCCATTTCATAGTCTGATGCATGCTTAGATGCCATGACTGTTGTTTTTCCACTGCCTTAGAGAAAAAGATGCTGGTGATAAAACTGTGTTTGGACTGCTTTTGTGATGTGTTGAAATCTACCACCAAGGGGAAAAATGCAACAAGGGACTGTTAGGAAGGGGAATAATATGAATGGATTAGGGACTATGAGGAGGAATATTATTTAGGGACATGTAGGGGGGTTTAGGAAATTTTATATAGGGTAGGGTTTTGGGGTTTTACATTTGACAAATGAGCAGAGGGGATAGGGAATAGGAGTTCAGTAACGTTTTAGGATAGGGAAAAATGGGAAAAATGGAATAGGGAAGAAGGGAATAATGGAAAGAAGGGAAAAATTAAATGGAGGAGGAACCTTGGCACCAACACAATGAATTTGCAACCCTAACAACATTTTTTTTGATGACTTTAAGTGGTATGGTTTAAGACTTTTTGTGCAACCATAAGCAGCCATAAAATATCATCATACTAACACAAAAATGGATGAAACACTAAGAGATCGACCCCACCTGGCAAATTCACGGGATTAAAAGGCAATTTGTTGCAATTCTAAGCAAAACCGGGCTTTTATGTGTATGCGCCGCGCAACATACCCAGTGCGCCGCGCCGTTTGAGTGCACCGCGCCCGTGTTATTTAACACTATGTGGTCGCGCCTATCAAGACACCTTCAAACTCACCCAAAATGCGCGCTGGCTCACCCAATCACCATTGAAATGCTTGTCTTTGACCTTGGCATGTGAAAATGACTTTGAATCTTATGAGAAGATCTATATAAAGGCATGGAGTCATGGGTTTGATTTTTGTTTCTTTAAAACCCACTTTGCAATGTTTCATTTGGGCACTTTTTCCACAACTTAATACAACTATGCATTTCACCTTCTCTTTTTGGATTTTTGACTAAAATGATGAAATTTTTGGCCATTTTTTGCAGGATCAGCTGTCATGGAATTTGGCAAAGGATGACCAGAACCATTTTTTCAATTGCTTCATGTTGGAGAACTTTACATATTTATCATAAACATTAATTTGACAATTTCCTCTTCAAAACAGAGTTTTGAAGAGGAATCACCCTTGAGCATCATGGATGATGAAAATATGGAGATAAAACTTGTTGAACCTCCCTCTGGCTTGCTAGCATGTTTGGGTACTCTGAAAACATGACTTATGAAACCCTAGACCTATGACTGATATGATTTTTTTCCCATTAAAATACCAAATATTGACTGTCATTTAATGAACTTTGATGAACAAAGCTGAGCCAGCAGGTACGAAGCATGAGGGGAAATGACCAGCTTTCGGTTTCCATTTCATAGTCTGATGCATGCTTAGATGCCATGACTGCTCTTTTTCCACTGCCTTAGAGAAAAAGATGCTGGTGATAAAACTGTGTTTGGACTGCTTTTGTGATGTGTTGAAATCTGCGACCAAGGGGAAAAATGCAGCAAGGGACTGTTAGGAAGGGGAATAATATGAAGGGATTAGGGACTATGAGGAGGAATATTATTTAGGGACATGTAGGGGGGTTTAGGAAATTTTATATAGGGTAGGGTTTTGGGGTTTTACATTTCACAAATGAGCGGAGGGGATAGGGAATAGGAGTTTAGTAATGTTTTAGGATAGGGAAAAATGGGAAAAATGGAATAGGGAAGAAGAGAATAATGGAAAGAAGGGAAAAATTAAATGGAGGAGGAACCTTGGCACTAACACAATGAATTTGCAACCCTAACAACATTTTTTTTTTATGACTTTAAGTGGTAGGGCTTAAGACTTTTTGTGCAACCATAAGCAGCCATAAACTATCATCATACTAACACAAAAATGGATGAAACACTAAGAGATCGACCCCACCTGGCAATTCACGGGATTAAAAGGCAATTTTTTGCAATTCTGAGGAAAATGAGGCTTTTATGTGTATGCGTCGCACCCATGTTATTTAACACTGTGTGGTCACACCGAGTGTGCCGCGCCTGTCAAGACACCTTCAAACTTACCCAATATGCGCGCTGGCTCACCCAATCGCCATTGAAATGCTTCTCTTTGACCTTGGCATGTGAAAATGACTTTGATTCTTATGAGAAGATCTATATAAAGGCATGGAGTCATGGGTTTGATTTTTGTTTCTTTAAAACCCACTTTGCAATGTTTCATTTGGGCACTTTTTCCACAACTTAATACAACTATGCATTTCACCTTCTCTTTTTGGATTTTTGACTAAAATGATGAAATTTTTGGCCATTTTTTGCAGGATCAGCTGTCATGGCATTTGGAAAAGGATGACCAGAACCAGTTTTTCAAGTGCTTCATGTTGGAGAACTTTACATATTTATCATAAACATTAATTTGACAATTTCCTCTTCAAAACGGAGTTTTGAAGAGGAATCACCCTTGAGCATCATGGATGATGAAAATCTAGAGATGAAACTTGTTGAACCTCCCTCTGGCCTACTGGCATGTTTGGGTACTCTGAAAACACGACTTATGAAACCCTAGACCTATGACTGATATGATTTTTTTTCCCATTAAAATACCAAATATTGACTATCATTTAATGAACTTTGATGAACAGAGATGAGCCAGCAGGTATGAAGCATGAGGGGAAATGACTGGCAAGACCCTTCCATCTGATTATGGCATGCCCCTAGCGGAATGCAGCTAAGTGAATGGAGCGAGACACCTAAAAACGAAATGCAGAATGAGTTTTGATCTCGGATGGAGGACTGACAAGACCAAATTTAACATTGGCTCCAATGGGGATGGTAGCTCCTTGGAGTTGCCAGGAACAAAATTTTTTTGGGAGGGCAGACAGTGCCTTTGTCCATTGGGCTATGGAGTCATTATTTCGAAAAACGACACGCAACTCTTGACTCATTTATTGACTGAAACTTGACTCGGACTGACTAAAATTTGGACTTAAAATGACTCAAAGACTGACTAGACAAACTCAAACCAAAACTGAAATAAAATGGTATTTACAATGAGAATGGAAACAACAGAAAACTTTTCAGAAATGGTACCGCTTGAGCATCTGACCATTGATCGGCCCTCCTGGGCAATCTTCTCCATTCATTTCCTTCAGAAGAAAGGCATTCTGACCCCGATATGCTGTGATCTTGAAGGGACCTTTCTAGAGATTCTCAAATTTTTCGTGCTTACACTTTTCCTCATTCCTTGCATCTCACTTCAGCACCACATCATCCAGCTGAAATTTGTTTGCCTTTGCTTTTCTGTCATAAATTTTCTTAATCTTCTCCTGCAACTTGGATTTGTTTTGGAAAACTTCTTCTCTGGTCTGCTGCAAATGGATCATTTGATTCAATCTTCTCTGCAAAGGATCATCTTCACTGTCGGCTTCCTGAAGAAGTTTGACTACCGGGGCTGTGAGAGAGGTAGGAAATAAGGCATCAACTCCATACACAAGCTCAAAGGGGGAAATACGAATGGATTTCTTCTGACTGACCCGATCTACCCAAAGTGCATTGACCAACTTCTTATGCCAGCTCTTCTTGTTGATTTCCAGCAGCTCCTTAATGATGTTGACCAAAGATTTGTTAGAGGACTCCACCAAACCATTGCCTTGCAGATGATAAGTTGTTGAGTGACCCATAATGATGTGATATTTATGACAAAACTCTACCATCCTTTTCGATTTGAAAGCTGCTGTGTTATTAGTGATTAACTTATTCAGGCAACCAAATTGAGACAAGATGTTATTTTCAAGGAAGGAGATAATTACCGCATCTGTAGCTTGTCTGGTGGGAATTTCTTCGATCCATTTCATGAAGTAATCTATTGTCATGAGAATCCATTGATGCTGACCGAAAGAAGCGGGATGAATTTCACTAATGAAATCCAACCCCCATTGCTGAAAAGGGGCACTCACCTCAATGGGCTTAAGCGGCAAAGGCTGTAATTTCTGCCTTCCTTCAAAAATCTGGCATTTATGACAGCTCTTGACAACCTTATATACATCAGCAAACAATGTCGGCCAATAGTATCCCGCTCTCAGAACTTTATTTGTTGTTGTTTTCCAAAAAAGGTGCCCACCGCAATCTCCTTCGTGGAAATCCTCCATGACCTGCTTTGCCTCTTCTTCCACCAAATAATTCAACAAAACGCCACCAAGATCTTTCCAATAAAGTGCAGAATTTAGAATGAAAAACTTGGCAGCCTTTAATTTGAGAGTTCTAGCTTTGTTTCTAGTCATGCCGGGTGGTGGTGACAAATTTTGAAGCACATATATGATATCTGAATACCACGGAGAAAGAGCAAATATTTCAGATACCTGAATTGACGAACCTTCCTCATTCTCATTGGACATAGCAGCGATCAGATTTATGTCTAAAGCGTGCAAGTTTGATTCGGCCATTAACTTTTCCAATCCCTGTCCTTTAACAAGCTTTGTGGGCTTTATTTCCACATCATATTCCAACAAAGCTGCAATCCACTTGCCTCGTCTTCCTTCCGGATCTGTCTGCACTAAGACATCTTTGACAACAGCGTTAGGAACATAAGCCAAAATATGAAAATGCAGAATGTATACCCGAAAATCTTTCAATGCTTTCACAAGTGTGAGGGCTTGCTTCTCAATGATATTGTACTTTAAGGCTGCATCTCTTATAGTTCGGCTGAAGAAAGAAATTGGTCTCTCATGATCATCTCTTTTTTGCATCAACACGGCTGCCATAGTATGCTCTGAAGCAAATGAAAACAATATAAAATCTTGAGTGTATTCCGGGCTGATTAGAACTGGAGCTGAAGAAAGAGCCAATTTGACTAAATTGAACGATTTTACAGCCTCTTCTATCCACTTCACTTGGTTGTCCTTCTTAAGCATGTTTGTGATCTCTCTTAGGTGTTCAACAAGATTAGGTACAAAGCGGCGTAAAAAATTCATTTTACCATTGAAAGATTGAATCTCCTTCTTATTCCAGGGCAGATCGATTTGCTGAATAGCTTGTACACGTGTTGGATAGATACGAATGCCATCTTTTGAGATAATGTGCCCAAGTAGTTTGCCCTCCTCCATGGCAAACAAGCTCTTTTTCAGATTCAGCGATAGACCATATTTTCTGCACTTTTGAAAAACAGTTTTCAGATGATACATGTGCTCTTCATCAGATTTGGAAAACACCAACAGATCATCAAGGTACACCACCAAAAATACATCCTTCTCATTTGCGGAAGCCAAGTCCATTGCCCGCTGAAATGTGGCACCCGCGTTCTTCAAACCAAAAGGCATTTTAGCGTAATGAAAAGTTCCCCACGGGGTGGTGAACGTTGTCTTGTCTCGGTCATCTTCATGGACAAAAATTTGGTTATATCCAGAATAACCATCAAGTAGTGACATACGAGATGCTCCAACTACTCACTGAAGTATATGATCCATTTTGGGCAGCGGATAATTATCTTTTAATGAAACTTTATTGAGATTCCTAAAATCAATGCACAAGCGAATCTCACTTGTCTTCTTTCGTACGGGCACCAAATTAGAGATCCAATCTGAAAATCTGATGGGAACAATGGTTCCTGATTTGTACAACTTGTTTATCTCCTTTTCAATTGATGGCAACAGTTATGGATTTATCCTTCTCAACTTCTATCTGGAAGTTTTCTGGTTAGGCTTAATGGGTATAGTGTGCTGAATTATATTGGTGTCGTATGTCTTCAAGTCAGAATAGTCCCAACCAAACACATCAGCAAATGAAGACAGCAAACTGATATATTTGGCTTTCATCTTTTGTGGCAATGCTTTAGACAGTTTTACCATTTTAGGATTAGCAGCTGTTCCGATATTGACCTCTTCCACACCCTTCTCTGTTGGCTGCAATGTTGGTTTGCGGGCTATGTCATCTTGATCAAAGAGTTCTTATAAAGGTATCAAGCCTTTAGGAATGATTTTATCCTTTAGCTGCAACACGTCCATTTGATTGATTTGCACCTCATCTTTGCCATCATCATTTTCTACATCAATTGAGGTCTCTTTGAACTTACCCTTTGTTTTGCAGAAAATCATCAATCTCCTCATCATCTTGGAAAACTTGCCAATATCTATAATTGTCGGGGACAGTCGGACGATGCTTGACATGGATTTCAAATTTATTACTGGATTTCATTGGAATCTTCAAACTACTGGCTGCCTTAGCAAGAGCATCAGCTATGTTGTTTTGAACACAAGGCACACATGTCAAGGTATATTCTGAAAATAATTTCAGGATGTCTAGGACTACATTCCGGTAAGCCCGCATCCGAGGATGCGTTGCTTGATATTCACCTCTAACCTACTTAATCACCAATTCGGAGTCGCCATATACTTCAATCCTCTTAGCATTCAGCTTTCTTAGAATTTTTAGGCTAACAATCAGAGCTTCATACTCAGCCTCATTGTTCGAACAATCAAAAGCTAATTTGTAGGAGCATACCCACACATTACTAGGCACCTTGTTCGGGGTGGAGAAAGGACTGTGTATCCAACTACCAATTCCAGCACCATCATTTCCTACTGCACCATCGAAATCCATGGTCCAAAAAGCTTCTTCCTCTTCTTCCAAGTGCCGAAATTCTGCTGGCTCTGTTTTTCGCGCTTGTTGTCCGTTACCTTCAGCTGATTTCTCAATGGTGTTTTGCTGTTCTCGTCCTTCTTTCTTCAAAACTTCTCTAAAATTTTATACTATTTCTGGAATACTTTTTGCTTCTACTAACTGACTATCAACATCATTAAAACTATCTGAATACAAAACAAAAGATTCTAGATCTGTATGTACATAATTAATTGGATGATTAATGGGTTTCTCCTTGCTTGTAAACATGTATTTCATTTTTTGTTCCCGATACAGTTTTCTCATCTAGCCAAACACCGGAATTGTTGCATAGGATAAATCTAGTTGTAGTGTCCCTTTCAATTTTGTTTCCCAAGACCTGGAAAGAAGCATGCCGAACTTGGGAGGAATATCCACTACAACAATATCCATCAAAACATTCTTCACTGGGATTTGATCCAGACGCACAACCAAGTCTTTGATGAGCCCGATACATCTTACTCTGCTGGAATCAAACGAATAGAGATCATGGTATTTCTGGGTGACATCCAAACCCAGCTTATCCATGATAGCCTTGGGCATGAGATTGTAAGAAGCTCCGGAATCGAACATGGCATTATGTAACACAAAATCATGCAATCTTAAACTGATATAAAAAGGTGGCACATCATTATCTAGAGACTCACCATTCAATGCTGGCCCAAAAATCATTTCAGGTTAATCATCTTCGACATTCACCATATCAGACATTGGATCACAATTCAAAATCTTAGAAACTTGCCCTCTATAACTGTTGTTCTTCATTATTTCAATTAAGGAAATGGATACCTTCAATTTAGAAATTTCATTCTCTAAACTAAAAGCATAAGTCTTTTCTACCTATTTGACTGGGGCTTCTTTCTTTTCCCTTTCTATTGATACAATTAGCTAATTTGATTTTTCTGCCGATGGTGATTTGCTGCTGTTAGGATCAAGTGCCTCTTTGCCTTTCCTTTGTGCAACTGATGAATCATTCTTTGATGCTGAAACTTCCTTTCTCTTCTGAATTGGGTCAACCGGAACATCTCTGTTTCTTAGTGAATATTGTCGCTACTGAGCGGATAGAGCATTCATATAGCCTCTTTGATACTCATCTGGTTCTTCTTCCAAAACCGTGTCACTTGCTAGAATGAAATATGCGTCTTTTTGTGCAGCTGAACTTTCTGCATACTCATCCTCTTCAGTAATGTAAATAGGCAAATCATCAGGAGTAAAGAAGTGGTTCTCTTCCCTTATTACCTTCCCTTCCTCATAAGACTTCGGTCCATGCACAAAATTTTGCTGAAGAGGTGGCTATACTGGCTGCTGTGCTGTCTGATCTTGGGCCTTATTCTATATTGTGACTGCTGTTGGCCACGGAAGTTAGGATTTCTAACTTGTGGCTCAGGTTTTTCGAGTTTCACCCTTTCAAGCATCTGATCTACCTTCTTGAGTAATTGAACCATCGAGGAAGACTCTTCCTTTACTGTGACCTTCTTTTCTGCCTTTGCTCTAGCCCTCTTGGTCAGCAGGTTTGCTTCAACGCTGATCGCAATTTTCTGCATTTCTTCCATTGTGGGCGGCTCTCTTTCTCTTAGTTGATAAGCCATATCAGCATCAAAACCATCCGGAAATTTCATCATGGCTAGTCCCACAGGTGGCCTCAGATGATCAGGAATTTCATTATAAATGGAATTGAATCTAATGTAGTAGTCTTGGACTGACTCACCAGCGTTTTGTTTGATCTACTCATACTCAGCAAGAACTTGAAGAGGATTCTTTTTTAGTTCCTAGTGGTCTAAAAATTGCCTTTGTAGGTCGGCTAAGGTAGTGATACATGCAACCGGAAAAGCTCTGAACCATTTCCCAACTACACCTGCAAATGTCTATACAAAGAGTCTCATTTCTACATTTTCTGCATCGATCTCATGAAGGTCATAGAAATCTGCCATTCTGTCCACATGTTGCTGAGCGGTAGTGCTGTGAGGAGCACCATCAAACAAAGGGATTTTGCTTTGATAATCTACGGGCATATCATCTAAAACTTTAGGCAGCACAAGAGGTGCAAAACGAGCAGCCATCACTCTTTGTGGGTTTGGTCTTGGAGGTGTTGGAGGAGTGTGTTCCGTTTGTAGGGAATTAACAATTTGAGTTTGAAGCTATGTCACAATATAATTATCAATTGACTAGTTAGACCTTTCAGTTTCTAGGTCTACAAGAAACTGTGGATTGGGGACAGTAGAGTCAACAGCCCTTTCGTATTTGGTCTCGAACAACGATATTTCAAACCACTCATCAAAATCAAGCTCTTCAAGATACTCAAAAATGTCAGGACATGAATGGGATTTGAACACGGGAGTTATAGAGCTCTCTTGACGAAGAAGTCTTGGAATCAAATTGGGATTTTCGTAGATATGAGGAGGATCTGGATCTGGATTAGCTCTGGTATATCTTCTTGAAGCCAACATGCTATTTTCAAAAAATCAAAAGGACATGAACAACTTACTCAGCCTATCAAATCCTAAACTTATCGTCCGGAAGCTTAGAATTATCAAAAGCATGGGGTGTTTGTAGGTTAAGCCTGCCGTTTACGCAACGAAGAAGACTAACAAACAAAGAATTTCGTCCCCAGCGGAGTCGCCACTATGTTAGCACCTAAATCTGCCTTAGGCTGAAGGAAGGAAAAATTTAGGGTAACCACAAACCACGCTCAATCTCGTAGCTAGCCCTACCAGAACAAGAGAGGGCTCTCTCCAGGTCATGCTCAGGGAAGAATAAACAAATAGGGTCTGAGAATGACTAAAATTGGATACTGATTTTAGGCTAGGTAAATAAAGATGAAAGAGGTATATTTGATGAATGACCGAGTTTTCTGGGACGTATGGGACCAAGGAACAGCATGAGCAGAGAATTTAACTCAAAGACGTAGATTATTTCATGAGGCAAGACAGGTCGAAAGTCTAGCAATTAAATTTGAAATAACTTGAAATGGAGAGACTGTTTAAGAGGGTGAAAAGGGCATAAATACATGAATCCTTTTGAACAGAAGAAAACATAGAACGTGAAAACTTTCCCAAGGCAGAGCAGTAAATTGAATTCTACCTTTTCTTACTTAGAAGCTTTCACTGGAAATGAATATGAATGAAATGTGAAACATAACGACATACATATGAAACAGAAAGAAAATACATTTGCTAAACTCACGCCACAAGAATCTCAAGAACCAGAGTTGCAATCTTTCATTAATTCTCTGTCAAAATGTACAGTGAGTAACTGAGTTTCTCTCCCACCGCTTCGTAGAAACTCCAACCAACCTTTTGTAAATTGTTTTTCATACAATAAATAGAATTTACTATGAGAGAGTCGATCAACCCAGGAAATGAAAAGCCAGCCATCAGCATTACATTTAGTTTCTATAATGACCAATTAAAACAACGTAAACATGAGCACAGATCTTCTGGGTGACTGCTCGCCTTCAGTTTGCCACTTGGATAGGAGCCAACCTTTGATGAAAATGTTTTTAAAATTTTCCTTTGATGCCGGAAAAATGTATTTTTAATGAACGGGCCCATTTGGAGAAAATTGCAAATCGACATCTCGCAGAGCGAAAGTGATTTTGGCCTTTGGGTCTCTGTGCGCCGCGCCAAAAGATGTATGCGTCACGCCACTTTGGAGGTGGTTTTGAGGAAATTCCTGAAGTCCAAATTGAGCCCAAGTGTGCTTTTTGGAAATCCCTGCCTGTCTACTTTCCAACCCAAGTGGAATTTCTGAATTTGGATGCCATTTTCCCCTCCAAAATTGCAATCTCCCAAGACTGCTTCCTGTGTGTCAAAATAGGGGCAGAGAGGTCATTTTTTGGGTGTTTTTGTTGGCCATGCACCAGCAGTCGTAATTTTCCATAGAAAATCAAAAAATATAAACTTTTAGTCATTTGGAGCTCCCTAGCAAAAGCGCGCACCAGGTGGCGCAGCGCACAGGGAGAAAAAACTTGTTTCTTGTGCAGAAAATTTCAAAATGCAAAAATGTGCTCCAAATTTCTTGAAATTTGGGCTGTACCTTCTCTATCACATGTCATGCTAGACCAACAAAGCCTCGGCCAATATTTGGAGCCGATCTTGCTCTTTTTTCCTCTTTTGTCTTTTTGTCACCTTCCTCAATTTCGCCTTTAGGCTCCTGATTCTTGCTTTGGAGCTCATGTTTCGGGCCATGTAATGGTGAGTCATGTGCCTTAGCATTGCCTTTTCCCTATTAGCCTTCTCCACCAGCTACTCCAAGTGAACGTTCAATTTCTCTAAAACATACTCCCGGTCCTCATCTCTTTTCTCCATAGGTCTACCTTGTATTGCCATGATGTGTTGCCAGTTTTCCTTGATCAGTTGCAACTCTATCGCAGCTTGCCTATCCTCATGTTGTTTGTTCCTCTGCTCCAAGTATGTCATATTCCATTTGGCTCTCTCCAAGTCAAGGGATAAGGCTTGGATCTATGATTGCTACTCCTAGATGATCTCTTTAAGCTGTGCACTTTGCGGATTCGTATCTGTATCATCATCATGAAGGAGAATGAAGTCAGTCTCTCGTTCACCTGATGGCCCCTCATCATGCATTGGGTCCTTACCTCTGTCCTGTACCTGTAGTGTTGATGTCCGAAGTGAGGCCCCTTCCACCCTGGGTGGAGATAACACTCGCTTTGCTGCTGCGAACAAACGTCTAGCGCCCCTATGATATGTGACGAATACCGGCACACTGGCGGTCTCATGGTGCTCATACTGATGAGAAGGTTCCCCTGTCTCAAATCTAGTCTCTGGAGGTCCCTGTGAAGCTCGGAAGAAGTCACGAGAGATGAAATCATCCCAATTGATACCTTGTAAATCAAGCTGATGAACCACCAAAATCTTAATCAGAGCAAAATGATAAACACTATTAAGTTGCTGCTGAGGGGTTTTATGTTGTATAAAGGTGGTCATCCTCTCTATGTTCCAGCAAATGAAATATGGAATGTTCATCATCCATACCCTGGTGAAATGCATGAGCAACCTGATGTGATAAGCATAAAGACGAGAGAATCATCCCTCACAGCTGAAATATTTCATAATCAATCTCATTAGTGGAGCATATTCATCTTTCAGATATTGGAATGGAAAGACTCTTTTGAGCTGCCTCAAGAAAGTGGTTTTAATATATGGCTCATAATGATGCCAATCAATCTTCTGCTTCTTGTTCCATGGTTCTCCAATGTTCGGTATGCCGGTTTCTAATGAGACAGATTCTGGTGTAAGTGTGAAGGTGACACCAGCTAAAGTAGCCTGATCTCCATGTAAGTGCAGCATGAATAGATGAGCCAGATCATGATGAAATTGAACACTAGCCACCTTTTGACAAAACTCAAAGCATGACTGACGCTGGAAACATGACATAGCAAGAGGGCAGGCCTGCAATTCTGTAAGGGTGGTTGGTTCTTCTCTAACATGTCTGCCACTTTTGTGAGGCCTCTGGGGAGCCTTTTCTTCCGAGGATGAGTCACTTTGGGTTTCCATTTCATAGTCTAATGCATGCTTAGATGCCATGATCGTTGTTTTTCCACTTCCTTAGAGAAAACGATGTTGGTGATAAAACTGTGTTTGGACTGTTTTTGTGATGTGTTGAAATCTGTCACCAAGGGGAAAAATGCAACAAGGGACTGTTAGGAAGGGGAATAATATGAAGGGATTAGGGACTATGAGGAGGAATATTATTTAGGGACATGTAGGGGGATTTAGGAAATTTTATATAGGGTAGGGTTTTGGGGTTTTACATTTGACAAATGAGCGGAGGGGATAGGGAATAGGAGTTTAGTAACGTTTTAGGATAGGGAAAAATGGGAAAAATGGAATAGGGAAGAAGGGAATAATGGAAAGAAGGGAAAAATGAAATGGAGGAACCTTGGCACCAACACAATGAATTTGCAACCTTAACATCATTTGTTTTGATGACTTTAAGTGGTATGGTTTAAGAGTTTTTGTGCAACAATAAGCAGCCATAAACTATCATCATACTAACACAAAAATGGATGAAACACTGAGAGATCGACCCCACCTGGAAAATTCACGGGATTAAAAGGCAATTTGTTGCAATTCTGAGCAAAATCGGGCTTTTATGTCTATGCGGCGTGCAACATACCCAGTGCGCCGCACCGTTTGAGTGCGTCGCACCTGTGTTATTTAACACTGTGTGGTCGCGCCCAGTGCGCCGCGCCACTCCGCCTGTGCACTGTTCCTATCAAGACACCTTCAAACTCACCCAAAACGTGCGTTGGCTCACCCAATCACCATTGAAATGCTTCTCTTTGACCTTGGCATGTGAAAATGAATTTGATTCTTATGAGAAGATCTATATAAAGGCATGGAGTCATGGGTTTGATTTTTGTTTCTTTAAAACCCATTTTGCAATGTTTCATTTGGGCACTATTTCCACAACTTAATACAACTCTGTATTTCACCTTCTCTTTTTGGAGTTTTAACTAAAATGATGAAATTTTTGGCCATTTTTTACAGGAGCAGCTGTCATGGAATTTGGCAAAGGATGACCAGAACCAGCTTTTCAAGTGCTTCATGTTGGAGAACTTTACATATTTATCATAAACATTAATTTGACGATTTCCTCTTCAAAATAGAGTTTTGAAGAGGAATCACCCTTGAGCATCATGGATGATGAAAATCTGGAGACGAAACTTGTTGAACTTCCCTCTGTCCTGCTGGCATGTTTGGGTACTCTAAAAACACGACTTGTGAAACTCTAGACCTATGACTGATATGATTTTTTTCCCATTAAAATACCAAATATTGACTATCATTTAATGAACTTTGATGAACAGAGCTGAGCCAGCAGGTACGAAGCATGAGGGGAAATGACTGGAAAGACCCTTCCATCTGATTTATGGCATGCCCATAGCGAAATGCAGTTGAGTGAATGGAGCGAGACACCTAAAAATGAAATGCAGAATGAGTTTTGATCTCGAATGGAGGACTGACAAGACCGACTCTAACAGGTTTCTGATCTTAATGATGATTGACAGATGTTGCTGATGACTTTCATAGAATTGTTTTAAATATTTCTTCTCTATGTCATGTATAACTTTTCTTAACAAGGTCATGTAACGGCCTATGTTGGTTTCCCCATTATGCCTAGGATGAATAATGTAATGTACTTATTTTTCATATTTAAACTTCTGGTGTATCCCCACTTGGTTGGGTAGATGAGTCAATTCTAGTATATCCCCACTAGGACGGAAGATGGATGTATGTATGAGTCTTTGGTGATAGGAAGGTAATTTATGATAGAGTCATGTTCTTCTTATAGAACATCTTTTTGCAGACCTTGCTTACAGTCAGGGGGAGAATGAACAACACTCTTCAGCAGAGCAGAGACTTCAGCATGTACTTAGAGGGAGCATGGACAGATTGGTACACCTTGGCATATACAAAGGGGGAGCACATTCAGAGATTTCAGCAGGTACTCAGGGGGAGTATGGACAGCAGAATGCTTATCAAGGAAAGAGAATATCTTGGTCCGCTCTTTGCCCTTGATTTCAATGGGGGAGAGTGATTTGGTGTTGTTGCCATCAAGTCCAAAGGGGGATATTGTTGGCATTATGATGCATGTGTTGTACTTGATGGCAACCCACCCATAGAAGAAAAATATATAACTAGATGGTTCTACAGAAGAGATATCAGATGTGACAGGATGATAGTTCTCAGTATGACAAGTTAGCTTTGCCATCAAGTCCAAAGGGGGAGATTGTTGGCATTATGAGATAAGTGTTGTCCTTGATGGCAACTCACAAAGATGATAGATTATAGTGCAACAGATCAGTAGCAAATATTTGATGATCAGACTACAAAGAATGATGAAAGAAGAGTATATATGTAGGTTCAGAGTACATACGCAGGTTCACTATATACCAAGTAGGGTATACAGCAGGTTATATGCAGGTTCACTATGTACCAAGTCACGTATATACACAAGTTCGCTATATAACAAGTAGGGTATACACACAGGTTATACACACAGCTTCAATAATACAAAGGCACGTATACACGCAGGATTGGTGATCAAAAGTCGCGTATGCATATGCACGCACTTTCATGCATGGAAAAGCACATACATGTGGGAAAGCTTATTTTTGGGTCCATGGTATTTAGACCTATGCTTTTGGTCCTTAGTATTGCGTCCGAAGTGTTGAACCCAGGTATTGGGTCCCTAGTATTGGTTCTCAATGGTTTTGGACCATGGTATTGATTAAGGCCTAAGACTATAAAAGGAGAAGAAGATCATTAGGCAAATGCATTCAGAAAGTCTTGAATATCTGATGAAGGATGAGATTCAATATGCAGGTTGTGGGTTCATGATGCATTGCTTGATCTGAGCTAAGGAGGAATCTCACTGGTTGGTGGAGAACAAGATCTAAGGATAGATCGGAATCAAATGGTTTGAAATGAATTATCTCTATATGGTTGATTATGCTTATTCTAGATATGTATACTAATGCATGTAATGTTCTGAATTGGGTATAACTTAAGTTTGAAATAGCTGCAACTCATGATTGAATATTTATAGATATGTACGTGGGTTGGCTTTGGTGAAAGCGCATATGTACGCGGTTTTGGTTCATCATAGTAGCGTATACATTATGATATATGATATTTGAAGTTTCAGTTGGATCTGGTTATTGTTGCAGAGTTCTGTTGGTTGTTTTGTGTTCTGGTGACTGTGTTGTTGACAAGGTTTCAGTGTTTCAATGATTCAGAGATTGATGATGCTAGTATTTATTGACTTTGTGCTTCAATGATATTGATGGGTCAAGTATGAAAATTGGATGAAACGTGGCCTTTCAGATTATAGTGTTGTGCTTCAGGAGTATCCAGTCTGAAAATGTATGAAATGTGGTCCCTGGAGGATGAAAGGAGATTGTAGGCTGGCGCCTACATACTAGTACATCAGTGTTAGGGTCCCACCCTAACCCCCTTATTTATGTAATGGGATCACGTCATAGTCAAGAGTTAATAAAGCCCATATTAATAATTGTAAGTAGTTAATCCGCAATTAATGACGGAACCACAGTTAGTTGCAAATGGGTCGTAGTATTAGATAGATGGTATTAATAAAACCCACGGTATTGGCCCGTGGTATTGCATGTATGAGTCATATATAAAGGATAGAGACTCCCTCCAAGGAGCATCGTGTCTTATTTTGTAATCGAGCTCTGCTCTATTAGAGGTTGCCCCCTCGAAGAGGCAAGTGAACATTACTCTCTGAATAATAAAATCATTGCTATTCTGTGTTCTGGGTATCTTTTCTTCGCATATTCTGTATTTGGGTATCATTTTGCAGGTTAAGAGCATAACAAGTGGTATCAGAGCACTTTCCAGGGCCGGTGGGATCTCCATTTCTTAGCAAATTTTTTTTGGCTAGAGACGTGTTCTGGCGTCTTTAAACCACAGGATCCGTCGTTGAGCGCATAAACCTGCGGATTTGGGGAGGCATGCATGCAGGAAATACAAGAGGTGGTCACATCTGTTGGACTCCCTTGTAACCCCTGTGGGTACCCCTTCGAGTAGTAGCGCATTAGACAGAACCGCGCACGGATTGTCTTCCACGTACCCTCTGGGTATATCAGAAGCCCCCTAGACTCCCTTGAAACCTCGCCATAGATAAATCGTTGGCCGTCTTGCGGCTACAATACACCGAGAACAGCACTCGGAGAGATTACTCGTCGTACGATAGGGTAGTCAGGTTGTACAGCTAAGGGTACGGTCGATCCTCCTTAGTTAGAGCCCTGAAACATTGGGCCGAGTACTACTGCCAGACCCTTATGTATATTGTGATCTGTAGCACCTGACACTCCTCAAGACCATAGTTCCCTTTTCTATCGGGGGATCACACATCATCTCTTCCAAATCCGCTTGTGCAAAGGGGTGCAGCAGCAGCAGACATCAGTCCCGCAGTCTCAAGTTCGCAGATCAGCCATTTCGATCTATTAGATCCATCAGATCTGCAGAAGCAGTCTGTTCCGCAGCCCAGAGCTATCAGATCCACCAGATTGGAGTCGTTGTGAAGGGTTCCTATATCGAGGTATAATTTTCGCAGGACTTTTGGCCACATTGACATTTTGAGGATTTGGCCACTGCAGTATTGATAAGGAAGGAGTAAAACTCCGTTAGGAGTTTTCAAAAAAAAAAAAGTCTGAGATCTTTTGGGGTGCTTATTGGTGATCTAGCCCATCAGAATCAGGACGACGAGCTGAGCACGGTGGTACCATTCACTTCTTAGTGAAATTTTTTCTAGGTGGTCCCAATTTTAAAAAAAATCAGGTTGGTGTATGGTAGAAACTAGAGCTCAAGTGATGGCCAATGAAAGGATGGACAAACTTGAAGAATCAGTGCAATCCCTCCACATTCAGCTTAGTAGACTATGTAGCATGGTCGAGAAAATAGTCCTGAAGGGCAAGGAGTAAGCCCACGAGGAGGCGTATAATGGAAATGAACACAATGAGGGTGAGTCTAGCCACTCTCCTCACGTCTGGCACACCCACCAACAACCCAGTCAGCGACCTCCCAAGTTGGATATGCATAAATTTGACAGTTCTCACCCGTCAGCATGGATAGCACAAATGGAGCAGTATTTCAAACTGAATCACATCTTCGATGATGAGACTCAGCTTATATTGGGGAGCATGTACTTGGACAATGAAAGGTGGCAATGGTGGGAATGGCATCAACGTTTCACTGGACCTTTTAGGACTTGGACCAAATTCACCAAAGCTCTTCAAGACCGCTTTGACCAGGAATCATCTTTTTTGGGTCGTCTTACTAAGCTCCGACAGACTGGTACAGTGGATGAATATATTACAGCTTTTGAAGCCTTAGCCTTCTGCACGTGGGTCCTCTCAAATGTGTTCTACATGGAATGTTTTATCAGTGGTCTTAAAGAAGCTATCAAAGCCCAAGTCTTACTGCACCACCCTCCCACATGGACGGAGGCTTGCAAGGTAGCTCGTAACGTGGAACGTGCATTAGCAGCCCAATACAGTCGCCCAAATTTCTCCGCTAAAGGTCGCCCCCCACAGGCTCACAACACGACTCAAACACTTAAGGTCCAAAAGGTGTCACCTGCGGAAATGGCCGAAAGAAGAAAGCAAGGCCTATGTTACTACTGTGATGAAAAATACTCCCCAGGTCATAAATGCAAGGAGCCCAAATTTTTTCAAATTGATGCCACTGACTACAGCTCAACAGAGGAAGATCCACCACTGGAGGAACATGAGCCGCTAGAAGAAGACAACCAAAAGGACAATGTCGCTGACGAACCAGTTATTTCGTTGCATGCTTTGGCAGGAATTTCTTCCCCTCAAACTCTCAAAATCAGAGGTTTTATTAAACATCGCCCAGTAGTAGTCTTGATTGATAGTGGAAGTACACATAATTTCATCTATAAAAAAGTCGCAGAAGCAGTGCATTGTTTTGTACGAGCAGTTTCTAACTTCCAAGTTCAAATTGCAGATGGAGGTACAATGAAATGTGAAGGCCGCTGTGAAAATGTCAAACTTCAAATGGGGGATTATCAGTTGAAAACCCACATGTTTGCCAGACACATGGGGGGTTGCGACATTGTCCTCGGCGCTGAATGGCTCCGCACTCTTGGGCCAATCACAATGGATTTCCAAGAGTTATATATGAGTTTTAAGCAGAACAACTACACACATACCATCCGTGGACTCCAGGCGGGAGCCCCCTCTATCATCAACTCGCATAGGATGGAAAAATTGTTAAAAAAGGGCAATCATGGAGTTGTAGCTCAATTTAATGCCATCCAGGCAGTCGAAACCAAGCCTCTGCCAATTCATCCTGAGATGCAACAGATTTTAAATAACCATCTGTCGGTCTTTGACAAGCCTCATGAGCTTCCAACCTCGCGAGGGGAACATGATCATAGCATCACCTTGGTTCCAGGGGCCCAACCCCCAAATGTGTGCCCATACAGATATCCTTTCACCCAAAAGAATGAAATAGAAAAAATCATCAAGGAACTTTTGGAAGCAGGTGTCATTCGTCCCAGCATTAGTCCTTATTCATCCCCAGTGGTCATGGTGCTCAAGAAAGATGGGGAGTGGCAGATGTGTCCCGACTTCAGGGCCCTCAATAATTTGACAGTCAAAGATAAATTTCCCATCCCGGTGGTTGATGATTTGCTGGATGAACTCAATGGGGCTCAATTCTTCACTAAGCTAGATCTTCGCTCAGGCTACCACCAAATTCGCATGAAGGAAGTCGACATTCCCAAGACTGCTTTCAGAACTCATGAAGGCCATTATGAATTCCTGGTCATGCCATTTGGTCTTTGTAATGCCCCCTCTACTTTTCAGAGCCTTATGAACCACATTCTCAAACCATATCTCAGGAAATTTGTCCTTGTCTTCTTCGATGACATCCTCATCTATAGTTGCACTTGGGCCGCACATCTTCAGCATGTAGATCTACTCTTGCAACTGCTCTGCAAGCATAAATTATTTGTCAATATGTCCAAGTGTTCGTTTGGCATGGCAGAAGTAGATTATTTGGGCCACATTGTGGGGCGTGAAGGTGTCAAGGTGGACCCCAAAAGGATCCAGGCAATGCAGAAATGGCCTCAACCTAAGACCTTGAAGAGCTTGAGAGGGTTTTTGGGTCTCACAGGCTATTATCGTAAATTTTTCTGCAACTATGGTCGCATAGAAAAGCCCCTCACCCAACTCCTAAAGAAAAATTCATTATTCTGGAATGAGGAAGCACAATAGGCCTTTACAGCTCTAAAAAATGCCATGTGCTCCGCTCCAGTCTTAGCACTACCTGACTTCACCAAATCTTTTGTCATTGAATGTGATGCTTCAGGTATAGGTATTGGGGTGGTCTTAATGTAGGAAGGGCGACCGTTGGCCTTCACAAGCCAACAACTCAGTGGGAGGAATCTGGGCCAATCTACCTACGAGAAGGAAATGATGGCCATCTTACATGCCATCGAGACCTGGTGACCTTACTTATTGGGGCGACGTTTCCAAATCCGCACAGATCATCAGAGTCTTAAATATTTTTTGGAGCAACGCCTATCCTCCCCACAACAAAATAAATGGCTCGCTGGGATATGATTATGAGATCATTTACAAGAAAGGGAAAGACAATAGTGTAGCAGATCCATTATCTCGCCAATTTGAGGAGGAAAGTACTCTGCTAGTAATTTCCCTCCCCATTCCAGAATGGATTGAAGAGGCTCGAAGGGAATGATTTCACACCCCGGGCTCTCCCAACTCATTTCTCAATTGCAGGTAGATCCAAATTCTACCAAGGGCTACTCGTGGCAGGATGATATTCTTCGCTACAAGGACAGAGTCGTAATATCACCAACATCCACCCTCAAAAGTCGCATTTTGGCATAATTGCACTCATCTCCCATTGCAGGACATTCGGGCTTTTAGAAGAAGTATGCTCGCACCCGAAGATCATTTTTTTGGACAGGCATGAAAAAGGACATCCTTACTTTCGTAGCAGAATGTGATGTCTGTCAACGCCACAAAGGGGAAACCATCAACACACCAGGCACATTACAACCATTGCCCATTCCAGCATCAATTTAGATGAAGGTTTCTAGGGATTTCATTACAGGTCTTCCAAAGTCAGGGAACAAGTCAGTCATCATGGTGGTTGTGCACCGACTATCGAAGTATGCTCATTTCTGTGCCCTACCCCACCCGTTTACACCAAATTTGGTTACTCAATCTTTCATGGATCAGATCTTCAAATTGCATGGCATGCTCACTTCTATTGTGTCCGACCGTGACCTGATCTTCACCAGTAATTTTTGGCAGGAACTCTTCAGAATACAAGGCACTCAACTAAAAATCATTACTTCCTATCATCCGCAAACAGATGGTCAAACCGAAGCCGTCAACAAATGTCTAGAAACCTACCTTAGGTGTTTCACTTCAGAAAAGCAACACCTTTGGGTACAGTGGTTACCTCTGGCTGAATGGTGGTATAACACCAACTATCATGCCACCACCAAAATGACTCCCTGTGAAGCAGTATATGGTCAACTCCTACCTTCACCTACTTCGTATCTCAAGGGATGCTCAAAAGTACAAGCAGTGGATCAACTCTTACAACACCGCGCAACCATGCTCACCCATCTTCGAGAGAATCTTCATCAAGCTCAGAACCGCATGAAGCAACAGGTAGACCAGCATCGCTCATAGCGCCAATTTCAATAAGGGGATCAGGTATTTTTACGGCTACAACCATATAAGAAAACATCACTCAAAGACAAGGGGTGTCAGAAACTCTCTCCAAAATTCTACGGACCATATCAAGTACTTCAACACATTGGAGAAGTGGCCTACAAGTTGGCCTTGCCACCTACTGCAAAAATCCATCCAGTTTTCCATGTCTCATGCCTCAAGAAAGTGATTGGGAACAATTGAAAAATTCAGACCAATCTACCTGAATTGGACGAAGAAGGGTCCATCTGGCTTCAACCCGAACAGGTCCTAGACAAACGAGACAAGCAACTGCGCGGCTGCATGATTAAGGAAGTCCTCATCAAATGGAAAGACACCTCTCCAGAAGATGCAACTTGGGAACCAGCCACTATTCTTCAGCAGTTTCTGCAGCTTCAGCCTTGAGGACAAGGCTAGTCTTAAGGGGGAGGGCATGTTAGGGTCCCACCCTAACCCCCTTATTTATGTAATGGGATCACGTCATAGTCAAGAGTCAATAAAGCCCATATTAATAATTGTAAGTAGTTAATACCCAATTAATGACGGAACCACAGTTAGTTGCAAATGGTCCGTAGTATTAGATAGATGGTATTAATAAAACCCACGGTATTGGCCCGTGGTATTGCATGTATGAGTCATATATAAAGGATAGAGACTCCCTGCGAGGAGCATCGTGTCTTATTTTGTAATTGAGCTCTGCTCTATTGGAGGTTTCCCCCTCGAAGAGGCAAGTGAACATTACTCCCTGAATAATAAAATCATTGCTATTCTGTGTTTTGGGTATATTTTCTTCGCATATTCTGTATTTGGGTATCATTTTGCAGGTTAAGAGCATAACAATCAGCTAGTACAAGAGCTAAGGGGGTGGTAGCTCCCTTCCAGTAGCAGCTGGAAAATGAGTAAAGGTTGGAGCACTTCAGTAGGCCAGCACCTACATACTAGTAAATGGATCGGCTAGTACAAGAGCTTAGGGGGTTGTAGCTCCCTTCTAGGAGAAGTTGGAGAACGAGAGAGGGTTGTAGCCCTCTGCAGGTTGCAGCCTGCGTACTGGTAAAGGATTGCACCAGTACACAACTATTGTAAAAGGAAGTTTCTTATTAAAAGAAGATAGAGACAACTTGCAGCAGGTGGTTTTCACCCACATTGGGTTTCCACCTTATATCATGGTGTTCATGTGTGCTTCTTGTGTGTGATGATCTGTTTTTTTTTACTACACCTGCTTACTATTCATATGGTTAACTAAGTTTTGATGCACTAACTAAAGATCAACATTTAATGGATTAACTGAATCATAAGTATTCTAGATATACACTAGTTGAATTAGACACAGTTGCGTATACATGCAGGTTCTATTAACTGAAGTAGCGTATATGTATCCAAGTATGGAAATGAAAAGGTTTTATTGATTTAATAATACTGATTCACCCCCCCCCCGCCCTCTCAGTATTATTTCCAACAATTGGTATCAGAGCAGGTCCTTTGGTAGAAGCTTGATCGCTTGAAGTAGATCCGTAGATCAATGGGAAAGAAGCTTAAGAAGAAAGCGCCTAAGAAGAAGAAGACATATCAGAAAAACTATGACAGTGGGAGCTTCGATTGGGGATTATGTGGAAGAAGCACTTCAAATTCAGAATCACTTCAGAATGAAGATGAACAAGATCTATCAGGTATGAATTTGTTATCCTCTGGTATCCATCCATGTGAAGATGATGAAAGTGATAGCAAAGAAACTGATTTTCCTCGTATGGGTGAGCAAGAAAGAAATCAAATAGAGGCAGAATTTAAAAGGCTTACAGACAAAATTAGAGATCAACAACATCTGTTAAACAAAAGGGAATGTGCCTTGAAAGAAGAATCTACCAAACTAAAAGCTCAACTAGAGGAAGAAACAAGGTAAGGAAGGTATTGAAGAACAAGATAATTCAATATCAAAAGTTGCAGGATGAAGTGACGTCATTAAGAAATGAAGTCAATGAAAGGAGCACAACAATCAAGAAACTCAAAGATAGTTCCAGTTATTATGAAAGGCTTGAAGCTACGATCCTCTCGCTAAAGGAAGATCTTGAAGAATCAAAGAAGCAGAATAAAGATATACTCCAAGCTCTTGAAAAACAAGAAAATGAAGTTGTTGAACTAAGACATCAGTTAGAAGAAGGAAGAAAATCTGAAGAAAACATGAAGAAGCAATATAATGAAAAGGGAGAGCATCTCTAGGTTGAGGTAAATATTCTAAAAGAAAAATTAGAAGAAAAGGATAAGCTCTTACGATTTCAAGATAGCACCAAGATCTTGGATGATATTCTTAGTAGTCAAAGGTCTCTTGCTATCAAAATTGGTCTTGATGTTCATGAATATGTTGAAGGAGAATCTAGTTCACAAAGTAAGACAAGGAACTCTAATGCAAAATCTGAAATGCTCCAGAAGGAGATGAGAGGTCAATCCCATCATCAACCAAGGAAAGAAATTATTAAAAGAAAATCTTTTACTCCTCCAATAAACAATGTTGAATGTTATGTATGTCATAATCTTGGACATGTTACAGCTAGATGCAGAAGAAGAATGGGTAGAGACCATCAAGCAGAAAGATCATCACGTTCCAGGTACTTTAAGGGATATTGCTTTGCTTGCAACATGTTTGGTCATAGAGCTGTTGATTGATATAGAAGGAATATGAAACATATAAGAGGTTATGCATGTAACAAGCTTGGACATATAGCAAAGGAATGCAGGGACAAAGTACGAGCATCACACCAAAAGGAGACATCATCATCACACTTGAAGATATGGAAGAAGAAGGAAGTGCAGTGATAAAAATGTGGCACAGCACAGTATACAGGCATAACAGACTCAAAGGGAGCTGAAAGTGTAAAACTTCAGTGTCCTAAATCATATACGCAAGTTTCATAAAGGGAAGTCGCATATATACGTGAGTTAGTCAGAGTACAGTCGCATATATGAAGAAAAGCAGTGGGACAAGCTCAGAAAAAAGGGTTTGATATGATTCAGTCCATTTTCTCTATTTTATAATGGTTACAATCTGTTTATGATGTGTGGAAATGTCTTGATACTTGTAATATGTTTAGAAGTGTTTTGATCCTAACTTGCTGATGATGATACCTTGATACTTCTTGCTGATATATGCATGATTAGATCTGACAGTTGGAACAGGTTCAGGGGGAGCATATGCCTTTAAATATGCATTGTTGGCATTATGGTTAAGTAGTCCTTGGTGATGATGCTTATATGGCTAAATGATATATCTTGCTATGATATGGTTATGAGTTGTCCATCTCATATGATTCTTGGGGTTACATAGTTGATTTTCAGATCAGATTTGTGGTTGATTCTCTGATGATGCATATATGGTGCTTACATGGCGACACAAAAATTCATTACTTGAGGATGAGTCACTCATATGCTACTGTCGTCATATGCATAAAGATCATATAATATAGTTATGATGCAGGATTCCTATAGTTCTTGGCACTCATGAGGATGAGGATTGTTGATGTTGATGATATCAAGAAGTCTTGACAAATGATCTTGAGCTCAAGATACATAGTGCTGATACATGGATGACTACTCAAAGTTGCATTGTTGGAGACATGATGATGATGAGTTCTTACCTATGTGATGATAGGTTTACATATGTTGATTGATGCAGATGTTCCAAAGTAATGATACATGGATGATATATCAGATCATGAAGATCTTGATGATGATGAGATGACTATGGTGTTTTTCACATATGATATAAAGTGAATGATTTTATGATGATGTTTAAAAGGATGTGTTGATATCTATATGCAGACATACCTTGTTACAGGACATATACAGGTTGTTGATCTGGAAATGGTTGTATGCGAGTTTTATGAAGAACATCCACATATATACGGTTGTTTTTGTGGACACAGTCGCGTATATGTTGGTTTGATTTGATTTCAAGTGGAACAGGTGCAAAAGGAGAACATGGTTGTTGATCTTAATGATGATTGACAAATGCTGTTGATGACTTTCATAGAATTGTTTTAAATATTTTGTCTCTATGTCATGTATATCTTTTCTTATCAAGGTCATGTAATGGCCTATGTTGGTTTCCCCACTATGCCTGGGATGAATAATGTAATATACTTATTTGTCATATGTAAACTTCTAGTGTATCCCCACTTGGTTGGGTAGATGAGTCAATTCTAGTTTATCCCCACTCGGATGGAAGATGGATGTATGTATGAGTCTTTGGTGATAGGAAGGTCATTTATGATAGAGTCATGTTCTTCTTATAGAACATCTTTTTGCAGACCTTGCTTACAGTTAGGGGGAGCATGAACAACACTCTTCAGTAGAGCAGAGACTTCAACATGTACTCAGAGGGAGCATGGAAAGATTGGTACACCTTGGCATATACAAAGGGGGAGCACATTCAGAGATTTCAGCAGGTACTCAGGGGGAGTATGGGTAGCAGAATGTTTATCAAGGAAAGATAATATCTTGGTCTGCCCTTTGCCCTTGATGTCAAAGGCGGAGAGTGATTTGGTGTTGTTACCATTAAGTCCAAAGGGGGATATTGTTGGCATTATGATGCATGTGTTTTACTTGATGGCAACCCACCCATAGAAGAATAATATATAACTAGATGGTTTTATAGAAGAGATATCAGATGTGACAGGATGATAGTTCTCAGTATGACAAGTTAGCTTTGCCATCAAGTCCAAAGGGGGAGATTGTTGGCATTATAGTGCAGCAAATCAGTAGCAAAGATTTGATGATCAGACTACAAAGAATGATGAAAGAAGAGTATATATGCAGGTTCAGAGTACATACGCAGGTTCACTATATACCAAGTAGGGTATACAAGCAGGTTATACACAGGTTCACTATGTTCCAAGTCGCGTATATACGCAAGTTCGCTATATACCAAGTAGGGTATACATGCAGGTTATACACGCAGCTTCAATAATACAAAGGCGCATATATATGCGGGATTGCCGATCAAAAGGCGCGTATGTGTATGCACGCACTTTCATGCACGGAAAAGCGCATACATGTGGGAAAGCTTATTTTTGGGTCCGTGGTATTTAGACCTATGCTTTTGGTCCTTAGTATTGCGTCCGAAGTGTTGAACGCAGGTATTGGGTCCCTAGTATTGGTTCTCAATGGTTTTGGACCATGGTATTGAGTAAGGCCTAAGACTATAAAAGGAGAAGAAGATCATTAGGCAAATGCATTGAGAAAGTCTTGAATATCTGTTGAAGGATGAGATTGAGTATGCAGGCTATGGGTTCATGATGCATTTCTTGATCTGAGCTAAGGAGGAATCTCATCGGTTGATGGAGAACAAGATCTAAGGATAGATTGGGATCAAATGGTTTGAAATGAATTATCTCTATATGGTTGATTATGCTTATTCTAGATCTGTATACTAATGCATGTAATGTTCTAAATTGGGTATAACTTAACTTTGAAATAGCTGCAACTCATGATTGAATATTTATAGATCTGTACGTGGGTTGGCTTTGGTGAAAGTGCGTATGTACGCGGTTTTGGTTCGTCATAGTAGCGTATACATTATGATATATGATATTTGAAGTTTCAGTTGGATCTGGTTATTGTTGCAGAGTTCTGTTGGTTGTTCTGTGTTCAGGTGACTGTGTTGTTGACAGGGTTTTAGTGTTTCAAAGATTCAGAGATTGATGATGCTAGTATTGATTAACTTTGTGCTTCAATGATATTGACGGGTCCAGTATGAAGATTGGATGAAACGTGGCCTTTCAGATTATAGTGTTGTGCTTCAGGAGTATCCAGTTTGAAAATGTATGAAATGTGGTCCCTGGAGGATGAAATGAGATTGTAGGCTGGCACCTACGTACTAGTACATTAGCTAGTACAAGAGCTAAGGGGGTGGTAGCTCCCTTCCAGTAGTAGCTGGAAAACGAGTAAAGGTTGGAGCATTTCAGTAGGCCAGCACCTACATACTAGTAAATGGATCGGCTAGTACAAGAGATATAGGGGGTTGTAGCTCCCTTCTAGGAGAAGCTGGAGAATGAGAGAGGGTTGTAGCCCTCTGCAGGTTGCAGCCTATGTACTGGTAAAGGTCAACACTAGTACAGAACTATTGTAAAAGGAAGTTTCTTATTAAAAGAAGATAGAGACAACTTGCAGTAGGTGGTTTTCACCCACATTTGGTTTCCACCTTATATCTTGGTGTTCATGTGTGCTTCTTGTGTGTGATGATCTGTTCTGTTTTACTGCACCTACTTACTATTCATATGGTTAACTTAGTTCCGATGCACTAACTAAAGATCAACATTTAGTGGATTAACTAAAGCATAAGTATTCTAGATATACGCTAGTTGAATTAGACACAGTTGTGTATACACGCGGGTTCTATTAACTGAAGTAGCATATATGTATCTAAGTATGGAAATGAAAAAGTTTTATTGATTTAATAATACTAATTCACCCCCCCCCCCTCTCAGTATTATTTCCAACAATTGGTATTAGAGCAGGTCCTTTGGTAGAAGCTTGATCACTTGAAGGAGATCCGTAGATCAATGGGAAAGAAGCTTAAGAAGAAAGCGCCTAAGAAGAAGAAGACATCTCAGAAGAACTATGACAGTGGGAGCATCGATTGGGGATTATGTGGAAGAAGCACTTCAGATTCAAAATCACTTCAGAATGAATATGAACAAGATATATCAGGTATAAATTTGTTATCATCTGGTGTCCATCCATGTGAAGATGATGACAGTGATAGCGAAGCACTTGATTTTTCTCGTATGGGTGAGCAAGAAAGATATCAAATAGAGGAAGAATTTAAAAGGCTTACAGACAAAATTAGAGATCAACAAGATCTGTTGAACAAAAGAGAATGTGCCTTCAAAGAAGAATCTACCAAACTAAAAGCTCAACTAGAGGAAGGAAACAAAGGAAGGAAGGTATTCAAGTACAAGGTAATTCAATATCAAAAGTTGCAGGATGAAGTGACCTCATTAAGAAATGAAGTCAATGAAAGGAGCACAGCAATCAAGAAACTCAGACATAGATCCAGTTATTATGAAAGGCTTGAAGCTACGATCCTCTCGCTAAAGGAAGATCTTGAAGAATCAAATAAGTAGAATAAAGATCTACTCCAAGCTCTTGAAAAACAAGAAAATGAAGTTCTTGAACTAAGACATTAGTTAGAAGAAGGAAGAAAAGCTGAAGAAAACATGAAGAAGCAATATCATGAAAAGGGAGAGCATCTCTAGGTTGAGGTAAATATTCTAAAAGAAAAATTAGAAGAAAAGGATAAGCTCTTACAATTTCAAGATAGTACTAAGATCTTGGATGATATTCTTAGTAGTCAAAGGTCTCCTGCTATCAAAATTGGTCTTGGTTTTCATGAATCTATTGAAGGAGAATCTAGTTCACAAAGTAAGACAAGGGACTCTAATGCAAAATCTGAAATGCTCCAGAAGGAGATGAGAGGTCAACCCCATCATCAACCAAGGAAAGAAATTATTCAAAGAAAATCTTTTACTCCTCCAATGAACAATGTTGAATGTTATGTATGTCATAATCTTGGACATGTTGCAGCCAGATGTAGAAGAAGAATGGGTCAAGACCATCAAGCAGAAAGATCATCACGTTCCAGGTACTTTAAGGGGTATTGCTTTGCTTGCAACATGTTTGGTCATAGGGTTGTTGATTGCCATAGAAGGAATATGAAACATATAAGATGTTATGCATGTAACAAGCTTGGACATATAGCAAAGGAATGTAGGGACAATGTACGAGCATCACACCAAAAGGAGACATCATCATCACACTTGAAGATATGGAAGAAGAAGGAAGTACAGTAAGAAAGATGTGGCACAGCACAATATGCAGACATAACAGACTCAAAGGTAGCTGAAAGTGTAAAAATTCAGTGTCCTAACTCATATACGTAAGTTTCATAAAGGGAATTCATGTATATACGCGAGTTAGTCAAAGCATAGTCGCGTATATGAAGAAAATCAGTGGGATAGGCTCAGAAAAAGGGTCTGATATGATTCAGTCCATTTGCTCTGTTTGATAATGGTTACAATCTGTTGATGATGTGTGGAAATGTCTTGATACTTGTAAGATGTTTAGAAGTGTTTTGATCCTAACTTGCTGATGATGATACCTTGATACTTCTTGCTGATATATCCATGATCAGATCTGACAGTTGGCACAGGTTCATGGGGAGCATATGCCTTTAATAATGCATTGTTGGCATTATGGTTAAGTAGTCCTTGGTGATGATGCTTATATGGCTAAATGATATATCTTGCTATGATATCATTATGAGTTGTCCATCTCATATGATTCTTGGGGTTACATAGTTGATTTTCAGATCAGATTTGTGGTTGATTCTCTGATGATGCATATATGGTGCTTACATGGTGATACAAAACATCATTACTTGAGGATGATTCACTCATATGCTGCTATCGTCATATGCATAAAGATCATATAATACAGTTATGATGCAGGATTCCTATAGTTCCTCTCACTCATGAGGATGAGGATTGTTGATGTTGATGATATCAAGAAGTCTTGACAAACGATCTTGAGCTCAAGATACATAGTGCTGATACATGGATGACTACTCAAGGTTGCATTGTTGGAGACATGATGATGATGAGTTCTTACCTATGTGATGATAGGTTTACATATGTTGATTGATCCAGATGTTCCCAAGTAATGATACATGGATGATATATTAGATCATGAAGATCTTGATGATGATGAGATGACTATGGTGTTTTTCACATATGATATAATGTGAATGATTTTATGATGATGTTTAAAAGGATGTGTTGATATCTATATGCAGACATACCTTGTTACATGACATTTACAGGTTGCTGATCTGGAAATGGTTGTACGCAATTTTTATGAAGAACATCCGCATATATACACTTGTTTCTGTGGATACAGTCGCGTATATGTTGGTTTGATTTGATTTCAGGTGGAACAGGTGCAGAAGGAGAACATGGTTGCTGATCTTAATGATGATTGATAGATGCTGTTGATGAATTTCATAGAATTGTTTTAAATATTTCGTCTCTATGTCATGTATATCTTTTCTTATCAAGGTCATGTAACGGCCTATGTTGGTTTCCCACTATGCCGGGGATGAATAATGTAATGTACTTATTTGTCATATGTAAACTTCTGGTGTATCCCCACTTGGTTGGGTAGGTGAGTCAATTCTAGTATATCCCCACTAGGATGGAAGATGGATGTATGTATGAGTCTTTGGTGATAGGAAGGTCATTTATGATAGAGTCATGTTCTTCTTATAGAACAACTTTTTGCAGACCTTGCTTACAGTCAGGGGGAGCATGAACAACACTCTTCAATAGAGCTGAGATTTTAGCATGTACTCAGAGGGAGCATGGACAGATTGGTACACCTTAGCATATACAAAGGGTGAGCACATTCAGAGATCTCAGCAGGTACTCAGGGGGAGTATGGATAGCAGAATGTGTATCAAGGAAAGACAGTATCTTGGTCCGCCCTTTACCCTTGATGTCAAAGGGGGAGAGTGATTTGGTGTTGTTGCCATCAAGTCCAAAGGGGGAGATTGTTGGCATTATGATGCATGTGTTGTACTTGATGGCAACCCACCCATAGAAGAACAATATATAACTAGATGGTTCTACAAAAGAGATATCAGATGTGACAGGATGATAGTTCTCAGTATGAAAAGTTAGCTTTACCATCAAGTCCAAAGGGGGAGATTGTTGGCATTATGAGATAAGTGTTGTCCTTGATGGCAACTCACAAAGATGATAGATTATAGTGCACAGGATCAGTAGCAAATATTTGATGATCAGACTACAGAGCATGATGAAAGAAGAGTATATATGCAGGTTTAGAGTACATATGCAGGTTCACTATATACCAAGTAGGGTATACAAGCAGGTTATACGCAGGTTCACTATGTACCAAGTTGTGTATATACGCAGGTTCACTATATACCAAGTAGGGTATACATGCAAGTTATACACGCAGCTTCACTAATACAAAGGCGCGTATACACGCGGGATTGCCGATCAAAAGTCACGTATGCGTATGCATGCACTTTCATGCATGGAAAAGCACGTACATGTGGGAAAACTTATTTTTGGGTTTGTGGTATTTAGACCTATGGTTTTGGTCCTTAGTATTGCATCTGAAGTGTTGAACCCAGGTATTGGGTCCCTAGTATTGGTTCTCAATGGTTTTGGACCATGGTATTGAGTAAGGCCTAACATTATAAAAGGAGAAGAAGATCATTAGGAAAATGCATTGAGAAAGTCTTGAATATCTGATGAAGGATGAGATTCAGTATGCAGGTTGTGGGTTCATGATGCATTGCTTGATCTAGGCTAAGGAGGAATCTCACCAGTTTATGGAGAACAAGATCTAAGGATAGATCGAGATCAAATGGTTTGAAATGAATTATCTCTATATGGTTGATTATGCTAGATCTGTATACTGACGCATGTAATGTTCTGAATTGGGTATAACTTAAGTTTGAAATAGCTGCAACTCATGATTGAATATTTATAGATCTGTACGCGGGTTGGCTTTGGTGAAAGCGGGTATGTACGCGGTTTTGGTTCGTCATAGTAGCATATACATTATGATATATGATATTTGAAGTTTCAACTAGATCTGGTTATTGTTGCAGAGTTCTGTGTGTTTTTCTGTGTCCTGTTGACTGTGTTGTTGACAGGGTTTCAGTGTTTCAGTGATTCAAAGATTGATGATGCTAGTATTGATTGACTTTGTGCTTCAATGATATTGATGGGTCCAGTATGAAAATTGGATGAAATGTGGCCTTTCAGATTATAGTTTTGTGCTTCAGGAGTATCCAGTCTGAAAATGTATGAAATGTGGTCCCTGGAGGATGAAAGGAGATTGTAGGTTGGCACCTACGTACTAGTACATCAGCTAGTACAAGAGCTAAGGGGGTGGTAGCTCCCTTCCAGTAGCAGCTGGAAAACAAGTAAAGGTTGGAGCATTTCAGTAGGCCAGCACCTATGTACTAGTAAATGGATCGATTAGTACAAGAGCTTAGGGGGTTGTAGCTCCCTTCCAAGAGAAGCTGTAGAATGAGAGAGGGTTGTAGCCCTCTGCAGGTTGCAGCGTGCGTACTTGTAAAGGACTGCACCAATACAGAACTATTGTAAAAGGAAGTTTCCTATTAAAAGAAGATAGAGACAACTTGCAGCAAGTGGTTTTCACCCACATTTGGTTTCCACCTTATATCATGGTGTTCATGTATGCTTCTTGTGTGTGATGATATGTTCTGTTTTACTGCACCTGCTTACTGTTCATATGGTTAACTAAGCTCTGATGCACTAACTAAAGATCAACATTTAATGGATTAACTGAATCGTGAGTATTTTGGATATACGCTAGTTGAATTAGACACAGTTGCGTATACACGCGGGTTCTATTAACTGAAGTAGCGTATATGTATCTAAGTATGGAAATGAAAAAGTTTTATTGATTTAATAATACTTATTCACCCCCCCCTAGTATTATTTCCAACAATTGGTATCAGAGCAGGTCCTTTGGTAGAAGCTTCATCGCTTGAAGGAGATCCGTAGATCAATGGGAAAGAAGCTTAAGAAGAAAGCACCTAAGAAGAAGAAGACATCTCAGAAGAAATATGACAGTGTGAGCATCGATTGGGGATTATGTGGAAGAACCACTTTAGATTCAGAATCACTTCAGAATGAAGATGAACAAGATCTATCAGGTATGAATTTGTTATCCTCTGGTATCCATCCATGTGAAGATGATGAAAGTGATAGCGAAGCAACTAATTTTTGTCGTATGGGTGAGCAAGAAAGATATCAAATAGAGGCAGAATTTAAAAGGCTTACATACAAAATTATAGATCAACAATATCTGTTGAACAAAAGGGAATGTGCCTTCAAAGAAGAATCTACCAAACTAAAAGCTCAACTAGAGGAAGGAAACAAGGTAAGGAAGGTATTCAAGGACAAGGTAATTCAATATCAAAAGTTGTAGGATGAAGTGACCTCATTAAGAAATGAAGTCAATGAAAGGAGCACAATATTCAAGAAACTCAGAGATAGATCCAGTTATTATGAAAGGCTTGAAGCTACAATCCTCTCGCTAAAGGAAGATCTTGAAGAATCAAAGAAGCAGAATAAAGATCTACTCCAAGCTCTTGAAAAACAAGAAAATGAAGTTCTTGAACTAAGACATCAGTTAGAAGAAGGAAGAAAAGCTGAAGAAAACATGAAGAATCAATATCATGAAAAGGGAGAGCATCGCTAGGTTGAGGTAAATATTCTAAAATAAAAATTAGAAGAAAAGGATAAGCTCTTAATATTTCAGGATAGTACTAAGATCTTGGATGATATTCTTAGTAGTCAAAGCTCTCCTGCTATCAAAACTGGTCTTGGTTTTCATGAATCTATTGAAGGAGAATCTAGTTCACAAAGTAAGACAAGGAACTCTAATGCAAAATCTGAAATGCTCCAAAAGGAGATTAGAGGTCAATCCCATCATCAACCAAGGAAAGAAATTCTTCAAAGAAATTCTTTTACTCCTCCAATGAACAATGTTGAATGTTATGCATGTCATAATCTTGGACATGTTGCAGCCAGATGCAGAAGAAGAATGGCTCAAGACCATCAAGCATAAACATCATCACGTTCCAGGTACTTTAAGGGATATTGATTTGCTTGCAACATGTTTGGTCATAGAGCTGTTGATTGCTATAGAAGGAATATGAAACATATAACATGTTATGCATGTAAAAAGCTTGGAAATATAGCAAAGGAATGTAGGGACAAAGTATGGGCATCACACCAAAAGGAGACATCATCTTCACACTTGAAGATATGGAAGAAGAAGGAATTACAGTCAGAAAGATGTGGCACAACACAATATATAGACATAACAGACTCAAAGGGAGCTGAAAGTGTAAAACTTCAGTGCCCTAAATCATATACGCAAGTTTCATAAAGGGAAGTCGCGTATATACGCAAGTTAGTCAGAGCACAGTCGCGTATATGAAGAAAAGTTGTGGGACAGGCTCAAAAAAAGGGTCTGATATGATTCAGTCCATTTTCTCTGTTTGATAATGGTTACAATCTGTTGATGATGTGTGGAAATGTCTTAATACTTGTAAGATGTTTAGAAGTGTTTTCATCCTAACTTGCTGATGTTGATACCTTGATACTTCTTGCTGATATATGCATGATCAGATCTGACAGTTGGCACAGGTTCAAGGGGAGCATATGCCTTTAATAATGCATTGTTGGCGTTATGGTTAAGTAGTCCTTTGTGATGATGCTTATATGGCTAAATGATATATCTTGCTATGATATGGTTATGAGTTGTCCATCTCATATGATTCTTGGGGTTACATAGTTGATTTTCGGATCAGATTTGTAGTTGATTCTCTGATGATGCATATATGGTGCTTACATGGTGATATACAAATTCATTACTTGAGGATGAGTCACTCATATGCTGCTGTCTTCATATGCATAAAGATCATATAATACAGTTATGATGCAGGATTCCTATAGTTCTTGGCACTCATGAGGATGAGGATTGTTGATGTTGATGATATCAAGAAGTCTTGACAAATGATCTTGAGCTCAAGATACCTAGTGCTGATACATGGATGACTACTCAAAGTTGCATTGTTGGAGACATGATGATGATGAGTTCTTACCCATGTGATGATAGGTTTACATATGTTGATTGATGCAGATGTTCCCAAGTAATGATACATGGATGACATATCAAATCATGAAGATCTTGATGATGATGAGATGACTATGGTGTTTTTCACATATGATATAATGTGAATGATTTTATGATGATGCTTAAAAGGATGTGTTGATATCTATATGCAGACATATCTTGTTATAGGACATTTACAGGTTGCTGATCTGGAAATGGTTGTACGCAAGTTTTATGAAGAACATCCACATATATACACTTGTTTCTGTGGATACAGTCGCGTATATCTTGGTTTGATTTGATTTCAGGTGGAACAGGTGCAGAAGGAGAACATGGTTGCTGATTTGGAAATCGTTGTACACGAGTTTTATAAAGAACATCCAAAAATATACACTTGTTTCTGTGGATACCGTCGCGTATATCTTGGTTTGATTTGATTTCAGGTGGAATTGGTGCAGAAGGATAACATGGTTGCTGATCTTAGTGATGATTGACAGATGCTGCTGATGACTTTCATAGAATTGTTTTAAATATTTCGTCTCTATGTCATGGATATATTTTCTCATCAAGGTCATGTAACGACCTATGTTGGTTTCCCCACTATGCCTGGGATGAATAATGTAATGTACTTATTTGTCATATGTAAACTTTTGGTGTATCCCCACATGGTTCGGTAGATGAATCAATTCTAGTATATCCCCACAAGGATGGAGGATGGATGTATGTATGAGTCTTTGGTGATAGGAAGGTCATTTATGATAGAGTCACGTTCTTCTTATAGAACATCTTTTTGCAGACCTTGCTTACAGTCAGGGGGAGCATGAGCAGCACTCTTCGGTAGAGCAGAGACTTCAGCATGTACTCAGAGGGAGCATAGACAGATTGGTACACTTTGGCATATACAAAGGGGGAGCACATTCAGAGATTTCAGCAGGTACTCAGGGTGAGTATGGATAGCAGAATGTTTATCAAGGAAAGAGAATATCTTGGTCCGCCCTTTGCCCTTGATGTCAAAGGGGGAGAGTGATTTGGTGTTGTTGCCATCAAGTCCAAAGGGGGAGATTGTTGGCATTATGATGCATGTGTTGTACTTGATGCCAACCCACCCATAGAAGAACAATATATAACTAGATGGTTCTACAGAAGAGATATCAGATGTGACAGGATGATAGTTCTCAGTATGACAAGTTAGCTTTGCCATCAAGTCCAAAGAGGGAGATTGTTGGCATTATGAGATAAGTGCTGTCCTTGATGGCAACTCACAAAGATGACAGATTATAGTGCAATAGATCAGTAGCAAAGATTTGATTATCGGACTACAAAGAATGATGAAAGAAGAGTATATATGCAGGTTCAGAGTACATACGCAGGTTCACTATATACCAAGTAGTGTAAACAAGCAGGTTATACGCAGGTTCACTATGTACCAATTCGCGTATATACGCAGGTTCGCTATATACCAAGTAGGCTATACATGCAGGTTATTCACGCAGCTTCACTAATACAAAGTCGCGTATACACGCGGGATTGTCGATCAAAAGTCGCGTATGCATATGCACACACTTTCATGCATGGAAAAGCGCATACATGTGGGAAAGCTTATTTTTGGGTCCGTGGTATTTAGACCTATGTTTTTGGTCCTTAGTATTGCATCTGAAGTGTTGAACCCATGTATTGGGTCCCTAGTATTGGTTCTCAATGGTTTTGGACCATGGTATTGAGTAAGGCCTAAGACTATAAAAGGAGAAGAAGATCATTAGGCAAATGCATTGAGAAAGTCTTGAATATCTGATGAAGGATGAGATTCAGTATGCAGGTTGTGGGTTCATGATGCATTGCTTGATCTGAGCTAAGGAGGAATCTCACCGGTTGATGGAGAACAAGATCTAAGGATAGATCAGGATCAAATGGTTTGAAATGAATTATCTCTATATGGTTGATTATGCTTATTCTATATCTGTATATTGACGCATGTAATGTTCTGAATTGGGTATAACTTAAGTTTGAAATAGCTGTAAGTCATGATTGAATATTTATAGATCTGTACACGGGTTGGCTTTGGTGAATGCGCGTATGTGCACGATTTTGGTTCGTCATAGTAGCATATACATTATGATATATGATATTTGAAGTTTCAGTTGGATCTGGTTATTGTTGCAGAGTTCTGTTGGTTGTTCTGTGTCCTGGTGACTGTGTTGTTGACAAGGTTTCAGCGTTTCAATGATTCATAGATTGATGATGCTAGTATTGATTGAATTTGTGCTTCAATGATATTGATGGGTCCAGTATGAAAATTGGATGAAACATGGCCTTTCAAATTATAGTGTTGTGCTTCAAGAGTATCCAGTCTGAAAATGTATGAAACGTGGTCCCTGGAGGATGAAATGAGATTGTAGGTTGGCGCCAACATACCAGTACATCAGCTAGTACAAGAGCTAAGGGGGTGGTAGCTCCCTTCCTGTAGTAGCTGGAAAACAAGTAAAGGTTGGAGCATTTCAGTAGCCCAGCACCTATGTACTACTAAATGGATCGGCTAGTACAAGAGCTTAGGGGGTTGTCTCTCCCTTCTAGGAGAAGCTGGAGAATGAGAGGGGGTTGTAGCCCTCTGCAGGTTGTAGCTTGCGTACTGGTAAAGGAATGCACTAGTACAAAACTTTTGTAAAAGGAATTTTCTTATTAAAAGAAGATAGAGACAACTTGCAGCAGGTGGTTTTCACCCACATTGGGTTTCCACCTTATATCTTGGTGTTCATGTGTGCTTCTTGTGTGTGATGATTTGTTTTGTTTTACTGCACCTGCTTACTGTTCATATGGTTAACTAAGTTCTGATGCACTAACTAAAGATCAACATTTAATGGATTAACTGAATCATAAGTATTCTGGATATACGCTATTTGAATTAGACACAGTTGTGTATACATGCGGGTTCTATTAACTGAAGTAGTGTATATGCATCCAAGTATGGAAATGAAAAAGTTTTATTGATTTAATAATACTGATTCAACCCCCCCCCTCTCAGTATTATTTCCAACAATTGGTATCAGAGCAGGTCCTTTGGTAGAAGCTTGATCGCTTGAAGGAGATCTGTAGATCAATGGGAAAGAAGCTTAAGAAGAAATCGCCTAAGAAGAAGAAGACTCTCAGAAGAAATATGACAGTGGGAGCATCGATTGGGGATTATCTGGAAGAAGCACTTCAGATTCAAAATCACTTCGAAATGAAGATGAACAAGATCTATCAGGTATGAATTTGTTATCCTCTAGTATCCATCCATGTGAAGATGATGAAATTGATAGCGAAGCAATTGATTTTGCTCGTATGGGTGAGCAAGAAAGATATCAAATAGAGGCAGAATTTAAAAGGCTTACAGACAAAATTAGAGATCAACAAGATCTGTTGAACAAAAGGGAATGTGCCTTCAAAGAAGAATCTACCAAACTAAAAGCTCATCTAGAGGAAGGAAACAAGGTAAGGAAGGTATTCAAGGACAAAGTAATTCAATATCAAAAGTTGCAGGATGAAGTGACCTCATTAAGAAATGAAGTCAATGAAAGGAGCACAATATACAAGAAACTCAGAGATAGATCCAGTCATTATGAAAGGCTTGAAGCTACGATCCTCTCGCTAAAGGAAGATCTTGAAGAATCAAAGAAGCAGAATAAAGATCTAGTCCAAGCTCTTGAAAAACTTGAAAATGAAGTTGTTGAACTAAGACATCAGTTAGAAGAAGGAAGAAAAGCTGAAGAAAACATGAAGAAGCAATATCATGAAAAGGGAGAGCATCTCCAAGTTGAGGTAAATATTCTAAAAGAAAAATTAGAAGAAAATGATAAGCTCTTACGATTTCAAGATAGTACTAAGATCTTGGATGATATTCTTAGTAGTCAAAGGTCTCCTGCTATGAAAACTGGTCTTGGTTTTCATGAATCTGTTGAAGGAGAATCTAGTTCACAAAGTAAGACAAGGAACTCTAATGCAAAATCTGAAATGCTCCAGAAGGAGATGAGAGGTTAATCCCATCATCAACCAAGGAAAGAAATTCTTCAAAGAAAATATTTTAATCCTCCAATCAACAATGTTGAATGTTATGTATGTCATAATCTTGGACATGTTGCAGCCAGATGCAGAAGAAGAATGTGTCAAGACCATCAAGCAAAAAGATCATTACATTCCAGGTACTTTAAGGGATATTGCTTTGCTTGCAACATGTTTGGTCATAGAGCTGTTGATTGCTATAGAAGGAATATGAAACATATAAGATGTTATGCATCTAACAAGCTTGGAAATATAGCAAAGGAATGCAGGGACAAAGTACGGGCATCACACCAAAAGGAAACATCATCATCACACTTGAAGATATGGAAGAAGAAGGAAGTACAGTCAGAAAGATGTGGCACAACACAGTATACAGACATAACAGACTCAAAGGGAGCTGAAAGTGTAAAACTTCAGTGTCCTAAATCGTATATGCAAGTTTCATAAAGGGAAGTCGCGTATATACGTGAGTTAGTCAGAGCAAAGTCGCGTATATGAAGAAAAGCAGTGAGGCAGGCTAAGAAAAAGGGTTTGATATGATTCAGTCCATTTGCTCTATTTGATAATGGTTGCAATCTGTTGATGATGTGTGGAAATGTCTTAATACTTGTAAGATGTTTAGAAGTGTTTTTATCCTAACTTTGCTGATGATGATACCTTGATACTTCTTGCTGATATATGCATGATCAGATCTGACAGTTGGCACAGGTTCAAGGGGAGCATATGCCTTTAATAATGCATTGTTGGCATTATGGTTAAGTAGTCCTTGGTGATGATGCTTATATGGCTAAATGATATATCTTGCTATGATATGGTTATGAGTTGTCCATCTCATATGATTCTTGGGGTTACATAGTTGATTTTCAGATCATATTTGTGGTTGATTCTCTGATGATGCATATATGGTGCTTACATTGTGATACACAACTTCATTACTTGAGGATGAGTCACTCATATGCTGTTGTCATCATATGCATAAAGATCATATAATACAGTTATGATGCAAGATTCCTATAGTTCTTGGCACTCATGACGATGAGGATTGTTGATGTTGATGATATCAAGAAGTCTTGACAAATGATCTTGAGCTCAAGATACATAGTGCTGATACATGGATGACTACTCAAAGTTGCATTGTTGGAGACATGATGATGATGAGTTCTTACCTATGTGATGATAGGTTTACATATGTTGATTGATGAAGATGTTCCCAAGTAATGATACATGGATGATATATCAGATCATGAAGATCTTGATGATGATGAGATGACTATGGTGTTTTTCACATATGATATAATGTGAATGATCTTATGATGATGTTAAAAAGGATGTGTTGATATCTATATGCAGACATACCTTGTTAGAGGAAATTTACAGGTTCCTGATCTGGAAATGGTTGTACGCGAGTTTTATGAAGAACATCCATGTATATACACTTGTTTCTGTGGATACAGTCGCGTATATGTTGGTTTGATTTGATTTCAGGTGGAACAGGTGTAGAAGGAGAACATGGTTGCTGATCTTAATGATGATTGATAGATGTTGCTAATGACTTTCATAGAATTTTTTTAAATATTTCGTCTCTATGTCATGTATATCTTTTCGTATCAAGGTCATGTAACGGCCTATGTTGGTTTCCCCATTATGCCTGGGATGAATAATGTAATGTACTTATTTGTCATATGTAAACTTCTGGTGTATCCCCACTTGGTTGGGTAGATGAGTCAATTCTGGTATATCCCCACTAGGATGGAAGATGGATGTATGTATGAGTCTTTGGTCATAGGAATGTCATTTATGATAGATTCATGTTCTTCTTATAGAACATTTTTTTGCAGACCTTGCTTACAGTCAAGGGGAGCATGAACAACACTCATCAGCAGAGCAGAGACTTCAGCGTGTACTCAGAGGGAGCATGGACAGATTGGTACACCTTGGCAAATACAAAGGGGGAGCACATTCTGAGATTTCAGCAGGTACTTAGGGGGAGTATGGACAGTAGAATGTTTATCAAGGAAAGAGAATATCTTGGTCCACCCTTTGCCCTTGATGTCAAAGGGGGAGAGTGATTTGGTGTTGTTGCCATCAAGTCCAAAGGGGGAGATTGTTGGCATTATGATGCATGTGTTGTACTTGATGGCAACCCACCCATAGAAGAACAATATATAACTAGATGGTTCTATAGAAGAGATATCAGATGTGACAGGATGATGGTTCTCAGTATGACAAGTTAGCTTTGCCATCAAGTCCAAAGGAGGATATTGTTGGCATTATGAGATAAGTGTTGTCCTTGATGGTAACTCACAAAGATGACAGATTATAGTGCAACAGATCAGTAGCAAAGATTTGATGATCAGACTACAAAGAATGATGAAAGAAGAGTATATATGCAGGTTCAGAGTACATACTCAGGTTCACTATATACCAAGTAGGGTATACAAGCAGGTTATACGTAGGTTCACTATGTACCAAGTTGCGTATATATGCAGGTTCGCTATATACCAAGTAGGGTATACACGCAGGTTATACATCCAGCTTCACTAATACAATGGCGCGTATACACGTAGGATTGTCGATCAAAAGTCGCGTATGCGTATGCACGCACTTTCATGCACAAAAAAGCACATACATGTGGGAAATCTTATTTTTGGGTCCGTGGTATTTAGACCTATGCTTTTGGTCCTTAGTATTGTGTCCGAAGTGTTGAACCTAGGTATTGGGTCCCTGGTATTGGTTCTCAATGGTTTTGGACCATGGTATTGAGTAAGGCCTAAGACTATAAAAGGAGAAGAAGATCATTAGGCAAATGCATTGAGAAAGTCTTGAATATCTGATGAAGGATGAGATTCAGTATTCAGGTTGTGGGTTCATGATGCATTGCTTGATCTGAGATAAGGAGGAATCTCACCGGTTGATGGAGAACAAGATCTAAGGATAGATCGGGATCAAATGGTTTGAAATGAATTATCTCTATATGGTTGATTATGCTTATTCTAGATCTGTATACTGACGCATGTAATGTTCTGAATTGGGTATAACTTAAGTTTGAAATAGCTACAACCCATGATTAAATATTTATAGATCTGTACGCGGGTTGGCTTTGGTGAAAGCGCGTATGTACACGGTTTTGGTTCGTCATAGTAGCATATACATTATGATATATGATATTTGAAGTTTCAGTTGGATCTAGTTATTGTTGCAGAGTTCTGTTGGTTGTTCTGTGTTCTGGTGATTGTGTTGTTGACAAGGTTTTAGTGTTTCAATGATTCAGAGATTGATGATGCTAGTATTGATTGACTTTGTGCTTCAACGATATTGATGGGTCCAGTATGAAAATTGGAAGAAACGTGGCCTTTCAGATTATAGTGTTGTGCTTTAGGAGTATCCAGTCTGAAAATGTATGAAATGTGGTCCCTGGAGGATGAAAGGAGATTGTAGGTTGGCGCGTACATACTAGTATATCAGCTAGTACAAGAGCTATGGGGGTGGTAGCTCCCTTCCAGTAGCAGCTAGAAAACGAGTAAAGGTTGGAGCATTTCAGTAGGCCAGCACCTACGTACTAGTAAATGGATCAGCTAGTACAAGAGCTTAGGGGGTTGTAGCTTCCTTCCAAGAGAAGCTGGAGAATGAGAGAGGGTTGTAGCCCTCTACAGGTTGTAGCCTGCGTACTGTTAAAGGACTGCACCAGTACAGAACTATTGTAAAAGGAAGTTTCTTACTAAAAGAAGATAGAGACAACTTGCAGTAGGTGGTTTTCACCCACATTGGGTTTCCACCTTATATCATGGTGTTCATGTGTGCTTCTTGTGTGTGATGATCTATTCTATTTTACTGCACTTGCTCACTGTTCATATGGTTAACTAAGTTCTGATGCACTAACTAAAGATCAACATTTAATGGATTAACTAAATCATAAGTATTCTGGATATACGCTAGTTGAATTAGACACAGTTGCATATACACGCGGGTTCTATTAACTGAATTAGTATATATGTATCTAAGTTTGGAAATGAAAAAGTTTTATTGATTTAATAATACTGATTCAGCCCCGCCCCCCAGTATTATTTCCAACACCAATAAGCTGTCAGAAAATTATATATTACATAGCAATGGAACACATAAAATATTGCAGAAATATAAACACAGAAAACACATAAAACAAGAGAGACATAGATATACGTGGTTCACCTAGTTTGGGCTACATCCACGGAGAAACAACCAGTCCTTCCTTTTATATTATCCAGCAAACTGAAGAGATACAACCTACAGCAGATCCGTTGTAACACCCTCTTCGCTCTCAATCTCCTCTCTCTTCCTCACTCAGAATACAGATACACATAGATGCAATACAATTCCCTCATATATAGTGAAGGGTTGACTTCTAGGAAAAAAAACCCTAAATTAAACATAACTTCTACCATTAGATCATCTGCCTAATGAAAAGACTAGATTGAGTAGAAATTACTAGACTTTTACAAGGCAATTTTACATCTATTTTTAGCTTCGAGGGCGCTGGCCCCCGGACCCCCCAACTGGGGGCGATCGGCCCCCCCGAACCCCCACGGGGGGGACAAGTCCCCCCTGCACCCACCTGCGTGGACAGGTGTACAATATTATTGGGGTATACATCTGGCTGAGACCTTTTCTATACAGAACATCATCAGGCTCCACACCCAACAATCTCCCTCTTGGAGACTGATTATAGCAACTCCATCGCTACTTCATTTGCTAGATAATAACTCTGCTTTGGACCTGGTTATTTTTCGTCTTCTTCATCATACTTGAAGACCAATTGAAACTGAGCAGATTCTCAATTTCTCCTCGGTTACAACTTTTGTTAACATATTTGCAGGATTCTGGCTAGTGTGTATCTTTTGTAGCTTCAACTGTCCATCTTCCAATGCTGACCGTATGAAATGGTACTTGATCTATATATGTTTAGCCTTGGAATGAAATTCAAAGTTCTTTGCAAGATGTATGGCACTTTGGCTGTCACTGTATAACCTGCCCAACTCCTGCTTCTTACCCAATTCATCCAGAAACCTTTGTAATGTTTTGAGACCCAACTGACAGCTGTTCCACCTACAGTAAACACAGACCCTATTGTGCTCCTCCTGTTATTTCTATCACCCGCCATATCTGCATCAACATATCCCTGCAGAGCAATGTTTGAACCACCAAAGCATAATGCTTGATTTGTGGTACCTCTCAAATACCTGAGAATCCACTTCACCACCATCCAATGTTCTTTTGCTGGATTGTTCATGTACCTACTTAAAACTCCCACTTCATGTGCAATATTAGGCCTTGTGCAGATCATTTCATACATTAAGCTTCCAACAACTGATGCATATGGAACTTTAGACATATGAGCCATTTCTTCCTGAGTCTTGGAACACTCCTCCTTACTTAATTTGAAATGGCTAGCCAGAGGTATACTAACTGGTTTTGCATTCTGCATATTAAACCTTTTCAACACCTTTTCTATGTACTTACTTTGAGACAATGTTAATTTGCAATTCTTCCTATCTCTAGTTATTCTCATACCAAGGATTTGTTTTGCAGCACCCAAATCCTTCATTGCAAATGAGTTTGCCAATTTCCTTTTGAGCACATTTATTTCCTGCATGTTAGAACCTGCAACAAGCATGTCATCTACATACAATAACAATATAATATAGCTGCCATCATTTTTCCTTTTGAGATAAACACAATGATCAGAGTGACATCTAGTATAACCTTGTTCAGATATAAACCAGCCAAATTTTAGATACCACTGCCTTGGAGCCTGTTTTAAGCCATACAAGCTCTTCTTCAACCTGCACACTAGTTTCTCCTTCCCTTTTACCTCATATCCTTGTGGTTGCTACATATATATATCTTCCTCCAAATCCCCATGGAGAAAGGCTGTCTTTACATCTAACTACTCAAGATGCAAATCTTCAGCTGCTACTAGACTTGGAATAGTTCTGATTGAAGTCATTTTCACAACAGGGGAAAATATTTCATCAAAGTCTATATGTTGGGTTGTGTTATATTCTTTCCACATAGTTAATAGGGGGTTTGAAGGGCACCCGTAACCCCACTTTATGGGGTCCGTGGCAGTGCCCCAGAAAATTTTGGTATTGGACGCGATGGTTTTCGATCCATGGTATTGGATGCTTCGACATGTATAAATATGTATTGTAACATTGAAAGGAACATAATGAAAAATCAAGCTGGTAGTCCCGGTTTTGGGATCCAGGGAAAAATCTCTGTGCATATGTGTTTTATGGGTTATGCTCTTGCATTGTTTATTTTCTTTGTTTAAGAATTCATATGCAGGTAATTTCTGTACAGGGTTAAAACCTACATTTGGTATCAGAGCTGTTTTGGCTTCAAGGGGACGCCTTTGTTGCTGAGGGGTTTCGCTCGGGCCTGTGGTAGACCCTGTTCAGTGGGAGATATGCGAGATTGATTCTGGTGGTGAAAGAAGATGGCGAGCAGTGGAAAGATAAATATTGAGAAGTTCAATGGTCAGAATTTTGAGTTGTGGAAACTCAAGATGGAGGATCTGTTGGTGGATAAATATCAGTGGATCGCGGTAGATCCAGGTACTAAACCATCGGGAGTGACTGATGAAGAATGGAAGAAGTTGGATCGGAAGGCAAAGAGCACAATACGATTGTGTGTCTTGGATTCAGTATTGCTGAATGTATCAGGGGAAGCTACGGCAAAGGCTTTGTGGGTCAAGTTAGGGACTTTGTACCAATCTAAGTCTCTGGTGAATAAGCTGTTCCTGCGGAAAAAGCTGTATAACCTGAGGATGAAAGATGGAGACTCGGTGACAGAGCATCTGAATGCGTTTAATACTGTGGTAAGTCAGTTATTATCTGTTGATATTAAAATTTCAGATGAAGATAAGTGCATCAGTCTGTTGTGTTCTCTACCAGATTCGTGGGATAGTCTGGTTATTGCAATAGGTAGCAATGCAAATGCTTTGCAGTTTGATGAAATAGTCTCAGCCTTGCTGACGGAGGAGATGAGACGGAAAAATATGGACAACCAGAATGGTGATGCCTTGTCTGTACGAGGACGGTCCCAGAACAGAAACAAAAATTAGTCATCGAGTGGGAGATCTAAATCTAGAGGGAGATCTAAATCTCCATTAAAACCTACAAAGGTGGTGTGCTAGAAATGCGGAAAGGAAGGGCACTTCAGAAGGGATTGTAAATCTAAAGCTCCTGATAAAGGAAAGGGATCTGATGATGCTCCTTCTGTAGAGGCGAAAACCACCTCAGATGAAGGTGGGGATGTGTACTTGGCTTCTTCAAGTACACATGTAGATCATGAGGCATGGTTGATTAACTCAGGTGCATCCTTTCACTTCACTCCCCATAGAGAGTGGTTCTGCGAGTATGAGAAATATGATGGTGGTGATGTCTTCTTAGGAGATGATAGGAAGGCTAGAATCATTGGTCGGGGAAAATTAAAGTTGAAGTTGCAAGGTGGAAGGGTTAGAACACTTCCGGGTGTTCTACATATTCCTGCATTGGCCAGAAATCTGATTTCTGTAAGCAAGTTGGATGATGCAGGTGTAAAGACAGTGTTCGAGAAAGATACCTGCAAGATGGTTCGAGGAGCACTGATATTAATGCGGGGAGTTCGGATTGGAACTCTGTACAAGATGCAAGGTAGCACTGTTGTTGATGGGTGCAATAGTTCTATGGTTCCTGAAAATGGAGTAGAGAATCTAGTGGTCTCTGGAGAGAAGACCATGTTGTGGCATCAAAGGCTTGGACATATTGGAGAGAAGGGCCTTCGAATACTTCATGGTAAAGGTATGGTAGAAGGTATGAATAATAGCTCTCTGGATTTTGATTTCTGTGAAAATTGTGTATATGGGAAGCAGAATCGGGTGAGTTTCCCCTCTGGTGGTAAGAGGACGAAACAGATATTAGAGCTTGTGCACAGTGATGTGTTTGGACCTGTGAAGGTTCCATCACTGGGTAAGTCTGTGTACTATGTATCATTCATAGATGACTTCTCAAGGAATACATGGATATATTTTCTTAAGAAGAAATATGAAGTCTTTGACGTGTTTAAAGAATTTAAGGCTCTGGTGGAAAATCAGACAGAGAAGAAGATAAAGGTGCTGAGGACAGATAATGGTGGAGAATTTTGCAACAAGGAATTTGAATAATTTTGTAAGAAGTGTGGTATAGCACGGCAGAAGACTACTCCATATACACCTCAGCAAAATGGAGTCGCAGAAAGAATGAACAAGACGTTGATGGAAAGGGCAAGAAGCATGCTCAGTGGTGCCAGGTTAGGACAGGAATTCTGGGTAGAGGCGGTGGATACTGCATGTTACCTGATCAACACATCACCTTCATCAGCGTTGGAGGATAAGACTCCACAAGAATTATGGACTGGTAAGAAACCCTCTCTTTCACATATAAGGGTATTTGGATGTGATGCATATGTACATGTTCCAAAGGAGAAATGAACCAAGTTGGATAGTAAATCTGAAAAGTGCATCTTTATTGGGTATAAGGATGGTTTAAAGGGTTATAAGCTTTGGAACCCAGTCGCACGGAAGGTTGTGTACAGCCAAGATGTGTTGTTCAGAGAGGTAAAAGATGTTATTCAACATGAAGTCCAACCAAAGGAACCTGAGAAGATAGAGTTTGAGCCAAAGGAGGAAGAATCAGACTCTGTAGCAGAGGAGGAATCAGAAGATGAAGAGCCACAAACTCCGGCTATGAGAAGATCAGTTCGAGAAAGAAGGCAGCCAGAAAGGTATAGTCCATCTGCTTTTAGTTCAAATTTTTCTTTGTCTGTTACTGATAATGATCCCAGAACTATGAAGGAAGCAGTGGATTCAGAGGATGGAAAACTCTGGAAAGAGGCCATGGTCGATGAAATGGCATCTTTGCACAAAAATGAGGCTTGGGATCTGGTGGAGTTGCCGGCTGGAAGGAAACCCATTGGCAGCAAATGGGTGTTCAAGAAGAAGACAAATGCAGAAGGAAAGGTGGAGAAATACAAAGCTCGGTTGGTAGCAAAAGGTTATTACCAGGTGCCGGGAATTGATTTTGGTGATATTTTTTCTCCTGTTGCCAAGGTAACTTCTATTAGATTACTTTTATCTGTTGCTGCTGCTTTTGATTTTGAGGTAGAACAGATGGATGTGAAGACAACATTTCTTCACGGGGATTTGGAAGAGGAAATCTACATGAAGCAACCTGAAGGCTTTGCGGTGAAGGGTAAGAAAGAATTGGTATGCAAGTTAAAGAAGTCTCTGTATGGGTTAAAACAGTCACCAAGGCTGTGGTATCAGAAATTTGATACATTTATATGGGGACTTGGCTTCACCAGAAGCAAAGCAGATCATTGTGTGTATTTTAAATTAATTGGTGACCATATTATTTATTTGGTCTTGTATGTGGATGATATGTTGCTAGTTGGAAATGACAAAGAAATTATCCAGGATTTGAAGACCCAATTGTCCTCCAAATTCGACATGAAATATCTTGGTGCTGCAAACTATATTTTGGGCATGGAAATTAAAAGAGATCGGTCAAAGAGGAAGCTCTGGTTAAACCAGAGGAAGTATGTCGAGAAAATACTCCAGAGGTTTAATATGCAGGATAGTAAACCGGTGAAGGTTCCTATTCCTGTAGGTGTGAGGTTATCTGCTGAACAGTGTCCCAAGACACAAGAAGAGGAAGAGGACATGTCCCGTGTTCCATATGCAAGTGCAGTGGGTAGCCTGATGTATGCAATGGTCTGTACTAGACCAGACATTGCACATGCAGTGGGAGTATTGAGCAGGTTTATGTCAAAACCTAGGAAGGAGCACTGGACAGCAGTGAAGCGGGTTTTCAGGTATTTGCGTGGCACTAGTGATTATGGTTTGTGCTACCAAGGAAGACTGGGATTGGACAGAGTGTTGGATATTCATGGATTTTTTGATGTAGACTGGGCTGGAGATCTGGATCAGAGAAGATCTACAAGTGGGTATGTGTTTAACCTATTTGGAGGTGCAGTCAGTTGGATGAGTAAGAAACAATCTGTAGTGGCACTATCAACTACAGAGGCAGAATACATGGCAGCCACTCATGCAAGCAAGGAAGCGGTTTGGTTGCAGAGATTGTGTTCAAGTATGGGGTTAGTACAGGGAGCTATAAGAATAGACTGTGACAACCAAAGTGCAATTTTCTTGGCAAAGAACCTTGCTTATCATTCAAAGACAAAGCACATTGATGTTCAGTATCACTTTGTGAGGGATATGATAGAAGACAGAAAGGTGTTGCTGGTAAAGATGGACACTTTGAAGAATACTGCAGATGCATTGACAAAATCTGTGAGCTCTGAGAAGTTCTCTTGGTGTAGAGAAGCAATGGGAATCTCAGGGCTGAAAAAATGACTAAGCTCTCCTGTGGCCCCCTGTGGAAAGAAAACAACAAGTGGGAGATTGTTGGGTTGTGTTATATTCTTTCCACATAGTTAATAGGGGGTTTGAAGGGCACCCGTAACCCCACTTTATGGGGTCTGGGGCAGCGCCCCGGAAAATTTTGGTATTGGACGCGATGGTTTTCGGTCCATGGTATTGGATGCTTCGACATGTATAAATATGTATTGTAACATTGAAAGGAACGTAATGAAAAATCAAGCTGGTAGTCCCGGTTTTGGGATCCAGGGAAAAATCTCTGTGCATATGTGTTTTATGGGTTATGCTCTCGCATTGTTTATTTTCTTTGTTTAAGAATTCGTATGCAGGTAATTTCTGTACAGGGTTAAAACCTACACTATACCCTTTTTCTGTGCAAACCCTTTCACCACAAGTCTAGCTTTATACCTTTTTCTACCTCCATCTTCTTCCTTCAACTTGTAAACCCATTTATTCTGCAATGTTGTTTTACCTGTAGGCAACTTGACTAAGTCCCAAGTCTGGTTATGTGCTAAGGATTGCATCTTTTCTTTCATGGCTTGCTCCCACTTCTTCCTGGTTTCTACTTGCACTGCTTCTTCATAACATTCTGGTTCACCATAATCAGTCAACAATACATAATATAATGAAGGAGAGCATCGTTGAAGGGGTTTACTCATCCTGATAGATCTTCTAACACCACTTTCAAGTGTTTGAAGTGCTTGTTGCTGTTGTGGTTGTTGTTCTGGCTGTTGATCATTATGATTTTCAGGCACCATCACTTTTCCTGTGATATCGTCAAGCACTGTGTATTCTCTATTTTCTTTTTCCTGCAACTGATCCTTATACAAAACATTTTCATTGAGTATGGCATCTCTGCTCCTAATGATTTGGTGTTTTTCATAATCATAAAAGCGATAACCAAAATCATTAACACCTTATCCAATAAAGGTACATTTCTTTGATTTTGCCTCAAGCTTTGTTCTGTTTTCATTGTTAATGTGGACAAAGGCTTCACAACCAAAAGTCTTTAAAAAAGAGTAGTTTACCTTTTTAGCTGTCCATGCCTCCTCTGGAATACCACCATCCAAGGAACTTGAAGGCCCTTTGTTTATTAGATAAACAATAGTATCTACCTCATCTGCCCAGAATTGTAAAGGCAATCCTGCATGCAATCTCATGCACCTTGCACACTCCATGATTGTCTTGTTCTTCCTTTCTGACATGCCATTTTCTTGTGGTGTTCCTGGAATAGTCTTCTCTCTACGAATTCCATTCTTTGAACAATACCTATCAAACTCTTTGCTGCAATATTCACCTCCATTATCTGATCTGAGACACTTCAACCTTTTTCATGTCTCATTTTCAACCAAAGCTTTCCATTTCTTGAAAGTATCAAATACATCAGATTTATTTCGAATACAATATATCTAGGTTTTTCTAGTTGCATAATCAATAAAAGTAACATAATAACAAGAGCCACCAAGAGATGATACCTGAGCAGGTCCCCATACATCTATATGCACAAGCTCTAATTTTTCACTCTTATTTTCTTTCCTAACTCTAAGGAATCTGACTGTCTTCTGTTTTCCATAAACACAATTCTCACAGAATTTTAAATCAACATGCTTCAAGCCTAGCAAAAAATTTCTTGAGTGAATAATCTGCATCCCTTTCTCACTCATGTTCCCGAGCCTATGATGCCACAATGTCGTACCTTCTCCTATAGATGTTAAAGCATTAACAGAATTAGAAATACCATTGCATAAATCAATGTACCAACCTTTCCTCCTTTCGCTATTACCAGGGATCCTTTAGTGACCTTCTAGGTTTTATCTGTGAAAGTAGTTATGCAACCTTCACCTCCTAACTTCCCTGTTGAAAATAGATTTTTCTTTAGATCTAGAACATGCCTTACCCCCTTCAATAGCCATTGATTTCCATTCTATTGTTTTATGAAAACTGTATCCATTCCAACGATTTTACAAGGTTTATCATCACCCAATGAACCTATCCAAAATCTCCTTGAACATAATCATGAAAATGTTTCCTATCAGGTGTCGCATGGAATGAGGCCCTTGAATCTACCATCCAGGCATCAATAATATTTTCTAATGAAAGAATCAAAGCATATTGTAAAACATCACCTGTTACATTCACTTCATGATTAGTTTCTTGTTGCACGTCTTCTTCTTTTCCCTTCCAAGACTTGCAGTCTTTCTTTAGGTGTCCTTTCTTCCCGCATTTCTAGTACACTATCTTGACTTACTGCGATATCATAGGCGCTTTCCTTTTTCCATTTTTCTTCCCCTAGTCTCTGCAGTCAAAGCATTACCCGATGTCTCACCGGAGCTTTTCTGTCACATTTCCTCGCTAAGGATTGCACCGACAACATCATCAAACTTTAAAGTACTAGATCCGGAGACAGAGTTACTAATGGCCATAACTAAACCATTCCAACTTTCTGGAAATGAGCACAGAAATAACAGAGCCTTAACTTCATCATCAAAATTTACCCCTACAGAACTTATATAGCTTGTAACTGTATTGAAATCATTTAAATGATCAGCAACAGATCCACTTTCTGACATCTTCATATTAAATAAACGCTTCATAAGAAATACCTTATTTGAGGCCTAGGGTTTTTCATATAGTTTGGCCAATGTCGAAATTAAACCATTTGCTGTCATTTCCTTTGAAATATTAAACACTACTGATGCTGCTAGGCATAGCCGTATTGTTCCAAGTGCCTTTCTATCGAGAATATTCCATTCTGTGTCTGTCATACTCGTTGGATTCTTTGTCTTTCCGCTCAATGGTAGGTACAGATCTCTTTGATACAGATAATATTCCATCTGCATCTTCCATAGCTGGTAGTTTTGGCCGTTGAATTTCTCGACCCTAAACCTACCATCTTCCACCATTGCTCCCACTCGAACCAGGAACCCTTCTCTCCTGCAAGTTTATCAGCCAAATAGACCTTTGGATCTGGTACTAGTTGTTAGAAAATTATATATTACAGAGCAATGGAACACATAAAATATTGTAGAAATATAAACACAAAAAACGCATAAAACAAGAGAGACATAGATATACATGGTTCACCCAGTTTGGGTTACGTCCACGGAGAAACAACCAGTAATTCCTTTTATATTATCCAGCAAACTGAAGAGATGCAACCTACAGCAGATCCGCTGTAACACCCTCTTCGCTCTCAATCTCTTCTCTCTTCCTCACTCAGAATACAGATACACATAGACGCAATACAATTCCATCATATATAGTGAGGGGTTGCCTTCTAGGGAAAAAAACCCTAAATTAAACATAACTTCTACCGTAAGATCATCCGCCTAATGAACGGCTCAGATTGACTAGAAATTACTAAACTTTTACAAGGAAATTTTACATCTATTTTTAGCTTCGGGGGCGCTGGCCCCTGGACCCCCCAGCTGGGGGGGATCAGCCCCCTCGAACCCTCGCTGGGGGGACAAGTCCCCCCCCGCACCCCCCCACGTGGAGGGGTGTACAATCTTCCTGGGGTATACATCTGGTTGAGACCTTTGAATACAGAAGATAATCAGGCTCCACACCCAAAAATCTCCCACATGGAGACTTATTATAACAACTCCACCGCTGCTTCATTTGCTAGATAATAACTCTGCTTTGGACCTGGCTATTTCTTGTCTTCTTCATCATACTTGAAGACCAATTGAAACTGAGCAGATTCTCAGTTTCTCCCTGGTTACAACTTTTGTTAACCTATCTGTAGGATTCTGGTTAGTTTGTATCTTTTCTAGCTTCAACTGTCCATCCTCCAATGCTGACTATATGAAATGGTACTTGAGATGTATATGTTTAGTCTTGGAATGAAATGTAGAGTTCTTTGCAATATGTATGGCACTTTGGCTATCACTGTATAACCTTCCCAACTCCTGCTTCTTACCCAATTCATCCAAAAACCTTTGTAACCAAATCATTTATTTACTAGCCTCTATAGCAGCAACATACTCTGCTTCTGTTGTTGAGAGTGCAACAACACTTTGCAGTTTTGAGACCCAACTGATAGCTGTTCCACCTACAGTAAACACATACCCTGTTGTGCTCCTCCTGTTATCTCTATCACCCACCATATCTGCATCAACATATCCCTGTAGAGAAATGTTTGAACCACCAAAGCATAATGCTTGATTTGTGGTACCTCTCAAATACCTGAGAATCCACTTCACCGCCATCCAATGTTCTTTTCCTGGATTGTTCATGTACCTGCTTACAACTCCCACTTCATGTGCAATATTAGACCTTGTGCAGACCATTGGATACATTAAGCTTCTAATTGTTGATGCATATGGAACTTTAGACATATGAGCCATTTCTTCCTGAGTCTTGGGACACTCCTCCTTACTTAATTTGAAATGGCTAGCCAAAGGTATACTAATTGGTTTTGCATTCTGCATATTAAACCTTTTCAACACCTTTTCTATGTACTTACTTTGAGACAATGTTAATTTGCAATTCTTCCTGTCTCTAGTTATTCTCATACCAAGGATTTGTTTTGCAGCACCCAAATCCTTCATTGCAAATGAGTTTGCCAATTTCCTTTTGAGCACATTTATTTCTTGCAAGTTAGAACTGCAACAAGCATGTCATCTACATACAATAAGAATATAATATAGCTGGCATCATTTTTCCTTTTGAGATAAACACAATGATCAGAGTGACATCTAGTATAACCTTGTCTAGACATAAACTTGTCAAATTTTAGATATCACTGCCTTGGAGCGTGTTTTAAGCCATACAAGCTATTCTTCAACCTGCATGCTAGTTTCTCCTTCCCTTTTACCTCATATCCTTGTTGCTGCTGCATATATATCTCTTCCTCCAAATGCCCATGGAGAAAGGTTGTCCTTACATCTAATTGCTCAAGACGCAAATCTTTAGTTGCTACTAGACTTAGAATAGTTCTGATTGAAATCATTTTTACAATAGGAAAAAATATTTCATCAAAGTCTATACCCTTTTTCTGTGCAAACCCTTTCACCACAAGTCTAGATTTATACCTTTTTCTACCTCCATCTTCTTCCTTCAACTTGTAAACCCATTTATTTTGCAATGTTGTTTTACTTGCAAGCAACCTGACTAAGTCCCAAGTCTGGTTATGTGCTAAAGAGTCCATCTCTTCTTTCATGGCTTACTCCCACTTCTTCCTAGTTTCTACTTGCACTGCTTCTTCATTACATTCTAGTTCACCATAATGAGTCTACAATACATAATATAATGAAGGAGAGTATCGTTCACGAGGTCTACTTATCCTGGTAGATCTTCTAACACCACTTTTAGGTGTTTGAAGTGCTTGTTGATGTTGTGGTTTTTGTTCTGGTTGTTGATCATTATGATTTTCAGGCACCATAACTTTTCCTGTGATATCGTCAAACATTGTGTATTCTCTATTTGCTTTTTCCTGTTTCTTTTCCTGCAGCTAATCCTTATAAAAAAACATTTTCATTAAATATGACATCTCTGCTCCTAATGATTTTATATTTTTCATAATCATAAAACTGATAACCAAAATCATTAACACCATATCCAATAAAGGTACATTTCTTTTATTTTGCCTCAAGCTTTATTCTATTTTCTTTGTTAATATGGACAAAGGCTTCACAACCAAAAGTCTTTAAAAAAGAGTAGTTTACCTTTTTGCCTGTCCATGCCTCCTGGAATACCACCATCCAAGGAACTTGAAGGACCTCTGTGTATTAGATAAACAACAGTATCTACAACATCTGCCCAAAATTGTAAAGGCAATTCTGCATGCAATCTCATGCACCTTGCAAGCTCCATGATTGTCCTGTTCATCCTTTCTGACATGCCATTTTCTTGTGGTGTTCCTAGAACTATATTCTCTCTACGAATTCCATTATCTGAACAATACCTATCAAACTCTTTGTTGCAATATTCACCTCCATTATCTGATCTGAGACACTTCAACCTTTTCTTGTCTCATTTTCAACCAAGGCTTTCCATTTCTTGAAAGTATCAAATACATCAGATTTATTTCGAATACGATAAATCTAAGTTTTTCTGGTTGCATCATCAATAAAAGTAACATAATAACGAGAGCCACCAAGAGATGATACCTGAGTAGGTCCCCATACATCTGTATGCACAAGCTCTAATTTTTCACTCTTCTTTTCTTTCCCAACTCTAAGGAATTTGACTCTCTTCTATTTTCCATAAACACAATTCTCACAGAATTTTAAATCAACATGCTTCAAACCTAGCAACAAATTTCTTGAGTGAAGAATCAACATCCCCTTCTCACTCATGTGGCCGAGCCTATGATGCCACAATGCTGTATCTTCTCCTGTAGAGGTTAAAGCATTAACATAATTAGAAATACCATTGCATAAATACAATGTACTAACCTTTCCTCCTTTCGCTATTACCAGGGATCCTTTAGTGACCTTCTAGGTTTTATTATGAAAGTAATTACACAACCTTCACCTCCCAACTACCTTGTTGAAATTAGATTTTTCTTCAGATCTGGAACATGCCTTACTTCCTTCAATAGCCATTAATTTCCATTCTGTTGTTTTATGAAAACTGTACCCATTCCAATGATTTTACAGGGTTTATCATCACCCAATCGAACTTGTCCAAAATCTCTTGAACATAGTCATGAAAATGTTTCCTCTCAGTGGTGGCATGGAATGAGGCCCCTGAATCTACCAAGAATCGAAGCATCTTGCAACACATCACCTGTTACATTCGCTTCATGATTAGTTTCTTGCTGCATGTCTCCTTCTTTTCCCTTCCGAGACTTGCAGTCTTTCTTCAGGTGTCCTTTCTTCCCCCATTTCCAGCACACTATCCCCGATCTAGACTTGGATCTCCCTTTTCATAACTTACTGCCATATCCTGGGCTCTTTCCTCTTTCCATTTTTCTTCCCCTAGTCTCTGCAGTTAAAACATTACCTGATGTCTCATCGGAGCTTTTCCATTGCATTTCCTCGCTAAGGATTGCACTGACAACATCATCAAACTTTAAAGTACTAGATCCAGAGACAGAGTTACTAATGTCCATAACTAAACCATTCTAACTTTCTAGCAATGAGCACATCAATATTAGAGCCCTAACTTCATCATAAAAATTTTCCCCTACAGAACTTAACTGACTTGTAATTGTATTAAAATCATTTAAATGATCAGCAACAAATCCACCTTCTGACATCTTCATATTAAATAAATGCTTCATAAGAAATACCTTATTTGAGGATGAAGGTTTTTCATATAGTTTGGCCAATGTCGAAATTAAACCCTCTGTTGTTGTTTCCTTTGAAATATTAAATGCTACCGACACCGCTAGGCATAGCCCTATTGTTCCAAGTGCCTTTCTGTCGAGAATATTCCATTCTGTGTTTGTCATACTCGTCAGCTTCTTTGTCTTTCCGCTCAATGGTAGGTACAGATCTCTTTGATACAGATAATCTTCCATCTACATCTTCCACAACTGGTAGTTTTGGTCGTTGAATTTTTCGACCCTAAACCTACCATCTTCTGCCATTACTCCCACTCGAACCAGGAACCCTTCTCTCCTACGAGTTTATCAGCCAAATAGACCTTTGGCTCTAATACCAGTTATTAGAAAATTAAATATTATAGAGCAATGGAACACATAAAATATTGCAGGAATATAAACATAGAAAACACATAAAACAAGAGAGACACAGATATACGTGGTTCACCCAGTTTGGGCTATGTCCACGGAGAAACAACCAGTCCTTCCTTTTATATTATCCAGCAAACTAAAGAGATACAACCTACAAAAAATTCGCTGTAACACCCTCTTCGCTCTCAATCTCCTCTCTCTTCCTCACTCGGAATACAGATACACATAGACGCAATACAATTCCCTCATATAAAGTGAGGGGTTGCCTTCTAGGACAAAAAACCCTAAATTAAACATAACTTCTACCGTCAGATCATTCGCCTAATGAACAACCCAGATTGACTGGAAATTACTAGACTTTTACAAGGAAATTTTACATCTATTTTTAGCTTCGGGGGCACTTGCCCCCAGACCCCCCAGCTGGGGGGGATCGGCCCCCCTGAACCCCCGTAGGGGGGACAAGTCCCCCTCGCACCCCCCCGCATGGAGGGGTGTACAATCTTCCTGGGTTATACATCTGGCTGAGACCTTTGAATACAGAAGATAATCAGGCTCCACACCCAACATAAGGGTCAACAGACACATGAGGATGACAATAATCATCAAGAAACTTTTCATTTCATAATTTGTAAATTTAATAAGTTTTTCACCTCAAAACCAGTTTGAGGTGAAAACAAAGCATTGTTTTTTTATTTGTAATTTCATGTAATTTTATCATTTCTCATATGTAATTGATGATCACATGTTGCTCCTGGTCACCTGCTGATATCTCTAAGTACATGCCATTGTAAAAGAAAAAGATTATCAAGCATCAGTTCACATATTTTAAGCAAAAAATCAAGCATCCAAAAAACAGAGCATTTGAAAAATCCAAAAGACAATATAAAGTGGGTTTTGGAGAGTGAAAAATCAAAAGTGCCCAAACCATATAAAGGTAATTTCTTTCTCAATTTAATTCCTTTTTAAAGTTGAAGTTCATGAAAAAAATTGTGATTTTAAGGGGTTATTGAGCAAAAGGATGAAACTGTTGTGTTCTTGGAGGAAACTGCCTGGCGCTACGCACCAAAACTTGGTGCTATGCACAGGAGCTGTGCAACACACCTAGGCCTTTTCTCCTTTGTTTTTTCGAATGGGTGCTATGCACAGGAGCTGTGCTACGCACCTGTCATCTGAGCTTCAAATTGCTGCAAAATTCATCAAATCGCATCAAAACCCCAAATTTCTCCATTTCCAAGTAAGTAACATCACTTCGTCTTGCACACAAGAATTGTTGCATTGGTTTTGAGTTGTGTTCTCCCTCCAAAACATCAAACCCTAATTGTTGTTGAACCCTAATTGCTGTTGTCTTATATTATTAAACCCTAATTGTTGTTGTCTCTCAAACACACTCATTGCTACTGTCCCATATGATTTTTACTGTTTCCCTAACTCTCATCCTCCCATACATAATTCCCTCCCTAAACTTTTCCCTACAAAACCCAAAACCTATACTCATATACCCCAAACCATACAATACCACAAACCCTACCATTACTCCCAAACCCTACACCTTTCACTAACCCTACTTATTTCCTACATCCCTTACCCATTCTTGTTCACCCTCACCTACTTTCCTATTTAAAATCTCTTCATACTCATCTCACCTCCATTCCCCAATCCACCACTCCTCATTTACCATAAAGACAAACAAATGTACAACAATGGAGAGGGACAATGAGTATGAAATGGAGGAAGGAACACATAGTGACAGTTCCAAGGAGAGAGACACTCAGGGTTGAAGGCCTCATAAGGGAGGAAAACATATCAAAGAGGAGCCCACCAGTTTAAGGGAGCTGCAAGCCTGCCCATTTGCCCTTTCTTGTTTTAGACATCAGTCATGTTTCACTTTTTGTGAAATGGTGGAAAGGGTAAAATCCCATCATGAATTAGCAAGGTTGTTTGTGACACATTTGGAGGACAACAATGAGGTAAACCTTGCTGGAGTCACATTCACTTTGTCACCAACTGTCATTTCAGAGGCTACAGGTATTCCAAATGTGGGTGAAAAGTGGAACAAAGGTCAGTACATTGACAGGGAGTACTATGAGCCTTACATCAAGGCTAAATATCATAACAAACTCAACAGAGTATTTCCCTTTAAATTCTTGGAGGACAAGTTTGCTCCATTAATGAAGATCATCATCAAGTACTTTACTTGTGAAGGTAGGTTCTCTAGACTGTATGCCTACCACATTAGATTGCTGATGCATTTCACTAGGGTGAGAATGATGAATATCCCCTACTTCATATTCAGAAACATAGAGAAGATGGCATTCATTGTAAAGAAGAAATCATACCCTGAGCAGCTAAATAGAATCTATCACTTCTCTGCGATTAAAATCATTGTCTTACATTAGTTTGACCTACTTAACATACCATGGGAGACCTTCATTTCTCATGAAGTGTTCAAAAGCCCTCAAGTATTTTCATTAGTGCCTCAAGAAGAAGGTGGACCTTCAGGACAACAAAAGGTCCAAGAGACTGAAACTGTGGGAGTGCCAGTGTTTGTGACATATGAGAGAGGCACTAGGAAACTTTTTGCAGCTGCCAGGTGAGTATTATCTCCACAAGGTGTGGAAGGGGTCTCGCCTTCATCTACAGGCCACAGGAAAATGCTATCTCCACAAGGAGTGGAAGGGGCTTTTCCTTCATCTTCAGCTAAACAGGTATAGGTTGGGCAGCATAGCAAGAGCAAAGGTAAAGGCAAGGGAAAAATGCATGAGAAGGATCCTAGTGATGGGCAAGAGAGAGATTTTGATCTTGTTGATCATGAGGAGACACAAGGAGTTGATGTCATTGATTTAGAAACTCAAGGTACAAAGATAACTAAAGACATGATCATCAAGGAGAAAGAGGCTGATATACAAGCCTTGTCAGTCAATTTAGAGAGGGAAAAGTGGATCATCAATTATCTAGAGCAAGAAAACAAACAATTGACTGACAAGCAAGTCCTCATGGAGTTGCAAATGATCAAGGAAAACCGACAAAATCCAAAGAAGGCAAAGGTCAAGATGACCTCCATTGAGTAAGAGATTGAGAATGACCCAGAAACTTGGCTTGAAAGGGTCAACTTACACTTGCAAAAGTTGCTTGAGAAGGCCAATAGAGAAAAGAAGATGCTTCGTCACATGACCTATCACTATATGACTCAGAAAAACATATGCAATATAAGGATGAGGAAACTTAAGGCAAGGTTGATGAAGGCTTTGAGGAGAGAAAGGAGCATGAAAAGCTAACAATATTGGCTGACGCCTCACTAGCCCATCAAAGAAACTAATGATGGAGCCTTGTGCCAAATATGGGCAAGTTTTGGTGAAATTTTGTCATTTTGAAATTTTCCAACACAAGAAATTGCATTAGGTGCATAGCGCCACCGGCACTACGCTTTTGACTGGGAGAATTTTTGGAGGAATGGTTTACATATTCAGATTCAACATGATGAGAACATCAATCCCTGAAATTTTCAACAAATTTGGAGCAAATCTTGGTCACCTAAAGCTCAAAAAACCATAAAAAAATGACCTCTCTGCCTCTTTTGGGACACACAAGAAGCAACCTTGGAAGATTCCACGTTTGAGGGGGAAAATGACCTCCAAATGAAAAAAATCAAGATGTTCCAGAAACTAGACAAGAATACCTTTCCAATGAGATATCTTGCACCTAATTTGGCTAAGGGTATGGCCTTCAAAAGCAGCTGAGAAGTGGAGCTATGCATAGGACAGGTGGCACTATGCATAGAACCAGTTTGCTCAAAAATCCAAATTTCACCTAGTTTTCCTACAAGTTGACTTTTTCTTTCATCTTGGATGAATTTATGATTGCAAATTATGCTATGCTATGTAAATGTAAGTGAAAAATTACCTTAGAGGGTAGATTCATCATTTTGAAGTGGTTTTGGGGTCAATGAATTAGTTTCCATGGTTTTAGAGGCAAGTTGTTGCACTACCTATGTTCATGTTCCTAGTTTAGATATGGTTGAAACGGTCCATTATCTATTGGATTCGACCCCTGATGGCTAGAAAAGGTGGTTTTCATGTCTATATTATGTATTTTCTTCCTCATTTATAAAGGTTGGACTCTTGTGGATGCATTGAGCTACATTGTACATCTCTACAGCAGTTTGGCAAGGAAATAAACCAGGATTTGCAGCTATTTTTGTGGGATTCTTGTGGTAATGTGTTTTTGCATTGTTTCTCCTTCTATCATTAGTTTTTCTCATGTGTTATCTGTGCCAAAATCTATTTCATTATTCTTAACTAGATGAAATCAAGATAGATAGGTCGAATACATTGGTAACAGTGCTTTGCCTTGGGAATACATTTAGTTTTTTATGTTTTCAGATGTCTGAAGAGTACTCATGATTCTTGCATGCCCTCCTCAGCTCCTCACCAGTCTTAGACCTACCATCTCACTTAATTCCAAATGCCAAAACACCTACCTATTGCGCCCCACAAAACACCCTGCAATTCTAATTTGATTTCCCGGACCCAAAGCTGCCTGCTACATTTGATCCAGAAACAAAACCTTCAAAATCAACCAAAAACCTGAGAGCTACTATACCTAGCCTAAAATCCATATTCAATTCAGTCATCTCAACTAAGATTGACAAGGAGAGAGCCCTCTCCCAACCTGGTAGGGCTAGCTACCAGGTTAAGCTTGGTTTGTGGTTATCCTAAGATTGCCTCCCTTCAGCTTGAGGTCGATCTAGGCTCTAACATAGTGGCGACCATACTGGGATCAGAAAGACAAATCACCCCAGTAAAATTGAGAAGTTTTAAACTTTAGATGAGAAGTTTAGAATTCAGTAGGCTAAAAAGCGGAAAGTTGTAAAGCAATATCAAACTTTTGAGAACTTTGAACACATTGGCCTCAAGAAGATACACCAGGTCCAATCCTAATCCTGATCGTCCTCCCGTATTTGAAAATCCTAATCTTATCCCCCAGATACTCAGACAAGAAAGTGTATCAAGTCCTAGACTAGTTTTCAGATCTCATTCATGCCCGGTAGAGTGGTCATTCCTTGAAGATCTTCCTTTTGACGAATACTTTGGTCTCTCCCTGTTTAGAACCACATCTGATAGTGAATTGTTGGACATAGGTGCAGACCCAGAATTCAACAGAGAGCTTGAAATCCAACGAGCCAATTTGATAAGTAACTGAAATATTCAAAACTCTCCTAAGTCATCCATCACCGTTCATTGAATTCGGCTTCAAAACTCTCTGATTCGGCTTCAACATCTATTGCTTCATCATCAATTCCCCATATTCCAGTGAATCATTCGACATCTCCATTTATACCTTCCCTCCCTCATCAACCTATCATTACCCCTCAAATTCCCATTACTTCTACTACATCAACAGCTCTTGTTATCATAAATCCTCCTCTTTCTCCAATACTAATTTCAAATCCGCCTCTAGTCATGGTTGCCAGATATGCACCTCTCGTTCTGCCTCAGAATTTGGATGATATGCCTACTGATTACCAAAGTAAAATGCCTCTGTTCAATAATCATCTTCTTGAATCCAGTGTGTTAGTGTCAGTGTCTTCACATACCCATCAGTGATCAAAATTCACTCTTTTGCATTCATATTAGGAGTCCCATTCTCAATGAGTTGCATTCCATTAGATCACTGATCAACTGATTGTAGGCACATTTCTGTTGGAAATAATACTGAGAGGGGGGGGGGGGGTGAATCAGTATTATCTAATTCTTTTAATGAACCTTCCTTATTTGATCTTTGAATTATTTTTGCATGTCAGTACCATAAAATAATGTGCATGAACAAAGAAAACAGATAGTCACACCAAAGAACACAAGATGTAAGGTGGAAACCCAATGTGGGTGAAAACCACCTGCTGCAATATGTCTCTATCTTCTTTCAAATTAGAAACTTCTTTTACAATGGTTTTGTACTGGTGCAGTCCTTTACCAGTACGCAGGCTACAACCTGCAGAGAGCTACAACTCTCTCTCGTTTTCCAGTCTCTCCTGGAAGGGAGCTACAACCCCCTACTTCTTTTCATAAAGCATCAAATGATCATCAAGTACATATCAGTTACAGTCCACTACAGTTATCAGATCAGCAATAACAGAACTAACCCAGAACACCTTATCAACAGAGAAATTCAATCAACAGAACATCTTAAGACAGAGACGCAATTTTCCCTTCTGTGACCTGCGTCGAGACGCAGTTCACCTTCTGCTGCGCTGCGTGCCCATGCACTGTTCCTTCAACTGCACTGTGTCATGTCGCTTTAGGGACGCAACCAAAAACACTATCGCGCCGCGTCCTGTTGCTGCAGGGACGCACCCAAAGACACTATCACGCCGCGTCCTGTTGCTTCAGGGACGCACCTGAACCTTAGACGCTCTGCGTCCCCACGCAGATCTCCTGATACTGCTCTGCGTCCCGGACGCACCTGAACTTGGTCTGCCCTGCGTCCCCACGCAGGTCTCTGCCTACTGCACTGCGTCCCGGCGCACTTGCCTTTCACTGTACCTGCGTACCTTCGGGTATGAATGATTTCAAGACTTTAAGAGTAACCCAAACAGTCAGATCTACAGATCTGATCATGCGCCAAAGAGATCTTAGTCTTTCAGAAGATTCACCTTTTTAGATCTAGACCAGATCTAGCCTCATAAGATATTCAACCAAAGACTTGCCTAAACCAAATGATCTCCTTTGCTTTATATAGGCAAGCTCCTCCTCAAATCATGGAACAATACCACGAGCCGACACCACAATAACGCAATACCGTCGGCTAGATACCAAGAGTAAAACACAAGAAACCTCCACGTGTGCTTTTCTCTGCCTTAAAATGTGTGCACTGGGTGGACGCACCTCCTGAACGGCTGGCCTGCATCTCTGGATGCGGCTTCTGCATGGTGTACCTGCGGGTACGCATCTTCTGAACTGATTTCCTGCGTCCTTCTTTATTTTCAATAAAAAGAGAGCCTTGCCATGGGAGTTGCCATCAAGTACAACATCTGTAACATATATAGCCATTCCTGAAACATAATGCCAACAATTTCAACTTTTTCCCTCATGACACATATCTGCTGACCACTTTCCATGTGTGATTCAGTCAATGGTTCAGGTCCATGATTCATGTTTATTTTTAGTTTATTTCATCAAATAGGTCTTAGGTCTTAGGGTTTTAGTTTCATTAGGTATTAGTGTTTCACCATGTCAAATTTTCAGTAACCATTGACCAATAAGGGTCAACAGACACATGAGGATGACAATGATCATCAGAAAACTTTTGATTTCATAATTTGTAAATTTAATAAGTTTTTCACCTCAAAACCAGTTTGAGGTGAAAACAAAGCATTGTTTTTTTATTTGTAATATCATGTAATTTTGTCATTTCTCATATGTAATTGATGATCACATGCTGCTCTTGGTCACCTGCTGACATCTCCAAGTACATGCCACTGCAAAAGCAAAATATTATCAAGCATCAGTTCACCTATTTTAAGCAAAAAGTCAAGCATCCAAAAAACAGAGCATTTGAAAAAGCCAAAAGACATTATAAAGTGGGTTTTGGAGAGTGAAAAATCAAAAGTGCCCAAACCATATAAAGGTCATTTCTTTCTCAAGTTAATTCATTGTTAAAGTTGAAGTTCATGAGCAAAATCGCGATTTTAAGGGGTTATTGAGCAAAAGGAGGAAATTGTTGTGTTCTTGGAGGAAATTGCCCAGCGCTACGTACCTGTGCTTTTTCTCCTTTGTTTTTTTGAATGGGTGCTATGCACAGGAGCTGCACTACGCACCTATCATATGAGCTTCAAATTGCTGCAAAATACATCAAATCACATCAAAACCCCAAATTTCTCGATTTCCAAGTAAGTAACATCACTTTTTCTTGCAGGCAAGAATTGTTGCATTGGTTTTTAGTTGTGTTCTCCCTCCAAAAAATCAAACCCTAATTGCTGTTGAACCCTAATTGCTGATGTCCTATATTATTAAACCCTAATTGCTATTGTCTCTCAAATACACTCATTGCTACTATCCCATATCATTTTTATCGTTTCCCTAACTCTCATCCTCCCATACATAATTCTGTCCCTAAACTTTTCCCTACAAAACCCAAAACCTATACTCATATACCCCAAACCCTACGATACCACAAACCCTACCATTACTCCCAAACCCTACACCTTTCACTAACCCTACTTATTTTCTACATCCCTTACCCATTCTTGTTCACCCTCACCTGCTTTCCTATTTAAAATATCTTCATACTCATCTCACCTTCATTCCCCAATCCACCACTCCTCATTTGCCATAAAGACAAATAGCTGTACAACAATGGAGAGGGACAATGAGTATGAAATGGAGGAAGAAACACATAGTGACAGTTCCAGGGAGAGAGACACTCAAGGTAGAATGCCTCATAAGGGAGGAAAACATATCAGAGAGGAGCCCACCAGTTTGAGGGAGATGCAAGCCTGCCCATTTTCCCTTTCTTGTTTCAGATATCAGTCATGTTTCAGTTTTTGTGAAATGGTGGAAAGGGTAAAATCCCATCATGAATTAACAAGGTTGTTTGTGACACATTTGGAGGACAACAATGAGGTAAACCTCGCTGGAGTCACATTCACTTTGCCACTAGCTGTCATTTCAGAGGCTACAGGTATTCCAAATGTGGGTGAAAAGTGGAACAAAGGTACGTACATTGACAAGGAGTACTATGAGCCTTACATTAAGGCTAAATATCGTAACAAACTCAACAGAGTATTTCCCTTTAAATTCTTGGAGGACATGTTTGCTCCATTAATGAAGATCATAATCAAGTACTTTGCTTGTGAAGGTAGGTTCTCCAGACTGTATGCCTACCACATTAGATTGCTGATGCATTTCACTAGGGTGATAATGATGAATATCCCCTACTTCATATTCAGAAACATAGAAAAGATGGCATTCATTGTAAAGAAGAAATCATACCCCCAACAGCTAACCAGAATCTATCACTTTTTTGTGATTAAATTCATTGTCTTACATCAACTAAGCCTAATTAACATACCATGGCAGACCTTCATTTCTCATGAAGTGTTCAAAAGCCCTCAAGTATTTTCATCAGTGCCTCAAGAAGAAGGTGGACCTTCAGGATAGCAAAAGGTCCAAGAGACTAAAACTATGGGAGTGCCAGTGTTTGTGACATATGAGAGAGGCACTAGGAAAATTTTTGCAGCTGCCAGGCGAGTATTATCTCCACAAGGTGTGGAAGGGGTCTCGCCTTCATCTATAGGCCACAGGAAAATGCTATCTCTACAAGGAGTGGAAGGGGATTTGCCTTCATCATTAGCTAAACAGGTACAGGTTGGGCAGCACAGTAAGAGAAAAGGTAAAGGCAATGGAAAAATGCATAAGAAGGATCCTAGTGATGGGCAAGAGAGAGATTTTTATCTTGTTGATCATGAGGAGACACAAGGAATTGATGTCATTAATTTAGAAACTCAAGGTACAAAGATAACTAGAGACACGATCATCAAGGAGCAAGAGGCTGATATACAAGCCTTGTCCGTCAATTTAGAGAGGACAAAGTGGATAAAAAATTATCTAGAGCAAGAAAACAGACAATTGACCAACAAGAAAGTCCTCATGGAGTTGCTAATGATCAAGGAAAAATAGCAAAAGGCAAAGAAGGCAAATGTCAAGATGACCTCCACTGAGCAGGAGATTGAGAATGACCAGGAAACATGGATTGAAAGGGTCAAAATACACCTGGAAAAGATGCTTGAGAAGGCCAATAGAGAGAAGAAGATGCTTCATCACATGACCTATCACTATATGACCCAGAACAAAATATGCAATATAAGAATGAGGAAACTTAAGGCAAGGTTGAGGAAGGCCTTGAGGAGCAAAAAGGAGCATGACAAGCTTAAAATCACGGCTGAGGCCTCACTATCCCATAAAAGCAACTAATGAGAGAGCCTTGTGCCAAATCTGGGCAAGTTTTGGTGAAATTTTGTCTTTTTGAAATTTGAAATTTTCCAACACAGGAAATTGCATTAGGTGCGTAGCGCCACCTGGCGCTACGCTTTTGACTGGGAGACTTTTTGGAGGAATGGTTTGCAAATTCAGATTCGTAATTATGAGAACATCAATCCCTAAAAATTTCAGCAAATTTGGAGCAAATCTTGGTCACCTAAAGCTCAAAAAACCATCAAAAAATGACCTCTCTACCTCTTTTGGGACACACAGGAAGTAGCCTTAGGAGATTCCAGTTTTGAGGGGGAAAATGACCTCCAAATGTAAAACTTCAAGATGTTCCAGAAACTAGAAGGAAGGTGTTTCTAATGAACTATCTTGGGTTCAATTTGGCTAAGGGGAAGGCCTCCAAAATCAGCTGAGAGGTGGCGCTACGCACAGGATAGGTGGCACTACTCATAGAACCAGTTTGCTCAAAAATCCAAATTTTGCCTAGTTTTCCTACAAGTTGACTTTTTCTTTCATCTTGGATGAATTTATGATTGTAAATGATGCTATGCTATGTAAATTTAAGTTTGAAATGAACTTAGAGGGTAGATTCATAATTTTGAAGTGGTTTGGGGGTCAATGAATTAGTTTCCATGGTTTTAGAGGCAAGTTGTTCCACTGCCTATATTCTTGTTCCTAGTTTAGATATGGTTGCAACAGTCCCTTATCTCTTGGATTAGACCCCTGATGGCTAGAATAGGTGGTTTTCATGTCTATATTATGTATTGTCTTCCTCATTTGTAAAGGTTGGACTCTTGTGGATGCATTGAGCTACATTATACATCTCTATAGCAGTTTGGCAAGGAAATAAACCAGGATTTGCAGCTATTTTTGTGGGATTCTTGTGGTAATGTGTTTTTGCATTGTTTCTCCTTATATCATTAGTTTTTCTCATGTGTTATCTGTGCCAAAATCTATTTCATTCTTCTTAACTAAATGAAATCAAGATAGATAGGTAGAATACATCGGTAAGAGTGCTCTACCTTGGGAATACATTTAGTTTTTGATGTTTTCAGTTGTCTGAAGAGGACTCATGATTCTTGCATGCCCTCCTCAGCTCCTCACCAGTCTTAGACCTACCATCTCACTTAATTCCAAGTGCCAAAACACCTACCTACCTCGCCCCATAGAACACCCTGCAATTCTAACTTGATTTCCTGGACCCAAAGTTGCCTGCTCCATTTGATCCAACAAAAAAACCTTCAAAATCAACCAAAAAACCTAGAGCTACTATACCTAGCCTAAAATCCATATTCAATTTAGTCATCTCAACTGATATTGACAAGGAGAGAGCCCTCTCCCGACCTGGTAGGGCTAGCTACTAGGTTAAGCTTGGTTTGTGGTTATCCTAAGATTGCCTCCCTTCAGCCTGAGGTCGATCTAGGCTCTAACACACCTGTCAAAATATACTTTCAAGGTTCTCTATAACCATTTACCTTACACACTATATTCTCTACATTCATTGATAGAGCTTTACCTGTCACAAATCAACACTGTACAATATAGGAGTCACCAATAGAAAATTCTCTGCTTTAAGTCTTAGATAGATTCTCATATATTCTACTCTTCTTGTGACAATTATGTATATAAATAGCTTGAACTTAATATAATAATACCTAATATCCTCACGGGAATGTATCATGAGCTATTAAAATCCTCCCAACCATAAGCTGATCTCGTTAACCAACTACCGCTCAGCCCTACTCGTCAACTAAAATGTTGGGTAGAATTGATGGTTTATCCCCAATCTCCTACATTATCATTTCTTGTTAGTCGTGCTAGCTCTAGATTATCTATTGGAACATAAATCCACTCCCTAGAAAAGTTAGTAACTTGATCAACGTGTGGTGTAAATTTCAGTGTAACATTTAGAAGAATCTGTTAAATAATGCCACATGCAAATTCTTCTCTTCATTTGGGTTAGTGCTTTCCAACCTTAGGGGGGTGTCTATAGAGTTGCATGTGTTTCTTTTCCTGTATATTTTCAAAATAGACACAAAAATAGCACAAAAAAATTCCTTTGGCATATAATCAAGTTGTCAAAGTGGGTTACAAAATATATTTTTTAAATAGTTGTGTAGTTCCCTTCAACACTATCTTTAAATGATGAAAGAAAATTCAGAATAAAAACATTTTAAAATAGTTTTGTTACAAAAATAAATGCCTATGAACTTCTAAAACATTCCATCTAAATCATCAAAATACAAACAAACTCTAAGGGCGGTGAATGCAATGACAGTCGATATCTGTAAAGAAAACATCATTATGTAAAGTTTGCATCCATATAATAAAATTCCACGAGTTCATATTTCCGCAAGCTTGCTGTGTTATTTATCTTTGTGAAAGGTCCAGTGTTAAATGGTATCAGAGCCAGTAGTATTGTTTGAGTGAATCTTTGCTGTGAGATATTGTTTGAGTGGATCGTGAATTCGCTTGAGTCCTGAATAGCGTTTGAGCCCGTTGTTGCCGGTCTTGGCGTTGGAGGGTGTTGAAGACGTTGGATGAGAATTCGTACTTCGGTATGCGAGGAAGCCGCAATTTCTCCTTCAGAAGAAAGCCGCAATTCTGCTTTCATCATTTTCTGCAAGTCTTTGAACGGGTATTTATCTTTCTTAAATATACAATGGATGCATCTAGAAATTCATCTGATGAATCCTCTATGTCTAAGGGAATGTTTGGAACAAAGCATTTTAAATCTATAAAGGCTGAAGATGAACTAAGATCTGGTTTAGAAGGTTTATGTCGATCTGAATCTACTTCTTGTAATTTTGCAATAATTGAGCAAGAAGAAACAGACCCTACTGTCAACTGGAAACTTCCACCAGTCTCTCCTCAGGATGGTTATCGAGGACTTTCCTCTTTTAATTTCCGTGCCCTCAGCCAGATAAAAATAAAAGAAAAATCCATTAAAGTTTATTTAACATTGAATGCTATGTTGACCATCTCTCTCTTAGATGCCAAACATATCAAAGCAGCTCTCAAAGTTGGTTATCAGTACGCCCATCTGGGGATGGTGAGGATAGGACTGAATGCATTGCATAGAAAAGGCCAAAAAGCCTATGTATTCTTAGCCCTATTTGATAATCGATGGACTACATTTACACAAGCCATGATAGGTGGCATTGAGACAAGCCTTGTTGAAGGACCTGTACAGTATGATGTTTTTCCAGACTTTTCTGTTGCATTAGATGACCCAAATGTCCTGCAATGCCTAACATTAGGTATTCAGACTGCAGGATATGAAAACTTCAAAACAAAATAAAAAAATTTGGCCATTTTTTATATTACTTGTGTCTGATTTTATAATACCACAATACCTGTTGTGTTACATACCCCTGACAAAGATGAAGGCCGAGTCACTCTCATCCAGTATGACTCATCCTGTAATCCTGTAGCACCAGTCTATGTTTCCCGCAACGATTTGTGTCCTCCTGACGACTGGGTAACTAATTGGGGAAAACCCATAAAGAAACCTATTGCTGCAGCACAGTCAATCATCACAGAGATTGACGGTAAAGTTACCACACGATTTCCCAGAATTAACACAGTCCAGCATGGTGGACCCTCTGTTTCTGTCTCTGCAGTTCCAACCACAATTAGCCAATTACATCCTGCTCAAACCCCTGCGCCTCCGCAATTTGTAATTGACCAAGCAGTGTATGATTCCATCAGAAGATTATTTTCATAGCCAGGCCCATCACAGCCATTCAGCTCAGTCTGTGATCATCCACACTGCTCAAAAACATTTTTCCAATTCTCCTCAGAGCCGCCTACACCACATGGTGAGTCATCAGACCGTCACAGGATCAATATGATCAGATTCACTCCTCCGTCTGACTCCTCCGAAGAAAGTTACAAAAAAGTGGTATTCTTTAACCCACAAGAAGAACTACTTGTACATACAGTTTCTAGTTCTTCCACTCATGGTTTGGGTTATGTTGATTCTTCACCTATTCCTGAATACAGAAGAAATCCTATTGATAGGATTCCAAAGCATGTAGAAATTCCTTCTGATTCAGAGATAGTTGCCTTCTTAAATATTTTTAAAGGTATCAGTCCATATGATCCAGATGATCAATGGAAAAAGAAAATGTTCAATTGGGATATGTTTACACATGAAAAAGAACATTTGTACTTCGAAAAAGTAATGCTTCTTCCAAGAGATGATCGCCCTGCCTTCAACAGACAGAATGTTGAGAAATGGAAAGAATGGATGAAGGCAGAAAACCAATGGATATCATTCTATGAATGGTATTATCCTTCTGCAAATATAATAGAGCAATCCTTGATAAAACAATTCAGAAATCAGGCCAAGCAAAAAAGAATCAAGGATCCAGAAAAATTTGTAGAAGAAAAATTGAAAGAAAATCCAGTAGTAATTCCTCCTCCTTTGAAAGCCCATATTTTTCAGCCAAAAATTCAGAGCATGATGAATAAGCCAAATATTCCTAGATCTCTGATTACTGTTCAAATTGAAGGAGAAAAATTACTAAGAAAAATTTGTTCCCAGCTCCATGTAAATATGATACGAACTGGAACACCAAATAAACATAAGTGGGAACTTCTTGATGGAAACCTTTTGGAAACAGATACAGAATTTCCCCCTTGGAAAAATTTTGTGATAAGGAGTCAAGATGGAAAGTTGTACAAACTTCTTCCATCTCATGCTGATGACCCTTCATTAGCAGCAAGAGACTCAGTTGTTGCTACCAACTGGACTAATCTAGCTCTGTCTAGTCTTGAGAAATTTGTCAGTTCTAAATTTGAGAGTATTGAAACTGCTAATTCTGAAATGAGGAGTATGCTTGAAAGTATTCTAAGGAAACAGGATTATAACACAGTTTGCTTGAATAGCAGTGTAACTACTCTAGCAGAAAATGACAAAGCTCTTGCTAAGAGCCTTGACAGGTTGTCTTTACAGACAGGACAGATAGAAAAGAAGACCCATGAAGCCACCTCTGCTCATGGAAAAGAAATAGTGAAGATCAGTAATTCCCTAGATATTGTCAAAAAACAAGTCTGGGAAGTATCTCAAGGAATTGAATCTTTGAAAAAGAAGCCTAGGGTCGAAGCTTATAAATCTGCAACTATATTTTCAGAACCCAAGACTTTTGTTCCTTATTCTATTACTCCTTCTGTGGAAAGCCTCATCAGGACACCCAGTTCTATAACCTTTCCACCTCCTACCTCCTCTCATCCATATTCTTTGTTTGCAAATCCCAGTTTCTTTAGCCCACATCCTACCATAAAACAATCCAAAGAAACTGAAGAATCAAGCAAGCCTGAATCCTCTAATTTTATGTTTGAAGATTCATCCACCAAAGATGAAGAAGAAAGTTTTGATACAAGTATTCATAAGATAGAAGCATCATTGTTTGACATGAGTCTTCATAAGATAGAAGTAGAACCACAAATTGAAGATCTTGAAATCTGTATCAATAATTTCTCTGTGACAGACCAAGAACAATCTGATGATGATAACGATCAGGTCAATGCCACATCTTCCAGATCAAGATGGGAGACTACATGGAATCCTGCTCCTGACCGTAGAGACCTTATGAAATCAGAATACCATAAGGATTGGTCTGCAAATTCTACCTACTCATGGAATATTGACAATTGCACTGAAGTTGAAATCATGTCTGTATTACACTCCATGCTTGTTTGCTATAGGACTTATCTTGCAGATGATATAGGTCCTACTAATGCCATGAGAAGGATAATTGGAGGATTTGAGGGTACATTAGATTCTTGGCTAAAAGCTGAGACATTAAAAGAGCCAAGTCTCCTTGCTGATTGGGAACAAGCTGTTGTCCTAAATGAGGATGGCACTACTCACATAGACCCTGTCACTCATATGCCTGTCAGCAATATGATAGGAAAACTCCTCTATGCCATTACTGTCAATTTCATTGGTTTCCCCCAGATAACCAATGATATTACGACCATTACTCTGCTGGCCATGAAATTGCATAATATGCAGCACTTTGATGAATACTTTAATGAATTCCTTCACAGATTGCACACATTGACTTCAGATCTCATTCTAGAGCCAAAATGGAAGGAAATTTTTTTTGCATCCCTTCCCCAATGGGTTTCTTCTGCTATTGTCAATAAATTACCAGGGAAGGTTGGTGATTATAAATTTGGTATAATCAGACAAGCTGTAAAAGGTATCATTGTTGAATTATGTTCACAAATCAAGATTTCTAGAGTAGTTATTAATCCTAAAAAGCCTCATGGTTACCAGCAACTCTGTAAGCAATGGCACCTTGGTAAAGCTGGCAATTCTGAGGGGCATAAGAGAAGAAAGAAAAGACATTTCAAAAAGAATTACCAGATTTCCCAAGAAAAACCAAAAGGAAAACATCACAAAGCAAAACCTTATAAGCATACAAAAATGTTTTCCAAAGACAGAGAAATAATTTGTTACAATTGTAACAAAAAAGGCCACACAGCTCCAAACTGTCCAAACAAAAAGAAGGATTCATCTAAGAAGAAAGTTCAGTATAGAAATAAGAAAGGAAAGATAAATTCTTTTGATCTTCCTAGCAGCTGTGATGAGCTTGTATCTTCTGATTCTGGGTCTGAAAATGATTTTAACTTTGTTGACTCAGAAGAGTCATCTGATGAAGAATTTTGTAATGACCCACACTGTACAGAATGTAAATATTGTGACTGTGATGATCCTAATGTTTGTACATGTAATGCAGTCAGAATGATGAAGACTGATTATGATGAGAACAGCAAAAATATTTTTTCACAAATGACGGCTGCTACTGATCCACAGATGAAATATATGTACAGATCTTTGCTAACAGAACATTTGAAGAAAACACCTTCTAGTCTGAAGAATTCTCCAAATAAAGGGTATGTACCTCCTGCTACTCTTTTCTCAGTAGAGGCCTTAACCAAACAGTTTAGAAATGAAGATTTTGGAGAAGATCTGCCACAGACTTTGCCTGCAGTTCATCAGGAAATTAAAGAATTGAGAAAAACAATCAAGGAGAACAGGAGACTGTGTGTTGAAAAACACAATGAACTAAGTCTAAGGATATTGAATGCACAGGCATCTCCTGCCTCTTCATCACAAGGCCCTGTTTCAGGAAAAACAGAAAACTGGACTTATCATTCAGGACAAGTTCAGCAGCAGTACAGCCGGGAAGAAGGAGAAGAAGAGGAAAAGGCAAGAATAGATTTTGGATGCAATAGCATGAATAGAGATGTCATGTATTGTGTCAAAATGAAGGTAAACATTGGAAACCAGTATGAGTTCTGGAAAGTTCTTATGGATACTTGTTCCAGATTAAATATTGTAAGTGATACTGTAGTTGGTGTTGGAAATAATACTGAGAGGGGGGGTGAATCAGTATTATCTAATTCTTTTAATAAATCTTCCTTATTTGTTCTTTGAATTATTTTTGCATGTCAGTACCATAAAATAATGAACATGAACAAAGAAAACAGATAGTCACACCAAAGAACACAAGATGTAAGGTGGAAACCCAATGTGGGTGAAAACCACCTGCTGCAATATGTCTCTTTCTTCTTTCAAATTAGAAACTTCTTTTACAATGATTTTGTACTGGTGCAGTCCTTTACCAGTACGCAGGCTGCAACCTGCAGAGAGCTACAACTCTCTCTCTCGTTTTCCAGTCTCTCCTGGAAGGGAGCTACAACCCCCTACTTCTTTTCTTACAAGGACCACTTTTCATAAATTTTCAAACTGGATCCATAAGCATCAAATGATCATCAAGTATAAGAGAATCACCCAGTCAACTGTAGTAACCAGATCAACAATAATAGGACCAAACCCAGAACACAGCAATGATAAACAAAGATTTTAAGAGAAGTAAGCACCCTGCTCAACTGCTCGCCTGCTTACGTAAGCACCCTGCTCAACTGCTTGCCTGCTTACAGTATGCACCCTGCTCAACTGCTTGCATGCTTACAGTACGCACCCTGCTCAACTGCTTGCCTGCTTACGTACGCACCCTGCTCAACTGCTCGCCTGCATACCTCGCTCTGAGTCCATTGCTCTGCCTGCGGACCTCCGCACCTGCAACCCTTCTGTGCCTGCGTATGTACGCACCTGCAACCCTTTTGTGCCTGCGTATGTACGCACCTGAAACCCTTCTGTGCCTGCGTATGTACGCACCTGAAACCCTTCTGTGCCTGCGTATGTACGCACCTGAAACGCTTCGTTCCTGCATATGTACGCACTTTTCTTTCACTGTACCTGCGTACCTTCGGGCATAGATGATTTCAAGACTTCAAGAATAACCCAGACAGTCAGATCTACAGATCTGATCATGCGCCGAAGAGATCTCGATCCATCAATAGATTCGCCTTATTTAGATCTAGACATTACTTCCAAGAGATCATAATATTTCAAATCTAGCCCTCATAAGATATTCAACCCAAAACATGCCTAAGCCAAATGATCTCCTTTGCTTTATATAGGAAAGCTCTTCCTTAAATCATGGATTAATACCACGGGCCGACACCATAATAACACAAAACTGTCGGCTAAATACCAAAGGTTAAACATAAGAAACCCCACGTGTGCTTTTCTCTGCCTTGAAATGTGTGCACTAGGGGTACGCACCTCCTGAACGGCTGACCTGCGGGTATGTATGCACTTATGTAACACCGGCCTGTGTGTACGCACCTTATGTAAGGTGTACCTGCGTACCCCTTATTTTCTTCAATATTTGATAGCTGATCATCAATTTCTGCTGCTGACTTGAAGTACTGTGATCTATCACCTGAATGGGTTGCCATCAAGGACAACACTTTAGCCATAATGCTAACAATCTCCCCCTTTGGACTTGATGGCAACCTCACAAACTTCAGCTTCATTCTCCCCATTTGACATCAAGGGCAAAGGGTTATGCTCCCCCTAAGAACATGCTCCCCCTGAATATGAACCAGATCTGCAGTGACGAACCATAATCCACCATGAAAGAGATAGATACATATTGAAGCTACTTCCTTCTGCACATCCTCCATAATGCCAACAATGCATTATATGCTCCCCCTGAACCTATACCATCAATCAGAAGAGGTTCAGCAATAAGATGATGCATCAACAACCCCCAGCTTTTGCCTGAGGTATTCAAAAGTGTCCCTGGGCAATGGTTTGGTGAGTATATCAGCAACTTGTTCCTTAGAAGGAACATACTCCAACTTGACCTTCTGTTCAAGCACTTGTTCCCGGAGAAAATGGTACTTGATTGGTATGTGCTTGGTTTTTGAATGCATAACATGATTCTTTGAGATGCTGATTGCACTTGTGTTATCACATAAGATGGGGATAGGTGGTGTACAAGTGATTTGAAAATCCTGCAAAGTCTGCATCATCCAAAGGAGTTGGGTGCAACAAGATGCAGCAGCAACATATTCCGCTTCAGCTGTAGACAAGGTAATCGAACTCTGTTTCTTGCTGAACCAAGATACCAGTCTGGAACCCATAAAGAACACACCACCACTTGTGCTTTTCCTGTCATCCACGCTTCTGGCCCAATCTGCATCTGTATAAGCATGAAGTGTAAGATCTGTATCTCTAGGATACCATAAGCCATAATTTTGAGTCCCTTGAAGATATTTGAAAATTCTCTTCACTGCTTGAAGATGAGTCTCCTTCGGATTTGCCTGAAATCTTCCAACTATTCCAACTGCATGCATGATGTCCGGTCGGGTACCTGTCAAATAAAGTAAACTTCCAATCATAGATCTGTAGGTTGGTTGATGTACTGCTGCAGATTCATCATTTGCACTGAGGCTACATCCTGTGACCATGGGTGTACATACTGGTTTTGCATCTTCCATGCCATATTTCTTCAAAATCTGTTTGAGATACTTGGTTTGAGATAAAAAGATTCCTCCTTCCTTTTGTTGGATTTGCAAACCAAGGAAATATGTCAGTTCTCCTAGCAAGGACATTTCAAATTCTTTCTGCATGACCAAGGCAAAGCTTTGACTCATAGCTTCTTCATTGCTGCCAAAAATAATGTCATCTACATACACAACAAGTATTAGCAATTTGTCATTTTCAACTTTTATATAAATATTGCTATCTGCTGATCCTTTTGAAAAACCTTGTTGATGAAGATATTTTTCCAAGCGGTAGTACCAAGCCCTTGGAGCTTGTTTGAGACCATAGAGGGCCTTTTTCAATCTGCATACAAGGTTTGGATCATTTCCAAGAATGAACCCATCTGGCTGTTCAATGTATACTTCTTCTTCCAAGTCTCCATTCAGAAAGGCTGATTTCACGTCCATTTGAAATACTTTGAAGTTTTGAAAACTTGAGAGAGCGAGAAACATTCGGATGGCCTCAAGTCTTGCAACAGGAGCAAAGGTTTCTTCAAAGTCTATTCCTTCTTGCTGCGCATACCCTTTACAAACAAGTCTGGCTTTGTTTCTAATTACTTCTCCATTTTCATTCAATTTATTTTTGAAGACCCATTTTGTTCCGATAACATTCTTATCCTTTGGTCTAGGAACCAGCTCCCAAGTGTTGTTCTTTTCGATCTGCTCAAGTTCTTCATCCATTGCTTTCACCCAACATTCATCTTTGCATGCCTCTTTCACATTTTGCGGTTCAGTAGAGGAGAGTAATGCCAAATAGCTTGAAGCTTCTGCAACTTTTCTTCTTGTTTGTACACCTGCTTCTTTCTGCCCCATAATCTGAGATTCTGGATGATTCTTCTGAACATATCTGGATGGAGTCTTTTCTTCTATTCTTGTTTTCTCCTCTGGTTCTTCTTGAGGTTCTTCTTCTTCATCATTCTGTCGTTCGGGGTAGCCTTCATCTTCTTTAGGTTCAAGTTTGCCAAGTTGCTCATCAGTATTATTGATATAGCATTTGCTCCCAAAGATTTTGAAGTGCTTTACCGAAGGAGTCCTACCACTCCAGAGCTCATGAGGAGTTTGAGTGCTGTTCACCCGGACATTTGTTTTGTTGAGAATAACAACCGCAGCATGTGCAGCTTCACCCCAGAAAGTTGCGGGAGTTCCTGACTCATCAAGCATAGCACGAGCCATTTGTTGGACTGTTCTGTTCATTCTTTCCACAACTCCATTTTGCTGAGGAGTTCTTGCTGTAGAGAATTCTCTTCTTATCCCATGTTCTTCACAGAAATCTAAAAATTCATTTGAAGTAAATTCCCCACCTCTGTCGGATCTGAGGCACTTAATTTTGTGACCTGATTCATTTTCAACCAAGGCTTTGAAGGATTTGAATTTTTCGAATGCTTCATCTTTGTGCTTCATAAGTCCTAACCAGACAAACCTGGAGAAATCGTCAATGAATAATATCAAGTATTCTTCTCCTCGAGGTGTTCTTTTTCTGAAGGGACCGCATGTATCTGTATGTACTAGCTCAAGAGGCATGCTAGCTGATCCTTCTTTCTCTGGAAAGTTAGTTCTGGTTTGTTTTCCAAACTGACATGATTTGCATATGGTGTTGTCAGGAATTTTGATATCTGGAAGATCGCGAACTGCCTGATATTTGCATGCTTTCCTTATTTGTGAAAAGCTTAGATGTCCCAACCTCCGATGCCATAACCAGTGCTCATCATCCTTGCTCAGATAGCATTGTTGTTGTCCTTCTTCAAATATGTACAGATTATTTGGAGTTCTTTTGCCTTTGATCACTGTTTTACCTGTATCAATATCACGAACAAGACATCCATTTGATCTGAATATAACCTCGGTTCTTTGATCATACATTTGGCTAACACTTAGAAGATTATGCTTCAATCCATCAACATACAAAACATTTCCAGCCTTGACCTTTTCTTTTAACTGAGCAGTGCCTTTTCCTTTTATAGTTGCAGGGGTATCATTTCCAAAAGAGACTTTCTTTCCCTTTTCTAGATCAGAATATGACTCAAGTTTTTCTTTATCACCTGTCATATGCTTCGAACATCCACTGTCAATGTACCATAGATTTTCCTATCCTTCTGCATAAAATGCTATCCCACATCTTTCTGTTTGTGGTTCCTTTATTCTCCATGTTTTGGTGCTTGAGGCTTGTTCCTTTTTCTGCTGAAACTTGCTCCCGCATTCAAAGTCTTCATGACCAAAGTTATTGCAAATAGAACATTCAACTTCATTTTCAAGAACCGAAAAGTTGTTATAGGTCCTTTTTGTAATCCCGGTCATGCTTCTTTGTTTTTGAGCTTCCCTAGTCATGATCGTTTTGTATGCAACACATTGAGCTGCTTTGTGACCAAAGTTATGGCAAGAAAAGCATTGTCCATTGAAGAAACTTCTGCGGTTATCGAAATTACCATCCAAATGATTGTAATTTCTATTGTCATCTATTCCTGAACCAAATTGAGAAGATTTTACCTGTGGCTGGTTGTAGCTTTTGTTCACCCTTAAGATGGATTGCCCCTGATAGTTTCTGTTTGCAATTCGTCCCTGCTTTACCTGATGGTCTTCATTGTGCTTTTGCTCATTTCTTCTTGCTGCATCAAGATAACTTTTTGAGGTGGATGCTTGAGAAGTTTCTCCATTATAGCCCAGACCTGTCTTGTTTAGTGGAGACCGCTGCACATTGATAATCTCATCCAAAGTTTCAGATCCTTTGACAAACTTAAGATTAATAGCTTTTGTTTTCTCAATCTCTTTTCTAAGACCAACAATTTCACCTTCTAGTTTTTCAAGATGTTTTTCCTTTTCATCAATTTGAAATTGTAGAGTATCAATGATCATATTCTTTTCTTCTATACATCTCTTGAGTCTAGTAATTTCATCATAAAGGTTATCCACATCTATAGCATCCATATAATCATCATCTTCAAATGCCATTAACAACTTATATTCATTACCTCGTTCATCTTCATCACTGTTCGATAGACCATCACTATCTTCATGAGTGTAGTAGCTTTTCTTATTTGCACTCTGTTTCTTGTTCCATCTAGCAGGTTCCTTTCCTTTATCCTTATAAGGACATTTTGCAGCATAATGACCTACTATTCCACAAGCAAAGCATTTAAAAGGTAACTTACCTCTGAACCTTCCAGAACCCCTTTGAAGATTTCTGACAAAATTTGATTCTTCTTCCTCTTCTTCTGGGACGTGGCTTGCTTCATAATAATCTTCTTTGCCTGATGCCTTGAAAGCAGCTTCTCTTCTGTCTGATGGACCTCCCTTTATCATTTCATAAGCAGTTAGAATTCCATGTAGCTGAGACATGGTAAGAATTCGTAGATTTTCTTTTTCTTCTATTGCAGATACTTTAGAATCAAACTTGGGGGACAATGATCTTAGAACCTTTTCAACCACTATAGCCTCTTTTATTTCTTCACCCAAATTTTTCATACAATTAACAATCTCATCTACCCGAAGAAAATAGTTAGCCACACTTTCATCATTATACATCTTGAGAGTCTCATACTGAATCCTGAGAGTTTGAAGTTTAGCAGCTTTACCTGTTCATCTCCTTCATAGCTCGTGACAATTTTGTCCCATATCTCTTTTGCAGATTTGTAGTGCATTACCTTCATGAATTCCGTTTGGGATATACATCCTAATAGGGTACTGACTGCTTTCGCATTTGTTTCATACTTCTTTTTCTCAGCTACATCTGTAGGAGTAGCTGAAGGAAAAGCGTAGCCTGTTTCTACGATGTCCCAAACTTCTGTACCAAGAGATTGAAGATAGGCAGTAACTCTTACCTTCCAATAATTGAAGTTTGTCCCATCAAAAACCGGTGGCCTGATTGATTCTTCTCTCTTGTAGTTGCTCATGATGAACGATCTACCTTCAAGCGATCAAGATTCTTTGAAGGACCTGCTCTGATACCAATTGTTGGAAATAATACTGAGAGGGGGGGTGAATCAGTATTATCTAATTCTTTTAATAAATCTTCCTTATTTGTTCTTTGAATTATTTTTTCATGTCAGTACCATAAAATAATGAACATGAACAAAGAAAACAGATAGTCACACCAAAGAACACAAGATGTAAGGTGGAAACCCAATGTGGGTGAAAACCACCTGCTGCAATATGTCTCTTTCTTCTTTCAAATTAGAAACTTCTTTTACAATGATTTTGTACTGGTGTAGTCCTTTACCAGTACGCAGGCTGCAACCTGCAGAGAGATACAACTCTCTCTCTCGTTTTCCAGTCTCTCCTGGAAGGGAGCTACAACCCCCTACTTCTTTTTCTTACAATGACCACTTTTCATAAATTTTCAAACTGGATCCATAAGCATCAAATGATCATCAAGTATAAGAGAATCACCCAGTCAACTGTAGTAACCAGATCAACAATAATAGGACCAAACCCAGAACACAACAATGATAAACAAAGATTTTAAGAGAAGTAAGCACCCTGCTCAACTGCTCGCCTGCTTACGTAAGCACCCTGCTCAATTGCTTGCCTGCTTACAGTACGCACCCTGCTCAACTACTTGCCTGCTTACAGTACGCACCCTGCTCAACTGCTCGCCTGCTTATGTACGCACCCTGCTCAACTGCTCGCCTGCGTACCTCGCTCTGAGTCCATTGCTCTGCCTGCGGACCTCCGCACCTGCAACCCTTCTGTGCCTGCGTATGTACGCACCTGCAACCCTTCTGTGCCTGCGTATGTACACACCTGAAACCCTTCTGTGCCTGCGTATGTACGCACCTGAAACCCTTCTGTGCCTACGTATGTACGCACCTGAAACGCTTCGTTCCTACGTATGTACGCACTTTTCTTTCACTGTACCTGCGTACCTTCGGGCATAGATGATTTCAAGACTTCAAGAATAACCCAGATAGTCAGATCTACAGATCTGATCATGCGCCGAAGAGATCTCGATCCATCAATAGATTCTCCTTATTTAGATCTAGACATTACTTCCAAGAGATCATAATATTTCAGATCTAGCCCTCATAAGATATTCAACCCAAAACATGCCTAAGCCAAATGATCTCCTTTGCTTTATATAGGAAAGCTCTTCCTTAAATCATGGATTAATACCACGGGCCGACACCATAATAACACACAACCGTCGGCTAAATACCAAAGGTTAAACATAAGAAACCCCACATGTGCTTTTCTCTGCCTTGAAATGTGTGCACTAGGGGTACGCACCTCCTGAACGGCTGACCTGCGGGTATGTACGCACTTTATGTAACACTGGCCTGCGTGTACGCACCTTATGTAAGGTGTACCTGCGTACCCCTTATTTTCTTCAATATTTGATAGCTGATCATCAATTTCTGCTGCTGACTTGAAGTACTGTGATCTATCACCTGAATGGGTTGCCATCAAGGACAACACTTTATCCATAATGCCAACAGTTGGTATGCATCATCGGAGGCCAACAACATGTCCGAGAGTGATTACTGCAAGTGGTGATATCCCCACTAGGTATGAAGCAAAAATAGTTGTTCTGCTTACAGAAAAGATTGGAGTTCATTTGGTTTGTCCCGTTGTCCCAGGACTAGATTGTGCAATGTATCTTGGGACCCCATTTTTTCAGAATTTTAGCATGCATGGAGAAAAATTTGATACAAAAACCCAGAGGTATGGATATTTTATCAGCCTTGAGAATAAGGAAGTCTTTTTTCCATTTATTAATTCTGATTCTCCAATTAGGATTAAAAGACTAGAGAGAATGGAAAATCTTCTGGCAAAAGTGGAAGTAAAAAGAGAAGCATTAAAAATAGAAGAACATTTGGATAATGGAAAATATGCCTCTGAAATAGCAAATCTCACTACTAAATTCATAGAGTGTTGTTCAGACGACCCAAATGCTTTCTGGCATATTAAGAAACAGGAAGTAGAGCTTCCTCTCAAAAAATATTTCAGCGGAAAATTAAGGAGATCCAAAGCAGTGGCAATGAATGAAGAACAGATGAAGCTTTGCAGAGAAGAAATAAAGGATCTCTTAAAGAAAGGGCTTATCAGGGAAAGTAAGAGCCCCATAACATGTTTTGCATTTTATGTTAATAAGCATGCTGAAATTTCCAGAGGTAAGCCAAGGCTAGTTGTGAATTACAAACCTCTGAATAGTATTTTGGATTATGATGCATACCCTTTGCCCAAGCCATCCTCCATACTTGACCAGATATCGAAATCAAAAATATTCTCCAAATTTGATCTCAAATCTGGTTTTTAGCAAGCAGGAATCAAAGAGGAAGACAAATGGAAGACAACATTCTCTGTACTTGAAGGGCATTATAAATGGAATATCATGCCATTCGGCCTAATCAACGCTCCTTCAGCCTTCCAGAGAATAATGGATGAAACTTTTGAAGGAATGGAGGAATTCCTGAAAAAGTATATTGATGATTTACTGATTCATTCTGATAATATTGCTGACCATGTTAAACATTTGAAAATCTTTCTCCGCAGGATCAAAGAAATGGGAATAGTATTATCAGAATCCAAAATGAAGTTGTTCCGGCCAATGATAGATTTCTTGGGTTACAATATACAGTATGGATCCTATACTGTAATCCAAAGAAGTTTGAATTTTGTTGATCACTTCCCTGATGAAATTAAGGATAAAACACAGTTGCAAAGATTTTTGGGAAGTTTGAATTATATTTCTAAGTTTCTGAAGCATTGTGCACAAGAAAGAAAGCTATTAAATAAAAGGCTTCAGAAGGATCCAATTCCATGGAATGATGACTGCACACAGGCAGTCAGAGCAATAAAAGAGAAAGTCAGAAATATTCAGCCTCTCTCCCCTATCAGAGAAGAATGGGAGAAAATCATTATGACAGATGCCAGTTATGAAGGATGGGGAGTAGTCTTGTGCCAGAAGAACCCCAGCAGCAAAAGTGAGATTGAAATCTGTCAATATGCATCTGGATTATGGGCCAAAAATCAATTGAATTGGTCAAGTCTGAAGAAAGAACTTAGAGCAGTTTGTTTGGGAATAGTAAAATTTAGGGACTTTGTTATCTACACCAAATTCACTGTTAAAACAGATTGCCAGGCATTAAAATTTGCCATTCACAAATGTGATTTTGAAGATGCTGCTATGGTAAGATGGATTATGCAGCTTAACCAGTATAATTTTGATGTTGAATTTGTTAAGGGTGATAAGAACAATTTTGCAGACATGTTGAGTAGGGAATTTATGTCCGAACATTCAATACTAAGTCTACATTGCAACTATATCAGGAGAAGAGAAAGCACTGTTGAAATAGAAACAACAAATTGTTGGGTAAGTTATATGCTTGAAATTCCAGTACTTATCCATGATGTAGATTGGTACCCGATCAAAGAGATTAGGCACCGAGAAGATATTCCCTATCTATGGACAGAAACAATGCAAAATGAAATGAATCAAGAATCAGTGGAAGCTTTAGAGTATCTGGAACACATTGACAGTATACACTATACTCTTGAAAGAGATGATGAGGATGATGATCGAATGACAAGTTGCCACATCACACTTCGAAGGTTTGATAACCATCTTCATCGGGAAAATTATAACCCCGACAGGCAAAAGGAATCCTTCTTTACAGCTATGAACCTCCAAAATTGCTCAGCCAACTTATTTTATTCTATACAGTCCTCATTCCTATTTGAAGGTATGACAACAGAAGCCTTAGAACGAGAAGACCCCATGCCAGATTGGTTCATTGAGTGGTGGAAAATATATGGACTCTCGGCCTTGGTCATTAAGCCGTATACACTACACATGCTTAAAATTCCTGGTTTTAGTGAACCAAGATCCCACATGAATGGTATAGTATACAAGACTGTCGAAGACATTGCTGACATAAATAATTTTTCTTTCTTGCAAGCAATCTGACGCTGTGGTCACACCAGATGGTTTGTCACAAACCAATACAAGGCAAGGACGATATCTTCCAGTACCAATTATGAAGATTTCCACCATCAAGTTGATATCTCATCAAATCCTTTCCAGCCCATCAACTTTTTGGAACCACCTAATAGAAACAGTTCGCAAATGTGGGAATCAGAGAAAGAAATAAGAGTGCAGTACTTTAATAATTCCCTGATTGAAAGGTTCAGATATCAACATTACACACATCCACAAATAGAATATTACACAATGGATTAAGTGTTGTCTTTCTGGCCGACTGTGGCGCCGGACGAGCTTTCGTGGATTCCCTCGCCCTGGAATCTCCACTTTGTACAAACCGAGATTTGCATATCTCGTCCTTTAGTCATTCCAGTCTTTCGAGGGTTCTCGTTTGTAAACATCCTCTGTGTAAATAATGTATGTACAAAGATTCGGTCCCCACATGCCTACGACTCTCTGTAAAAAGAGTAGGGACGAGATAACATAGGACGATATTGTCCTATGCCCGAATCTTGCTTTCAGCAGACAAGTCCAGACCTGTCCGTTTTTTCCACTTTTGAGTCATCAGTCTGTACATAGTCCATTCATGGATGCTTGTTCCCTTCCAGCTTATAAATAAGAGCTAGCTGCGAAGTAAGATTCATTCGTGTTTGGAGAGAGTCTTGAGTCTTGAATCTTGTGTTTAGAGTTTTTGGAGTCGAGTGATTTTCCTGCTCTGCATCTGCGGACCATAGTGTCTGATCTGCTTGCATCACGAAATATTCACTCAGGTCTTGTAGGTTTGGTTTGGAAGCCTGCGCATCAGTGTGCTCGGCACTGGTGAGAACCTAAAGTGGCTGAACCAATAAGGAAAAGTCTATAAATCTGTGAGTCTGTGAAATTTCTGAGGCAGAGTCTGTCTATTGCCAGGTAGCTTCCGGTAATACTTGTTCCTTGCGGACGGTAGAAAGTCCGGTAAATGCAATGACAGTCGATCTCTGTAAAGAAAACATCTTTATGTAAAGTCTGCATCCATATAATAAAATTCCACGAGTTCATATTTCTGCAAGCTTGCTGTGTTATTTATCTTTGTGAAAGGTCCAGTGTTAAATGGTGAAAATCTGGTGAATGCAATGATAGTCGATCTCTGTAAAGAAAACATCTTTATGTAAAGTCTGCATCCATATAATAAAATTCCACAAGTTCATATTTCCGCAAGCTTGCTGTGTTATTTATCTTTGTGAAAGGTCCAGTGTTAAATTAGATAACAACATAACTAAGATTTATTTTGCATAAATCAAAAGCCTTTGCTTGCATCAAATATATAGTAGTGTAATGATATTTCCTACATAAGAATGTAGAAGCTAGAAGAGAGAGAGAGAGAGAGAGAGAGAGAGAGAGAGAGAGAGAGAGAGAGTAGGCTATTATTAAAGAAGGAATAAATTATTCCCTCTCCCAAGTAAATGTACTTCAAGTAACCAACCCTTTACAAAGAAATTAAAAATAAATAAGTAGACCAATTAAAATAATTTTATGTGACACAGAGAAAGAAACCCAATATGGGTTTGTAGTTGTTACAAACTACAAATACAGAAAGACAAATATTTTCAATTTTTAACTTGTATCAGTAAGCTATTGACTAACCAACTTGGGATGATAAAATAATTCCCTAATTCAAATCGTATATGGCAAGAGCCTCTCTAAAAAAAAGTATGAGGATCATGCCCACAAAAAGATTGGACTACTAGTAATTTTCTCTATAAACAAAAGGAAAAGTATCCATAAGTAACAGAACATATAATATATTTAATTTTAGTATGACTGTCAATTCTCCTCACCTATTCTATCTCATTTTTAGGTACACAAGAACAAGAGAAAAGAGAATTACTTTATAGCATCACATAAACATTCAAATTGTGGCAATAAAAAAAAATAATTCTAGTGAAAATTTGGATAGATTTTGATAAGGTTTTATGTGTTATTAATTTTAAAGATAACAAATTTTAATCACTCAATAAATCACTATCCTTATTAGGAGATAAAGAATTAAGAGTTTGAATCATCGAGAGGCCTTCCCAAGACCAAGCTATCCACCAAAAAATCCAGACAAATACTTTCCAAGACCAAGCCAGCCACCAAACAAACCGGACAAAGACTTCCCAAGACTAAGCCAACCACCATACAATATTCCTTGAAAAAAAGCAAGATCTCCAATGAGTTAACAAGTTTGACTTTACCATGAATGTAACTTCTCTAAATTTTGACTTCATCAATCAGGTTTGCAACTGTGACTTCCAAAAAATTGATCTTGCAATAACCCAAGAATCATAGAAACTCACATGAGTGGGCCAATAATAGCAGGAGATCAGAATTCTTTCTTTTGTTGATATTCTTATTTTCTTCACTAGGGTGATTTATTTTCTTCTAACTTCCTCAAACTACTTTTTTATCACATATCAAATGCCACGATGTGTGTCATTGGAGGAGGTTGAAGTCATTTTATTTATATTCTTCACAAGGGCTAGAGTGGGCCTCTCTAGGCCAACTTTATCATGGATGGTTGACTTGGTCCATAGGGGCTTCACTCAATGAACCTTATCACATGTGTTCATGGAATACTAAACAATACCCATAATTTGACTACATATTAGAAAATACCACTAAAAACCACATTATTTAACTCCCTACCAATACAAACCCAATATACCTTCCCAATTAAAAAAGCCCCTACTTTCACTAGACATTGCACGTATCCATTTTTTCATTAATAGTTTTTATACCCCTTCATATTTTTTCAATAATTTTGAGCTCCATTTTTTATACCTCCCAATATAAAACCCTTTACACCCTAATATATGCTCAATATATTATGTCATTTTTTCCTCAATATATATCCCCCAATATGAATGCACGTGGTATGGTATTGCTCCCCCAGTGAAGCCTAGATGACTCGGTCATGGGGTCTTTCTAGAATTTTCTAAACATCAAAATAATATTTTATTTATAGATACAACCACCCTATCAGGTTTGTTACATATGACATAAAATTTGACTCAAGACAAAAACCTTACAACACTCAATGGGTTCTTAGACATAGGAACCAAAAACTTTGAGCATGAAACCCATGCTTTAATTAATAAATTTTATTTTACAATAATTTTCTTTTTCTTTTGATAAGTACATAAAATATACATCATATTATTATCCAAATAAAATTATGAAGGCCAATACTAGTTTCAACTTTCAATAGGAACTTTGCATGTTACAAACCCTCAATGTCTTCTAAGGAAGATTGCTCCTCAACTACCCATCTCTCCTTCTTTTGTACTTCACATTTCTACTTACCCACAGGATTACTTTTAAATGAAGTGCATGTGTGATGTCTCTCAAAGGAGGTCTATTTTCTACTTTATGTAGCCTTCCAAGGGCTCTTTAAGCCCAATGTGAGGCCAACTTCAGCTAGCTAGTTGACTTGTTCTTGAGAGAAATATAAACATTTTTCCAAAATACAAAATGATTTTCATTCTTTGATACAAGTCCCCAAATGGGTCTTTACATAATGACAATGGAATTTTAACTCAAGGAAATCCTATAGGCATGCAATGGATGTCTAACATATCAACCAAAGACTCAAGCATGAAATCCATGCTTTATAGAATTTTATTTTTACAATTTTATTTCTTCTTTTGATCAATATATAATAGTTACGTCATGACATGAGACAAGTGACAATTATGAAAACTAAAACTAGTTACATTTCCCAAAAAACAGGAGCATGTTTATTCAACTAGGCCATAGGATCACCACCAATTATGTTGCCATTTTTAGTTTCTTGCTTAGTTTGGGACAAAGTTTCATTTCATACACGATGACAACAAGAGAACTATGGTTCATGATATATGTTGCATGATAAGATTTTCCAGTTCTCCAAGTGTAGTGAAACATTATCTCCAAGGGCAATGAAATAATATCTCTTTAAGATAATGGCTCTTCTATCCTTTTGTGCTCACCAAAGAAACCTACAACACCTCTTGCAATTTTGGACCTGAGGAAACCCTAGAAACACTAGGGCATTCACATGTGTGAACAATAGAAGACAAATTACAAACTTTTAAAATCTTGATGTGTCACTCAATAGGTGGAAGATAAATATTTATATAGCCTTTCCAAAAGGACCCATTATCCCTCTCTGTAGGCCGAATTTTCCTTGGATAACCAACTTGGTCTTGGAAGCCCTCTAGACATTTCTAATTTCAAAATAATTTTTCTTTCCTTCATACAAATTCTTGAAAGGGTATTTTACAATATGAGAAGGACTCTTGACTCATGAAAAACCCTAGGAGAATTCAATGGATGCTTGACCTAATGACAAAGTGATTTGAGCATGAAACCCATGCTTTACAAACAAAAAAAGTATTTCTACTTTTGATAGATACATAAGAATTACATATCGAAGTATGTGGGAAATATTTTTAATGGAATATTAAATGCTATCAGATTATGTCGAGTTCTCAAGTTATCATGTGAGTTCATTGGTTAGGATGAATAGGTTCTCAAGATCTCAATTTTTTAAATATTACTTGAATAATTTAAATGAAAAGAGCTTCCTTGTAAATCCCTTATGTTATTATAATGTTCTTGTTGTTTTATCAAGATGCTTCTCAACATCCCTTATGATACTCACTAATAGTTTCTTCCATTTTACAGATTGTTATAAGATGTTCAACCAAAAAGGTATTTTTCAAATATATCTTCGTTGACTGACGGAAGTTTAGGTAGGATAGAAGAAATTGACCAAACATTTGTTACCTTGTCTAGCAGGTGAAGATCAACTAGAGGTGAAAAGATTAGAAGAAAATTCCATAGACGCATGGAAATGTTTCTTGCTAAGGGGGGTCATGTTATTATGATAATGAGAGCATAGATGACATCGAGGTTCCCTTGAGGTACAAACATCTAGTCAATCAATGGGAACCCAAATGTGGTGCAGGTAAATTATAAGTGTGGACAAAAACAATTCCTCTAGCCCGAGAGAGCGGGTCTAGACACAAACAAACAATCTATGGAATATATCCTTAAGCTAGAATCAAATAAGAGGGCCTACCTCTTAGTATGCTATTCCGCTTGGTGACGATCTTGCTTCCTTGCTCCAGCTATCTTTCATTTCCTTCCTTCGAACACCTGAAACAATTAAACAATAGCAAAGAACAAATGTGATAACATACATATTGCATTCAGCCTACTTAATAAGTTAAGAAATTTTAAGCCATAAATATGTGAGATGACATTTCATGTAGGAAATCAATCGATAGTTGCATCTGTATTAGTTCAAGAAGAGATTACAACTAATGTCTTGACATTGTTATTCTCCTTCGACATATCCGGGTTCCCACACACTTCTGCTAGCATCTCATGGATAGCCCCAACAATGGTAGTCTCAATGCTCTTCCCTTTACTCTTCACACCAAACCAAACCCAAAATTCTCCCTTCAACGCAAACTAGAGAGCTACAAACTATGGGTAACTTGTTGATTACTCCAAAATCAAAACTCCAACCAGAACTTAATTAGGACTAGCTTGTGCTTGGGAAGAAGAGAGGTTTATATAGCTTGGATGGAGGGGAGATGGTTCCTATTCTCATGGGAGAAGGCCTTATATCTTGGATTAGTTCCATCCTAATAGGGGAAAGGATCCCAAACTGACCTCCTCAACCCGATCCAGCCTAACCATTTACCAGACTTCCGTTATGAAGCTTCTAGAGCTGGAAGCTTTGGCTCCATATTTAAAAAACTTTCCAAAAGAGGATCAACACGACTGAGAAAGAGCTCAGTCGATCTAATCAATGCTAGGGACAATTGTAATCCATGCATATCTACGCGAGGAGGACACGGGTCATTAGCGCCGGTCTTGTAAACTAGGATAAACAAAATATTTTTTGGAAATGATGCAAAAGGGAATTGATCTGCTCATGAAGAGGGACACAATGGGAGTTTCTTCATGATAGGAAAGCATGTCTTTTATACTGTAGAGGTCCTCCAGGTCATAGACAGGGAGTACAGGGACAATGAAAAAATGTTGTGTAACAGATACCCCCTAAATCATGAAGGTTGAAGTAGAGTGAGTGGTGAAATGCTTTACGAATAAGTGCGAGGAACTAAAATCTGTCGTCGGAGAAGTTGCAAGCAAGTACAGATACATATATATCACTGAAAACTCTGAATAATAATACATGAATCATGGTATGGCTACAACCATCCAGAGAATGATCATGTAAATGGCTCCAAGGCATGGGTGCAACCATCTAGCAGAAAGGATCATAATGAAGCCAAGGTATGGTCGCAGCCACCCAATAATGAGAAGGATCGCATAGAAAAACTCATGGTATGGTCGCAGCCATCCATCTGAAACGGACATGTAGATTGACATGGTCATGTCACATCGCCTTACAACCTGAACTTGTGAAATATTAGGCCAGGGTCTTATGCTCAAATGACCCAATTAAAGTACAAATCCTAACATGTGAATGAATGTGTTGAAGTTGAACATGCTAAGAAGTCACTTAATTACCGGTCAATGATGTGAACCATTAACAAACACGAGAGAAACCACCAATAATGACAATGGCTCTCAAGGTACTAGCAGCACAGTTCATGGAATGTGAATAAAGGAACTGATGTCAAACTCCCGTGAAATCACCTAATTGAAAGCCAATGATGTGAACTTGTCTTCGAGTGCGAAGAACTTGCCATTAGGGCATGTAAGCTCTAAGGTACTGGAAGGGAGTCTCTCGGCCAGCTTCCTGGAGAATGAGCTGAAGTCCATAGGAAGTGACCGTGCCAAAGGAGGGCCGTGATGTATCCCACATCATTGACACGAGACAAAGGCATGCAAATTATTTCAGATGATATAGAGAGTTAGGAGTAAGTGTAACTATAGAGGTACTAACTATTGAACATATCAACGAGACGATTCTGGAGTTTAGCAGCTTTTGGATCCATAGGATTGGTGGTCATGATGATGTGGAAAAGATCAAATGGAGGGCAAAAATGAATGGCCCAACCCAGGAAGGACAATGATGAAAAGGAGGATATCCCAACCTGACACGAAGCAGAAAGTGTCATGTTCAAGAGTGCATTGCCGACACCACTGACCGAATTTCCAAATTCCCCCCCACCATTTCTGGTAGGTACCCCAATTATTTTTTATCACAAGCTTGAATTGGATAGCATATGCTTTCACTGTAATTTCATCCTTCGGATGAATCCGACCTACTAAGTTTAATGAGACCTAGGAAGGAGAAGCTCACGTTTGTCATGGTGATGAATCCAATGTCGTTTAATGTTTTAACGAGTCTGATAAAGGGGTAAATTGATATCTTTTTCATGTTTAGAGAGTTTGAAAAAGACATGGAAAAGAAAACTCCACATGGTCCCTTTTCGTACCTTTGTGTCTCTCGAGCCCGAAAAGGTAGAAAATGATACTTGAGAGAACCACTTGACCATTTCAATCAAGGGGTACCTTTTTCATAAATAGTGCATCCCAGCCCGAAAAAGGGGTAAACATATACTGGGTGCACGATGTTTTGCAGCCTTTAATAAGTTCAAAACAACGAGAGCTCAGCAATATTTTCGTGTTTAAAGAGTCGTAAAAGATCTTGAAAGAAGAGCCCCCATTTTATTCTCTTTTATGAGTCAAAAAGGGAAAAATACTCGGCAACATTTTCATTTGAGATTTACGAGTCAAGAAAAGAGCTGAAGCATGACTCTAGTACCATCATCGACAACCCATCACCTGTCACTGCATAAGAAAGGTAAAGGCATTATCCAGTTTTGAGGCAACATAGGTAAAAAATACTCAAAAACCCTAACATTTCATGAAAAAAATGAAAAAAATGGGGCAAAAGTAATTAATTTTTATAATTTACCATTTTACCTTTGTGTGAAGAGCTTTTCACCCACTTGTGCCCTAATTCTTTTGGAGCAGATTGCAGGAGATCCAAGAGGTCATTCGTCGAGCCGTTAGTTTCAGGTAAGAGCCGAGACCTTAAGCTCCATTTTCATACTGATTTTTTCTATTTTTATCCATTTTTTGGGTTTCATGGGGAGAGTTTGGTAAAAAAATTTCGCCCTCGGTCAACGTGATTTTTGGGCACGGAATTATGCTGATCGGGGGTGGCTAAAACTGTCAACCACGCCGTCGGTGCCACTATTTTTAAAATAGTCACATCAGTGCCATAAGCAAAAAATTTGCATGTTCCTTGCTCAATTCAGCCGTTTGAACCCAAAATTTTCCAACCAAGGATGATCATTGACTTGATTACATGGTTTTTGTAGGAAGAAATCATGAAAAAATGGTAGATTGGAAAGAACATGAGAATGAGGATATTGATACTTAAGCAATATTTGATCCAAATTGCTTGGAGGATTTGAGGAGCTATGGGCTTAAATTTTCTTACACCAGGTATACGGGCCCAACCTGAGTTGCTACGGTACCTGATTAGTCTCTAGGACATAAATCAAGAAATTTTCATCATCGATGACCAAGAGCTGGAGTTGGAGACTTCAGACATTTATTTCATCACAAGACTGTCCCGTAGAGGGGAACCAGTCAACCTATATGGGTAAAGGCCGATTGGGGAAAGCGTGACTATGCTACTTGTTGAACATTGCCCAGAAGCTCTCAAATCCAAAAGTGGCAAGATCAAGATTATGACCGTTCGGGATCTTGTGTTGAGAGTGCTACTATTGACCATCAACAGAGTGGCTGGGTCCCAAGCGCCGCATGAGACAAACAAGTTGAAGTTTCAGTATGTTATCGACTGCACAGTTCCCACCATCTTTAACTAGGCACAAGCCATGAAAATCAACATGAAGTGCCAACTGTCAAAAGCTAAGGTGGGACACCTAATGCAGTGTTGGTTCGGATCTATGCTAGTGACCTTCTTCTTGGAACGGGTGTTACTGTTCCAATACCATTTGACTGAGTTAGATCCGTCGATGCCTCGAGATCCACGGATGGTTCGTTGGAGCGAGTTGATGCCCAGGGTCATGGGGGGCCAATAGATGTCCTACAAGCCCACCTTTTTCTTGTGGCTATGATGACAACTGATCATAGTGGAGGATTGGCCTTACAGTAGTACCGACTTCTGCAGAGACCTGGATATGTCGCTCCCAGAAGGGGAGGATTTTGATGGAGGTAAAAACAAACAATTTTTTAGTTTTTTAATGTTTTTTTCTATTTTTGAAATATATGTGTTCATGACACTTTGATTTTATGAATGCAGATGTTAGACCAAAACGCCCTGATGAGATGTCCCTGATTTCCAGGCGCATCGCTTGGCAGTTTGATGTTGCTCCTTATCAGGAGGGGAGAGACAACGATGAGGAGATTGTGTGGAATCTCGAGGGTTTGACCCATGGGATCCCAAAGTATGCTCGGATGGATGATGCCCCATGCCAGTACCAGAGGCATATGGTGGTGGGAGTGTCAGATCGGATTTGTCGATTGCTGACTCACATAGTCCAAGGAGTTACATGCTATCATGAGCATCATGTTGTTTAGTGCACAGGTCTAGCATTCCATATTTTTTAGGCCTACGAACCACAAATGTATAAGGCCTGCGAGCCATTGATTTATTTTGAACACACATATTATTTTTTGAGGTTTTGATGTATGACAAACATTACCGACACACACACACACACACACATATATATGATGAACTTCCTTTCTTACTATGGTACAATTTTTTTTGCTTTTGAGTTGTTACATGTTTTGAAAATGTCTATCCAACACATAATTAGCTAATGCATCTATTAATGTATTCATGTGTCGAGGAATATTGCACATTGAGTTGAAGAAAAACAAGTTGTGAATCAAGGTTGACAACCAATTCCCGGATGCTAAGAGCAATAACTTCTGACAATAATTCGATAATCGCGCTATACTCAGTGATGTTATTAGTTGTTCGACCTAGACATATACTTTGAAGATCAATCAACTCACCATGGGGGTCATGGATGGCACATGCCGTGGATGATATATTTCGAGTACTAAGGCAAGCACCATCAGCGAAACCGACGTGAGGGGACACCAACATCTACAAAGTTGGAAAAAACACAATAAGAAAATAAGATGCTTGCAAAATAACACACCAAATGACACTGTACAAAAATGAATGACACACTATTGTACAAAAGTAACCATGCAAGATGACCTAAGCATAGTACTTTTTGAGAGAGTCCATGCTCGGACTCGGGTAATCAATCAACATAGATGAACACCAGAGTTTTACCATTGACATGACGAGTAAGCATTGACTCGGCCAAATAATAGAGTAGAACTCATATAAGGCTTTTCCCCCATACCCCCTGAGTGAGGGAGGGTTACGAGTCAGAAGATGACAACGCCATTGCAATAATGGGAAATCAACAAAAACTTGGGGAGGGAGAAAAAACCTGAATCTATGAAGAGGTAAAGATGCCCTCGGTTGAAAGATATTGACAATGGCAGTAGAAACTGACATGTTAATAGGCAGCAAAGAAGAGAACTTCTCAAGACATAGACATGACCGTCGGGCCAGAACCAAGCCATGGGGAATCAGAAGACACATCGAGAGATGAGCTCGAAACAGGATGATCAGATGATACTGAAGATGAAGCTGAAAAAATTTCCACATAATCAATTTTGGTGGGACTTAATGGCATAACCTTGCCCCATGTATCAATAAGATCCGGTGAAGGTATGATCTAAGGATAAAATTTGTCCGAGATCATGTTGACAGAGGCAACATGAGGAGGTGGGAGTGGAAAATTTCCCATCAAAGTAGGATCTTTAAAAAGCCCTGCCCCCACACTCTCATAAGGAGCACCAGTGTGCTTGACATACGGAACATTGTTATCTAAGGAGGAAGAGGCAAAGAAGGATAGTTGGTCGACTGTAACTATCTTCCCTTGATGGGGAAAATGAATCACACGGAATAGGGAGGAGGCTACAACATGCATGGCATGGGTCCAACTCCATCTGAGTAGAATATTATAATTGATATTAGCATCAACGATCTCTACTTCAACATGTACTATATTTCCCTCCAAAGTAATGGCAAGGTTGGGTAAGACACCGAATGGTCACGAATCGCGCCTATCGAAAGTTTCCAAAGTGTTAGGGGATTGGTTCAGAGTAGGAGAACCAATTTCCTTCCAACAAGCGACTAACATGATGCAGGTAGAGGCACCTTCATCGATGATGATCCTATGAATGGTTTTCTCATTGATGATTACCTGAATGAGAAAGGAGATCTGACGAGGAAGATGCAAAACGTGGTTTTCTAGATCAAAACATATAAGATTTGAGTGAGTAGGATCAATACCCCCAATAGCTGACAGTAATGATTTCCGCTGAGACAAATAACTTTGTAGTACCTCGAGAGTAGACATAGCTGATGGCATCTGAGTCAAATCCTCAACCTATATTATAGTGCTGAGTAGCTCGAGCGTTGGGATTGCACAAGGACTTGCATAGAACACCTTGAGAAGGTGGTTGAACGGTGGAATCAGGGTTAGGTCGCTCTATATGAAGAGGACCAGAAGCTGACAGGATAGAAGAAGAAGGGGTAGCTTATTTTTATTTACCCATTGTCAGGGTAGAAGTTTGATAATATTTTGATCTAGTAGCCACATTAATGGGCGTACTCATCATGAACACTTGTGATCCCGAGGAAGCAGACGACTAAGGATGGTCTACCATTTGGGTATGTTGGGACGGAAACGACTCTTTTAAGAAAATTGGGGTCCCTTTGAGTAAAGGACTAACTTCGGATCGTTTGGGACAATCCTTAGTATAGTGATCCTCTTCAAAAATGAGGCACAGATACTTAGGCTTCCATTGAGAAGCATCACCAGCAGATGACTTAGGAGGACCCTGTTTTGGGGCATCGGCTTTACCCTTGCCTTTGCCTTTCTTCTTACCTTTCGAGGATTTGTCCACTATGGTAGACTGAATAGTGTGGACCTATAAGGTTTTACCAGGGCTAGGTGGATTACAAGAAGACTCATTGGAAGTAGTGTTGGAGACTGACTTCTGTTTGGAAGAAGATTTTGGAAGGGTCTGAGTCACTGAACCAATTACTCCATCAAAGGGAGGTGTAGCAGGAGACTTAGATGACGTTAAATCAGATGGTGATCTAGGTGCATCAGGTATCACATAATATAATGTGCCAGACTTTGAATATACAAGGTCTAGATACTAGGCACGTGCAATAGCTTGTTCCTTAGTGACACATCCTCCCATGGCTATGTCCTCAGCAATTTGTGGATGAAGGATTTGATGAACCATTCGGTCAACAACTAATCAGCAATCTCAAACTTAATTAGGTAATGCCTACACCTCCATTCATGGATATGATCAGAGATGTGGGTCATAGTGTCTTTCTTGAGCGATGTTAGTCAATGGGTGTCAGTTTTGTAGCGAAACGACAATTGAAAATGTGTGAGAAAGGCCATGGCAAGAGTGTTAAAGTCATGATAGGTATTTCGAGGTAGCTCAATATAAAACTTGCTTGTAACACCTATAAGAGTTCATTGGAAAAGACGAAGATGAATGGAATCATCAACGCAAGAATTCGAGGAGCACCAGAGGTGATACGTCATCACATGGGCTTGTGGGTCCTCTTTTTATTTTCTTTCAAACTTTCGGCAATCACTCAGAATCTTGGAAGGGACTGGATGCCAATATGGCAAATGAAGAATTGGATCATTCATGAGTCGAGACACATCTAGAAACTCTAGTGTAGCCAAGAATGGAAATTGAGTATTAAAAGGCATTGGAGGTCGATAAGCGAGTCCAACCGGAGGAGCCCATCCCTGCTGGTATGGGTTTTTTCCCCATAGTGGAGGGTTTTGACCTGGAAAACCTTGAAATTTTCTAGCCATAGGTTGTTGATAAGTGACATACTGGTTAAAAGGATGTTGAGCCTATTGACCTTGGACATATGGATGTCGCACTTGTTGTCCTTGGACATATGGGTTCTAAACCTGTTGCCCCTGGACATAAGGATTTAAGACCTTCTTCCCTTCGACAAAAGGATTCTGCACTTGTTGCCCTTGGACATTATGATTTTGGGCCCACTACTACAGGACTTAACATTGGCCTTGTCCTTGAAAGGGTATCCCTTATTGATATGAGTATAAGGGTTGTTGCTACCCGGGTTGGCCTTGCTACTGCAAGGGTTGAACTTGCAGCTGCAAAGGCTGTCCCTGCAACAGCAGAGGTTGGCCTTGTGAAGACATAGGTTGGGATGTTTTCTAAACATACTGCATTTGCAGTTGCATGGTTTGCTACAACTGTTGCAAGGGTTGACCCTGCGGCTATTGCAGTTGTCCTTGTTGCGACATCACCTGCCCCTGCTGTTGCATGGATGGCCCTTGCTGCAAAAAGGGTTTCCCTTGTTGTTGCAGAGGTTTTCCTTGCTACTGCAAGGGTACTTGAACAGTTCCTGGATTGATACCTTGAAAATTTACGAACTGTATCTGGCCATAGCCACCAGGAACAGTGGACGGACCAGGTTGAACATATTGTCCAAGGTGAAGGATATAAGGTGGATTGACCATTCCTTGGGAGCCATATGGAACATAAGGAGTTTGGTACTGAACATGAGTCTCATAAGGCTGTTGATATTGGAAATTGCTTGACCCAGGCAGACCAACGGGATTTTGGACCTATTGGTACTAGACATTGCTTGATCCAACAAGACCAACATGGTTTTGAATAGAAATAGATGAAGGTTGGTTCATCCCAACCATGTGAGCTTCTGAGCCACTCACATTGGTTGTGCTTGACACCATAGAAACATTCAAATTCTCCCCCCCATGTACCATAGTCTGTCCACTTACTGTATGGATTGGAGAAACTGAGAGAGACATGACTCAAGACCATTAGTTGAACTAAACTGGTCACTTGAACCGACGAGACAAGAGGGTTCGTCACGGCGGATCACAGTGAGACTGAAGTAACTGCAGAAATCACCATCTATTGGGAGGTCAGGTTCCGAACGAACGGACCTATGGTAGGCATAGCACCATATGCCCAAACAAGGTTATGATAAAGCGATGGGGCACTAGGTGTTGGAAATAATACTGAGAGGGGGGGTGAATCAGTATTATCTAATTCTTTTAATAAATCTTCCTTATTTGTTCTTTGAATTAGTTTTGCATGTCAGTACCATAAAATAATGAGCATGAACAAAGAAAACAGATAGTCACACCAAAGAACACAAGATGTAAGGTGGAAACCCAATGTGGGTGAAAACCACCTGCTGCAATATGTCTCTATCTTCTTTCAAATTAGAAACTCCTTTTACAATGGTTTTGTACTGGTGCAGTCCTTTACCAGTATGCAGGCTGCAACCTGCAGAGAGCTACAACTCTCTCTCATTTTCCAGTCTCTCCTGGAAGGGAGCTACAACCCCCTACTTCTTTTCTTACAAGGACCACTTTTCATAAATTTTCAAACTGGATCCATAAGCATCAAATGATCATCAAGTATAAGAGAATCACCCAGTCAACTGTAGTAACCAGATTAACAATAATAGGACCAAACCCAGAACACAGCAATGATAAACAAAGATTTTAAGAGAAGTAAGCACCCTACTCAACTGCTCGCCTGCTTACGTAAGCACCCTGCTCAACTGCTTGCCTGCTTACAGTAAGCACCCTGCTCAACTGCTTGCCTGCTTACAGTACGCACCCTGCTCAACTGCTCGCCTGCTTACGTACGCACCCTGCTCAACTTCTCGCCTGCGTACCTCACTCTGAGTCCATTGAACTGCCTGCGGACCTCCGCACCTACAACCCTTCTGTGCCTGCGTATGTACGCACCTGCAACCCTTCTATGCCTGCGTACCGGCGCACCTGAAACCCTTCTGTGCCTGCGTACCGGCGCACCTGAAACCCTTCTGTGCCTGGGTACCGGCGCACCTGAAACCCTTCTGTGCCTGCGTACCGGCGCACCTGAAACCCTTCTGTGCCTGCGTACCGGCGCACCTGAAACCCTTCTGTGCCTGCGTACCGGCGCACCTGTAACGCTTCGTTCCTGCGTATGTACACACTTTTCTCTCACTGTACCTGTGTACCTTCGGGCATAGATGATTTCAAGACTTCAGAAATAACCCAGACAATCAGATCTACAGATCTGAACATGCGCCGAAGAGATCTCAGTCCATCAATAGATTCGCCTTATTTAGATCTAGACCAGATCTAGCCTTCATAAGATATTCAACCCAAAAACATGCTCAAGCCAAATGATCTCCTTTGCTTTATATAGGAAAGCTCTTCCTCAAATCATGGATCAATACCACGGGCCGACACCATAATAACACAAAACCGTCGGCTAAATACCAAAGGTTAAACATAAGAAACCCCACATGTGCTTTTCTCTGCCTTGAAATGTGTGCACTGGGGGTATGCACCTCCTGAACGGCTGACTTGCGGGTATGTACGCACTTTATGTAACACCGGCCTGCGTGTACGCACCTTATGTAAGGTGTACCTGCGTACCCCTTATTTTCTTCAATATTTGATAGCTGATCATCAATTTCTGCTGCTGACTTGAAGTACTGTGATCTATCACCTGAATGGGTTGCCATCAAGGACAACACTTTAGCCATAATGCCAACAATCTCCCCCTTTGGACTTGATGGCAACCTCACAAACTTCAGCTTCATTCTCCCCCTTTGACATCAAGGGCAAAGGGTTATGCTCCCCCTGAATATGAACCAGATCTGCAGCGACGAACCATAATCCACCATGAAAGAGATAGAGACATATTGCAGCTACTTCCAAGATCTCCTTCTTCACATCCTCCATAATGCCAACAATGCATTATATGCTCCCCCTGAACCTGTATCATCAATCAGAAGAGGTTCAGCAATAAGATGATGCATCAACAACCCCCAGCTTTTGCCTGAGGTATTCAAAAGTGTCCCTGGGCAATGGTTTGGTGAGTATATCAGCAACTTGTTCCTTAGAAGGAACATACTCCAACTTGACCTTCTGTTCAAGCACTTGTTCCCGGAGAAAATGGTACTTGATTGGTATGTGCTTGGTTTTTGAATGCATAACAGGATTCTTTGAGATGCTGATTGCACTTGTGTTATCACATAAGATGGGGATAGGTGGTGTACAAGTGATTTGAAAATCCTGCAAAGTCTGCATCATCCAAAGGAGTTGGGTGCAACAAGATGCAGCAGCAACATATTCCGCTTCAGCTGTAGACAAGGAAATCAAACTCTGTTTCTTGCTGAACCAAGATACCAGTCTGGAACCCATAAAGAACGCACCACCACTTGTGCTTTTCCTGTCATCCACGCTTCCGGCCCAATCTGCATCTGTATAAGCATGAAGTGTAAGATCTGTATCTCTAGGATACCATAAGCCATAATTTTGAGTCCCTTGAAGATATTTGAAAATTCTCTTCACTGCCTGAAGATGAGTCTCCTTCGGATTTGCCTGAAATCTTCCAACTATTCCAACTGCATGCATGATGTCCGGTCGGGTACCTGTCAAATAAAGTAAACTTCCAATCATAGATCTGTAGGTTGGTTGATGTACTGCTGCAGATTCATCATTTGCACTGAGGCTACATCCTGTGACCATGGGTGTACATACTGGTTTTGCATCTTCCATGCCATATTTCTTCAAAATCTGTTTGAGATACTTGGTTTGAGATAAAAAGATTCCTCCTTCCTTTTGTTGGATTTGCAAACCAAGGAAATATGTCAGTTCTCCTAGCAAGGACATTTCAAATTCTTTCTGCATGACCAAGGCAAAGCTTTGACTCATAGCTTCTTCATTGCTGCCAAAAATAATGTCATCTACATACACAACAAGTATTAGCAATTTGTCATTTTCAACTTTTATATAAAGATTGCTATCTGCTGATCCTTTTAAAAAACCTTGTTGATGAAGATATTTGTCCAAACGGTAGTACCAAGCCCTTGGAGCTTGTTTGAGACCATAGAGGCCTTTTTCAATCTGCATACAAGATTTGGATCATTTCCAAGAATGAACCCATCTGGCTGTTCAATGTATACTTCTTCTTCCAAGTCTCCATTCAGAAAGGCTGATTTCACGTCCATTTGAAATACTTTGAAGTTTTGAAAACTTGAGAGAGCAAGGAACATTCAGATGGCCTCAAGTCTTGCAACAGGAGCAAAGGTTTCTTCAAAGTCTATTCCTTCTTGTTGCGCATACCCTTTACAAACAAGTCTGGCTTTGTTTCTAATTACTTCTCCATTTTCATTCAATTTATTTTTGAAGACCCATTTTGTTCCGATAACATTCTTATCCTTTGGTCTAGGAACCAGCTCCCAAGTGTTTTTCTTTTCGATCTGCTCAAGTTCTTCATCCATTGCTTTCACCCAACATTCATCTTTGCATGCCTCTTTCACATTTTGTGGTTCAGTAGAGGAGAGTAATGCCAAATAGCTTGAAGCTTCTGCAACTGTTCTTCTTGTTTGTACACCTGCTTCTTTCTGCCCCATAATCTGAGATTCTGGATGATTCTTCTGAACATATCTGGATGGAGTCTTTTCTTCTATTCTTGTTTGCTCCTCTGGTTCTTCTTGAGGTTCTTCTTGAGGTTCTTCTTCTTCATTACTCTGTCGTTCAGGGTAGCCTTCATCTTCTTCGATGTCTTCATGATGTACTTGCCTAGGAATGTATCCCTTCTCATCAACCACTACATCAATGCTGTCAACAATTCTGCCAAGTCTTTTATTGTAGCATTTGTATGCTTTGCTATGTGGAGAGTAACCAAGAAGAATGCCTTCATCTGCTCTAGGTTCAAGTTTGCCAAGTTGCTCATCAGTATTCTTGATATAGCATTTGCTCCCAAAGATTTTGAAGTGCTTTACCGAAGGAGTCCTACCACTCCAGAACTCATGAGGAGTTTGAGTATTGTTTACCCGGACATTTGTTTTGTTGAGAATAACAACTGCAGCATGTGCAGCTTCACCCCAGAAAGTTGCAGGAGTTCCTGAATCATCAAGCATAGCACGAGCCATTTTTTGGACTGTTCTATTCATTCTTTCCACAACTCCATTTTGCTGAGGAGTTATTGCTGTAGAGAATTCTCTTCTTATCCGATGTTCTTCACAGAAATCGAAAAATTCATTTGAAGTAAATTCCCCACCTCTGTCGGATCTGAGACACTTAATTTTGTGACCTGATTCATTTTCAACCAAGGCTTTGAAGGATTTGAATTTTTCGAATGCTTCATCTTTGTGCTTATCAGTCCTAACCAGACAAAGCTGGAGAAATCGTCAATGAATAATATCAAGTATTCTTCTCCTCGAGGTGTTCTTTTCCTGAAGGGACCGCATGTATCTGTATGTACTAGCTCAAGAGGCATGCTAGCTGATCCTTCTTTCTCTGGAAAGTTAGTTCTGGTTTGTTTTCCAAACTGACATGATTTGCATATGGTGTTGTCAGGAATTTTGATATCTGGAAGATCGCGAACTGCCTGATATTTGCATGCTTTCCTTATTTTTGAAAAGCTTAGATGTCCCAACCTCCGATGCCATAACCAGTGCTCATCATCCTTGCTCAGATAGCATTGTTGTTGTCCTTCTTCAAATATGTACAGATTATTTGGAGTTCTTTTGCCTTTGATCACTGTTTTACCTGTATCAAGATCACGAACAAGACATCCATTTGATCTGAATATAACCTCGGTTCTTTGATCACACATCTGGCTGACACTTAGAAGATTATGCTTCAATCCATCAACATACAAAACATTTCCAGCCTTGACCTTTTCTTTTAACTGAGCAATGCCTTTTCCTTTTATAGTTGCAGGAGTATCATTTCCAAAAGAGACTTTCTTTCCCTTTTCTAGATCAGAATATGACTCAAGTTTTTCTTTATCACCTGTCATATGCTTCGAACATCCACTGTCAATGTACCATAGATTTTCCTGTCCTTCTGCATAAAATGCTATCCCGCATCTTTCTGTTTGTGGTTCCTTTATTCTCCATGTTTTGGTGCTTGAGGCTTGTTCCTTTTTCTGCTGAAACCTGCTCCTGCATTCAGAGTCTTCATGACCAAAGTTATTGCAAATAGAACATTCAACTTCATTTTCAAGAACCGAAAAGTTGTTATAGGTCCTTTTTGTAATCCCGGTCATACTTCTTTGTTTTTGAGCCTCCCTAGTCATGATCATTTTATATACAACACATTGAGTTGCTTTGCGACCAAAGTTATGGCAAGAAAAGCATTTTCCATTGAAGAAACTTCTGCGGTTATCGAATCTACCAGCCAATTGATTGTAATTTCTATTGTCATCTATTCTTGAACCAAATTGAGAAGATTTTACCTGTGGCTGGTTGTAGCTTTTGTTTTCCCTTAAGATGGATTGCCCCTGATAGTTTCTGTTTGTAATTCGTCCCTGCTTTACCTGATGGTCTTCATTGTGCTTTTGCTCATTTCTTCTTGCTGCATCAAGATAACTTTTTGAGGTGGATGCTTGAGAAGTTTCTCCATTATAGCCCAGACCTGTCTTGTTTAGTGGAGATCGCTGCACATTGATAATCTCATCCAAAGTTTCAGATCCTTTGACAAACTTAAGATTAATAGCTTTTGTTTTCTCAATCTCTTTTCTAAGACCAACAATTTCACCTTCTAGTTTTTCAAGATGTTTTTCCTTTTCATCAATTTGAAATTGTAGAGTATCAATGATCACATTCTTTTCTTCTATACATCTCTTGAGTCTAGTAATTTCATCATAAAGGTTATCCACATCTATAGCATCCATATAATCATCATATTCAAATGCCATTAACACCTTATATTCATTACCTCGTTCATCTTCATCACTGTTCGATAGACCATCACTATCTTCATGAGTGTAGTAGCTTTTCTTATTTGCACTCTGTTTCTTGTTCCATCTAGCAGGTTCCTTTCCTTTATCCTTATAAGGACATTTTGCAGCATAATGACCTACTCTTCCACAAGCAAAGCATTTAAAAGGTAACTTACCTCTGAACCTTCCAGAACCCCTTTGAAGATTTCTGAAAAAATTTGATTCTTCTTCCTCTTCTTCTGGGACGTGGCTTGCTTCATAATAATATTCTTTTCCTGATGCCTTGAAAGCAGCTTCTCTTCTGTCTGATGGACCTCCCTTTCTCATTTCATAAGCAGTTAGAATTCCATGTAGCTGAGACATAGTAAGAATTCGTAGATTTTCCTTTTCTTCTATTGCAGATACTTTAGATTCAAACTTGGGGGACAATGATCTTAGAACCTTTTCAACCACTATAGCCTCTTTTATTTCTTCACCCAAATTTTTCATACAATTAACAATCTCATCTACCCGAAGAAAATAGTTAGCCACACTTTCATCATTATACATCTTGAGAGTCTCATACTGAATCCTGAGAGTTTGAAGTTTAGCACGCTTTACCTGTTCATCTCCTTCATAGCTCGTGACAATTTTGTCCCATATCTCTTTTTCGGATTTGTAGTGCATTACCTTCATGAATTCCGTTTGGGATATACATCCTAATAGGGTACTGACTGCTTTCGCATTTGTTTCATACTTCTTTTTCTCAGCTGCATCTGTAGGAGTAGCTGAAGGAAAAGCGTAGCTTGTCTCTACGATGTCCCAAACTTCTGTACCAAGAGATTGAAGATAGGCAGTAACTCTTACCTTCCAATAATTGAAGTTTGTCCCATCAAAAACTGGTGGCCTGATTGATGCTTCTCTCTCGTAGTTGCTCATGATGAATGATCTACCTTCAAGCGATCAAGCTTCTCTGAAGGACCTGCTCTGATACCAATTGTTGGAAATAATACTGAGAGGGGGGGTGAATCAGTATTATCTAATTCTTTTAATAAATCTTCCTTATTTGTTCTTTGAATTAGTTTTGCATGTCAGTACCATAAAATAATGAGCATGAACAAAGAAAACAGATAGTCACACCAAAGAACACAAGATGTAAGGTGGAAACCCAATGTGGGTGAAAACCACTTGCTGCAATATGTCTCTATCTTCTTTCAAATTAGAAACTCCTTTTACAATGGTTTTGTACTGGTGCAGTCCTTTACCAATACGCAGGCTGCAACTTGCAGAGAGGTACAACTCTCTCTCGTTTTCCAGTCTCTCCTGGAAGGGAGCTACAACCCCCTACTTCTTTTCTTACAAGGACCACTTTTCATAAATTTTCAAACTGGATCCATAAGCATCAAATGATCATCAAGTATAAGAGAATCACCCAGTCAAGTGTAGTAACCAGATCAACAATAATAGGACCAAACCCAGAACACAGCAATGATAAACAAAGATTTTAAGATAAGTAAGCACCCTGCTCAACTGTTCGCCTGCTTACGTAAGCACCCTGCTCAACTGCTTGCCTGCGACCAAACCCAGAACACAGGAATGATAAACAAAGATTTTAAGAGAAGTAAGCACCCTGCTCAACTGTTCTCCTGCTTACGTAAGCACCCTGCTCAACTGCTTGCCTGCTTACAGTAAGCACCCTGCTCAACTGCTTGCCTGCTTACAGTAAGCACCCTGCTCAACTACTTGCCTGCTTACAGTACGCACCCTGCTCAACTGCTCGCCTGCTTACGTACGCACCTTGCTCAACTGCTCGCCTGCGTACCTCGCCTTGAGTCCATTGAACTGCCTGCGGACCTCCGCACCTGCAACCCTTCTGTGCCTGCGTATGTACGCACCTGCAACCCTTCTGTGCCTGCGTACCGGCACACCTGAAACCCTTCTGTGCCTGCGTACCGGCGCACCTGAAACCCCTTTGTGCCTGCGTACCTTCGGGCATAGATGATTTCAAGACTTCAGAAATAACCCAGACAGTCAGATCTACAAATCTGAACATGCGCCGAAGAGATCTCAGTCCATCAGTAGATTCGCCTTATTTAGATCTAGACCAGATCTTGCCCTCATAAGATATTCAACCCAAAAACATGCTCAAGCAAAATGATCTCCTTTGCTTTATCTAGGAAAGCTCTTCCTCAAATCATGGATCAATACCACGGGCCGACACCATAATAACACAAAACCGTCAGCTAAATACCAAAGGTTAAACATAAGAAACCCCACGTGTGCTTTTCTCTACCTTGAAATGTGTGCACTAGGGGTACGCACCTCCTGAACGGCTGACCTGCGGGTATGTACGCACTTTATGTAACACCGGCCTGCGTGTACGCACCTTATGTAAGGTGTACCTGCGTACCCCTTATTTTCTTCAATATTTGATAGCTGATCATCAATTTCTGCTGCTGACTTGAAGTACTGTGATCTATCACCTGAATGGGTTGCCATCAAGGACAACACTTTAGCCATAATGCCAACACTAGGTGTATCGGAGACCAACTATGCTAAAGTCACATAATTAGGTGGAAAATCTTGATAAACACTGATGGGAATGATTCCCTTGTAGGGGAAACCTTGAGGTGGAAAAGGATATTCTTCCTCTTCAACAGTGTGTGGAGTGGAGACCTCCAAGTGACTCGAACAAGAGACTAGAATTTCACCTTCAGATTCCATAGTTGGAAACAAGCGATGACGAATGACCGAAGATGTTTAAGGGGATAATTCTAAATGAATACCCAGCTAATCGTACGGACTGTACAGATGCTGTGGTGATATCACAACAGGATCGAACAAAGGATTCAGAGGATAAACAACCAGTTCAAGCTGACCTTCAGTAGTCGGCGAACTCTCAGGAGTCTGGACAGGATTGTCCGGAGATTCCGGGCCAATATCAGAAAGTGACCCAGTATCTGAGGGAGGTGGAGGATGAGATGAAAAAGGTTGAATGCTTAGAAAAATTCTGAGTTCAACACCTTGGTCCTCAAGTGACTGTGGTAATTCAAGAAATGGCTCCTCAGACAATCTTTCAGACGGAGGAGAGGAAGAGGAACTAGGTGAACCAGATGGTTCAGCCACGATGACTTCGTCTCAAATAATAGGAAAAGAGAGATAAATTTCAAGGCTTTAAAATGTACTTTAATGAATACTCATGATTTGGTCTAGAAAATACTAACAGGGATGTTACGAGATCGTGGGAATTTTTTTTCAAGACGCATAAACAAACTAGTGCTCTTTCATGTTTTAAGAGTCGAGAAAGAAACAAACATGACTCTATCACTTTCGATTTGAAATGAGCTCGAAAGGACAAGCTCTTGGATGATATTTTAAGTTTAATGAGTCAAAAAGACCAAATGACTACTCAGGATGATCTAGGTAAAAATGACTACCAGGTAACTGTGAATTGCATAAAACCTCCCTGTGAACCAAGAAGTATGGGCTAGCAATCTCTTTGAATGCTATGTTCAGTGTATCACGTTTAAAAGGTGACATAATCAACTTCCTATGGATAAAGGATTGTAACCCAATGGGGTCTTCCTTTATATACACAATGCATGGGGATCACAAGTCCATACTAGCGCTGTTTAGTGTCGAAGCTAACGATAGCTGCTAGGTTTAAAGACATCGGAACACATCTCTAGCCTAGACCTTCTAGATGTGATCGTTGGTTTCAAATGAACCTTAGGTTAATTGAGTTCATTTTAAAGTTTATCTTTGAATTTTGACTCTATTTTTCAGGCCTTAGTGATGTGACTCGAAAAATCCTATATGCAACTAAATGAGATAAGACTCTTTCAATTCGATGAATTGTTTACACTATAGAGAGTAGAAAACACAATCAAATGCAAACAATCAAGAAACTGAAAGCAAAACGATTTTTTCACTACTTTTTGAAAATACACTAATTAAAAACTCTTTCCAATTCCTATTTTCCTAATAAGTTCACTTCAAGCAGTCCTTTCACAAGTAAAGAGAATTATTTTTTCTTTTCAAATGCAAATGCAACTCTAGTCTTCAATGATTCTAACGAATGTAACACAAACTGGAATTATGTACTTTTCATGAAATGACAAAATGAATCTTTCATAAAACCTTTCAATGAAAACATTTTCGAGACAATCAATCCTCAAGCAAATGAGAAGACACAAAAGAGATTTTCTTCTAAACCAATGATGCAATGACTCTACCAAAAACAAGACAAGCAATGTGATATATGCTGGAAAAGAGATGCTTAAGCAAATGAAACCTTTCAAATTTGTGTGATGGATATCAAAGCAACAAGAGGACTACAAACGAAATGCAAGGAGTAAATTCACCAACCACTTGACTCACTAAGTTCACAATCAGCTGAATGGACGACTACCTAGATGTCCTAGGGCCACCAACCATCCAAGGAATCAAGAAATCAAGTAAAAAGAAGGCAAATCAACAAGCACATAAACCAAAACAAATGAAGCTTTCTAGTCAGGGAGAACACCGTCTAAACAAGCTTAGAGGCAGAAATCAAGAGAAAAAGACACACTGGTTGAGATCTAGGGTAAACCCTAATCTTTACCTACAGGCATCAGTGTGACTACCTAACTGAAAAAAAGTATGAGAAGGGGTTTGATGCAACTATTTTTGAGCAATTCATGTTGATCAGAAACACTGTCAAGAAAATAAATGTGTTGACCAAGGATGCAAGGAAAAAATAAAATTTTTCTAAGGCCGAGACTAGACTGGCTACTATAAATTTTAGACCTAGAGTAGTAAACCAAGAAAAGCAGACAAGACTAAAGGGAAATGGTGATACTATAAAAGTTCACACAAAACCATGAAATTACAAATAATCAAATAGAAGGATTGGTTCCCCAACAAAGTTTCCAATTTGTGGTGCAGGTAAATTCTAAGTGCAGACACAAACAATTCCTCTAACCCAAGAGAGTGGGTCTAGCCACAAACAAACAATCTATGGAATATCTCCTTAAGCTAGAATCAAATAAGAGGGCCTACCTCTTAGTACACTATTCCTCTTGGTGACGATCTTGCTTCCTCGCTCCAACTATCTTTTATTTCCTTCCTTCGAATGCCTGAAACAAGTAAACAACAACAAACAACAAACATGATAACATACAAATTGCATTCATCCTACTTAATAAGTTAATAAACATTAATCCATAAGTATGTGAGATGACATTTCATGTAGGAAATCAATCGATAGTTGCATATGTATTCGTTCAAGAAGAGATTACAACCGATGTCTTGATGTTGTTGTTCTCCTCCAACATATCCAAGTTCCCACACACTTCTACTAGCATCTCATGGATAGCCACAACAATGGTAATCTCAAGGTTCTTCCCTTTAGTCTTCACACCAAACCAAACTCATAATTCTCCCTTAAACACAAACTAGAGAGCTACAAACTATGGGTAACTTGTTGATTACTCCAAAATTAAAACTCCAACCAGAACTTAATTAGGACTAGCTTGTGCTTGGGAAGAAGAGAGGTTTATATGGATTGGATGGAGGGGATATGGTTCCTCTTCTCATGGAAGAAGGCCTTATCTCTTGGATTAGTTCCATCCTAATAGGGGAAAGGAGCCCAAACTGACCTCCTCGACCCCATCCGGCCTAACCATTTACTGGACTTCCGTTACGAAGCTTCTAGAGCTAGAAGCTTCGTCTCCATATTTAAAAAACTTTCCAAAAGAGGATCGGTACAACTGAGAAAGGGATTACTCGATCCGATCAGCACTAGGGACAGTTGTAATCCCTACACATCAGTGCAAGGAGTACATGGGTCATTAGCGTTGGTCTTGTAAACTGGGATAAACATAAGATTTTTGGGAAATGATGCAAAAGGGAATTTTTCTGCTCATGAAGAGGGACACAATGGGAGTTTCTTCATGATAGCAAAGCATGTTGGGTACATAGTAGAGGTCCTCCAGGATTAGATGGGGAGTATAGGGAAAGTGACAAAATGTTGTGTAACACCTAGGATCTTCCATAAATAAATGCTAATTTTTCTATCAATGAAAGGATATACTGCATTGCCTAATTTTCATTACATGGTTTGGGGTTATTTTCCAAGGATGTCATAAAGGTATGTTATGGAGGATTAAATGAATTGATGGAGTATGTCAGATCCTGTTGCAACTGCAATGATTTATTATGGCTAGTCCAATATACCAAAAGTGTCTAAAGATATGGATTGGCTACAAATTATATACAACTAAAAGAAAATTATGAAAATAAAGGTGCAACTATGTATATTGATGGAAGGCCAAAAGCAACAGGGAATATTGCATGGCTTATATATAGTACATGACCCCTCACCCCAAATAAGCAACCCAATTTCATAGTTGAGGGATGTGAAGGAAACCATGTATTTGTACGTGCCATTAAATCAATAGTTGTAGGGAAAGAGTGTTGGAAACTAGATCACTATTGGGGGGGGAGGGGGGAAGTGAATTAGTAGTGTGGCACTTTTAAACTTCCTCTGCAAATTATTATTCTTCTTAAATCATGCACAAAATGAAACACAAAACCATATATTAGAGCACAAAAAATAAACATGAAACCATAAAAATAATCAACACAATGGACATAAGGATGTCTGGTGGAAAACCCTTCCCTAGGTAAAAAAGCACCCTATTTTTGTTGCGCTACTAAACTCTTTTATTAAATAGCTGAACAAATTGTTTATGGATTAGCTATACACGTAGCTAGAAGACTTGGCTTCTTTCATAGTATGTTGACCCTTTTAGACATGAAACTATTTGTTACACAAAAATATTGTCACCATGACTATTTGCAGTCAGTATGGGTCTATCATCATTCATACTGTCCTCCTAATCTAGTCTCAAACCTCAGCTCTTCATGTCAAGCTTTGAAAATGAGAGAAAGACATTAAAAATCAACAAATCTCTGGTTCCGCACTTTCTCTCACTGTTGCCTACGGTCCCGCACCCCATGTTCATGTTACCTGCGGACCTGCCCGCTCTGTCCCTAAAGGAGTGGGTGCAGATCCCTGTGAAAGTAAAAAGGGCACAAGTTTATTCTAAAAAACTCACTTTGGGTTAATTCTAGATGATTCTAGAAGGAATTTTGATGTGGATGGTTCGCTCTTAGGTGGTTCATGCATCCCAAAAGAGAAGGAGCTAATCCCTTGATGAGAGGAGCTATCCCTTTGAAGGAGGGCTTTATCCCTTTGAAGGTGGACCTAGTAACTTCCCTCCATTGCACTATAAATTAAGGCATTAGCCTGGTTGCTAGGGAGGTTAGAAGCTGAACATTTTTGAGGGTAAATGCTGGTGGAATTGAGACTTCCTAGTTAAGATTGAGAGGAGAGATCACATACCTTTTGGCTTCATTAGGAAGAGAGTGAAACTTGTCAGAGTAGAGGAGACTTCTTGTTGGACCTTGGGAGGAGCTTGTATAGCATCAAGGCACAGGTTGTAAAGTTCTTCTTTGATTTGAATTAATACAATCAGATTCATTTTTCTCAACAAATTGTCTTATGTCATTTGTTTCATGAATTCCTTGATCATCATGATAAGTATGCTTTATGATATTGGCTTTTTAGGTGCTATTTAATTTGTGTGCTTGTTTGTGTTTGCAGATTCGCTACAAGGGAGCTCATTTGGATCAAAGGAGCGAGGCTTCCACAAACTTGCATTGGACACAAGGTAGGCCTAAAACACTTGTTTTCCTTTGTTTATAAATTGCATATTTAGAGAAAGATAGAGTTTGATTGGCTTGCTTGTCACTAGATATCATTAGATACTAGGGAGGTCGGTCTTGTCCGCAAGAACGACTCATTCCGTGTGACAAAATGGCGACTTCACTGGGGAAGAAGAAAAATAAAACAGATAAAAATTCGAAAGAGAAACCAGAAAAAGCGGAATCAATTGATGAGAAATGAAAACCTCGTTATCCTTGTCTCATTTATGACGAAGAGCATTTTACAAGAGACTGCCCTCATCGTGCAGAGGTTGCGAAAATTGTCAAAGGTTCCCAAATGCCTGTTGTTTTGAAGGATCCTTTTCCAAGTCAAGACAGTAAGATGATAGGTTCTTCCTCAAATGCCTTCGAGGAACCCATAATGATGATGTCCCATGTTAGGATTGCGACTCGATTGCAAGATTATGGAAGTAAAAGTCCTGTTGATGGTAAAGAAGCAGAATCTTCTCATTCTAACCCATCAACCTCAGATCCCGGTTCCGATCCACTACAGATCGAGAAGCCTAACCCAGACTTAGTAATCAAACCGCCCACCAAGGGTATACTTTGAAAGTCAGCTTTCAATCCACATGCGAGAGCGGCTCAGAACTATAACATTGTTGAAGACTTAGCTGTTTCACCTTCAGCAATGTCGGCTTTGGAAGTGCTGCAATCATGTCCAACACAACGTAAATTACTATTGTCGGCTATAGGAGCTGTTGACGTTTAGGACTCGAACCTTATAATTTTCGATCTAGAAAATAGTACACCGCGCTTACCTCATCAAATGGCTTTCCAAATCCAAATGTTAGTAAAAAATAGACCTTGTTATAGGACTGTGATTGATGAGGGAGCCTCAATGTGTATTATGTCGATACAGTGTTGGAGATCGCTTGGTTCTCCTTCGCTAAATCAATCCCTGACGATTCTAAAGGCCTTTGATGGCCGTGGGTTTCATCCTTTTGGCATTCTACAGGATTTACCTATAGGGGTTGAAGGCAAAACTGTTAATCTAGCGTGGAGGTGGTTGATGCCCCTCTAGATTACAACCTTCTCTTGGGTCGTAGTTGGTATTACGCTATGACAACTGTCATTTCATCGGTCTTTTGGCTTATAAAGTTCCCTCATAATGGAAAGATCGTAACAATAGACCAGCTGACTTAGTTTTCATCCGACCCAGCCTCTTCTGAAAGCATTCAGCATGTCAGCAAAACAACTATCCCATATAAGGATGTTGGAGTAGGACTAGTTAAAGATTCTGGTTTACTAGGAACTTTTCCTTTTCCTTCTATCAACGCATCATCTTCTACTGCAACCATTCATATGATTTCGTCAGACACTATTGTTTATGATGATCCTTGGATCGTACCTTCTGAATCTGATATAGACTCATTTGGTGATGTTATGCCTTTGAGTCCATATGAAATTGCGTATGAGGTCGTGCAGTCGCTTTCCAACCAATACTCAACCAAAATTGACTTAATGAATGTGGTCCATGAGGAATCATTTTCAAAATCAAACTCAGATTCAACAACGTTTTCTGAACTTGTTCACACTATTGAGAAAATTTGTGAAATCCTATGTGTCGATGATTTACCATGGGAAGATCTTCATCATAGATCTTCGTTTTTACCCGAGAGTGATCGTTTTGAAAATGATTTTTCATCTATTTTTACGACTGAATATGTCAAGGAACCTCAGAATCCAATGAAAAATCCTAATTTTGAGTTAAATTTGGGAAACATTTCTCGAACTGTTCCTATTGATATTTCGGTTAAGCCTAGAATTGTTGAAAACATCCATATAGGTGCCTCTTGTACGGAAGATGAAATTCAAACATATAAGGCCCTATTTCAAGAATTCCACGATGTGTTTGCCTGGTCATATGAGGAAATGCCAGGAATTGACCCAGCAATTGTTGTTCATGAAATCAAAACTTACCCGGATGCTAAACCCGTCCGGCAACGTTTGCGTCAGATCCACCCGAGAAACGCTGCTGCTATTAAAGAAGAAGTTGAAAAATTACTCAAAGCAGGTTTCATTTATTCGATTCCGTTAACGTATGGGTATCGAATATTGTTTCGGTTAACAAAAAGAAAGGGACAATAAGAATATGTGTCGATTATAGGGACATTAATCGAGCCTATCCAAAAGACAATTACCCAACTCCCTATATCGATCAAATCATTGATGATTGTGCCGGCAACGAAATATTCTCCTTCATGGATGGTTTTTCCGGATACAATCAAATCAATATTCTACCTGCTGATCAGCCAAAAACGGCTTTCACTTGTCCATGGGGGACATTTGCTTATTGCAAATTACCTTTTGGGCTCAAGAACGCCAGGGAAACTTTTTAAAGGGCCATGTCTTACGCATTTCATGACATCAAGCACATTGTGCAACCCTATCTCGATGATTTACCTGCTCATTCATTACATCGAGCTGATCATCTCATCCATTTACAAGAAATCTTTATGAGGTGTGTCACATGGAATGAGTCGATCTTGCGGACAAGATAGACCTCCCTAGTATCTAACGATATCTAGTGACAAGCAAGCCAATCAAAAACTATCTTTCTCTAAATATGCAATATATCAACAAAGGCAAACAAGTGTTTTAGGCCTACCTTGGGTCCAATACAAGTTTGTGGAAGCCTTTCTCCTTTGATCCAAATGAGTTCTGTAGTGTCCTATCTAGGGTGCTAGATTAGGCTATATTTATTATCGACCAGGATAAGTAAACTTCGAGGCATGCGTCTACAATCTATAGACATAAAGGATTCCTAACTAAGTGTTCGTGATGGTAGGTTACAGAACTTCTTTACGGAAGGTTGAGGTATGCTCCCTATCACCTAGACACTCAGGTCACTCAATTCATCTACCTATTCTAAAAAAACACTGTGTATTACTTAAACCAAGATTTCAATCCCCTTACGAGGATGTTGTGCATAAAACCCCTGTTCAGTGAACACTCAGTATTCAATGTTTATCATTCATGAAAGATTGAGACATACTGAAATCATAAGCACACTTAAAATTCAAATACATGGGAAACAGGGTTCATGAAGATGCTCTAAAAAGACAACGAAAGATCAGATCCCTTACAGGATACAGTTCAACGATCTCAGTGATGAATCCTTCAAGCCACCATCATAAACATCACTCATATGAACTGCTAATTAAATCAGTGAAAGCATAAACCAAACTCTAATCACTGTGCATACAGAAGTTGCTAATAAAATAAAATGACAGTATACCCGTTCCACGCAGGGTTCGTCCGCGTTTCAAAAGTATATTGGACTGCGCTCAAGCAACTATAGAATCAACGCAATAACAAAATCGTGACTGCAAATGAGTTCTGGTATTAAGTTCAAAAGCTCTATTTTTCAAAATGATACACAGATAACAACTAACCAACAACACATAACTGTGTTTACATATGTCTTTTAAAAAACTAACATCGTTTACATTTTGGAATGAAGGTACATTCGTTATGCGGCTGTTGTCACTTTTGTTATGGAATAGTTTTTTTTAAGTTGTTTCCATTATGAACCGATTTCAAAAAGGAACAAAACTAAATCGGTTTAGAAACCTATGCTGCTGCTGCTTTTGTCGCCAACATGCTGTGCTTTGACCATCATTGACCGCGCATTCAGGAGTGTTGGTTCTACTGTAGGATAGGTGTTCGTCCATGCTTGTACATTCTATTTTCATCCCTACCCTTTGGTTTAGCTTACTTGTCATGCCATATGTCAAACAATAAACCATTTACAGGATGTTGTAACTTCCTGTAGTCCTTTTATCAAAAATCCATAATTCTTTAACATAAAACTCATAAATCAATTCTAATGCATTTAACAACTATAATACTGTTAACTAATCAATTTCAAGGGGATATAAGAGATTTATGAAGGAAAAAGGTAGGTAAACGATGTGTTTCAGGAGGAAAAATGAGGTCATGGAATGGTACCAACAAGCTCCCTTGTAGCAAATCTGCAAACACAAACAAGCAAACAAATTAAATAGCACCTGAAAAGCCAATATCATAAAGCATACTTATCATGATGATCAAGGAATTCATGAAACAAATGACATAAGACAATTTGTTGAGAAAAATGAATCTGATTGTATTAATTCAAATCAAAGAAGAACTTTACAACCTGTGCCTTGATGCTGTACAAGCTCCTCCCAGGGTCTAACAAGAAGTCTCCTCTACTTTGAAAAGTTTCACTCTCTTCCCAATGAAGCCAAAAAGGTATGTGATCTCTCCTCTCAAGCTTAACTAGGAAGTCTCAATTCCACCAGCATTTACTGTAAAAAAAAATTCAGCTTCTAACCTCCCTAGCAACCAGCCCAATGCCTTAATTTATAGTGCAATGGAGGGAAGTTACTAGGTCCTCCTTCAAAGGGATAAAGCCCTCCTTCAAAGGGATAGCTCCTCTCATCAAGGGATTAGCTCCTTCTCTTTTGGGATGCATGAACCACCTAAGAGCGAACCATCCACATCAAAATTCCTTCTAGAATCATCTAGAATTAACCCAAAGTGAGTTTTTTAGAATAAACTTGCGCCTTTTTTACTTTCACAGGGGTCCGAACCCACTCCTTTAGGGACAGAGCGGGCAGGTCCGCAGGTAATGTGAACAGGGGGTGCGGGACCACAGGAAATAGTGAGAGAAAGTGCGAAACCAAAGTTTTGTTGATTTTTAAATATCTTTCTCTCATTTTCAAAGCTTGACATGAAGAGCTGAGGTCTGAGACTTGCTTAGGAGGACAGTATAAGTGATGATAGACCCATACTGACTACAAATAGTCATGGTGACAATATTTTTGTGTAACAGATTACCCCCTAAAGTGCAAAGTCTGTAGTAGATGAGGATTCCATTTATCATCTAGGGAGAGTGAAGTACTTTATCATTTCGAGGATCATCTTGTGGAGAGCCCGGTTGGAACCTATAAAAACATTCAATGCAAAATATATATATATGAGATCATATCATCGCTGACGTAGGCATTCCCATACTCAGATCAAAACTGACTAGAAAACTAACTACTGCTCTGATATAGGAATGATCTTGTAATACATCACAAGTATAGACACATGTAGACACAGTATGGATGCAGCCATATGTTTATGAATAGTCCACAATATAATGAATACAAAATTCCTCGCAGCCTGGATGGTGGAAACTAGATCCAGGGTCTTCATTTCTACTTCCCGAAATAGTACGATTCTATCCATGCGAATGAATGTGTTGAAGTCGAACATGGTAGAAACCACTTGATTACTAGTCAATGATGTAAACTGTTAACAAGTGTGAGAGAAACCACCAATAATTTCAATGGCTCTCAAAGTACTCAGTACAATCCATGAGATGTGAATAGATGTGTTGATGTCATACATGTCACAGAATCCTTTGATCGAAGGTCAATGATGCAACCTATCGTCGAAGGTGAGAAACTTGCCATTGAGGCATGCAGATCCCAAGGTACTGATGATTTCTAAATCATCTTTCTAGATAATGAGCTGAAGTCGATAGAAAGAGATCCGTAGTAGGCAATCCCACAACACAAAATCATAGATCAAGTTTGAAGAAATTTAGTTGCAAGGACTGACTCAGGGATGGTCAAGATGGATGACAGATATTTTGAAAATGAATGGCTTATTTGCCCTGACCTCTTGAACACATAATGACACAGCAGATGGTTTGGTGACAATTGACCCAAAGTTAATACCCAGAAACCGGCTGAAGACTTTCAATGTGGTTTGATCAACTGTTAGGCAAAGGATTTCCCAACCCAGGTGAATCAAAGTGTCATGTTCAAGAGTGGTTACAAAGTATGACAAACAGGTTCATTTTTCTCTCTTTTCCCCCACCATTTCTGGCAAGTACCTCTTTAGTTTTGACAAGCTTGAGGAGGATAACATTTGCTTGATTATAAGCTCATCCTTCGGATGAGTCCAGCTTAGTTTAAATTCGAACCCTAAGAAGGAGTGGTTCGTTCTTGTTTTTAATTGAACAGGTCCTTTACTGTTAAATTTTAACAAGTCCAGTATAGGAGAAACTCGACGTTTTTCAATTTTAGAGAGTCTGAAAAAACTTAAGACTCCAAGGTTGACCTTTTTTGTAAATTTGTTTCTGCCAAGCCTGAAAAAGTATAAAATAATACTTGAGAGAACCACTTGATCTTTACGAACAAGGAGTACTTTTCGTAATTAGTGCCTCTGATCTGAAAAAGTAAAAAAGCGATCAATGACACGTCGTTTTATAACCAATATCGAATTTGAAACGACAAAAATCCGACAATCTTTTCGTGTTTTTACGGTCAGAAAAGAGCTTTAAGTGGACCATATTTTTGGTTCCATTTTAACGAGTTTAAAAAGAAAAACTCAGCGATCTTTTCATGTTTTAGAGTCAGAAAAGAGCTTAAAGGTGACTCTAATGTTTTTTCGTCGAAAATGACCGATTTCACCTGAAAAATCCATTATCCTGCACAAAAACTCAAACATTACTCATACCTATTTAGAATGGATAAAAATGCTGCAAAAGTTACCTTTCTAAAGTAAAACATAAATAAATTTACAATTCATTTATTCAAAAAACTTATAAAAAGGGCTTTCGTCAATTCAATTTTACCGTTTGAGATTTAGGTGAGAAAATAGAGATTTTGGTCAGAAACTTCCCATGAAGATTACAGAAAATCTGTCCGTCGGAATCGAGCGCCGTCTCCTCTGGGTAATCCACATCATCCTACTTTTCAATTTCATCCATTTCAAATTTGTTTTTAGGTTTTAATTTCATTTTTTAGAGGATTTCAAGGCTAGAAACCCACACACGGGGGCCCGCAGGCACAACACAGGTAGCCTGCTGACCCCGAATTTTTCTCAATGGGGAAAAAGTCAGGGGTCTGCGGACCTACGCACTGTCTCTAACAGAGAGGGTGTGGTCCCTGCAGCAAGGGTTTTTAACCCTAAATTTCTCAAAATTCACCCAAAAAATTCTATTTTTTATATTCTAATTCGCCTTTTTTGTTGGATGTAGAGTATACATCATGATTGATTGGCGAGAACGAGGGCATGAGGATGTAGATCTTGCCGCGATAAATCACGAACCTTCGATCAATGCATTGAAGGCATGCGGCTTGTACAAATTCTAGGCCATACCTGGCATGAGGGCCCAGGTGGACTTCTTGCAGTGGCTGGTAGACAGGTGGAGCATACAGGACCAGTGCTTCTTCATTGGTGGTCACCAGCTCGAAATGGAGCCAACAGACATATACTTTTTGACTGGTTTGCCCAAGAGAGGTGAACACTTGACTCTATTCGGGACTAGGCCAGGTGGCCAGTCTATCGATAGGCTCTGGCTAGAGTTCTGTAACAACCAGACTAGAGAAAAAGGGATAGACATCAAAACCATATCCGTTCCTGAACTCATGGTAATCACATTTACTGTTACCAGACTTTGTGGGAGCGTCGCACTACATATAGCCACTGGATCCCAGATGCGGATGGCAGTTGACTGCTTTCGAGGCACCATCTTCAACTGGTGCGATGTTGTGTTGGCTAATGTAAAAGGCCAATTGACTAGAGCCAAGAACGAACAACTGAAGACCTTTGGATATGGTTCTTTAGTTGTGATCTTTGGTCTGGAGAGGGTCCCAATGTTGGTCCCACAACACCTCACTGTTGGAGCTGGACTTCCTCGAGAGCCCAAACTGATGCGATGGATTACAGTTATGGCCCGTCATCCTGATGAGGGGACATAGGTCATTTGATTCAAACCTGAGTATTTCCATTGGTTGGAAAACCAGGTTTTTACTATTCAGGACTTTCCTTACATTGGGGTAGATTTTCGCGGTGACCCAAACATGGCTCTTCCACCAGGAGAGCAATGGGATGACTCAGGTAAAATCATTTTCAACATTTTCCTAATTTAATTTTTTTTTGTTTTTATCTCGTCCCAAAATTGATAGTAAAAGTTTCAAATGCAGATGTGGGTCCATAGCGACCAGCCGCTCTCCGGCCTTACGTGAGGAAACAACCAGCTACAGCAGCACCAGCCCCACAGGACGAATTAGCAGAGACCTTGGCTGAATTGGAGAGCCACCTAGAGCGCTTGACAGTAGATATTCCAGAGACAGACATAGATGACATTCCTCGTCGACTTCAGCGCTATGTGATTGGGGTCGCAGGACCTTTTAGGAGGTTCCTTTGTAAGGTGGCCCGTACAGTGGTTCCTTATCGAGATCATCACCAGTGATAGGATGATCGCTTATTGTAGACACATATAAAATTTTTTGCTTTTTGTACTTATCATTTTTGCCAATCATAAGGTGTTTTTCAACCTATGATCGAGGACGATGTATATTTTGACACACTCCTATATTATACTATATCACTATTACCGGCTTATCTTGTAAAACATGTTTATGGAATGTTTTTAAATTTACTTGTATGATTATTGCAAATGTCTACTTAACATTCGAGAAGCAATTGCATCTGCTAATGTATTTAAAGATCTTGGAATATGCTGATATTCATTATAATCAAATTCACGTTCCAAGAGACGCACTCTCAAAAATAATCTTAATAACACTGGATTTCTAATGGCATATACTCTATTAAGCTGTAATACAACGAGTTCAGAATCTAACCTCACTATCAAAATCCGAATCCCAAATGAAATAGATTCAGATAATAACTCAATCACTGCACTATACTCTGCAATGTTGTTTGTTATTTGACCGAGGCTTACCCCATGCATAGATACCAACTCATCAGAGGGCGAATAGATAACCCAAGCTGTGGAAGAAATGTTTCGTGTACTACAACAAGCACCATCAGCAAAACCAATGTATGTTTGGAGAGGCATCGACATCTGCAATATCAAGAGTAAAATCAAGATAAGCAAGAATAATGACGAAAAACACTCTCTAAGCTAAGCACACTTTTTAATATAAAACACACCAGCTAGAAAGAAAACTAACCTAACCAAAAATCTCCACACCCATTTTTTAAGCATAATACATCTTCAGGTAAAGACCATTTCTACGTTTACCTAAAGAGTCCCCGTCAAAGTCTACCAATTCATAGGCCCCTTTTGCTAGCTTTCACTTGAAAACATAAGGACCATGCCACATAGGCACGAATTTTCCAGTGCCTAATTTATCATTTGCTTGATCATACAATAAGACTAGGTCTCCTTCCGAAAAATTTCGAGGGGTCACATTTCGATCATACTGAGCTTTAATATGTTTTTCATGAGTTTCGATCGCTAATGCAGCATCACGTCGATTCTCATCTAGCTGAGCCAAGTATAACAAATGTTTTTCCTCTTCGGAAGTGGCTGGAAGTAACTCGATGGCCATTTGCAATGACGGGATTTCGCATTCAATGGGTAACACAGCTTCCAGACCAAAAACTAGTTGGAAAGGAGTGAACCCTGTTGACGTTTTTACTGAGGTTCGATACGCCAAAAGCACTGAAAATAGCATGTTATGCCAATTCGACCAATGAATCCCAATGATTCGTCGGATCATGATGACTAGAACTTTGTTGATGGCTTCAACCAGACCATTAGCTTGTGGATAATAAGGAGTTGAACTATCGTGACGCAAGCCAAGTTGGCCTGTAAGTTCAGTCATCATAACGTTTCGAAAATGATGCCCATGATCAGTGGTAATCACTTTTGGAACACCAAACCTAGCAATTATATGATTGAACATGAAAATCACAGTTGTTTTGCCGTCTGCCTCAAATGTAGGCGTCGCCTCGGCCCACTTGGTAAAATAATCTACCGCAAGGATGATATACACATGCCCCCCGGACGAGTGAGGGTTACATGTAATAAACTCGATACCCCATTTGGCGAAAGGACCAATGGCAATTATAGGGTAGAGAGGAGCAGGTGGAGCGCGCATCTTTCAATCAAAAATTTGGCAGTTGTGGCATTTCCGGACCGCGTTAATACAATATTTAAACATAGACGGCCAGAAGTAGCCAGCGCGCAATATCTTTTGGGCTATGGCATACCCAGACATATGACCGCCACACTCTCCAGAGTGACAGTCATTTAGAACCCTTTCAGCTTCCTCATGAGTTAAACAACGTCGAAAAACAGAGTCTGCCCCACGGCGACAAAGAGTATCTCCAATAATTCTGAATTGTTGGGACTGGAATCGTATTTTTCGACGTTCGGACCTTGAAATTTCTGGTAGAAAGGATTGGGTGTGGAGATAAATGATGATATCCCCATACCATGGATCTAAAGTGCTGATTAGAAACAAGGATTTGTCTGCAATGGGCTCCTACGCCACAGTTTCCGTGTCAGCACGCGGGAAGTCACACATTAACTCCGCAAAAAATAAAGATTTCTTCGACTTAGACTTTTCAAATTCCAAGTCGAACTCCTGCAGGATCACAATCCATTTGGAGTACTTGCCCCCTAGCAATTTCTTGGTCAAAATATAGATCATAGGGTTGCAATAAAAAATTAACGTAGTCTTGCGTAGTAAAATGTAATGACGAAAACGTTGGACAGCTTGAACAGCTGCCAATGCCAATTTCTCCACATGTGAGTATTTTAGCTCAGTTGGATTTAAAGTTAGACTAAGGTAATATATCACATATTCCATACCGAATTCATCTTCCTAAACTAACACCATTCCGATGGTGGAATGTGAAGCGGCGAGATACAAGAAGTAGTCCTGGTTGTAGTTGGGAGGATGCAATAACGGTGCATGGGTCAACGCGTGTTTTAGTGCATCAAAAGATTTCTCAGCTATCTCATCCCAATAGAATGGAGTATTCTATTTCAACAATCGGGTAAAACCCTTTGTGATCTCGGCGTAGTTAGGAATGAATCGACGTAAAAAGTTTGCTTTCCCTTGCAAACTTTGGAGTTGGCGAAGACTCGAAGGAGGAGGCAATTTGACAATGGCTTCAACCTTCGAGGGATTGACGTGAATGTCGGCTTTCGAAACAGCAAACCCCAGTAACTGACCCGTTTCTATACAGAAAACACACTTGTGTGGGTTCAACCTAATCCGATAATTCCTACACCTCATAAAGATTACTCGTAAATGGATGAGATGATCAGCTCGATGTAATGAATGAGCAGGCAAATCATCGAGATAGGGTTGCACAATGTGCTTGATGTCATGAAACACATAAGACATGGCCCTTTGAAAAGTTTCCCCGGCGTTCTTGAGCCCAAAAGGTAATTTGCAATAAGCAAATGTCCCCCATGGACAAATGAAAGCCGTTTTTGGTTGATCGGCAAGTAGAATATTGATTTGACTGTATCCGGAAAAACCATCCATGAAGGAGAATATTTCACTGTCAGCACAATCATCAATGATTTGATTGATATAGGGAGTTGGGTAATTGTCTTTTGGACAGGCTCGATTAATGTCCCTATAATCGATACATATTCTTATTGTCCCTTGCTTTTTGTTAACAGGAACAATATTCGATACCCAATCTGTTAACGGAATCGGATAAATGAAACCTACATTGAGTAATTTTTCAACTTCTGCTTTAATAGTAGTAGCTTTTCTCGGGTGAATCTGACGCAAACATTGCTGGACGGGTTTAGCATCCGGGTAAGTTTCGATTTCATGAACAACAATTGCGGGGTCAATTCCTAGAATTTCCTCATATGACCAGGCAAACACGTCGTGGAATTCTTGAAAGAGGGCCTTATATATTTGAATTTCATTTTCTGTACAAGAGGCACCTATATGAATGTTTTCAACAATTCCAGGCTTAACCGAAATATCAATAGGAATAGTTCGAGAAATGTTTCCCAAATTTAACTCTGAATCTGGATTTTTCATTGGATTCTGAGGTTCCTTGACATATTTAGTTGTAAAAATTGATGAAAAATCATTTTCAAAACGATCACTCTCGGGTAAAAACAAAGATCTATGATGGAGATCTTCCCATGGTAAATCATCGACACATAGGATTTCATGAATTTGCTCATCAGTGTGAACAAGTTTCGAAAACGTTGTTGAATCCGAGTTTGATGTTGAAAGTGATTCCTCATGGACCACATTCATTAAGTCAATTTTGGTTGAAGATGGGTCGAAAAGCGACTGCACGGCTTGATACGCAATTTCATATGGACTCAAAGGCATGACATCACCAAATGAGTCTATCTTAGATTCGGAAGGTACGATCCAAGGATCATCATAAACAATGGTGTCTGAAGAAATCATATGAATGGTTGCAAAAGAAGACGATGCGTTGATAGGAGGAAAAGAAAAAGTTCCCAGTAAACCAGCATCTTTAACTAGTCCTACTCCAACATCCTTATACAGGATAGTTGTTTTACCGACATGCTGAATACTTTCAGAAGACGCTGGGTCAGATGAAAAGTAAGCCAGCTGGTCTATCGTTACGATCTTTCCATTATGAGGGAACTTTATAAGCGGAAAGACCGATGAAACAACAATTGTCATAGCGTAAGACCAACTACGACCCAAGAGAAGGTTGTAATCTAGAGGGGCATCAACCACCTCCACATCTAGATTAACAGTTTTGCCTTCCACCCCTATAGGTAAATCCTGTAGAATGCCAAAAGGATGAAACCCACGGCCATCAAAGGCCTTTAGAATCGTCAGGGATTGATTTAGCGAAGGAGAACCAAGCGATCTCCAACACTGTATCGACATAATACACATTGAGGCTCCCTCATCAATCACAGTCCTATAACAAGGTCTATTTTTGACTAACATTGGGATCTGGAAAGCCATTTGATGAGGTAAGCGCGATGTACTATTTTCTAGATCGAAAATTATAAGGTTCGAGTCCTAAACGTCAACAGCTCCTATAGCCGACAATAGTAATTTACGCTGTGCTGGACATGATTGCAGCACTTCCAAAGCCGACATTGCTGAAGGTGAAACAGCTAAATCTTCAACAATGTTATAGTTCTGAGCCACTCTCGCATGTGGATTGAAAGCTGACTTTCGAAGTATACCCTTGGCGGGCGGTTTGATTACTAAGTCTGGGTTAGGTTTCTTGATCTGTAGCGGATCAGAACCGGGAGCTGAGGTTGATGGGTTAGAATGAGAAGATTCTGCTTCTTTACCATCAACAGGACTTTTACTTCCATAATCATGCGATTGAGTCGCAATCCTAACATGGGACATCATCAGTATGGGTTCTTTGTTGGCATTTGAGGAAGAACCTATCATCTTACTGTCTTGACTTGGAAAAGGATCCTTCAAAACAGCAGGCGTTTGGGAACCTTTGACAATCTTCACAACCTCTGCACAATGAGGGCAGTCTCTTGTAAAATGCTCTTCGTCACAAATGAGACAAGGATAACGAGGTTTGCATTTCTCATCATTTGATTCCGCTTTTTCGGGTTTCTCTTTTGAATTTTTATCCATTTTATTTTTCTTCTTCCCTTTCTTCTTACAGCCGGATTTTAATTTGGCTGTAGATGACTCTACAACATGAATATCGGCTGAGATTTCTGCGGAAGAATCTCCTGTCGGGGAATCTGGCAAGGTTATGATAGGAGAAGAATTCTTGGAAGACTTCTTCGTACTTTTGGTATTAACCGTACCAATCATACCATCAGTGGCATGAGACCCTGAAGGAGTTGCAGCGATTTGATTTTACTTAGGAAGATCAGGGATTTTCTCGTGTAACGTACCTGACTGAGTATAAACTAAGTCAAGGTATTGTGCTTGAGCAATTACTTGCTCCTCAGTAACGACTCCAGCCTTAGTTACATCCTCAGTGATCTTTGGTAGTAAATATTTTAAAAACCATTCGGCTAAGATCTGACCCGGAATAAAAAATTTCACTAAACGCCATCAACGTCTCCATTCATGAATGTGATCTTAAATGTAAGTGGACATCGACTGCTTTAATGAAGTTAGTAATTCCGTGCCATTGTCATATCTGACTGGCAACTGAAAATGAGTTAAAAACGAAGTAGCTAACTGACTAAAGTTATAAAAGGTGGCTCGCGGTAACTCAATGTACCACTTGGCCGCAAGACCAATTAGAGTGCGCTGGAAAAGCCTTAAACAGATTGAATCATCTGAAATGGAATTAGACGCACACCAAAGTTGATAAGTCATCACATGGTTCGACGGGTCCTCTCCTGATTTGCCTTCAAACTTAGGAATATCACTAGGCAACTTATTCGGCATTGGTGGCCAAAACGAAAGATAGTTAATTGGATCGTTCATAAGGCACGACAAGTCAGGCAAGTCCAAAGTTGCGATAAATAGTAGCTGACGATTAGGGTCCCTAAAACTCTGGGTCATGAGACTAGCCCCAGGAGGAGGATATCCAGGATAACTAGGAATTGGAATTTCATTTGGGATATTATATCCTCCCAAAAAACTAGGATTAACCGAACCGTACTGGGGTTGTTGAGGTTGTTGATATGTATACCCAGGGTACGGTTGATACTGATAGACTGACTGCTGCACAACAGGACCAAATTGGTACTGTCCCTGGTACGGTTGATAAGTAAATTGAGGTTGACTTGTGACAACCATACTTGTACCAGGTTGCCGTACAGGCATTTGAACCGAAGTTTGGATTGTGGGTCCAGACTGAGGTAAAGATGTCTGAGGAGTTGATACAGGAACAGTAGAAACCGGAGCTGTCGATACTCCAGAAGTAGGTGGGGTAGATTGAACAGATGTTGCAGCAGTTACAGCAGCTGTTTGAGGCGGAGTACGAGGCATACTAGGCCCAGGCTGAGAAACTACCAAAGGTGCAGAAGTTTGAATAGTAGACTGGACGGGTTGCTGGGGTGAACCAAAAACCAAGGGTTGTCCAGTTTGAGATGACAACTGTACATTCGGTTGCAAGACCTGTTGAGTTTGAGATGGATCTCACACTAAGTTCATTCCGGCGTACATACCCATAATAGGTTGAGAATATTGAGGACCATAACCAGGTTGAGAGTAGGGTTGATAATTCAGAGGTACATTTCCAGTTCCTTGAACATATGATTGACCGGAAGGTGGTTGTAACCTTGGGTTGGGTACTGACCTTGAGGTTGATAACCTTGAGGCACGTACTGATACTAGGGTTGAACTTGAGGTACATATTGATACTGGGGTTGACCTTGAGGTACATATTGAGTCTGGGGTTGACCTTGAGGAACGTACTGTCCCTGAAGTTTCCCACCAGGTGCAAATTGGGTACCTTGAGGTTGCCCCCCAAGCGATAATTGAGAACTTTGAGGCTGCCCCCAAGGTGGTAACTGGCCACCTTGAGGTTGAGGATTAGGAATAGTACCTGACTGTTGGCATTATGATGCATGTGTTGTACTTGATGGCAAACAACTCATAGAAGATCAACTCACTTATATATATCTAGATGAATCTAGGGAAGAAATATCAGATGACAATTCTCAGTATGACAAGTCCAAAAGGGGAGATTGTTGGCATTATGAGACAAGTGTTGTCCTTGATGGCAAATCACACAAATGATAAATTATAGTGCAACAAAGTTTCCTTCATATAGAGAAAAGTTCACGCACTTTTATGTCAAGAAACATTTATTCCATGTAGAGAAAAGTTCACGCACTTTTATGCAGAGAAAAGTTTATTCCATGTAGAGAAAAGTTCACGCACTTATATGTAGAGAAAAGTTTATTTCATGTAGAGAAAAGTTCACGCACTTTTATGCAGAGAAAAGTTTATTTCACGCACTTTTATGCAGAGAAAAGTTTATTTCATGTAGAGAAAAGTACACGCACTTTCATGCAAGGAAAAGCGCGTATATGTTGGAGAACTTACCTTTGGTCCATGGTAGTTAGTCCTTGGTATTTGAACTTTCATGCAAGGAAAAACGCGTATATGTTGGAGAACTTACCTTTGGTCCATGGTAGTTAGTCCTTGGTACTTGAACCTATGGTTTTTCATGTAGAGAAAAAGTTCACGCACGATCATGCAAGGAAAAGCGCGTATATGTTGGAGAACTTACCTTTGGTCCATGGTAGTTAGTCCTTGGTATTTGAACCTATGGTTTTGGACCATGGTACCTCGTCAGAAGTGTTGATCTCATGCACTTTCATGCAAGGAAAAGCGTGTATATGTTAGAGAACTTACCTTTGGTCCATGGTAGTTAGTCCTTGGTATTTGAACCTATGGTTTTGGACCATGGTACCTCGTCAGAAGTGTTGATCTCACGCACTTTCATGGTTGGTTCATGGTATTAGTCCGATAGTTTTTGATCCTATGGTTTTGGCTCGTGGTATTGCATCCAAAAGTGTTGATCTCACGCACTTTCATGGTTGGTTCATGGTATTAGTCCAACAGTTTTTTGATCCTATGGTTTTGGACCGTGGTATTGAGAAAGGACTAAGGCTATAAAAGAGGAAGGAGATCATTTGGCAAAGCATCATCTGAATTATCTGATTATCTGATAAAGTGCTAGATCTGGAATACTGTGTTTGGGTTATGGTGCAGATCTGGATCTGAGCTAAAGAGGGATCTCACTGGTTGATGGAGAACAAGATCTAAGGATAGATGGGGATCAAATGGTTTGAAATGAACTATCTCTATATATTTGATTATGCTTATTCTAGATCTGTATATTGAAAAATGATCTGAACTGGGTATAACTTAAGTTTGAAATCGCTGCAAGTCATGTTTGAATATTTATAGATCTGTACGGGGTTGGCTTTGGTGTAAGCGCGTATCCAGTCTGAAAATGCATGAAACGTGGTACCTGGAGGAGAGAAGATTGTAGGCCGACGCCTACGTACTAGTATCTTAGCTAGTACAAGAGCTAAGGGGGTGGTAGCTCCCTTCCAGGAGAGACTGGAGAACGAGAGAGGGTTGTAGCTCTCTGCAGGTAGAAGCCTGCGTACTGGTATAAGACTGCACCAGTACATAAATATTGTAAAAGGATTTTCTTATTAAGAAGAAGATTGAGATGACTTGCAGCAGGTGGTTTTCTCCCACATTGGGTTTCCACCTTATATCATGGTGTTCATGTGTGTGACTTATGTGTGATGATCTGTTCTATTTTACTGCACCTGTTTACTGTTAATATGGTTGATAATGTTCTAATGCACTCATTAAGGATCAACTAACTGAATCATAAGAAGTTGTGGAAGTAGCATATATGAATCTGAATATGGAAATGAAAAAGTTTTATTGATGTGATAATACTGATTCACCCCCCCCTCTCAGTATTATTTCCAACAATTGGTATCAGAGCAGGTCCTTTGGTAGAATCTTGATTGCTTGAAGGAGATCCGTGGAACAATGGGAAAGAAGCTTAAGAAGAAATCTCATAAGAAGAGGAAGAAATCTCAGAAGAACTATGACAGTGGGAGAATCGATTGGGGATTAGGTATAAGAAGCTCTTCAGATTCAGATTCAGATTTGGAATCATTTCAAAAGGAAGATGAACTATCAGGTATGAATTTGCTATCCTTTGATGTTCCAGCTATCTATCCATTTGGAAAAGATGGAAGTGATAATGAAACAGTTGAATGTGCTCTTATGGGTGAGGAAGAAGGATATCAAATAGAAGCAGAATTTAACAGGCTGACAAACAAAATTAGTGAACAAGAAAGACTTCTGAACATAAAGAGTGGTGCCCTCAAAGAAGCTGTTACTAGACAAAAGGCTCAACGACAGTTATTCAAGGAGAAATATCAAAAGTTGCAGGTTGAAGCAACATCTCTAAGAAATAAAGTCAATGAAAAGAACACAACCATCAAGAAACTCAGAGATAGATCCAGTTACTATGAAAGTCTTGAAGCCACGATCCGCTCTCTAAAGGAAGATCTTGAAGAATCGAAGAAGTAGAATAAAGATCTAGTCCAAGATATTGAAAAACAAGGAAACGAAGTTATCAGCTTAAAATCTCAGCTAGAATGTGCCTTCAGAATTCGTCAAATGCAACAGGATCTGAATGAAGAACAAGAAAAGGAGATTCTCAAGCTAAAGCATCAGTTGGAAGAAGAAAGGAAAGCTGAAGAAGACATGAAGAAGAAATATCTAGAAAAAGAAGAACAACTTCAGGTTGAGGTAAATATCTTGAAAAGTAAATTAGAAGAAAAGGATAAGCTCTTACGTTTTCAAGATAGTACTAAAGTCTTGGATGATATTCTTAATAGTCAAAGATCTCCTGCTATCAAAACTGGTCTTCGCTTTCATGAATCTGTTGAAGGTGAATCTAGTTCACAAGGTGAGGCAAGGAACTCTAAAGAGAAATCTAAAATGATCAACAAGGAGATAAGAGAGATGAAAGGTAAATCTCATCATCAACCAAGGAAAGAAGTTCTTCAAAGAAAATCTTTTACTCCTCCTATGAATAATGTTGAATGTTATGTATGTCATAACCTTGGACATGTTGCAGCCAGATGTAGAAGAAGAAGGGTTCAAGATCATCAAACAAACAGATCATCTTAGTCAAGGTACTTTAATGGATATTTCTTTGCTTGCAATATGTTTGGTCACAAAGTTGTTGATTGCTACAAAAGGAATATGAAACATGTAAGATGTTATGCATGTAACAAGCTTGGACATATAGCAAAGGAATGCAGGAACAAAGCACAGACATCACACCAAAAGGAGAAAACATCGTCACACTTGAAGATATGGAAGAAAAAGGAAGTTCAGTCAGAAAGTGGTGGCACAACACCTTATACAGACATAACAGAGGGAGCCGGAAGTGTAAAAATTCAATCTCCTACGCAAGCTTGATAAAGGGAAGTTGCATATATACGCGAATTTGTTACTGCACAGTCACGTATATGATTGTTTGAAGAAAGGCAGTAGGGACAGATTCAAGAAAAGGATCAGTTTTGCTCTAATTGATAATGGTTGCATTTTGCTAATGATGGTTAGAAGTATTTTGGTTCTAACTTGATATTGCTGATGTCTTGATACTTCTTATTAATATGCATGATCAGATCTGACAGATGGAACAGGTTTAGGGGGAGCATATGCTCTTAATGCATTGTTGGCATTATGGTTAATAGTCCTCGGTGATGATGCTTATATGGATAAATGATTCATCTTGCTATGATATGGTTATGAGTTTTTCAAATGATTCTTGGGGTTACATAGTTGATATTTAGATCAGATTTGTGGTTGATCCTCTAATGGTGCTTACATGGTGATCTTCATAAGGATAAGGAGAAGTACATAGCTTGAATTCACATCTTCTTTACTTGATGATGAGTCACTCATATGCTGTTGTCGTCATATGCATAAAGATCATATATTACAGTTATGATGCAGGATTCCTATTGTTCTTGGCACATATATGGATGAGGATTGTTGGCTGGATACATGGATGCTTATTCAAAGTTGCATTGTTGGAGACTTAATGATGATGAGTTCTTACCTATATGATGATAGGTTGTTGATTGATATTCCCAATTGATGATACTTGGTCCATGCAGATTTGGATGGCTATGGTGTTTCTCACATATGATAGAATGATTCTGTATATACAGAATTCTGTTCAAAAGGATGAGTTGATACGGACATACCTTGATGATTCATGCACTAATACAAGTTGCTGGTGACAGATGCTATGGAGCAGATCATTCAGTGTCGTTGCTGATGTTTATCATGATCTTATTTAGGTGTTTGGTCTTTGTTATAAGTGTCATGTATATCATTCAATGTAAAGGTCATATCAAGACTCATGGTATAATAGTGTGTCTCTATCTAGTCATTTGATGAAATATTTCAGTCATATCAAGGTCATGTAACGGCCTATGTTTGGTTTCCCCACTATGCCTGGGATGAAGATGTAATGTATTTGGTTGTCATATTTCTGATGTATCCTCACTTGGTTGGGTGATGGATGTATGTATTGAGTCTTTTGGTGATAGGAAGGTCTTTCATGATGTATAAGTCTTGGTTCTTCTTGAAGAACATCTTTTGCAGATCTTTCCTACAGTCAGGAGGAGCATGAACAACACAATTTAGAAAGAGCAGAGCTTTCAGCATGTAGCATGAACAGATTGGTACACCTTGGCATATACAAAGGGGGAGCTCATTCAGAGATTTCAACAGGTACTCAAGGGGAGTATGAACAGCAGAATGCCTTTCTAGGAAGAGAATATCTTGGTTCGCCCTTTGCCCTTGATGTCAAAGGGGGATAGTGATTTGGTATTGTTGCCATCAAGTCCAAAGGGGGAGATTGTTGGAATTATGATGCATGTGTTGTACTTGATGGCAAACAACTCATAAAAGATCAACTCACTTATATATATCTAGATGAATCTACGGAAGAAATATCAGATGACAATTCTCAGTATGACAAGTCCAAAAGGGGAGATTGTTGGCATTATGAGACAAGTGTTGTCCTTGATGGCAAATCACACAAATGATAAATTATAGTGCAACAAAGTTTCCTTCATATAGAGAACTGTTCACGCACTTTTATGTAGAGAAAAGTTTATTCCATGTAGAGAAAAGTTCATGCACTTTTATGCAGAGAAAAGTTTATTCCATGTAGAGAAAAGTTCACGCACTTATATGCAGAGAAAAGTTTATTTCATGTAGAGAAACGTTCACGCACTTTTATGCAGAGAAAAGTTTATTTCACGCACTTTTATGCAGAGAAAAGTTTATTTCATGTAGAGAAAAGTACACACACTTTCATGCAAGGAAAAGCGCATGTATGTTGGAGAACTTACCTTTGGTCCATGGTAGTTAGTCCTTGGTATTTGAACTTTCATGCAAGGAAAAGCGCGTATATGTTGGAGAACTTACCTTTGGTCCATGGTAGTTAGTCCTTGGTACTTGAACCTATGGTTTTTCATGTAGAGAAAAAGTTCACGCACTTTCATGCAAGGAAAAGCGCATATATGTTGGAGAACTTACCTTTGGTCCATGGTAGTTAGCCCTTGGTATTTGAACCTATGGTTTTGGACCATGGTACCTCGTCAGAAGTGTTGATATCATGCACTTTCGTGCAAGGAAAAGCGTGTATATGTTGGAGAACTTACCTTTGGTCCATGGTAGTTAGTCCTTGGTATTTGAACCTATGGTTTTGGACCATGGTACCTCGTCAGAAGTGTTGATCTCACGCACTTTCATGGTTGGTTCATAGTATTAGTCCGATAGTTTTTGATCCTATGGTTTTGGCTCGTGGTATTGCATCCAAAAGTGTTGATCTCACACACTTTCATGGTTGGTTCATGGTATTAGTCCAACAGTTTTTTGATCCTATGGTTTTGGGGTGTGGTATTGAGAAAGGACTAAGGCTATAAAAGAGGAAGGAGATCATTTGGCAAAGCATCATCTGAATTATCTGATTATCTGATAAAGTGCTAGATCTGGAATACTGTGTTTGGGTTATGGTGCAGATCTGGATCTGAGCTAAAGAGGGATCTCACCGGTTGATGGAGAACAAGATCTAAGGATAGATGGGGATCAAATGGTTTGAAATGAATTATCTCTATATATTTGATTATGCTTATTCTAGATCTGTATATTGAAAAATGATCTGAATTGGGTATAACTTAAGTTTGAAATCGCTGCAAGTCATGTTTGAATATTTATAGATCTGTACGTGGGTTGGCATTGGTGTAAGCGCGTATATATGCAGTTTTGGTTCATTGTAGTAGCGTATACAATTTGAGCTATGATATTTAGTCACAGATGGTTCTGGTTGTTGATGGGTTCTGATGACAGTTTAAAGGTGTCAGTATTCTGCATATCCTATTTGGTTGATTGTGTTTAGCTTCAGTATTGATGGATGAGAACTAATATTGGATCAGGATCATAATGACTCATATTTATGTGATATGATGGACTAGATCTGGGTGCTAACACATATATTATCCTTGTATATGTATTGATCTGGTGTTTGGGTGATTCAGAAGATTGATTGATTATGTGCTTCAATGATATTAATGGGTCCAGTATGAAAATTGGATGAAACGTGGCCTTTCAGATTATGTGTTGTGCTTCAAGAGTATCCAGTCTGAAAATGCATGAAACGTGGTACCTGGAGGAGAGACGATTGTAGGTCGGCACCTACGTACTAGTATCTTAGCTAGTACAAGAGCTAAGGGGGTGGTATCTCCCTTCCAGGAGAGACTGGAGAATGAGAGAGGGTTGTAGCTCTCTGCAGGTAGAAGCCTGCGTACTGGTATAAGATTGCACCAGTACATAAATATTGTAAAAGGATTTTCTTATTAAGAAGAAGATTGAGATGACTTGCAGCAGGTGGTTTTCTCCCACATTGGGTTTCCACCTTATATCATGGTGTTCATGTGTGTGACTTATGTGTGATGATCTGTTCTATTTTACTGCACCTATTTACTGTTAATATGGTTGATAATGTTCTAATGCACTCATTAAGGATCAACTAACTGAATCATAAGAGGTTGTGGAAGTAGCATATATGAATCTGAATATGGAAATGAAAAAGTTTTATTGATGTGATAATACTGATTCACCCCCCCCTCTCATTATTATTTCCAACACTGACATCATGAGAATATCTTCTACACCCAATGGCTTAGTTCCATTATTTCCAGTTAATAACCCTTGTTCAATAGGTTGAGGAGATGCTCCTGAAAAAGTACCAGAAAGTGACTGATACCTAGAGGGAACAAAAGGACCGCCGTACAAAAAGGTTTCCGGAGATTGAGAAAACATGGACGACTGTCTTGACATATTTAACGGAGGATAGTAACCCCTAGATGTTGGGTGATAAGGAATATGAGGTGGTGAAAAACATAGTCCCGGGTTTTCCAAAAAATTAGTCAATGAAAGATACCAAGCACTGCTCCTAGGTGGACTGTAAAAGATTGATTCACGCTCCCTAAGCTCTATAATAGGTTTATTTTCAGGGATAGGGATGCCTTCTTCTTCTTCCGGAGTAGCAAGTTATTCAATAGCTATTCGTCTAGAAGGAAGATTTGGGTAATTATTCTTTCTACCTTGGGTGAACCAGGACCACTAGAAGTCAGAGAGGTAAACCCCGATGTTGGAGTAGCAGCAAATTCTTATTCAGGTTCAGATATTTTAGGTTCTTCACCTAAGTCACTAGTAGATGAAACACTACCAGTAACTTCGGAAACAGACACCGATTGCGGATTATAATCTGCCACTAGAGCTTGATAATCAGGATTTACCACTAAAGAAGACTCTCCTTCTTCAAGTGACCCAACTCTACTATCTCTAGGAGTTACCAGGGCTCGTAGCCCTTCAGGCTGGCTCGGTGAAAACTCAGGAGGTTGGCCCCGAAGTCTAGGGGACTTTATCGGTAATTCAGCCACGGTTAAATATTTTAACTACTCCACACGCAAACAAAGTAAAATCTCAATGAAAACCACCTAAAGTCTCTAAAGAACCAAACAAATTTGAATCACACACCTAAAGAATCTAGGAGATCAAACCACACACAAACAGTAACTTTCCATACTGAAAACACTAGTTGGTGATGAAATCCAACGTCGCAGAGTTCAATACAGAGATGGCGGTTCGAACAGTTACCCCGGCAACCTGCTTAATGAATAGACTGGCACAAGTTCCTCCACTAAACCGTTTCGAGTGAAGAGAACCCCCTAGAAAATCCAAGTGAGTCTAGTCGACGTCTGCTCCAGGTACAGTGGGATCTTCCCACCACTGTCACCTTAGGAAGAATCCTATAGAATATGGTCACTATGGTTACCAACGGAAACAAATATACCTGGGGGAACAGTGTATGATCCGATATGCATGTAAGGGCAGAGTAACAAGCTCAATCCCCTTGAAGGCTCCTTGACATAATCCAAGGTTTACCAACAAGTGACCCCAGGCTCCTCGACAATGGTTAATCTGAGGTTTACCGGTTTTAATACGTGAATATCTAGCATCGTTCCCAATGATGAAGGATTGATTCCCACACTGGTTCAGACATGATCTCATGCTTCTCCTTTAAGAGGAGCTTTCCCAGAGCATAAATGCAACAATTGGATTTTTCTCCTACCGCAAGGTACAACTACTTGTTTGTTTTACTGTCTTGGAGAGTTAATTACTCCCTACTCCAAGACACTAGCCTAAGCTATGTTGGTGTAATAGAGCCCTAGAAATAAAAATATTACTAGATAGATTTTACTTTAAGCGTTATTTTTATTGGTTTTTGTTTAAGTCAAGAGGTGCGGAGATGAAACTCGTGGTGTGAAGACTCGAATCGAAATCACTAAAAAATGCACTTAAGATGATTAAGCAATCTTTTCCCTTCAATGAATTTCTAGCTAGGAAAGAGTTTGAGAATGCAAATGCTTGTAAACATAAATCTTTCTTAACAAACAAATTAAAAGAAGAGCTTTTTGTCTTTTCCAATGCACTCAAAACGAGACAACTAGTTATATTCACAAAAATTTCCCTTTTCTTTCAAACATTCAAATACTACAAAAACAAACTTTTTCCAAAAGAGATTTTTTTATTTTTATAAAACACTCAAAACTATGGAAATAACTAATCTTGAGATCTATAAACTATAAAAAACTATTTGAAGTAAAATCTTACAAGATGTCTTTTTCAAGGATGTTTTACTTAGCTATAAGCAAACTAAGGACCAATTTGTCTAGAATCACAAATCAGTCAAAAAGCAACCAATTTTTGTTTTCTTTTCTAAAAATGAAATCCAAACTTTTAACACAAGCCTTTTCGAAGTTTTGCAAAGAGAAAACACAAAGTGGATTCCTCAACAAAGGTAGATTTTGCAAATGGTTAGACTCATAAGAAGGCCAGTAAAAACCAAGGGTCTGAGGCTTCTACAGCTTCTAAGCTCTGAGCTACTACAAGACCAAAATGAAAATCAAGCCCGATAACCAAAACTTCTAGGAATTTCACCTAAAACCCTAACACCAATGGAATTAACCTAAGGAAAGTTCCTAACAAGTCATATGCAAGTCTGGGCAGTGGATAAAAACATCTAAACAAAAACTAAACTAACTGAAAGAGAAAATCTTAAGTTTTTCAAAATTTTAGCAGGGTCCGCAGGCCCACAGTTCACATAGGTGCAGTACCACTCTGTGAAAAAAGCAAAAGTGCGGACAAGTCTGCACTGTGTTGCAAGCCGAGGGTGCGGTCCTCTCCCAAAATTATGAAAAACAAAAAATAATCCTAAATCTACTAAATCTACCCAATTCCACACACAACAAGCCAAAAATAGAAACAAAAACACAGTTTCTCAGGTCAAAGAAAAAACAAGGAAAAAATCAAGTCCCCAGTGGAGTCGCCATTTTGTCACACAGAATGAGTCGATCTTGCGGACAAGATAGACCTCCCTAGTATCTAATGATATCTAGTGACAAGCAAGCCAATCAAAAACTATCTTTCTCTAAATATGCAATATATAAACAAAGGCAAACAAGTGTTTTAGGCCTACCTTGGGTCCAATGCAAGTTTGTGGAAGCCTCGCTCCTTTGATCCAAATGAGCTCCCTTGTAGCGAATCTGCAAACACAAACAATCAAACAAATTAAATAGCACCTGAAAAGCCAATATCATAAAGCATACTTATCATGATGATCAAGGAATTCATGAAACAAATGACATAAGACAATTTGTTGAGAAAAATAAATCTGATTGTATTAATTCAAATCAAAGAAGAACTTTACAACTTGTGCCTTGATGCTGTACAAGCTCCTCCCAGGGTCCAACAAGAAGTCTCCTCTACTTTGACAAGTTTCACTCTCTTCCCAATGAATCCAAAAAGGTATGTGATCTCTTCTCTCAAGCTTAACTAGGAAGTCTCAATTCCACCAGCATTTACCCTAAAAAATGTTCAGCTTCTAACCTCCCTAGCAACCAACCCAATGCCTTAATTTATAGTGCAATGGAGGGAAGTTACTAGGTCCTCCTTCAAAGGGATAAAGCCCTCCTTCAAAGGGATAGCTCCTCTCATCAAGGGATTAGCTCCTTCTCTTTTGGGATGCATGAACCACCTAAGAGCGAACCATCCACGTCAAAATTCCTTCTAGAATAATCTAGAATTAACCCAAAGTGAGTTTTTTAGAATAAACTTGTGCCTTTTTTACTTTCACAGGGGTCCGCACCCACTCCTTTAGGGACAGAGCAGGCAGGTCCACAGTTAATGTGAACAGGGGGTGCGGGACCACAGGCAACAGTGAGAGAAAGTGCGGAACCAGAGCTTTGTTGATTTTTAAATGTCTTTCTCTCATTTTCAAAGCTTGACATGAAGAGCTGAGGTCTGAGACTTGCTTAGGAGGACATTATAAGTGATGATAGACCCATACTGACTGCAAATAGTCATGGTGACGATATTTTTGTGTAACAAGGTGTAGGCATTATCGGATTAGGTTGAATCCACACAAGTGTGTTTTTTTTATATAAACAGTTCAGTTACTGGGGTTTGTTGTTTCAAAAGCCAGCATTCGCGTCGATCCCTCGAAGGTTGAAGCTATTGTCAAATTGCGTCCTCCTTTGAGTCTTCGCCAACTCCAATGTTTGCAAGGGAAAGCAAACTTTTTACTCGATTCATTCCTAACTACGCCGAGATCACAAAGGGTTTTACCCGGTTGTTGAAACACAATACTCAATTCTTTTGGGATGAGATAGCTGATAAATCTTTTGATGCATTAAAACATGCATTGACCCATGCACCGTTATTACATCCTCCCAACTACAACCAGGACTACTTCTTGTACCTCGCCGCCTCCCATTCCACCATTGGAATGGTGTTAGTTCAGGAAGATGAATTCAGTACTGAACATGTGATATATTACCTTAGTTGAAATTTAAATCCAACTGAGCTAAAATACTCACATGTGGAGAAATTGGCATTGGCAGCTGTTCAAGCTGTCCAACATTTTCGTCATTACATTTTACTACACAAGACTACAGTAATTTCCGATTGCAACCCTATGATCTATATTTTAACCATGCAATTGCGAGGGGGCAAGTACTCCAAATGGATTGTGATCCTGCAGGAGTTCGACATGGAATTTGAAAAGTCTAAGTCAAAGAAATATTTAGTTTTTGCAGAGTTAATGTGTGACTTCCCGTGCGCTGACACGGAAACTGTGGCGGAGGAGCCCATTGCGGACGAATCCTTGTTTCTAATCAGCATTTTAGATCTGTGGTATGGGGATATCATCGTTTATCTCCAGACCCAATCCTTTTGGCCAAAAATTTCAAGGTCAGAACGTCGAAAAATATGATTCCAGTCCCAACAATTTAAAATTATTGGAGATACACTTTATCGTCATGGGGCGGACTCTGTTTTTCGACGTTGTTTAACTCATGAGGAAGCTGAAAGGTTTCTAAATGACTATCACTCTGGAGCGTGTGGCGGTCATATGTTTGGGTTTGCCACAGCCCAAAAGATATTGCGCGCTCGCTACTTCTAGCCGTCTATGTTTAAATATTGTATTAACGCGGTCCTAAAATGCCACAACTACCAAATTTTTGATCGAAAGATGCGCGCTCCACCTGCTCCTCTCCACCCTATAATTGTCGTCGGTCCTTTTGCAAAATGGGGTATCGATTTTATTACATGTAACCCTCACTCGGCCGGGGGGCATGCGTATATCATCCTTGCGGTAGATTATTTTACCAAGTGGGCCGAGGCGATGCCTACATTTGAGGCAGACGGAAAAACAACTGTGATTTTCGTGTTCAATCATATAATTGCTAGGTTTGGTGTTCCACAAGCGATTATCACTAATCATGGGCGTCATTTTTGAAACGTTATGATGACTGAACTTACAGGCCAGCTTGGCTTGCGTCACGATAGTTCAACTCCATATTATCCACAAGCTAATGGTCTGGTTGAAGCCATCAAAAAAGTTCTAGTCATCATGATCTGACGAATCATTGGGATTCATAGGTTGAATTGGCATAACATGCTATTTTCAGCACTTTGGGTGTATCGAAACTCAGTAAAAACGTTAACAGGGTTCACTCCTTTCCAACTAGTTTATGGTCTGGAAGCTGTGTTACCCATTGAATGTGAAATCCCATCATTGCAAATGGCCATCGAATTACTTCTAGCCACTTCCAAAGAGGAAAGACGTTTGTTATACGTGGCTCAGCTAGATGAGAATCGATGTGATGCTGCATTAGCGATTGAAACTCATGCAAAACGTATTAAAGCTTAGTATGATCGAAATGTGACCCCTCGAAATTTTTCGAAAGGAGACCTAGCCTTATTGTAAGATCAAGTAAATGATAAATTAGACGCTGGAAAATTCGTACCTATGTGGCATGGTCCTTGTGTTGTCAAGCGAAAGCTTGCAAAAGGAGCCTATGAATTGGTAGACTTTGACGGGGACTCTTTAGGTAAACCCAGAAATGGTCTTTACCTGAAGAGGTATTATGCTTAAAAATGGGTGTGGAGATTTTTAGTTAGGTTAGTTTTCTTTCTAGCTGGTGTGTTTTAGTTTAAAAAAAAGTGCGCTTAGCTTAGAGAGTGTTTTTCGTCATTATTCCTGCTTATCTTGGTTTTACTCTTGATATCGCTGATGTCGACGCCTCTCCAAACATACATTGGTTTTGCTGATGGTGCTTGTCGTAATACACGGAACATTTCTTCCGCAGCTTGGGTTATCTATTCGCCCTCTGACGAGTTGGTATCTATGCATGGGGTAAGCCTCAGTCAAACAACAAACAACATTGCCGAGTATAGTGCAGTGATTGAACTATTATCTGAATCTATTTCATTTTGGATTCAGAGTTTGATAGTGAGGTTAGATTCTGAACTCGTTGTATTACAACTTAATAGAGTATATGACATTAGAAATCCAGTGTTATTAAGATTATTGTTGAGAGTGCATCTCTTGGAACGTCAATTTGATTATATTGAATATCAGCATATTCCAAGATATTTAAATACATTAGCAGATGCAATTGCTTCTCGAATGTTAAGTAGACATTTGCAATAATCATACAAGTAAGTTTAAAAACATTCCATAACATGTTTTACAAGATGAGCCGGTAATAGTGATATAGTATAATATAGGAGTGTGTCAAAATATACATCGTCCTTGATCATAGGTTGAAAAACACCTTATGATCGGCAAAAATGATAGTACAAAAAGCAAAAAATGTCATGTGTGTCTACAATAGGTGATCATCCTATCACTGGTGATGATCTCGATAAGAAACCACTGTATGGGCCACCTTACAAAGGAACCTCCTAAAAGGTCCTGGGACCCCAATCACATAGCGATAAATTCTAAGAGGAATGTCATCTATGCCGGTCTCCAGAATGTCTCCTGTCAAACGCTCTAGATGGATCTCCAATTCAGCCAAGGTCTCTGTTGATCCGTCTTGTGGGGCTGGTGCCGCTGCAGTTGGTTGTTTCTTCTCATAGGGTTGAAGAGCGGCTGGTCGCCGTGGACCTACATCTGCATTTGAAAACTTTTACTATCAATTTTGAGACGAGATAAAAACATAAAAAAATTAAATTAGGAAAATGTTGAAAATGATTTTACCTGAGTCATCCCATTGCTCTCCTGGTGGAAGAGCCATGTTTGTGTCACCGCGAAAATCTACCCCAGTGTAAGGAAAGTCCTGAATAGCAAAAACCTGGTTTTCCAAGCAATGGAAATACTGAGGTGTGAATTGAACGACCTCTGTCCCCTCCTCAAGATGACGGGCCATGACTGCAACCCATCGCATCAGTTTGGGCTCTCGAGGAAGTCTAGCTCCAATAGTGAAGTGTTGTGGGACCAACATTGGGACCCTCTCTAGACCAAAGCTCACGACTAAAGCACCACATCCAAAGGTCTTCAGTTGTCCGTTCTTAGCTCTATTCAATTGGCCTTTTATATTAGCCAACACAACATCGCACGAGTTGAAGATGGTGCCTCGAAAGCAGTCAACTACCATCCGCATCTGGGATCCAGTGGTTACATGTAGTGCTGCACTCTTGCAAAGCCCGGTAACAGTAAATGCAATTACCTTGAGTTCAGGAAGGGATATGGTTTTGATATCTATCCCTTTGTCTCTAGTCTGGTTGTTACAGAACTCTAGCCGGAGGCTATCGACAGACTGGCCACCTGCCCTAGTCCCGAATAGAGTCAAGTGTTCACCTCTCTTAGACAAACCAGTCAAAAAGTATATGTCTGTTGGCTTCATTTCGAGCTGGTGACCACCAATGAAGAAGCACTGGTCCTGTATGCTCCACTTGTCTACCAGCCACTGCAAAAAGTCCACTTGGGCCATCATGCCAGGTATGGCCCAAAATTTGTATAAGCCGCATGCCTTCAATGCATCAATCGAAGGTTAGTGATTTATCGTGGCGAGATCTACATCCTCATGCTCCCGTTCTCGCCAATCAAGCATGATGTATACTCTACATTCAACAAAAAGGTGAATTAGAATGTCTAAAAGCAAAGTTTTTGGGTGAATTTTGTGAGATTTAGGTTTAAAAACCCTTGCTGCGGGGACCACACCCTCTCTGTTAGAGACAGTGCGTGGGTCCGCACCTTGCCTTCACGGCAGGTGCGGACCCCTGACTTTTTTCCCATTACGAAAAAGTTGGGGTCCGCAGGCTACCTGTGCTGTGCCTGCGGGCCCCCGCGCGCGGGTTTCTAACCTAAAAATCCTTTAAAAAATGAAATTAAAACCTAAAAACAACTTTGAAATGGATGAAAGTGAAGAGTAGGATGATGTATATTACCTAGAGGAGACGGCGCTCGATTCCAACAGATGGATTTTATGCAATCTTCACGGGAAGTTTCTAACCAAAAGCTCTATTTTCTCACCCAAAGCTCAAACGGTAAAAATGAATTTACGAAAGCCATTTTTATAAGTTTTTTGAATAAATGAGTTGTTAATTTGTTTATGTTTCACTTTAGAAAGGTAACTTTTGCAGCATTTTTATCCATTTTAAATAGGTATGAGTAATGTTTGAGTTTTTGTTCAGGATAATGGATTTTTCAGGCGAAATCTGTCACTTTCGACGAAAAAACATTAGAGTCACCTTTAAGCTCTTTTCTAACTCCTAAAACATGAAAATATTGCCGAGTTTTTCTTTTTAAACTCATTAAAACGGAACTAAAAAGACGGTCCACTTACAACTCTTTTTCTGACCGTAAAAACATGAAAAGATTGCCGGATTTTTGTCGTTTCAAATTCGATATTGGTTATAAAACGACATGTCATTGATCGCTTTTTTACTTTTTCGGATCAGAGGCATTAATTACAAAAAGTACTCCTTGGTCGTAATGATCAAGCGGTTCTCTCAAGTATTATTTTATACTTTTTCGGGCTTGGGAGACACAAATTTACAAAAAAGGTCAACCATGGAGTCTTCTTAAGTTTTTTCAGACTCTCTAAAATTGAAAAACGCTGAGTTTATCCTATACAATCTTAATAGGGATGATGGCTGGAAGATTAGCAAGTGCTGGGTCCCAGCCTTGTCTTCCTAGCCTCCTCATTCCCCTTTTGTTAGGTCTTAGGGTTTCTGTCTTCCCTCTCCTTAGGATTGGAATAATAATAAATATAGATTATTTAATAATTATGAATTATTATAATTTAATTTCAATGACCATTATATTTAAATAATAAATATGGATTATATAGATATTATATATTTTCATTTTTAGATATACATATACCTTTATTATTAAATGAATACATTTAGTTAAATTAACTAATGAATTCTTTTAATATATAAGTTACCTGATTTAGCTAATTTCTAAAAATAATAAATTATATATTATTTGTTATTAATTCTTTTAATATATTTACCTGATTTAGCTATTTTCTAAGAATAATAATAATGAAATATAACAAGATTATTAGTGGTTTGACTAGGGTCATTAGGTCAAAATTAGTCGTTGGCAATATAGCCGTTGGAGTCTCTACACACTCTATTTAAACAAGCTAAGCCGGATTGGTTCTTCAACTTGTCCTGACGATGAACCACACTGGTTGGTTCGAAACGCGTCGACAAAAGATTGGTTATGTGATTTCGCCGAAGATTATCTAACAATATACTGGACTCGTTAAAATTTATCAGTAAAGGACCTGTTCAATTACAAACATGAATGGATCACTCCTTCTTAGGGTTCGAATTTAAACTAAGTTGGACTCATCTGAAGGATGAGCTTATAATCAAGCAAATGTTATCCTCCTCAAGCTTGTCAAAAATAAAGAGGTACTTGCTAGAAATGGTGGGGGAAAAGAGAGAAAAGTGAGCATGTTTGTCATACTTTGTAACCACTCTTGAACATGGCACTTTTATTCACTTGGGTTGGGAAATCCTTTGCCTAAAAGTTGATCAAACCATATTGAAAGTCTTCAGCCGGTTTCTGGGTATTAACTTTGGGTCAATTGTCACCAAACCATCTGCTGTGTCTTTATGTGTTCAAGAGGTCAGTGCAAATAAGCCATTCATCTACAAAATATCTGTCATCCATTTGACCATCCCTGAGTTAGTCCTTGCAACTAAATTTATTCAAACTTGATCTATGATTTCATGTTGTGGGCTTGCCTACAACGGATCGCTTTCTATCGACTTCAACTCTTTATCTAGAAAGATGATCTAGAAATTGTTAGTACCTTGGGATCTGCATGCCTCAATGGCAGGTTTCTCGCCTTCAACGATAGGTTGCATCATTGACCTTCGAACAAAGGATTCAGTGACATGTTCAACATCAACACATCTATTCACATCTCACGGATTGTACTGAGTACTTTGAGAGCCATTGACATTACCGGTGGTTTCTCTCACACTTGTTAACAATTTACATCATTGACTGGTAATCAAGTGGTTTCTACCATGTTCGACTTCAACACATTCATTCGCATGGATAGAATCGTACTATTTCGGGAAGTAGAAATGAAGACCCTGGATCTAGTTTCCACCATCCAGGCTACGAGGAATTTTGTATTCATTATACAGTGGACTATTTATAAACAGATGGCTGCATCCATACTGTGTCTACATGTGTCTATACTTGTGATGTATTACAAGATCATTCCTATATCAGAGCAGTAGTTAGTTTTCTAGTCAGTTTTGATCTGAGTATAGGAATGCCTACCTCAGCGATGATATGATCTCATATATATACTTTTCATTGAATGTTTTTACAGGTTCCAACCGGGCTCTCCACAAGATGATCCTCAAAATGATAAAGTAATTCACTTTTCCTAGATGATAAATGAAATCCTCATCTACTACAGACTTTGCACTTTAGGGGGCAATCTGTTACACAAAAATATTGTCACCATGAATATTTGCAGTCAGTATGGGTCTATCATCATTCATACTATCCTCCTAAGCAAGTCTCAAACCTCAGCTCTTCATGTCAAGCTTTGAAAATGAGAGAAAGACAATAAAAATCAACAAAGCTCTAGTTCCGCACTTTCTCTCACTGTTACTTGCGGTCCCGCACAACATGTTCATGTTACCTGCGGACCTGCCCGCTCTATCTCTAAAGGAGTGGGTGCGGACCCCTGTGAAAGTAAAAAAGGTGCAAGTTTATGCTAAAAAACTCACTTTGGGTTAATTCTAGATGATTCTAGAAGGAATTTTGATGTGGATGGTTTGCTCTTAGGTGGTTCATGCATCCCAAAAGAGAAGGAGCTAATCCCTTGATGAGAGGAGCTATCCCTTTGAAGGAGGGCTTTATCCCTTTGAAGGTGGACCTAGTAACTTCCCTCCATTGCACTATAAATTAAGGCATTGGGCTGGTTGCTAGGGAGGTTAGAAGCTGAACATTTTTTAGGGTAAATGCTGGTGGAATTGAGACTTCCTAGTTAAGCTTGAGAGGAGAGATCACATACCTTTTGGCTTCATTGGGAAGAGAGTGAAACTTGTCAAAGTAGAGGAGACTTCTTGTTGGACCCTGGGAGGAGCTTGTACAACATCAAGGCACAGGTTGTAAAGTTCTTCTTTGATTTGAATTAAGACAATCAGATTCATTTTTTTCAACAAATTGTCTTATGTCATTTGTCTCATGAATTCCTTGATCATCATGATAAGTATGCTTTATGATATTGGCTTTTCAGGTGCTATTTAATTTGTGTGCTTGTTTATGTTTGCAGATTCGCTACAAGGTAGCTCATTTGGATCAAAGGAACGAGGCTTCCACAAACTTTCATTGCACCCAAGGTAGGCCTAAAACACTTGTTTGCCTTTGTTTATAAATTGCATATTTAGAGAAAGATAGAGTTTGATTGGCTTGCTTGTCACTAGATATCATTAGATACTATGGAGCCGTTGGTCTTGTCCGTAAGAACGACTCATTTCGTGTGACGCTATTTCTCTCTCAAATCTATGGACTACCATTTGCTGAAGGTTACCAAGATCAACGATCCTTGCCCAATTACCTTTGGACTATCCAACTCCTATTGGAAAGATAAATCTCTTCCTGTTGGCTTGTATGGGCTTGACCCAGGTTCAGAGGTGATTTAGCCAAACAAATCCTGGTAATACTGGCCATTTTGGCAATAGTCCACGGAGCGCGGATTGAGGTCTCACCCGAAGTAGTATGGGAGGGTGCTAGAACCAGCTTTCCGCACCCTGGGGATGTCTGATGAGCTTCTGGTGGTCCACGGTTTGACCCTGCGTGCATGTCACTACATGCACCTATTAGTCCTTCATAACCTATGAGGCTGCCATTGCGCCACCCTACCCGGGGTGCGACCCATATTATACCTAAGTTACTTTCTATTTAATCTATTATTACTCAATTACTTAACTGATCGGTGTAATATTAATGATAATTAACAGTATATCCAGTAATCATATAAGTGTGCATGATAAACAAAACATCATAAATGTAATTAATGCAATATGCAAGCAGATGCACCGAAACTGGAATCAACTTCTCTTTATTATTCTTCGTTCAATATTACAGACTCAACACCGCCCTACGCACTTAGCTGTAGGTGTTCTCGCACTCAGCTGCAGACTATACTAGGCCTTTGTGCACTCAGCTGCAGAGCCTCTTCCTACTACTACGACCCAATACACTTAGACTCTTACTCTATGCTCCAACCATTCGTATTCTTCTCTCCCATTCCTTTTTTCTACAACTTAGAGCCTCGCTCTATTTATACAATCCCATGGTCTGCAGACCATGGGTAGGCTGACATGACTTTACATTACATTGCAATACTTTAGGGTGTAAAACCATATGACTCAACCTATACTTCGCGCTCCACGCCCGCAATTCGTGGAGTCTTTACAATACATTTGACCAAAACCCTAGCTTTGAGCCCCAAAACATGCTTTGGGGGGATTCCATGCCCAACAGGCCCCCAACAGAATCATCATGACTCATCCTCGAGTCACTCAGTCAGTGTAGCAATCTTGGTGCGAAGTCCCTTCAACTGGCCCTGTACTGCTCAGAGGTCCACGACGCCCTGTTTTGTGGTTTTTTGGACCTGTTGCATGCGTGTTTCCGATGATTCTTTGTGGGGATCAAATACCTGTCTTAGCGCGTAAAGCCCTTGCATCTGTGTGAGCTTTTCCTCGATATCTGCCGTAATAGTGAAGGCCTCATCAATCCATGGTTGGATGTGCACTTGGAGGAGTGCCTCTTTCTGTCTGGCGGCATCCACCTGCTCTTTCAGTGCCCTAGCTTGCTACGTATTCATGAGTTGTTCAGTGAGGATGACTATCTGTGTCATTCCCCTTACATTGTCATACTGCTCCTGAAGTTTGCGCACCTCTGTTTCCAGGCGCTGTATGTTGGGATCCTCCTGCAAGGATGTGAGGACTCTAGAGGCTTGATCCAACATACTGGTACCGTCCTGCACTGGCCGTCCAATTTCTTCCAGTCTTTTTTGAATAGCATTAATACACTACTCTCTAACTTCCAGAGGAGTGGAAGGTTGCACCTTCAACCGCAACTTGGCAATCTAGAGATTCATCTCCACCTGCACTCGCGTTGTTTCCTCGCGCACGTTTCAGACTCCACTTGCCAAACAGTGTATTTGCATTTCTGTTGGTAAGTCTGCAGTGATGGACAACTCGAGGACCCGCCCGCACGCTTCATCAACTGTCTGCACTATCTGTTGGTTCTGTGACACCAGTTCGTCACGCTGGAGGCTGAGATGTTCGATGTTGATATTTTTCTCATTCATCACCTAAATTGCGCAACCCTCCCTAGAGCGGAGCTTTGCTGGTATGCCATCCTACAACTGGTATAGTGTGTCACGTGGAAGAGTAACCAAATTAAGGCCAAGTCCCTTGATCCTTCCCACCGCAGCTTTGTCAGTCTCATTTTCTGCTGCTAGCATCCCTTTGGGTAGCACTATGGTGTTGGCCATATTTGCGTGTAGCAGCTACTCTGCTGCTGATGTGCCTGCTGCGCCGTAGGTAGCTACAATTCCTTCTTATGGGGGCCGCACCTGTAGTTCCTGCACCTGCACCCTTAGGGCCCCCAACATAGTCTGCTGCTCCGACATGGCTTCTTGGAGTGCTTCATTGGTGACTTCGCAAACCGTGTCGCCAATGTTGGAGAGGTCACGTTTTGTTAATGTGATCGGGTCAAAGGTCAATTTCGAGGCCTTGACCTTTTTCCGTGGACCCAATCTCTCTGTGATGTGCGACCTTTTCAATTGGGTAGACATTGTGCCGGGGTCCGCGCCTTCTTCTGCAAGGTTTGTGTCCTCTGCCTCCTATCCCGTAGACAAGTCCTGGCCTTCCTCTTGCTGCGTTGTTGTGGCCCCTGTTGTCTGCACTGTTGCTGCAACTTCAGTGGCCTTTTCCTATTCTGCAGTTGCCTTTGCTACCTCGCGGACTGCCCTTACCTCTGCTACCACTTTTTCATTGTGCCTCTTTTTAGCTTCATCCTTTCTCCTCTAGGATTCCATCCTATCTACCTCCACCAAATCTAGGGCACGCAACTCAAGAGGACATGACTCTACCACTGAAAAAATTGCATCATCAATGGCAATGAAGGGCAGCTTGGTCCACTGCTGCGCTGAATCCTTTCGTGCCTTGATATAAATGTTGTGCATGTCTACCTTGACGTCTGAAAAGCTATGCAGACTGTCGTAAACTATGGGGGACAGGTGCGGCCTCCTATTAATCCACATTCGGATGCTCACCTCCATTAGCACCCATAAGATATTTGTCTCGCGAATCCGCTTCATGTCCTTGGTAGCCTAGAGCGACGTGTATTCTGCAGCCTCTGGTAAGTCCTATTCAATGCTCAGGAACTAACTTTCCTCTGGTAGTTCTCCCGCTACCAGCAGAATAGACAAGAGAAACCGCGCGTAGTGGAAGGTCTTGCCCTACTCCTGGGCTTCTTTGCAGTTGGTCAAGAATTCCTCGCAAAGGAACTCGACCCAGTTGAATTCGACCCCCTCTGCACATTGTTCAACCAACATAACTACTGGCGCTGGTACTTCATAACTATGGCATTTCCTCATTACCTTCCTGGCTAGGAGTTGGGTGGCTATGTGCACCCCCTTGTCTTTGATGTTGCTGATTGCGTAACCCCTCTTTTTCTTCTCGAGCTTGTATTTCTGCTTCATGGCTTCCACGAGAGCCAAATCGCTGCTTTTTTGTGCTATCATTGCAGGGTCCTTTCCCTTACAGGGAAGCCGAGAAATTGGGTGGATGAGATCCGTTGTGATGGGAATAGGCTCCTCCAGCCATAGGTACCCATCGTGCACCAGGCACAACAGCTGCTCGATGATGAAAATAGTGATGGGCGCGCTGTGAAAGTGTGGAATCCACAGCATATGAAGCAATTCAGCCTTCTCCATCCACACTACACAACAATTTTCGCAGTTGTAATGTTGTGACTGGCCCCTCCGTGCTTTGCTTCAGAAGGCTCTCCATCTCTAAATGTGAGAACTTCTCACCGTCCGCGAGGTCCCAATATTCAAACTTCATTATGGGTATGCAGCCCAAGTGCGAGCCCTCAAACAAAATTCCATCAAGGAGGAGCGAGGTCTGGAGTGCACTCTTGGTGGCATCCAGATCCTTTGGTATCTTTGTTTTCCCTTTTCGTGGAGGGACGTACTCAGGAAATTTTGCTACAGAGCGCACCAGCTGGATATCCTCTTCCATGTTCTCTGCTTCCTCTATCTCATCGATGAGAGTCGGTAGGTCCTCCTCCTCATCATCTCTCTCAATGTTGACAACCTTGCCATTTTCTTCCATTGAGAGCTTACCGAACTGTGGATTTCGTGGGGACATGCGGACTGGTCCCACTGCCTGCTTATCTTTTTTCGGCCTTGATGTCTGAGGTGATTTCGGGATTTCTGGTGCGTCCCCAGCATCTCCGGGAACACCCTGCACCATGGGGTTCTGTGCGGCTTCTTTGGCAATACTAATCCAGGATACTTTCGCTTATAGATGTATGAAAAGAATCACATGAAAAATTGTAGCTTAACACAGAAATTCAAGGTACACTCAAGAAAAGAAGAAGAAAGCACACACAGGCACAAAAGGAAGACACCAAGGCTTGATAATGGAGTTCATCCAATTCGGACTACGTCTTTGGGCCCAGCTCAAACAATGGGGAGGCCTTTATATTGAATGGCATGAAAGAAGAGAATTTACAATCATCAACTGCATACAAGAGGCTTATACCTCCATTCTGAAAGATGGTTGTGAGATGGAGGCCTCAGATGAAGAAGTGGGTAGCACCAATGTGTCCGTGGTAATGAGAGGCATTGAACACATGTAAAAATTTCCCAAAATAGACAGAATGTGCTATCAGTCGCTTGAAAACTCTTCTCCCACGAAACAGCATGCTGAAATTCCTCCTCTTGGGCTCTTCCAACTATCGGGCTTTTATCATGGGTCTTTTGGACAAAATCCCATTTAAATTGGGGTTGTCTTGGTTCAAAATAGAGACCAGTGGCATAGAAGAATCGGTGGGCACAACTGACCCATAAAATAGTCTTTTATCATTGAGGCGATAATGCTCTAAAAACCCCAAAAGACACTGAAATCCAACCAAATCTTTAAGTCCCAGAGTTCAAGAAACATTAAATCGGACCTACATTCTCATCGGGTCCGACCCGGAAATCACAATCGGCACATCGGGGGTGTAATCGTCCTGTTCATTGGGGATTGCTGACCGTCGATCACTGATCACATTGGCATCCCGCTTACATATCAGCCCAGTTTCCCGATAATGATCCTGCCAATTGTTTTATCGTCGATCGCTCTACTTGATCCAATATCGCCGATATATATATATATATATATATATATATATATATATATATATATATATATATATATATATATAAGACCTTCCTCCGACCTGATTGTCCTCTGATCTCCGATCTGATTTAATCGGAGATCAGTGATTAGGGCTTCCTCTGCTCCCTTCTTAAGTCCGCCTCCATAAATCCTATGATTGTAATTTTTGGCCTTTTAAGGCTTCAACTCATTTTTAAAGGGAAAATCCTCATTTTCGTAAGGAACAAAGCAACATTCTTTTCACAATAACTTCACAATCTGGACTCGGATTGAAGTGTCATTTGCGTTGTTGGAATTAGGATGATGAGATCTACACTCTGGTATTGAGTTGAATTTATTATGAGCACTTTGATTTCTAAGTTTTTCCATGCCATTGTTTCTGAAGATCCACCTGGATCAATCCTCCTCATTGAGGAGCTTTTGGACTGCCAAAATATTTTCATTAGTCAATTGGAAAGTGAGGGAATTGTTCCCTCACATTCTCTTTCTCCATCCATCTAGTCTTGCTGGGGTGCATTCCTTTGAAACCAACTCGAAGGTATTCTACATTTCCTCGTTGTCAAGTCCTGGTTCTTCTGTCAAGGATGATGTCTTCGGACAACTCATCGGGATATTCTGGTGCAAAATCATCGACTGTAGGAACTATGCCCACCTTATTAGTGTCCATGATTAAAGGTGGTTCATATAGCTTTAGGTTCTCCACATTCACTACTGAGTACATCTGCATATATACTAGCAAGTCAAGACGAAAGGCATTGTTCCCAATCTTCTCCAAAATGGTGAATTGTCCATACTGGATTGGTCGCAACTTCTTTCCTTCTCCCTTCTTCCTTTCTTTGTTGATGTGGAACCACACTTTGTCGCCCACTTGGAATTGATGGTCGACTCAGTGTTTATCATGTCGAGCCTTGTAACGGGCTTGACTTTTCACCAACTGCTCTTGCACTGCTTGGTGAATCAATTGGATTCGTTGAATGAACTGTTCATCTTTGTTCCTATCATTACATCCATTGGAGCCATCTTCCCTTCCAAATACCATATCGAAGGGGTCATTTGGTAGGTAACCAAAACATGTCTCAAATGGTGAACGCTGCGTAGATGAATGCACTACTCGATTGTAGGAATGTTTTACATAGGGGAGATGGTCATCCCACAACTTAGGATGTTTCCCGCAATAGCCTTGTAATAAGTGTACCACGGTACGGTTAACAACCTCTGTTTGTCCATCGGTCTACGGATGAAATTCCGTGCTTCTTTTCAATTTTGTGTCCATCATCCTCCACAAGCGGGTCAAACATTCTCCAAGAAAGCGAGAGTCCCGATCTGACACAATTGATGTGGGTAATCCAAAGTGGACCCAAACATGCAGAAAGAAAAGAGAAGCAGTCTGCTTTGCAGTAATATGCTTTTCACAAGGCATAAGAATACACATTTTTCTAAAACGGTCAATGACGACATACAAATAGTCGTGACTCTTCCTAGACAAAGGTAAACCTCCTACAAAGTCCATTGACACACTTTCCCATGGACGACTCGGAATAGGGAGTGGTGTGTAGAGCCCAAGTTTTCTATTAGAGGGCTTTGAAACATAACACATCACACAACCCTTTACATAGCGAGTCACAATGTTTTTCAAATGAGGCCAAAAAAAAATCTTTGTAGATGACATAAAGTCTTTTCGACACCAAAGTTTCCAGACACAAGAGAGGTGTGGGCCTCTCGAATTACATGTACTCTTTTCCCTATGGGAATACACAATTTACCAAGGTGGTACAACAATTTCCCCTGCAAGTGATAGTTTTCCACCTATGAACCATGGGTTAGTTTTGCATAAACCTCCTTAAAGTCATCATCATTAGAATATTGTTCAGCGTAACTCTCAAAAGATAACGAAGCATTATGAAAAATAACAGAAGCAGAAATAGGAGGGCGAGATAGAATATCGGCTACTTTATTGCTAGTTCCCTTCTTATACTTAATTACCAGATGAAACTGTTGAAGAAATCCCATCCACCTGAAATGACGAGATTGCTGCAACTTGGTTTGTGACTGAAGGTACTACAAGGGCTAATGATCTATATGGATGATGGTCTCCTTGTTGATCAGGTAGTGTTTCCACTTTTTCACACTCTGCACCAAGGCATAAAGCTCCTTGTCATAGGTGGGATAGTTTATCACAGCTTGAGAAAACTTCTCGAAATGGTAACAAATTGGCTTCTTTTGCTACATCAGTACAACTCCCATGGCATAACCGCTGGCATTAGTTTCGATGTTTAATGGCTGTTGGAGATTGGGCAAGGCTAAGACTGGCACGGTGCTGATCTTTTCCTTCAATGTTTCGAAGGACTTCTGCTGTCTTCCTCCCCATATGATCCCGTCGATCGTTTTATCGCTGATCGCTCTGCCTACTCTGATATCACCGATATATATATATATATACACACACACACACACACACACACACACACACACATAATACCTTCTTCCAACCTGATTGTCCTCCTGTTGCCGATCTGATTTAATCGGAGATCGACGATTGGGGTTTCCTCTGCGCCCTTCTTAAGACTGCCTCCATGAATCCTCCGATTGTGATTTTTTGCCTTTTAAGGCTTAAACTCATTTTTAAAGGGAAAATCCTCATTTTCTTAAGGAACAAAGAAACCTTCTTTTCGCGATAACTTCACCATCCGGACTTAGATTGAAGTGCCATTCACATCGTTAGAATCAGGATGATGAGATCTGATATATATATATATATATATATATATATATAAGACCTTCTTCCATCCTGATTGTCCTCCGGTTGCCGATCCGATTTAATCGGAGATCAATGATCGGGGTTTCCTCTGCGCCCTTCTTAAGTCTGCCTCCATGAATCCTTCGATTGCGATTTTTGGCCTTTTAAGGCTTAAACTCATTTTTAAAGGGAAAATCCTCATTTTCTTAAGGAACAAAGCAACCTTCTTTTCACGATAACTTCACCATCCGGACTTAGATTGAAGTGCCATTCACACCGTTAGAATCAGGATGATGAGATCTACGCTCTGGTCCTAAGTTAACTTTATTCTAAGCACTTTGATTTATAAGTTTTTCCATGCCATTGTTTTTGAAGATCCACCTGGATCAAATACTTTCTACAAAGCCTACTCCTCTCCTGGTAGCCACCATCTTGTTTGAATGGTATGTGGTTGTTCATGAACTTTAGGGCTTGAATATCGCTCAATGCTAGACACTTTGAGCTCTAATCAACTGATCAAATCTCAAGTGAACAAGTGTTGTCCTATGACTAGCCCCTGGAGTTTTATAGCACCTTATGAATTCAAATTCAACCATTCCCCCAAATTTTGGGCCATTAATGCTTTCTTGGTGGCAGATTGTCCCAAATCTTTCCCTTAATTTGTGTCTTAAATGCTCGCCGCCCGCTCCCTTTTTCCTTAAATCGAACATTCCGTCATGAACAATGACACTAATGGTCACTTCCTAGCCTACTCGAGCAGCAGCGCAACCCCCCGTGCGTAGGCATGAACCTTGTGACATGTTGATTCTGCGAGCATCTCCCTTATCGCGTAGCTCCCAAACAGACTCTTTTATAGTCCCGCGCTCTCTTTCAACTGCCTAGAGTGCTGAGACTGTGCTCCCTACGGCTAGTTAGGTGGTCGCACCATCTATGCGAGACTTCAATTCGCCTTCCAGTATAGTCCATGGAAACTCCTCAATTGCCCTCGTGACAACTGGCACCGCACGTCCTACCTTAGGTAGTGCGCTCCCCTAGTTACTATGTTTGGTTAGGTGCGGTTGTAGTCAAGGCAACAGAGTCATAAATTCTTGCCAACAATCTTCTAATGCAGTGGTATGATCATCCGTATATGGCCTTGTCTTTTATCAACGAGATATGCTTGCGTGATCTCTTTTTCGAGCGTCTTGATCTCAGCGTCCATCAAAATGCTTTTCTTCCTCAATCATACCCGGTCCTTTTCGAGTTCGCGAAGTCTAAGGTTCCCTCGCCGAATGGCTTCCTGGATCCTTATATCTTTGACCTTGCGTAGCTGTGTGATTTCTTCATCCTAGTCTTCGTGCACTGTCACAACTGTGGGAGCCATTACGTGTGGATTCCTTTTTGTATTCTCTTCAGAAATTACGGTCTCTACTCTGTTCTGCACCTTTGGAATCATTTCTGTGCTCAGGGGTTGGCACACGTAGGTCCCAATCAGTTCATCTCGCCTGGTGAACCTTGTTTAGTACTTCACACACCCTATCAAATGCCTCTCCATGGATGATTGGTAAAGTGCGTTTCCTTTCCTACGACTGCGGTTTGTTCTGATTCTCTATTCTGGGAATGGTGTGCGATTGTGCGGTCTGTACAGTATATGCCTGTACCCATCAGAAAAGGTAGGCGCACAAGTTGTTCCACCCTAGTTGACTGGCTCGTGTTATAGGTTGGGGCTTCCCAAAGTGTAGGCGCATCATCCTTCTGCATCCACACTAGTCTTCAAAACTTTCTTGATGTGTACCCCACCATCGTGCGGGCGTTGCGCGCAACGCCCATTTTAGAGCATCAAATCGCTGCTGTTCTGGTACTGCACTTTCAAATTTGCTCAAAAATTCATCCACCGCTGTTAATCCATCATATGTCGGCAACTCCCTTGCCTCTATTGTCATGCAACGTAGTGATCTAACCATCATGTTGCAATTAAGCGTTTTTACTTCGTGCAACCAATTCTGCCATCGCTCTACTTCTTTGTCTGAATCTAAAGTGTAGGAGCTTTCGTGCTCCCACAAAATTCTTCCATCTGCACTCGGATTCACCCAATCCTATTCTCACGTAGTTATCTTTGAAGTACAACCGAGATCATCATCACTATCATTGTTGCACACCAACTCACTGTATCGTGCTCCTTCAGCTGGATCTAGCGGTACTACTACACGTAGTGACTTTTTCTCAAAGATCATTTTGCGCTTCTTCAGATTTATGAATCCATTCATATCGGTGGCCCAGTCTATTCCTAGTAGTGTGGGATAGGGATTACTATGATCGATAATCTCTATCACTTCAAAAATTTCCTGCGCGCTCACACCTTCAATATCTATTATTACCCCTTGTAAACTTCCCACGGGAAAAATATTCTGTTTGTTCACGATTCATAACTGGATAGGAGACCACTATAGCGTGGGTCTTCCCATGCATTCCCATGTTTTTTCGGCAATACATTCACGTCCAATCCAAGATCCAGGATTACTTGATCCATTTCATACTCACCAATTTGCGCAGTCAACCTTATTTCCCTTCTTGTGCGCAATGCATGCTTTCCAAGTTTCTGGACCATGCGTAGTTCTCCTAACCCCGCGCACCTAGTGATAAGTTCTTGTAGTCCTTTGACTGCCTTGCTGTCATACAGTAGTTTCATGCATGTCTCCAGAAAGGTAGTGAGCATTAAAGGATCCATCCCTCATTGTAGTTGATCCTTACTGCCTGAAGTGGAGGCCTCCATGAAGCTCTTCTTAGCTTCCATGAATGTCTCCTTCGCGCGTTCTAATCAAACTCGGGTTCTTTTGTAGGAGCCTTGCAAACCCACGCACTTTCTTCTGGCTGCTTCCCTTTATCATCACCCGTGGTCATATCGCTCCTAAGAATCATGTTTACATTTGGGTCTTCTTCACGTGGCTCAGACGTCATCATTTGCAAATTTTGAGTCAGAGGGGGTTGGAGTACCCCTTTTTCACGCATCCTTGCTATCAGTGAAGGACAGTCTTCTACCTTATGATCAAACTGAGTATAGTACAAACATGATGTCCTTGTTGGGTGTGTAAAATCGTGGGCATAGTGCCCTGGCCCTCCGCAATTGTAACAAATTAGTTGGCCGCGACCCCTTCCTGGTCCCATTCCGCCTCGACCTCGATCGCGCCCCTGAAATCCAGGTAGGAGTTCGATCCATCATTAGTTCATAACTTCAATAGGTGTGTTCATCATGGCCTACCGACCTATAGAAATTACAAAACAATTGTTGGGACGTTTGCGTATACTTCTGCAATAGATGAAAATTATTCGTAGTCTGTTTTCCTCTTATCTCACAGATCGTGCACCATAATGCAAGCACCGCGCTTGATCCTGTCTATGCCTCAGTTCTTAACGACATCGGCCCTCCTCCTGCTAAGTAATTTTCGAATACTGGATAGTGGTCCTTGTCATGCCCTTGGCCTTTGCATTTTATGCACCATACCTCCTCGTGCACCTCTAGCCGAGGTGTCCTGTGCTGTTTCAAACTTTGCATTTCCAAACATAGATTCTATAGTTGTGGATGGATTTTTTGGACTCCTAACCGAAGGTCTTGTATAGGGGTCTCATGTAATCTCATTGCCATCTCCAAAGTTTCGGCTTGGGTGGAAAGTTTTCGCTGTGATAGCTTCGTCCTTAAGTGCGGTGTAAATGATGCTACAAACCATGCATGGTGCTGTCCATCCATCAAGGTCATATTGACTTCGAGAATCTTACTCTTCATCCTTTGGTCCAAATCCCAGGGGGTCTCGCTAGGGAGCATCGTGATCTCCTTAAACTCGATGATTGATTGTGTTTCTAAATTTGGCCTACTAAATTCCATGTTCAGTGCCACCTGGATTTCTATGATTCTTGTGTTTGGATGGTCATTTAAATGCTTGATGTACCATGTTAATGCACGATCTTACAACATGCTCACCAGTGTAGCCTTCTTAATATTGTCATCCACGACGCCTTGTGCTTCCCATACTACTCTTACCACAAACCAAAATTGGTCTAGATCCTCATTCCCCACTCCTCTGAATACCAGTAGTTTGATCGCACTCATCATACTGAACTATGGTGATGGTGGAGGTGGGGTGGGTGGAGATGGAGGTGAGGAGGGTGAGACGGGTGGTGGTGTGGGTGGAGGTGGTAAACGCAAAATTCACTGCCTTATCAAACTGACCGCGCTTCTCGGAGAAACTTTCACGAGCTCTTCCTCACTTTCCTGCGAGGGTGAAATTAAGGGACTGGTTTCTAATTCTTCGCTACCTCCACTTCTGTAGATCTTCCCACTTCACGTAGCTCCAAACATTAATTTATTCACATAACCCACTTTTCACACAATAGCATCTTAATCCAAGTGTTCAAAGATTTAATATACTTACCTCGCGGTCCCTTGAGGAAATGTCGCTCCACCTCACTGTAGCTGATGGTTGTGTCTACCATGAACTCAGTGATAAATCCTCCTATTATTCAGTCGAGCCAATGGTCCACAGCTCATGCGATCTTATCTCCTAATGCTTCTAGTCTGTGCACTAATTCCAGAGTCCACACTATTGGTTTGTCGAGCCTACACCTTCCTTGGCTATCTGCTAACTTCGCGATCCACTCATACAGCTCAAAAGGAAAGGATGCAAAGAAAATTTCGTGGATTTCCATATACAAGTAGTGCTCCAACCACTGTTCTTTAGATACTCGCGGATTTTTGTTTTCCTGTGCCGCGAAGTCATGAATCTTCTTGTCCAACCACTCTTCAATTTCTTTCTTTGTTGGATTCCAGTGGCATGACATTAGACATCCCTTATGCAGATCTCGGTCCCACAACAGAACCATTTGTTGGCTTGTATGGGCCTGACCCAGGTTCAGAGGTTATTTAGCCAAACAAATCTCAGTACTGTGGGCCCTTTCGGCAATAGCCCATGGAGCGCAGACTGAGGTCTCACCCAAAATAGTATGGGAGGGTGCTAGAACTAGGTTTCCGCACACTAGGGATGTTTGATGAGCTTCTATCGGTCTGCGGTTTGACCCTGCGCACACATCACTATGCACATCTATTAGTCCTTCGCAACCTGTGAGGCCGCCTTTGCGTAACCCGACCCAGGGCGCGACCAATATGATACCCAAGTTCCTTTCTATTTAATCTGTTATTACTCAATTACTTAACTGATCGATGTAAGATTAATGATAATTAACAATATATCCACTAATCATATAAGTGCACGCGATAAACAAAACAGCATAAATGTAATGAATGCAATACACAAGCAGATGCACCGAAACTAGAATCAACTTCTCTTTATTATTCTTCGTTCAATATTACAGACTCAACACCACCCTACGCACTCAGCTACAGGGGTCCGCGCACTCAGCTGCGGACTCTACTAGGCCTCTTCGCACTCAGCTATAGAGCCTCTCCCTGCTACTACGACCCAATACACTTAGACTCCTACTCTATGCTCCAACCATGCATATTCTTCTCTCCCATTCCTTTTTTCTACAACTCAGAGCCTCGCTCTATTTATACAATCCCATGGTCCGTGGACCATGGGTAGGCTGACATGACTTTACATTACATTGCAATACTTTAGGGCAGACATCCCTATGACTCAACCTATACTTTGCGCTCCGCACCCGCAATTCGCGGAGTCTTTACAATACATTTGACCAAAACTTGGGATTTGAGCCCCAAAACATGTTGTGGGGGGATTCCATGCCCAACACTTCCTTCTATTGAATCTTCCAAGTCACTATCTACTTTGAAAAGTCCATGCCTTCACTTCCTCCATGTGAGCCTCGTTTCATATATTTTCAGGTTGGACTCATAAACTTTCTCAACATAAGCATTGTAGCAACATAGCATCAAATCTCAAACAAATAACAAATTTGTGGCACTAGCTTCCATCAACACCTCCACACAAAATTTCTACACAAGATGCAAAACAACTCCTCAAAATACTACTTCAAGTCACACTTCATCTTCTTACTCACTTCACAAATATGATGGCTGAAACATACTTCAGCTCAATGTTGCTACAACTACAAACTGATGCATAATATTTGCATGGACAACCGCAAAGCTTGCAGTCTCTTCTCCAGGCTCACACATTCCACATACCTGACTCAATCAACCATACTAACAATGATATTTCTCCAATATATGGATGAACTCAAGTGATCAACTCAATAATTAAATAGAACCACTGAGCTCAACAATCTTGTTCATATGCTTGATTTGATCCAGATTCAGCTCATTGAATCAATCAACAACTAATTCCACTTTCCTTTTTAATATTTTCAATTTTAATCAGCTTCTAGAGGTCCCACAAACTTTTTCTACCATAAATATAAAAATCTCGATCAAGTATGTCGCTAAAACACAAAAAAATAGTTTATCAGCATGATCAATGTGAAGAACTTCTCATGAAAAACTGCAGTCACTCCCACAACATTGTCTCCATGCATCAGGAAATCATAGTCACTCTCATGAGCCTACCTCCATGCGACTGGAGTTTTTCAGCCACTCTCGTGAACCTATCTCCATGCGACTGGGACAAAAGTTAAGGTAAAACATTAGTCCTTCAACCCAAAACCTCTGCCAACTGATGGAAAATCTTCTTCAAAATATGAACTCACCTCCAAGCCTCTGTAACATGTCTAAAACTAATGACATAGGCTAATAACAAGTCAATGACATGCAAGACATATTCAACAACCTTAACACCAAGACCAACACCTCCAGTGCCTTAAGAAGCAACCTCAACATCTCTAAATACCTCCAACATTTTTAGCAAAATCTCCAACTCATGTAGCACAATAATCATGTCATAACAATGACTCCAACATTGACAGAGGCACCTCCAACACAAAAAACCACAACTCAACACATGTAGCATCATATCAATGTCTCCAAGACATGTAGAGACATATGAAACACCTAGAGCAATAGTCCAACCTCCTGCAGCAACACCATCTCCATAAACACAACATGTCATGAGTCCATCTCAACTCATCCTCCAAAACATCTTCAATTGGTCTAGTCATAGGTATGTTGACATCAATTCCAACTAACAATACCATTAAGCCAATCATCCATCACACAACATATAACAAGAAACACCTCCAACATATTGACATCAATGCCAACAAAGAATTGCTCATTGATTACAATTTGAATGGAATAAATACAAATATTGTTGTTATGGGGGTGGTATATATTCAATTTTACCCAACTTGTAAGCAATGTATGTTGTATGTTATGATTGTCATTTACTACAATATATTGTTAGACATCTTGTAAGTTGAGGAAACATTTTAATACATCATGGTTAAAATATTGTGTCAAGTTGAACAAGGTCAAAGGGAACCAACCTCACAGTAGGTAAACATCAATGTAGTTGTACATAAAATAATATAACCACAAGATATATATACAAGTAACATTTTATCCATTATAGAGTAACATTTTATCCATTATAGAGTAAGTAAAATTCATATTTTTAGGAATCATATAACTAAATGAAAGATTCACTATGCATATCACCAACTTGAGAAAATGCATTCCTTCATCCTTTTCAAAGTATTATTTCTAAACAATATGGAATATATATTGATCTTGTCACAATGCCTCTTGCAAGAGCCTTCCAAGATGATTATTTTTTTTATAAATTTAGAACCTTTTATATTGGGCATGATATAACGCTAAGTTTCTATATAAATTTAGACATATGTTAGTAGTGGAGTTCTTATTAATATAATGATGATTAATTGTGGATGAATTGCAAATTACACTTATTTGATAAACAAGGTTATAAGGGGAAGGCACCAACCTTAGAGCAGTCCACAAGCTAATGAGGAAGAGGTTACTTATGAAGCAATTTTTATGTCCAACAATCCAATCCAAGCAATAAAGAAGCTTAAAATGAAAGCAAACAAGAAACTTAATTCTTTAGTTTTGATTGGGCCTCAAACATATGAGATAAAAGGAGAAATCAGAACCTTGGTACAAAAATTTCATCAATATGGGGTGATCAACTCATTTAATTATCCCATTTAATTATTTATGATTTATTTATCTCATCCTTTATAAAAAAAAAAACTCTTTATTTTACAAAAACTTTTTGCGGAGTACGATCTGCATGCTACGCCTATGGGGTTCAGCATTGGTAGTGATCATGGAAAATTTTAGGGGCTAATGTTCGCCCAGTGGGCTAATTTTCCTTGATTTTTCCAAAAAAAGATTCGCCAATTACCAATTTTTATAAAAGATGATTCGCCCAAATTTTAGAATATAAAATTATTTTACCTCAAAAATCGCCAACATTATATAGAGACTATATATAAAATCATTATAGATTTTAATAATTTTACAAATATATCAATACAAATTTTATAGTTTGCATATTAGGGATTAGTGAGATTCGCCAATGTTTCTAAACTTCAAGAAAATTTTCCATCCTTAAAATTTTCCTTGGTAGTGATGCCAATTCTCTACCTATGAGTGATTCACTGGTCATTGAGACTGGTACACTCTCTCAACCACCCACAGCAGGATCTACACTTGATGCTGTTGATGTAGAGCACTATTCGATTGCACAATTTGAAGTCAGATTTCCTAGATCTTCTCATGTTACTAGCATGGGATCACTACTGATCATGTTTATGGTAGATGATGACAATGTCCCCATGAAAATATAGAAACTTCCAAGTATTTAAGAAGTGTTTTAAATATTAAGTACAACCTAAATGAAATTAATGTATAGTCTATGATTATTTTAAACTAATGATAATATCGTTTTGTAGGAAATTATGTATTTTATAGGTGTTTGTATGACACAACCTTGGAAATATTTTGGTCGACAATTTGCACAAACTGGAAATTCAAATGTTCCATGTTAAAATATGAACGTATTAACAGGATGGTTCACCTTGGTGAGGGTACCTTCAACAAATCTGGAGTTACCTCAAAGGTAGGCATACATTTAAAATATTTTTGGGACCGATATAGGTTTCAATTGGAAAGGGCCATGCCACATGAGCACCCTCCATCGATTCCAGAGATGGAGTGGAGAGTGGTCATGGAAGATGCATACAAGAAGGCACTTTGAAAATTAGGGAAAACTCCACCTGGACTAGGAAGGTATGAGGCACTTTTAACAATGTAATTATGATTGTTTATCATCAATGCAACATCTAATTAATTTTTTCAATGTTTTAAGTATAGGCTCCCAGATACTTGCAAAGCCACAATGGATAGAATAGCCAAACATGGGCAGCATCATCTCTGCCAGTGTGGTTACTCTAAAATAGCCACAAAATTGTAAGTATATAAAAAAATAATTTGCATCCAAATTAAAGATTGTTAACAATTTTACTTTTAAATACCACAAAGAAGAAAAAATCATGTTCTAATGTAAAATTGCAGTGATCAAAATTCAAAGAGGCTCCCACGGAGGAATATCTAAAGCTTTCTTTCAAGTATGACTATCAAGTCATGGTTGAATGAAGCACAAGCTTTGTTTCTTCATAGTCTTCCACCACCCAACCTAACACTCAGGAAAATAAAAGAAACAAATAGAATTTATAAATAATTACTTTGAAAATCTATAGGATATTATTTTTGGCCATAAAGTAATGTGCTTGATTGTAAAAATAAGTAAAGCAATGTAGATACAACCCATGAGCCTACTAATGACAGGGTGCCTGTCCTTGAGAATGATGTCCAACTCGGTACTCAAGGTATTTCATGTGTTATAAGAAAATTATAGTATGGAATAAAATTAAAAATATTTAAATGAAAATGGTATATTAATTATAACCTTTCTTGTTTCTACACCAAATCACATACAAGATGTGGCTAGTGTTGAAAATAGCAACAAGAAATGCTAAAAATAGCACTACTATAAATAGCATTTCAGGATACCTTCCTATTTTAGTTAACCCCTAAACTAAAATAGAGAAGTAAAATTCGAATTTGATCTTAGCAGCTGTTTGTAAAATAATTAATTGATTCATCTTGAGTTAATTAGCTGTAGGAAATCAAACATGAAGTATATGTGAAGACATGCAACAGTTTCTCCATTGATTGAGGAATTTATCCTTCAGTTAAGGAGATGAGGATGAGTTGTACTTTGAGTTGTAATTAGTTAGCTCAGTTATCTGAGTTAAGTCGAGTTAGATTAGTTCAAATAGTTTGTTGAGCTAATTGTGAGTCAGGTAGTTAATGCATGCATGCATGTAACTGTTGTACTTCAGATAACTGAATTTCTCTCATAAATAACTCATGTGTGTCAGATCAGTCAGAGACCCAGTTGAGATAAGGTGATGGGACAATGTACTATCAGTTGTAGGAATATTCCTTGGAGGATATCCCTTGCATGTAGAAGGAATTCATTCCTTGGAGATTGTGCAGTTCCTATTGAGGTTGATGGTTGTGTGATGAGGCCAATTCACACAGGTGGCAACATTGGACCCCAAGAGAAACTGCGCAAGGAAATAGGAGGCTTAGAGGGCTGGAGGAAGACATATGTTGTGTCTATTCAGTCTGTGCTCTATATTGTTTGATTGCAGAGAGAGCAAGATAGCTTGTGAGCTGATTCTTTGTGTAATCTGAACATATTTCCACTTGTATGATAATACAGAGATCGTGGTTTTAGGCTAAGGCTTTCCCCAGAGTATTCTTCTATGTTCATGTGTGATTGCTTTATCATTCTCAATTATATGTGTTCTATTTGATCTTGCTCATATTCGATTAAGCTTCTGCAAAGTTTGTTGTAGAAGTAGATCTTGTATTTTGCTTTAGTATATTGCATAATTTGTTGATCTACAGTGAGAAATTCTACATGGTAAAGCAAAGGTGATCAAAGGAGAGAACAATACACAAGAAGGGAGAAGTTTGAAGTTTGAGGTTCCTGAATACAGAAATCGAGTTCTTATCACATCTCATTTTCACCAATGGCGTTCAACGGTTTAAGACTCGAGTATTCCCTTGATGGAAGCTTGAATTATATAGCCTGGAAGGATCGCATGGAAGTAGTATTAGAGGATAACGGTCTAAAGGACTTCATTGATCAAGAAGTCCCCAAGCCCGTTCCAGCTAATGCTATTGAATTGGCGAAATGGAAGAAATGTGTGGCTAGAGCAAGGAGAATCCTTCTGGAGGGAGTTCGAGACCACATAGTCTCGAGTCTCCATGGGAAGGAGACACCATTTTTGATGTGGAAAACATTGAAAGATCTATATCAGAACAACAATGATCAGAGGAAGTTGGCGCTGAAAGACAAGCTTTGGAAAATCAATTGTGAAAAGGGCGACACGATCTCTACGTATCTAAACAAGCTCACCACCTGCAGGGATGAGCTTGGAAGTGTAGGGATACGACATCTGATGATGACATGGTGAGTATTGCACTCCTCGGTCTTCCTAAGAGCTGGCATAGCTACCAAGACTTGGTTAATGGAAGAGAAAAACTACCAGATTGGGAACGACTTTGGTCGGATCTGATGCAGGAGGAGATAAGAAGAAGCACCAGAGATGGATCCTCATCAAAGCAAGATGATGAGGAAAATCGAGCCTTAGCGAGTAAGGCAAGGAAGGGGAAAGGGAAGGCATCCCATTCCAAATCCAGTTCTTCCAATGGTGGGAAGAATTTTGACAAATCAAAAGTGTGATGCTTTCATTGTCATGAAGTGGGCCATTATGCTACGAATTGTCCACAAAAGAAATCCAAGAAGGGATCCTTTAATGGATTTGATGGTGAGGCAATGGCCACACAGTTTGAGTTGGATTTCTTCTTATCGCATGCATGGTTTCATCCATGGTGGGATGTGTTTGGTACCTGTACAGTGGAGCTTCATTCCACATGTTAGGTGACAAGAATCTTTTAAGTACCTTGGAGGAGAAGGATCTCCAGATGCGGATTGAGATGGGAAATGATGGAAAGTACCATGTTTCAGGTGAAGGTATGGTTGTGTTTTAGAGGGAGCATGGAGCTCCCCTCACCCTAACTGATGTAAAGTATGTACCAGGTCTGAAGAAGAATCTTGTGTCCGTTGCTATGCTAGAAGATAAAGGCTATGATGTAGTCCTTAGTAAAGGAAAAGTATTTCTAAGGCATATCAACGCTAGACAGACCAAGCAGATAGGGATTTGAGTTAAGAATCTCTACAAACTAGAGGTAGACGACTGTGTTGCATTGAGTTTCAAATCTGAGATGGTGCAAAGCCAAGATGTTGGCGAGCTATGGCATAAAATATTGGGCCACTTGCACCATGGAGCCCTGAAGATCATGTAGTAGATTTCTACCGGATTACCCAAGGGAAAACTGGAGCAGACGAATACATGCAAGGTTGTACCTTGGGTAGGTTGTGAAATCTTCCTTTCCGAATTGAGACAGTAGAGCTGGAGAAATCCTGGAGTGAGTTCACTCAGATGTTTGTAGACCATTCTCTATAGCCTCCACCGCTAAACAAATGTACTATGCTATTTTTATTGATGATTTTTCTAGTAGATGTTGGATCTACTTTATGCAAAAGAAGGATCAAACCTTCTTAAGGTTTTGTGAGTTTAAACCCTTGGCAGAGAAAGAATCTGGAAAGAAAATAAAAGTCTTGCATAGCAACAATGGTGTAGAGTATGTCTCCCAACAATTTAAGGACTTCTGTGCTACATAAGGAATTAAACGGGAGTTGACAGAACCCCATAACCCACAGCAGAATGGGGTGTCGAAAGGAAGAACAGATCGATTATGGGAGCAGCTTGAGTGATGTTGCATGACCAAAGCCTACCATTGCATTTGTGGGATGAGGCATCTAATACAGCAGTATACTTGTAGAACAGAAGCCCGCACTGTATACTGGGAATGAAGACACCTATGGAGGCCTTTTCCAAGAAGCGACCAGATGTGAGTCACTTCCAAATCTTTGGATCATCGGTTTACTGCCATGTGACCAAAGATGCCCAGAAGAAGCTAGATCCAACAACTAAGTTGGGAATACTTGTGGGGTACACGGATACACCCCACAACTATCGGGTGTTCCTGCCTACCAGTCAAAGGACAATGGTACACAAGGATCTGAAGTTCGATGAGTAAAAAGCCATGCGAGTATCACTTGAGAGGGAGCTCAAGTTGCATGCGGATGAGGAACTTTCAGTTCCTAAGGAGGAGGAGCCTCAGATTGATGCGGAGCAGCCACATGTAGAGGATCCGGGAGTGGAGACATCCACTCATGCTGAGACGTCCAGAGATGGGTGGAAATGCTCAAGGGAAGTCGACAGGTTGATGCTAGATGCATGGGAGAATGTGGGACAACCATCTTCTCAGCGCAAACAGAGGAGGTTGCTCGAGCAGTCCACTGGTTACATGGCCCTGGTTGGGGAGTGTGTAGAGTTTGAGCCTTCCTCATTCAAGGAGGTAGTGCAGCAACTAGTCTGGGTTAACGCAATGGTGGAGGAGTACGACTCCATCATTCAGAACTGTGTTTGGGATATTGTTCCAAGACCTCAGGATAAGTCAGTGGTGAGTTCCAGATGGCTTTACAAGGTAAAGTAAGTAGCTGATGGAAATGTTGAGAAACACAAGGCAAGGTTTGTTGCCCGTGGTTTCTCACAGGTCGAGGGGATTGACTACAATGAGACCTTTGCTCCTATAGCAAGGTACTCATCTATTAGATCAATGTTGGCACTATCAGCTTAGATGGGTTGGAAGATCCATCAGATGGATGTGAAGACAACATTCCTCAATGGGAAGATTGAGGAGGAGGTGTACATTGAGTAGCCAGAAGGTTTCGAGACCTTCGATTGTGAGTCGCATGTGTGCCGACTCAAGAGGGCTCTGTATGGGCTGAAGCAAGCACCCCGTGCTTGGTACACCAGGATCAACAACTATTTCACCGGGTTGGGCTTCACCAAGAGTGAAGCAGATGCGAACCTTTACCACATCATGGTAGAAGGTAAGCCATTGATCATTGTTCTTTATGTCGATGATCTGATTTTGACAGGTGATGATTAGCTGATCCAGTCTTGCAAGGAGGACCTTGCAAGAGAGTTCAAAATGAAAGACATGGGTCTTATGCACTACCTTCTAGGCATGAAAGTGTGGTAGAGAGATGGAGAAGTTTTGTGTCTCAAGGCAAGTATGCCAATGAGATACTCAGGCGGTTCTTATTGGAGAAGTGCAAACCTATACAGGTTCCTTTAGCTGGGAACTGGAGGAAGGAGGATGCTACTTCAGGTGAGGTAGTATTTTCTACTGTTTATCGGTAGCTGGTGGGTTCACTTATGTATCTAGTGAACACATGACCCAACTTATGCTTTGCGGTGAACCAGCTGAGTCAAGCTATGGTTCAGCCTACCAAGTTGTACTGGAAGGCATGTGCTGAGATACCTCAGAGGCACATCACAGTTCGGATTGTGGTACAGATGGACAAAGGGAGTGACACTTCAGGGCTTCACAAATGTGGATCGGGCAAGGAGTCCATCACACCGGAAGAGCACTTCTGGAGGAATCTTCAACCTTAGTTCAGCTGCAGTTTCTTGGTACAACAGGAAACAGAGATTAGTTGCACTTAGCTCAGTAAAGGCTGAATACATGGCTGCTAGTCAAGTTGCATGTGAGACCATTTGGATGCGGAAGATTCTAGTGGGATTGTTTGGTCAGAGGATGGATCCTACAATGATCTACTATGATAATTAGATTTGTATCAAACTCTTTGAGAATCCAGTTTTTCATGATAGGTCCAAGCACATCGATATACGGTATCACCATCTTCGAGACTGTGTGGTCAAGAGGATCATGTTGTTGTTGTATGTTTCAACTGAGGAACAGGATGCAGATATTTTGACAAAGGCATTGTCTAAATGCAAGTTCGAGTTCCACAGAGATAGGATTGGGGTTACTGATAATCCCTTTCTTGTTGAGAGGGACTGTTGAAAATAGCAACAAGAAATGCTAAAATAGAAGTGCTAAAAATAGCACTGCTATAAATAGCATTTCGGGATACCTTCCTATTTTATTTAGTCCCTAAACTAAGATATAGAAGTAAAATTCAAATTTGATCTTACCAGCTATTTGTAAAATAATTAATTAATTTATCTTGAGCTAATTAGTTGTAGGAAATCAAACATGAAGTCTATGTGAAGACATGCAACAGTTTCTCCATTGATTGAGGAATTTATCCCTTAGTTAAGGAGATGAGGATGAGTTGTACTTTGAGTTGTAATTAGTTAGCTCAGTTATTTGAGTTAAGTCTAGTTAGATTAGTTCAAATAGTTTTTTGAACTAATTGTGAGTTCAGTTAGTTAATGCATTCATGCATGTAACTGTTTCACTTCAGATAACTGAATATTCTCTCATAAATAACTCATGCATGTCAGTTCCATCAGAGACCCAATTGAGATTAGGTGATGGGACAATGTACTATCAGTTGCAGGAATATTCCTTGGAGGATATCTCTTGCATGCAGAAGGAATTCATTCCTTGGAGGATATCTCTTGCATGCAGAAGGAATTCATTCCTTGGAGATTGCGCAGTTACTATTGAGGTTGATGGTTGTGTGATGAGGCCAATTCACACAGGTGGCAGCATTGGACCCCAAGAGAAACTGCGCAAGGAAATAGGAGGCTTGGAGGGCTGGAGGAAGACATATGTTGTGTCTATTAAGTCTGTGAGCTGTATTATTCGATTGCAAAGAGAGCAAGATAGCTTGTGAGTTGATTCTTTGTGTAATCTGAACATATTTCCACTTGTATGATAATACAATGATCGAGGTTCTAGGCTAAGGCTTTCCCCAGAGTATTCTTCTGTGTTCATGTGTGATTGTCTTCTCATTCTCAGTTATATGTGTTCTATTTGATCTTGCTCATATTCGATTAAGCTTCCGCAAAGTTTGTTGTAGAAGTAGATCTTGTATTTTGCTTTAGTATATTGCATAATCTGTTGATCTGCAGTGAGAAATTCTATAGCTAGAGAAGAGGAAGAACATATGGTCACATCTAAAATTATTTTGCTTCCCTCCACTATCGAGGTTGGTAAAGAACACTCTACTACTCATTTAATTAATAAAACATTTGTAATAACTATGACTATAAATATGAATTTAACATTTCCTTCTTATTGAAGTTGATTCTTATCCCCACTTGCAATAACGTAGTCATAGGAGTAGGTCAGCAGCAAGACATATTACACTAGAGACCACAACAACTGAAGGGGGCTAAGATCAAGACATCCTCGCTAACTACATATTAAAAACGGGAAAGAAACATGATAAAAAATAACTACGCTTGTTTATTTAGAGCCTTTTTTTAGTACCACATTTTTTACTGAGAGGCTGAATGCCTCATGGCATGTGCACATGTAACTTTAGACTATCTTAATAAAAAGTTGTTATTTTTTTGTTTCAAAATATTGGAACGATTTTGTTTCATATTATGTAAACATATTTTTTGTGATAAAATCTATTGCGATAAAATATTTTGTGGATGTACGAATGAATGAATGAATGTGATGCCCTTAAAAAAATCATATATTTGTGATATTTCTTCATACAAATCTAGTTTGAGGTTGTGATTAAATTATAATGCAAGAAATTGTTTATAGAGGCTCAGTCAAACCCCATGTAAACTAAATAAGGGAAAAATCTAGAAGATGCATTCTAATATTTTTTCTCATATAAAATTTGTGGATTTTAAACATCTTGGTATACAAGTAATTTTAAAATATGTACAACCGTTATGACTACTAGGGAAATCAAGGAATATTTAATAGGTTATAACACTAGTTTCCATAAGCTTTATAATTAGAGCTACCATGCATTGAGCTTGCTTCTAACGTACCAACGTTTTTTAAATCGGCCACCCATTTTAGTCTTGGGGATGAGATACTTATAAACATTTTCCTAGGGAAGGATTTGAGTAACTCCAAATCTATTTTTATGGACTAGTGGATTATTATAGTGAAATATACATGACCTTTAAGATTTTCCATCCACAATATTGTGTTATAATACTTCTAACGTTTGTGTTAATAAAAGAGTTGATGCCTTCCTTTCCTTGAATAATACGTTTCTTCTCTTCTCCCTGAACTACTCCCTTAGTTGTGATGCCTCAATCAACCTTCCAAGTAAATAGTTAAGGGTTTAATCCTCTAAGTTTCAGTGATTGAATTTTTCATCTTCATGTGCCACTTTCAATTACATAATGGTTTCAACTCATGTGATAATTAACTCAGTTATCCATTTGAAAAGATCATGATCAACGAAATACATGATTCTCATTGCAATATATCGTTGACTCACTTAGTACTACTAAATAGGCCTCCTAATATAACTAATACAAGTCAATTAAATTAACAAAAATATTATAGCCCATTGTCTGGTCACCATATGATGGTTCTTAGCCAAATGATGCTCAATCCAATGGAGCTAACTCATTAAATTATAATTTTTTATTGATCTAAAACATTTGATCAAATTAAAATATTTTAATGTTTATAGCAAAGGACAATGGAATAAAACTACAAATTACACTTATTTGATAAAAGAGGGTGATAAGGGGAAGGAACCATCCTCAGAGCAACCCACAAATTCTACTAAGGAAGTTCTTATTGAAGTGCTTAATGATCCTGATTGGTTTGCTGATGATAATTTGTACATGTCTCCTGACCTAATCGTAAAATTCAATAAGCTTATGGTTAGAACAAATGAAGAAATTTCTCACTTGATTCAAATTAGAAATAAAATTCATGATATTAAAGATGGGATCAACATGTTCAACCAACATATTCAGAGATATCAAGTAATAACCATATTTTAATGTGATTTTTTTAATGTCATAAGCTCAATAATGAATGTTTGTTTTTAACTTTTACACTATCTAATTGGAAAACCATTTTCTTTCTTATATAGGATTTTTTGGCAGAGATCACACCACAACATACAGACACCACAAGGAAGCCAAAATAGGAGCATGGGGTATCCATTCCAATAGTGTCAATTAGCACACGAGGTAAATAAAAATCTAATGCTATTTTTATTAATGAATAATAACAAAAAATATCGATCTAACATTTCTTTCTTGTTACAGTTGATGATCCACCCCTCTTGTGGCAGCCTCGACAACGTTATGAATACATGACCAGGCCATCAAACAAAGAAAAATAAAAATAAAAATTATTGATGTTACTAGTTATATCATTCAAACATAACGTACCATATTATGAAAACATATTTTTGATGATAAATTTTTTTGAGATGAAGTATTTTGTGCCTATGATTAATGAATGAATGAATGAATGTTAAATGTTAATGAATAATTGCTATATGTCTCTTTATGTTCTTAGAATTCCGATGTCTTGATGTACATTTGGTAGAGTATGGTTTCTGGAATTCTTCGAACAAGACTTAAGCTTAGAATGAGGTCATCAATATCGTTGATCTTGGATTTCTTTTATGGACGGGTGTGCCCTCTTTCAATAGTGATTTCAACTCTCTTTGAAAAGGTGACAATGGAAATCCTTTTAGGGCTTCCATAAGATACTCATGCACGTCTTTCAACTTGCTTGAGACTATAATCACTAAAAACTTGTCCTAAAAGAAGGCTTGATAGACGGATTTTAAAGACTTCAGATCTTGTAAAATTACCGCATACCTTCATTTACTTTATCAAGATGTTTAGCATTTATTGAGCTCATCAAATAGCATTTAGATCTGTCAAGGTTAGAGTCCTTAAGCTCTCACTCTTCTTGGGTAAGTCTGAGGTTATGTCACAGAGAAGAGGGCTAGTAGAATGAACCCATAACTTCAGTTTCTTGTTTGATAGTCTCGATCTAGGGAGAGAAGGTCTTCTAGATATTTGCTCATCAAGAAAAGTGCTTAAATCCCTCCAAAACCCCTTGCTTATTTCTATGTATACTATCAACCTTGTCTCTGTAATTGGGGATTGTAAGTATGCCCAAATTATTTTTCTTCTTGCTTTCACAAATTCAGATTAAGGAATTCACTCTTCTTGAGATGAGATGGTGCCATGTTGATCTTCTTTTCTACCCTCACTTCAAAACTTGACTCTACTACCATGTTGAGAAATATAGGGCAGAGAGTTAGCTTAATTATTAACTTAATTTCCCTTTAATCTTGGACACTTTCTTGAGATTTAGATCCTTCCATGGCTTTGGTTACAAATCAATGTGATGGGTCATTCATAGATTTATAACCCAATACAATCATCATAGATTCGTAGCTGATCCATCCTGTATAGCACAAATAAGTTGGTAGATCATCACTTTGGTCCATACAGATAAAGAGGCATTTAGGGTTAGGCTATACATCAGGGACATGTTATCCCACCCAAGCTTGATAACCCTTGTTCACTAACCTCAAATACAAGGAGGGTGTAAAATACCATATATTTGATAAATTCGTGGTATAAGTGAATTAACTTTGTTACGAAAACTAAGAGCCTATAATCATATTCCCATGTTAAACTAATCCTTTACACAATTCGTGAGCATGATAATTCAACCATATACTACTTTGTATCCCTATCCCACTCCACCATACACTTCCACACTCCTAATTTAGGTGCTATTTACTCCTTCTTCAATGCGTAATCGCAGTAATTTGTGATTATGATGACAATTTAAGTACATATGTGTGTAATGTCCATGGTGGGATGTATGAATTGTCCTCCCCAAATTTCTTGTCAATGATTATAACCTTAAATGGGCTAGCACTGCTCTATCCCATCATCACAAAATGACCCAGCAAATGGAAATTTATAAATTTTTTCATCATCGCTTCACACTATCTCATGGATGACCCTTTCTATAGATTATATTTATGAATTTATGAAAATTCATCCCCTCTACCTATCCTATGATTTATTGTGACAATAAATGAATAAAGGTCAACTGACGGATCTTTGTTGACAACATCACCTACTTATAAATTATATTGTGTTCACCTATTCTCATAATTAATCATAAGATAGGTAAAGGGTATGACCTACTAGAAATTCATGTTTATAATCTGTAGAACAAGTCATCTACGAAATAGTGTGAAGTGATGATGACAGACATCATAAATTTTCATTGGTCAGTTCATTTTGAGAATCTGGTGATAATAGACCAATACTAGCCTATTCAAGGTTATAATCATTGATGGGCAATGTACGAGGGACAATTCATGCATCCCATCATGGACATTACACTCATATGTACTTAAATTGTCTTCATAATCACAAATTGTTGTGAATTGATAACTAATATAAATCAGAAAATGCAACCAATATATAGATTAGTTACAATAAATATAGTACAAAATATAACAACCATTCCAATAGTGTCAATGAGTGCACGAGGTACATAAAACTCTAATGTTATTTTTATTAATGAATAATAAAAGAATAAATCAATTTAACAGTTCTTTCTTGTTACAACTAATCATCCACCCCTCTTGCGGAAACCTCAACAACGTCATGAGTACATGACCAAACCATCAAAAACAAAAAGAAGAAAAATAAATGATTGTACTCGTTATATCATTAGAAACATCATGTACCATATTATGAAAACATATTTCTGATGAGAAATGTTTTTGAGATGAAGTATTTTGTGTCTATGATTAATGAATTAATGTATGAATTTTATATGTTAATAAATAATTTCTATATGTCTCTTTATGTACATGACCTTATTTCATATTATGTAAACATCTTTTTATTGATTAAATTTATTGAGATGAAATATTTTATGGATCTGCAAATGAATGAATGAATGGATGGATGTTTTCCATTTATTTTTTTATGTATCTTAATGTCTTTCTTTCAAATATTTCCTACACAGTAGAGAGATTGGGTATTGGGGAATTGAGAGTGATGTGGGGGGGGGGGGGAAGGAAGAGCATGAGAGCTTCCACCTTGATGTGGTTGGCCTTGTTCAATAGAGAATAAATGAAGATTTGGATAATCTTGGAGAAAAACACCCTTAATCCAACAGAGAAACAACAAATTCAATGTTGACTTTGTTATCGCTTCATCGAGTGGACGGAGGTTTGCTCCAAGATTAAAGTACTCTAACAATTTATTTTTGAAACCAAGAGGATATCATTAAGGTATTCATGCACGAAATTTATTTTAATTATTATTTATTTGTGCAATTAAATTTAATGTTTGGTCAAATTTAATATAAGTCTACCTCATTGATCTCATGACTATATGTAGGACAACTAGTTTCAATTTAGATGTTGAAGTGGAACAACAATCTAAAGCAAATAGCTCAAAATGGTAAGGGTTTAGGTGAGAAAAAAAAATTGTTTGATATTTGTGTTGTATGTATTAGCTGAGTGGGTGTTACATAAAGTTTTATAAGAAATAACAAATGTTTCCATGAAAAACATTCAAGTAGTATTTGTCTTTCTTTGACAATTGTGTTTGTATTTGAGTGAAAAACCATAAACTATGATTTTTCATGCATGGAAGTAGGAGAAACTATTACTCTATTAATTGGGCATAAGGCACTAGTATGATTTTTCTTCTATTTTATTAATTATTTATCTCATCCAAATTATCCCCCTTCCTTTGTTTTGTAGGTACTTTCATTCACATATCTGGATTTGAAAGATTAACTAGGGTTGGAGTCATATACGCAAAAAAACTCATCGAAGTAATTTTCAAATTTAACCCACCAAGTTCTTGGATACTAAGTGCATGATTTAGTTTTGTGTTGCATTTTATTTCAAGTAATTTTTTCTTTCTACATTGCAAATCTTCCAAGACCATAGATGTTGAGAAAAACTAGGGAAAACAAAATTAGAGTTTCTTTTATAATGTTTTCTCTTATTATATTGACAATTCTTGTGATATAATGTTAGTTCATCATCATCATCATTATTTTTTGTTCATCATCAATACAAGGTCAATAAAGAAGATCACAATGCGAACAAGAACACTATAAATAGGCTCCAGGTAAGGGAAAAACCCCTCCATAGGGGAAAAACCCAAAAAATTATCTTCTTATAGAAATTCAAGGAAGACTTCCAAGACCTTTGATCAAGACAACTCACCAAGTGATAGGCCAGCCACCCAAGCAACAATGCTTCTCTCTATAACTCAGTTTTCTTCTCTTCTCTAGCTCAAAATCTAAACAAAGATAACTTTCTTCCCATATGTGTGAGCTTTCCAAATAAATAATTGATGCACACACCAATTAAGTAGACCTTCTTGCTTTCCTCCCTATCCTTCACCTCTTTCTCACTTATAATTTTCCCCAAGCTTCTTGAAGAGATCGAATTCCTTGGTTGACTCAAATGAGGTCCAATACCTCTCCTTTATATAGCCTTTTGGTGGGGTTCAAGTAACTCTTATGGATCAGAAGCAAACAAAAAAAGGAAATGGAAATCCAAAGTGATTAAAATGATCTAAATTAGTTCAACTTATGTGTGTATGTGAATGATAAGAATATAGAATTAATCATATATAAAATCCATCCAAGCTTTTGCATATGGATTAGGATTAAATCATGATCATTGTAAAATTCTTTTGAAACCTGCATAAGTTAAATCAATTCACAACAAATACATCAGATTAAAAGTAATGAAAATATTAACAAAACAATTGCATAAGACTCTCATTATAATGTTTTAAATAATGATTGAAGAAAAGTTACAAACTTCCATAAAACTTACAAAAAAACCATACTGAGAAAATCTGAAAATGACTTTTATTCTTTTGTAGAGAAAATTCATATAAAGTTGAAGTCAGTCCTCAAAGTTCACTCATCACAATCTCCCTTACAAATGTTGATCTATCAACTGTTGGCTACATCACTATTCCTATTCCTCTTGCAAAACTAAGTTTACAAAGAAAAATAAGAATGCATAGAGGAATCAAAGTCACTCTCTGCTTGACCAAGAGCCTTCTAACACATATTTCATTAAATTTGCAAGTATTTGATTACACGGCCTTCAACAACATTCATTCTTTTGTAAATCATCATATTAACTTGATTCAACATTAAAATAATTTTAGTAATTTCAAACCAATTAGAGATCATGAATGGGTCAAACATCGGGTTGTTATGTACAATAGTATCAATACACAATAGGAGTGTGAAATCAAACTCTTAGAAGAAATTGATTTAAGCTAAATCATATTAGTATGTCAAACATCAAATAAAGATACTATAGTTATGGATAACATACTAGATTCCTCGATGTTTATATTTTATGCCAGGCAACTCTAACCCCCTTTCCCCCAGCCTACGGGGGATTTATTGATTGAATGATAGTGATGTGAGGATGTTATTGTAAATGGCAAGGATAGGTGTCCCTTTCATTGCATTGAAACTAGTCTACTAAAACCTTAGTAAAATGTTCTTATGCTCAATTTCCTATGGTCCCTTTGTGCCTTTATGAAGCACTAATGAGGGGGCCATCATTCATCTTCATAGCATGAAGACATCCACTATAAAAGTTATACATTGTTGATCTAGGTATTTCAAGAAGGTTAGGCACCATTGATCTATCTCCACTCAAATGGGTATTCAAGTCATTCCATTATGATGGCCAATGTCACAAATTGAAGTAAACAAGAAACTTTAGTGGTGACTTCTTGTAAGTAGTGGAGGAAAGGTTTTCAAATATTAGCATAGTTGATGGTATAGTGGATATTTATCTCTCCTTTTCGACATTTTCAAAACCAATAGTAGTCTCGATGTAAATTTAGTGTCAACCAATTGTATGGAAAACCATGATTGACCATTACTTTCACTAAGAATAGAAAATGATAAGCATTTTTAATGGGGAATAAATAAATGTGAAACATAACTCATGTCTTTTAGTTGAAATTTATATAAGTCCCCGTGTTCTTTAATTATTAAATAATAATGTAATTGCAAATAAATTATCATTAAGATATTTATTTTGAAGATTAAATATGTATTAAAAGGCATTCATCTATGACACTTGATTTTTCATGTAGACTGAATAAACCACTTAAAGCTTATTATCAATTAATTCTAATTATTTTTGTATAAGATATATCTTTACTTACATTAGTAGATTTATTTCAAAAATAAATTAGATTTATAAACTTATACGAATACATATAACTAAATGAAATTTAATAAATAATTTTTGAGTCTTGTTGGATTCTATGAGATTATTTTAAGTACAAATAGTTTATTTAAGAATTGAAATTTACAAAATGTTAATATTGATGGGAAAAGAATGTCATATGGTGAAAAAAGTTTAAAGGCATCCATCTATGGCCCATCTCCTGAATGAGATTAAATAGTCTAATTAATGCTCATTGTGAATTCATTAAACCATGTTTTATTAGAAAATTCATTTTCTTAACATGGTTTTTTATTCTAGAAATAGCAATTTCACATATATACATTCATATTAAACCACATGATAGCTAAATAAAAATAAATTAATGGTTTCTTGACTTATTGACTTATATGACATGATTGCATATAGGAATAAGACCTTGAAGAAGACCAAGGGTGGGCAGAGGACGTGGAGCCAAGACTTGGTAAGAGGCAAAGGTATCTTAAGCCTAGGGCACAAGAAGTTTTTATCAACTAGGAAGAGGACTTCCAGTGGAAAGATACCATGGACATGGCAGCGACAGTCCTGGTAGGCAGAGTCAGGGGACAAAATTACTCTGTGGCAAGACTTAAGCAGTGGGTCACGAAAATCTGGGGCTATCATTTGGTCGATCTGCCTTTTGTACAAACCTTTGTCCGTCGTTGGTTTGCTCTACGATTTGCATGAGTAGAACACACCAATTGGGTATTATCGTCCTTCTGGCACATCGAACAGGCCCAGGTAATGCTAAGGAGATGGAGTCCGCGTTTTGACCGAGACAGAGAACAGCTTGGGGCTGGGCCAATTTGGGTTCACCTCCCTAGATTTCCACTCCATTTCTAGACCAAAGACATCTTCAGGAGAATTGGGAATTCTCTGGGTACCTATCTAGACTATGATAGATCTTATCTCTCTACTGGGATTATGGCATATGCACAAATACTGGTTCACCTGGACATCAGAGGAGGGTTGCAGGAACAAGTCACCCTATGATGGAGGAACTACAACCGCACCCAGATACTTTACTATGAGGGGGTCCCTTTCCGATTCAGATGATGCCATAGGTTGGGACACCTCTGTAGGGATTTCCCTATACTCACGAAATCAAAGGCTAGCAACAAGGGGAAGTCATCTCCCTTAGTAAGAGCTCAGACACAGGCGGATCACTCAGATGAGGCAGAGCAAATGGACACTGATGCAGCTGGATCCATTCCGGCCTTGAAAACTCCGAAGAAGTAGTAGAAAACACCTCTTCGGTGTCCTTCACCTCCACTAACCAGGTCTAAGGCAGCCGCTGGAGTCGCGCTATCTTTGGGTATGTCTATTCCTAACCCTTTCTCTGCATCAATTACTAGTACTTCTGCTCATAAGGGTAATACTATGGGAGCTCGGTAGAACTCGGATATATTGCAACCTAGTCTAAGTCACCCTGTATTCCCCCTCAATTCCCATGTGCCTATTACATCATGTACTCCCCCTACCACCTCTGAGGAAATGCCATGGGAATTGAACCCTGGAACTGACCCCACCCCTCACAGATACCACCTCTACTCACATTCTTGGTCACAGGCTCCAGATGCTATAGGCATTGGACTTGTCCCTCCCTCCACCACTCTAAAGCTCCCATGAGGTAGACCTTCCTCCCTGTCAAAAGCTAAACAGAAGGCAGGAATGGAGGTGGCCACGGGCAAACAACTTACTCTCAATAGGGTCCCTAGAGCATAGATCCCCTTGGAGCCGTCTCCACCATGAAGGTCCTCTCCTTCAATTGTAGAGGGATTGTTAGTCCTGAGAAAAAACTAGCACTGCAAAGGCTTCTCCAGAAGGAGCTGATCGACATGGTCTTACTACAAGAAACCCTGGGTGTCGCCAATACCATTTCCCCTCTATTGGAATCCATGCTCCCAGGATGGAATTTCCAAGCCATTGATGTAAATGACTGCTCGGGGGGCATCGCCCTAGGATACAATCCTCGCTCGATTAAACTAAATGGCACTTGGGGTGGCATCGGGTTCATTGGAACGGATATCTACTCTATCGTTCTATGATCAGAAATCAAACTGGTGAATGTCTATGAGCCTTGTCACAACTGGGAGAATTTCTGGGAGCAACTATTATCATCCAACATCCTGCAACCTAACAACATCATTCTAGGGGGAGACCTAAACTTCTCTCTGGGCTTATCAGAGTCATGGGGGAACCATGCCCAAGTTGACCCCTTATCGGTCTTCTTCGAGCACCTCCTAGATCTACACAGTCTCATTGATATCCCATCTGCCAAACTTGTCCCAACCTAGAGGAATAGAAGAAGCGGGGAGGATAGTCTTGCTAGGAGTCTCGACCATTTCCTCATCAAGGAACGATTCTTGGAGCAAGATTTCACTTAACTCCTTTATTAATAATTATTTCTCGCAAGGACGAGGTCTGCTCGACATGGACCGAACGTAAACAATCAATTTTTATAGAAATATCCTACAAAAAGTCTTCTGTTATTGGGGAGCTAGATACACTCTCATTGTATAATGTTCTTTATATTTCCATTCATTATTGATTAGGAATCTGAAGTATCGATCTGGGATTATGATAGAATACTTTATCCTATTATACAAAGATTCTCTCCTATACCGCGATGGAAAGGAATTTTCATTTAAAATACAACATCTTTTGGGCTAGAAGGGATTTGAACCCTTGACTTCACGGTCCGGAACCATGAGCTCTGATCCACTGAGCTACCAACCCTATCGAATGATCTATAAGATCTAGCAGGTGGGATCGGGTGGAATATGAGACCATCTGCTAATATATCTTGACATTCTGGACGATATAAGAAAACCACGAGCCCCTTTCAAATTCAACTCCTCCTGGTTGAAGGATAATTCCTACACCTGCCTCGTCATAGACTTTTCAAAGGCCCACCCACCTGTTGCCAGAGGGAACATCACAGAAGGGTTCGTCGCCAACCTAAAGGAATTGAAGAAGCTATCTAAGATATGGGCACATAAAAAGAGGTGTGTAGAAGAGCAACTGTTAAAAGATATTGAATTAGAAATTGCCGACTTGGAGGAAAACAGTGGGGGTATCTTCCCATCAAATGAGCTCAGGGATAAGCTCACAGACTTAACAACCAAATGAGGGAACATACTTAAGGAAAGGGAGGAAACCTAGAGACTACGGAGCAGAGTGATATGGCTGAAGGAAGGAGATGATAACTTGAAATTCTTTCATAAATTTGCAAACAGAAGAAAAGCTATTAACACGATATGGAAACTGAAAAATGAGCAAGGAAATGATATGGACACCTTCCCTCACCTGGCCACCCTAGCTACCTCACATTTCAAATAGTTCTACCAGGCCCCTCCCATTTCCACCCTAGCAAAGTTCGTTAAGGTAGCACAACTATTCCCCCGGTTTATCAAACATGAGGATGCTATGGACCTTAATAGAGAAGTCACTCTTGGGGAACTAGAGGCCACCCTGAAATGGTTTAAGAGGGATAAGAGCGCCGATCCATATGGTTGGTTAGTGGAGTTATATTTGGCCTTTTTCGGCATACTAGGGCAAGATTTACTCAAGGTCATTGAGGAATGCAAGATGACTGGCCGAATGCATGGGGCCATCAACTCCACCTTCATCACCCTCATCCCCAAATCAGATTACCCGTCAACTTTCAATGATTTGCGACCCATTTCCCTGTGAAATTTCATATACAAAATCATATCCAAAATCATTGCTAATTGCCTCCACCCTATTCTATCCACCCACATATCTTTAGAACAATTTTCCTTCCTATAGGATCGTCAGATTCATGAAGCCATAGGAACGGCCCACGAAGTACTGCACTCCATACAAACTAAGAAGATCATAGGTATGATCCTTAAGGCTTATCTATCAAAGGCATGCAACTGGGTAAGTTGGTTATACATCAGAATGCTCCTAACTCATTTGGGATTTCCTATGGGATTTATAAAATGGATTATGTGCTGCATTACTAATATATCCTTTAGTGTCCTGATAAATGGAGATGCATCTCCTTTCTTTAGTTTTAAAAGAGGGCTCAGACAAGGATGCCCATTATCTCCTCTACTCTTCCTCCTGGTCATGCAAGGTCTCAGAAGATTGCTCAAGGATATGCACTTTAAAGGCAGGCTCTCAGGAATCAGGATCTCAGACAGATGCAATGTAACACACCTCTTCTTCGTGGATGATGTGTTAATGTTCCTTAATGGGGGTCTTGGAGACCTAACCACCATACAACACACCATCAATCTATTCAAAACCACTACTGGCATGATCATTAATAACTCAAAATCCACCATTACCATTTCGGAATTCTCCCCTCATGAGATTCAGTTTGCACTACAAAGGTTCCCATTCACCCTGCTGCAGCTAGATGAAGGCCTCTGGTATCTGGGATATAGGCTGAAGCCACTCGGATACAAAATAGCTGACTGGATATGGTTGATTTCTAAGCTTGAAAGGAGACTTAATATATGGTATCACAAGTATCTCTCCAGAGCTGGAAGACTAGTGCTCATCAAAGTTGTCCTCGAGGCCACCCCTGTATACTGGATGTCACTTGCATGGATTCCAAGGGGCATTCTTAATAGAATACAAAATCTCTGTTGCAGATTCCTGTGGAAAGGCAAACAAACAGGGAGGATTTTTGCATGGGAAAAATGGGATCTGTTGTCTATCCCTAAGAAATGGGGAGGACGGGGAATTAACTGTTTCACTAAAAATTGTCACCATGACATTCTGCAATCTGTGTGAATCTATAACCACTCATACTTTCCTCCTTTGCAAGTCTTAAACCTCAGTTCTTCATGTCAAGCCTTGAAAATAAGAGAAAGCCCTTAAAAGTCTCTAAAACTCTGGTTCCGCACTTTCTCTTAGCATTACCTGTGGTCCCGCACCTGTCCCCTGTGCACCTGACCACTCTGCCTCTATGCAATGGGTGCGGACCCCTGTAAAAGTCAAAAAGGCACAAGTACATTCTTAAAAACTCACTTTGAGTCATTTCTGGAAGCTTCTAGAAGGAATCTTGAGGTGGCAAGTTCGCTCCTTTAAGGTTCATGCATCCCATACCTTAAGGAGCTAACCCCTTGGGAGCTTATCCCTTTGAAGGAGGAATCTATCCTAGGTGGACCTGTAACCTCCTTCCTTTGCACTATAAAATGAAGCATTGGGATAGTTATTGGAGAGGTTGAAAGCTGAATATTTTTGAGGTGAAATGTTGCTGGAACTTAGTCTTCCTAATTGAGATTTTGTGAGGAAAGATCACATACCTCTTGAGTTCATTTGGAAGAGTGTGAGGCTTGCCAAAGTAGAGGAGATTCCTGTTTTGGACCCTGCGAAGAGCTTGTACAACATCAAGGCACCAAAGGTTGTAAAGTTCTTCTATTTCAAAGTTAATACAATCAAGTTTATTCTTCTTAATAAGCTGTGTTTTATGGTTTATTTTATGGATTCCTTGATCACCATGATGAACATGATTTATTATATTAGCTATGCAGGTGTTATTTGATGTGTGCTTGTTTGTGATTGTAGGTTCTCAAAAGGAAACTCTTTCGGATAGTTGAAGCATGTTGCCACAAACTAGCGTTGGACTTAAGGTAAGGTCTAAAACACCTCTTTAGTTTTTATTAATGAATCGCAATATGTTCAGAGAAAGATAAATTTTCTTGTCCTGTTTGTTGCTAGATATCTTTTGATACTAGGGAGATCAGCCTTGTCTGCAAGAATGATTTATCCGACCAACAAATTGGCGACTCCACTGGGGATCTGAATTTGGTTTTTTGGTTTTCCTTTATCTTTGACTTGAGAAACTTGTTCTTGTTTCTGGTTTTTGCTTGATGTGTGTGGGATTGGGTAGTTTTTAGGATCTGGAGTAATTTTTGTTTTTTTGAAATTTTAAAGAGGACCGCACTTTCTTTTTACAAGACAGTGCGGACATATCCGCACTGTTCCTTTAGTGCACAGAGCGGTACCGCATCTGGTTCTACTGGAAACCTGCGGACCCTGTCAAAATTTTTGAAAAACCTAAATTGTTTTCATCCAGTTAAGTTTAGTTTTTTATTTACAACTTTTAGTGTCTACCCAGATCTGCATGTGTTCTGTCAAGAATCTCTTGTGAGTGAGTTCCATTGGCATTTTTGTTTTAGGTGATTTTCTAGAAGTTTTGCATGCCTGGATTGATTTTCACTTGGTCTTTGTAGTGACTCAGAGATTAGAAGCCTAAGAAACTTTAGATCACCCTGGTCTCTTTTGTCTTCTTGATGAGTTTGACTGGTTTGTGAAATCTGTCCTTGGTGAGAAATAGATTTCGTTTTCTCTTTGCAAATCTTTGAACGAACTTGCTTGTAAGTTTTGAATTTCATTTTTATAAAAGAAAACATAGCTAGGTGTTTTTTGATTGATTTGTTATTCTGAATGAATTAATCCTTAGTTTACTGAATAACTAAGTAAAACGTCCTCAAAAAGATTTAAAGCCTTTATTTCGATTAGATTTTTAGAAGTTCTTAGATCTCAAGATTAGTCTTTCATAGTTTTGAGTGTTTTCTAGAAATTGTAGAATCTCTTTTGAAAGAAATTGTTTTTTGTAGTTTTTGAGTGTTGAAAAAGAAAGGGATTTTTTGTGAGCATAATTAGTAGTCTTGTTTTTAGTTTATTGAAAAAGAAAAAAAAAAAAATTCTTTTCATTTACATGTTGAAGGAAAGATTTGTTTTCAAAGAATTGCATTCTCAACTCTTTCTTTTAGCTAGAAATTCATTGAAAGAAAAAACGAATTGTTTATCATCTTAGGTGCATTTTTTAGTGTTTTTGGAGTCGAGTCGTCACACCATCAAAGTTTCATCTCCATACCTATTGACTTAAGAAACAACCCATAAAAATAACACTTAATTAAAATTGAACTAGCAATCATTTTATTTCTAGGGCTCTTATCACCAATATAGCTTAGGCTAGTATCTTGGAGTAGGGAGTAATTAACTCTCCAAGATAGCTAAAACAAACAAGTAGCTATATCTTGCGGTAGGAAATAAATCCAATTGTAATTGATATGATTTGGGAAGCTCCTCTTAAAGGATTCAATCACGATATCATGTCCGAACCTTTGAGACAATCAAGTCTGTCTCATTAGGAAAGATAGAAGATTTGCGCGTATTAAAAACGGTAAACCTCAGATTAACCATTGTCAAGGAGCCTAGGGTCACTTGTTCGTAAACCTCGGATTGATCATGTTGAGGATCCTTCAAGGGGATTGAACTTTGTTACTCTGCCCTTGCGTGTAGAACAGATCGTAGACTATTCCCCCAGTTGTATTTGTTATTGTTGGTAACCTTAGTGACCATAATCTTAAGATTCTTTCCTAAGGTGACGGTGAAGGACGGGTCTCACTATACCTGGAGCAGACGTCGACTAGACTCACTTGGACTCTCTGGGGGGTTCTCTTCACTCGAGACAGTTTTGTGAAGAAACTTGTGCCAGTCTATTTCATTAAGCAGGTTGTCGGGGTAATTGTTCCAACTCCCCTTTCTGTATTGAATTTTGTGATGTTGGATTTCATCACCAACTAGTGTTTTTGGTATGGAAAGTTACTATTTGTGTGTGGTTTGAACTCTTAGATTTTTTAGGCGTGTGATTCAATTGTTTGGTTCTTTAGAGACTCTAGGTGGTTTTATTGAGATCTTCTTTGTTTGCGTGTGAAGTAATTAAATATTTAATCGTGGCTGAATTACGAGACAATCCCGTAGAATTTGGGGGCAACCTCCCGAGTATACACCAAGCCAGCTTGAAGGGCTACAAGCTCTTGTATCAACTAGTGACAGTAGAGTTGGGTCACCGGAAGCCGGAGAGTCTTCTTTAATTATTCTTCCTGATTATCAAGTTCAAGCAACAGAGTATATTTCTGAACCAATTTCATTTTCTAAAGTTACTAGTAGTATTTCTTCTACCAGTGAATTAGCTGAAGAACCTGAAATTTCTGAGCCTGAAACTGAACCTACTGCTACTCCATCTTCAGGATTTGCTTCTCCAACTTCTAGTGGTCCTGGTTCACCCAGGGTAGGAAGTGTTATTACCCAAAATCTCCCTTCTGGACTCATTTCCATTGAAGAACTTGTTAGTTCGGATGAACCTATAACTCTCCCTGAAAATCAACCAACATTAGAACTTAGGGAGTGTGAATCAATTTTCTACAGTCCATTTAGGAGTGACGCTTGGTATGTCTCATTGACAAACTTTTTAGAAAATCTGAATCTTAGTTTTGGCCACCTCGAATTCCTTTTCATCCTACGTCCAGAGGTTATTATCCTCCTTTGAATATGTTGAAATGGTCATCCATGTTTTCCCAAACACCGGAAACATTTTTATATGGCGGTCCTTCTGTTCCTTCTAGGTATCAGTCACTCACTGGTACTTTTTCAGGAGCATCTCCTCAACCAATTGAACATGGGATATCAACTGGTAATAATGGAACTTAACCGTTGAGCATAGAAGAAATTATTATGATGTCTGGTACTATTCCAAATCCGCAACCTCAAGGTAGTCAGTTACCTCCTGGGGGGCAACCTCAAGGTACTCAATTACCACTTGGGGGGCAACCTCAGAGTAGTCAGTTACCACTTAGGGGGCAACCTCAAGGACAGTACATACCTTCGGGACAGTACATACCTTCGGGACAGTACATACCTCAAGGTCAACCCCAGACTCAATATATACCTCAAGGTCAACCCCAGTATCAATATGTACCTCAAAGTCAACCCCAATTTCAGTACGTGCCTCAAGATTATAAACCTCAAGGTCAGTACCCAACTCAAGGTTTCCAACCACCTTCTGGTCAACCATTTGTACAAGGAGTTGTAAATGTACCTCTCAATTATTAGCCCTACGCTCAACTCGGTTATGGTCCTCAATATGCTCAACCTTTTATGGGTCCATACCCTAAAATGAACATGGTGTGGGATCCATCTCAAACTCAACAGATTTTGTAACCTAATGTGCAGTTGTCATCTCAATCTAGACAACCTTTGGTTTCTGGTCCAACCCAGCAACCTGTCCAGCCTACTATTCAAACTTCTGCACCTGGTGTAGTTCATCAGTCTGGGCCTAGTTCACCTCAAACTCCTTCTCAAACGACTGCTGCAACTACCGCAACGACTACTGCGAATTCTATTCAATCTACCCCACCTACTTCTGGAGTATCGACAGCTCCGGTTTCTTTTGTTCCTGCATCAACTCCTCAAGCCTCTTTACCATAGTCGGGACCTACAATTCAGGCTTCGGTTCAGATGCCTGTAGGACAACCTGGTCCAAGTACGGATGTCACAAGTCAACCGCAATTCACTTATCAACTGTACTAGGGACAGTACCAATTCGGTCCTGCTATGCAAAGCCTAGTTTACCAGTATCAACCGTACCTTGGATATACTTATCAGTAACCTCAACAACCCCAGTTTGGTCTGGTTAATCCTAGTTTTCTGGGAGGATATAATATTCCAAATGCAAATTCAGTTCCAAGTTATCATGGATATCCTCCTCCTGGGGCTAGTCTTATGACCCAAGGTTTTCGACACCCTCACCGTCAGTTACCGTTTATAGCAACTTTGGATTTACCTGATTTGTCACGCCTTACGAACGATCCAATTAATTATCTTCCGTTTTGGCCGCCAATGCCGAATAAGTTTCCCAGTGATATCCCAAAGTTTGAGGGTAAGTCAGGAGAGGATTTGTCAAACCATGTGATGACTTATCACCTCTAGTGTGCATCTAATTCCATTATCGATGATTCAATTCACTTACGTCTTTTTCAACGCACTCTGATTGGTCTTGCTACCAAATGGTACATTGAGTTACCACGAGGCTCTTTTTACAATTTTAGTTAGTTAGCCACTTCGTTCTTAACTCATTTTTAGTTTTCCGTCAGATACGACAATGGCACGGAATTATTAACTTCATTAAAATAGTCAACGTCCACATATATTTCAGATCATATCCATGAATGGCGACGTAGACGACGTTTAGTGAAAGCTTTTATTCCAGATCAAATTTTTGCAGAATGGTTCGTTAAATCATTATTACCTAAAATCACTGAGGATGTAGCTAAGGCAGGAGTTGTTACTGAAGAGCAAGTAATTGCTCAGGCTCAGTACCTTGACCTCGTTTATATGCAGTCGGGTACTTTACATGAAAAAATCCCCGACCTTCCGAAACAAAATCAAATAACTGCAGCTCCTTCAGGGTCTCATGTCACTGATGGTATGATTGGTTCAGTTAGTACCAAAAGCAAGAAGAAATCTTCAAAGAAATCTTCTCCTATTATAACTTTACCAGATTCCTTGACAGGAGACTCTTCCGCTGAAATTCCTACCGATATCCATGTCGTAGAATCATCTATGGCCAAATCAAAATCCAGTGGTAAAAAGAAGGGGAAGAAGAAAAATAAACAAAACTTAAAAGAGAAATCAGATAAAACTGAATCTTGACTAGAAATGTAAACCTCGCTATCCTTGTCTCATTTGTGACGAGGAGCATTTTACAAGAGACTGCCCACATCGAGTTGAGGTTTCAAAAATCTTCAAAGATTCTCAAATCCCTGCTGTCATGAAGGATCCTTTTCCTAGTCAAGATAGTAAGATGATCGGTTCTTCCTCAAATGCCTCAGAAGAACCCATAATGATGATGTCACATGTTAGGATTGCAATGCAATCACAAGATTATGGTAGTAAGAATCTTGTTTGTGGTAAGGAAGCAGAATCTTCTAATTCAAACCCATCAACTTCAACTCCTTCTGGTTTTGATCCACTACAGATCGAGAAACCTAACCCAGACTTAGTAATCAAACCGCCTGCTAAAGGTATACTTCGGAAGTCATCTTTCAATCCACATGCGAGAGCTGCTCAGAATTATAACATTGTTGAAGACTTAGCTATTTCCCCTTCAGCAATGTCGGCTTTGGAGGTGCTGCAATCATGTCTAGCATAGCGTAAATTACTATTTTCGGCTATAGGAGTTGTTGATATTCAAGATTCGAACCTTATAATCTTCGATTTAGAGAATAGTACACCTTGCCTACCTCATCAAATGGCTTTCCATATACCAGTGTTAGCAAAAAACAGACCTTGCTTTAGGACTGTAATTAATGAGGGAGCTTCTACATGTATTATGTCGATCCAATGTTGGAGATCGCTTGGTTCTCCTACACTCAATCAATCCCCAACGATTCTAAAGGCTTTTGATAGCCGAGGGTTTCATCCTTTTGGCATTTTGCAGGATTTACCTATAGGGGTTGAAGGCAAAACTATAAATCTAGATGTGGAAGTGGTTGATTCCCCTCTAGATTACAACCTTCTCTTGGGTCGCAGTTGGTCTTACGCTATGACTGCTATTGTTTCATCGGTCTTTCGACTTATCAAGTTTCATCATAATGGAAATATCATTACAATAGACCAGCTAACTTATTTTTCATCCAACCCAACCTCTTCTAAAAGTATTCAACATATCAGTAAAAAAACTATCCCTTACAAGGATGTTAGGGTAGGATTGATTAAAGATTCTGGTTTACTAGGAAATTTTTCCTTTCCTTCTCCTAACGTATCGCCTTCTACTGAAACTATTCATATGATTTCATCGAACACTATTGCTTTTGATGATCCTTGGATTGTACCTTCCGAGTCTGAGGTGGATTCATTTGGTAACGCGATACCTATGAGTCCCTTTGAAATTGCATACCAGGCTGTACAGTCGTTTTCTGACTCTTGTTCAACCAAAACTGATCTAATGAATGTGGTCCATGGAGAATCACTTTCAATATCAACCTCAGATTCAACAACATTTTCTGATCCTGTTCATTCTGATGAGCAGATTCGTGAACTTTTGTCTGTTGATGATTTACCATGGGAAGATCTTCATCATAAATCTTCATTTTTACCTGAGCTTGATCATTTTGAAAATGATTTTTCATCTATTTTTACCACTTATTATGTCAAAGAACCATAGAATCCATTGCAACATCCTGATTCTGAGTTAAATTTGGGAATATTTCTCAAACGGTTCCTATTGGAATTTCAGTTAAACCTGGAATTATTGAAAACATTCATATAGGTGCTTCATGTACTAACAATGAAATCCAAACTTATAAAGCCCTATTTCAAGAATTCAGTGACATGTTTGCCTGGTCATATGAAGAAATGCTAGGAATCGATCCATCAATTGTTGTCTATGAAATTAAAACTTACCCGGATGCTAAACCTGTCTGACAACGTTTGCGTCAGATACATCCGCGAAAAGCTGTCGCTATTAAAGCTGAAGTTGAAAAATTACTTTGAGTAGGTTTCATTTATCCAATTCCTTTAATGGATTGGGTATCGAATATTGTTCCTATTAATAAAAAACAAGGAATGATAAGAATATGCATCGATTATAGGGATATTAATCGAGCTTGTCCTAAAGATAATTATCCAACCCCCTATATTGATCAAATTATTGATGATTGTGCCAGTAGTGAAATGTTCTCCTTTATGGATAGTTTTTCCGGTTACAATCAAATCAACATACTCCTTGCTGATCAACCAAAAACGACTTTCATTTGTCCATGGGGGACGTTTGCTTATTGCAAATTTCCTTTTGGATTGAAGAACGCCGAAGCAACTTTTCAAAGGGTTGTCTTATGCATTTCATGACATCAAGCACATTGTGCAGCCTTATCTCAATGATTTACCTGCCCATTCATTACGTAGAGTTGATCATCTCACTCATTTACAAGCAATATTTATGAGATGTAGGCATTATTAAATTAGGTTGAATCCACACAAATGTGTTTTCTATATAGAAATGGGTCATTTACTAGGATTTGTTGTTTCAAAAGTTGGCATCCATGTCAATCCCTCGAAGGTGGAAGCTATTGTCAAATTACCTTCTCCTTCGACTCTTCGCCAACTCCAAAGTTTGCAAGGGAAAGCAAACTTGTTACGTCGTTTCATTCCTAACTACGCCAAGATAACGAAGGGTTTTACCAGGTTGTTGAAACAGAATACTCCATTCTTTTGGGATGAGATAGCTGACAAATATTTTGATGCACTTAAACACGCATTGACCCATGCACCATTATTGAATCCTCCCAACTACAACCAAGATTACTTCTTGTACCTCACCACTTCTCATACCACCATTGGGATGGTTTTAGTTCAGGAAGATGAATTCAACAGTGAACATGTGATTTACTATCTTAGTTGAACTCTGAATCTGACTGAGCTTAAATATTCGCATGTGGAGAAATTAGCCTTGGCAGCTGTTCAAGTTGTCCAAAGATTTCGTCATTACATCTTATTACGCAAAACCACGGTAATTTCTGACTGTAACCCTGTGATGTATATTTTGACTAAACAATTGCGAAGGGGCAAGTATTCCAAATGGATAGTTATCCTGTAGGAATTTGACTTGGAATTTGAAAAATCCAAGGCAAAGAATCTTTGCTTTTGCGGAATTGATATGTGATTTCCCGCATACTGATATTGAAACTATGGCGGAAGAACCCATTGCGGATGAATCCTTGTTTCTTATCAATACTCTCGATCCATGGTATGGAGATATCATTATTTATCTCCAAACCCAATATTTTCGGCCTGAAATCTCACGATCTCAGCGAAGGAAAATACGTTTCCAATCCCAACAATAAAATATTATTGGAGATACACTCTATCATCGTGGGGCGGATTATGTTTTCCGACATTGTCTAACTCATGAAGAAGCTTAAAAGGTTCTTAATGACTGTCACTCTGGAGCATGTGGTGGTCATATGTCTGGGTATGCCATAGCCCAAAAGATATTGTGCGCTGGTTATTTCTGGCTATCCTTATTTAAAGATTGTATCTATGCAGTCCAAAAAATGCCACAATTGTCAAATTTTTGATCGTAAGATGCGTGCTCCACCTGCTTCTCTCCACCCTATAATTGTCGTCGGTCCTTTCGCAAAGTGGGGTATCGACTTTATTACATGTAACCCTCACTCGGCCAGGGGGCATGCATATATCATCCTTACAATAGATTATTTTACTAAGTGGGCTGAGGCGATGCCTACATTTTCGGTAGACAGAAAAACTGCTGCAATTTTTGTTTTCAATCATATAATAGCTAGATTCGGTGTTCCTCAAGCAATTATTACTGATCATGGAAGTTATTTTGGAAACATCATGATGACTGAACTAACAGATCAACTTGGCTTGCGTCACGATAGTTCTACTCCATATTACCCACAAGCTAATGGTCTAGTTGAAGCTATCAATAAATTTCTAGTCACTATGATCCAACGAATCATTGGTATTCATAGGTTGAATTGGCATAACATGTTATTTTCAGCACTTTGGGCATATCGAACCTCAGTAAAAACATCAATTGGTTTCACTCCTTTTCAATTGGTTTATGGTTTGGAAGTAGTGTTACCCATTGAATGTCAAATTCCGTCATTGCAAATAGCCATAGAATTACTCCCAGCCACTTCCGAAGAGGAGAAACATTTGTTGTACTTAGCTCAGCTAGATGAGAATCGATGTGATGCTACATTAGCAATCGAAACTCATGCCAAACGAATAAAATCTCAGTACAATCGAAATGTTACACCTTGTAATTTTTCGGAAGGAGACCTAGTCTTACTATATGATCAAGCAAACGATAAGCTAGGGGTTGGAAAATTTGTACCTGTGTGGCATGGTCCTTATTTTGTTAAGTGAAAGCTGGCAAAAGGGACCTATGAATTGGTAGATTTTGACGGTGTCTCTTTAGGTAAACCCAGAAATGGTCTTTATCTGAAGAGATATGATGCTTAAATCTGGGTCTGGAGATTTTTGTTAGATTAGTTTCTTTCTAGCTGGTGTGTTTAGATTAGAAATGTGTGCCTAGTTTAGAGAGTATTTTTATCATTATTCCTTCTTATCTTGATTTTACTCTTGATATTGTAGATGTCGACGTTTCTTCAAACATACATTGGTTTCATTGATGGTGCTTGTCATAGTACACGAAACATTTCTTCCGCAACTTGGGTTATCTATTCACCCTCTGATGAGTTAGTATCTATGCATGGGGTAAACCTCGGTCAAACAATGAACAACATTGCAGAGTATAGTGCAGTGATTGAGTTATTATTTGAATCCATTTCATTCGGGATTCAGAGTTTGATTGTTAGGTTAGATTCTGAACTCGTTGTATTACAACTTAACAGAGTTTATGCCATTAGAAATCCAGTGTTATTACGATTATTTTTAAGATTTCGTCTCTTGGAAAGTGAATTTGACTACATTGAATATCAGAAAATTCCAAGATACTTAAATACATTAGTAGATGCAATTTCTTCTCGAATGTTAAATAGACATTTGCAATAATCAAAACAGTAAATTTAAAAACATTCCATAACATGTTATACAAGATAGCCAGTAATAGTGATATATCATAGCATAGAAGTGTGTCAAATATACATCATCTTCGATCATAGGTTGAAAAACACCTTATGATCGGCAAAAATGATAGTACAAAAAGACATAAAATGTCATATGAGTCTACAAAGGTGATCATCCTATCACTGATGATGATCACGATAAGAAACCACTACTCGGGCCACCCTACAAAGGAACCTCCTAAAAGGTCCTGGGACCCCAATCACATAACGTTGTAACCTAAGTGGAATATCATCTATGCTAGTCTCTGGAATATCTACTGTCAAATGCTCTAGATGATTTTCCAATTCGGTTAGGGTCTCTATAGATGGGTCTTGTGGGGCCGGTACTGCTACAGCTGGGTCTATCCTCTCATAGGGCTGGAGAGCGGATGGTCGCTGTGGACCCACATCTACATTTAAAACTTTTTCTATCAGTTTTGGACAATTTAAAAAAATAAAATAAAATTTAGAAAGTGTTGAAAATGATTTTACCTGAATCATCCCATTGCTCTCCTAGTGGAAGAGCCATGTCTGGATCACCACGATAATCCATCCCAGCATATGGAAAATCCTGAATCACAAAAGGTTGGTTTTTCAACCAACGAAAATATTCAGATGGAAATCGGACAACCTCTGAACCCTCCTCAGGATGACGGGCCATCACTGCAATCCAGCGCATAATCCTAGGCTCTCGAGGATGTCCATCCTCAACAGAAAGTTGTTGTGGGACCAACACAGGGACCCTCTTTAGACCAAATCTGACAACCAAGAAACCATATCCAAGGTTTTTTAGTTGCCCATTCTTTGCTCTAGTTAGTTGGCCTTTTACATTTGCCAACACAGCTTCGCACCAGTTGAAGATGGTGCCTCGATAATAGTCTACTACCATTCGCATTTGGGATCAGGTAGCTACATGTAGTGTTGCGCTCCTGCAGAGTCTGGTGACAGTGAACGCGATAACTTTAAGTTCAGGATGGGAGATAGTTTTAATATCTATCCGTTTGTCCCCTGTTTGTTCATTGAAAAACTCTAATTGGAGACTAGCGACAGACTGGCCACCTGGCCTAGTCCCGAATAGAGATAATCGTTCACCTCTCTTGGGAAAACCAGTCAAGAAATATATGTCCTCTAGCTCAATTTCAAGCCGGTGGCCACCAATCATGAAACACTGGTCCTGTGTGCTCCACCTATCTACCAGCCATTGCAAGAAGTCTACTTGGGCCCTCATGTCGGGTATGGCCCAAAATTTAAATAGTCTGCATGCTTTTAATGCCCGTATTATAGGTGGATGAATTAATGCAGCTAGATCCACATCTTCGTGCTCGCGTTTCCACCAAATGAGCATTTTTTATGTCCTACATTACAAAAAGACGGATTAGAACAATTTAGTTCAAAAAAAATTTGGGCGGAAATGGAAAAAATTGAAGTTTTAAAACCTATTTCGTGGGGTCCGCACCCACTAGTTAGGGACAGTGCGTAGGTCTGCACTCATCCTTAGCGACAGGTGTGGAACCCTGACTTTTTCCTTTGTAGAAAAAATTCGGGGTCCACAGGCGCCGCATGTTGCACCTGTGGACCCCCGCGAGCAGATTTTTAATCAAATTTTCCTTTAAAAAAATTAATTTTTAAAGCCCTAAAACAAAATTTAAACGGTTGAAATGCAAGATAGGGATGATGTGGATTACCTAGAGCTGACGGTTTTCAATTCCAATGGTTGGAGTTTCCGCAATATTCATAAGAACTTTCTTACCCAAAAGCTCTTACTTCTCACTCTGAAGTCAAACGGTAAAAATGAATTTACAAAAGCCCTTTTTATAAGCTTTTTTAAATAAATGAATTTTTAATTTACTTATTTTTCACTTTAAAAAAGGTAACTTTTTGATGCATTTTTATTTATCTTAAATAGGTATGAGTAATGTTTTGAGTTTTTGTGCAGAATATTGGATTTTCAGGGATAATTGGTCATTTTGAACAAAAAAAAATTGGATTCCCTTTAAGCTCTTTTCTTACTCGTAAAATATGAAAAGGTTGCCGAGTTTTTCCTTTTTAAACTCGTTAAAACGGAATTAAAAGGACGGCCCACTTACAACTCTTTTTTGACCGTATGAACATGAAAAGATTGTCGGACTTTTATCGTTTCAAGTTCGATATTGGTTATAGAACGATGTGTCTTTGATCACTTTTTTACTTTTTCATATCAGGGCCACTAATTATGAAAAGTACTCCTTGATCATAATGGTCAACCGGTTCTCTCAAGTATTATTTTATACTTTTTTGGGCCTGAGGGACACAAATTTACAAAAAAGGACACCCATGGAGTTTCCTTAATTTTTTCTTCTAACTCCCTAAAATTGAAAAACACCGAGTTTTCCCTATACGGGACTCGTTAAAATTCAACAGTAAAGGACTTGTTCAATTTTAAACAGGAACAAACCACTCCTTCTTAGGGTTCTAATTTTAAACTAAGTTGGACTCATCCGAAGGATGAGCTTATAACCAAGCAAATGTTATCCTCCTCAAGCTTGTCAAAAATAAAGAGGTACTTGCCAAAAATGGTGGGGGAAAAGAGAGAAAAATGAACCTGTTTGTTATACTTTGTGTTTTAGAAAAGCATTTAACCACTCTTGAACATGACACTTTTAGTTCACCTGGGTTGGGAAATCCTTTGCCTAATAGTTGATAAAACCATATTGAAAGTCTTCAGCCAGTTTCTGGGTATTAGCTTTGAGTCAATTGTCACCAAACCATCTGCAGTGTCATTACATGTTCAAGAGGTCAGTTCAAATAAACCATTCATTTGCAAAATATCTGTCATCCATTTTGACCATCCCTGAGCTAGTCCTTGCCAAATATATTTCTTCAAACTTGATCTATGATTTCGTGTTGTGGGCTTGCCTACAAAAGATCGCTTTCTATCGACTCCAACTCATTATCTAGAAATATGATCTAGAAATCATCAGTACCTTGGAATCTGCATGCCTCAATGGCATATTTCTCGCCTTCGATGACAGGTTGCATCATTGACCTTCGATCAAAGGATTCTGTGACATGTTCGACATCAACTCATTTATTCACATTTCATGGATTGTACTGAGTACTTTGAGAGCCATTGACATTACTGGTGGTTTCTCTCACACTTGTTAACAGTTCACATCGTTGACTGGTAATCAAGTGGTTTCTACCATGTTCGACTTTGACACATTCATTCACATGGATAGAATCGTACTAGTTCGGGAAGCAGAAATCAAGACCGTGGATCTAGTTTCCACCATCCAGGCTGCGAGGAATTTTATTATTCATTATACAGTGGACTATTCATAAACAGATGGTTGCGCCAATACTGTGTCTACATATGTCTATACTTGTGATGTATTGCAAAATCATTCCTGCATCAGAGCAGTTTAGTTAGTTTTCTAGTCATTTTGTATCTGAGTATGGGAATTCCTACCTCAGCGATGATATGTTCACATATATATATTTTGTATTGAATGTTTTTACATGTTCCAACCAGGGTGTCCACAGGATGATCTTTGAAATTATAAAGTACTTCACTCTTCTTAGATGACAAATGATATCCTCATCTATTACAGACTTCACAGTTTAGGGGGAAATCTGTTGCACTAAAAATTGTCACCATGACATTCTGCAATATGTGTGAGTCTATCACCACTCATACTTTCCTCCTTTGCAAGTCTTAAACCTCAGTTCTTCATGTCAAGCCTTGAAAATAAGAGAAAGCCCTTAAAAGTCTCTAAAACTCTGGTTCAACACTTTCTCTTAGCATTACCTGCTGTCTGGCACCTGTCCCCTGCGCACCTGACCGCTTTGTCTCTATGTAATGGGTGCGGACCCCTGTAAAAGTCAAAAAGGCGCAAGTACATTCTTAAAAACTCACTTTGAGTCATTTCTGGAAGCTTCTAGAAGGAATCTTGAGGTCGCAAGTTCGCTCCTTTAAGGTTCATGCATCCCATACCTTAAGGAGCTAACCTCTTGATGTGAGGAGCTTATTCCTTTGAAGGAGGACTCTATCCTTTCATAGGTGGACCTGTAACCTCCTTCCTTTGCACTATAAAATGAAGAATTAGGCTGGTTCTTGGAGAGGTTGAAAGTTGAATATTTTTGAGGTGAAATGCTGCTGGAACTTAGTCTTTCTAATTGAGCTTTTGTGAGGAAAGATTACATACCTCTTGAGTTCATTTGGAAGAGTGTGAGGCTTGTCAAAGTAGAGGAGATTCTTGTTTTGGACCCTGGGAAGAGCTTGTACAACATCAAGGCACCAAAGGTTGTAAAGTTATTCTATTTCAAAGTTAATACAATCAAGTTTATTTTTATCAATAAGCTATGTTTTATGGTTTATTTTATGAATTCCTTGATCACCATGATGAACATGATTTATTATATTAGCTATGCAGGTGTTATTTGATGTGTGCTTGTTTGTGATTGCAGGTTCTCAAAAGGAAACTCTTTCGGACGGTTGAAGCATGGCTACCACAAACTAGCGTTGGACTTAAGGAAGGGTCTAAATCACCTCTTTATTTTTTATTAATGAATCGCAATATGTTTAGAGAAAGATAAATTTGCTTGTACTTCTTGTTGCTAGATATCTTTTGATACTAGGGAGATCGGCCTTGTTCGCAAGAACGATTTATCTGGCCAACATTAAGAAACTGGAAGATTTCTCCTCTACACTTGCAGCCAAGCTAGGGTGGAAATTAATCACCATTAGCAGCCTTTGGACCAAAGTTGCATCCTCTAAGTATATCGATCCACTAAGGCCGATGGATTGGCTGAGACAGACAAGCTGGAACAAATCTGGGATCTCAAACATATGGAAAGCGGTTCCAAATTCATTGTAACTTATTCGTGATGACCTTATGTGGATAATATCTTATGGGACATCTGTCTGCTTACGCCTTCACCCTTGGATAGGATGTGGGAATGCACACTTACTACCTGAAGGATTACTCCAAAACCTAACTGAGAAACGAATCACACGCATCTGCCACATTGTGGACTAGGAGAAATCAACCTTCCTGTACCAAGAGTGGAAGTCTGCCCATGGCCTACTCTTATGTCTTCATTGGAACCAAACTTGGAGAGCATACACAATGGCCCTCACTGAGTCTCACATCTGTATATTGGAAGGGGAGGATGAGATTACATGGGCTATCGCAAAAAATGGTTGGTACTCTCCAAAAGAGGGGTATCTACATCTTGCCAATAGACACAAGCCACTACACATTGATATATGGTGGAAAGGAATGTGGAAGCTCAAAGCCCCCCCTCGAACAAGATTACTCATGTGGTCCATTCTGAAGAACAAGGTCCTACCTGGAGAAACCTGATCAAAAGGGGGCAATATGGGCCCTATTGGTGCTGCCTATGTAAGGACAGCACTGAAACCGTGGATCACCTGTTCCTCTTGTGTCCCATCACTACTGACCTCTGGAACTCCACTCTCTCACACATCCCTTCAACCTCCACCTGGAGGGGACAGACCACAAGGGAGGTATGGGCTAACTAGTGGACATCTGCATCTCCACAGAAAGCTAGGAACCTCCCCCTCCTCATTAGCTAGGAAATTTGGATAGCTAGGAACCGTATCATTTTCCAGGACTCCGCCCCTCATTGGCCAACCATCATAGCCAGAATCCTTGCCGACTACAACATTATACCTGAGGATGATGCTAACTCTCCTCCCAGAAATATCATCCCTGAGACCATTGATCACTCACAACCTTGGGCATATTTTGATGGATCGGCACAAGAGACAGGATGTGGGGGAGGGGCTGCTCTATATTTAACAAATTCCCATTACTACCATATACAAATGGGACTTGGAGATGGCACTAACAACTATGCAGAACTTGTTAGTGTCAGTCTTTCCAACCTTCCTACAGTGATCAAATATGCTCTTACAAAGTGGTCTCAGAGTGTCAAGGTCAAATTTTGTCATTTCAAAGAGTCTTCAAGCAAAATTTGGTCACTAGGCATTAGGTCTAGGGTTTGCTTTCACTCTTTTCAAAATTGCCCAAATGCCAATCTATGTCACTATTCAGCTGAGTCTATCATCATTCATAGGGTTTTCATAATCATGTCATTTTCCATTGGGTCATTTTACACCTTGTTCATGCTTCAGTTGCGCCTAGGCAAGGTCATTTCCCTCTCCTAGGGTTTTGAAGGCAATTTCTCTTGGATGGTCAAATCATCGGCAAAACTTGTATCCTGATGTTCATACACCTTCCCCTATCCTTAAAGTACCTTATCAAATGCTTCCCATCACTGAGATCCCCCAAATTCCTCATTTTCGCACAAACCCTAGTTTCTTGCCACAACTTGGCAATTTTCTAGGTTGGGCCTGTGTTTTTCCCTTTTGGACACCTTTCCCTCACTCGATCTCCATGATTCCACTTTCCCCTGCTTCCTAACATCCCTCCCTACTTCCAAAAATTTTCCCAAGAATTTACAAGCCCCTCATCCCCTTCATTTCGCTTCATTTCCACAAACTTCCTTGTTTCACACATCGGGATAAGTTTCACTCAAAAGATGTTTCAGAGCAATCAAAGATGAATTTTGGAAATCTGAGAGAGGTTTTTGTCCAAAACATGCCATAGAAGAAAAAATCCTCCACTTTTTAAACGGGTGTCATGGTTTTAGATAAATGTCAAAAATATTGTTGCCTCAGGAGAATTGAAGGCACCTCTAAAGTGACCTTGGTAAAATCAAGTTTTCTCCTAGCTTGGTTAGCCAAATGACTTTATTGATGAGTCAAATAATAACTAGACACAAAGAGCTTTCCAATGAGCTATCATGAGCTCAATTTTCCATTGAGGAAGGCATTCAAAAGTTGACTGCAACAGCACTTTGCCTTGAGGCAGCCTCATTTGGCACATTTTGACCAATCTTGGGAGATTTGATTTTTGACAGGGAAAATGAACTCTAAATTAAAAAATTCTAGTTTTTTTTGAAAAGTATACTCAAATAAATTTCCAACGAGCTATCCTGCGCCCAATTTTGACACCAGGAAGGCCTCCAAAACGCATCTGAAAGTCACGCTACGCGTAGGGCTCAGGCGCGCTACGCCTCAGGGTTTTGGCTCAACGCGTAGCGCGCCGCGCGCTACCCTTAAGTTGGGGAGGTCCAATTCAAGAAAGGTTTGTATTTTTGGATTTTTCATGATGAAATACACCTTCTCAGCCATTGCCAAGACATTTCATCAAGTTTTGGGCCCTCAAAAGGTCAAAAAACAAGCAAAAAATGACCTTCTGCCCCTTTTTGGACGCACAGGAAGCAGTCTTGGGAGAATTCAATTTTGGAGGGGCAAATGGCCACCAAATTGAGAAATTCCACTTGGGCTGAAGATTAGACATCTAGACCTTTACAACAAGCCCACTTGTGCCTCATTTGGATGCAGGGAAGTTCCCAAAAAGTGGGCTGAAAGGCGCGCTACGCGTTGAGAAATGGTGCGCTACGCATCAAGGAAATTTGCCAATTTTGCACCTTCAGCTCAGGAAAACGCAGCATTTGACCAGTTTTGACTTTTTGGTGGGATTTTTCATCCTCCTTGATGTAATTGATGTAATTTTATGTTGACATGACACTTTTTTACCTATTCTAGAAGATTCATTCATAAAATGGCAAAAAATTAATGAATGAAATGGTTTCCTAGCTTATAGAGGCAAGTTGTTTTGATTGCCTAGATTGTAGTGCTCAGTTTAGAATTGGTTGAAACAGATCCTAGGATGATGAGATCGACCGCTAGAGGCTAGGGAATGGGTTGGCATGGTCTATATTATGTATTTTCTCAATCATTTTCAGAGGTTGGAGAGGTTGGACTTTTGAGGGATAAGCTTAGACTGTTTTACACTTTGTATCTCTGCAATTTTGGCAAAGGAAAGACCAGGGTTTTGCAGCACTATTTGGGATTCCTGTGGTTACTTGTGTTGACGGTGTGTTTCTCTCATGTACTTGTAAGTTTTTTATGTGTATCATTCTCTTACTATTCTCTTCTACAAATTAAGTAAATGAAGTGTTAAGGTAGAATTCATGGTTTCTATGCTCTGCCTTTAAGTTTGCCTAATATCAATGTTTTCATCTGTTTAAGGAGAACTATCGATGGTTTCTTGCTCTCCTTAGCTCCTCACCGGTCATATCCATCCATTCACTTATTTCAAAGGCATCAAGACAATCTCCTACCTTGCCCCAAAAAGACCTCTGCAAAAACTGTGTCTCATGACCGCACCCAAAATTGTCGTGCTCAGTTTTCCAACAAAACCCTAAAACTTTAAAATCAAACTTTCCCCATTAGTTTACTAGCCTAAAATCAGTGTTCTTTATTGGTCATCTCAGCCCTTTGAAGACATTTTGCCGAGATAGACCCGGAGAGAGCCCTCTCCTGTCCCCGTAGGGCTAGCTACGAGGCTAAGTGGTTTGATGTTGCCTTGGAATTTGTCTTTTTCAGCCTGAGGCCAATTTCAAGCGCTAACAGAACTCATCACAACAAAAATATCATTCAATTTGCAATTGAAAAAAACTTTTGAAATCTTCAAGTTTTTGGTGACTCAAAAATTGTTTCCAATTGGATAAACAAATCTACAACATGTCATGCTTACACATTGTGGCGCATATTGGATGAGGTACATAGATACATAACTTTTTTTTGAAATTTTTGCATGTCACCATATCTACAGGGAACGAAACACACTCGCTGACAAACTTTCCAAAGAGGCAGCGATCTGGCCACGCAACCTCTGGATGATTCAGGAGCAACGAGAAGGGGAACACTACCAGTACTACCATCGCCCATACATGGACCATGCAGCACAGGCTCAACAGGAGCCTGATATCATCTGATATGCGACCTATTATTTTTGTTTATATTTATCTTTCTTATACATAAACAGTACATGTTATAGTGATGCAGGAGCATTCGGACACCTCAATGAAAAAAAATTAGAGAAAGAGGACAGGTGGACAACCACATGGACAACCAGGCCAACCTTGAACAAGATTCGGTTAATGAACTAATTTTAGTTAAAAATTCAGTTAAAACTGAATGTATCTGAATGTATGTATAATAAGAAATGAAGGATTCATGAGAGAATCAAGAAGGAAGGAGAGGAAAAAGAAAAATTGTGCGTATGAGAGAGGGCAAAATGTAGTTGCTGGAGAAATTCTGGATTAAGGCTGAGATGCCTTAAATTGTAACCTGAGATTGTAAATAATAAAAATGTGCTTGTGTGAATTTATACGCAAATGCTTCATTGTGAATTTATCTCTGTGTATCTTTTGTTTGAATGGTTTGCTTTGATATTTGGGTTCCTGAAGAGCTCGATTCCAGAAGCTAGAAGCTTCGAAGACTAACGGAAATGGCTGAGGTGGGCGTAGAGTCTGCCATTCCAGAACCGTCTTCTAACGGGAAGGTTGAAGTATCCACGGAGGTGCAGGATGTTGCTGTGACGGAATCACAACCATTTAAGGGCAATGGAACTGAAACCGCAAGAGTTCTAGAAGAAGCTAGCGGGCCAGAAGGAGAGACGAATGCGAAAGCTGTGAGAGAAGATGTTGTTAAAGGAAGCCGCTGCTGAAGATGATGACGTTGAACGTTTGTTTGTTTTCCTTTTTGTTAAAACCTGGATGTCATTCAGTTGATTTGTCAGCCCATTCTGGAGAACGACGAGAAACTGCCGAAGAAGAAGAGATTGAGAACCGCATTCCCTCTGCAGACATCAAAGTGTTTGTGGGGAATCTGCACTGGAGTGTCGACAGTGCCGAGTAGCGAAGTTTTTCAAGGACGCGAACGATGTCACAATGGTGGAGGTAAAATATGAGACTGTATATTCTTGTTCTTGTCATTCATTCCACGCAGGAACTTGCAAGTCAAGCTGCTGCCGAGACCAGTGTTTTGTTGAGTTTCCATGCAAAAATTGGAGTACAAGTAGTTACTGGAGGCACCAGGCAACCAGTGCCGCCATCGAGGTTTTAAGGATTGCGTCTAAAGAAGGAACGCTGAGCGAAGCCACATAATTTTTCAGAAACGTACAGAAGCAAGGTTACAGGTCTTGCTGCAATCCGGAAGCAGCTGCTTGGCGAGAGATGTCTTTCATTGTGGTTGGATCAATGGAAAGTGTTGTGCAATCATGTTAAGGAGACTGTGAGAAGTCTCAGATGGGTTTCGTGGACCCATAACCCACAGGTCCCAAGATCGGGCTTGTAAAAAATATTGAAAATGAAGAGACCCCAGAATTCGTTTTCATCATATAGGAATACTCTCTCCGTAGAGTAATCAAAATTTTTAGTTTTTAAACAACACTTTTTCAAGGAACTGTCTCCCTACATGGAGAACATACATGCTTTTATTTTTTGACAGGCACACAACCATTTAAATCATGCATATGCACATAGCATCTACAACATGTAATTTTCCTTATATTAATGAAAATTACGATTTTTCCAAGGGGAAAAAAAGAGTTACACTTAAAAATGCATCACATTTATGAACTTCTATCAATGCATATAGCCAAATAGAATTCTTCAAGTCATATTGGATTCTATGAAATTATTTAAACCACAAATAAAATATTTAAGAATTGAAAATGACAAAATGCTAATATGGATTGGAAAATCAATGTCTTATGGTGGAAAAAGTTTAAATACAACCATTTTTGACCCATCTCTTTAATGAGTCTAGATGGTCCACTTAACACATTGTTAATTAATTATTCCATGTTTTATTAAGAAGAGAATTTTGTTTTGCATAGAGTTTTGTTTCAAAACAATACAATATGAGATTAATACAGTCTTAATAAATTACTTGATAGACAAATAAAATTCAATAAATGGATTCCTTATTAAATTAAATGAGATGAGATGATTGCATTAGTTGATTTAAGAATATATGAAAAAAAAATTATGGGTTAAATATTGAATGCCCTACAATTTAACGAGTAGTATTCACTTATGAACCATCACCCACTAGCCTAAATAGTCCACTTAATATTTATTATCAAGATATTAAAAGACTTATTTTTCGAAAAAATGCATCATAGTATATGGCTATTATAAATCACATTTATACACATTAATGGACATAACCAAGTACAAGTCAATAATATAATTCTAGCTCAAGTGATATGATTTCATTTTATATAAAATACAAATTTACAAAAAAAAGACTTTAAATAAAGAAATTAGATGCCTTACAGTTCAAAAATTTCAATGACATAATTAATCCATGATATTGTCAAATCAAACCTTGATAATCCACTTATCAATCACAATCATCATATATATGTTATTTTAATAAATGCAAAATTATTTACAATATATTTTTATCTCAAAAATTACATATCACATTTATGCACTCATATTAGTGCATTTTATATGTAAACAACGAATAATTGACTTTGTGCCTTGTTGATTTTCAATATGATATGATTGCAGTTACAACCATTAATTGATTTAAGAATATAAATTTATGAAAACTATCGATTGAGAAATCACATATCTTATGCTTTAAAAAGATGAAATCATTTACCTATGACACATCTCTCATTAGCCTTAATAGTGAATAATGCACATAACATTTATCAAATAAATTATTATAATTTATTTAGTAAGAATAACACCTTTCTTTGCAAGTATTTTATTACAAGGGCTTCAACAACATTCATTCTTTTGTAAATCGCCATATTAACTTGATTCAACATTAAAATAATTTTAGTAATTTCAAACCAATTAGAGATCATGAATAGGTCAAACATCAGGTTGTTATGTACAATAGTATCAATACACAATACGAGTGTGAAATCAAACTCTTACAAGAAATTGATTTAATCTAAATCATATTAGTATGTCAAACATCCAATAAAGATATTATAGTTATGGATAACATACTAGATTCCTTGATGTTTAAATTTTATGTCTGGCAACTCTAAGCCCCTTTCTACCAACCTACAGGGATTTGCTGATTGAATGATGGTGATGTGAGGATCTTATTGTAAATGACAAGGATAGGTGTCCCTTCAATTGCATTGAAACTAGTCTACTAAAACCTTAGTAAAATGTTCTTGTGCTCAATTTCCTACGGTCCCTTTGTGCCTTTATGAAGCACTAATGAGGGGGTCATCATTCATCTTCATAACATGTAGGAATCCACTATAAAAGTTATATATTGTTGATCTAGGTATTTCAAGAAGGTTAGGCACCATTGATCTATCTCCACTCAAATCCAAGTACATCAAATGAGAGTTCTTAAATGGGTATTCAAGTCATTCCATTATGATGGACAGTGCCACAAATTGAAGTAAACAAGAAAATTTAGTGGTGACTTCTTATAAGTAGTGGAGGCAAGGGTTTTCAAATATTAGCACAAGTGATGGTATTGTGGAATTGATCTCTCCTTGTCAACATTGTCAAAACCAATAATAGTCTCTATGTAAATTTAGTGTCAACCAATTGCATGGAAAACCATGATTGACCATTACTTTCACTAAGAAGAGAAATGATAAGCATTTTTAATGGGGAAGAAATAAATGTGAAACATAACTCATGTATTTTAGTTGAAATTTATATAAGTCCCTGTGTTCTTTAATTATTAAATACTTAATGTAAATACAAATAAATTATCATTAAGATATTGATTTTGAAGACTAAATATGTATTAAAAGGCATTCATCTATGACACTTAATTTTTCATGTAGTCTGAATAAACCACTTAAAGCTTATTATCAATTAATTATAATCAGTTTTGTATAAGATATATCTTTACTTACATTAATAGCTTTATTTCAAAAATAAATTACATTTGTAAACTTATATGAATGCAAATTTTTTTTTTTACATTTTTTTTTTCCGTGGAAAAAATCCATAATTTTATTCATATGACAAAATTACATGTTGTAGATGCTATAAGCATATGGAGAAAGTTGTCCATGAAGAGGAAAAAAGATACAATAAAAAGCAAATAAATATCAGTAGGCCTATGCTTTTCTGCCCTTTTTCTTCTCCACCCTCCTCCAACCCTCCGATTCAGAAGTGGGTGAAATTATGGCCAGCTGGTTTTCCAGTGTGTTCAATGGTAGATCCTTGTCAGATTCAGATCCTTCCGATCCATGAGTTCTTTTTATTCCACTTACTTCCAGCTGAGGTTCTTGATGCTGATGTATATTTTTTGGCTCCATATGAGTATCTGGGGTAGTTTCATCTTGATTATGTTTCTGTCCAGAGTAAATACCAGTTTCCGTTTGGTTCTCTGGAGGTTCTGACTGCAAGTCCTCCTCTTCTTCCATCAGGTCAGTCTGCTGCCATCCTTTAGGCTTTTTTTGTTGTTTCTTTTTTCCTTTGGATTCCTTTCTGGTCAGCGAGCAATTGTATTGGAGGTGTCCAATTTGCACGCAACTATGGCATCTGAAAGCAGTATTCTCATAGTCGAGCGGTTGAGTCCTCAATGTATTGTTGTAGTTCAATGTGATGTGATCAGGCAATCCCTGACTCAGGTCCACCTCAACACATATTCTGGAAAATGTGATGATTCCCTTGCTAACTCTGTCTTCATCTATTTTTAGGAATTTCCCCAGGGAATTCCCAATGGCTGATAAAACTTTGTAATGCCAAAAGTGTAGAGGGAGGTTATGGAGCCTCACCCAAACAGGCATTGTAGAAATTTTCATAGTGTTTGCATCAAATTCATCAAACCAAGGAGTGATGAAGAGGCCAGCGTTGCCCCAAAACCAAGGCCCCTGATTGATAATACTGTCTCTTTCTTGGTCTGTGCTGAAGCTAACAATGAAAAATCCCTTTGAGCATAAATGTATATCATAGTTTGTTGACCATGTGGAGTAAATCCAATGATGCAGAGCATCGGATTTTGGCCAGAAACCATTAAATCTACAAATGACAACATTTTTGGATAGTTCAGTGTGTAGTTCAGTTACCTCTGGTAGATGTACTTGGAGCGTAGGGGATTCCATTTTTTGTTCCACTATATAGGGACCTGGTAACTCTGGTGCTGGTGCTGTTTTCTGCTGCAATTTGCCTTTTCCCTTGACTGCATCACGAAAAGAGCCTATGTTTTTTGAGCTGTCTCCATTGCATCCTCCACGTAGACGCAGATTTAGGTAAATGGTTGAATCATTGTTGATACCATATTCCTGAAGAGAGAGGAGATCCTGTAGACTGCGACCAGAGAAAATCAGGTTTTGGTAAATGGTGGGGATCCCAATTTGGTTCTGTATTACCTTCTTTAGCTCCTGTATATTCAGCCCCTTTCTGAGCCTCATACAATGATGGCTGCCCCCTGTCTTTTTTACGAAAATTTTAATCCATTCTTCACCCACGCAGGATGAATCAGTCATTTTGGGGCTACAATCCGTTGATATGGGCAAACTTCCTTCAAGACTCACTGCACCCCAGCTTTTTATATATTTTCCGCTTCCTGCTACTTCCAGATTTGGTTTATTAGGGTCATTTTTTGTGTACTCTGTCATAGCTCCAAGATTTATGTGGCCTACTGTAGACTGCTCCCTTTCCCGTACACAGGAAATTTCCAGAACAGATTGGAGCCCGGACGCTGTATGACCAACTTCCCGTAACCACGCACGCAACAGCCTGTTGGTGTTAAAACCGATGATAGGGGGAGGAAATTATAGGATAGGAAGTGGTAAGTCGGCAACAAATCTCAGCATTCCCTGTGCCCAAGCCACCATCCAACCGAGCAGTGGTAGGAGAAATCGTGATAGACGCTCAGGCAAAGTAAACAGGAGGACATTGCCCCCGCCGAGAAGATCGAGAGCATGCAGGTGTGGTTTTAGCCAAAAAAACCCATTTTTGTATATGAATAAAACGAATTGTTACCTCTTCCTGACGTGGTTCTATTCCCCGGAGAGAGGGAACGCCTACCGACTTGCGACCACCTTCAAGCAATCGATTGTGAGCTTGGTTGAAAGTCCTTGCATACAGAAAGGGAGCGATCACCGTTGTTGGTTGCATAGCTCAATTCCCACCTCTTTTTCTACTTATATGAATGCATATAACTAAATGAAATTCAATAAATAACTTTCGAGTCTTGTTGGATTCTATGAGATTATTTTAAGTACAAATAGTTTATTTAAGAATTGAGATTTACAAATTGTTAATATTGATGGGAAAAGCATGTCATATGGTGCAAAAAGTTTAAAGGCATCCATTTATGGCCCATTTCTTGAATGAGCTTAAATAGTCTACTTAATGCTCATTGTGAATTCATTAATCCATATTTTATTAGAAAATTCATTTTCTTTGCATGGTTTTTTATTCTAGAAATAGAAATTTCACATTTATACATTCATAATAAACCACATGATAGTTAAATAAAAATCAATTAATGGTTTCTTGACTTATTTGACTTATATGACATGATTGCATGTAGGAATAATTGATTTAATAATGCATAGTTAGAAAAAGCTGTCAATTCAAAATAGAATAAACTAGTTAGAACTCATAAATAATTGATTTTAAATTATTAATTTTCTAAAAAATATATTTTTACTTACATTGAGATCTTCATTTCAAAAATAAATTCCATTTATACATACATAAATACTAAATATAATTTAATACATACTTGTCTTGTTGGTTTCTATGAGATTATTTCAATTACAAATAATTTATTTAAGAATTAAAATTTAACAAATGTTAATAAAGGTGGGAAAATCAAATGCCATATGTTGCATAAAGTTTAAATACATTTATTTATGGCCCGTACCTTGAAATAACTTTAACAATCTACTTAACATTCATTACCTATTAATTATTCCATGTGTTGTTAGGAAAAACATTTCATATTACATGGAGTTTTATTTAAAAAAAAAAGTGCCATATTTACACACTTAGATTAAACCTCATGATATGAAAATAAAAGTCGATAAATGGATTTATATAGACCACTTAAAACTCATTATCAATTAATTATATATTTTTTTTAAATATATATATTTACTTACATTAAGAGTTACATTATAGAATTCTTCAAGTCATATTGGATTCTATGAAATTATTTAAACCAAAAATAAACTATTTAAGAATTGAATATGACAAAATGTTAATATGGATTGGAAAATCAATGTCTTATGGTGCAAAAAGTTTAAGTACAACCATTTTTGACCCATCTCTTTAATGAGTCTAGATGGTCCACTTAACACATTGTTAATTAATTATTCCATGTTTTATTAAGAAAACAATTTTGTATTTCATAGAGTTTTGTTTCAAAACAATACAATGTGAGATTAATACAGTCTTAATAAATTACATGATAGACAAATAAAAGTCAATAAATGGATTCCTTATTAAATTAAATGAGCTGAGATGATTGCATATACAAATAGTTGATTTAAGAATATATGGAAAAAAAATAAAAAATTATGGGTTAAAAATTGAATGCCCTACAATTTAACAAGTAGTATTCACTTATGAGTCATCACCCATTAGCCTAAATAGTCCACTTAATACTTATTATCAAGAAATTAAAAGACTTATTTTTCGAAGAAATGCATCATAGTATATGGCTATTATATATCACATTTATACACTCATATTAATGGACATAACTAAGTACAAGTCAATAATATAATTCTAGCTCAAGTGATATGATTTCAGTTTATTTAAATTACAAATTTACAAAAAAATGACTTTAAATAATGAAATTATATGCCTTACAGTTCAAAAAGTTCAATGACATAATTCATCCATGAAAGTGTCTAATCAAACCTTGATAATCCACTTATCAATCATTATCATCATATATATGTTTTTTTAAGAAATGCAAAACTATTTACAATATATTTTTATCTCAAAACTTACATATCACATTTATGCACTCATATTAGTGAATTTATATGTAAACAATGAATAGCTAACTTTGTGCCTTGTTGATTTTCAATATGATATGATTGCAGTTACAACCATTAATTGATTTAAGCATATAAATTTATGAAAACTATTGACACCTAATCATCAGGATTGGGTGAATAACTGAAATTGATGTAAATAAATAATGGAGAATATGAATAGTCACCGGGAGATGAAATGAACAGTCTCTCCCTCATGTATATAATAAACACCAACCTAAATGAAATCAATGAATTGTTTTGAGGAGTTACTGCCTAGTTTGGCATGGTATCAGAGCCAGTGCCATTTTTGGCATTGCAGTCTGCCATTGTAACTCCCTTCTATTATTTCTTCAGAAATTTGTCAGTTTGTCTTGCATTTTTTCTTCCAATTTTTGTAACCCCCCACGCTCCTCTGACATAGTCCATACGCTGCTCTCTCCACGCTGCCGGCCTACATATCTGCAAGGAAGAATATGGAGCATTGAATGGGTGGTATTGTTGGAACTGTGCTAGTGTGTAGTGAAGTGTGCATATAACCATTGAAGGACTAATAATGGCAGTGTGAAAATGTTTTGAGACTGAGGTATCTGAGCCATGGTTGAATACTGAAACTTCATTAACTGGCATGTAGAATATGCGTTGAGTTCTATGTTAGTACGTTTTTAAATTCATCGAAGGCTTTTAAATACGTCGAATTCTGCCACACCTCAGCCTTGGCCTCCATACGCTCCTCGACTCCACAGTCATACCTCCCACTGCTACACAGTGTGTATAACTCCCATAGTCATACTTTCCACTGCTACATAGCATGTATAACTCCTGCGTGAAGGACCACCCCGTGCTTGAAGAAGGCCATCAGAGCCCTCCTTATACCGCACTCCCATCATATCTACTCCATGGTGAATGTGGTGGCAGCAAAAACATGGTGGCACTACTCTAATACGACCCTCCTCCATACCTTGGCTTGATATATCATGTTGTTGGTTGGTTAACGTTGTGGTATCTTGAATGTTGATGCTCTTGATATATCACGTTGTTGGTTGGTTAATGTTGTGGTATCTTGAACGCTATCTTGCACAGGAGCAATTTCGGAGAAGTTAAGATTATGTTGAAGACTTCCAATTGAGTTTTGTAGACTGACTAATTTGGTGCATTACTATAACAATTGATTCATTTGTGGAATTTCTTATACAAGTCTCAGTAGTTTTCTGTATATTCCTTTGACAGCATAGACAATAATTATGAAGATGCCATGAAGATGAAAATAATTTGTTCACATATATCTTTGATATCTTTTGTGAATTTGGATTGAGATAGCTTTGAATATAAATTATTCGGCATACCTCTGTCTCCATATATCATATATCATAATCAACTTTTTAGCAGCAGAAGTTTTCTCCACAAAAGCACATTTTTTGCTAGCAGAAGTATTTTTACAGCACTGAGATTTTAGAATGCATTCAATCATATCCATTGTGGGAATAGTTCTCACTGGCAAGGAGAACTATCCTGAGTGGTCCAGGATGATAAAACACACCCTCATTTTCAATGAGCTATGGAAAGGAGTGTGTGTTGGAGACGAAGACAAAGAGCCATAATAGCCTACCTCAGACAAAGAGCTCGCCATTTGGGAAAATAAGAATAGCAAAGCCTATGCATTAATTACAGCATCTGTAAGTGAAGAGGTGAGTCGCCATATTTCGCCATTTTCAATTGCTTTCGAAGCCTTACAAAAGCTTAAAGAACTCTATGACTCACATTCTGCACTTGAAGTTGTTCAACTCATGATTAAACTCTTCACCCTTGAATTGCAAAATAATGATCCTCTTTCTCTTGCATCCGAAGTAAAATCTATAATGCATGATATCAAAGCCACTAAGGTTTAATTGGATATTCCTCTTATATCTTTTCTCAAGGCACTTTATCCTACTTACTCCAATTATCTTAAGTCATTGCAAGCAAATGGAAATCTCAAAGATATTACCTTTGAATCTCTTGTGAAAAAATTTGCTGAAAGAGAGAAAGCTTTTGGAAAGAAGACAGCCCCTAAATCTTCTGAAGAGGTTGTGTGCCTTGCTCATAAAGAAAAGAATCCTGCTCAAGATTCTTCTAGAGGAAGAGGTGGTCGAAGAGGAAGAGGAATATATTTTAGAGGCAGGGGGGCAGACACTCTCAAGGAGAAAAGTCATATTTTCACTCCATACACTGCAAAAGAAATGGATCACATGATGCCTCTACATGCAAGTTACCATGGGAAAAAACTGAGCAACAAGGAAACCAACAGAAAGGTAAAACTAATGACATAGACAAAGGTAAAGCACCTGAATCTTCTCACCATGTTGTGGCACAATGTAACGTTGGAGTAAATGAAGATTTATTTAATGCTTCACTTGCTTCTTGGAAAAATGATTGGTTTCTTGATTCAGGAGCAACTTGCCACATGAATCATAGAAAATATTTTTTTGAAGAATTTACTGACAATGTTTATGGAGCAGTGTACTTTGTAGACCAATCAAAAATCAAGCCATCAGGACTTGGCACAATCAGGCTTAAATTGCCTGGTCTTCCAGACTTTCTTCTCCATCATGTTCTATATCTCCCACAGCTGAAGAGAAACATGTTTTCCTTGGTCCACATCCACCAGCAAGGTCACTCCATTCATATGTTTGATGGCAAGCTTGAGGTGAGAAAATCATCTGACCACTCACTTGTCATGAGGGGAATAGAAGAAGAAAGGCTTCTCAAGCTGCAAGGTAACTCTGCTCGTGCAAAAAATTTCTCATACAATTATCATTATGAAGAAGGTACACTTCCATCAAGTTTATTATGGCATGCTAGATTTGGACATTTGAACTATGATAGCCTCTGCTTGTTGAAGAAAAATTGTGTTGCTGCTTTGCCTACAATTCCTAGGAAATTTAAGCAATGTGATGATTGCATCCTAGGAAAGCATAACAAACAGTCTTTTCATGATTCACATTCAAGAGCACATAGAAAACTTGAACTCATTCATTTAGATTTATGTGGTCCAATTCTTGTTCCTTCTGCAAATGGAAATAAATATATGATGACATTTATTGATGACTACACCAGAATGTGTTGGGTTTATTTATTGAAGAACAAATTTGATGCTTTTCAAACATTCAAGAACTTTCATAAATGGATTGAAAATGATGCAGAATCTCATATTGGGTCTATTCGCACTGATAATGGAAAATAATACACATCAAATGAATTTGAAAACTATCTTCGCCAACATGGGATAAAACATCAAACAACTGTGCCTTATAATCCCTAACAGAATGATGTAGTTGAAAGAATGAATAGGACAATCTTAAATATGGTACGCTCCATGCTCTTCTTCAAAAATGTAAAAATAATGTTTTGGGCTGATTCTGTTCTATGTGCTACATATATAAAGAATAGATGTCCATCTAATGCTAGTAGAAACAAGACTCCATATGAAATGTGGTATCGGCACGTTCCTTTGGTAAAGCATCTCGGGGTCTTTGGTTCCACCTGTTAGACCTTGATACCAAAGGTACATAGAAACAAACTTGGTGCAAGAAGTCATAAGTGTATCTTCCTATGGTATTCAAACACCTCCAAAGAATACCGTATTTATGATGAAGTAAATAAAAAGTTTGTTGTATCTAGAGATGTAATTTTTCTTGAATCATCCAAAATTGACAATGTTGTTCAACAGCAACTTGATAGCTTGGATAGATTCACAAATGAAAAATCATTTCAAGAATTTGATAATCAGATTCCACATCTTGAAGGGGGGATTCCTATACTAGATCAACATGTGGAACCTTCTTCTGAAGAACTCTCTCCCCCGCATGAAACTCCAACAATGGATGATGCTTTAAGTGATGTGATTGATAGAATTGGGAGACTCAATCTTGATTCAATCCCAACTCAATCAATAGAGAAGCCTTGACCATCTGAGAAAGGTCCTCCAAAGTGGTTGATAAAGACACTTGAAAGTGTTCATCCTGATGAGGTTGGAAAGATAGGAACTAGAAATTCAAACCAGCAAAATGGAGGTGATGTAGATGACTCTAATTCACCTGTTGATATGGATGTTTCTTATGATTGTGAATTGAATTTGTCTAAAGATTTTGAACCAACTTCCTTTAAAGAAGCTGCTTCTCATGATGAATGGAAAGAAGCAATGAAAAAGGAGTATGATGCCCTTATAAAGAATGGCACTTGGAAGCTAGTTGATCCTCCATTAGGAACCAAACCAATTGGCTGCAAGTGGGTCTACAAGCACAAGTATAAAGCTGATGGCTCACTTGACAAGCACAAAGCCAAGCTTGTGGCAAAAGGTTTTACACAGAAGGAAGGGGTCGATTATGAGGAGACTTTTCCCCCATAGCAAAATGGGCTACCAGCCAGACACGCTTTGCCCTAACAGCTCAGAACGGTTGGAAAGTCCATCAAATGGATGTAAAAACTGCTTTCTTGAATGGAGATCTAAAAGAGAATGTTTTTATGTCCCGGCATGAAGGATTTGTTGTGAAAGGACATGAACATAAAGTATGCAAACTTGTGAAATCCTTGTATGGCCTCAAACAAGCACCGCAAGCCTAGTATGAAAATCTAACTGAGCATCTTCTGAAACTCAATTCCAAACATTATGATCTTGATGATGCAACTTTATTTGTCAAGAAATTTGGCAAAACAGTTGTATATCTTGTGGTATATGTAGATGATCTTTTGATGATAGGGAACAATGAAAGCTACGTTGCATCCATAAAGAAGGAATTGGGGAAAAGTTTTGAAATGACCGATTTGGTCTATGTTCATTACTATCTTGGTATTGAAGTAACTCAACATTTGAAGTCCATATTTCTTTCTCAAAAGAAGTACATCTGAGATCTATTGAACAGGTTTGGCATGACAGAATGCAATCCTTTTACTACTCCAATGGAACAAAACTTAAAGCTCACATCTATTGAAGGAAAAGAATTTTAGGATGCAACAAAGTATACACAGCTTGTAGGAAGTCTCAACTACCTAACTACTACTAGACCAGACATTTCGTTTGTTGTTGGAATCCTCTCCAGGTTTATGCAAAAGCCTTGTGAGGGACATTAGTCTGCTGCAAAAAGATTTCTAAGGTACTTGAAGGGAAATCAACACTTTGGAATCAAGTATACACAGGTGGACGACTTCAGCTTGATTGGATACTCTGATTCAGACTTCGATGGAGACAAAGAAACCGGGGTATCTACTTCAGGATATTCTATGAGTCTTGGATCAAGAGCTGTCTCCTAGAGATCACACAAACAATCAGTTCCAGCAGATTCTACATTAGAAGCAGAATATGTGGCAGTAGTTGAGGCAAAAAAAGAAATTGTGTGGCTCGGGAAAATTCTTCAAGATTTGCAGGTAAAACAAGTACAATCAACTCCACTCATGATTGACAATACCTCTGCAATAAAGTTGGCCAAGAACCCAAAGTTCCATGATCGAACGAAGCACATCAATACTAAATATCATCTGATTCGACATCATGTTGAGGCCAAAACAATCCATCTCCACCATTGTTCCACGAACGAGAAAATTGCAGACATCTTCACCAAAGTGCTTGGAAGAGAAAAGCTTGAAAGATTCAGAATGATGCTTGGACTCATGAACATCCCTTCAGATTAAGGGGGGGAATGTTGACACCTAATCATCAGGATTGGGTGAATAACTGAAATTGATGTAAATAAATAATGGAGAATATGAATAGTCACCGGGAGATGAAATGAACAGTCTCTCGCTCATGTATATAATAAATACCAACCTAAATGAAATCAATGAATTGTTTTGAGGAGTTACTGCCTGGTCTGACAAAAACTATCAATTGACAAATCACATATCTTATGTTTCAAAATGATCAAATCATTTACCTATGACACATTTCTCATTAGCCTTAATAGTGAATAATGCATTGTGAACAGTGAATAATGCACATAACATTTATCAAGTAAATTATTATAATTTATTTAGTAAGAATATCACCTTTGTTTGCAAGGAGTTCTATTTCAAAACTTATATTTCACATTTATATATGATTTTTGATACATATAAGTAAACATAAGTCATTAAAAATAAAATGCATCGATGGTCCATGTAAGATAATTTGAATGGAAAACAATTCATTTAAGAACACACGCGCGCGCACACTCACATCTTAGAAAAAAAATCGATACAACAAATTCATTGCAAAAATAATTATAAATAATAAGAAATATACATATTAATATAATTGGCAATTCCCATATATTTCAAAAAATATAAAATCATACAAATTGATTCAACAAAAACTATGTCCAAAATGTAATGAAAAATTGTAATGTACTTTTCAACAAATTTATAAACGAAATTATCCCCATGAACTGGAATGAAGTACATGTTCTATTGAACATTCGAATGTAGTCATGTTTTTGTTTGATACGATGAAGTATCTTAACAAAGGGGAATAAAACTTGCAAAAGCCACATATCTTGCTCTTTTTCTGTATATGATTTTATCAAGATGTGGTTTGATCGATACCTTATGAATTGAGAAGTATGCTTTTTTGTATATATTAGCAATACATTTGATTCTTCATAATTATCTCCTTATTTGGACCACACATCAATCAACTTTTTCTCATAAAATTTTCTTGTTCTCCCTGCTTCCAATTTATGTTTGCAAATGACAATGAGACCTTTCCCATGCAAATTTAAAGTCCTCTATATCAATATTATTTGATTTTTCAAGTACTTTTCGGATGTACTTGTCAATGATATTTAATGTCCATATTGCGGCATCATAATTTCTTAAGTAATATTTTAATACTTCTGATTGAAAAGGCCTTAAAAAATAGGACCTATCACCAAAGTACCAATCTGGTTCTCTTTGAATATGAAAATTTTGTTCATCTTTGGTGTATGATTTGAAGAATACTCCTTCCATTTCAAATATCAACAACATCTTTTGACTTGTAGTAATGACCATCTCCATCTGCATTGCAACTACATGTATGATATTAACATATCTCCACTTCAACACTTCATTGCTTAAGGACATAAAAACATATCATTTTAAAAATGATGTTAATATTTGTTATGAATTATTTCCATTTGTATGCTAAGGTAATTTTGCAATGACTACTGAGTATCACAAAATACAAATACAATTTCCCCATTAAAATGAACAAACAAATAATATGTTTACTTTATACATACAACCTAATACCTTTATTTAATTTGTATGGAATAAAAGTCTTATAAGAATGTATTGACCCACCATTTAAATCATTGATTTTAAGAATTATAATGATTTATTTAATTGCAATTGAAAAATATAATCACAAACTAATTATATATTAATTTTCACATACAATATAATACAATTTTTAAATTTCAAACCTAATTAATTATATGTTAATTTATAGAGTTTCTACCTTAGTTTCTTTTGGTGCTTCTTTAGTACAGATTGTATGTTTATTTTTGGTGCTACATACAACTTAATATAGTTTTTCAACTTATATGGAATAAAAAAGGTTATAAGAATGCAATGGGTCATCCTTCACATTACTAATTTCTAAGAGGTATAACGATAACTTAAACCACATTTAAAGCAAATAATTGTAATGATCTAATTAAAACAAATAGACCAGTTATCTACTAATTCCCATACAATGTAATTCATTGTAAAAAAATATAGCATGGGAAATTTTGATATGAAAACATTAAATGACCATTCATCTCACCAAAAATAAAGAAAATAAAAATATTGTATTTTTAGTAATGGCAAACCAAATCAACAATTCTTTTACTAGTGTTGTGAAATAAAAGTAATATTTCATTATGTCATACATATAATAGCATGAAATAGACATCGGTAATATTAAGGTACTTCTAAATGTAATTGAACATCCTTCAAAATAGCTCGCACATTTGTAGCCTTGTTAATTTTATGCAACATTCTCCATAACTCATCGATCAACAATTATCCCCTTGATTTGCTCCAATGAATGGAGGGGAAAGAATCACATTTTCTTTTGGATTCTCTTTCACTCTCTCAATTAAACAATCAAATATAATAGTATTGGTTGCGTCATATTGAGTATGCATTTCCCACACATTTTTCAATGATTTAGTGTGTATAACTTTCGTTGGATTGTCAATGACCTTATGTCCCTTTTGTGGTTTACAGTCTGAAGCAGTCCACTTAAACACAAGTTTATCTTGTAATGTTTTTGAAACAAACTTTTTTAGAAACGTTGTTGTGCTTTGTTTCAAATTTGTCGTCCATATTGCAATGTCAAGAGATTCATTTTTGAAACACATTTCAAAAAATTATTTTGCATGTGGATGAATCCAAAATAATTTTCTCTCTATTGTGTAATCAACATCAACTCCCATTTTCTCAATATGCCCTTTGTTTGTTTCTTTATCATCGATGTTGTGATAAAAAAATATCCTTTAATTCAAAAATAACTAGTTTCTTTTCAATTATTTTGGCTGCAACACAATGGAAAATAATCTAGTAAAACCATTTTATTCATGTTACAAAAATTAATAAAAAAATTGTTCAAACGATACACTTACCTTGAGTGCTTTTTGCACTATTTATAGATGAAACAATAATTTATTTTATCATCTTGATAGAACCTGGAGTAAACATATTAAACCTTCAATCAAATACCAATTGTACTTCTTATTAAACATTCAATCAAATACCAATACCAAGAAAAACATTAGTAATGCAACCTTTAAAAAGAAACACACACACACAGACCTTTAACATTATTTTGATTCTTAATTTTATCCTTTTTATTTGTTCCTATAATAAAAACATACAATGTTATGGTAGTTACAAGCATTAGAGTTTGAAGAATAATAAGATAAACAAGAAGACAAGTTATAAGCATCTGATATGACATTATCTTCATATTTGTAACGTTGCACCTCATCATCATCTCTGTTACCTTTATTTGTCTCCAAATTAAGCATATAAAATATTTTGAATTGTGAAAATGAATAGAATCATAAATAATAAGGAAAACAAGTGGACAAATTATAAGTACCTGATGTTATATTTTGTTCTTGATTAAAGTTTTGTTTAACTTTAATTTTATCAATGTCTTGGTTCTCCTTGCTTGTCACTATAATAAACATAAAAAAAAACGTTATAAATTGTGACAATGAACAAAATTCATTAAACAACTATACAAAAAAAGAATCACCTATAATCATCCATAATAATATTTTGGTCTTGATTGTAGTTTTGTGGGACAGTCCCCTGGTCATTATATTCATTCTCTTTATTTCCGACTATAATCAACATATGAAATGATATGAATCATGATAATAAAAATAATATTTTTGAATAGTAATAAAATAAAAAAAGATAGAGTTACAATGATTAATACCCATTTCTATCTCCATCGTTCTGTGGTCATTGTCTTTATTAATCTCATTCATCTCATAATTCCCTATAAAAGTCATCCAAAAATGTTATGAATATGGAAATTAAATAAATTTAAAAATTATCAAGAGAAAAAACCAAACAAATTATGTACCTGGTATGATAACTTCTTCCTCTCCTCCTTCTCATCCTGTTTCCCGCCCTCCCCATGTGAACATGACAACGGTTATACCAAACGTTGGACAACACAAAACTTAAACTATAACCCTCATAGTTTATGTCACCATGTGACACCACCGCGGAAACCGTCAGGTTAGGGAACCGTTAACAGAAACCGTGCTAGAAGCACCTACATGTGACCACCTCCAAAAGACCACCAGGATAAAAGGTTACGGTTAGCTATAATTGCACAGGTTTAGTGCTAATCACAAATTAGTGGTTAATTAAAGTAGTTTAACATTAATGAAACTTTCAGTTTAATTCGGCGGTGATTTTGGCGAAGACCCCTAATTCGACGGAAAATCCAGTTTAGTGGAGTTAACTAGAGTTCCTCGAGTTTTATAGGAGCTTTTCTAGGGAAAAAATGTTTGAGTCATAACTAGAGCATTTTTCGACCAAATTGAGCTCACGAAAAGGGTGTTCCTAGCTAATTTCAACATTTTGAACACATTGGAACAGGTTTCAAGAGTAGTAGAGCTTTGCAAACATCATTGTTTCCACATTGAGCTAATATAGAGGCTCAAGCCATGGAATCTTGACCAAGGGGATGTACCCTAGGAGTGGTGAACTCTTTTATCAAAACACTGTGTTAAGTGTTCAAATTGATGGTTTGTTGTACTTTGAATTTATGTTGTTCAACACTTGTTTTTTATGCAATTTTGTTCATGTCTTTCACTTAAAATTTGATAAAAATTTACCTGAACATTACAATCACAAACACAATAAGAGAACCATGCATAGGAAGAAATGGACAAGCATTTGTTTATAAATCTATAATTGAAATTAGCACAAAAAAACTAAAATTCAATAACGGATCAAGTTGGTATCAGAGAAAAGTTTTATTTGCTTGATTGCTTGAGTTTTGTGCATGTAGGGTTTTAATGGTTGCAAAATTGTGATGCTTACAAGGTTAAAGTTGTAGAGAGGAGAAGGGAAACTGTTGGTTGCAACTCCTAAGGTAATTTCCAGAAGGAGAGCCAAAAGGCCACAATCTCCACCCAAAGTTCCAATTCTAGCTGCATTTTGAAACACCTCAAGTTTTGCCTTCAATTGAGATTGAAGAGGTACAAACTATACCAAAAATTGAGCCTGAATCCACAGCCATCATGTTAGGATCAAGAGAGACTGAAGGTCTTTTAGAAGAGGAAGCATTCAAGAAATATTTCTATCACTTGACTGATATGGTTAGAGTCCTTTATGAAGAGAGGAACACTAGAATGGTTGGAGAGAGTTGTAAGCCTCCACATGGAGAAGGAAGCGTAGGAGATAGAAAAGATGATAAGAAGGATTCAAAGGGTAATGGAGGAAATCCACCTCCATCTCCACCATCTTCATCATCTTCCTCATCATCTTCATCATCCTCAACATCTCAAACATCTTCCACTTCCACCACCAAAACTGTCCATACTCATTCTTAAACCCCAAAAGGAAAAACTCCCTTACTCAAATTGGACATTAAGTTTGAATTTCCCATGTACAATGGTGAGGTGAGTGCAGAAAAGTTAGACAATTGGATTCGACAATTGGAGGCATACTACAAAATTCAGAAACTTCAAGAAGATGACATAAATATCCAGTTGGCTTCATTGAGGCTAGAAGGAGCAACATTAGTTTGGTGGGAAGAAAAGACTCAAGAGGAAATGTGAATTCATGGTAAGATATCCATTTCTTGGGTTGAATTTGTTTCTGCAATTAAAAGACAGTTTTACCCTTTAGCCTATATGCAAAAATCCATTATGAGTTGGTAGAATTTTAGGCAGCTTAAAGGCCAAACAGTCCAAGACTATACCCAAGAGTTTAGAAAGAGGGCTTTGTTGTTAGGAGTAAACTTGAATTCCCAAGATACACTGTTGAAATATATTGGGGGTTTACATTCCTATTTGAAACATACTATCCTTATGTTCAATCCAAGCAATTTGGATGAGGTATGTGTGCAAGCCACACACCTTGAAGCAAGGGGAAAGAACATTCAGGAAGAGGGTAGTAAGAAGAATCCATTCAAGGGTAAGGAGAAAGAGAAGGGGGGGAAATGGAAGGGAAAGAAGAATGAAAGTGTGAAGAAAGAAGGGGAGAAAACTATATGCCAACATTGTTCGAAATATGGGCATGATGAAGCCCACTGTTGGAAATTACATCCTGAACTAAGGCCTAAGAAACAAAACAATAAGGGAAAACAAAATACAACCACTACCACACAACATGACCATGGATCAAATTATGGTGATGAGACCAAGATATCAACCATAGTCAAAAAAGGGAAAAAGTTGTTGCAAGCACTAGTACCTCACACAGTCAAAACAAAACTCCAAATGAAGAATCAAAAATAGAGTTGTTTCATGTAAAGGTAATTTCAAATCATACAAAGATTGATGCATTATTTGATAGTGGGTCACAATGAAACTTAATTTTAGAATACTTGGTCAAAAAGCTCAACCTTGAAACTATACCTCATCATAAGCCATATCCATTGGGTTGGATAGTCAATAATGAAAATTTACAGGTTACAAGGAAGTGCTTATTCAAGTTCACCATTACCAAAAAGTTCATTGATGAAGTTGAGTTAGATGTAGTTCCACTTGACATATCAAGAATTATTTTGGGTAGTCCTTATTTTTATGATAGGAAAGCAATATTTTATCGCCATGAAAACAAATACTTATTGCTCAAGAATGGGGTGGAGTATATTGTGAGAACCCATCACAAAAAGATGAACATTTCTTTGGTTAATGCAGGGCAGATGAAGATACTAGTAAATGCAAGTAAAAATTTTGTGCTTCTCATGATCAAGAAAAAGATTGATATTGATTATGAATCTTTTGAAGGTTGTGATGAAAAATTGAAATCTGATTTGTTTTATGTGGTAAGAAATAATGGCAAGATATTTCGGGAACCAAAGGGGTTACCTTCCAAGAGGGGAATTCAACATGAGATACAACTACAACAAGATGTTCCACTTCCAAATATTGGCATGTATCGCATGTCGATTATGGACAGCATGGAAATCAAGAAGAAAATTCAAGAATTTTTTAATAAATGTATCATACGCCCATCTAATTCACCATGTAGTTCGCCCATTGTCTTAGTGCCAAAGAAGGACGGGACTTGGCACGTGTGTGTGGATTTCGTGCACTGAACAAAATCACGGTAAAGAGTCGTTATCCATTCCCAAGAATTGATGATTTGCTTGATCAGTTGAGGTATGCAAAGCATTTCACTAAGTTACACTTACAAAGTGGTTATCATCAAGTTATAATAGCTAAAGAGAACATTTGGAAAACCACATTTAAAACTAAACAAGGATTGTTTGAGTGGCTTGTTATGCCTTTCGGTCTTACAAATTCTCCAGCTACTTTCATGAGAGTTATGAATGATGTATTGAGAACATTTCTAGATGACTTTTCCATTGTGTAGTTGTTAGGCCCCTATACTACTAGTGTAACCCCTTATTGTTATTAGTACAACCCACTTATTATATTGATGTACCCATGTAGTGTCCATATTGTTACTATTGTGCCCCATAGAAGCCCACTATTGTTATTATTGTGCCCTTACATTATTATTGTTATGTCGGCTCTGATTATGTTATGACCCCTTAGACTCCTATATTTAGAAAGGAGGTCATTTCATTTGTATCATCCAAGAATTGTTCATTTATGTAATGTAAAGGAGGTTTCCCCCTCGAAGAGACTGAATTCTAAGGCGTTGATCTATCTTTTCTATCTTTTTGTGAGTTGGTTTCATAACATTTGGTATCAGAGCTTTGGATTCTAGGGTTTCGCTGCTCCAAATAGGTCATCGTGGAATTTTCGCTATAACTTTTTCTATGCGACGTTTCAGAAGCTAAAAAAAACCCATTTGAGAATACATCATGCTAAACCTCAAGTCTGAATTTCAGAGCTTTTGATGCTATATTTGCGGAGATATGATCTGAGGAAGTTGGTCTTTTTGCAGACTCCTAAATTGCATTCCAAACAGGTGACCTAGGGAAAATCATCATAACTTTCTCTCTGAGCATCAGATTGAAATTTCGTAAGAAGGTACAGAAAGAGGACAGACTTTAGTTTCTTTTATATATTGTTTAGAGCCAAAGGTCAAAACAATGACTCGTGGCACGTCGTACAAGTTCGCTCTATTGAATTAGTCTATAATCAGGTCATTGTGGGAGATTTGGCATAACTCTTCCTTGGAGAATCCAATTTGGATCAGATTGGTGACATTGGAAAGAGGACACAGAGGGCTACTACAGGTCGCAATTTCAGAACTGGAAGAACTGAAATTACAGAGTTATATTTGTTTCAAGATCGAGCTCCTAAAATCAAGAAAAGGCGATATGAGGAAGTTTGATGGCAAGGATCCGGTAAATTGGATACTTCAGATGGAGAAATATTTTGATCTACATGGTGTACCACTGTTACAAAAGGTATGTATTACATCTTCATATTTAGAACTAGATCAATTTTTATGATATAAAGGGCTTTGTTCTCCTAAACAACTTGTTATGTGGTCAATTTTCACGGAGGAAATGATAGCACATTATGAGGATACAAAGAGCAACACCACAACAATTGGAAAGAGTAAAAGAGCTTTGTTACATAGTGGAAAGTAAAATTATGGCAACAAGGAAGTCTACCCCTCACAATTATAATAATGGAAGTGTTATTTCTCCTAGCCTTCCACAACCTATAAGGGTTACACCACAACAATTGGAAGAGAAAAGAGAAAAAGGGCTTTGATACAATTATGATAGCAAATGCACTAAAGGTCATAAGTGTGCTGAGAAGAAATTATTTTACATAGATTATGAAGAGGAGGAAGAAAAGGATCAAGAAACATCAAAAGAAGAGTATATACACCAGGAACCAACCCCAAAGAAAGAATAAATGAATCTGACCATATCTTGTAAAGCATTGGCAAGAATTACCACTCCTCAAACTCTCAATATAGAAGGACATATCAAGAAGAAAAAGGTTCAAGAAGTGAAAGATCACATCGAGAAAGAAGAAATAAATCCAACCATATCTTGTAATGCATTGGCCGGAATTACAACTCCTCAAATTATCAATATAGAAGGACATATCAAGAAGAAAAATGTTCAAGAAGTGAAAGATCACATCAAGCATCAAGAAATGAATCCGACCATATCTTGTAGAGCATTGGAAGAAATTACCACTTCTCAAACTCTTAAGATAGGACATATCAAGAAGAAAAAGGTTCAAGCAGTGAAAGATCACATCGAGCATCAACAACAAGTTCTCCAACTTTTAAAGGATAATGCCACTTTGGTGTAGAATCAAATGAAACAACAGGTAGATCAACATCACAGTGAAAAAAGTTTTGATGTAGGTGATTGGGTATTTTTACGGCGACATCTCAAGCAAGCTATTTATGAGAAGGAAATGTTGGCAATACTACATGCACTTAAGAAATGGAAACCCTACCTAATGGGAAGACACTTTAAAGTAAAAATGGAACATGATAGTCTTAAATACTTTTTTGAACAAATATTATCTTTAGAAGAACAAAAAAAATGGGTCACAAATATGTTGGGTTATGACTTTGACATCATCTACAAAAAAGGGAAGAAAATTTTTGTTACAGATGCACTCTCAAGAAAGAATGAGGATGTGGAAGAATTGTTTTGTGCTATTTCTATTATCCAACCAGATTGGATAAACGAAGCAAGGGATGAATGGAAGAAGGACAAAGAAGTGTGGCCACTCATTCAAAAGTTGTAGAATATTCCAATTCAAACAATATTTCCAAAAATTGAAGAGGAATGAGAAATCATATTGGAACCTGGAGTAGTCACAGAAACAAGAACCCGACAGCAACGAAATTGATCAATTTTAGAGTATCTCATCAAGTGGAAGAACTTACCTGCTGAAGATTCCACATGGGAAGAAAATAAAATTATACAGAAGCATCAAGAACTACTCAAGCATTGAGGACAACACTTTTTGAAGGAGAGGGGCATGTTAGGCCCCTATACTACTAGTGTAACCCCTTATTGTTATTAGTACAAACCCCTTATTATATTGATGTACCCTTGTAGTGCCCATATTGTTACTATTATGCCCCATAGAAGCCCGCTATTGTTATTATTGTGTGCTCACATTATTATTGTTATGTCAGCTCTGATTATATTATGACCCCTTAAACTACTATATATAGAAAGGAGGTCTTTTCATTTGTATCATCCAAGAATTGTTCATCTATGTAATGTAAAGGAGGTTGCCCCCTCGAAGAGGCTGAATTCTAAGGCATTGATCTATATTTTCTATCTTTTCTTGAGCTGGTTTCATAATAGTAGTTAGATGATATACTCATATTCAACAAATCCAAAGATGAACATGTCATGCATGTAAACAACGTACTTGATGTCTTGAGAAAAGAACAGTTGTTTTTAAAGATGTTGAAGTGTGAATTTGGCAAGACTTCTTTAGTGTATTTGGGACACATTGTTGGAGGAGGTGAGCTGAAGATTGGCCCCTCTAAGGTTGAGGTCATTCTGAATTGGCCCAAACCCAATAAAATTACAGAGGTAAGAATATTTTTAGGGGTAGCATAATATTGGAGGAAATTTATTGCCAATTTTTCTTCCATTACAACTCCATTACATGCATTGACAAGTGTAAAGAAAGTCTTCCATTGGGGAAATGTATAGAAGAAAGCATTTGATGCTTTGAAGAAAAAGATCAGTTCAACAATGGTATTGGCTCTTCTGAATCTTAGATGCTAGTGATTACACCATGGGAGTAGTTCTTATGCAGCATTGTAAGCCCATTTCATTTCATTTTGAAATTTTTAATGGAGCTATAACTAACTATCCCACTTATGACAAATAACTTTATGCATTGGTACAAAGTGTCAAAAAATGATAACACTACTTGATGGGAAAGGAGACCCTTATCCATACCGACCGTCAACCATTGCAGTAATACAGTCAGAGTCAAAGTTGTAGTAGTCATCAAACTTTGGATGGATGGGTTTTCTACAACAGTTTCATTTGGTTATCAAGTACAAAAATGGAATCTACAATAATGTAGTTGATATTCTTTCAATGCCTATTTTAAATTCATCTGTTATACTCAAGCACAATTATGTTTTGCATGAAAGTTACATTGAGCAATATGCATATGATAATGACTTTCAATATGTGTATGCAAGCTTGAGTCAAGGAAGCCAAATGGAAGAGTTGTATTATCATGTACGTAAAAGTTTGCGGTATCACTTGGGCAAGTTGTGTATTAGATAGGGAGAAATAAATAGTATCATTAGGGAGGCACACACTTCATTGGTTGTTGGACACTTTGATGTAGTAAAGACAATAGCGAATCTCCAAAGGTATTGTTATTGGCCACGCATGTTTGATAATGTATCTCGTTTCATTAGAGGATGTTCTTTGTGTGCAACAAGTAAGCCTACCAATAGGAAACTAGGATTGTACACTCCACTTCTGGTACCTTCATTTCCATGGGAGAGTATCTCAATGGATTTTGTAGGAGGTCTTCCATTGTCAAGGAAAGGTCGGGATTACTTGTATGTAGTTGTAGACAGGTTCAACAAAATGTGTATACTAACACCATGTAAAAATAAATTACAGCTGAACAAACAACTCATCTTTTCTTCCAAAACATTTGGTTTCATTTTGGTCTTCCTACTTCCATTGTAAGTGATCGAGATTCTCGATTTGTTGGGAATTTTTGGTCCAATTTGTGGGACATGATGGACACAAAGTTGAAGAAGAGTACAAGATTTCATCCAAAAACAGATGGAAAAACCGAGGTGGTCAAAAGAACATTCATTCATCTTCTTAGAGGATATTGGAGCTGTAGTATACCTAGGGGGGATAATATGGGGTACAAAGGGAGGTACTCAAGGGAACAATGTAATAATGGGATGGGCTATAGTAGTAAATAAGGTGGTTAACCCATATCATGTAAGGGACCACAAGTAGTTAGTAATAATGTAATGGGCCCATGGTATTAGGTAGATGGTATTGAGGGAACCATGGTAATGGCCCATGGTATTGTATGTATGAGGCCTATATAGAGGCTAGAGACTCCCCATTGAGAGAGTGTCAAGGAATATTGTATGAATAGGCATATGGCTTATGGAGTGTTCAAATTCCTTAAGGAATGAATGTATGGTGTTGCCCTACCTTAAGGGTTTGATCAATAAAGAAGCATTTCTATTTTATATTCAGATCTTATTATATATTGGGTTATTTCTATTACCATATATTTTTGGGTTAGATCTATAACAAGTGGTAATAGAAATAACCCAATAAATAACAAGATCTGAATATTGAATAGAAATGCTTCTTTATTGATCAAACCCTTAAGGTAGGGCAACACCATACATTCACTCCTTAAGGAAGGAGAACAATCCACAAGCCATATGCCTATTCATACTATATTCCTTGACACTCTCTCAATGGGGAGTCTCTAGCCTTTATATAGGCCTCATACATACAATACCGTGGGTCATTACCATGGTTCCCTCAATACCATCTATCTAATAGCATGGGCCCATTACATTATTACTAACTACTTGTGGTCCCTTACATGATACGGGTTAACCACCTTATTTATTACTATGGCCCATCCCATTATTACATTATTCCCTTGGGTACCTCCCTTTGTACCCCATATTATCCCCCCTAGGTATACTACATCCCACCCCCTTAACATGTTTCGTCCCTGAAACATGGGAAGAACACAAATAATAAGATCTACTCAAAAGAGTAGTCCACTGGTACCATGCATGTGCATCTAGCCACCCAAGAAAAAGGTGAACCCTCGATCTTGCTGGTGCCTCACTCGCTTGAGATGGAATTTGACCTTGACAGCTCTTCTGTGTTGATATGTAGTAGGTGGATCTTCGCTCCTCTCTATCTGTCATGCGGGGGTTGTTGTCCTTGTGGCTAATTCGTTTCCATCTTGTTGGTTGTTTTCTTGCGGGGTGATGTGGGTGGTGATATGCTGAAGTGTTAACCAATGATGTATCTTTCTTTAATTCACCACCTAATGGAGCCTGATTGGTATCTGGTACATGTTGTGGTGCCTGCTGTTGTTTCTTATCTTCCAATATTACTTCAACCACTAAGTCCTCCTCTGATGTATCAGTACCTGTAACCTTTTCTGCTTCAACCTCTGTTTGTGTTTGATTATCAACCATCAAAGGCTCATCATCTGATGTGTAAGTGTCATTAGAGCTTTGTGCTTCTGCCTCCATAGTCTCTGCTTGGGTCTTAATGGAAATATCCTGCAATGTAATTTTCTTCTTTTTATACCAGAGATTCATGAATTTCTTCTGCATATTAATATTGACAGTACCCACAGATTCCATCCAAGGATATCCCAAAACAACATCCATGTTATCCATATCTGAAGTATAAAAGTCACAATGCAACACATACTTATCCATAGAAAGCTTCAAATCTTTATAAACTTGAACATCCTCATTATCAACCTGTATGTTTTCAATGTATTTTGCTGGAACTTGCAATTGCTTTGCAAATTAACATTGATAAAATTATGCTTGCAACTAGGATTTATAGACACAACGATCTTCTCCTTCTGAATCAATCCATGAACCTGCAATAAGGAGATACTAGCAGAAAATAACCCTTTAGGTTTCTTGGTTTCCTTCTTTCCTGTACCAATAAAATCTTTGCTAGGTTGTGTGCCTATTAGAATGAGCTTAGTAAGAGGTCGAAAAAAATTAGATTTAGGGTTAAAGCAGTCACAAATGGATTTTGTGAACATCTGCCAAGTAATCGTCCTTGGATAGCATTTAGAATGCCCCTACCACAATTTCCATGTTTCTTGGTTCAAGTAAAGGTTTCCTAAACTTAGTTTAGTTCCATCATCTACGATTCGCTCCAGAGAGAAATATTCTTCCATTAGTGCTACCCTTATTTCTAGATTAGAGCCATCAAATTTATAAAAGTCTCTCAAATTCTGATCTAGGCCCACCATCACAAAAAAAATTGGCGAAAATTTGAAATGGCCACAGTTTTGTCAATATTGCTCAGAATCCCTATTATGACCTATTTTCGGAAATGGAACAACCATTCTGCATCTTCCCATGTGGTAAGCATATAGATCTAGGCACTAGAATTTCCTATTCGCACTGCAACTGTCCCGTCGTCACAAAAAATTGCTGAAAAAATAGCTAATTTTAAATCAATGATATCTCCCTCATCCGGACTCTGATTCGACTGATTTTTTTTTTTTGAAATTGGGTAGTTTTTCACATATAATCCAGATCTGCAATTAGATTCTACAAATTTTGCACCAGAATGTACAGATCTGCGCTGCAAACTTGCTGCCCCAAAAAAATTCTACAACAGCACTGATTTTTAAATCAGTAAGATCTCCTTCATCCGGACTCCAATTCGGCCGATTTTTTTTTTTTTTTTACTTGGGTACTTTTTCACAAAGAATCTAGATATGCAATTAGATTTTGCATATTTTTCCCCAAAACGTATAGATCTGATTTGCTTCCGCCCCGAAAAATGTCTGCAACACCACTGATTTTTAGATCAACGATATCTCCTTCATCCGGACTCCGATTTGGCCGATTTTTTTTTTTTTTGAAATTGGGTATTTTTTCACAAAGAATCCAGATCTGCAATTAGATTTTGCAGATTTTGCCCCAAAATGTACAGATCTGATCTACAAACTCGCCGCCCTAGAAAGTTCCTGCAAAAAAAAAAAAAAAATTCTCCACTTTTGCCCAAGAAAGTGCTCTGATACCACTTGTTATAGATCTAACCCAAAAATATATGATAATAGAAATAACCCAATAAATAACAAGATCTAAATATAGAATAGAAATTCTTCTTTATTGATCAAACCCTTAAGGTAGGGAAACACCATACATTCACTCTTTAAGGAAGGAGAACACTCCACAAGCCATATGCCTATTCATACAATATTTTGTAGTATACCTAGGGGGGATAATATCGGGACAAAGGGAGGTACCCAAGGGAATAATGTAATAATGGGATGGATCATAGTAATAAATAAGGTGGTTAACCCGTATCATGTAAGGGACCACAAGTAGTTAGTAATAATGTAATGGGCCCATGGTATTAGATAGATGGTATTGAGGGAACCATGGTAATGACCCATGGTATTGTATGTATGAGGCCTATATAGAGGCTAGAGACTCCCCATTGAGAGAGTGTCAAGGAATATGTTATAGATCTAACCCAGAAATATATGATAATAGAAATAACCCAATAAATAATAAGATCTGAATATAGAAGAGAAATTCTTCTTTATTGATCAAACCCTTAAGGTAGGGCAACACCATACATTCATTCCTTAAGGAAGGAGAACACTCCACAGGCCATATGCCTATTCATACAATATTCCTTGACACTCTCTCAATGGGGAGTCTATAGCCTCTATATAGGCTTCATACATACAATACCATGGGTCATTACCATGGTTCCCTCAATACCATCTATCTAATACCATGGGCCCATTACATTATTACTAACTACTTGTGGTCCCTTACATGATACGGGTTAACCGCCTTATTTATTACTATGGCCCATCCCATTATGACATTATTCCCTTTGGTATCTCCCTTTGCACCCCATATTATCCCCCCTAGGTAGACTACAGGAGCAAACATCCCAAGTTGTGGGATGAATAGTTGCATTACATACAGCATGCATACAACTGGGCAAAGCATTCTTCCACAAACACATCGCCATTTGAGGGATGTTTTGGATGCTTACCAAGATTGCCATTGGACTTCATATTTGAGAAATATGTTGCTATCGATGGTCACATGACATCGATAAGGCAAGGAAGTTCATAGAGAAAATTCAGTTGATACATCATGTACTGCAGGAACAACTTGAGAAAAGTCAAAGCAGCTACAAGGCAAGGCATGAAAAACACCGCATTGATCACAAATTTCAAGTTGGATACAAAGTTTGGTTAGATATTAGCAAAGAGAGACTTCAATGGGAAGGTAAAAATCTTAAGCCAATCGATTGTGGTCCTTTTAAAATTTTGGAAAAGATTGGTAACAATGCATTTAAGCTTGATTTTCCTCTCCTTATATGCAAATATACTTTGTTGTTAATGTTGAGAATTTGAGATTGTTTGAGCCTCATTTGATTGATGATCAAGGAGAGCATGTTCAGCTGCCATCAATAGATGATTTCTCACCAGAATATCTTGATGAACTTCAGCAAGATCTCATACTTGACAGAAGAACCAGAACATCAAAGAGAGGGAATGTCGAATACCTTAGAGTGGGACTCAAGGGACAAAAGCCTTCTAAAGCCAAATGGTTGCAGATCAAGAAGGTGAGGTACTATACCCTCACCTACTGAATAATTGATAGTATAGTTTGGGGTCCAAAAGGATTCTAGTGGGGAAGGATGATCAGGCGCTCGGTATTTGGCTCGAAAATAAAAGTTCTCAGAATGGCTCGAAACCTATATGACCGCATCCGTCTCGGTAAAATGATCCTAACGCAACTCGTTTCACTAAAAACCGAGTTCATATGAGGAAGTTATTGACTTTTGCCCGCTTTGCCAAAAAGAAGAAATTTTGCAAAAAAAATGCCTAGTCACTGCACAGTCCGCAGTCCGTACTGCTGACGTGGCAAGAGATTCGGTAGGGTCAATGGACGATCAACATCTAGTAAGGTTGTGACAAGTTTTTCGATGTGGTTGGTTATCAGATTTGGTACATGGCATGTTTTCATAGATTGAAGGTTGTCCAATGAGAAGGGGACAAGTGACAAGCCGGGAGGCTACCACGTTTCCCTCCCCAAAGGACCGGGCTCGACGCAATGGAACATGTTTTTATGGGGGCCTCGGGGTTCGACTCGGCAACCTCCTCTCTAAAAACTCCATGCCATACCACTACATCATCGCATGTCACTTAACAGGTATAGTGCATAATTCATATTTGAATTGCATTAAAGTTTGGGTTGGTGGTTAGGAGGGCCAACCCTCCCAATGTGAACACGCCAACAGTTATACCAAATGGTTAACATTAAAAGATGGAAAACACAAAACTTAAACTATAACCCTCATGGTTTATGTCACCATGTGACACCACCACGGAAACCATCAGGTCAAACAACCGTTAGTGGAAACCATGCCAGAAGCCACCACATGTGACTGCCTCCACAAATACCACCAGGATAAGAGGTTACGGTTAGCTATAACTGTGTAGGTTTAGCACTAATCATAGATTAGTGGTTAATTAAACCAGTTTAACATTAATTAAGCTTTCAATTTAATTCGATGGAAACTCCAGTTTAGTGGAGTTAACTGGAGTTCCTCTAGTTTTAGAGGAGATTTTCTATGGAGACATTGTTTGAGTCATAACTGGAGCATATTTCGACCAAATTGAGCTCAGGAAAAGGTGTTCCTAGCTAATTTCGACATTTTGAACACATTGGAATAGGTTTCAGGAGTAGTAGAGTTTTGTAAACAACATTTTTGCCACATTGAGCTAATACAGAGGTCTAAGCCATCGAAGCTAGACCAAGGAGATGTAGCCTAGGAGGGGTTGAACTCCTTCATAAAAACACAATATTGAGTGTTCAAGTTGATGTTTTTTTGTACTTTGAATTGTTGTTGTTCAACACTTGTTTTTGATTCAATTTTTTTCATGTCTTTCACTTAAAACTTGATAAAAATTTACCTGTTTAGAATCACAAACACCATAAGAGAGCCATGCACAGGAAGCAATGGACAAGCATTTGTTTATCAATCTGTAATTGAAATTAGCACAACAAAACTAACATTCAATAACAGATCAACTTGACAACCACATGTAGAAAGTGTATTCCTAAAGATGAAGTTGAAGTTGAAGAGTGCTCCAAATGGATGTTATAGCTTCTTCATTATTGTTTCCAAGGCTTCCATCTTCTTAAAGCATTTGGATTCTAAGTGGCCATCATGATTACAAAAGTTGCAATGTCTATCATTCTTCTTCTCTTTGTTTTTATTTGACTTATCATTTTGTTGAGTTGATTTTTCATTTTGAGACTGAAATTGCTTAGGACCCTTGTTCGGTTTAGGACCATTCTTTCTAGGGTGCTTCTTCTTAGGATTCTTTTAACTTGGTTGATGGTGGGCTGCTAAGGATTTCTTATAAAAGTTTCCAGTAGTAAGAAGACCAAGATGTGAGAGTTTTTCTTTTTCTCTTATTAAAGGTATCAAAAGAGGGGGACTTGTAGTCTTTTCCTTGAGAAATAAAGGCTTCTCTAGTAGAATAGAAGGTGGAAACAAACATAGAGTAGGCTGGTCCTAACATATTGAGAATGGAATAGATAAGGCTACCATCTTCCTTCTTAACATTAACACCTTCCAAGAGAAATCTAAGGGTCTTGAACTTTGACAAAAAAATCTTCAATGGAAGAAAAATTATTGGGGTCCAATGTAAACAACTCATTTTCGAGTTGATGGGCTCTAATTTCATTTTTAATTCCAAAAAAAGTAAAGATATTTTCATTGCTTCATCGGGGGTATCATATTATGCAATATGAAACCTAAGTTTTGGAGAAATAGATATCCTTATCAACCCACATGCTTGATCTTGATTATTTTCCCATTTGGCTAGCTTATCTTCATCTTGAGGTTTAGACTCTTGGACTGAGGCTATTCTATAAAGCCCTTTACTTATAAGTAAATCCACCATGTAAGATACCCATTGGAAGTACTTGGTGCTTTCAAGGATAACTAGGCATGGGATTTCCATTTTAAAAGAGACTGAAGGTGTTCCAGTGGAAAGAACTCAAAAAATTAGGCCAATTAAAAAAAACAATTGTGAAAACACCTTCCAGATGGAGAAGTTATGCATTTTTGAAAAAAAGTTGTTGAAAATGTCAAGTAACCCTGTGAATGTTTGGAAGTTGATGACAATGTTATATTAAAAAAAAAAAAAAAACCCTTTCCAAACTTAATCTAATTAATTCACCTTTAAAAAAGATTACTGTATGTGACCCAATTTTTAAATATGTGAGAGTCACTTTTACAATGGTACTTTATAAACTATCCACTAAATTGTAAATTAAATAAAAGATAAAGTGACTTTAGAATTATAAGTGACTTACCTTTTATAATGGGTGAGAACACTTTTACATAAAGTAACTTTGAAAAATAAGTTACATGTGTTTTTTTAAAAAGTAACTCAACAAAAAGAAAGACTTGATCCCAAGACCTCTATTCTCATAAAACAACTTTTGGCCAAGTGAGCTAGTTAAAAGATTTAGTAATTGTTGAAAAGGAGGAATGGTTTTTTTTTTTTGCTCATTGAAGCTTTGGGGTGTGTGCTTATTTGAAAAACCCATTTTTTCCTACAAAACAAAAAAACAACCACACAAACCAAATGAACAAGGAAAAGAATCCAAGACTTATGGCTTAAAGTTAGATTTGGCCAGAAACTAGATATTTTCCTCAATGTTTCTAATTTTTTGAGATCACACAAAGGCGTGGCAGAAAAGAGCATATGCATGAAAAAAATAATTTCTTTTTGTTTTTGGTTTGCCTTGATCGCACAGAATCGCAGGGCAAAGAGCATACACAGAATGAAAGGTATTGATCCGGTAATAAAAAAATTATATATCACTGTAAATGGAAATAAGCAGAGAGATAAATAACTATAACTGCAAATAAAGACTACATACCTTCAGATCTTAAAAATGACCAAGCTAGGGCTACTGGAAACCTTTTTGCATGAAACGAAAAGGGTTCCTCATTGAAACAGACGCTCCTAACATAATAGAGTACTCCTCTCACCCTAAAAGTGATCAGAAATAGTAGATCTAGGAAACAATAGTCAGATGCAGTTATACTGGCTTCGGATTTGGATCACCAACGGATCCGGCCCTCTAATGGCTCTGATACCATGTAGGAATTTATAAGGTAACTTCCTTAGATTGAAAACCAAATGATGTCGCTCACAAATAGATCATATATCAGTACACTGGTATTCTTGACGTGGTTAAAACCCCCAAAGAGGGAAACAGCCCACGGCCTAAGCCAACGTGACCACTTCAGGAAATATTACTAATAAAAGAATGAAAATTTACATAATCTTCTCTCATGAAAAATTACCAGACAAATGACCCTCCATGCTCTTTAAATAGAGTTCATGGACCAATCGGGTATTAAGCCACAGATCAAGTATCAGTAATACTGAGGAGAAAATGAACCATTGAATCACTTCATGTCTAGAACATATCGTGACGTTGGATTGTAAGTTACAAAAAGTACATACTAAAGAAACAAACTTTTCCTAACTATACACTAAACCAAGTTAAACTTTATTATTTCCTATGTATCGAAATATCTTAACACTCAGAGTGCAATAGTACCAAGTATTTTCTCTACATATAGGGAGATTAAAAGGAAAAATGAAGCATTAAAGGCCACTACCTATTCTGAATTTTGGAAGCAAACTTTACTTTCTCCGCACAGACTTCTTTTTGCACTTTGTTAGGTTCCTATACCAATAGGATTCATTATTTTTGAATGGATGAGATTAAACTTGTAATATGTACATACTTTTGCTTTTTTCTAAATGTTTTCCATATTCAAAAAATTAAAAAATGTAAGGAGGGTATGTCCTAAAAGAAAAATCAAAGGACAAAAAGAATAAAAAGGTAAAAAATGATAAAAAAATATGAACCCCAAGAAAAGAAAATACCATGAAAGTAAGTGTTAGCTACCTATACCACTAGGTTTCATATTTCATGATTGGCAAAGAAAGGTCCAAATATGCTCTGCTTTGGTGATGCAAAGATCCCATATTTCCAAGAGAAAACATGTGTACATAGCTTGATGTTGACTTAATTTTGATGGATGGTCCAATAGCCTAATCTGGATCATGCCATGTTTTCAATTTTTTGTTGTAAAATAGAGAAAAAGAAGTCTGACCAAACTGTTCAATCCTGGCAGACAAAGTAGCTAGGTAGAGAAAGAAGGTTCCCAACTGTTTAATCTGGGACCTTGGAAGCAATAAGGGTAGCCTTAGATAGAAGATCAAAAGGAAAAAGCCAAAGAAAAGAAAAGGCACCTAAGGGTTTGCAAGTCCAAGTGCACCCTACATGAAGTAACAAAAAATGCTAGGAAATAGATGGGTAAGCAGATGGGGTTGCAGAAATATCATTCCTTTCAAAGTGAGTGTTTGATAACTTGTTTGTAAAGGAGTATCCGTGAAAAGATAAGCTCCTCTTCTCCATCATGTTGCACCAAAGCAAAAGAGCATGACTAACCTCCTCTTTTCCCCCTTTCATATTCATTATTAACATCCCTTCATCAGTTGTGATTCATGAAAGAATTTGAGGTGTTATGCTGGTTCTTATTCCTGAAAAGAAGCCACATTTCTTGTGTAAAAATTCTTTTCATTTTGATCTACTTCCTAACTAAGTTTGAGCTCCATAAAGCTTAGTAAACACCATTTCCCATTCTCATTCCCCCCAGTACTAACTACTGACTGTATCTATTCTAAATCCCTTATGTTTCCCTTCCCCCTACTATTATAACACCACGGTGTATAAATCCCAAGCAATGTATAGATATCCTCCCTTTTTAGCACTATAGCTAAATAAGTTTGTTAAGGGAAACACTAGTCCATCTGGGACTATGGTCAACCCTGTCATGGGATTGCTCTAACCTCTGGTTAGAGTAATAACCTCCCCCTAAGCCCTCATTTCCACAAAGAACCCCTTTCCCTCTGCTCAAACCTACTAAAAACCCTTTTTTCCTACACATAAACCCGAAAAAAACCCATAAAAAACCCTTAAACCTATGGTCCCGCGCATAAATATTAAATTGAATATTTTAATGTGCGGGCGGGACCCAACCCAGAGCTGCGCGACCGACGGCAGTACCCGCCAGCCGTCCGATCTCTGCCGCCCCGATCTAACGGTGGGCGGTCAATCTTGCTCCCCGACCTGCCTCCCTTTAACGTCCGGGGAAGGGCGGTATTGGGCGCCGTACCCGGGACGCGTGGCAGGCGCGGGGTTTGTTCGGAGCCGCCCTCCCTGATACCGCCTGTCGCCAAAGGCAGTGCGGGGAGACCACTTACCGCCTCCCCGATACCACCCCTCCCGCGCGTCAGCGCCCACGTGACCCTAACGTCGCATCACCCCGTCTGCCCCGCGCCCCGTGGCCTTCCACGTGGCCCTGCCACAGCATCCGCCTAGCACCGCATCCCCCTGCCACCGCGTCCGCCACACTGGCCGCCAGCTCAGCGTCCACGTCACCTCCGTACCGGGCCCGCCGTGACGTCATGCTGACGTCATTGGCGGAAAAAGCTCCAATGACCCTTATTGTCCAAATTTGTCGTTATAAACGCCCGAGCTAGCCATTTGCGGTCATTTTCACGCGAAAACGACGCAACTATTGTCGACCAGTTTGCCGCAAAACTGCCTCCAGCCATCAAATTCGAAGCTGCAACCGCTCTATCTTGGCAATTCAGCTACAGTGAGCTCCCCCTGTTCGGCCCGAAGGCATCCCGAGCTTGTTTTCCAGGTATTTCACCGCAAGTTCCCTGTTTTTCCCATATGCATACCGTTTCTATGTGAATTCTCCATAAGAATCATTCAAATCCTAAATTGCACACTTTCTGTCACTGAATTTGCCATTAAATCCACTTGCAATACCCTTTGCCCCGAAAATTCTATATTAAAACGATAAATTCACGGTTGAAAGTTACAATTTCGCCTCGAACTTGCCCGGCATTGTTCCCTTTTGCCGGGTGGAGGCCCAAGGCTGCATTTCACCAGATTAAAGCCCGCTCACCCTCTGCAATCATCCTTATGAATTCACAATCCCTATGAATTTACCAGCAAACAAAAAAAGCAACTCTGCCAACCCTGCCTTTTCACTTTGAAGAAAATTTCAAGCACTATCTGCAAAAGGCCTGTCACTCAAATCTTTGAGGAAACTTACAAACATTGTAATCACCAGGTCTAAGTTCAAACTGCACAATGGCTGCTCCTGCACCCACAGCTCTCAGTGTGGCTCCTATGAATCCACCAAATAAAGACCTAGAGTCCTTGCCTCTGGCTGACAAGGACTACCTTATCCAAGACATTGCGGGTGGCAGGGACTTTTTGCAGACCTACAGACAATTGAGAGATGACTACGTCAAAGGCAAGGAAACCTATGGGATTTGGGAATCAAATCTACCACACTACTGTCTTCCCTCTGTCAGCATTTTTCCAGAGGTCATCCACCTATGTGCTGAAAATTATGATGTACAGCACAGAGCTGTTAAGTCTCCATCTGGGAGCATCCTTTTCCACATTAATCCAGAATCTATCAATAAGATGCTCAACTTTGACCAAACAGAGCTGCTATTCCCTTTTTCCATGAATTATCTGCTGGACACTTGTGCCAAGATGACTAGTGAAGAGATCCAGAAAGTCACCAAAACATTTATGAGGCCTGAATGCCAGCCCACAGGGCCACATCCCTACCTGGATGTTTATTTTACTAAGGTAGGCAGGCTTTTGCTAGACATGATTGCTTATGTATTGGGATACAGAACCAGTGAGCATGTGGATGAAACAATGCTGGTATTGTTAGCTGCTTACAGCCCAGGCCAGCCCCCTGCCCGCAAATATAACTTTGCCAAGTTCATAGCTCACAAGATTCATGATCAGCTGTGCACTGTAGACAGACAGGGTGTCTTCAAATATTCATCTTATATCTACCACTTCTTCATGTACTATCAGTCTGAGGTCTTTCCATGCTACATCAAAAAGCTGGACTATAGAGGAGAAAGAAGATCTGTTATCTTCTGGACATCTGTCTACCATGAAGTGCATAATTCACCCTATTCCTATTTTGAATTTATTGATCAGTTTGTATACCCTGTCTCTTGCTTACTAATGAGGTCCCCTCCTCCCCGAATATCATTTGAGATACAAAAGGTCCTGCAGCTCTCCAAGAATTACAAAGTAGGTGATTGGTACCTATATGAGGATCATACAGTCATCAGAGTATATGGTTGTGAGCTCTGTCCATACAGACTCCCAAAATATGTGCCCATGAGGATATTTGCCTTGGAATATTATAGGCAGTTAATTCACTCTGACCTCACTCACTTTCACAACTCTAAAAAGAAAGCCCATCTCAAGCTCAGGGACCACTTGGGCCCCTTCATCATGAATAAAAACGAAGGTTGGAAGGATGCTGACCTAATCCTAAAAGAAAAATACAAGCTATCACAGAGTTTCCGGTGGGTCCCTTATGACCCTGAAGGCTTCATTACTGCTAGAAGAGTCAAGTACAGGCTACTAGGCTATAAGCACTCCAAATATCCACACATTGAAAAATATGCCAACCAGCAAGAATGGCAACAGGATACTTTAGTTGAAAAATTAACTGAGGAAGAAGTAATGCAAAAGAATGTCAGGGAATTGGAAAAGATGCTTGACTTAGATTCTGTGCAGCAGGTACCCTTCAAACGACCGCACTCAGCAGGAGAAGGGACCTCAGCCTCAACAGCTGCACCAACTACACAGGTACCCTCTACAACAGCACCAAGCACGGACAAAGGGAAAGGAATAATGGGTGCAGAAGAAGAAATAGTGAAAGAAAAGCCTGCCCCTTCAAATGAGCAGCAACAAGGGCAGCAACCAGAACAGCAACAAGTGCAAACTGTCCTTCCACAGACTGCGCTACCAGCAGCTCCAGTAATGCAGACTCCCCCTCCACAAACTGAGCCACTCACAGCTCCAATTTTGCAGACCCCAGAACATGAGGAGAGGAGCATGAAAAGAGATAGAGAAGAGTCCACCCCGGCTAGTGGATCCTCCCAGCAACCAAGGGCCAAAAGGCAAAGAGTAGACTCCCCAGAGGTTGAAGACATCACTGAAGACGTCCTTGACAGTGCAAGGAAAGACAGGGAGGGCAGCCAGCATACAGGTACAAGCTCCTTTCAGCAGGAGCAAGGATTACAACTTGGTTTGGAGGTGTCCTCCTCCTCCCAGCAGAGCAAGAAGTCCAAGAGCACTAAGGCTTCTTTCAAACAAATAAAGGCTTAGAATGACTTGCTGAGGGTGGAAGTCTACAAACAATTTCTAAATGCAACACCAGCCCAGCAACAAAGGCTAATGTCTGTGTATGACATTAAAGAGGAAAAAATGATCCTCAGTCATTTTAATCCTACAGTGCCGCAGCCTAAGTCAGCTGCAGATTTTGTGAAGACAAGGGTGGAGGTCATGGCCAAAGACATCCATCCCATGGACCAAATTGAACTCCACAAGCAAACTGGAGAGATGGTTTATGCAACCTTGGTGGACAGGGCAACCATGGCCCATGAACTAAAAGAGTCACTGAAGAATACCAACACTCAGTTGGATTTTGAGAGGATGTCCTCCCTAGACAAAGACAACAGAATAAAATCACTTGAGGACATCATAATTGATCTAGGACATGATCCTAGCGATCCAAAGGGTGTAAAGGCCCTTATGAAGAAAAAAGAAGATGACCATAATGCATTAAAGAAGAGGTTGAAGCTTCTGCCACAGAGCACCCCCAAGCAGCAGAGCTACAAAAGGAAAAGCCAGTTGATGACCAACTGGACCTCATAATGCAGATAAACCAGAAGGTCCTGGATTTGGAGAAAGAGCTGGAAGGAGCATTACAAGATAAACAGGGAGAATCCACATCCCAAGCTCCTCCAACTACTTCAACAACAGCAACAACTACAGAGGCAGCAATGGCCCCCACAACAGAAGCAGCAACAACAACAACAGCTCCAGATTCCAGCACAAGCGTAGAAGAATTGACTAAAGCCATCAAAGAAATGGAGCTCCAGGGAAATGAAATAAGGAAGGCCAAGGAAAAATTGGCAGAACTGGATGCCAAGTATGATAAATCAAAAGTGACTGTGGCAGAGCAAGGTAGAGAAATAAAGGCCCTAAAAGAAAAGATAAAGGCATTAGAGAAAGAGCTAAATCTAGAAACTGCCATGGCTGATATAAAAAGAATTCTATGGGCCAAAATTGGCCAATCCATCACTCAACAATGGAGGTCAATCAAAACTATACATGAGCAGATGGATTTAATTAGCCAAGCACAGACAGAAATTCAGAGGGCCAAAACACTACTGGGAGACAGACCTGAGCAGGCAAACAGAATGATAGATTTTCTGAACAGGCAAGAAAAGGAGGAGCTGGCAGCCATCGGCATTGTCAACAGAACAGAGGCTGTCCTCACAGTCAAAAAAGTGCTAACTCTCAGAAATTATGTACAAACTGTGGAGAGGAAGTGCTATGAGATACAAGCTGATGTGGAGCAGTATAAAGTCAAGATGGCAGTGCTACAAGCAAAGGGCCTGCCCAGCCTCCTAAGCGGTGCAGGAAGACTGATCTCTCGAGATCAATTTGCCAACAGAATGGCAACCTATATTGAAAATCAAATCACTGCATCTGGCAGTACATCTAAGCAAACAGGGCCTCCAACAGGACAGAGCCTATACGATAAGCTTGAAGGCCTGTTCTTCATTGAAAATGAGGTAAATCATCTTTTTGAAACTCCTCCTAACTTTTACAGATATACAGAGGCCGATGAGACTCTGATAAAAATTCGGAGACATCAAATGCCTAAGGAGGATTGGTGGCAAGCAATGCTTCAAGTTTTGCCACGATAGGCTCAGTTGCTCGGTCACTACCAGCTCCAACTCACTACAAGACAAACAACAGAGTAAAGTCTGTATTAAAGGCAGCTGAAAGGTGACTCAGCACTTGGACAACGACAGCTAGCCCAAAGGATAAAAAATACGCAAATTTTGGACAGCGCATCCTCAGCCGACTCCAACAGCCACAAAGTCAATATCTTCTGACCATTTTTGACAGCTAAGGCACTAAAGAGTTATTGCAGCATTCACTCCCTCAGCTACTACACTCCAGGAGTTGGCATGACATCAACGAAACATTTACTCTTCATCCAGATATTTTCTTATGTAAATTTTGTATATATACCTCCCCTAATAACGTATGAGGGGTTGGTGATTTTGACTCTAAGGCAAATCTATTGCATACTTTCAGTTATCTAATAGAAAGGGCTGGACCAGCTCAGTGATTTCCCAAAACTTTGATGTCTGGATGATGCTATGCATGCTGATGCAGAATTCCTGTGCTGTCTGATGAAATAACAAGTTTTTCCTCAATCTCTGTTTTGTCTTCTTATGTTTATTAAATCATATTCATGTTTCACTAAACTAGCAGTAGAGAAAAAGAATAGTGCAGGATTTGTTTTGTTACACCTTGTGCTCAATTTTTACTGCTGTAAATGTTAGTCCTCAGAATTAACCATGGACATGAATTCTTAATTGCTCATGTTTCTATTAATTCTATAAATATGAATGTTATCTAGAAATTCTTCACTGCTTCTAGAATAATACTCTCACTATTTTCTTCAGCAGTTTATTGGAAGATTCTTAATTGCCTTCCATAGACTGGATACACCACACTCAATCACAATTTCAAAACATTGTTTCTCAGACACTAATCTGGCTCTGCAGCATCACTACTGTATCAACACAGCATATCAGACAAGCTAAAGGACCACTGACTCCATGCCCAATGGACAGGAACAGGCTAGTGCACGCATATATATTGACTGAAGTCATCACCAAACACATTCCAAAAACAAAACCTTGGATATCATAACTAGCATAAAATCTTCACAAAACAGAGACAGACCTTAAAGAGAGAGCCCTCTCTGATTACAGTTTGGCTAGAAGCTGTAATCCAAAGATTGGTTAGTGGTTACCCCGGCCATATTCCCTTGGGAGTCAAAGGGAACAACCTGGGTGTTAACATAATTGGCGACTCCACTGGGGAAAAAAGAATCATATTTTTCAACTGTTGTCTGTCCATAGACAGTAGTTCCAAAAGTTTGAGCAGTCCCTTAAAACAGTTCTAAAAAAAATATCCTAAAGATACCAAAAGAAGTTCAGAAGCTGGCTCCTAAGAGGAATCCACGATACACAAGGTCAAATCCTGACCCCAATCCACCAGCTGTTTTTGAAAATCCTAATACAATCCCCAAAATCATCAGGAAACAACAAAGGCAGGAAAATCCCACTGATTTGAGTCCTGAGACAGCTCACCCTGAACCAGTTCCAACTCCAATCAAGATTCTATTTAGGTCTACCCCTGTCTCCCCCAGTTCCCCCTCTACCTCTCAAAGCCCTCCTTTCACACCTTCATCCACTGCACATATTCCCTTGACCAACACTCTAGTCTCTAGCATTCCCATCATCCCTGTAGTACCAATCGTTCCTGTTATCCCGTTTGTCCCTGTCAATCCTATAAACCCTGCAAATATGGCCAATAGGTATGCACCCTTGCAGTTACCTGCTAATGCTGCAGCTCTACCACAGGACTACCAATCTAAGATCTCATATTTTGACTCCACTGGCCCTTTCACAGCTATTCAGCATGCCAAAAGGATGCAAGACCATTTTGAGAACTATGAAATAGATGATGACAGTGTGAGAATGAGGATGTTTGTTCAAAGTCTGACTGGGGATGTAAGAACTTGGTTTAGATCCCTGAATGCAAATTCCATCACAACTCCTGATGAGCTTTATCAAGCCTTTACTAACAGATGGGAGAAAAAGAAAGATCCCCTGCACATACTTGGTGAATATGACACAATCAAAAGAGGTCCTCAAGAGACCGTTCTGGAGTATTGTGCAAGATTCAACAATGTATATAATGCAATACCACAAAATTTAAGACCTCCTCCTGATTTAGCCTTGTACAAATTTCCTGATGGTTTTGACCCTGATATGGCCTATCAGTTGAAGGAAAGAGCCCCTGAAACCCTTGCAGATGCCCAAAAGGTTGCTGTCACAGTAGAGGCTAACCTGATTGCTAAAAGAAACAGAGCAAGGTTGGAAAAGAGAACCACCTTCAAAGAAGAACCTTCAGCCTTTGACCAAAAACTGGATGCAATACTCACTGTTATGAAGAGATTGGGTGATAGAGTAGAGTCAGTTGAGAGGAAGTCATCATGGGAAGCGCCACAAAATAACCCTACCAGAAATCCAAATTTTAGGAGAAACCAAAACCCAAACGTTGGCAAGGTTGGTTCTGATCCAGACATAAGACCTCCTTTCCAAGAGAATTATGCTGAGGCTTCTACATCAAGTGAACCCAATGAAGATCCTCATATTAATTTAATGGGTTTGGATGGTGAAAATCAAGTCTTTTTAACACAAGAAGATCATGAGGATGATGACATCAAGCTATTCCAAACCAAATCAGGTGAGTCATTTGACTTTAAACAAGGCTATGACACAACTGTTTATGAAGTCCATAAACAATACAAGTTAAGGAGCAGAACTGTAAATGTAACACAGCCTGAAAAGATAAAGGATAACCAGCAGCCCAAAAGAGCCATAGTCACAGAGCCAAATGACACAACGGATTCACCTGCAAAGGAAGTAACCACTGAAGAAGTTACTGAACCATTTTCTTCAAAACAACAGCCTATGGCTACATCACCCTTACAGCCTAATCTAAGTATCACTCCTCAAGAGATAAGTAAGAAGGACAAGCCTCAAGATCAAGATAAGAATCAAGAAGAAGAGTTAGTTAACAAGGAAAGGACTGTTATCCACAACCCCAAGACCCAATCTGAAAAACCCTTTGACCTAGAAACTGAGATTGGCAAATTGAAGGTAGCTATTCCTCTTTCAGAACTAGCCAAGCATGACATTTATAAACAACAAATCAAGAAGTCCCTTCATCTTACTCACAATATAGATAATGTCAATGTGTTGGATGACACCCCAGAATTGTTGTTCGGTCCAGAAGTTGATGGAAAAACAGCAGCCACAGGGATCTTACCTTTTTATGTCAGTTTACATATTCATGATAAGATATTACACAATGCAATGTTTGACTCAGGTGCTTCTCACAACCTGATGCCAAAATCTGTCATGGAGAAATTGAATCTAGATATCACAAGACCCTATAAGGACCTATTCTCATTTGACTCAAGCCAAGTTAAGTGTTTAGGCTTGATAAAAGATCTCTGTGTGTCACTGGTCCAATAACCCAATAAAACAATCCTCATGGATGTTGTTGTTGCTGATATCCCACCTAAGTATGGAATGTTGTTATCTAGATCATGGGGGGCTAAACTTCAAGGTTCCCTGCAGTTAGACATGTCATATGCCACTATATCTGTCTTTGGGCAACCAAAGAGACTATACAGAGAAACACTCATGAAATACATGGTCAGCAGTGAAGAAAAACCTCAAAACTTTCCCATATATGCTGTCCATTCTGATATTGATTCATATATTCTCTTCAATGATAATTCAGGTCCGGTAAATGATGATGAAACCAAGACACTCAAACAAGATCAGGACATGAATGAGAAAGTTGCTGCTCTAGAAATCAAGATGATCCAAACAAGTGATGAGACTGTCCTGAAAGACAAACTAAATGAAAAACCAGAACTTCAACTTACAAATCCATCACACAAAGAGGTCATTAAGTCTCCCCTGGAAGAAGAGATCCTATGGTTCCTGGAATTTGATGGGTCAGTCAACAAATTAGGGGCAGGAGCTGGAGTTTGGATACATAATAAACAAAACAGTCACGCAGAAGGCCGAGCCTATAGACTAAATTTCAGGTGCACTAATAACATGGCAGAGTATGAAGCTCTCTTACTAGGCCTCAAGCTAGTAAAGTTCTTACAAGCCACAAAAGTCTCAATTATGGGAGATTCAGATTTAGTCATCCAACAAGTAAAGGGAAATTTTGTCACCAATGACAAAAGATTGAGGTCTTATAGGTCTGCTGTTGCTGAAGTACTAAACTCCTTCACTGAATTCCAAATCACCAAAATTTCTAGGACCCATAATCTTCATGCTCATAGTTTGGCCACATTTGCAAGTACCTGCAAATTACCTTTGGAACCTAACAATTGTTTCACAGCCGAGATAAAACACAGACCCTCTATTCCAAACAATGTTAAAGATTGGCAAGTATTTGAGGATGATACACAAATAAACAATTTTTTGACTTTGCAGCAAGAATTTGCAGGATTAAACATTGACACTGAGAGAGCAAGTCAATCACAAATACAGTTTGAACAGAATAACCACCCAATATCACCCAGAACAGCAAAACAAATGCTACATCCAACCATTTTCAACAAGGAAAACATACAACAAATTCAACAAACCAGTTATGAAGAAATGCCTGTTACAGAGGCTGAAATCATAGAGCTGAAAGACAATTTTCTTCCAACAGGCCTAACTCCATTAGAGGACATCTTTGATTCAAATGATATCCCTAGAAAACCAAAAATGCAGCCCTTAAATGCGGCCATTGAAGAATGCAACATTGGTACTATTGACAAGCCCAAAATAATAAAGTTGTCTGCATCTTTACCTCCTGATCAAAAACCCAAATACATTGACCTTTTCAAAGAGTTTCAGGATGTCTTTGCATGGGGTTATGAGGATCTAAAATCCTATGATACCTCTGTTATCCAGCATACTATCCCTCTCAAGCCTAATCAAAAGCCATTCAAGCAGAAATTGAGAAGGATCAATCCCATGCTTCTCCCTTCAATTGAAAAAGAGCTGCAAAAAATGTTTAAAGCTGGCATCATAGCACCAATCAGGTTTTCTGATTGGATTTCAAATTTGGTCCCTACAAGAAAGAAAACTGGTGAAATAAGGCTTTGTGTTGATCTTAGGAACTTAAATCAAGTGTCCCTGAAAGACAATTATCCCTTACCTAAGATGGATCACATTCTACAAAGAGTGGTAGGAGCCTCAAGGATCTCATTACTTGATGGGTTCTCAGGCTTTAATAAAATCCTAGTACACCCTGATGATCAAGACAAAACTGCATTCACAACCCCATGGGGAACTTTCAAATATGTAAAAATGCCTTTTGGATTGAAAAATGCAAGGGCAACATTTCAAAGAGCAATGGATATTGCTTTTGCCAAAGAGATTCATGACTTTCTAGTCATCTATTTAGATGACCTTACACCTTTCTCAAAATCTGATCAAGAACATTTGAAACATCTAAGGCAGATCTTCTTAACATGCAGGAAATATGGAATTTCCTTGAATCCCAAGAAGTCCCTGTTTGGTTTGGAAGAAGGTAAGCTGTTAGGACATATCATTTCAAAGGATGGCATAAGAATTGACCCAGATAGGATACAAGCCATCTTACAAATGCCCCACCCAAGAAATATCAAAGAACTGCAAGCTTTCTTGGGGAAGATCAACTTCTTGAGAAGGTTTATCCCAAACTTAGCAGAATTGATCAGATTACTAAATAACATGCTAAAGAAAGATTCAAAAGTGAAATGGACGGTTGAAGCAAATCAAGCCTTTGAAGGTATAAAATTGGCCCTTACCCAAACCCCAGTCTTAAGAAATCCTCAATTTGATAGAGAATTCATGATTTTCTCTTTTGCCTCCCAGCATACCATTGCTACTGTCTTGTTACAGAAAGATGACCAAGGAAATGAGAAACCCATTGCTTTCTTCAGCAGAGCTCTCAGAGATGCACCTCTAAAGTATCAAATCATGGAGAAACAAGCTTATGCTTTGGTCAAGGCCATTAAAGACTTTAGGATTTACATCCTTTATTCCCATGTTATAGCTTATGTGCCAAGTCCTATTGTAAAAGACATACTCACTCAAGAAAACTTAGAGGGCAGAAGAGGAAAATGGATTGCCAACATTTTGGAATTTGATATTGAAATCAAACCCACAAAACTAATAAAAGGGCAAGGTTTGGCCAAATTAATGACTGAGGCAAACTTCCAAGCCTTAGACATCAACCAGCTGGACAATGAACCGGAGCTGGCGACTACAAAGATCAATGCAGCCTTTGAACAATCCCCTTGGTATTCTGATATATGTTATGTGTTGCAAAACCTGTGTGCTCCCCTAGGATTGTCCAGAACTAAATGTAGGTTCCTAAAAATGAAAGCTTCAAAATTTTGTGTCATGGATGGAAATTTGCTTTGGAAAAACCATGAGGGTATATTGTTAAACTGCTTAATTGAAAATGAAACTAACAATATCATGAAAGAATTTCATGCAGGTGATTGTGGTGGACACTTGTATTGGAAGTCCACTGTAGATAAAATACTGAGGGCTGGTTACTATTGGCCCACCTTGTTCTCTGATGTTAAAAAATTTGCTACCTCATGCCACAAATGTCAAATATTTGAGGGAAAGAAAAAGTTACTGCCACTCCCTTTGAGGCCTATTGCAACAGAGAAGTCGTTTCAGCAATGGGGCTTGGATTTCATTGGGGAAATTCATCCCTCATCCTCAGGCCAGCATAGATGGATTCTAACAGCTACAGATTACTTTACTAAATGGATTGAAGCCATCCCATGTAGACAGGCAAATGATTCAACAATCATTCAGTTTTTGGAGATTAACATATTGTCTAGATTTGGCTGCCCCAACAAAATAATAACAGACAATGCTGCTGCTTTTAGATCCAAGAAGATGGTAAACTTCTGCCACAAATTTCATATTACTTTGGGCCATTCTACTGCATACTATCCCCAAGGTAATGGCCTGGCTGAATCATCAAATAAAAGCCTTGTAAACATCATAAAGAAGGTGTTAGAAGAAAATAAGAAGAATTGGCACAAGAAACTTGTGAATGCCTTATGGGCAGATAGACTAACAACTAAGAGATCAATTGGGGTCAGCCCATATGAGTTAGTCTATGGATTAGAAGCCAAATTCCCTTCATCACTAGGAGTTCCTGTTATGAGACTACTTCAAGAAAGCCAAGCTGAGCCAAATGATATGCAAAGAAGGATCAATCAGATAATATGTTTGCAACAAACTAGGGATCAAGTGTACAGCAGAGTTCAAATCCTACAAGAAAAGCTAAAAAAGGCCTTTGACAGAAGAACTAAAGCAGAAGATTTCAACATTGGAGACAAAGTCCTCAAGTGGGATTCAAGAAGAGAAGACAAGGGTAAGCATGGCAAATTTGACTCCCTTTGGAGAGGGCCCTTTGTCATACAAACAATACAGGGAAATAACACTTATTTTCTGGAAAATTTGGAGGGCACTGACTTAGGTGAAGGTCCTGTGAATGGCAGGATGCTAAAGCACTATTTTGACTACCATCCATGAGTGCAGCCTAATTTTCCCTTGTATATAATCAGCTGTATATATTTTCTTTCAGCAGATAAATAGTTCAGTTTGAGAAGTCACTGTAAATCAGTAGAAAGGGGGCTTTACATGCCAGAAATTCCACAGAAGTAATAGCCTCTAGTTTTGAAATACAAAGAGAGAATTTTCAAATTTTGGTGAAACAGATCCAGGGCCAAGGCATTCTGACCTGCTGTTCTTGGTCTTTCAAATGGAAAAACCATCCCCAAGTGGAGCCACTGTTAGCTACCTATACCAATAGGTTTCATATTTCATGATTGGCAAAGAAAGGTCCAAATATGCTCTGCTTTGGTGATGCAAAGATCCCATATTTCCAAGAGAAAACATGTGTACATAGCTTGATGTTGACTTAATTTTGATGGATGGTCCAATAGCCTAATCTGGATCATGCCATGTTTCAATTTTTTGTTGTAGAATAGAGAAAAAGAAGTCTGACCAAACTGTTCAATCTTGGCAGACCAGTAGCTAGGTAGAGAAAGAAGGTTCCCAACTGTTTAATCTGGGACCTTGGAAGCAATAAGGGTAGCCTTAGATAGAAGATCAAAGGAAAAAGCCAAAGAAAAGAAAAGGCACCTAAGGGTTTGCAAGTCCAAGTGCACCCTACATGAAGTAACAAAAAATGCTAGGAAATAGATGGGTAAGCAGATGGGGTTGCAGAAATATCATTCCTTTCAAAGTGAGTGTTTGATAACTTGTTTGTAAAGGAGTATCAGTGAAAAGATAAGCTCCTCTTCTCCATCATGTTGCACCAAAGCAAAAGAGCATGACTAACCTCCTCTTTTCCCCCTTTCATATTCATTATTAACATCCCTTCATCAGTTCTGATTCATGAAAGAATTTGAGGTGTCATGTTGGTTCCTATTCCTGAAAAGAAGCCACATTTCTTGTGTAAAAATTCTTTTCATTTTGATCTACTTCCTAACTAAGTTTGAGTCCCAATAAAGCTTAGTAAACACCATTTCCCATTCTCATTCCCCCCAGTACTAACTACTGACTGTATCTATTCTAAATCCCTTATGTTTCCCTTCCCCCTACTATTATAACACCACGGTGTATAAATCCCAAGCAATGTATAGATATTCCCCCTTTTTAGCACTATAGCGAAATAAGTTTGTTAAGGGAAACAATAGTCCATCTGGGACTATGGTCAACCCTGTCATGGGATTGCTCTAACCTCTGGTTAGAGTAATAACCTCCCCCTAAGCCCTCACCTCCTCTCTGTTCAAAATTTCCACAAAGAACCCCTTTCCCTCTGCTCAAACCTACTAAAAACCCTTTTTTCCTACACATAAACTTGAAAAAACCCATAAAAAACCCTTAAACCTATGGTCCCGCGCATAAATATTAAATTGAATATTTTAATGTGCGGGCGGGACCCAACCCAGAGCTGCGCGACCGACGGCAGTACCCGCCAGCCGTCCAATCTCCGCTGCCCCGATCTAACGGTGGGCGGTCAATCTTTCTCCCCGACCTGCCTCCCTTTAACGTCCGGGGAAGGGCGGTATTGGGCGCCGTACCCGGGACGTGTGGCAGGCGCGGGGGTTCTTCGGAGCCCCCCTCCCTGATACCGCCTGTCGCCAAAGGTGGTGCGGGGAGGCTGCTTACTGCCTCCCCGATACCACCCCTCCTGCGCGTCAGCGCCCACGTCACCCTAACGTCGCGTCACCCCGTCCGCCCCGTGCCCCGTGGCCTTCCACGTGGCCCTGCCACAGCATCCGCCTAGCACCGCATCCCCCTGCCACCGCGTCTGCCACGCTGGCCGCCAGCTCAGCGTCCACGTCACCTCCGTACCGGGCTCGCTGTGACGTCATGCTGACGTCATTGGCGGAAAAAGCGCCAATGACCCTTATTGTCCAAATTTGCCGTTATAAACGCCCGAGCTAGCTGTTTGCGGTCATTTTCACGCGAAAACGACGCAACTATTGTCGACCAGTTTGCCGTGAAACTACCTCCAGCCATGAAATTCGAAGCTGCAGCCGCTCTAACTTGGCAATTCAGCTACAGTGAGCTCCCCCTGTTCGGCCCGAAGGCATCCCGAGCTTGTTTTCCAGGTATTTCACCGCAAGTTCCCTGTTTTGCCCATATGCATACCGTTTCTATGTGAATTCTCCATAAGAATCATTCAAATCCTAAATTGCACACTGTCTGTCACTGAATTTGCCATTAAATCCACCTGCAATACCCTTTGCCCAGAAAATTCTGTATTAAAACGATAAATTCACTGTTGAAAGTTACAATTTTGCCTCGAACTTGCCCGGCATTATTCCCTTTTGCCGGGTGGAGGCCCAAGGCTGCATTTCACCAGATTGAAGCCCGCTCACCCTCTGCAATCATCCTCATGAATTCACAATCCCTGTGAATTTACCAGCAAACAGAAAAAACAAGTCTGCCAAGCCTGCCTTTTCACTTTGAAGAAAATTTCAAGCACTATCTGCAATAGGCCTGTCACTCAAATCTTTGAGGAAACTTGCAAACATTGTAATCACCTGGTCTAAGTTCAAACTGCATAATGGCTGCTCCTGCACCCACAGCTCTCAGTGTGGCTCCTATGAATCCACCAAATAAAGACCTGGAGTCCTTGCCTCTTGCTGACAAGGACTACCTTATCCAAGACTTTGCGACTGGCAGGGACTTTTTGCAGACCTACAGACAATTGAGAGATGACTACCTCAAAGGCAAGGACACCTATGGGATTTGGGAATCAAATCTACCACACTACTGTCTTCCCTCTGTCAGCATTTTTCCAGAGGTCATCCACCTATGTGCTGAAAATTATGATGTACAGCACAGAGCTGTTAAGTCTCCATCTGGGAGCATCCTTTTCCACATTAATCCAGAATCTATCAATAAGATGCTCAACTTTGACCAAACAGAGCTGTTATTCCCTTTTTCCATGAATTATCTGCTGGACACCGGTGCCAAGATGACTAGTGAAGAGATCCAGAAAGTCACCAAAACATTTATGAGGCCTGAATGCTAGCCCACAAGGCCACCTCCCTACCTGGATGTTTATTTTACTGAGGTAGGCAGGCTTTTGCTAGACATGATTGCTTATGTATTGGGATACAGAACCAGTGAGCATGTGGATGAAACAATGCTGGCATTTTTAGCTGCTTACAGCCCAGGCCAGCCCCCTGCCCGCAAATATAACTTTGCCAAGTTCATAGCTCACAAGATTCATGATCAGCTATGCACTGTAGACAGACAGGGTGTCTTCAAATATTCATCTTATATCTACCACCTCTTCATGTACTATCAGTCTGAGGTCTTTCCATGCTACATCAAAAAGCTGGACTATAGAGGAGAAAGAAGATCTGTTATCTTCTGGACATCTGTCTACCATGAAGTACATAATTCACCCTATTCCTATTGTGAATTTATTGATCAGTTTGTATACCCTGTCTCTTGCTTACTGATGAGGTCCCCTCCTCCCCAAATATCATTTGAGATACAGAAGGTCCTGCAGCTCTCCAAAAATTACAAAGTAGGTGATTGGTACCTATATGAGGATCATACAGTCATCAGAGTCTATGGCTGTGAGCTCTGTCCATACAGACTCCCAAAATATGTGCCCATGAGGATATTTGCCTTGGAGTATTATAGGCAGTTAATTCACTCTGACCTCACTCACTTTCACAGCTCTAAAAAGAAATCCCATCTCAAGCTCAGGGACCACTTGGGCCCCTTCATCATGAATAGAAAAGAAGGTTGGAAGGATGCTGACCTAATCCTCAAAGAAAAATACAAGCTATCACAGAGTTTCCGGTGGGTCCCTTATGACCCTGAAGGCTTCATTACTGCTAGAAGAGTCAAGTACAGGCTACTAGGCTATAAGCACTGCAAATATCCACACATTGAAAAATATGCCAACCAGCAAGAATGGCAACAGGATACTTTAGTTGAAAAATTAACTGAGGAAGAAGTAATGCAAAAGAATGTCAGGGAATTGGAAAAGATGCTTGACTTATATTCTGTGCAGCAGGTACCCTTCAAACGACCGCACTCAGCAGGAGAAGGGACCTCAGCCTCAATAGCTGCACCAACTACACGGGTACCCTCTACAACAGCACCAGGCACAGACAAAGGGAAAGGAATAATGGGTGCAGAAGAAGAAACAGTGAAAGAAAAGCCTGCCCCTTCAAATGAGCAGCAACAAGGGCAGCAACTAGAACAGCAACAAGGGCAAACTGTCCTTCCACAGACTGAGCTACCAGCAGCTCCAGTAATGCAGACTCCCCCTCCACAAACTGAGCCACTCATAGCTCCAATTTTGCAGACCCCAGCACATGAGGAGAGGGGCATGAAAAGAGATAGAGAAGAGTCCACTCCTGCTAGTGGATCCTCCCAGCAACCAGGGGCCAAAAGGCAAAGGGTAGACTCCCCAGAGGTTGAAGACATCACTGAAGACGTCCTTGACAGTGCAAGGAAAGACAGGGAGGGCAGCCAGCATACAGGTACAAGCTCCTTTCAGCAGGAGCAAGGATTACAACTTGGTTTGGAGGTGTCCTCCTCCTCCCAGCAGAGCAAGAAGCCCAAGAGCACTAAGGCTTCTTTCAAACAAATAAAGGCTCAGAATGACTTGCTGAGGGTGGAAGTCTACAAACAATTTCTAAATGCAACACCAGCCCAGCAAGAAAGGCTAATGTCTGTGTATGACATTAAAGAGGAAAAAATGATCCTCAGTCATTTTAATCCTACAGTGCCGCAGCCTAAGTCAGCTGCAGATTTTGTGAGGACAAGGGTGGAGGTCATGGCCAAAGACATCCATCCCATGGACCAAATTGAACTCCACAAGCAAACTGGAGAGATGGTTTATGCAACCTTGGTGGACAGGGCAACCATGGCCCATGAACTAAAAGAGTCACTGAAGAATACCAACACTCAGTTGGATTTTGAGAGGATGTCCTCCCTAGCCAAAGACAACAGAATAAAATCACTTGAGGACATCATAATTGATCTAGGACATGATCCTAGCGATCCAAAGGGTGTAAAGGCCCTTATGAAGAAAAAAGAAGATGACCTCAATGCATTAAAGAAGAGGTTGAAGCTTCTGCCCACAGAGCACCCCCAAGCAGCAGAGCTACAAAAGGAAAAGCCGGTTGATGACCAACTGGACCTCATAATGCAGCTAAACCAGAAGGTCCTCGATTTGGAGAAAGAGCTGGAAGGAGCATTACAAGATAAACAGGGAGAATCCACATCCCAAGCTCCTCCAACTACTTCAACAACAGCAACAACTACAGAGGCGGCAGTGGCCCCCACAACAGAAGCAGCAACAACAACAACAGCAGCTCCAGATTCCAGCACAAGCGTAGAAGAATTGACTAAAGCCATCAAAGAAATGGAGCTCCAGGCAAATGAAATAAGGAAGGCCAAGGAACAATTGGTAGAACTAGATGCCAAGTATGATAAATCAAAAGTGACTGTGGCAGAGCAAGGCAGAGAAATAAAGGCCCTAAAAGAAAAGATAAAGGCCTTAGAGAAAGAGCTAAATCTAGAAACTGCCATGGCTGATATAAAAAGAATTCTATGGGCCAAAATTGGCCAATCCATCACTCAACAATGGAGGTCAATCAAAACTATACATGAGCAAACGGATTTAATTGGCCAAGCACAGACAGAAATTCAGAGGGCCAAAACACTACTGGGAGACAGACCTGAGCAGGCAAACAGAATGATAGATTTTCTGAACAGGCAAGAAAAGGAGGAGCTGGCAGCCATCGGCATTGTCAACAGAACAGAGGCTGTCCTCACAGTAAAAAAAGTGCTAACTCTCAGAAATTATGTACAAACTGTTGAGAGGAAGTGCTATGAGATACAAGCTGATGTGGAGCAGTATAAAGTCAAGATGGCAGTGCTGCAAGCAAAGGGCCTGCCCAGCCTCCTAAGCAGTGCAGGAAGACTGATCTCCCGAGATCAATTTGCCAACAGAATGGCAACCTATATTGAAAATCAAATCACTGCATCTGGCAGTACATCTGAGCAAACAGGGCCTCCAACAGGACAGAGCCTATACGATAAGCTTGAAGGCTTGTTCTTCATTGAAAATGAGGTAAATCATCTTTTTGAAACTCCTCCTAACTTTTACAGATATACAGAGGCCGATGAGACTTTGATAAAAATTCGGAGACATCAAATGCCTAAGGAGGATTGGTGGTAGGCAATGCTTCAAGTTTTGCCACGATAGCCTCAGTTGCTCGGTCACTGCCAGCTCCAACTCACTACAAGACAAACAGCAGAGTAAAGTCAGTATTAAAGGCAGCTGAAAGGTGACTCAGCACTTGGACAACGACAGCTAGCCCAAAGGATAAAAAATACGCAAATTTTGGACAGCGCATCCTCAGCCGACTCCAACAGCCACAAAGTCAATATCTTTTGACCATTTTTGACAGCTAAGGCACTAAAGAGTTATTGCAGCATTCACTCCCTCAGCTACTACGCTCCAGGAGTTGGCATGACATCAACGAAACATTTACTCTTCATCCAGATATTTTCTTATGTAAATTTTGTATATATACCTCCCCTAATAACGTATGAGGGGTTGGTGATTTTGACTCTAAGGCAAATCTATTGCATACTTTCAGTTATCTAATAGAAAGGGTTGGACCAGCTTAGTGATTTCCCAAAACTTTGATGTCTGGATGATGCTATGCGTGTTGATGCAGAATTCCTGTGCTGTCTGATGAAATAACAAGTTTTTCCTCAATCTATGTTTTGTCTTCTTATGTTTATTAAATCATACTCATGTTTCACTAAACTAGCAGTAGAGAAAAAGAATAGTGCAGGATTTGTTTTGTTACACCTTGTGCTCAATTTTTACTGCTGTAAATGTTAGTCCTCAGAATTAACCATGGACATGAATTCTTAATTGCTCATGTTTCTATTAATTCTATAAATATGAATGTTATCTAGAAATTCTTCACTGCTTCTAGAATAATACTCTCACTGTTTTCTTCAGCAGTTTATTGGAAGATTATTAATTGCCTTCCATAGACTGGATACACCACACTCAATCACAATTTCAAAACATTGTTTCTCAGACACTAATCTGGCTCTGCAGCATCACTACTGTATCAACACAGCATATCAGACAAGCTAAAGGACCACTGACTCCATGCCCAATGGACAAGAACAGGCTGGTGCACACATATATATTGACTGAAGTCATCACCAAACACATTCCAAAAACAAAACCTTGAACATCATAACTAGCCTAAAATCTTCACAAAACAGAGACAAACCTTAAAGAGAGAGCCCTCTCTGATTACAGTTTGGCTAGAAGCTGTAATCCAAAGATTGGTTAGTGGTTACCCCGGCCGTATTCCCTTGGGAGTCAAAGGGAACAACCTGGGTGTTAACAGTAAGCAAATCAAAATGCCACTCCTAGTTACTTTTGATGCAGAATAAATGATTGTGGGCAGCTTCTTACCTTTGCCACAATCCATGATAATCAAAATGTTTAAACTTGACTACTTCATGTTTCCAATTTTATGCTTATATATAGAGAATAAAATTTGACCAAATTGTTTAATCTTGGCAGATAATTAGGTTAAGTAGAGTAAATAAAAAGGAGCTCAATTATTTAATCTGAGCCCTTGGATGTAATAAGGTTAGACTTAGTTAGATTACTATTGTAAAAGAAAAGAAAATGTTTTGATAAGGGTTTTCCAGCTTCAGTGCACCCTAATAAAAAGAATTAAAAATGATAGGATGAGTAGGTGGGTAAGTAGAAGAAAGGTTACAGAATTACGATGATTTTTAGATAAAAGCATATTGATCACTTTCATCATGAAAGTTCTAAAGTATGGATGAAAATTGGGCATGAATCAAGTTTACAAAGTCAAATTGATTAACTTCCCTCACTCATTACACCTTTCACTTAACTAATTTCCAATAAAAAGTCTTAAGTACTCAAAATCTTAAGTCAAAAGGGCTCAGAGCATTTCTCTGACTTCTGGAGGGACCGAACCCTCAGCCCAATGACTTATAGGTCTTAAGTACTAAAAGTCCCCTCATGAACATTCACCCCCTTCCATTCACTCATAGTCCCAAGAAAATCCCTTTTTCTAAAGAAAAAACATAATTTTCCTAAGGAAAAGTCACTTTCCCCTAACAAACCCTTTTTTCTAAAGATAAAACCTTATTATATTAGGAAAAGTGATCATCCCCCCATGAAAAGACCCCTTTCCTCAAAAACCCAAAAAACACTTCAAGCCTAAGTATAATGTGTTATGACAGCAACAAATGAATGAAAACATTATGCTTTAGCGCTTTTTCATTTTCATATTAACTTTTAACTTTACATATTAAATCCCGAAAAAAACAATAACCTTTCCCATATAGTTATATAACACATCCCTTATATTAATACCCCGCCCCCAAAAAGGTTTGAAAAATAAACTTTATTAATACAATAACACAATTGATGGGTTAATTAATCGACCATCGATTAATTAATAACCAAAACCCTCTGCCAATGAAAACACCCTCGACACCCTAAACCCCGCTTTAATCTATTGATTAAACAAAACCTATCATGCTTAATATTTGGTCGAGCCCCTCCATTTCCCTTTGTACAACTCCCCACCCTGATCACCGTATGATCCGCCCCCCATCGATCCAACGGTTATTAACCATATCGGGTGGCCTCCAAAGCCTGACCTTTACCCGCCCAATATGGGTTGTTTCCTTTTCAGCCTCGATGCTATGTGGTGCCTAATGAGTGGCATCGGGCAGCGTCCCCCCGAAACCACTCTATCCCCAAAAGAGGTGCGATCAAACCTGCTTACCACCTCTTGCTAGATGACAAAAACATCCCATATCCCGCTAAAAGCCAAAAGTACTTTTCCCCATGTGCCCGCCAAATCATTGACTTTGCAAATATAAATAAAAAACTAATTGTTTTTTGGTTTTATCGTGGAAAAGAATGCTCAAACCTCCATGCAAGCGACAGGCGATGTCTAATTTCCAACCCACGTCCAACCGCCAACCTGTAGAAGCCATTGAACTTCCAGTCGACCCGCCAGCTCAAATAGACCTCCTGCAACCGTGCACAGTCACCTATTGACCCGTCACAACCCAAGATTCCAGGTACTTATCCGAATGCACCAAGAAACCCTGTCATATTCCTAAACCTGTTACTCAATTGCTTGAAATTATTAAGTAAATGAACTCCACAAGCAACCCCAAACTACTCTATAATGGAACCAAATTGCCCCATATTTGACTGAAAACCCTTGTTCCCCATTCTTAAATCCACAAGAACTAAGAATGGCCACTCCAGCTGCAATGGATGTCCGTCCAATTACCACTCCACATCTGGATTTAGACCATCTCCCTTTGGCAGACAAAGATTTCCAAATCAAGGACACTGTTGTCTGTAAATCCCCTATTAAACTATACTGCCGATATAGGGACCAACACCTAAACCAAGTTGACCAAATTGGGCTTTGGGAATCCAATTTGCCCAAGTACCAGTTCCCAGAGGTGCATATCTTCCCTGAAATTTTCCATTATTGTCATACCAATTACAACCCCAGTCAAAGAGCAGTGATGTCTCCAAACTAGAACGTGCTCTTTACCATCGCTACTGAGTCCATCAATGAAATGTTTCAATTGCAACCGAGACAAAATCTGACCCGTATTTCCATTGGAGACCTGCTAGACCAATTTCACAAGCTTACCCTACTAGACTTGCTAAAATGTTCCAAACCTTTATTGTGGAAGAGAAACATATTCCAAAGGATCCTCCCCCATACATGTGGACCATATTTTCTAAACCTGGCCAGGACATTGTGTCAATGATATCTAGTGTCTTAGGCCATACTACCAGTGAGTATGTAGATGAAATCATTCTAGCCTTCATGTCCATTTTTACTCCAGGACAGCCCCCTGCTGTCATGTATGATTATGCCAAACACATATCTGATAGGATGCATGAGCAATTTTTGAGAATGGATAATGAAAGAGTGTTTAAGTATTCTTTAGTTCTGTACCACCTTTTCTTGTATTATCAAGCTGATAAATTCCCATTTACTCTTCAAAAGCTTGATACCAAAGGCAACCCTAGGTCAGTAATCGTTTGGACTCCTTTGATCCACAAACAAGGAAAATTTTAAGGATGGAAAATTTTCTTGAAGTTTAAAACATTGGCGAATCTCACTAATCCCTAATATGCAAATTATAAAATGTTTATTGATATATTTGTAAAATTATTCAAATTTATAATGATTTTATATATAGTCTTTATATAATGTTGGCGATTTTTAAGGTAAAATAATTTTATATTCTAAAATTTGGGCGAATCGTCTTTTATAAAATTGGAAATTTGCGAATCTTTTTTGTGGAAAAATCATGGAAATTAGCCCACTGGGCGAACATTAGCCCCTAAAATTTTCCATGTCCACAAATATGAATCACCATATTCATACATAGACTTCATAGACCTTTTTGTTCATCCTATAGTAACCATGCTGTTAGGAAGTCCTCCTCCAAGGATCAGTTCAGATATCAGGAGGATTCTACAACTTTCAAAACAACATAAAGTGGGAGATTGGTACTTGTACCAAAATCACACAGAAATCAGGATCTATGGCTATTAGTTAGCACCATACAAGTTACCCAGATACCTCCCAATGAGGTTATTTTCTCTGGAGTACTATAGACAGATAATAAACTCAAATGAGGTACATTTTGTGAAAGCCAAAAAGAAAGCTCAAATCAGAATTAAAGATCAACTAGGCCCCTTTGTGTGCAATAGTCGAGAAGCTGGAAGAGAAGAAGAAGGAATCCTTCAAAGGCTCAAACTGAAATAAAGCTTCATATGGAGATATGACCCCTTTGATTTCATCTTCAATAGAAGACATAAAAACAAGTTGTCTCCCTATATCCACCACAAAATCCTTGAGATAGAAAAATATGCAAATCAGTTGGAATGGGTGAAAAATACTCTAGTGGCCAGAGATAGCACTGAAGTTGCTGTTGAAAGTGCATTAATTGGTCTAGAAAGGAGACTTGATGAAGGTTCTTTCATACAGGTACCAGAAGAATCCCAAGCCCAAAGGGAAACACAGGCATACAGTGAACAACAAGCAGAAGAAGGACCCCAAGTTCAAGAAGAGTCAAAACAAACAAACTATCAAAAGAATTGACTCAGACAAGATATCCAGAGCCCACCATGAGCACTCCCCCTATAGTGCAAACTCCTCTCAATGAGGAGAGAAACCTCAAAAGAGACAGGGAGGAGGCCACTCCTTCAGGTAGAGCCATTTCACAAACATATGTCAAAAGTCAAAGGTTAAATCCTTTCTCCGAGCAAGAATTCACAAAAGAAACAGTTGGAGCCACAAGCACAGAAAGAGAAGGGAGCTTGCATGCTACTCCCTCTGGAGGAACACAAGAACCTTCCACATCTCATGCTCAGTTGTTGGAAAAACAACCAAGTGTGGAAGTGTCCTCATTAAGGATTCCAACTTATCAATACCAGGATATCAGAGAAAATTATAAAGAAATTAAGGCCAGGAATGAAAGGTTAAAAGCCCAAAGCTATGCACAGTACCTCAAAATGGCTCCCACCAACCAAACAAGGCTTATGTCAGCCTCTGATGTGAAATATGGAAAAATTCAAATCACTTTCCTCAAGTCCACCACTCAACAGCCCATATCAAAAGCTGACTACCAGAAGACAAATTTTGAAGTGCTGGCAAAGGACATACATCCTATTGACTAGATTGAATTGCATAAACAGAAAGGAGAGATGGTATATTCCACTTTAAAAAGCAAAGCCATTACAGCCCACCAGTTGCAGAATTCGCTGAATAATATATTAGCACAGTTTCAACTAGAAAAGGCCTCCTCACAGGCCAAGGATACCAGAATCAAGTCCTTGGAGGACTTAATCATAGAGTTGGGACATGATCCCAAAGATCTTAAAGTTACAGAAAGGTTAATTAAGAAAAAGAATGATGACATAGCTTCTTTGAAGAAACAGCTCAAAAGTCTTAGAAACTCATAAGGAACAACAAGAGCTTATGGACTTGGTCCTTAAGCTAAATGATCAGCTGAAAGAAACTGAGAAAGAGATGGACAGATTGATTCAGTCTAAACAGAGTGAGTTGGCCACCACTCCACAGACTGTTATTCCCACAGTCTCTACTGCAGTTCCCTCAACATTGGCAGCCTCTTTAGCACCAACAGCTCCACCTGCTACAACACTTCCAGTCACAACAGAGTCTACAACTATAGGTACCTCAATAGAGAAAACAACAGAGCTAGTGAAAGCCATCGAGGAAATGTCCATCCAGACAACATAACTAAAAAGACTTAAGGAGAAAGTGACAGGCTTAGAAACTGACTGCCAGCTTGCCCAAATACAATAGAAAGAAGAAGCACAAAAAGCCCTAAAGATGGGTCAGAGGATAAAGTTCCTTGAAAAGGATTTAACATTGCAAAAGCCACTAACAGAAATTAAGGAGATGCTCTGGACCAATATCATTGACTCTGTCAATGATATTTTGCCATTAATTCAAGTAATGTTTGAGCAAACAGAACTGGTGAAAGTGGCCACCGAAGCAATACAGAAGGTAAAGGAAGAACTAGAAAACCAGCCTGAGGAAGCTAATCAACTCATCCATTTCTTGAACAGCAAGAACCGGTATGCACTAGATGAGCTTGGTGTGGAGGAAAAAATAGAAACCATCCTTAAAATAAAAAAGGTTCTCTCTAAAAGAAACATGATGCTTAACTTAGAGAAAAAGGGCCATGACTTGCAGGTTGGTATTGATAGATTCATGGCAAAAATTCAAATTTTGATAAGTAAAGGCCTTCCCAATCCCAGGGTAATCAATGACAAACTTATGACCCAAGTGGATTATATTGACAGACTAGAGAAATTGTTTAGAGAATAGGCAAGCACTTCAGGAGTCAAAGCATTGCCAACAGGGAAAGTATTATATGATACTTTAGAAAATCTATTCTTCCTGGAGCACAAGGTAAAGCATCTATTTGTCATCAAGCCAAATTTTTCCAAATACACTGAGGCAGACGAGATATATAGAAAGATGCTCAAGGTAAAGTTGCCTGAAAATGAATGGTGGGTAAAAATGATAGATTTACTATAAGTTACCATAGTAAATATGAAGGTAGATGAAACAGGTAAACATGGTCAAAGATTAACAGGTTAAAGAGTATCAGTCAAAGGTTAAAGACAAAAGTAATTCCAACAACCAGCTTAAAGAGCTCAAAATTCGAACTGAAAACAGCCAGCACAATCACAATAAAAGGGACAACATGATGCAGTTTTCCATCTATCTCTATCTTCATGCTTGAAGATATTTTGATTTCCTAGATTAATTCTCATATTGTTTTAAGATATTTTGTAAATACTTTTTGTATAAATACTTCACCTTTCGAAGTATTGAGGGTGGATTCAAAGACATTTCTATAGACATTTTCTTCTCAAGTTAAGGAGCTATTGTAATCAAGATTGGATTGGCTTGCTGGATCAAGGAATAAAACTAAATACATTTCATAGGATTCTTATGTAAAGCGGAAATCAAATAAGTATTCTCTATCTCATGTTTATTACTGTTTCTCTTCATGTTTATAAATAATCATATGTGTCTCTATGAAATCTGAATGTTAAACTAGGAATGATATTTCAGAACTGGCTTAAATGCTCTCTGTCTTGACTGTTTACATTCTTAATGTTTTCTGCTAAACTATCTTAGTCTAGGAATTCTTAATTGCTTCCTTACTTCCGTAGTTCCCCTCTAGGTCTATAGTAAATGATTCTTAGTTGCCCTTTGCTCATGATCACTTCTTGCTCTTTGTCTTAATTCTGATCTAAGGATTCTTCATTGCCCTTTTACCTTGTTAGGATTACCTCATCCATTGGAACCTGAAGATTTTCCTTTTGCTTTACTAGCCTACCCTGTGAACTCTTCCTTTAGTGATTGATCTGATCCAGTTAAGCCATCCCTTGATTGACTCCATAGCCCAATGGCTTGAAAGCCTTACTCTGTCCATCTGTTCCCAGAATTCCACCACCCAACAAATTAAAAAACTTATGAGCATTAAGAACTAGCCTAAAATCCCACCAAAACAAAGATAAATTATAAAGAGAGATCCCTCTCTGGACTTAGGTTGGCTAGAACCCGAGTCTAAAAGATTAGGTTTGTGGTTACCTTGGATTATTCCTTCTTTTATAACTTCTAGGGAAGACTTCTAAGTGATAACATAGTGGCGACCATACTAGGGATTCAAACCCTAAATCTTAATAAACTTTTGAGAAATTTCAAATTTTTATTTCAAGCCTCTTGAAGGGTTTATTAGAAGTTATTTATAAAATCTCACAAAAAGAATAATTAGAAAAAGCTTGAAATCTGGCTTCAAGGAGAACTCACTATACTAGGGCCAACCTTGATCCAAATCCTCCCCAAGTATTTGATAATCCTAATCTGATTTCAAGAATATCTAGAAAACAAGAAAGTTCATTTAGTCCCACGCCTTCCATTAAAGCATATTGCTGCCTAGATGAGTGGTTGTTTTTAGAAGATCTCCCCTTTGACGAGTATTTTGACCTTTCCCTATTTAGAACCAGGTCTGAGAGTGCACTTGATGACATAGTTCTAGATCCAGAATTTACAGCAGAACTTGAAGTCCAAAGGGAAAACTTGTCAATTGATCAATACATTCTAAATTCCCCTCAGTCATCCCTTACTACTGTTAGGATCCTTGAGCTTTCTGAAACAGATTCAACTTCCTTTAGTTCACCATTGTTCCCTTCCATCTCTGAAGTTCATCCCTCACCTCCATTTATACCTTCACTTCCCCACCAACCTATCATTACCTATCAAACACCTATCACTCCCAGTTCCTCATTACCCCTTGTATCATCTTCTAGCACTCAAACTCCCCTTCTTAGTCCCGCCCAACTTAGAGCCATGGAAAACAGATATGCTCCTCTTGTGTTACCTACTCCACTAGGTACCATGCCATAAGACTACCAGAAAAAAAATCGTCCAATTTGATGGCATAGGACTTATACAGACCAGTAGCACACAAAAAAGATGACAGATCATTTTGAACTACGTGAAATTGATATTGAAGACGTCCAAATGAGACTGTTTGCCCAGACTTTAGCTGGCGATGTAAGAATATGGTTTAGATCTTTACCTGCTAATAGTATAAACACTTTAGAAGTATTTTGCTGACAATTTTTAAATAGATGGGAAAAGAAGAAGAACCCTCTGTAGATCCTTTCCGAATATGAAAACATCAAGAGAGGACCAAATGAAACAATCCTGGATTATTGTACTAGATTCAACAACATATACAATGCGATACCAGTCGACCTTAGACCCCCACCTGGCTTAGCTTTAATAAAGTTCCTTTATGGGTTTGACACTGATATGGCATTCCAAATTAGAGAAAGAAATCCTCTAACTCTAGAAGATATGCAAAGTGTAGCACTTAATGTAGAAGCTAATCTGCTAGCAAAAAGAGCTAGGGTTAGGAACGAAAGGACCTTTGAAAGAAGAAGCCTCATATTTTTACCTTAAAATGGATGCCCTAGCCAAAGGAATGGAAAAACTGATGGATATGATGGAGAACATAGAAAGAAAACCTCACTGGGATAACCAGCAGGAACCTCTAGTGAGAAATCCAAACTTTAGAAAGAACTAAAATCAAAACACTGGAAAAAATGGACCTGATCAAAATATTAGGCCACCTTTTCAAGAGAACTACGCTGAGACTTCCCATTCATAAGAACTTGAACAAGACACTCAAATTAACTTAATGGGATTAGATGAAGAGGAAACTGTATTTTTGACTCAAGATGATCAGGAATTGCATATGCTTCAGCAGTTGTAGATCCAATCAGGGGAGTCATTCAATTACAAGCAAGGGTATGATTCTGCTATTTTTGAGGTGCATAAACAGTACAATTTGAGGAGTGAAAATAACACTGGCACTCCTGACCAAAACAAGAAAATAGTGCCAAATCAACCTAAGAAAGTTAAAGCAGTTCCAGTGACAAAAACTCTCCAAATCCTTTCTAGACCAAATCAGAACCCTCCTAGTCCCACTATTGTAGATGTGACAAATGACCAACCCACTAATAATCAACCATCCACCTCAATCCCCTCAAAGGAGACAGTGGAAGAAACTCCAAATATCACTTTAGAAAATTCACCAAAAAAGACTCTAAACATTGAAAAAGAAGAACAAACTACTCGAGACCCTGTTGTTAAAGTTCCAAACATTCAAATAGAGAAATCCCCTTTGCCTTTCAATTTGGAGGTAGAGGTAGCCAAATTGAAAATCGCGGTTCCTTTAACAGAACTGATTAAATATGAAACTTACAAATCTCAAATAAGAAAATCTTTAAACTTCGTTGAGAATCAAGACTCTGTTAACTTATTTGATGATCAGCCTGAGTTAATTTTCGGTCCTGGTGTTAATGGAAAACCAGTGGAAGGAGGGATACGACCCTTCTACATTAACCTTAACATTCACAATAAAATCCTACACAATTCTATGCTTGACTCTGGGGCTTCACACAATCTAATGCCTAAATTTGTTATGGATAAACCAAACTTGGATATAACTAGGTCTTACAAGGACCTGCTTTCATTTGATTCAAGCCAAGTTAATTGTCTATGACTTATAAAAGACCTGTATGTTTCCCTAGTGCAATACCCTGCTAAGACCATTCTTATGGACATAGTTGTTGCTGATATACTGCCTAAATATGGCATGTTGTTGTCTAGATCATGGGGGGGAAAACTCCCAGGATCTTTGTGTTATAGACATTTTTGTGCCTTACAGCATGAAGCATGAAATGTCCATAATCTAAGGATCCAAATTCCCTAAACATGTTGTTCCTACCCCTAGAGGAACAAGGGCAAGAAACTACAGCAATTCAGACAAGTTCTCCACTGAAATTACTCAAAAACAAGCCAATTCTGGATCATGTCAACTGCTCCATTGAGCATCTGCGCTGAATGTCAACTGCTCCACTGTCCACCTGTGTTGAATGTCAACTCCAACAAAGGCTACCTGCGCTGAGCGAGTTTGGACAAGTGGAAGGCTCATTCCTCAATGTGTCAATGCCCAAGAAGCTTCCAAAATGACACTTGGATCAGGGAATTCGACTGGTGATGAGTAAGAGGTTCCAAATCTCCAAGTGGAAGCAAGAACCTCCAAGTGGAATAAAGAACTGAAAGAGGGAGAGGACACTAGTCACATCTCAGGCTGACTCATCCTCTCTCCAAACATCTATATATGGATCTCTCTCCCATGAGATCTAGAGGCTGGAATTTTGTGAATGCAAAGAATTGTTGTTGGTTTGAGTTTAGAACTATTGGGTGATTTGCTTTGAAGGAGGTGAAGAGGAGATTTCTTTCTATTGGGAAGGTGATGCTGGATTGGGCCTCTTATGGTTGTATCACTTCCTGAACTTTACTTCTTCCATTAATAAAGCCATTTGAGTTTCTTCTATATGCATGTATCTCAATGATGTCTTGTTATACTTGTGTATTTAGTTTATTCTAATCCTTAAACTAGTTATGAATGTATGCTTCTTGTAGTTTCCCTCTCTTGTCATTTTGTAGGATCTTGGTGTAGCTGGGCCAGTGAAAGAGCAAGGAGCTGGGAGCAAGCAGCAAGGAGAGAGATTGGATCAACCATTAGCGGAAGACATCGGTTAGTGGATCTCTTTCTCCTCTCTTTACATTTCATAAAGAAGAAATCTTAGATAGCTTTGTCTTGCTTGTTGCTGAGGTACTATCACCCTTAGAGTGGGATAGGGTCATTCCGTATTGGATACTTTTCCCAACAACAAATTGGCGACTCCGCTGGGGATCGTATCTTGTTGGTTTGTTTGTGTTTTTGCTATTCATTTCATAAACTCAGGGAGTACCGAATCGAACTGCATTTGGATTTTTCAAATGCAAAGTAGAGGGCAGCTACTCTAGCTCAGTTTTTGGGCCTGTTTATGATCTGAAGAGCTGATCCACAAGTACCCTGAACAGCTCTTAGTGATAGCTTTTCATCCTCCTTTGAATCATCCTTTAGTGTGTACTTGATTGCTAGCTTTGATTTGGCCAAAAACTGTGATTTTAACTGCAAACCGTAGCTCAAAACCCCGGAACATTCTCGTTCTAGTTTCAACACAGACCCAGTAAAGAGGTTCTGCATTTCAACGCAGGTCCCGTGAAGGCTACCTGCGCTGAATGTCAAAACCTCTGTGTTACACTTGCGCTGAAACAGTCCTTGCCTTGTGCAACTGTGGTTCCTTGTGTCTTTTGCTCAGTTTTCATCCCTGTTTTTGCAGCCTGTTATCAGTCAATGTACCTATCTGAAACCACCTTTCTTTGCCTCTATTCCACCTTAGTTGTATAAAGAAACTGTATTTGTTCTTTGTGTATTTCTTACATCATTTGCAGTTTCCCATTACGAAAGTGAATTGGTCTTACTGTGACCTCTTAGATCTAGACCTGTCATAAGTGTCATTTTGATCTTAGGAGTTAGTTTGTTTGCTGTTCACAGCTGATTGAGCTTTTAATTTCGTCATATGGTTTGAATTTATGTATTTCTAGTGTCGAAACAAGTAAATCTTAAGGTGTCTTTTGATTTTGGACAAAAAGCTTGTTTGTTTTCACTTGAAATCGAATTCAAAGTTATACAACAGCTTTCTTTTTATAAACATCAATATTAAGAAAGAGAAAAGAAATACCTGCATTGTGCATTTGCATTTTGACAGCTTGCATGTTGATTTAGGAAAAAGTGCATTAGTGTGTGCTCTATGATCTGTGTGAAAAGATGATGTCTTTCTTTTCCCTCAGTAGTTAAGATTTTCATATGTTGAAAAGATTGAAAAAGCTTGCTTCTCATCTTTAGACTGCATTTAGGAGTTGTACCATACATCTCGTGGTGATCCATAAAGGCAAACTGCTAAACAAGATCAACCTAAAATAAATTGAATGAACATAACAACGCTTTGAAACATAACGCAAACACATAGAGGTCTAAGCTAGAGACGTGTTCCGGCGTCGTTAAACATGATATCTTACCGTTGAGTGGTTGGGTGATTCCTCCACGGTGAAGCGATAAGTATCAATACGGACTTGTGCTCCCACGTACCGTCGCGTATATATTGGGAGACCCCTATAGGAATAAAGCCTTTATCCATAGGAAGCCGTGTCGGCCGCCCTACTGATCGCAATGCAGTGAACACAGCATTCACGAAGATTGACCGCCCGTACCTTAAAACGTATTCTGCGGTTTTGCGAAAAGTTTGGCACACCCTCTGCCTAGAACTCCAGAGCAGTTTCTTTTGGCCTTTTTCAGACTCTATAACAGAAAAATTCCATCCGAGCATTTGTCACTTCGGGCTCGTTAAAACATCGAAGGAGACTAGAGTCATCTTTAGCTTTTTCTCGACTCTTAAAAAGTGAAAAAGCAAGTTGTGTCTAAAAGCATCTAAAATTCATTTAATTCGGAAACACATTTTCCCCTTTGTATTTTGGTTGATCGAGTAATCCGCAATCGTGGAAGAAAGTCAATTGAAACCCCGTCGTTCGTGGAGACTTACGAGTCAACTGTCTTTGTCTCCAGAATCGAAAACAGTACGGACAAAGAAAACTCATTTAACCGGTTCAAAATCTCCTATCAAAGTTAGAACAAGTGTTCCAACGACATCTGAGATTCCGGTTACTCCAAACATTTCTGGAAACCCTGCCTCTATTGAAGAAGTTCAACAGCCCCAGAGGGACAGTAACATTGATCCTAGTCTGAGAGCAAATACTTGCGTTACTGAATCAGTTCCATCTGTAACCGGTTCAGAGAGTCTTGCTCCTCAAACAACTGTCCTGTCGAATCTACCCCTTCTTCGGCACCAGAAATATTTTACGGACCTAACGGTCTTCCTCTTCCACCTGGTCTGATTGCGATAGAGGAAATTGTAGAAGATCCGCAAGCAACTACTCCAACTCATTTTGGAGTAGGGGTAACTCTATTTCCTTCTACATCAGAAGTTAGTCTATCACGAGTGGAAGTTCCTGTAGAATCGCTAGGCAATCTATTGGATAGACTCAGAATGTCTAAACAACCGTCAACATCTAGGACTGTGTCAAATGACACAGCGACAGCAGAACCCCCTGCCGTCATTCTGACAATGTTTGCCGGCATACCATCTGTCCCAACTAGCTCTCAACAACTGGAAGGAGCCCCTTCAGGGGCTATAACAACAATGTGGTATGTTCTTGTTTGTTCTTCCGGGATAATACCCGGTAACTCTTATGTTGGAACTCAACAAATTGATCCGTTTGGAGGTCAATTTGGGCAATCCGGCCCTCAAGGGTTAACAATTCCTTTCAGTGCCGGATCACCACCGTATGGGGGGCAGTATGCCTTTTCATTACCCCCTCCGGGAGGTTACCCATACGGGAGCTCACAACAGTATTCAGTTTATACTGGGATTACGACAAGTGGTTGGGTACCTATGCTACCCCAGCAACCAAGAGTTGTGTATTCTATGCAACAATGTGTACCTGTGTTGAACATCCCGACAACACCAGCGATTGTAACCGTGTCGCAAGTTCAAACGATGCCTGTTGTATGTCAACCTCAGATTTCTCAGGTTGTAATGCAACAACCCCTTGACCCTGTGACTCAACCACAATCGCCAACTAGCGGGGCGACACAAGTACAAACGGGTACCATTCCCCCACATCTTGGTCCAACGGTTAGTATAGCACAACAGCACATGGCTTCACAACCGTGGCTGGTGCAATACCAACAACCACAATTCCAACAAGTGTACCAAGGTTCTGAGCAGCAGATCTTTGCGAACAGTGGACAACCGTATATCCAAAACGGTCAAAATCAACCACTTTACAGTGGTGTAGTCCATCAACCGTATCAATCATACCAACATCAATTACATTATGCTGGTATGCAAAGACCAACTGCTCAGGCGATTCCATCGTATCCTGGGTATGCTTCGCCTAATCTGAGTCAGCAGTTACCATTCGTGGCAACTCTAGAGTTACCCGATTTACCGATTGACAAACGATCTGATTGCTTATGCCCCTTGGTGGCCAGCGATTCCTCACAAACTTCCTTCGGACATTCCTAAATTCAATGGAAATCCAGGTGAAGACCCGTCGAATCACGTGATGACTTTTCATCTATGGTGTTCATCGAACACTCTAAACAATGATTCGATAAGGCTTCACCTTTTTCAGAGGACATTGACAGGTCCAGCGGAAAAATGGTATATTGAATTACCTAGAGCCTCCTTCGACAATTTCAGCTCCTTAGCCATGACTTTCTTAACCCATTTTCAATTACCAATAAGGTATGAAACGGGAACCGAAATATTAACCAACTTCAAACAGACAACAGCTACTCACATATCTGATCATATACATGAGTGGCGTCGTCGTCGTAGGATGGTGAAAACGTACGTTCCCAATCAGCTATTAGCTGAATGGTTTATCAAGTCGTTGCTTCCGGCTATAACAGAAGATGTGGCCAAGGGGGGAGTCGTAACAGAGGAGCAAGTCATTGCTCGTGCTCAATATCTAGACTTAGTATATACTCAGTCTAGCACGCTCTACGACAAAATACCTGACGCCCCTAGACCGGAATTCTCAATTCCTCCTCCTCCTAAATCGAATAGTGACTCTCATGCCAGCGATGGTGTGATTGGCACTGCAAGGCGAAATCGAAAAAGGCTTCGTCTCAGAAAGCCCGTAAGACTTCAGATCAAAATGCAAATGAAGAAATTCTTGCTTCGGAAGTAAATGCCATATCAGCAGATAAAGGCAAAGAAACCAATCAACCAGGAAGCAAGAAGAAGCAAAACAAAGGGAAGAAGAAGAAACAACGGGAGTCATCACCGGGAAAAACTTCTTCAAACCCTCCTGGGAAAGGGAAACCAAATTATCCATGTCAGATATGCGATGACGAGGATCATCGGATGAAAGATTGTCCATTGAGAGCTGAGCTTAAAAGATTCTTTAAGAGTCCTAAAACCTCAGCAGTCCTAACTGATCCGTTTCCTAATCCAGGTCAAAATTTGGTTGATAGTGGAAATGCTTCCCCGTCGCAAGTGCTAATGTTGTCGATCTCCAAGCAACAAAATGATTCTTTGATTTCGACAAGGAACAAAGATTACGGGAATCCGCAACTGTCGAACGGCAAAGGTAAAGATCAACCGAGTAGTTCGACAACAACTTCAACAGAAGTTGTACCACCCATAATTCCTGAATTAACAATAAAACCGCCAAAGGGAGTAGTACACAAGTCGACATTTAATCCTCGTGCCAGAGCGGCGCAGCATTATAACATAGTGGAAGATTTGGCCCAATCGCCATCTGCTATGTCGACTCTCGAAGTACTACAAAATTGTCCATCCCAAAGGCAGGCGTTGTTATCAGCCATTGGTGGGGTTGATCCTAAGGATTCCAATCTTGTATCCTTTGACCACAAAGGATATGACCCTCAGTTGCCAGCTCAACTAGCTTTCCTTATCCAAGTGAAAGCCCTCAACAAAACTGTTCACTGAACAATTATTGATGAGGGGGCATCTACATGTATAATGTCGATGAGTTGCTGGAAAACTTTAGGGTCGCCAACCTTGTTGCAATCTTCGACAACATTGAAAGCATTCGACGATAGGACATATACCCCTTATGGTATCCTAAATAACTTGAAGGTTGAACTAGGAGGAAAAACAGTAGAAATAGACGTTGAAGTCTTTGATGGGAACCTTGACTACAACATCCTGCTGGGAAGACCATGGATCTATGCCATGGCATCTGTCGTGTCGACCTATTCCAGGAAGATTGCATTCCCCTCCCAAGGAGGGATTACAATCGTCGATCAACAAAATTTCCTCCCCAATGATTCACAAGTTACGGGAAGCATTCCAATGATCCATGGAAGCAATCATTCGCTCCAAAATATCGGAGTAGGTCTCCTAAAAGACCCTACCTTAATGGGTACTTTTGCCCTACCGCCTCCAAGAAATCTGGCGGAAGTGGCCACAGTGGAGTATGAAACCTTCTATATCTAATGGATTTGGACTCCGAGGACGGTTCTTATCTCCTGTCAACCTCGTTAAAAAATGAAACAAGGAGTCATGAGGATAGTTCTTTTACTATGTCAACCTCATTAAAAAATGAAACAACCTCAAAAGTAAACCTTCATTCCAACCACCGAGTTGAATGCAATGAAGCTTGGGGGGCATGCACCTTGATTTGCATTATTATGCTGGGGGCATGCAAATTTAAACGAGCAGTTTTAGCAAAGTTCATGCTCGTTAAAAAATAAACGCAAAATTCGAGCAGTTTTAGCAAAGTTCATGCTCGTTAAAAAATAAACGTAAAGATCGAGCAGTTTTAGCAAGAGTTCATGCTCGTTAAAAAATAAATGCACCTGTGAGCAAGCTTCCCCCTAGAGTTCAAGCTCATCCAGAAAAAATGAACCGGTAGATAACCATTGTGATCGTAAATTCATCAGCCATAAAAGCCTTGGTCGTGTTTGCACCGTCACCTCCACTTTTCATTTGGCCGATCATTCACCTCCACCTGATTGTTTACCTATTTTGAGGAACAGCTGCGAAGAGTGATTTTACCTAGCCATCCTTGTGACAATGCCGTGATTGGAAAATTCCAACCTGTACCTGGAATCTGCTGCTATCCCTGTTTATCACTCGTTCCTCAAAATACGAGTCTTCTTTGAGCTCTTTTCATCTGACTCGTAAAATATGAAAAGTTTGCCAAGTTTTGGCCTTCCAGCTCGTTAAAGCGACCGGAAGAGCTATCCCTCCTCTAGATTTTAATCTTTTTGGACCTGAGGGATTATTGCACAAAAAGATCGAGCGCTTGTTTAGTTCAGCTCGATAAAACTATCGAACATTCATCCCTTCTGTATTGTTTTATACTTTTTCGGACTTAAGGGATTAGATGACGAAAAGGGACCTTTGGAGTTAACTTTACGTACCTTTTCAGACTCTCTAAAAATGAAAAGGACCGAGTTGTCTTTGTCACTAGACTCGTTAAATGCATTAAATAGCGACAAACTTGTCTTTAGACGAGAACGAGTTTCCCTATCGCTAGGCTCGTTAAAACATAGCGATGGGCTTGCCCGAAGGGCAGGTTATAGAACAAGCATATGTTATCCTCCTCAAGCTTGACAAAAATAAAGAGGTACTGGTCAGAAATGACTGGGGAAAAATTGGGAGAAACTCAAAGCTTTGATGGTAGCAAGTCGCTCTTGAACATGACACTTTTCCTCCGTACCACATCGGGTTGGGTTGTTTCATTCACCGGTCACATCACCATGGTCTCGCCATACCATCCATATTTGGGGTAATGCTACTGATCCATCGCATCAGTGTCGTTATATGTTCAAGAGATGTTGTTCAGAAAGAGTCAATTGTGTCCCATCCACTGCCATACATCATCTTTCATCCTTTCATGACCGCCACCCTGAATCATATGTCACTGATCGTTTTCACCTTCATCACAATCATTAGCTCCGTTCCGTGTCACTGATGTGGGATTCATTAAGGCCCTCCTGTGACGGATCGCTTCTTGTCGACATCAGCTCATTATCCAAGAAGTTGATCTAGGAACACCCCCTTCAGTACTTTGAAGCTTGCATGCCTTAATGGCAAGTTTCTCACTTCCGGCGACAGGTATACATCAATGACCTTCGAACGAAAGATTTTGCGTGGTGTTCGATGCCAAGTCCTCTATTCACACCACGTGAACTGTACTGCAGTACCTTGAGGGTCATCATCATTATCGGTGATTCCTCTCGCGCTTGTTAACAGTTTACATCATTGACTGGTAATCAAGCGATGTCTTTTCATGTTCGACTCCAAAAAATTCTCACATGGATCGACTTGTACTTAGAGTGAAGATCGGACGAGATTGAAGACCCCGGATCTAGTTTCATCCATCCGGGCTGCGATATATATTCAGGAAATAAAGACATTGACATGTACAGCAGATGATCATCCTACTCAAAGGATGATAATTTCATTAGAAAATTATCAGTCTACCATCAGACGATTGTCTGTTCTATGTACAGAAAAATGTATTTATAAAGTTGAGCATGTGAATGCCCGCCTCAGCTAGATCATGAAAGCAGTATGAAAAATAATGTATTGTATTGTATCTTATTACAGGTCACCTCCCAGCAATTGGATGAACTTCGGATCCTCCTGATAAAGCATTTCACCCGATAAACGGCCTCATACTTTAGGGGGCAACTGTTATAGACATTTTTGTGCCTTACAGCATGAAGCATGAAATGTCCATAATCTAAGGGATCCAAAGTCCCTAAACATGTTGTTCCTACCCCTAGAGGAACAAGGCCAAGAAACCACAGCAATTCAGACAAGTTCTCCACTGAAATTACTCAAAAACAAGCCAATTCTGGATCATGTCAACTGCTCCACTGAGCATCTGCGCTGAATGTCAACTGCTCCACTATCCACCTACGTTGAATTTCAACTCCAACAAAGGCTACCTGCGCTGAGCGAGTTTGGACAAGTGGAAGGCTCATTCCTCAATGTGTCAATGCCCAGGAAGCTTCCAAAATGACACTTAGATCAGGGAATTCGACTGGTGATGAGTAAGAGGTTCCAAATCTCCAAGTGGAAGCAAGAACCTCCAAGTGGAATCAAGAACTGAAAGAGGGAGAGGACACTAGTCACATCTCAGGCTGACTCATCCTCTCTCCAAACATCTATATATGAATCTCTCTCCCATGAGATCTAGAGGCTGGAATTTTGTGAATGAAAAGAATTGCTGTTGGTTTGAGTTTAGAACTATTGGGTGATTTGCTTTGAAGGAGGTGAAGAGGAGATTTCTTTCTGCTGGGAAGGTGATGCTGGATTGGGCCTCTTATGGTTGTATCACTTCCTGAACTTTACTTCTTCCATTAATAAAGCCATTTGAGTTTCTTCTATATTCATGTATCTCAATGATGTCTTGTTATACTTGTGTATTTAGTTTATTCTAATCCTTAAGCTAGTTATGAATGTATGCTTCTTGTAGTTTCCCTCTCTTGTCATTTTGCAGGATCTTGGTGTAGCTGGGCTAGTGAAAGAGCAAGGAGCTGGGAGCAAGCAGCAAGGAGAGAGATTGGATCAACCATTAGCGGAAGTCATCGGTTAGTGGATCTCTTTCTCCTCTCTTTTTACATTTCATAAAGAAGAAATCTTAGATAGCTTTGTCTTGCTTGTTGCTGAGGTACTATCACCCTTAAAGTGGGATAGGGTCATTCCGTATTGGATAATTTTCCCAACAACACTTTGCAACTTGACATATCATATGCAACAATTTCATTCTTTGGACATCCTAAAAAATTGACTAGAGAGACTTTGATGAAGTATGTAGTGAGTAGCTAGGAGAGGCCTCAAAACTTTCCTATATATTTCGTTCATTTTGACATTGATTCTTTTATTTTGTACAATGTTGAAACAAACCAAGAAAATACTCCAAATAACATTACTTCAGAAACAAAAGAAATTACAGTAGTAGCAGAAAATCAAATTGTCAAAATTCAAGAGCTTTCAGATAAAAAACATGATCAAGATACCTTAGTCAAAGAAGATTTTGTTCCCATAGACAGTAAGAATTATGAACATGAAATACTTTGGCATCTTGAATTTGATGGGTCAGTAAACAAATTAGGTGCAGGAGCAGGAGTGTGGATTTATAATTTAGAGAATGATCACTCAGAGGGTCATGCCTACAGGCTAAACTTCAAATGCACTAACAATATGGTTGAGTATGAAGCACTTCTTTTAGGTCTCAAATTGGTTAAAAGGTTAGGAGCCATAAGAGTTTCGATTATGGAAGATTCTGAGTTGGTTATTAAGCAAATCGATGTTGTATATATGACTAGAAATCCTAGTTTAGGATTTTATAGAGGAATAGTTGTAGAAATATTAAATACTTTTCTAGAAACTAAGCTTGCAGTCATCCCAAGAAAACACAATCTGCAAGCTCATAGTTTAGCTATGTTTTCCAGCACTTGTAAGTTACCGTTTCAACCTAACCATCAGTGCACTGTTGAGGTTAGGCATAGACCTGCTATCCCTGACAACTTAAAAAACGGGCAAGTATTCACTAATGACCAGCAAATAAACAATTTTCTAACTTTAGATGAAGAATTTGTAAATAGCAACATAGATATTGACATAACATTAGATCTTGATTTTACAGATAAAATAGAAATTAACAAATTAGAAGATGAAGAGATAGATAGATTCCATACCACAAAATTTACAAAAACAGATATTCAATACCTAAAGCAAATTGAAATCGATGAGATAATTGATGAAGACTCTGAAATCATCAACCTCAAAGATAATTTTTTTCCCAAAGGATTAACTCCTTTGGAGGACTTGTTTAATTCAAACGATGTCCCTAGAAAGCCAAAAATGGAACCCTTAAAATAGGACATAGAGGAGTGTAACATAGGCTCTAAGGAAGATCCTAAATTGATAAAACTTTCAAAGTCTTTACCTCCTAATGAAAAAGTGAAATACATAGAACTGCTAAAAGAATTCCAAGATGGTTTTGCTTGGAGTTATGAGGACCTCAAGTCCTATGACACCAGCATAATACAACACACTATCCCCCTAAAAGAAAACCAGAAACCTTTTAGGCAGAATATTATAAGGATTAATCCTATTCTATTGCCTTCTATTTAAAATGAGATCAAAAGAATGTATGCAACCAAGATCACAACACCAATTAGATTCTATAATTGGGCTTCTAATTTGGCACCCATAATAAATAAAACTGGCGAAATTAGACTATGTGTTGACCTTAGGAATCTCAATAAAGTTTCACTCAAGGATAACTACCCCCTTCCCAAGATGGATCACATATTACAGAGGGTAGTAGGTTCAACCAGAATCTCACTGTTAGATGGGTTTTCTGGTTATAACCAGATTTTAGTCCACCCAGACGATCAGGCAAAAACTGCATTCACCACTCCTTGGGGCACTTTCATGTATGTGAAGATGCCTTTTGGGTTAAAGAATGCAGGGGCCACCTTTCAAAGAGCTATGGATATAGCTTTTTCTAAGGAAATCCATGACTTCCTTGTAATATACTTAGATGATATCACAATATTCTCTAAATCTGATGAACAACACCTAGATCATCTAAGGCAGGTCTTCACCAAGTGTAGGAAGTATGGAATTTCTTTGAATCCTAAAAAATCTTTATTTGGGTTGGAAGAGGGAAAACTGTTAGGCCACATAATCTCTAAAGATGGTATCTGGATAGATCCAACAAGAATTGAAGCCATCTTACAGATACCACATCCTAGGAGCATCAGAGAACTACAAGCCTTTTTAGGTAAAATAAACTTTTTGAGAAGATTTATTTAGCAGAACTAATTAGATTATTAAACAACATGTTAAAGAAATATTCAACTATTAAATGGACACTTGAGGCTAAGAGATATTTTGAAGATATTAAGATAGACTTGACACAAACACCAGTTCTAATCAATCCAATGTTTGATAGGGATTTCATTATATTTTATTTCACCTCAGAACACACAATTGTTGCAGTCCTACTGCAGAAGAATGAACGTGGTTTTTAACAACCCATTGCCTTCTTTAGCAAAGCCCTGAGGGATGCACCTTTAAAGTACAATATATGGAAAAGCAAGCCTTTTCTCTAGTCAAATCCATCAAAGATTTCAGAGTTTACATCCTATATTCTCATGTAATAGCTTATGTTCCCAATGTTGTAATCAAAGACATCTTAACTCAGGATGGTCCAGATGGGAAGAGAGGGAAATGGATAGCTACTATATTAGAATATGATTTAGAAATTAAACCTACAAAATTGATCAAAGGCCAAGGTTTAGCCAAGCTCATGGCTGAATCGAACTGTCAGGCCCTAGACATAAATTTTATTACAGAATTGGATAATGAAGAGGAGATGGCACCTCCACTGATCAGGTAGGCCTTTATTGACTCGCCATGGTATGCGGACATTATATACATTCTACAAAAATTGCAAGCTCCTCCTGAATTATCCAGGACTAAAACTAGGTTCTTAAAAATGAAATCTTTGAAGTTTTGCATATTTAACAATGCTTTATTTTGGAAAAATCATGAAGGCATCCTTCTTAACTGTTTATTAAAAGAATAATCTGACAAAATATTATAGGAGTTTCATGCAGGTGACTGTGGGGGACATCTTTACTGGAAAACCATAGCTGACAAGATCCTAAGAGCCAGTTTTTATTTGCCCACTCTATTTTCTAATGTAAATAAATTTGTAACCTCATGTCATAAATGTCAGATTTTTTAAGGAAAGAAAAAACTTTTACCATTACCCTTGAAGCCAATATCTACTAAAGCACCATTTCAACAGTGGGGTCTTGACTTCATTGGTGAAATCCATCCACCTTCCTCTACCCAACATAAATGGATCTTGACTGCTACAGATTACTTTACCAAATGGATAGAAGCCATACCCTCAAGACAAGCCACTGATACTGTCATAATAAACTTCCTTGAGACCAACATTCTGTCCAGATTTGGATGCCCCACCAAAATCATCACTGATAATGCAACAGCTTTCAAATCCAAGAGAATGATTGATTTCTGTAACAAATATCATATAACCCTGGGTCACTCCACAACCTACTATCCCCAAGGAAATGGACTAGCAGAGTCTTCCAACAAGAGCTTAGTGAATATCATCAAAAAATTGTTGGAGGATAACAAGAAAACCTGGAACAAGAAGCTAGTAAATGCCTTGTGGGCAGATAGGCTGACCACAAAGAAATCCATTGGCACCAGTCCTTATCAATTAGTCTATGGAATGGAGGTTGTTTTCCCATCTTCCTTAGGAACACCAGTGATGAAATTACTCCAAGAGGTGCATGTTGAGCCAAATGATATTCAAAGGAGGATCAACCAAACAATTCACTTACAGTAGATTAGGGAAGAAGTGTACATCAAATCCCAAGTTGTGCAGGAAAAGATCAAGAAATATTTTGACAAAAGGACCAAGGCAAAAGATTTTTACTTGGGAGATAAAGTTTTGAAATGGGACAGAAAGTTTGACTTCCTATGGAAAGACCCTTATATCATTTATGCTTTTAGAGGCAATAATGCTTTTTTCCTCGGAGAATTGGATGGCACAGAAGTAGAAGGAGGATGAGTTAATGGTCGAATGCTTAAGAACTACATAGATCCTAGTTACTTATTTCACTAATCACTTATACATATTCTATTTTTCACAAAGTTTAGTGTTGATTGGATAGTGAATTTTTGGAGTTGAAGCCCAAAGAGAAGGTCCGAAGCTTCAGAGGTTTTATTGTCATAAATAGCAATAATGCAGAAAAGTTAAAGGGAAAAGTTGTAGAAGAACATCACAGCAATTCAGAAGGTGATTGATCTACAAGTTCTTGACATTTCACCAGTAAATGCCATCCCCAAGTGGAGCCACTGTTAGTTCCTATACCAATAGGATTCATAATTTTTGAATGGTTGAGATTAAACCTATAATATGTACATACGTTTTCTTTTTTGCAAATTTTTTCCATATTCCAAAAATTAAAAAATGTAAAGAGGGTATGTCCTAAAGGAAAAATCAAAGGACAAACAGAATAAAAAGGTCAAAAAAGATAAAAAAATATGAACCTCGAGAAAAGAAAAGACCATGAAAGTGAGCAAGTCAAAATGCCACTCCTAGTTACTTTTGATAAAGAATAAATGATTGTGGGCAACTTGTTACCTTCGCCACAATCCATGATAGTCAAAATGTTTAAACTGGACTACTTCATGTTTTCAATTTTATGCTTATAGATAGAGTATAAAATCTGACCAAAGTGTTTAATATTGGCAGATAATTAGGTTAGGTAGAGTAAATAAAAAGTAGCTCAATTGTTTAATCTGAGCCCTTGGATGTAATAAGGTTAGACTTAGTTAGATTACTATTGTAAAAGAAAAGAAAATGTTTTGATAAGGGTTTGCCAGCTTAAGTGCACCCTAATAAAAGATGTAAAAATGATAGGATGAGTAGGTGGGTAAGTAGAAGAAAGGTTACAAAATTGTGATGATTGTTAGATAAAAGCATATTGATCAACTTCATCATGAAAGTTCTAAAGTATGGATGAAAATTGGGCATGCATCAAGTTCACAAAGTCAAATTGATTAACTTCTCTCACTCATTACACCTTTCACTTAACTAATTTCCAATAAAAAGTCTTAAGTACCCAAAATCTTAAGTCAAAGGGGCTCAGAGCATTTCTCTGACTTCTGGAGGGACCAGACCCTCGGCCCAATGACTTATAGGTCTTAAGTACTAAAAGTCCCCTCATGAACATTCACCCCCTTCCATTCACTCATAGTCCCAAGAAAAACCCTTTTTCTAAAGAAAAAACATCATTTTCATAAGGAAAAATCACTTTCCCCTAATAAACCCTTTTTTCTAAAGATAAAACCTTATTATCTTAGGAAAAGTGATCACCCCCCCATGAAAAGACCCCTTTCCTCAAAAAACCCAAAGACACTTCAAGCCTAAGTATAATGTGTTATGACAACAACAAATGAATGAAAACATTACTCTTTAGCACTTTTTCATTTTCATATTAACTTTTAAATTTACATATTAAATCCCGAAAAAAAACAATAACCTTTCCTGTATAGTTATATAACACATCCCTTATATTAATACCCCGCCCCCAAAAAGGTTTGAAAAATAAACTTTATTAATACAATAACACAATTGATGGGTTAATTAATTGACCAACAATTAATTAATAACCAAAACCCTCCACCAATGAAAACACCCCCGACACCTTAAACCCCGCTTTAATCCATTGATTAAACAAAACCTTCCATGCTTAATCTTTGGTCGGGCCCCTCCATTTCCCTTCATACAACTCCCCACCCCAATCACCGTATGATTGGCCCCCCATCGATCCAACAACTATTAACCATATTGGGCGGCCTTCGAAGCCTGACCTTTACCTGCCCGATATGGGTTGTTTCCTTTTGGGCCCCGATGCTATGTGGCACCTGATGAGTGGCATCAGGCGGCCTCCCCCTGAAACCACTCTAGCCCCAAAAGTGGTACGATCAAACCCGCTTACTGCCTCCCACTAGATGACAAAAGCATCCCATCTCCGGCTAAAAGCCAAAAGTACTTTTCCCTGTGTGCCAGCCAAATCGTTGACTTTGAAAATATAAATAAAAAACTCATTGTTTTTGGGTTTTATTGTGGAAAAGAACACTTAGACCTCCATGTAAGCAACAGGCGGCGTCCCACTGCCAACCCACATCCAACCGCCAACCTGCAGAAGCCACTGAGCTTCCAGTCGACCCTCCAGTTCAAATAGACCTCTTGCAACCATGCACAGTCACCCATTGACCCATCAGAGCCCAAAATTCCAGGTATTTATCTGAATGCACTGAGAAACCCTGTCATATTGCTAAACCTGTTACTTAATTGCTTGAAATTATTAGGTAAAAGAACTCCACAAGCAACCCCAAACTGCTCTATAATTGAATCAAATTGCCCCAAATTTGACTTAAAACCCTTGTTCCCCGTTTTTAGATCCACAAGAACTAAGAATGGCTGCTCAAGTTGCAATGGATGTCCTTCAAATTACCACTCCACATCTAGACTTAGACCATCTCCCTTTGGCAAACAAAGATTTCCAAATTAAGGACACTACCATCCGTGAATCCCCTATTAAACTATACTGCCAATATAGGTTCCAACACCTAAACCAAGTTAACCAAATTGGGCTTTGGGAATCCAATTTGCCCAAGTACCAGTTCCCAAAGGTGCATATCTTCCCTGAAATTGTCCATTATTTTCATACCAATTACAACCCCATTCAAAGAGCAGTGATGTCCCCAAACTAGGATGTACTCTTTACCATCACTGCTAAGTCCATCAATGAAATGCTTCAATTGCAACCGGGACAAAATCTGACCCCTATTTCCATTGGAGACCTGCTAGACCAATTTCCCAAGCTTACCCCTGCTAGACTTGCTGAGATGTTCCAAACCTTTATTGTGGAAGAGAAACATATTCCAAAGGATCCTCCCCCATACATGTGGACCATATTTTCTAAACTTGGCCAGGACATAGTGTCAATGATATCTAGTGTCTTAGGCCATACTACCAGTGAGTATGTAGATGAAATCATTCTAGCCTTCATGTCCATTTTTACTCCAGGACAACCCCCTACTGTCATGTATGATTATGCCAAACACATATCTGATAGGATGCATGAGCAATTTTTTAGAACGGATAATGAAAGAGTGTTTAAGTATTATTCAGTTTTGTACCACCTTTTCTTGTATTATCAAGCTAATAAATTCCCACTTACTCTTCAAAAGCTTGATACCATAGGCAACCGTAGGTCAGTAATATTTTGGACTCCTTTGATCCACAAATATGAATCACCATATTCATACAAAGACTTCATAGACCTTTTTGTTCATCTTGTAGTAATCATGATGTTAGAAATTCCTCCACCAAGGATCAGTTCAGATATCAGGAGGATTCTATAGTTTTAAAAATGACACAAAGTTACCAAGATACCTCCAAATGAGGTTATTTTCTCCAGAGTACTACAGACAGATAATCAAATCAGATGAGGTACATTTTGTGAAAGCCAAAAAGAAAGCTCAACTCAGAATTAAAGATCGACTAGGCCCCTTTGTGTGCAATAGTTGAGAAGCTAGAAGAGAAGCAAAAGGAATCCTTCAAACGCTCAAACTGAAACAAAGCTTCATATGGAGATATGACCCCTTTGATTTCATCTGCAATAGAAGACAAAAAAACAAGTTGTCTCCCTATATCAACCACAAAATCCCCGAGATAGAAAAATATGCAAATCAGTTGGAATGGGTGGAAAATACTCTAGCGGACAGAGATAGCAATGAAGTTGTTGTTGAAAATTCATTAATTGATCTAGAGAGGAGACTTGATTAAGGTTCTTTAATACAGGTACAAGAATAATCCCAAGCCCAAAGGGAAACACAGGCACACAATGAATAACAAGCAGAAGAAGGACCCCAAGTTCAAGAAGAGTCAGAACAACCAGACTTATCAGAAGAATTGAATCAGACAAAATTGCCAGAGCCCACCATGAGTACTTCCCCTATCGTGCAGACTCCTCTCAATGAGGAGAGAAACCTCAAAAGAGACAAGGAGGAGGCCACTCCTTCAGGCAGAGCCATTTCACAAACATATGTCAAAAGTCAAAGGTTAAATCCTTTCTCCGAGCAAGAATTCACAAAAGAAACAGTTGAAGCTACAAGCACAAAAAGAGAAGGGAGCTTGCATGCTACTCCCTCTAGAGGAACACGAGAACCTTCCACATCTCATGCTCAGATGTTGGAAAAATAGCCAAGTGTGTAAGTGTCCTCATTAAGGATTCCAACTGATGAAGACTAGGATATCAAAGAAAAGTATAAAGAAATAAAGGCCAGGAATGAAAGGTTAAAATCCCAAAGCCATGCACAGTACCTCAAAATCGCTCCCATCAACCAAACAAGGCTTATGTCAGCCTTTGATGTGAAAGAAGGAAAAATGCAAATGACTTTCCTTAAGCACACCACTCAGTAGCCCAGATCAGAAGCTGACTACCAAAAGATAGATTTTGAAGTGCTAGGAAAGGAAATACATCCTATTGACCAAATTGAATTGCATAAACAGATAGGAGAGATGGTATATTCCACTTTAACAAGCAAAGCCATTGCAGCCCACTAGTTATAGAATTCGCTGAATAATATATCAGCACAGTTTCAACTAGAAAAGGCCTCCTCACAGGCCAAGGATACCAGAATCAAGTCCGTGGAGGACTTAATCATAGATTTGGGACATGATCCCAAAGATGTGAAAGATGCATAAAGGTTAATTAAGAAGAAGAATTATGACATAACTGCTTTGAAGAAACAGCTCAAAATTCCACATTTTCATCATCCACAAATAGCAGAAGTCTTAGAAACTCAGAAAGAACAACAAGAGCTTATGGACTTGGTCCTTAAGCTAAATGATCAGTTGAAAGAAACTAAGAAAGAGATGGACAGATTGATTCAGTCTAAACAAAGTGAGTTGGCCACCACTCCACAGACTATTATTCCCATAGTCTCTACTACAGTTCCCTCAACATTGGCAGCCTCTTTAGCACCAACAGCTATGCCTGCTACAGCACTTCCAGTCACAACAGAGTCTACAACTACAGGTAGCTCAATGGAGAAAACAACAAAGCTAGTGAAAGCCATGGAGGAAATGTCCATCCAGGCAACAGAACTAAAAAGACTTAAGGAGAAAGTGACAAGCTTAGAAACTGACTGTCAACTTGCCCAAATATAGCAGAAAGAAGAAACACAAAAATCCCTAAGGATGGGTGAGAGGATAAAGTTCCTTGGAAAATATTTAACATTGCAAAAGCCACTAGGAAAAATTAGGGTGATGCTCTAGACCAATATCATTAACTCTGTCAATGATATTTGGACATCAATTCAAGTAATGTTCGAGAAAATGGAACTGGTGAAAGTGGCCACCGAAGCAATATAGAAGGTAAAGAAAGAACTAGGAAACCAGCCTGAGGAAGCTAATCAACTCATCCATTTCTTGAACAGCAAGAACCGGTATGAACTAGATGAGCTTGGTGTGGAGGACAGAACAGAAACCATCCTTAAAATAAAAAGGTTCTCTCTAAAAGAAACCTTACGCTTAACTTAGAGAAAAAGGGCCATGACTTGCAGGTTGGTATTGACAAATTCATGGAAAAACTGCAAATTTTGATAAGTAAAGGCCTTCCCAATCCCAGGTAATCAATGACAAACTTATGACCCAAGTGGATTATATTGACAGACTATAGAAATTGTTCAGAGAACAGGAAATCATTTCAGGAGTCAAAGCATTGACAACAGGGAAAGTATTATATGATACTTTAGAAAATCTATTCTTCCTGGAGCACGAGATAAAGCATCTATTTTTCATCAAGACAATTTTTTTCAAATACACTGAGGTAGATGAGATATATAGAAAGATGCTCAAGGTAAAGTTGCCTGAAAATGAATGGCGGGTAAAAATGACAGATTTACTATAAGTTACCACAGTAAATCTGAAAGCAGATGAAACAGGTAAACAGTGTCAAAGATTAACAGGTTAAAGACTATCAGTCAAAGGTTAAAGACAAAAGTAATTCTGGCAGCTAGCTTAAAGAGCTCAAAATTCGAACTGAAAATAGGCAGCACAATCACAGTAAAAGGGACGACATGATGCAGTTTTCCATCTATCTCTATCTTCATGCTTGAAGATATTTTGATTTCCTAGATTAATTCTCATATTGTTTTAAGATATTTTGTAGATACTTTTTGTATAAATACTTCACCTTTCAAAGTATTGAGGGTGGATTCAAAGACATTTCTATAGAAATTTTCTTCTCAAGTTAAGGAGCTTTTGTAATCAAGATTGGATTGGCTTGCTGGATCAAGGAATAAAAGTAAAGACATTTCACAGGATTCTTGTGTAAAGCGGAAATCAAATAAGTATTATCTATCTCATTTTTATTACTGTTTCTCTTCATGTTTATAAGTAATCATATGTGTCTCTATGAAATCTAAACGTTAAACTAGGAATGGTATTTCAGAACTAGCTTAAATGCTCTCTGTCTTGACTATTTACATTCTTAATGTTTTCTGCTAAACTATCTTAGTCTGGGAATTCTTAATTTCTTCCTTACTTTCGTAGCTCCCCCCCTAGGTCTATAGTAAAGGATTCTTAGTTGCCCTTGCTCATGATCACTTCTTTCTCTTCGTCTAAATCCCGATCTAAGGATTCTTCATTTCACTTTTACCCTGGTTAGGATTACCTCATCCATTGGAACCTAAAGATTTTCCTTTTGCTTTGCTAGCCTGCCCTGTGAACTCTTCCTTTAGTGATTGATCTAATCTAGTTAAGCCATCCTTTGATTGACTCCATAGCCCAATGGCTTGAAAGCCTTGCTCTGTCCATCTGTTCCCATAATTCCACCACCCAACAAATTCAAAACCTTATGAGCATTAAATAGCCTAAAATCCCACCAAAAAAAAGTTAAATTATAAAGAGAGAGCCCTCTCTGGACTTAGGGTTGCTAGAACCCGAGTCTAAAAGATTAGGTTTGTGGTTACCTCAGATTATTCCTTCTTTTTATAACTTCTAGGGAATACTTTTGAGTGATAACATAGTGGCAACCATATTAGGTGATCCGAAAATCACTCTTGAGTGATCTCAGTTAAAGAATTATTGAATGAAGGTATTACAGAATCATGTGCTCGTGTGTGTCTATGTTATTTTAGGCAACGAATCAATCAAATTGCAAAATACACAGACATTGGAAAGTGGAAAAAAAGCACGAGAAACATAGTAAGCAAATACAAGAACACAACAATTAATAAGGAGTTCACCCTATCCTCCAGGGCTACGTCTCCGGTCCAGCTCTCGATGGTGGCCTTTTTTTATTGTGTCTTTAAAGCGGAGAATTACAATGAGGAGCTCAATCTAAGTCTCCTGAAACAGAATTGCTTGGCAAGGTGGTTCTTGGATTCCCCAAGCCACTAGAGTACACAGACTCTTTTCCTTACCAGCTCTTGACCTCTCTGGTATTTAATGGGAGGAGCCCAACATGGTGCTCAGTTCCCGACAGATCCTCTCAGGGATTGCTCGATGCTGCCTTATGCTGCAGGTCAGCTCGGCTCTCTGTCTTTTCTGCTCTTTGCTTCACTGTCTTTTTGTTCTCTCTGTCTTCTTCCTTTTCTTTCTCTTCTTCGTCTTCGGTGTCCTCTGTTCTGTCTGTTCATGGCTTTAAAGCCAATCGGTCTCATGACTACTTTCTTCCCCTCCCACCTTCATCAGATCTCCTGTTGCTGCTCGGTTGGAGTTCCCTGTCTCGGCGTCATCATCAATGGCTCACAGGGAGTGGCCACTTGTCCTCCTATGAACGGCGCCAGCTTTTCCTCGTCGGTTCTTTTTTTTCGGTTACATCATGGAATGAGTAATCCGTCATCTCAGCGGTCAAATTGGACCTCAAATCCTTATAGATTGTGGCTTGATCCCTTTCCAGATCCGGTTCTTTCATCGGGTGCATTCTTAGCCGTTAGATCTTGAGCCTCTAGATCTAATGTCATTCGCACATTTCATGTAGTTGACTTGCTTGACCATTAGCGTGCGATGAGTGGCAGTTTTCTCTCTCCTCCACCTGCCACGCGTCAGGCGCTGAATGGAATCACTAGGTTTCAGCCAAATCCGCTTACCGCCCAAGGGTGCCCCCGATATATACCACTAGTTTTTGGAGCACGGGTCCCGCCTTTAGCCTTTTGCGCTTTTCCCCACGGTTTTCCTTGCTTCCATGCAACTGAGTGCTTCAGGGCCTTTCCATTTCGAGGGGTTTTGCCCAGTGATGCGCAATTATGCTAATCACGCATCAGAAACTGCCTCCTTTTCCCGATTCGGGCTTCCCAGGTGCCAGTTTCACCTCCTGCACAGTCTCCATGGGCCTCGATCAGCGCGCTTTGACCGAGGTCCTCGTCGTTCCATGTGGGCTGCCAATTGCCACTGTTCAAAGGTTTTTCTGATCACTTTGTTCTCTTGAATTCGAAGTTTTTCCCAATTTGATACAGTCATGGTGCTTTGATTATTCTTCATGGATCCAATTCGGATCACTAGGGATTCAAACCCTCAGTCTTAATAAACCTTTGAGAAATTTAAAATTTTTATTTCAAGCCTCTTGAAGGGTTTATTAGAAGTTACTTATAAAATCTCACTAAAAGAAATAATTAGAAAAATCTTGAAATTTGGCTTCAAGGAGAACTCACTATACTAGGGCCAACCCTGATCCAAATCCTCCCCAAGTATTTGATAATCCTAATCTGATTTCAAGAATATCCAGAAAATAAGAAAGTTCAGTCAGTCCCATGCCTTCCATTAAAGCAGATTTCTGCCTAGATGAGTGGTTTTTTTTAGAAGATATCCCCTTTGACGAGTATTTTGACCTTTCCCTATTTAGAACTAGGTCTGAGAGTGCACTTGATGACATAGTTCTAGATCTAGAATTTACAGCAGAACTTGAAGTCCAAAGGGAAAACTTGTCAATTGATCAATACATTCTAAATTCCCCTCAGTCATCCCTTACTATTGTTAGGATCCTTGAGCTTTTTGAAATAGATTCAACTTCCTTTAGTTCACCATTATTCCCTTCCATCTCTGAAGTTCATCCCTCATCTCCATTTATACCTTCACTTCCCCACCAACCTATCATTACCTATCAAGCACCTACCACTCCCAGTTCCTCAATACCCCTTGTATCATATTCTAGCACTCAAATTCCCCTTCTTAGTCTCGCCCAACTTAAATCCATGGCAAACATATATGCTCCTCTTGTGTTACCTACTCCACTAGGTACCATGCCACAAGACTACCAGAACAAAATCATCCAATTTGATGGCATAGGACCAAATGAAACAGTCCTGGATTACTGTACTAGATTCAACAACATATACAATGCGATACTAGTTAACCTTAGACCCCCACCTGGCTTAGCTCTGATAAAGTTTCCTGATGGGTTTGACACTGATATGGTATTCCAAATTAGAGAAAGGAATCCTCTAACTCTAGAATATATGCAAAGTGTAGTAGTTAGTGTAGAAGCTAATCTTCTAGCAAAAAGAGCTAGGGTTAGGAACAAAAGGAGAACACCTTTGAAAGAAGAAGCCTCACCTTTCGACCTTCAAATGGATGCCCTAGCCAAAGGAATGGAAAAACTGATTGATAGGATAGAGAATATTGAAAGAAAACCTCACTAGGATAACCAACAGGCACCTCCAGTGAGAAATCCAAACTTCAGAAAGAACCAAAATCAAAACACTGGAAAAAATGGACCTGATCAAAATATTAGGCCACCTTTTCAAGAGAACTACGATGAGACTTACCATTTAAAAGACCCTGAACAAGACACTCAAATTAACTTAATGGGATTAGATGAAGAGGAAACTGTATTTTTGACTCAAGATGATAAGGAATTGCATATGCCTCAACAGTTGCAGATCCAATCAGGAGAGTCATTCGATTACAAGCAAGGGTATGATTCTGCTATTTTCGAAGTGCATAAATAGTACAATTTGAGGAGTAAAAAGAACGCTGACACTCCTGACCAAAACAAGAAAATAGGGCCAAATCAACCTAAGAATGTTAAAGCAGTTCCAGTGACAAAAACTCTACAAATCCTTTCTAGACCAAATCAGAACCCTCCGAGTCCCACTGTTGTAGATGTGACAAATGACCAACCCACCAATAATCAAACGTCCACCTCAATCTCCTCAAAGGAGACACTGAAAGAAACTCCAAATATCACTTTAGAAAATACACCAAAAAAGACTCTAAACACTGAAAAAGAAGAACAAACTACTCCAAACCCTGTTGTTAAAGTTCCAAACATTCAAACAGAGAAATCCCCTTTGCCTTTCAATTTGGGGGCAGAGGTAGCCAAATTGAAAATCTTGGTTCCTTTAACAGAACCGAGTAAACATGAAACTTACAAATCTCAAATAAGAAAATCTTTAAACTTCATTGAGAATCAAGACTCTATTAACTTATTTGATGATCAGCCTGAGTTAATTTTCAGTTCTGATGTTAATGGAAAACCAATGGAAGGATGGATACCACCCTTCTACATTAGCCTTAACATTCACGATAAAATCCTACACAATGCTATGCTTGACTCTGGGGCTTCACACAATCTAATGCCTAAATCTGTTATGGAGAAACTAAACTTGGATATAACTAGGCCTTACAAGGACCTGTTTTCATTTGATTCAAGCCAAGTTAAGTGCCTAGGACTTATAAAAGACCTGTGTGTTTCCCTAGTGCAATACCCTGCTAAGACCATTCTTATGGACATAGTTGTTGCTGATATACCACCTAAATATGGCATGTTGTTGTCTAGATCATGGGGGGGGGAATTCCAAGGATCTTTGCAACTTGACATGTCATATGAAACAATTTCAGTCTTTGGACATCCTAAAAAACTGTATAGAGAGACTCTGATGAAGTATGTAGTGAGTAGCCATGAGAGGCCTCGCTTATTTCATTTTGTACAATGCTGAAACAAACCAAGAAAATACTCCAAACATCATTACTTTAGAAACAAAAGAAATTACAATAGCAGCAGAAAATCAAATTGTCCAAATTCAAGAGCTTTCAGATAAAAAACATGATCAAGATACCTTAGTCATAGAAGATTTTGTTCCCCCAAATAGTAAGAATTATGAACATGAAATACTTTGGCATCTTGAATTTGATGGGTTAGTAAACAAATTAGGTGCAGGAGCAAGAGTGTATATTTATAATTTAGAGAATGATCACTCAGAGGGTCATGCCTACAGGCTAAACTTCAAATGCACTAAAAATATGGCCGAGTACGAAGAACTTCTTTTAGGTCTCAAATTGGTTAAAAGGTTAGGAGCCATAAGAGTTTTGATTATGGGAGATTCTGAGTTGGTTGTTAAGAAAATCAATGTTGTATATATGACTAGACATCCTAGGTTAGGCTTTTATAGATGAAAAATTGTAGAAATATTAAATACTTTTTTAGAAACTAAGCTTGCAGTCATCCCAAGAAAACACAATATGAAAGCTCATAGTTTAGCTATGTTTGCCAACACTTGTAAGTTACCATTTCAACCTAACCATCAATACACTGTTGAGGTTTTGCACAGACCTACTATCCCTAACAACTTAAAAAAACTAGCAAGTATTCACTAATGACTAGAAAATAAACAATTTTCTAACTTTAGATGAAGAATTTGTAAATAGCAACATAGATACTGACATAACATTAGATCTTGATTTTACAGATAAAATATAAATTAACAAATTAGAAGATGAAGAGATAAATAGACTCCATACCACAAAATTTACAAAAACAGATATTCAACACCTAAAGCAAATTGAAATTGATGAGATAATTGATGAAGACTATGAAATCATCAACCTCAAAGACAATTTTTTGCCCAAGGGATTAACTCCTTTGGAGGACTTGTTGGATTCAAATGATGTCCCTAGAAAGAAAAAAATGGTACCCTTAAAATAGGACATACGGAGTGTAACATAGGCTCTGAGGAAGATCCTAAATTGATAAAACTTTCAAAGTCTTTACCTCCTAATGAAAAAGTGAAATACATAGAACTGCTAAAAGAATTCCAAGATGTTTTTTCTTGGAGTTATGAGGACCTCAAGTCCTATGACACCAGCATAATACAACACACTATCCCCCTAAAAGAAAACCATAAACCTTTTAGGCAGAAGTTTAGAAGGATTAATCCTATTCTATTGCCTTCTATTGAAAAGGAGATCAAAAGAATGTACGAAGCCAAGATCATAGAACCAATTAGATTCTCTAATTGGGTTTTTAATTTGGTACCCACAAGAAAGAAAACTGGTGAAATTAGACTGTGTGTTGACCTTAGGAATCTCAATAAAGTTTCACTCAAGGATAACTACCCCCTTCCCAAGATGGATCACATATTACAGAGGGTAGTAGGTTCAACTAGAATCTCACTGTTAGATGGGTTTTCTGGTTATAACCAGATTTTAGTCCACCCAAACGATCAGGCAAAAACTACATTCACCACTCCTTGGGGCACTTTCATGTATGTGAAGATGCCTTTTGTGTTAAAGAATGTAGGAGCCACCTTTCAAAGAGCTATGGATATAGATTTTGCTAAGGAAATCCATGACTTCCTTGTAATATACTTAGATGATATCACAGTATTCTCTAAATCTGATGAACAACACCTGGATCATATAAGGCAGGTCTTCACAAAGTGTAGGAAGTATGAAATTTCTTTGAATCCTAAAAAATCTTTATTTGGGTTGGAAGAGGGAAAAATGTTAGGCCACATAACCTCTAAAGATGGCATCACTTATGTGAGAAATCATCTACAAATATCACATAATACATGTGCTTGGTCGTGGAAGTTGAAGGGAATGATCCATACACATATGAGTTAACTCCTTCAAGGATCACTTGTGCTTGACTATCCTTATCATGAAAGGTGGCTTTGGTGTACTTCCCCAATGTACACATTTTTCATGTATCTCACTTCTCTAGTACATCCTTGAGAAGTCCTATAGAAATATTTTGCATGATCTTCAAAGCTCCATGGTGAAAATGGCCCAATATTCTATGCCATAATTCACTGAAGTCTCAGCTCTGTGCCTTCTCTGCTTTTGTGCTCAATGCTACACAATCTTCTACATCTAATTTGTAGAGGTTATTTACCCAAACCCTGATTCGCTTCACTTGTCTAGGCTATGTGACGAAGAAACTAAATTCCTCCAACATAGCAACTGAAACTAAATTCTTCTTCAGACTCGAAACATACATGACATATTTTAATGTGAGAGGAGAACTTGACTCCCTCTAAAAAATAATAGTATCAGTTACAGTTGCACTATACCTTCCATCATCTCCCATCTTGATGTGTATTTGGAGGTCCTTCTCTTCCATGTTGCTGAAATTTTATTTGTTTCCGGTCATATGGAATAAGGCTCCACTATCTTGATACCACACACTACCCATCACCAATGTCACCATACATGAAATGAGGGTGAAATCAAACTTGAATTATGAAGCAAGAGCTTCACCTACCACTCCTCCTGAGGGCTTCTTGTTGGCCTTCTTGCGTGGACACTTCATGGTATAGTGTCTCCTCTCATGACAGTGAAAATATTTAATCTTCTATAGGTCCTTCGTCTTTCCTACCTAACCAAAATCTCCTTTGGATTGGGATTTCTTACATTTCCCTTTCTTTTCCTTTCCATCAAGGGAACAGTTCTCCTCATCATCATGCTTTAATGAGGTACCATATCTAGTGTTCCGCCTTATCTCTTCTTGCAACAAGTCAGACCAAAAACACTCCCACTCTGGTAGATTCTCCCTCCCATTTACTAAATCCTGGTAGTTATTCCAACTCTTTTTTACAAGCTTGAAACATGCCCCCCAAGATTCATTTCATGCACCTAAGTAGCTTACTAGGTACTAATAGGTGGATGGAATGAAGGTTCATTTACGAGATCAAGTGAAAGACTCGACTGGGAATTTACAAGATATAATCAAAGGCTCTAATTGAAAGGGGATTTGTTTCATTTTTTAACGAGCTTGACATGGGAAAATAACTATGCTCATAGGGACCTATTTCATTTTTTAACGAGGTTGACATACTAAAATAAGTATCCTCATAAGAGCCTGTTTCATTTTTTAATGAGCCTGACACAAGAAACAACACTTTTCTTTGACCTTGTTTTATTTTTTAACGAGATTAACACAAGAAAATGAACTTTTCTCAAGACCTTGATCATGACCTACAAGAGGCCATGGCTTCCAAGAGGTTCTCATCAAATGGGAGAACAATGCCCTGGAAGGGATATATATCAAGGGATCGAATGGAAAGATTTGTAACAGCCCTTCTGAAAATTCCATGTAATAAAAGTTAAAAACAATAACCATGGTTGACGGGACACTTATTTCAAGTTGACTGTTGGGCAAGACATCCTAAGGTGTGTTCATTTGGTTGTTTATGGCCAATGAAATTGGTAAAGGCAATGGCTAAGGCTTTAGAAAGGAATGGGGAATTTATTGGCATTTTATGTATGAAAATAAAGGAAATTAGGAGAAAAGGAAGGTGAAAGGTCATAGGTTGCATGTGAGGAGGAAATTGAAGGAAAATATTGGAAAATTAAGAAAATAGAGGCCTCGTTCATAAAAAGGATTCTAAGGATTAGTTGGTAACCTTTTTTCATTTTAACTTTGGAGCTCTCTCATTATTCTCTCTCCCTCTCACTCTTGGACACTTAGCGTTTTCTTGGAGAACTTTAGCATTGGAGTAAGAAAGGAAAAAATGGTAAGAGCAAGCAAAGATCAAGCAAGGAAAGGCAGGATAAAGTAGCTACAGCAGGCTTCATTGTAGGTATCGACTTGCATGTTTATTTTCCTTGCCATATTTGGCATGCATGGTATTTCATGTGGTTCTCTTCTATCATGGCATGGGTTTTTCTAGGTGTGACAGTGTTCTTCAGCCTAGCCTTGCGATTTCCTAATAGCTTTGATGAGATGGGTTCTCATATTCGATTAATGTGGGATGGTCAGATGGATTCAAAGCTGAGTGGGGTGGATCTTCGAACTGAAAAACACATGAACTTGTGGTTCCTGAATGATACTGTGGATCACGGTAAATCCACTGGCTTAGTAACCCTTGAACCAGATTGTGGGTTGTGGTAAAGCCATATTGTCTCAGTGGGCCTAGGAATCCTTGCCAGTGAATAGCGGGATATACAGTAAATCTAAGAGGTGGATTTCTCTTTGTTGGGCCTAGTAGTCCCAAGATGGGATGTACGATAAAGCCTAGAGAGTGTGTCTCGATGTAGGCCGTAGTGATCCCTGGATCAAACTATGGATTATGGTAAAGCCTAAGAGAATAGGAGGCACTCTAATTCCTCATGATGTAGGTGGAGAAATCCAGTGGCATCCATGCTTTTTTGGTGTTTTTGGTGTGTTCTATGAGTCCCACATTCATGCTTGGAATATGGCACGGGGGTGATTTGCTGAAGAGAGACTTGGCTGAGTCAATCTATGGCTAGGTGGAACGTGGTAGTCCCATCTTCGATTGGTTTATTACATTCATTAATGAGAAATTCATTTCCTTGATTTTCATGTGTAAATGTATTGATGTATATGTGGATTTTATGGCTAATATGTTTATGACATTTATGTCCCTATTATGATGGTTATATGTATGTTTTATGAGAGTAGCTATGTATGGATCTCAGCATGTTTTTACTTGTAAATGAATGTGTAATGTGTCTATGACCTAATAGATGATAATTCAGCAAATGACATAGGGGAACAATGGTTCATAGCAATTCTCATATAAGCATGAGATCCATACACCTAATTCTATTGTTTACACCTATAGGTTACATGTTAAGGATATGTTTGATGAAATTCTTGTCATGACTAGTAGGGGTCCGGTTAAGGCTTTGTTCAACTTATTTCTTTTGCATCATTGTTTTCCTATTGTTTTATTGATCTTAAGCTATCACTCCATTCTGGGCAATGACCTGGGATCTGGGCCTGAAAAAGTGGCTTAAATCTCGGGGTCCCTAGCATAGAATTGGAAACTTGGGTCTCTATACACTGGCACATAAGACTTTGAGAGCGACTTAGGGTTTCTAGACATTGTCATGCCTGTAAGATGAGACCGACTTAGGCCTAAGATGGTCAAAACTTCAGTAGGATCCAAGGGAAAGTTGTTTGAAGTGTTGGATTGGTTCATGCGGATCCTAAAGATAATGTTGGATGAATGTGTGTGATTTTTTCATCAATTCCACTTCCTTAAGGTCACATAGGAGGTCGAATCTAATCATAGTAGCCTCTCGTCACGTGTTTAGCCCAGTTGGTTTGTTACTTGGGTGGATGTGGGAAGGGGGTCTTACAGAGTGGTATTAGAGCATGGTTCAACCCTCGGACTAGATGGGTGGTATGTGTTGATCATGCATGCATCCCAGTTGCATGTGTGTCTCTTACAATTGCATCACATGTTCTTGTTGCATTTTCTTGATGATTGATTATGGTTGTAGTAAGGTTGCCATGCAGAATTTGATGCTGATTTTATGGAATGCATCATCATGAGCATATGATTGGTTACATATTGTTACATGTCACTTACATGTCAATTATATGTTGCCTACTTACATCCCTGTATGTTAGGCTACATTCTTGTATAGTTGATTACATGTATCAGTCTTGTAGGTTGATTACAAGAATTAATTGCTTATGCTTGATTACATGCGTTTATGTGTATGTGTAGTTGATTAGGTATTGCTTATGCATGTTGATGGTTGCATGTGGAAATGTGTAAAATTGAGTAATGGTTGTTATCATGTATTAGGTCATAGCATGGATTATTGATATGGCCTTGCATTGATGACTGGACCATAGCAAGAATGGCAGTTGCATGGTCCTATGCTTAGATGATATGTTTCTATTTCGATGATTATAATTATGTTATATATGCATCACATTGATTGGTTGATCTTGCAGATGAGGTATCCTCCCCTAATTATGTTAAAGTATGTTGATTTATTGTGATTTGGTTTGTCTAACATATTATGCATTTCAGGAAGAGATAAAATCGCTAGCAAGGTGGTAAACTACATAGAATCTCCCTATGCATTAGATGAGTAGTGTGGTGCAGGACACTATTCTGATTTGGAAAACACCTTGAGAATCTTGAAGGAAGAAATAAGGAGTTGTAAGGAAGATAATGACCAGATCATAACTGCACAAGAGAATCAAGTAGAGTTTAATGCAATACTTCTTCAGAATTTGTCAAAATTGCAGCGACAAGGGCCACCTTAGATCAGCCATGGACATGAGGATAGAACAAATGGGGCATATGGTAGTAGGTCTCTTGGTAGACACAGGTCAGATAGATATCACACAGTGAGAGATGGAAGACTGTTGGACACTACGGATAGGAGGGGTGATGAGTACATGTACTATTCTAGTTTTGGTTTTGATAGACATCATGATCGTCATCGTTATCATCCTTAAAGGAGGAGTGATAGGGGATACTTTCCAGATGAATAGAAGAGGCATAGGCTTGGATACTTGGGATGAACAAATTCTTTGAGTTCCATGAGTACACAAATAACATGAAGGCCAGGATAGCTATCTTCATCTTGAAACGTAAAGCAGGAATTTGGTGGGAAGATTTTAAGTGGGTCGGACATCAGGATAGATGATTTGAGTTGGTCGGAGTTCAAAAGGATTTTTAGGAATAAGTACTTGTCAGAAAGGTACTTTGAGTAAGGCCAAATAATTTTATGAGCTAAAGAAGAGGTCAATGACAGATGAAGAGTACACGACCAAGTTTCTAGAGTTATTGAGCTATGTACCATATATTACTGATGAGAAGGATAAATTTCAATGATTTGTCAGTGCTTTTCCATTAGAATTTAGAGATCAGATTGAGTATGATGAGCCTCAGTTACTTGAGGAACTCATTGGGAATTTAAATCATTTCTATGAACAGCCAAAACATAAGAATGAATCTTAGCAAGGATGGAAGGGAAAAGACAAAGGTAGAGGTAAATGGAAGCCTAAGAGAACAAGGCCTCAACATGCATATGGGAAAGAAAATATGGCACCAGAAAAGAAGTTTAGTGCAACTAGACAGGGACATGGGTCACAACACCAGCACCAGCATAGAGGTGAGGGCACTGGTCAGTTGGAGTGTTGGACATGTGGTGAGAAACACTTTAGGATAGATTTCCCGCAACATCAGGGTGGTAGGCCTAAGATATACAGTTCACAATAGGTGGAGACTATTGGGGATGTAGGGCAGAGTATTCCTCGTATCTATGTGGATGTGGAAAACAGACAGGTAGAACACTGGGCATTTATCATTAAGATGGATGATAAGCTTTGTGATCAAGTTATTTCTATTTTGATTGACCCTGGATCTAATTATAGCTATGTTAGTCCTAACTTGGTGGATAAGTGTAGTTTGAGTAAGGAATTGCATGCAAAATCTTGGTTAGTGCAGTTGGCTACAAGTACAAAGAAGCGAGTTCATCATTGGGTAAGAGCTTTCACATTTGATTTGAACGGTATGCCTACCACAACACAGGGAGGATTATCTTCATAAAACCAAGGTAGATGACAATGACAAATCCATTGAGTGTGTTGATGACAATGGGGAACAAAGATTTTTGCAGGGAAAGAAGAAAGCCACATCAGTTAGGATGGTGAAAACTATGCAAGAAAATCATAGCCATAGTAAGGGGTGTATGCTTTCTGCAGTACACATCTCTAGTGATAAGGGTAAGAAGGTTGAGGATGCAGAGGTGTTGAGAAGGTACCCAGTTTTGCAGCAGTTTCAAGATGTATTTCCTAAGGACTTTACAGAGTTTCCACCTCACAGGGAGGTAGAATTTTCTATTGACCTAGTGCCAGGGGCAGCTCCAGCATCAAAAGAACCTTACAGGATGAGCACACTTGAGTTGGCGAGTTAAAGTTTCAGTTGAAGGAAATGTTGGACAATGGATGCATTAGGCAATTGTATCACCTTGGGGCACACCAGCATTGTTCGTGAAGAATAAAGATGGAACTCTCATACTATGCATTGATTCTTCTTCTTCTGGTTATATTGTTTAGCTCGATCTTTAAGCTTCCGCAAATCGCTAGTAGAATTAGGTTATAGTATTCTTTTTTGATTTATATTGCATTATCGGGTTAACCTACATAGATTTTCTACATTACCCACTTTCTTGGTGTAGACAGTCTTGTCAAAATGACACCTAGAAAAGCTAGTATCTAAAAGCAAGCTATCAATTTTGGCATACCAAGCCCGAGGGGCTTATTTGAGACCGTAAAGCGATTTATTAAGCCAAAATACAAGGCTAGAGTCTTTTTATATAAAGCCAAGTGGTTGTTCCATATGGATTTATTCATGCAAGTCCCCATGCAAGAACATAGATTTAACATCCATCTAATGGACTTCCCATTTGAAAGAGGCAGCAAGGGAAAGAGGAAGGTGGATAGATTTCATTTTGGAAATAGGGGAGAAGGTTTTAGTATAGTCAATGCCCTCAACTTGTGAAACCATTAACAACAAGACAAGATTTATGTTTATCAACTTTTCCATCTTGTCCAAACTTGGTTTTGTAAACCCATTTGCATCTAACAATTTTCGTCCCTTGGGAGGAGGAACAAGGTCCCATGTATCATTTTCCAATAATAGATGATATTATTCATTCATAGCTACATCCCAATCCGAATGTCTTGAAGCTTCTGCAAAGGTGCCAGGATCATAATTCGCTAAAACTTGATCCAGTAAGGAAGAGGATCTATCGAACTGAGAACGTGTACGACGCTAATCTGTAGGATCACCTGTAAGAGCACCTACTGTATATCAAGTAGTGAAAACCCATTTTGGAAGTTGAGGAGTTGAAGGAAGATCCTGATAAGGTGGGGGAGGATTTTCATCCTTGCTGTCATCATCTAAAGAACGAATATTTCAGAAGTAGAAGGGATAGAGAGAGATGGCACATCCGCCGAACTAGGCTCATAGGCAGATATATTTTCAACAAAATTTACATCTCTTCTAATGATTATATTTTTGGATTTAGGTTGAAGAAGTCTATATCCTTTGACATCTTCAAAATATCCAACAAAAACACATTTTTCACTCTTAGGTTTTAAGTCTTTCTATTTCTCATTTGGAATATGGACCAATGCTTCACTTCTAAAAACACGAAAGTGACTTACATCTGTTTTAATTGAGCTCTATGCTTCTTTTGGAGTGATATTCTTTAAAATCTTAGTAGGAGTTTGATTTACTATGTAATTTGCAAAGCTAATTTCTTCTACCCAAAAATTAAGACTAAGTCCTTTAGATTGAAGCATACAATTAGCCATTTCCGTTAAGGTGTGATTCTTCCTTTCAACTACACCATTATGTTGTGGAGTATATGGAACAGTATGTTGCAATTGAATTCCATGCTTAGTGAAAATTTTGATCAATTTTTTGTCAACATATTCTCTGCCATTATCAGATCTTAGCTTAAGAATTTGGTGTCCAGATTGTTTCTCAACAAAGGCTTTAAAGGCTAAGAACATGTTAAAGACTTCACTCTTGAGTTTTAAGAAGTATACCCAAGTTCATCTGGAGAAATCATCAATTAAAGTTAAGAAATACTTGTAACCAGAGAATGAAACAACTATAAGTGGACCACATAAATCATTATGCACAAGCTATAAGGGGGTTGAGGCATGCCAAGAGGCAATTTTTTCAAAACTATCCCGATGATGTTTTCCGAGTACACATCCAGAACAATCACCATCTCTGCAAGATACCATAGGAGGACCTGTCACCATATTTTCTTTACATAGATTTTAAAGGGAGGGATAGTTTAAGTGACCAAATCACTCATGCCAAAGTTTTCTCACTTCATCATTATGAGCAACAAATACTGAGGTAAGAATTGATGACCCAAATTTGTTAAACTTATACAACCTTGTAGAATCATCATCAATGTAAGTGGCTAAAATCTGTCGAGGATCTATTAGGTCCTTAATTACAACATCGCGAGGTGACAATTCAACGGTTTTACCTTCACATGAATGAGTTAACTGATATATAGATATAAGGTTGCAGGATAAGGTAAGAACACATAATACATCATTAATTGACCATTGTCTATATGAATATTTCTAGTCCCTACAACACTAAGAGATCTATCATCACCAACATATATATTTTTGGCATTACAATCATTTAAAGAAGAAAACATGGCTCTATTTTGGCCATGTGATAAGAAGCTCTTTTGAGTGTTGATTTTGTCTATTTTTTATAATATTCTAAGGCCTTTCTCTCCCTATTTTGAACTCTTTTTGACCCTTCATGACTCTAATTTTGCCATATCCTATGTACGTTTGTAGGAGAAAAGGGATAGATATTTAGGAAAAACAATAGAATAACAACTTACAGCCTTAGTCATCAGCATAAGCCTCAAATTATGTGCAATATGTTCAAGCAGTTCAAATTTTCTATTTTCTAGTTCTATTTTTGTAATTAGTTTCAAAAGATATTTTGTAAATAAATCTTGATTTTTAAATCAAGATATTTTGAAGAAAACTCTATAAATACTTTGTAGCTCGAAGTATGAAGGGTTGAACCCTTGTGATAAACTAGTAAACAAAATTGTAATTCTCTTAGTTTTTCTGAGATTAATAGAAGGATTTTGGATTCATCTTGAAGCATCGTGTGTTCTTGTGAGTACTTCTATTTTTTATTGTGTCTCAGTTTTGTTTATATCTGCATATGTTTGAATTAATGGGAAAATATGGGTAAGATAAGATTGAATATCAATCTATCTCAAAACCCCTATGAAGTTATGATCAATTACAGAGATTAGTTAATTGAAACTTTTCGTTTTAATTAATTCCTCTATATCTTTAATTGTCACTTCCTTTTAGTTTTAAATATATTTTGTTTGGATGTAAAAGGATTTTACACTCATCATCTATATATGATTAGTTGAATACTCAGTTTGAATATTTAACGAATCATATATTTTCTTAAGTTCAACCTTACATATCATTTCAAAGCTAAATTTTGTTAAAGGTGAAGAATTAACCCTTTTACTATATCATAAATAATTAAGAGTGTGCATCTGTTTAATAGTTTAAAGCATTGGTCATCCAAAATTCCAAGTTTAAAAAATATTTTAGATGCACTGGCATAATTCCTTAGCCTAGAATTGTCTACAAAATTACAACATCAGATTCATGCCATTGCCAAGGAACAAAAAAAATTGAATTATATTTTCCCTAATGTTGTAGCGGCTAAACCCACCCTCAAAAATTTTGCCTTAGCTTTGTTTTGGAGCCTCCATACCAGCCTTCACAGTAGCATGTCTTGCGTCATTAAGTACACAAGCTCCAGTGATTTTCTTGCAGAATGACAGCATGTCCATCAAACCTTGATGCATTCCCCTCACAGGTTATTCATCTGGACTTGGTTTAGCAGCAGGCTGAGTAGCTCCTTCAAGAATTTGTGCAAATCTGGAGGGAAACTAGCCCTCCCTCCAGAAATTGCGCAATCCTGACTGGCATCCTCCTTGACCCCAGAATTGCACAATTCTGTTGAGCAAGCTTCACCCAGAAAATTGCGCAATCCTTCCCAACTGGGTTGCTCAGCCCAGAATTTGCACAAATCTGGGTAGCAATCAGCTGCTCTGCCAAGAAATCGCGTAAATATTATGAGCAACCAACCCAGCTCCCAGCCAGAAATGCACATTTTCTCCCGGCAATTGAGCAACCTCTTTCATGTGTAGCTGAGTTGACTAGTTCTCTCCAGGACCGAGAAAAACAAACTTGCATGCATGGGCTGCTCCTCCCAAGGCAGCATGCAAAGGCATCCCTTGTTTCAGTGATCTACTTTTGGCAGTTGGAGGTTACATGCAAGGATCATTTTAGAAACCTCCCACCAAGTGTTGCTTTCCCTAGATTTGTGGCATGCATGTCACAACCTCTATTTTATCAAAACTCATGAACCAGACACTACCAAGCTCATTCCTCACATCAACCTTGTACCTTTGACGTCCCACATCGCATCCAAGAGTTGTCGGCACATTCAATTAAGTTATTTTGGGGTAAGCCCGCTTTCCATGTCTTGTGTTGCATTTCTGGCGCTTTTTGTGTTTCACTTTGTATGAATGTTGTCTACTTGATTTCAATGAGTGCTTGCTGTCGTTTTGATACAGACTAGCTTCTACCAGCACCGTTTCAGTTTTCGTTGTTATTTCACTATCATCACATGCATGAAACTAGTTTTAACGAACGGTCATTGATTCAGCGGCTTGTTTCACCCACATGCATGTTGATCTGTTTACTAAATCTTTCATTCAATGTTTGCATGCACAATCAATCACTTTTACATTCACTTAGTGTCTCCATGCATTCACTTCCACATTTTCTTTCAGCCGCCCATAGGTGAGTCTAGCCAACCTTGGCCCACACTCTGCATTCATTGATACAACATTGCACAATCCGGGGAAGGAAGGCTCTGTCTTCCTCTCCATAAATGTGCATTTCTGCCCAGGAACTATCCTCCAGGACTATTTTGTGAATTTTTTAGGGACAGTGACTATTGGCCCAGAAAATTGCACAATGCAATCCCTGAGCCTGCAATCACTCCCAGCTGGAATTGTGCATTGCGCAATCCTATTAGTCATCAGTCAATCTGGACTATGCATTTCACAATTCCAGTAGTCCAGACTGTTCCTTGTGCAGTCTTGGCGGTCGTTCTCCGAACCTTCCAGCGGAAATTGTGCAACCTTCATGATTAGTCACACAGGTATGTTGCAATTCAGTTCTCAAGTTCATTTTGGTTTTTGACTCACAGATTGCTTGCCATGAGTGTTACCATGTCCTCAGGTATTGTAGGTGTTCACCTGCCTCTCAATAGTACAGGTACAATGGTCTTCAAGAGAGCAGAGCCAAAGACACCATTCAGAGAACACTTGGGGACGCAGTCGATCATTGAGTGTCTATGCACTTTCCTACCCACGAAGACATCAAGTTGTTCGTAGACAAGGACACCAAGATATGACAACAACAACATCAAAGCGAGTAGCATCATGAACATCAGCTCAAGGCATCATACTAGATGCAACGAATGCAATAGGAAGGTTGTTGAAAACACAGAGGCAAAACAAAGTTGCAAGCTCAATCAGATCCACTGGTGATGAAAGCAACTTTGGAGACTCAGGCTATGAGGTCACCGCGTGATATGAAGATCATGCAAAGAAAGAGAATGGAACAAAGAAGGAGTTGCATGTGCTGAAGCAGCAACTCAAGGATTAACATGAGTTGCACAGACAAGCATGGAGCATACATGGTGAGAAGTGTTGTTGATCGCATGTAAGGGATTTAGTAGCATGCATGTCGTTGTGAGGACACATGCAATCCAACCCATTCAGCACAGTCACCACGGGGAAGACAAGAAGCAAGTCTGACTGGAGATGAGCATGTAGTTGATAGTTGATGTGCATGACTACCAGCACACACTAGAAGATCAGAATGAACATTATGCTTTAGTGTGTTTCTGGTTTGGCCGCACCCAAGAAGACCATGTGCATGTTAGCAGACGAGTTGGATGGAGGAGCCATACCAATGGACCCGGATGCAGCAGAGTCAAGAGTTCACTTCAGTAAGATGTCACCATGGAGTGCATGCACAGCATCACAGACGACCAAGCTTGGCATCGGCTCACCACCTTCACCATCACAAGCATATCAAAGAGTTGGTATCACCTCAATAAACTGAGTGTTAGTGATGTCTTGCATGGATTTCTCAAGCCATTTTGTCTCACATGAGCACATGTGCATTATAATGTAATGTCATGTCAATTGTAAGTTCAAGTGTCAATAGTTGGATGTAATAGTCATAGAGTAAATGAAGAGTCATGAGGGTAGATGAACTGTCACAAAGGGGAATGTCAAGGGTCACCCCACCCTTAAATAGAACCTCATAACTCATTAAAAAGGCTTTTGGTCAACCAAGCTTCCAATAAGACTATCTTGGAGAGGGCTTGGAAAATATTGTAACGAGCCTTAAATTCTCCACTACGCAGAGCTAGTACATCTCTATGGAGGAGCAGGCGATTGTGGTTGTAACGTTCCACTATCGGAACTAGTGGTTGGACATGGATGTATTGTATGACTAGAACTTACACTTCTTAATATAACAAGAGCCAACACGTTTCATGCATATGCTGTATTGTATACTATGCCATCTAGTTTACTCTAAATTATATACGTATTTTTTTGCTTACACATGCATGTATGGACTATTCTGTATAAGTATGTATGAATCTTTCTAAAATTTGTTGTTGGTTTAACCATCACTTTGGATTTCTTGCTAAATTTACTTCCATGTTGTGATGAATCTTCGCTCATGTGTTCCCTTCTTAACTACGTGCTATCACAGGTTTCTAAGGGGTGCACTCATCTCAACCCCCATGTGTTAGAACCTCTCATGCACCTTCCTTGGCTCACTACATCTGTCACACCCTTGCTACCAACAGAGTTATCTTACTTGCCTCTGTGTGAAATCCCAGTCAAGGCATTACCGTAAGACCCACTGCTGGGATTCCTACACCAAATGGTTTGAGGTTTAATTGGGACTTCTTACCGGGGAGATGCCCTTACATGTTGTTGGGTCCAACACCATCAACACCTAGGACAACGATTAGGCTTTCCTTTTAATGATGAATAAAAGTTCAGTGGGTTAAAATATTTCACCTGGTGATTCCATAAAACAAATCTCGCTTCACAAAAGCACACTATATCTCACTCAGATCCTCATATGTATTCTCCATTTTCATATTCGGAGAGGCTGGTGAGATTTTCCTCTTTAAGACAAATATTGGAAGCTTCTACTTCTTATTATGTTTCACTTTTACCTGAAATTGTTTCAAAAACTAATCCTTTTAGACCTATTTCAATTTCTCCTGAACTATCAGATCTGCCACCAAAAGTGTTAGATATTTTATCCAAAGGGTTTGATATTCAGTCAGCTCTTCTTGTCCATCAATTAGAATCATATCAAATTCCTGAAACTATTTCAGAATCTCCCAAATCAGAACCAAAATTAGGGTTAGAATTACTTGAATTAAAACCTGGTGATTTCATCTCTTCTATCATTCATACCTTTCCATCTACTCTACTAAACCTAAAGATAGATTTTTTTTTTTAATAAAAATCCTTTATTTGCAAGTGAAGAAAAATTTGTCCCAGAAATGCAAAAGTTGATTATTCGATCACCATTTATAAAAACTTCCACAAATTCTGCTCAATCATTTTCCTCTTCATCCCCCCAAATTTCATTTTCATCTTCACTCTCTTCACCTAATCAAATGGATGATTTTCAACCTATCATTCAAGCTCGTTATGCAGCACTAATCCTTCCTGATCATCTTAATAATTTTCCAGATGGATATCTAAAGAACTTACCTAGGTTAAATGGGGAAACTAGTTTGTGAGTTGAGGATCATTTAGCTCCCTTTTTGGATTTTGGTTATAATATGAACATAGAGCATGAATATGTGTACATGAGATTATTTGTTCAATCCCTTGAGGGAAATGTTAGGATTTGGTTCATACAATTTTAGGCTCGTTCTATTCCTACATGGAATGAATTAATCAATATCTTTAAAAACCAATGGGGAGTAAAAAATGATCTTGTTTATTATCTTACAAAATTTGGTGATTTGAAAAGAAATCTTGGTGAACTTGTTTATGGTTTCACAAAAAGATACAATAAAATTTATAACTGCCACCAAACAGTAAACCACTAGTGGATGCAACTAATGTTAGATTTTATAAAGGTTTTGATGATGATATTTTGTCAGCCTTAGAGAAAGGAGATCTGTCACCCTAGCATACATGAAAACCAATTCCATTGAAGTCGAAGTTAATATATTAGCATCAAATAAACTTAAGGAAAAGGTAGAAAAAGATAAAAGAAAGATGAAAGTTAGGGAAGAAAGTACTTCTTCATCGAAAAATAAGGATGAAGATCATAAAATAGATGAAATTACTTCTCCACTAGGAAGTCTTTCAAATAGAATTTCAAAAATGGAAGCATAGCCCAGAGTAGCTCAACCAATGTCAAATAGACCTAAAATTCAATATAAGAGACCTTTTCAATCTCAAACCTTGTAAAGATCTAACACTGATCAACAGGTCCAACCCCCTTTGATGATTGATGATCAGGAACCTAAAGAAACTGGTCCTTTAGTTACAAATGATATCAATTATTTTTATGATCCATCATCACAAAATGTTATTATTCCAATTTCTCATGATCAACCTTCAGTCCAAAACCAAGAGGCTTCTCAAGTTTCAAAATATCAAGCCTTCTCTGAATTTCTTATTTATGAATTAAATAGAAGATATGATTTGAGACCAAGACCAGGACGTGGTAAACCAACTAAAAAAGTTACTATTAATGAAATTCAGGTCAAAATGTTTGAAACACAAACAACATTGATTCAACCACTAAATCGGCCAAATGAACCGAACACATCTAAAAAATCTGTTTCAACAACTTTTAATGTGGAAAAAGAATTAGAGAGAGTTAAGATTCCAATTCCATTATATGAACTCTCTAAGAGTCTAGGTTATAAGAATCAAGTATCAAGGTAGATTCAATCTTCAAGTATTGATGCTGATGGAGATGTAACTAGTTTACATGATGAAAAACCTTCAGTGGTTTTTGGTCCTAGTTCTGATATGATCGATGAAAATGTCCCTCCTTTTTATGTTACTTTGAAATTTCATGATTATCTCTTATATAGTTGTCTGTTATATTCTAGGGCCTCTCATAATCTAATGCCTAAAGTAACTATGGACGAACTTCAATTGCAAAGCATAAGACCCTATCATGGTCCATATACCTTTGATTCAAAGAAGGTAGCTTGCCTTGGATTAATCAAATATTTAGCCATAACACTTGCTCAGGTCCCTGTTAAGAGTGTAGGTTTAGATATTGTTGTTACAGATATCCCCCCAAAATTTGGGATGTTATTATCCATATCTTGTTGTGCCAAGTTAGGGGTAAGTCTACAAATGGATATGTCTTTTACTAAAATTCTTGTTTATATGGGAGAGCATTTGAAATTATACAGAGAGGGGAGATTTATAAAAACTGTTTGCAAATCTAATCAAGCAATAAATCATCCTATTTATGAATTTGATTAGGATTTTGGATGTTTTACTTTAACATCTAACAATCTCCAAAATTATCAACTTAGTATTGAACATACTCTAAAAAACCCCAATGTATAAATACTAATATTTTGGAGTTGTACTTTGATGAAGCCTTTTTCAAAGTTGGAGTTGGAGCTAGAATTGTACTTATTTCTCCAGACAAAGAAGATATAACTCAATCTTTCAAGTTAGACTTTGATGTTACAAATAATGTAGCAGAGTATGAAGCCTTTCTTTTAGAGCTATAGTTGGCTAAAAGTTTAAAAGTCAAAAATTAAGTGTATTTGGTGACTCAGAGCTAATAGTGAAACAAATTAGAAATGTATGCCAAGCAAAACACCCTAGGCTTACATATTATAGGAATTAAGTATGGGATTTTGTGGCCAATTACTTTCAAGCTTTTAATATTACAACAATCCCTAGAGATGAAAACATTTATGCAGATTCTTTAGCAGTCCCTTATATCTCTTTTAAAATTCTCGATCCTATGCAATTGCAATATCAAATTCAATTAAAGTACAAGCCTTCAATCCCCAACAAACTTAAACATTGGTAGGTTTTCAAAGATGATGAGAAATTAAAATTTTTCTTACAAGTAATTGATGAATTCTCATCTCTACAAATTGAAGAAGAACAACTCAATGAAAGTAAGTCAAATCATGAAAATGAAAGTTCACAGTTAAATCATTAAATAGTTGATCATAATATCATTCATTTGCCTAATAATTACATTCCAAAAGGATTAATTCCTCTTTAAAAATTATTTGATAATAATGATGTCTCAAAAAATTCATTTTCAAGTTCACAACAAGAGGATATGGAGGATTGTAATATAGGAACCAATGAAGAAATCAGAAATGTAAAAATTTCAGCGTCATTACCTCGGGAAACAAAAGACAAATATGTTCATCTTCTTAAACAATATAAAGATGTCTTTGCATGGTCATATGAAGAACTTAAAACCTATAGCAAAACTCTTATTGAACATAAATTTCCTCTCAAACTAGAAGCTAAACCTTTCAAACAAAAATTGAGGAGAATAAATCTAGTTTTTCTTCCAAGTATTGAAAAAGAACTTAAGAAATTATTGGATGCAAAAATTATTGTTCCCCTAAGATACTCTGATTGTATAGAAAATATAGTTCCTGTCACAAAGAAAAATTGTGAGATAAGATTGTGTGTAGACTTCAAAAACATAAACAAACTATCTTTAAAGGATAAATATCCATTAGCCAAGATCAATCAATTACTCCAAAATGTTTCAGGCTCAAATATAATTTCAATGTTGGATGGCTTTAATCAGATCCTAATAAGTCCAAAAGATAGGGAAAAAACAAAATTCACAAATCCTTGGGGTACATTTATGTAACTAATGTAGGAGCTACCTTTCAAAGAGAAATGGACCTAGCATTTGATTGTAAGGTTAACAAATTTCTTTTTATTTATCTTGATGATTTGACTGTATTTTCAAGTTCTGATGAGAAACATTTAAAACACTTGAGGAAGGTTTTTGACATATGCAGGAAATATGGAATTTCCCTTAATCCTAAGTCTTTGTTTGCTATAATAGAAGGAAAACTATTGGGACACATCATTTATGAGGAAGGAGTAGTGATTGAATCAAAAAGAGTCTCAACCATTGAGGTAATTAACTTACCTAAAAAGGAAATTCAAACTTTTCTAGGAAAAAATAATTTTTTGAGAAGATTCATACCAAATTATGTCGATATAGTCAAAGATATTACTGATATGCATATAAAATATCATGAAGTCAAATGGAAATTGCAGGAAAGGTATGCATTTACACAGATCAAGAAATCTATTTCTAAAGCCTCAATACTAGCCAGTCCTGACTATTCAAAACCTTTTAGCATTTTCTCTTTTTCCTCTGATAGTACCTTAGTTATTGTCTTATTACAAAAGAATGATAATGGAGATGACCAACCTATTGCATTTTTCAGAAAAGTAATGAGAGATGTTGAGTTGAGATATGATATCATAGAAAAGACAACGTATGCTCTTATACAAGCCTTGAAAGCCTTCAGAATCTATGTCCTTCATTCTCCCATTATTTCCTATGTTCCAAATAACGTTGTATAGATTGTCTTAACACAACTTGATACAGATGGTAGGAGAGGAAGATGGATTGCAAAAATACTAGAATTTGACTTAGATATAAAATCTACCAAATTGGTGAAAGGTCAAGGTTTAGCCAAACTTTTGGTTGAATCAAATTGTAAAGTTTTGGGTATCAACATTATCATGCAAGTTTCAGCAGAGAAGAACACACAAGAACCTTCTCATAGTTCGAAAGAGAAGAACACAGAAGAACCTTCTTAGAGTTCATAAGAGAGGAACACACAAGAACCTTCTCAGAGTTCAGAAAAGAGGAAGACACAAGAACCTTCTCAGAGTTCAGTATAGAGGAATTGTTAAGTTATGGTATGTTCTGTGCTTATAGCAATTTATTTATCTTTCTTATTATTATCCACAGATTAGCAATCATATGTACATAAAGTAAAGTGCAGATAGAACATTAAACGATTGACAGAAAACAAGCCAAGACAAGAGACACAAGATGTGGTGGCTAGCCAGGGACAAACCCCAATGTGGGGAAACCCTTTGATCAAATCTTCCTTTATCTTCAATAATTCAGCAGAGAGAAATAGTACATAAATCTTATTTACATCAACAGCAGCAAACCCTAGATCAACCAAACTAGGTCAAACAATATCTTGCAAACTAACCATCAGATTGGCTTGATTCCTTCACCAAAAAATGCGGCCTTCAAAGGAGATCCAGATTCACCTACAGTGCAGCTCTGAGAGGCAGACTGATGGTCAACGTTGGTCAAACCTTGGTTCTACAGTTGCAACCCTAAATTCTGCATCTTTCTTCCACATGTGTGAGAGAAGAGTCTATTTCTGCGTAGTAGGGGAAGAGCCTCTTTTCTGCGCAGGAGAGAGAGAGATGTGATCGGATGAGTGAGTCCAAATGAGGAAAATACCTCTTGTATTTATGCACAACTGTTGATGATTTGAATAAGATTACCCACATGGAGTTTGGCCCTAGTTTCCAATTTTAACACTCCCTCCCAACTAGGAAGAAATCCATCTACAATCTGTCTATCAGTCACTACTATTCATCCATCAAATGCACTACCCTGTACAACTTGACCCTTGGTCTGCTCTACTCTATCCTGCCTACTCTGCTCTGTTCTATTCTACCCTGTTCTGATCTGCTCTACTCTGCTTTGTCCGAATTATGAAGAGGAAGAAATGATCAAGGATGTATCATACTGACTCAAAGTCAGTCTCAGAGTGTGTACCACTAGTCCTAGACCAGTCTCAACCAACCCGAAGTCAGCATCATAGTGGGTATAACTCCTACCACTGGTCCTAGACCAGTATCATCCTCCACTGGCTCAAAGTCAGTTTCAGAGTGTGTACCACTAGTCCCAGACCAGTCTCAACCGACCCAAAGTCAGCATCATAGTGGGTACCACTCCTACTATTGGTCCCAGACCAGTCTCAACCGACCCAAAGTCAGCTTCATAGTGGGTACAACTCCTACAACTAGTCCCAGACCAATATCATTGATCCCATATCAATGAAGGTCATCCTAGGATAGGGAGTACGGTAGATACAGCAATGCGTCCATCGGTACTACTATGGTCCCTATCCTCATTTCCATGCTCATTGATCAGATGAGAGGCACTTCCCATGAGTCCCAGAATGCATGGGTAGGATTCCTCGACAGGAGAACTAATCAATCTTATCCTCATAGGAGAACTAATCATCCTGCTACACAATCGTCATGGAGAACACATCATCCAGACCTCACAGGAGAACTAATCATCCTGCTACATAATCATCATGGAGAACACATCATCCAGACCTCACAAGAGAACTAATCATCCTGCTACATAGTCGCCACGGGGTGACACAGGGAAAGTTTTCATTCTTTTACCCTGTTCGTCATATGTCGCTCCAAGAAGTACCCCGCACCCCCCTGGAGCTCCCAGAGCTCAATACATCATACAGGGCCCTCATCAGAGGGTCTTTGAACAACACCAAGTTATTCTCAGAAAGTTAGGAATTTGACTTTCCCTAGGGTCTTTGTCAGAATGTCGGCAACCTGTTCATTTGTACCAATATGTTGGAGCCTTGTTGCTCCTCGATGCACCACATCTCGAATATAGTGGTACCTGATATCGATATGCTTGGAGCGATCATGAAATATGGGATTCTCTACCAAATGAATCTCGCTCTGGCTATCACATAGGATCACGGTGGTATCCAATGTAAATCCAAACAGCTCACTGAAGAGCTCTCGCAACCAGACTGCCTCACAGGAGGCCATGCTAGCAGCAATATACTCTGCTTCGGCGGTGCTCAAAGCCACCGACTTCTGCTTTTTTCTCATCCAAGATATCAAAGCAAATCCCAAGGTGAAATAGCACCTAGAAGTTCTCTTATGGTCCAACACACTACCTACCCAATCAGCATTAGTATATCCAAGTAGTCTCACATCTCCAGCTGTGTATCTTAACCCATAAGTGATTGTGCCACGAAGATATCTCAACATATTCTTGGCACCAATCCAATGTATGTGGTGAGGTTCAACCATATGTTGACTCAATGTGTTGACTACAAAGCATATGTCCGGACAGTAGTTCACTAAGAACATTAATGCTCCGACGAGTTGACGATACTCAGTGGCATTTCGCAAAACATGTCCAGCAGCACTACCACTTAACCTTTTGAAGTCAAGCTCCATTGAGGTAGTTACGAGCTTGCAGTCCACCATACTGAATCTTTCTAGAATCTTCACCACATTTTTTCCTTGAGATAGGAAAGTTTCCCCTGGCTTCTGCCACACTTCAAATCCTAGGAAATAGTGCATCAGTCCTAGGTCCTTCATTTCAAATTCAGATGCCAACTCCCTCTTACATTTGTGAATGAGAGGGTCTGCACTTGTTAGAAAGAGGTCATCCACATACAACACTAGTATGAGAGGTTTGTCATCTTCAACCTTAAAGTAAAGGTTAGGATCAGCTTCACTCCTAGTGAATCCTAGCTTCATCAAGTAGCTATCGATCCTCGCATACCATGCTCAGGGTGCTTTCTTCAGCCCATAGAGAGCCTTCTTCAACCTGCATACATGAGATTTTCGATCATAAATCTCAAATCCTTCGAGTTGCTCCATGTAGACCTCTTCTTTGATCGAACCATGCAAGAACACTGTCTTGACATCCATCTAATGTAGATTCCATCCTTGTGAAGCCGCTAGGGCTATGATCAAGCGGATGGTGGTATATCTAGCAACATGTACAGATATCTCGTCATATTCTATACCTTCCTTTTGGGAGAAGACACGAGCGACAAAACGAGCCTTATATTTTTCTGTGCTTCCATCTGTTGCATGCTTTATCTTGTAAAGCCATTTAGAAGTGACAATTGTCTTGTCCAGGGGTCTAGCAACTACTTCCTAGACATCATTCTTCATAATAGACTCATATTCTTCAGTCATAGCATCCTTCCATACTTGATGCTTGATGGCATCTGAGAATTATGAAGGCTCATTTTGTATGATCATGCTCATGATGGTCAGGTATCCCTGATACCTATTGGGTTTCTTACTTTCACAGAAGGTTCCTTGGGGTGCAGTGTGTCCTTCAGCATCATCGAGTAGCCCCCTAAGCCAAGAGGGCCTCTTCCTAGAAGAGGAAGGCTCAGGTGGATCAATAGGATCCATGGGTTCTTCCACATCAGGCATTGTTTCATCATCCTTTTCTTTCGGTTCCCTGGTGTCGACTTCTTGAGAGCTCCTCAGAAGATTGTCCACCTTGCTGAGAGCCATAGCTTCGTGAAAGGTGACATCATGACTAATCATGACTTCCCTTTGACCGACTACATAGATTCTATAGCCCTTAGTATTTTCACCATAGCCCACGAAGATTCCTTTCTTTCCAGATGCACCCAATTTATTCCTTTTCTCTTTTGGCACATGAAAATATACAGGGCTTCCAAAAATTCTAAAATGAGATACGTCAAGTTTCTTACCAGTGAACATTTCTTCAGGAGTCTTGGAACCCAATGCTTGATGAGGGCATCGGTTTTTTACATATATGGCAGTGTTTGCAGCTTCGGCCCATAGAAACTTCAGAAGTCTTTGATCATGGAGCATGGCATGGACAACTTCCACAATTGTACAGTTCTTTCTTTCCGCCACACTATTCTGTTCAGGAGTATATGGTTTAGTAGTCTCCCTCTTAATGCCAGCCTCTTACAAAAGTCATGAAACTCATTAGATTCATATTCAGTCCCATTATCAGTCCTTAAGATCTTGATCTTCTTTTCGGTTTGATTCTCAATCAACGCTTGAGATGTGTCACAAGACATGACACCTAGTGGACTTCCTCCAACCTAATATAATGAATCAACTCGAAACCCAAGAGTGAAGGCATCTTTAACATTATTTTTCGATATATGTACCTTGCCATTGTTGAAGGTCGCCTTGTAGCCTTTGTCTTTCATTGCCGAGATGGACACTAGGTTCTTTTTTAGGTTAGGTACATATAATACATCCTGTAAGTGGATCATATTACCTTGATTCAATTTAAGAGAGACATTGCCTACACCTTTCATGGTATATTTCATATTATCTCCAAGGACAATTTCCAAGTTAGTTTCTTTCTCTATCAGATTATGGAGAACTTCTTTGTAACCAGTGAAGTGCCTTGAGGCACCACTATCAATGAGCCAAATTCCCATTGAGTTTGAAGGAGTAGATGTAGATAGAGCAGCTGGTAGATAATATTCATCCTGCTTACTGTCAGCAGTGTTAGATTCATACCTGGAATTTCTAGCCTTCTTGAATGGTTGTCCTCTTTCTTTATTTCCAGCACTCCTTTTACCTCTGCTATTAGATTTGCTATTCCTTTGATTTCCATGAGAGGTATTTTGACCATCGTCCTAGTGTGAGTCCCTTCTATTAGGGCACTCCCTTGAATAGTGACCTGCTTTATCGCAAATGTAATATTGTCCTTTTCTTCCACCCTTAGGTCCAGCCTTTCTTTTTGATTTAGTCCTGGAATTATTTCTTTTCTTAGCATGAGAAGAAAAGGAAATAGGAGGACCTTTAGGCATGGACATTTCTTGCTCTTCTACCCTTGTTTCTTCTTGAATGCATCTTTCCATTAATTCCTCGAAACCAAGAATTACATTATTGTTCAGAAGAGTAGTCCTGAACACGTACCATTTGGATGGTAATCCTCCAATAGTCATGAGTTCCATTTCCCTATCAGTAATAGTCTTCCCAATAGATAGTATATCGTTCCTGATCTCAGTGATTCTTAGAAAGTATGATTTCATACTCTCATATTTTCCCTTCTTAATTTCCTTCAGCTTATTTCTAAGAAACAAGACTTGATTTGCATCATTAACTTTAAATAAACTCACCAGTCTATTGTAGATTTCCTTGGTGGTGTTCAGGTTAGAGATGTAGGCCACCAAGTGCTTGTCGATAGTGTCCCGAATGATCTTCTTTGTTTTGACTTCATTGGTTTTCCATTTGCTCCTAGCAGCACCAAGTGCATTTGATGGAGGCTCAACGACATTGCCTCTCACATGGTCCAACACTCCTTGATCTTCTAAGGTTAGATCGATAGACATCTTCCATCCGTGATAGTCAGGTTTCTCACGGAGCTTGTCTTCGGTAGGGAAGAGTGTTGAGGACCCCATAGTTCTTTTAGGATAGCCTTGCCAATCTTCTCTTCGGTGATTGCTCTTGCTCTTGCTTGGGCTTTGTCTTCACCTCAGCTCTGATCCCATGTTAAGTTATGGTATATTCTATGCTTATAGAAGTTTATTTATCTTTCTTATTATTATCCACAGATTATCAATCATATGTACATAAATTAAAGTGCATATATAACATTAAATGATCGATAGAAAACAAGCCAAGACAAGAGACACAACATGTGGTAGCTAGCCAGGGACAAACCCCAATGTGGGGAAACCCTTTCATCAAATCTTCCTTTATCTTCAATAATTCAGCAGAGAGAAATAATACATAAATCTGATTTACATCGGCAGCAGCAAACCCTAGATCAACCAAACTAGAGCAAACAATATCTTGCAAACCGACCATTGGATCGACTTGATTCCTTCACCAAAAAATTTGGCCTTTAGAGGAGATCTAGATTCACCTATAGTGCAATTCTGAGAGGCAGACTGATGGTCAATGCTAGTCAAACTTTGGTTCTGCAGTTGCAGCCCTAAATTATGCACCTTCCTTCCACATGTGTGAGAGAAGAGTCTCTTTATGCGGTAGGAGAAGAGCCTCTTTTCTGCGCAGGAGAGAGAGAGAGATGTGATGAGTGAGTCAAAATGAGGAAAATACCTCCTATATTTATACACAATTGTTGATGATTTGAATAGATGCGACTATTGGGATTCTGAGCCTACATGAGTTGTAGGTCGGCTTGATAATTATTCCATAATCAAAATAAATTCATATCTCCATAAATACTTATCGGAATCAGATGATCTTTAGATCAATCCTACACCTCTTGACGAGAGGAATCTAATAAAAATATTATCAGCCATGAATAATATGACCCACATGGATTTTGGCCCTAGTTTCCAATTTTAACAGGAATACACAAGAACCTTCTTCTATTGTAGATTTAATTCCTCTCCTGCTTCATATTGATGAAAATTTCCTACTGTCTGAATGGTAGGCTGATATTATACATTTTCTTCATGAATTTAAGTATCCTCGTGTATTCACAAGGAATCAATCTAGAAATCTTAGACTAAAGGCTATGAAATATTGCATCATCAATGCCAATTTGTATTGGAAAGATCCATTGAATATCCTTCTTTTATGTCTAACTAAAAATGAGACAGAAGGTTTCATAGAAAAATTTCATGAAGGTATATGTGGAGGACATTATGCTTGGAGAGAAACAACATATAAAATTTTGAGAGCATGATTTTATTGGCCAAATTATTTTCACAAGTGGGAGCAAAGGTTAGAAGTTGTATTCTATGTCATATATTTGCTGGGAAGTAGAGGTTAGTAGTACTTCCACCAGTTCCATTATTGATTGAAGCACCCTTTTTACAGTAGGGATTAGATTTCATAGAATAAATAATTCTAGCATCCAGTAATCAGCGCAGATGGATCCTAACGTCTACAGACTACTTCACCAAATGGGTAGAATCCATCCATGTAAAGAATACAATAGACATTTTCATCGTCAAATTCATTGAAGAAAAAATATTATCCAAATTTGGTTGTCCAAAACAAATAGTCACTAATAATGCACAAGTGTTCAATAGTATCAAAATGATATATTTTTTCCAAAAGTATCAGATTTTATTGCATCACTCTACCCCATATTACCCTTAGGGAAATGGATTGGTAGAATCATCAAACAAGAGTTTGGTCAAAGTTATCAAGAAAGTAATAACAAACCATAAAAGGAGTTGAGATAGTCATCTCAAATATGCAGTTTGGGCTAACAGAGTATCACCTAAGATATCTACTGATAAATCCCCTTTTCAACTTATTTATGGAATTGAGGCAATATTTCCCACATAGATAGCTTTTCCTATTATGAAATTTTTGCAGGAATCAAATGAGGAACTTGATGATTTCTCAATAAGAATCAATCATATCATTGATTTAAACCAAGATAGAGATGAAGTCTAGCACAAGTTTCGTCAATATCAGAACAAGATGAAGAGATTATTTGACAGAAAGGCTAGGGAAAGATACTCCAAGAAAAGGAGATTTACTTCTAAAATAGGATAACTGAAGAGAGGAAAGAGGCAAACATGGTAAATTTGATCATATCCAGTTAGGACTATTTAGAATTCTAGAGGTCAAGGGTAATAACACTTTTATTTTGCAGAATATGGAAGGAATTGTAGAAATTCCCACTGTGTATCAACAAATTATGCAATATACTAAAGCAAAATACAAGATCTACTTCTAAAACAAACTTGCGGAAGCTTAATCGAATTGAACAAGATCAAGAGAGCACATATAACTAAGAATGAGAAATCAACCACACATAACACAGAAGAAATAACCCGGGGAAAGCCTCAGCCTAAAACCCCAATCTTTGTATTATCATACAAGTGGAAATATAGTTCGGATTACAAAAAGGATTAGCTCACAAGCTATCATGTTCTCTCTGCAATCCCTCTACTGCGCATAGATAGTCAAAGGCCTCTCTCAAACCTTCTCCTCTGTCCTCCAAGCCTCCTATTTCTTTGCGCAATTTTCTTTGGGGTCCAGTGTAGCCACTTGTGTGAATTGGCCTCTTCACACACTCACTAACCTCTGATCTAATTGTGCAATCCTGAAGGAGATAAATCCTTCTCCATGGATGAGTTTCCTTTATAGGAAAAATCCATCCAACTGATAGTACATTGTCCCTCCTCTGATCTCAACTAGGTCTCTGTTTGAACTGACATGCATGAATTATTCATGAGAGAATATTCAGTTATCTGAAGTGCATCAGTTATATGCAAGCATGCATTAACTAACTGAACTCACATTAATTTAAACAAACTGTTTAAATCAATCTAACTGGACTTGACTCAGTTAACTAAGTCAACTAATTACAACTCAAATTAGAACTCATCCTTATCTCTTTAACTGATGGATAAATTCCTCAATTAATGGAGAAACTGTTGCATGTCCCCACATAGACTTCAAGTTTGATTTTCCTTAACTAATTAACTCAAGATGAATTAATTAATTATTTTACAAATAGCTGCTAAGATCAGATTCGAATTTTACTTCACTATTTTAGTTTAGGAACTGACTAAAATAGGAATGTATCCCGAATTGCTAAAATTAGCAATGCTATTTTTAGCACTTCCATTTTTCATTCCTTGTTGCTGAGTCTAGCACTGGTACCTATACTGCTATTTTTAGCAGTGCTATTTTTAGCACTTCTATTTTTAGCATTTCTTGTCGCCATTTTCAACACTCCCTCTCAACAAGAAAGGCTTCAACTCGAACCCGATCTTGAACCTTTGGAATGTTCTGCATTTAACACTTCTTCCAAGTGTGGATGCTACAGCAACTCTAGAAACAAAAAAACTCCCAACTGACCTCTCTGTTGGGCTAGAAACATACTTTGATGCTGAAGCTCCCTCTGTCACTGACAAGTGCTCCCTCTATGACCTCTGAGTTGCTGCAACACTCCATGCATCTCACACCGTTGCACACCTCTCTATGCCATCCTGGACTGGTGCAACACTCCTGTGCCTCTTGCATTGTTGCAGCCTGCTAGCTCTACACTGTCTTGGGACTCCTACACTGTATCTCTCTTTGCTGCTCCATCCGCATCTGTCTCTACCCACTCAACCAGTCCTGCTACTCCTCATTGGGGCTCCTATAGCAAAGTCGAATCAAAGAGGTTGGGTACCTCAAGGATCTTGCCCCTATTCCAGCCTTCTTGGGACGATCACTCCACATCGCCCCACCTCCTACCTGGAGGTATGGATGCATGTGATCCCTCTACCCACTTGGCTCGAAATTTCCCCCTACTGGAGGTCTCTGCATGAGTAGATGTCTCTACTCGATCTCCTCTCAACTTCTCTAGTTGTGGCTACTCCACAACCTCCTGAAGCTACTTCACCAATCATGGCTCCTCCACAATTGTCTGAGACTTCTTCTGGTGCTGCATGTTGAGAGGTAATGTACTCTCCCTCTCAACCACCAAGTCTCCATCATTTTCCTTGCTCCTTGAGGCTTTGCATGCATCTTGAACCTCAAGAGCATACAGGTTTTTAACCTGTGAACTGATCTGATTCACCTATCTAGTGATGATGTGTCTAAGGAAAACCTTTCCCTTACTGAAGACTACATCGTAGCCTTTGTCTTGCAGCATCGTGATCGACACCAAATTTCTCTTCAGTCCTGGTACATACTTGACATCGGTCAAGGTAATCCGAGCTCCATGCTCCCTCTAAAAAACAATCGTGCGTACACCTGAGACACTATACTTTTCATCATTACCCATGTGCTATGAGTATCTCAAGATCTTTCTCCTCAAAAGTACTGAACAAACTCTTGTCGTCGGTCATGTGGAAAGAAGCTCCACTATCAAGAAACCAACCACATCCCACCATGGATGAAACCATGCATGCGAACAGTGTGAAATCCAACTCGAACTGTGAGGCCATTGCCTCACATTCTAATCCTTCCATGGATCCCTTCTTGGATTTCCTCAATGGAAAATTTGTAGAAAAATGGCCCACCTCATGACAACAAAAGCATCACACTTTCAATTTGTTAAACTTCTTCCCACCTTGGCAAAAATTGGATTGGGAAAGAGAATCCTTCTCCTTCCCCTTCTTTGCCTTACTCGTTAAGGTGCAGTTTTCTTCATCCTCTATGGATGAAGAAACATCTCTGGTGCTTCTTCTTATCTCCTCCTGCATCAGATCCGACCAAAGTCATCCCCAATCTGGCAATTTCTCTCTTCCATTAACCAAGTCCTGGTAGCTATGCCAGCTCTTAGGAAGACCGAGGAGTGCAAGACTCACCATGCCATCATTAGTTGTCACGATCCCTACACTTCCAAGCTCATCCCTACATGTGGTGAGCTTGTTCAGATACGTAGAGATCGTGTCGCCCTTTTCACACTTGATATTCTGAAGCTTGTCCTTCAGTGCCAGCTTCCTTTGATAACTGCTATTCTGATATAGATCTTTCAATGTTTTCCACATTGAAAACGGTGTCTCCTTTTCATGGAGGCTCGAGACAATGTGATCTTGAACTCCCTCCAGGAGGATTCTCCTTGCTCTAGCCACACATTTCTTCCATTCCTCCAGTTGAGTAGCATCAGTCAGCTTGGGGACTTCTTGATCAATGAAGTCCTTTAGACCGTTATCCTCTAACACTGCCTCCATGCGATCCTTCCAGGCTATATAATTCGAGCTGCCATCAAGGGCATACTCGAGTCTTAAACCACTGAACGCCATAGGTGAAATAGAGATGTGATAAGAACTTGATTTCTATATTCAAGAACCAAACTTCGAACTTCTCCTTCTTGTATACTGTTCTTCGCCTTGATCATCTTTTCTCTAATACTATGTAGAATTTTTCTATAAATCAGCTAGCTCTGATACCATGTATAAATTCTCACTGTAGATCAACAAATTATGCAATATACTAAAGAAAAATACAAGATCTACTTCTACAACAAACTTGTGGAAGCTTAATCAAATTGAGCAAGATTAAGAGAGCACATATAACTAAGAATGAGAAATCAATCACACATAACACAAAAGAAATACCACGGGGAAAGCCTCGGCCTAAAACCCCAATCTCTGTATTATCATACAAGTGGAAATATAGTCCGGATTACAAAAAGAATCAGCTCACAAGATATCCTGTTCTCTCTGCAATCCCTCTGTTGCTCATAGATAGTCAAAGGCCTCTCTCAAACCTTCTCCTCTGCCCTCCAAGCCTCCTATTTCTTTGCACAATTTTCCTTGGGGTCCAGTGCAACCACTTGTGTGAATTGGCCTCTTCACACACTCACTAACCTCTGATCTAACTGCGCAATCCTGAAGGAGATAAATCCTTCTCCATGGATGAGTTTCCTTTATAGGAAAAATCCATCCAACTGATAGTACATTGTCCCTCCTCTGATCTCAACTAGGTCTCTGTCTGAACTAACATGCATGAGTTATTCATGAGAGAATATTCAATTATCTGAAGTGCAGCAGTTATATGCAAGCATGCATTAACTAACTGAACTCACATTAATTTAAACAAACTATTTAAATCAATCTAACTGGACTTGACTCAGTTAACTAAGCCAACTAATTACAACTCAAATTGGAACTCATCCTTATCTCTTTAACTGATGGATAAATTCCTCAATTAATGGAGAAACTGTTGCATGTCCCCACATAGACTTCAAGTTTGATTTTCCTTAACTAATTAACTCAAGATGAATTAATTAATTATTTTACAAACAACTGCTAATATCAAATTCGAATTTTACTTCACTATTTTAGTTTAGGGACTGACTAAAATAGGAATGTATCCCGAACTACTAAAAATAGCAATGTTATTTTTAGCACTTCAATTTTTCATTCCTTGTTGCTCAGTCTAGCACTAGTACTTGAACTGCTATTTATAGCAGTGCTATTTTTAGCACTTCTATTTTTAGCATTTCTTGCTGCCATTTTCAACAGGAAGATATTCTTCATTTCCTATCAATGGACAATATCTTAAACATTACATTTAGTATTAAAAATTCTCACAATCATAATTCATTGTACATCACTGTTTTTCTTTAAAATTTTGTTGTCAAGTGTGATTTTCACAACAAAGAATCCATAGCCAAAGAGAAGTCACATGGATCTGCCTGTTATCTTCATCTCATAGGGGGAAGCATTCCTTAGATGGAGCCGATGTTGTAACCTATTTATATCATGTATATTTTGTTTTTGTAAATAAAGAAAAAAAGTATAGAAAAAGAAAGGGTTATAAAAAAACTCCCATTGAAAATGGCGCATTAGTCTAAATGTCATCATGGATGTTATTAGTTATTAATTCATTATTTAAACTTTGATTAGAAATTAATTAACTATTCATAAAGTGAGATGTGATGGTTTTTCGGATCATAATTATCGCACAACAATCAACCATTTGGATTTCCCCTGCCTAGATCAATGGCTAGGGAAACATTTCGGATTCCCCCCCCTGCCCTACGCTATCGATGTTTAACAAAGAGGGGGGGTGGGTGGGGGGGGTGGGGTGGGGGATGGGGTCGGAAAATCCTTCCTACGCCGACGTGTCACTCTCACAAACATTTCATGCCCCCCTCTCGAAAATGGTAAATCACCTACCCCGCCCCCTTGCCCTCGAAAATTACTTCTTGTTCACTTCGCTCCCGCCAATGATCGATCGCCATTCTGCTCCCGCCATATGTCAACTCCTCATTTATTCAAAATCATTTAAAAATTATATCACCATTCGAAAATCACGGCTAAAGTCCCGCTCCCATCAATATCTATTGTAGACATACCCTTGCCTCAAAAGGATAAATCCCCACATAATAAATTAAACACACTGTGTTTTTTTCATTCCTTTCATTCATTTATCTTATAGTCGCATAGGTTTGTTACGAGAAGTATCAGCATACAACACTTGTCACTACACCAACCAGTCAATTGCCCGGTAAAGCGACATTTTTATATCAAATTTCCTTTTTCAGCATGTCGTCTTATAAAGGAAAGTCAAAGGTAGTTGTAGAAAACCCATTGTTGTCCCCTATTATAGATTTAGATAAACTTCCCTTAGTTGACCACCAATATAAGATCTTTGAACCCCAATGTAATTTTGAACTCTATGAAATTCACAATTGGGCAAAATAGAAATTCTTATATGTTAGCGATGAATTGAGTATATGGAACTCCTTCCTTCCTAAATTCATTTTCCCTAAGACTCATTCCTTCCCTGAACTTGTAACTTGTTGTCACTTTAGGTATATCGCGATTCAAAGAGCCATCATTGCCAAAAATAATGATATATTATCTACAATTTCCCCTAAGTCAATATGCCAAATTCTTCAAATCAAACCCTCAGCCCCTCTTCATTCTTTTTCTGTATATTCTCTCATGGAAATATATCATAAACTTACTTTTCCCCAAAGAGCCAAAATATTTGAAATATTTTTACTTGAAAATGTAGAACTTCCAAGAAAAAATCCACCATACCCTTCCTCAATGTTTCCAGAGATGACTAGACATGTTATTTCAATGGTTTAATGTATGTTAGGTTATCCAAGCGATCAGTGGGTCGATGAAGTAATTATGGAATTTTTATCAGTGCTTTCAGTAGGTGATAAACCATCACTTATGTTCAATTAAAATTATTTTTTCGCAAGAGCTATTCATGATCAGTTTCTAACATTTTCTACTGAAGAGGCCTTCAAATATAAATTAGTTCTTGTCTACTTGTTCATGTTTTATCAAGAAAACAAATTTCAATTTCCATTACAAAAGATCAATGAATAGGGAAATCCTCATTTTGTAATTCATTGGACTTCCTTGGTGAGGAAGAACACTACTAAATGTTTTTTCAGTGATTATGTAAATCAATTTATACATATGGATTTATTATTTCTCAGTAGTGATATTATTCCTAGGATTTCACCTTAAATCAAAAGAATTCTTCACCTTAGTGAGAATACAAGAAGTGGATATTGGTATTTATATCAGAATTACACAAAAATTAGAGTACATGGATGTGAGGTTCCTCCACACAAACTGCCAAAGTTTGTTCCAATCAAAATTTTTGCATTAGAATATATCAGACAGATGATGAACATGGATGAGCTACATTTTGTATCAGGTAAAAAGAAGTCTCAATTTAAGTTGAAAGTACAGATTGGGCCATTCATTTGTGACACCAAAAGGAGTCTTATGATCCCTTGGGGATTATTTCTAAATTAAGGGTTGAACATAAAACTACACCTTATGCACACACACCCAGACCAGAAATAGAAAAATACATGAATCAAGAAGAGTGGTAAGAAAATACATTGCAGGAAGGAAAAGAACATGTTTCATTTCAGCAACATCACAACTCCAATTCCACAAGAGAATCAGGGTAAGAGAGTAAGGGAAAGTATTTCCCCTTCCGTTTCAGAATTTCAAGAGATAGATTTCATAATGTTTAAGAAAATAAAGATAATTAATCCTCTTAATGAACATTTTCAGGAAGAAATTTCACAGGAACAAATAACATTGGTACTGACAGGTCCCCGTGCTACAAATTTTCCAAGAATTGAGGAGATTTTTTCAAGTTCTCCCGTACCCTCAATTTTGCAAGATGCATTAGAAATATCTCAGATAGAAAAGCCAACTCAAAGTGAAACAAAACCAAGTATTTTTTCCAGATATAGGTTGATTAAAAGGAAAAATGAAGCATTAAAGGCCACTACCTATTCTAAATTTTGGAAGAAGACTTCAGCTTCTCAGCATAGACTTCTTTCTGCACTTGATACTAAGAAAGTACAGTTTCATATGGCCTTCTTGGAACCTAAAGTTCCATTCCCTAGGATTGCAAAAGATTATAAGAAATCTATTTTTTCTTTTGATACTAAACAAATTCATGCTATTGATCATATTGACTTACACAAGCAAGCTGGAGAAATGATTTATTCCACTCTAATTACCTCAGTTATGGGAACATCTAATTTGCAATTTTCATTAAATAATTTTAGGTCACAATTAAAGTTTGAAAAAATATCATCTCTGGCTAAGGACATGTTGAAGCCCCAAAAGTCGGGTCTACAACAAGGGGGATACCCAACCGGTCTGGACCTTGGTTAGCAGATCCTTTTCCGTTTGGTATAGTGGGTCCGACTGGGGATATGGGACCAGTTTCCCAATTTATGTGTGTGTGTGTTGAGAATTGATATTTCCTTCCTAATAATTTCTAAGTAAAATGATTTTATTCTAAATCTAATTTAACAACATGCAATTGTATTCTAATGAACAAAAATATCTAATTCTAAAACTAAGCTGGGATTTAATCTTTCAATTATGTGATCTAAAATAATTTCTAATGGAAATTGGTAATAAAGATCATTCAATTGCTATGAGAAAAGAATTCAATAAAGATAAGCCATTTCGTATAAAAAGTTAGACGAAACAATTGTGAAAAGCATATCGCATAATAAGTCACTCATATATTAAGCATAAAAAAATAGTTATCACCGTACAGAAGTGCCAAATGATAACTCAAGCATTCAAGCATTCATATATAAATAACTGGACATGAATATCACCTTGACACATAAGCAGAAATCGTTAAGAGATAAAAGTACCATTTATAACTAGTTCTACTCATGAGCTTCAGAAATAATGATTTATCTCTTCTTAATTCAACATCTTCTAAGAATACAAAAGTGCAATTTCAGTAGCAGATATTAAACACAGATATCAATAGATCTTGTTCCATTCGTTCATCAAAACCTCCTCGGAGGGTGCAGAAGTGCATGTTCTAAGGACAAGTTTTTGACAAATTTCAGGACCCTTCTCTAAATTCATGAGAAGGGTTTAAATACTACTAGCTAAATATAAAAATTGTTTATTACAAAAATATAGGAGGCCGTTTAAATGACCATCGTCATTTTGAGCATAAAATAAAGCAAAACTAAAACTAAAACTGAATCTAAAACTAAAACTGGCAATTAACTATATATGTATCTGTTCCTTGTAGTCACAAGCATCCAACATTGGCTTGAGGAGAGTTGGCTAGCCGACCTCCGACATTAGCTGTCCTATGAAAATGGAATCGCCAAGTGTTGGCGCCATCTTTTCGGCAGAGTTATTGATATATTTGAGAGTCATGAACTGGTTGTGTGGTTTTACCAAGTACGTCCAGTAAGAATCTCAATTCAACTTGGTTAATCTTTTGATGGATTCTACTCTTTCTTAAGCCTTTTGTCTCCTGCTTATCTATAGATGCTGTACATTTGGTAGAAATCCTGGAGTGGTCTCTGATATGAGATTTTCCCTGTGTAAATTTTCATTGACACAGTCAATGATAGTGTTTGTTGTTGTGGCTGCTTCTTCTGCCGCTTGTTCTGCTTTCCTGATCTTTGTGTCCCACTTATTAAAGAGCATTCCTTTGTGGGTTTCATTGATTATGGGTGCGCTTTCATTTTTCCCTTCCTCTAATTCCTGCAAAACCAAATATTCAGTAACTCTTTTATCAATTAAATCGTACTCATGTCACAAGTCCACGACTTGATTAGTAATTCTATCACTTATCTCGCAATAAGAGTTCCACTGCGATATTCTTTGGCACAATGTTTCTTGCTATTGCAGGAGTTGATCATTCAAGGAAATGGATTCTGTGACAAAATCTGTAAGCTTAGGATCATCCTTATGCATCTCTTGCATATTCTGTAACTGATTTTCTCTTTTGGCAAGCATCTAGCATTGGCTTGAGGAGAGTTGGCTGGCCAACCTCCAACTTTAGCTGTCCTGTGAAAAGGGAATCAGCAAGTGCTGGCACCATCTTCTTGGCAGAGTTAGTGATACATTTGAGAGTCATGCATTGGCTGTGTGGTTTTACCAAGTATGTCCAGTAAGAATCCCAATTCAACTTGGTTAACCTTTTGATGGATTCTACTCTTTCTTGAGCCTTTTGTCTCCAGCTTGTCTGTAGATGCTGTACATTTGGTAGAAATCTTGGCATGTTCTCTGATATTAGATTTTCCCTGTGTAAATTTTCATTAACACAGTCAATGATAGTGTTTGTTGTTGTCGCTGCTTCTTCTGCCGCTTCTTCTGCTTTCCTGAACTATGCATCCCACTTATTAAAGAGCATTTCTTTGTGGGTTTCATCGATTATGGGTGCGCCTACCTTTTTCCCTTCCTCTGATTCCTGCAAAACCAAATATTCAGTAACTCTTTTATCAATTAAATTGTACTCATGTCGCAAGTCCACGACTTGATTAGTAATTCTGTCGCTTATCTCGCAATAAGAGTTCCACCGCGATATTCTTTGGCACAACATTTCTTGCTACTACAGGAGTTGATCATTTAAGGAAATGGATTCTGTGACAAACTCTATAAGCTTAGGATCGTCCTTATGCATCTCTTGCATAACCTGTAACTATTTTTCTCTTTCGGCCAAACTGTTCTGGTATCCTAGTTGCATTTGTTGAAAGTCCTGCTGTAATTTTTCTAGCTTTTTCTCTGCTTCGCTGTTGACGCTGGCTTGGTGTAGCTGTTGCTGCAAAATCTGTATTTGATCCTCTTTTTCTTTCAATAATTGTTGTACCTCAGATGCTTTATCAATGGTTGCAGAAGCATATGCTCCTGCGATCTGAGATAATTTAGTGAGATTTTCAGTAGGGTTAGTGGTAGGATCTTGCCAAAGGATGTCTAATTGCTCTGCGTCAGGGGAGAGCATGCTTTCCAATTTCCTTTTCTTTCTTTGTCTTCTCACCACCACCTTATGCTGCGGACTATAAAATACATCGAGAGGAGGAATTTCCTCTATTTTGAGCATAATTTCAGAAGATGGGGTAATGGGAATATGTTCCATTTCTGGGACATTGCTGATTGTTCCAGTGACTATATCATCCACTATCTGCACATTACTCTCAGGTGTCTTTGTGCTCTGCCCCTTAGTATTGATTAAGTCATTGAATGTCTCCCATTCTTTATCCAGCTCTGTTCTAACTGGTGGTGGCTAGATGATGAGAGGGGGAGGATTTACCTGTGGAGTGGTCAAAACCTATTGTTCTAGGCACTCCTTAGACTGGGCAGTATCCCTTACTGACCCTTCACTTTTATTATGGTCACTCTCGGACCTTTTGGAGTGTTCTAATGTTTCTCTCCCAGACTTAGATCTAGACCTATCTATGCCTGAACTTCCACTGAGACTGATACTAGGAGTTGGCTCCCTTACTGGTTCCAAGCGTAATTTATCCAAAGGGATATTAGCTAACCTCCTTTCTCTGTACATTTTGAACTCTTGAAATTCTGCTGGAGGAAATTGCATTTGGGCCGAATGCAAAACTTCTTTAAGTGTACTTTTCTGCTGAAATGTATCATCAAAAAGATCATCTTCTTTAGAAAACACTTTTATTTTGATTGCAGTAGTGAAATTCTTAATGATATCATAAGGGTCGAATTGTCTTCCTGGAAATTTGAACAATTGTAGACACAACATGTTATCTACTTCTTTGAATGCATGACCTAAATCAAATAGTGAAAAGGCCCCACAGGCCACAAGAAATTGCGACCAAATGGCCTTCTTCTTGTCCTTCAGCTCTTTACTCATACCTCCTACTCCGCAGGTCTGGTAGGCAATCTCTCATGCCAGTAGTTTATCAGGGACATATAAAGGTAGGACATGAGGGGAAGCGAGACTTCCGAATACTCTAACATAGGTGAAAAGTTCTTCTCCAAACCATCTTGCGACAGGGAGCATATCGACCTCTGCTTCGGGAGAAAATCTTGGAGCATCTTTATTATACAACATTTTGTACAGAGGTAACATGACTCTATGACAAATTTTATAAAAGTACAGAATGAACTTGGAATCCCATAATTCCTTGTGATAAACATGAATGGGTAAGGGGTCCTGAGTAGTCCATTTCCAACCCATTAGGGGAAACTTGGAAACATAACAGATTGCATCCATCACATAAGTAGATAAGTAGAAAGGGGGATAAATCCTCTGAGTAGTTCTTTTGGACCGATAATTCAAAATGGTTGTGGCTAAATTGTCAGAAAATATCTTAGCCCAATCCACAATAGTAGCATTAGTGGCGGCATCTAATAATGGAAGCCATTTAGATGAAAATTTGTTAATGTCAGGCTCTCCAAAAAGTCTACAGAGCATAGTAGCAATAAAGCAATACGGAGAGGTGAGAGAACTAGTGCTATACATACCATGCTTATCCTTTTTTAGTGGTTCATCTCTTCTCGACCAGTCGTTGGTGCATTCTGCCAAATCTTCATTTTCCTTAGCGAACTTCTCCATGAACTGTTTGTTATAAGTCACCTGTGGCTCTGGTAGATGATACATGAGCCTCAAATCTTGTGGAGTGAACGAGCCAATGAGTCCTTGGTTTTGAGTCTTAAACTATCTGTTTGTTATCTCAGCACTATCTAGTACCCATTTGACCACGTCTATGTATGGAAGAATATTAGGCCTCGCCGCTATCCGGTGCAAGAATGAACATGATAGTTCTGTAATCGACACCTCAGAAGACCCGCGTGAATCTACAGTAGCTGTAACTTCCATTACTCTGGGATTTTCTTCCTCGAGTAGACTGTGCATGCCTTCCCAAGTAGTAATGCTGACATCTCTGTTACAGGTGGTGTCTATGTATAAGGGAATCATTTCTTTGTTTTCAGAACTCGGAGCTTTTCCCTTCTTTCCCATAATATTCTGAACACTGATGTGTATACCTCTCTACTTTTCACTCCTGCAATTTGCAAATGAGGCAATATTAATGATAAGAAAAAGGTGACGGGAAAGCTTTAAATTCCGAAATCATATAAAATATATCACCTTATGTGAAATGGCCCTTCGATCAGATCAAAACCATATTTTATTAATGATTACCAACTAGCTCATTAAATTAACATTAACACGCATAACTGGGCATCGGTTTATGGAAAGATTTTTTGAACGACGAGCCCTACAGATCTGCGATAAGGCGATTTTGCAATTTGCTTCACAATATCGCAGATCGCAATATCTCTAATCCGTTGCGTGTGGCAATCATCCATTATCAAATGTTTTCTGCGAAATGCGATTTGTGAGTCGCGCAATCGCATATCGACGGTTTGAGGTATTTCATCTTAAGTGATATTTGAGGCATGTGATCCGATGAATGTGTTCCGTGTGTGATCTCACATCGCAATTTCACAATCTTAGGATTCTGTTTGTAGGATGGCATTCATTACCTTTTTGTGATGCAATGCTTTTTATTGAGAGAATGGTTCTATTCGAACTTATCATAAAACTTAAGTCTTTTTAGATTTTTCGGGTATTCTCCTAAGTTTATGATAGTAAGATTTATTCAAAAAGGGAATACAAGCACTAATTTATTTTTTTAATTTTATGGATAAGGGTCCAAACTTATTTAGTATTAGTGACTAATACTAAATAAAGAGGGGGGTTGTTGCTGGCCACAACAATTGGCGATTCACTTGGAAGAACTAGTTGTCTCTGCTTTTCTTTTGAATTTTCTAAACTTCCAAAACAGAAGGTTTTTTAGAAAATCAAACTTTATTATAGAAAGGTAAAGTACACCACGCTTTCAGCTGTTGAGGATAGTTTGTTTCTTCTATGTTAACTTTGTTTATTTACTTCCTAGAGCTAGTCATTGTATTTACATCAGTCACTACTTGGTTTATAAAGATAAAAACAAAGCCTTCTCTGTAAATCAGTTTTAAATATGCTCATTTGTCGTAGGTAGATCCTCTACTACCAGCAGGCGTTTATAGCCTCAACAGGGTTACTGTAATATTCCTAATTAGCTCTGGCTAATTGGAATATTCGATTTTGTTCGATTTTTGCCTTCTATAGTTATTTGTAAATAAAAAGTGAGGAAGGGGGAACATAACTCACTTTAGAATAAAAAAAAGTCACTTCCTAGGTAGCACAACGTTATGACTTAAGGGGGAACCAAGGGGGCCAAAGGGGGGACACAGAAATGGGGCCCACGCAGACACATGGAGGGACTGTGCAGGAGGGAAGGAACACATGGCGAGAAGGGGATCACGCAGGAGAAAGTGAGCCTAGGGATTCTGAGAGGTAGAGGCTATAAAAGAGAGAGGAACCCCCTCATTTGGGATCATTCTGGGTATGAGAATTTGTGATAGTCATTTCGACTTAGAGCACGCTGGTTGTTTAGCTAGTCTGCAGCATTGTTTAGTGCATTGAGTGTCTCCATTCGAAGCTCTCACTCTTAGCCCTGGAGGACTTTGAGTGCCTGCTCAGGCAAGGTATTTCCATTGGCATTCTAGCAGTGGGTTCATCAACATTTCAACAACAATTTCATCAGCATTCCAGCAACAGTTTGATCAGCGTCTTTGAGGAACTGCGCAGAACCCCAAGGAGGTGATTTTCGGGGTCGGCCATTTCAGAAAATATTTCTGGGTTTTTTTAGTAGAGTCTGATTCCAGAGTTTCAACCTTTTTTGAGGAGGGGAGTAACCCCATTTCCTCATTCGATTTCCAACAGCAACAGTAGCACGGCAGTTTTCCAGTAGCTGGGACACAGATCAGTGTGAGGCCATTCCAGGAAAGCTTTCTGGGTGTTTCTGGGTTTCTTGAGTAGAGCCTGAATCCGGAGTTTCATCTTTTTCTAAGGAGGGGAGCAGCCCCAAAAGCATCATTTGTTTTCTAGCAGCAGTAGCACAGCGGCAGCATCCACGCAGAGAGGCCATTCTTGTCATTCTGAGAGTATTTCTTCACTTGCCTTGTGCAAGTCGAGGTGCCATCTGTCTAATCACCTCTTGTACTCATTTATTGCTCAGTATAATAAAATGGCTTAGCATTTCTCGCTGCATTTCTTGTGTATCTTCTTATATTCCCGGTTTACATTATTATATGCTATTCCACTGTTATTTTATCACTTCTGGGTTATTATATCATTTGCACATATTTGGTTGGAGTTTTGATGGGGTTTGAGGAATAATTTGGGTTAGGAATATTACAGTGGTATCAGAGCATAGATCTGGCTCAGCCTGTGGAGCTAGAAATCTATGACACCGGGGGAAAAACCCTATATTTGTTATAGAGGTTAGAGATAAAGAGACACTGGGCGTAGGTTGGAGAACACTTACAGAGAGGGAGACTGTGTTTCGGTGGTGGATGCAGAACAGGAGGAGCCTGTGGTGGACGCAGAGTGGGAGGATCCGATGGCAGATGATGATGGGATGACATTTATGGATATGCTCCTCAAATCCGTGCAGGATCTGTCAAGGTAGATTGAGGTGATGGGGCAGAGATTCATAGCAGTAGAGGCTAGACAGCGTCAGAGCCCACGAGTTTTTCAGATTGATGAGGGATCAGGTGCATCCCATCACTTACTAGAGCAGCGTGATACTGCGCAGCAGGTGGCCTCACATGCCCCTACATGCTCTACCATGCCCACTTTCTTAGGAGCAGACATTGGAGCCATAGCCCAGCAGGAGGCAAAGCCCAGACATATGGGCGATTATTTTGCAGAGTACCAGGCCTATGGGCAGGAGTTCAAGGAAGCCCTCTCATTCAGAGATTTTGTTCAGCTCCAGCGGGATAGCAAACCCCGCGACCATCACAGAGGGTACTAGCATTACCATGATGGTGACACCCACTGTGCAGCGAGTAGATTCCACTTGCCTACGTTTGATGGCTCGTCAAACAGTTTGGAAAAGTCTTGGGTGGAGAAGCTGGACATTTATTTCCAGCTTAACCAGATGTCAGAGGTAGAGGCCATCAAGGTGGAAACATTTCATTTGGATGGCGAGGCCCAAGATTGGTGGTTTCATGGGATGGTTACACTAGGGAACTCCATAATGACGACATATGTTGAGTTTACTAGGAGACTGATGGAGCGATTTGATCGGAGGATTCCATAGCTTTCAGTGATGATGGGCACCTACACATTGATTGAACAATTTTTTGTGGTCGATATTCCGGACACTAACATGATACTAGGTGTTCAGTGGCTTATCACTCTAGGGAAGGCCACGACAGATTGGAAGACCCTCGAGATGGAGTGGGATGATGAGAAGACAAGGAGGCATGAGAAGATACGGGGATAGCACACATATCTGCCTTAGACTGTCTCGGCTCATCGGATGGAGGCAGTCTTCTGAGAGGGAGACATAGAGTGGGCAGTGGAGCTGCGTGCATCAGAGGTAGGAACTACAAGACAGACGGTACACCCAGAGATACAGTCTATCCTTGATCGGTATGCCATAATGTTTGGGGAGATTCCACCAGGACAACCACCAGATCGGGGGTTTGAACACACCATCGAGCTTGAGCAGGGCATACAGGTTGTGATTACCACCCCCTATAGGCACCCCAAGGCCTATCAGGATGAGATTGAGTGAGCTATCCAGGAGTTGCTTGCATTGCCAAATTTCACGCAGCCATTTGTTTTGGAGTGTGATGCGTCGGGAGAGGGGATCGGCGCAGTATTGATGCAGGGAGGTCACCCTATAGCATTTGAGAGCCGGAAGCTCCTTCTGCATGAGAGGTTGTATTCCATATACGACAAGGAGATGCTAGCCATCATGCATGCATTGGCTAAGTACCGGCAGTATTTGGTAGGCAACAGGTTCAGGGTGAGGACTGATCACAACAGCCTCAAGTTCTTTTTGGAGCAGAAGCAGCTATAGGAGAGGCAGCAAAAGTGGATCAGTAAGATCCAAGCATATGACTTTGACATTGAGTATGTCAAAGGTAAGAACAACGTGGTAGCAGATGCCCTTTCACGTAGACTAGCCACATTGTCTCTTATGAGCTTGGATACAGATTGGAGGGCTCGACTCTTAGTAGAGTACTCCAAGGACAGATTTGCATGTGAGGTTCTGGATGGGTAGGTGGTAGATGACAGGTACAGGGTGGTCGATGAGATCATCTACTACAGGGACTGGATCTTCTTGACTGAGGGGTCTCAACTCAAGAAGAAGATACTCCAGGCATCACATGATTCCCCATTGGCAAGACATCAGGGTTTTACCAAAACCTACAGGGCCATTAGGGAGAGGTTCTCATGGAAGGGCCTCAAGGAGGACGTACTCCAACACATCCGGGAGTGCGATGTTTTCTAGAGGAACAAGGGAGAGATGAGCCATCCCACAGGATTATTGCAGCCTCTTCCCATTCCGGAGGGCAAATGGGAGAGTCTTTCGATGGATTTCATCACAGGGTTGCCCATGGTACAAGGCAAGGATTGTATCTTTGTTGTCGTTGATCGACTAACGAAGTACGCACATTTCTTTGCCATATCCACACACTATATAATAGCACAGGTGGCCGAGCTGTTCTTGGGGGAGATCTTCAGGCTACATGGTCTTCCTAAGACCATCGTCAGTGATAGGGACAACCGTTTCATGGGCAGGTTTTGGCAGGAGCTTTTCCAATTAGTGGGGACGGAGTCGACACCGAGTACCATCTATCACCCACAGATGGATGGACAGATGGAGATAGTTAACAAGTGGCTGGAGGGCTACATGCGTAACTATGTCAATGGGCAGCAGCTAGCATGGATGAAGTGGTTGCATCTGGGGGAGTACTGCTACAATACTTCGCATCACATGTCCATTGGTATGTCACCACTCTACGCCTTATATGGGTATCATCCTTTATCTTTTTTCGATGTGATGTTTGGTGATAGCAGGGGTCCTAGAGCCAACATTTGGATCCAAGAGAGTCAGGATATCCTCTGAGCTCTCAAGGATAACATGGCTACAGCGCAGAACTAGAAGAAGCTGTATGCTGATAGGGGTCGGGTGGAGAGGCAGTTCGAGGTAGGAGACATGGTTTACCTACGATTACAGCCATACCGATAGTCATTGCTGAAGTAGAAGGGGGTTGAGAAGCTCAAGCCCCGCTTTTATGGGCCATACAGGGTGATATGCAAGATTGGACAGGTTGCATATGAGTTGGAGCTACCCCAAGGCAGCAAGATTCATAACATTTTTCATATATCATGCCTGAAGAAGGCATTGGGGTAGCAGGTGACTGTGACAGATGAGCTACCACCCATGGATGATTAGGGGCATTTGGTATTACAACCAGAGGCTACCATTGACTGTAGGGAGAGACGGTTTCGGAGCAGAACGGTCCGGGAATTCTTGGTGAGGTGGAAGAATTTGCCGGATGAGGATGCCACTTGGGAGAGTGAGGAGATCTTATAGCATCCATCACTTCAGTTGCTTGAGGACAAGCAACATTTTGCTAGGGGAGACTGTAATATTCCTAATTAGCTATGGCTAATTGGAATATTTGATTTTGTTCGATTTTTGCCTTCTATAGTTATTTGTAAATAAAAAGTGAGGAAGGGGGAACATAACTCACTTTAGAATAAAAAGTCACTTCCTAGGTAGCACAACGTTGTGACTTAAGGGGGAACCAAGGGGGCCAAAGGGGGACGTAGAAATGGGGCCCACGTAGACACATGGAGGGACTGCGCAGGAGGGAAGGAACACATGGCAAGAAGGGGATCACGCAGGAGAAAGTGAGCCTAGGGATTGTGAGAGGCAGAGGCTATAAAAGAGAGAGGAACCCCCTCATTTGGGATCATTCTGGTCATGAGAATTTGTGATAGTCATTTCGACTTAGAGTATGTTGGCTGTTTAGCTAGTCTGCAGCACTGTTTAGTGCATTGACTGTCTCCGTTCGGAGATCTCACCCTTAGCCCCGGGGGACTTCGAGTACCTGCTCGGGCAAGGTATTTCCATTAGCATTCCAGCAGTAGGTTCATCAGCATTTCAGCAGCAGTTTCATCAGCATTCCAGCAGCAATTTCATCAGTGTCTTTGAGGAACTGCGCAGAACCCCAAGGGGGTGATTTTCGGGGTCGGCCATTTCAGAAAATATTTCTGGGTTTTTCTAGGTTTTTTTAGCAGACTCTGATTCTAGAGTTTCAGCCTTTTCTGAGGAGGGGAGTAGCCCCAAATCCTCATTCGATTTCCAGCAGTAGTAGTAGCACGACAATTTTCTAGCAGTTGGGATGCAGATCAGTGTGAGGCCATTCCAGAAAAGCTTTCTGGGTTTTTCTGGGTTTCTTGAGTAGAGCTCGAATCCAGAATTTCAACTTTTTCTGAGGAGGGGAGTAGCCCCAAAGCATCATTTGTTTTCCAGCAGCACAACAGTATCATCCACGCAGAGAGGCCATTCTTGTCATTCTGAGAGTATTTCTTCACTTGCCTTGTGCAAGTCGAGGTGCCATCTATCTAATCACCTCTTGTACTCATTTATTGCTCAATATAATAAAATGGCTTAGCATTTCTCGCTGCATTTCTTATGTATCTGCTTATATTCCTAATTTACATTATTATATGTTGTTCCACTGTTATTTTATCACGTCTGGGTTATTATATCATTTGCACATATTTGGTTGGAGTTTTGCTGGGGTTTGAGGAATAATCTGGGTTAGGAATATTATAGTTACATGTTACCCAGCAATGATCCTGTATCCTACTTAGAGAAATATACGATTTTCAAAGGGAAATCCATATCCACACTTATTGCTTTTTATTTTCTTTTAATCCTTAAAGAACAATGCCTTGGTTTGGTAGCCAAATTATGACAGTACCACTCACTTGATTTATAACTTCACTAAACAAGCTGGCTCGTGATGAGACCCCTTGTGTTTTGCTTGTAACAATCTCGAGTCATTGCCCTGTTGTGGTATGCAGTTTTGGCAAAGTTAGCAAGCTATAATATCTATGATCATGATAAGTCGGCTCGTGATGAGACTTCATATTCTTTAAGTTAAAGTGTATTTCTGGATTATTCCTTGAAGCTCGTAATTCCCTAGGTGGGGAGGAAGTCATTGTCTCCTTAAGAATAGCTCTAGACGACAATTGTAGAGTTTTTTGGAAAGAGCTTTTCTACAGAGAATCTTTGTTTTGTTATTGATACTTTTTATTTGACTGATATAAAACAAATTCCCACTAAAGGTCATTTTTTATCAAAATTTACAAAGTTGAAACTAGTATCATTTTTGGGCTTATAGCCTTTGACTGTATCTTTCAATAATAATGATCAATTTTCTAAATCAGTTCTATTTATACAAGCGAAATAACAAAATCTAAAAGGAATACTTATCTTTTCCGTGAATTCCAAATGTAACCATTTACAACTGGTTTTATTATCAAAATAAAGGAAAAACTAATTTACAAAAATAGAAGAATGATCTCCTATGGAAACTATTTTTTGAGGATCTGCCTGTTAACAGGTAGAGATTCTCTTTTTCCTGTTAAATCCTGTAACATAAAAGTAAATGGACCTATGATTTCTGCAATTTGGAAAGGGCCAAGCCACATTCATTGAAATTTCATATGTTTGCCCTTTTCCTCGTGAGCCTTATCCCATTTTAAAACTAGATCTCCAATCTAAAAGTCCTTTCTGGATATCATGTTTGAATCAAAATAAGCTTTTACTAATGCTTGGTGATGCGCATGAGTTAGTTTAGCCTGTTCTCGTTGCTCTTCTAGCTTAAGGATTTGCAACTACCTTAGTTGTAAGGAAGAAGTTGGTGTTTCATCAATAGATTGAACTAAGGACAAAGAGGGAATCGCTAGATGAGTTGGGAGGACCACTTCTTTCCCATAAACTAAATTAAAGGGAGAAGTGCCAATGGAGGCTTTTTATGTTATTCGGTCTACCCATAGAGCATATATTAAGGATTTGTTCCAATTCTTATGAGTTTGATCAATGGTTCACTTAATAATTCTAATTAAGTTTTTATTCGTTGATTCAGCTAACCCGTTCCCTTGTGGCTAATAATTGGCGGAGTATTTAAGCTTAAAACCTCTTTTGAGTGCAAATTCATTCATAGCATTGCCAGAAAAATACGATGCATTATCAAACATTAAAGCAGAGGGTAAACCAAACTTGGTGTTTATGAACTGATCTATGAAATCACTGATGTGTTTGGCATTAGCTGTCCTGAGAGGAATTGCTTCTACCCATTTAGTAAAATAATATGTAGCTGTATGGATATGCCTATGCTGTTTAGAAGAGTGAGGAACGATCTCACCTATTATATCCAATCCCCATTGATTAAAAGGTTGATCAACATTGACTGGTTGAAAAGGCAACAATGGTTTCTTTTGTCTTCCTGCAGCAGTTTGACAAACTTGACATTTCCTTACGTAGCTATGTGCGTCTTTGAATAGTGTAGGCCAATAGTACCCAGCACACAAGATTTTATGTGTGGTAGTATCTCCAGCATAATGTCCACCTGCTGGTCCATCGTGGAGTTCCTGCAACACCTTTTCAGCTTCAGATTTCTCGAGACATCGAAGGAGGACAAAATCATAATTCATCCTAAAAAGTACATTGTTCATGAGTTGATATTGCTTAGCCTTCAACCTTAGGGCTCTTTTCTTTGTATAATCAAGGTTTGAAGGAGCATATCCGTTTTTTAGATAAAATATGATATCAGCGTATAATGATTCAATATTGTTTAGGCTTACCTCATACATTTGTACTTCTGAAGACGGTGTTTCAGAAATAAGCGATGCTCCAGCCAGCATTTTACAAAAGCCTTGACCTTTTACAATATTTGCTAGTTTAATTTCAGCATCATATTCTTGTAATGCAGTAACCCAATTGGCTCTTTTCTCACCCACGTCTTTCTATACTAAGAGATTTCTTACCGTTGAAAACGGCACTATGATTTTTGTATGGGTTTTAAGCAGAAAGGGTATGAAATGTTTGATCGCTTTGAAAACAGCATAAGCTTGTTTCTCGATGTCAGAATAATTTAATTTAGCCCCTTATAGATTTGAACTGAAAAAGGCAATTGGGGCTTCCACCTTGTCATGATTTGCTTGAGTGAGTATCGCAACATATTATCTATCAGAGGCAAATGTATACAAAATGAAAGGATCGACAAAATTTGGAGTTGCTAAAGATGGGGCATTTACAATCGCTTGTTTAATCAGATTGAATGCTTCATATTCCTCGTGGCCCCATTTGAAGATTGAATTTTTTTAATCATTTCTTGTAAAGGGGATAGGATTCTTGAAAAATCTAGAACAAATCTCTTTACAAAATTAATCTGGCCAAGGAAGGATTGCATAGCTTTCTTGTTGTGAGGTAAGGGTATTTCGGAAATCTCCTTGATTTTTTCGGGATCAATATGGATTCCAGATTTTGACACTATAAATCCAAGAAGTTTCCTTCACTCAATGCGAAAAAGGACTTTTTTCAGTTAAGTGAAATTCCATACCTTTGGCAACATTGGAAGATCTGTTTTAAATCTCTGAGATGATTACCTCATTTTTTGGAATATAAAGTTATATCATCCAAGTAGATTACTACTGATTTGTTTACTAATCCCTTAAATGCGATGTCCATGGCCCTTTGAAATGTGGTGCTAGCATTGATTAGACCGAATGGCATCTTTTGATATGCATAAGTACCCCATTTGGTTCTGAACGTGGTCTTCAATTGATCGTTGGGATGGACCAAAACTTGGTTGTAGCTGGAGAAACCATCCAAGAAGGACATTAATTCTGATCCTACAACTGCTTGTAATATTTGCTCCATGGGAGGCAAAGGAAAATTATCTTTTTGGCAGGCTTTGTTAAGATTTCGAAAGTCAATGCAAATTCTAATGTCTCCGTTTTTCTTTCTAACAGGAACCATATTGGAAACCCATTTAGAATGTCAAACGGGAAAAATGTTTTTGGCTTTCAAACACTTATTGAGCTCAGATTTGATCTGGTTTTCTAAATTAGGATGGATCTTTCTCAGCTTTTGCTGGACAGGTTTTTCATCGTTTATCATTGGGATAGTATGCTGAATGATAGAAGTGTCATAAGTCTTAAGTTCATCGTAGTTCGAGGCAAAGACACTTTTGTATTGTTTTAGGAGATGAACATATGCTAACCTTTCTTCAGGGGCTAGGCCAAGACCTAGATAAATATTCTGCGGCTTGGTATCAGTTCCTAGATTTACTAATTCATAGTTCAGAGTTGAGCTTTGAAGTTTTGAATTGGTAGATCTTTTGAATCAGTCTTTCAAATCATATAGGTCTTCCAATTTGACTACTAATTTTGGCATAGCATTATTAGTGCTATCTTGTTGCAATTTTTTTATCATGTTGGTCCTCATCAATTATCTAATTAGTGTAAGATCCCCGAGATGTGAGGAAGCTTACAATATCAAGATCATCGTTGAAAATTCTCCAATTGGTAATGTTATCAGGAATTGAGGGTCTAAAGATCAATTCAATTGAGAATCTATCCAGGCTATAGTCTTTTGAGGGAATGAGCTTAGAACCTACGCTTGCCAAGAGGTCAGCACTAGCATTTTGGAGTCTGGGAATTGATGAAATATTGAATGCTATAAAAAGTTTAGTCAGATCTTGTACTAAAGATTGATAATTCTTTAAATGACCTGATAGACAATGTACAATATTTCGTGTCTGATAATAATTTTAGAATCTCCGAAGACTTGTAGATACTTGTAATCTAATCTGATTGCTTTGTATAATCCTTGGACTAAAGCCTCATCAATATTATTAGTGCAATCGAACTTGAGTCTACAAGTTAGCATAGTTTTGTTTCCTTCTAGGCTGACTAATATGCATCCTACTCCTGCTCCATCATTAGACTTGGAACCGTCAAAAAATAACTTCCAAAATAAAGATTTATTTACAGGGCTATCTATAAAATTAACACATTTAGAACTATCTGTTAGAGAAAATTTTTCTACTTGAGATAAAACAGAATGTTCTAAGTAAGGCGAAGTATGAGCATTAAAATTTCCAAAGAAATAGTCAACAGAATAGTTTCCAAATATATTGTTACTGTATGCTACAGGTTCATTCTCTCCTTCCAATTCTGTTACTATATATTTTTGATGTCTTTCTCGCTCGACCTTTATCTGATTTGGTTTACCATTATAAGGGAGCCACATATGAGACCAATCAGTTGCAAAGTATCCATGAAGCTTCTCAGACCAATCTCTGCTAAGAATTAAGCCATAAAATTCTGGAATGTCTACAAATAAAATATCGATAACTTGACATACCTTTGGATTAGATGACAACCTTATGGTAACCTGATTTAGCTCACCGATCACTTCAACCTGCGACCGGTCCAACTGAACTATGCGTACTGCAGATTTTTTAGGTTGAACATTCAACTTTGCACATATTGATTTAGGTAAGATATTAGATGGGGCTCCTGAATCAACTAAACAATTATGCAGGTTTTTGTTGAAAATTTCATAAGTTAGAAGAAATGGGGGAGTATGAGATCTTGATCGTCCTCCAATTAAAGTGATATCGTTTGGATCAACTTTATTAGTCACATTAGTTGGAGGTCTTCTCATCTCGTGAGAAGCTTGCGAGATTACAGTTGCAGGCAGAGGTGCAACTGGTATTGCATGTAACTCTTTGAAAAGTAGCTTTTGTTGATGTTTTAACTTGCTCAATTCATAACAAGTAATGTTAGCCCTAGTCTTCTTCATGTCTTCTATGATATTATACTCCATTTCATTAGAAACAATCAATGTTTTAGATGGAGTTGGTGAATCTGTTTGGATTGGGCTTGTTTGAGTCGCTTTGGGTGACGTTTTCTTACTAGTGACTTTATCCTTAGACATTGAGCTTGTGCTCTTTGGCTTAGGAGTAGGTTGTGGAGGATCAAGTTGATTTCTACTTCTAGTACTAACCGGTGATGCCTGTTGATCCTCTTCATCTGGGAGGATGAAATCCCACATACCCTGTACTTCTACAACTTCTTCTTCATTAGTAGGCTCTTCGTTAGAAATTTCCTCTTCTTCTTCTTCTGATTTAGCATTTATAATAGCATTGGGAGGCTTTGAATCAGTCGAAGGATTTCTTCTATAAGGTTTGTAAGGCTTTTTTGAAGAAGTCACTACTACTTGTTTCTTAATGTCAACCATTTCGTTAGACATGGTTTTCAAAACTTTCTGCAATTCTTCTAAATCAAATGGGTCTTTCAATTGTTTTTTCTTTGGATCTTCTTTAAAAGTAACCTTCTTAGATTTTCGTTCATCAACAGTGTTTTTCTTTTCTAAGGCTATGATATATTTCTATACTGTTATTGCTTCCTTCATATTGTCAGCTAAAGTTGTTTTGTTAGCCCTATCAACGAAGATTGCTATGTTTGATGGTAAAACAGATATGTACCATTCACTTCGAACTTCTTCGCTAGGCTTGGAAGTGGTAGGAATTTTGTTCAACAGTTTATTGAAACGTGAGTTAAAATCTTTGACAGGTTCCCTTGACTCAGCCCTAAGGTTAGACAGTTCATTGATAAGTGTCGTAGTAGACCTTCCATCACCGAACCTAGTCAAGAATTGTTCTTGGAAAATATCCCAACTAGTGATAGATTTGGATGGTAATGAGAAATACCATGATCCGGCTGCTCCTTGCAAAGTGTAAGGAAAGAGCCGGACAATAGCGTCTTCATTAGTAACCCCATTGAGATTTATAGATAACATAAAGTTGTTTATGTGTTCTTCTGCTAGCATGTCTGCTTCAAGATTAAACTTAGGCAACCATTTTTTAGGATGGGCTAGTATTTGACTCAAGGGCGCAGGAATTAAGACTGCCCCTTGGTTATTCCATGGAGTTTGGGCCATCGTTGAACTTCTAACAGAGGAAAGTGCAGAAGATGATCCCTATTGTTGGGAAGATGAGGATACTATAGTTCCAAATGATTGAGAAGGAGATGTTGAAGTTCCAATGGTATGGTGGACTAAAATTTGAAGTGGAGGGGTGGATGGTTGACTTCACGGTGGAGAAGTTGAGATGGATGATGATGACGAAAGAGTCTCTCTATCAGACCCTTTAGGTGATTTCCTTGCTCTTTTCCTTGTAGGTAGAGGTAATTCAGTTGGTTCGATACCAAACTTTTCACTCTGCAATCTGGTAAGAGGATGAGAAGGGTTATATTATGAAGTCACACTACCTTGAGATATTTTAGATTTTTGGGGAGATATAGAAAATCGCTGAAGTTTATGGATCAAAGATTCAACTTCAGGAGGTTCAATAGTAGGTTTCTCTGAAATTTTCGGGATTGTGGCAGTGGTTGTTGTTTTATCGACTTCTTGCTCAAGATTTAATGATTCTAAATGCGATGGAGAAGTCGGGGGAGATGGAGAGGGTGATTTACTCTCAGAATGGTATTTAGATTTAGATTTACTTGCCATTCAGAGTTCGGTGCCCTCCTTCTAGCACCAAATATGTTGAAGCCCCAAAAATCGGGACTACAACAATGGGGATACCCACCCGGTCCGGACCTTAGTTAGCAGCTCCTTTTCCGTTTGGTATAGTGGGTCTGACTGGGGATATGGGACCAGTTTCCCAATTTATGTGTGTGTGTGTTGAGAATTGATATTTCCTTCCTAATAATTTCTAAGTAAAATGCTTTTATTCTAAATCTAATTTAACAACATGCAATTGTATTCTAATGAACAGAAATATCTAATTCTAAAACTAACCCAGGATTTAATCTTTCAATTATGCGATCTAAAATAATTTCTAATGGAAATTGGTAATAAAGATCATTCAATTGCTATGAGAAAAGAATTCAGTAAAGATAAACCATTTCGTATAAAAAGTTAGACGAAACAATTGTGAAAAGCATATCGCATAATAAGTCACTCATATATTAAGCATAAATAAACAGTTATCACCGTACAGAAGTGCCAAATGATAACTCAAGCATTCAAGCATTCATATATAAATAACTGGACATGAATATCACCTTAACACGTAAGCAGAAATCGTTAAGAGATAAAAGTACCATTTATAACTAGTTCTACTCATGAGCTTCAACAATAATGATTTATCTCTTCTTAATTTAACATCTACTAAGAGTACAAAAGTGTAATTTCAGTAGCAGATATTAAACACAGATATCAATAAATATTGTTCCATTCATTCATCAAAACCTCCTCGGAGGGTGCAGAAGTGCATGTTTTGAGGACAAGTTTTTGACAAGTTTTTGACAAATTTCAGGACCCTTCTCTAAATGTATGAGAAGGGTTTAAATACTACTAGCTAAATCTAGAAATAGTTTATTACAAAAATATAGGAGGTGGTTTAAATGACCGTCCTCATTTCGGGCATAAAATAAAGCAAAACTAAAACTAAAACTGAATCTAAAACTAAAACTGTCAATTAACTATCTATGTATCTATTCCTTGTAGTGGCAAGCATCTAGCATTGGCTTGAGGAGAGTTGGCTGGCCAACCTCCAACTTTAGCTGTCCTGTGAAAAGGGAATTAGCAAGTGCCGGCACCATCTTCTTGGCAGAGTTAGTGATACATTTGAGAGTCATGCATTGGCTGTGTGGTTTTACCAAGTACGTCCAGTAAGAATCCCAATTCAACTTGGTTAACCTTTTGATGGATTCTACTCTTTCTTGAGCCTTTTGTCTCCAGCTTGTCTGTAGATGCTGTACATTTGGTAGAAATCTTGGCATGTTCTCTGATATTAGATTTTCCCTGTGTAAATTTTCATTAACACAGTCAATGATAGTGTTTGTTGTTGTCGCTGCTTCTTCTGCCGCTTGTTCTGCTTTCCTGAACTATGCATCCCACTTATTAAAGAGCATTTCTTTGTGGGTTTCATCGATTATGGGTGCGCCTACCTTTTTCCCTTCCTCTGATTCCTGCAAAACCAAATATTCAGTAACTCTTTTATCAATTAAATTGTACTCATGTCGCAAGTCCACGACTTGATTAGTAATTATGTCGCTTATCTCGCAATAAGAGTTCCACCGCGATATTCTTTGGCACAACGTTTCTTGCTACTACAGGAGTTGATCATTTAAGGAAATGGATTCTGTGACAAACTCTATAAGCTTAGGATCGTCCTTATGCATCTCTTACATAACCTGTAACTATTTTTCTCTTTCGGCCAAACTGTTCTGGTATCCTAGCTGCATTTGTTGAAAGTCCTGCTGTAATTTTTCTAGCTTTTTCTCTGCTTCACTGTTGACACTGGCTTGGTGTAGCTGTTGCTGCAAAATCTATATTTGATCCTCTTTTTCTTTCAATAATTGTTGTACCTCGGATGCTTTATCAATGGTTGTAGAAGCATATGCTCCCGTGATTTGAGATAATTTAGTGAGATTTTCAATAGGGTCAGTGGTAGGATCTTGCCAAAGGATTTCTAATTGCTCAGCGTCAGGGGAGAGCACGCTTTCCAATTTCCTTTTCTTTCTTTGTCTTATCACCACTGCTTTATGTTGCGGACTATAAATACATCGAGAGGAGGAATTTCCTCTATTTTGAGCATAATTTTGGAAGATGGGGTAATTGGAATATGTTCCATTTCTAGGACATTGCTGATTGTTCCAGTGACTATATCATCCACTGTCTGCACATTACTCTCAGGTGTCTTTTTTCTCTGCCCTTCATTATTGCTTAATTCATTGAATGTCTCCCATTCTTTATCCAGCTATGTTCTAACTGGTGTTGGCTAGATGATGAGAGGGAGAGGATTTACCTGTGGAGTTCTCAAAACCTGTTGTTCTGTGCGCTCCTTAGACTGGGCAGTATCTCTTACTGACCCGTCGCTTCTATTATGTTCACTCTTGGACCTTTTGGAGTGTTCTGATGTTTCTCTCCCAGACTTAGATCTAGACCTGTTTATGCCTGAACTTCCACTAAGACTGATATTGGGAGTTGGCTCCCTTACTGATTCCAAGCGTAATTTATCCAAAGGGATATTAGCTAACCTCCTTTCTCTATACATTTTGAACTCTTGAAATTTTGCTGGAGGAAATTTCATTTGGGCTGAATGCACAACTCCTTTAAGTGTACTTTTCTGTAGAAATATATCATCAAAAAGATCATCTTCTTTAGAAAACACTTTTATTTTGATTGCAGTAGTGAAATTCTTAATGATATCATAAGGGTCGAATTGTCTTCTTGGAAATTTGAACAATTGTAGACACAACATGTTGTCTACTTCTTTGAATGCATGACCTAAATCAAATAGTGAAAAGGCCCCACAGGCCACAGGAAATTGCGGCCAAATGGCCTTCTTCTTGTCCTTCAGCTCTTTACTCATACCTCCTACTCCGCAAGTCTGGTAGGCAATCTCTCGTGCTAGTAGTTTATCAGGGACATATAAAGGTAGGACATGAGGGGAAGCGAGACTTCCAAATACTCTGACATAGGTGAAAAGTTCTTCTCTGAACCATCTTGCGACAGGGAGCATATCGACCTTCGCTTCGGGAGAAAATCTTGGAGTGTCTTTATTATACAACATTTTGTACAGAGGTAACATGACTCTATAACAAATTTTGTAAAAGTGCGGAATGAACTTGGAATCCCATAATTCCTTGTGATAAACATGAATGGTAAGGGGTCCTGAGTAGTCCATTTCCAACCCATTAGGGGAAACTTGGAAACATAACAGATTGCATCCATCACATAATCAGATAAGTAGAAAGGGGGATAAATCCTTTGAGTAGTTCTTTTGGACCGATAATTCAAAATTGTTGTGGCTAAATTGTCAGACAATATCTTAGCCCAATCCAGAATAGTAGAATTAGTGGTGACATCTAATAATGGTAGCCATTCAAATGAAAATTTGTTAACGTCGGGCTTTCCAAAAAGTCTACAAATCATAGCAGCAACAAAGCAATACGAAGAGGTGAGAGAACCAGTACTATACATACCATGCCTATCCTTTTTTAGTGGTCCGTCCCTTCTCGACCAGTCCTTGGTGCATTCTGCCAAATCTTCATTTTCTTTAGCGAACTTCTCCATGAATTGTTTGTTATAAGTCACCTGTGGCTCTGGTAGATGATACATGAGCCTCAAATCTTGTGGAGTGAATGAGCCAATGAGTCCTTGGCTTTGAGTCTTAAACTATCTGTTTGTTATCTCAGCACTACCCAGTACCCACTTGACCATGTCTGTGCATGGAAGAATCTTAGGCCTCGCCGCTATCCGGTGCAAGAATGAACATGATAGTTCTGTAATCAACGCCTCAGAAGACCCATGTGAATCTACAGTGGCTGTAACTTCCATTACTCTGGGATTTTCTTCCTCGAGTAAATTGTGCATGCCTTCCCAAGTAGTAATGCCAGCATCTATATTACAAGTGGTATCTGTGTATAAGGGCGTCATTTCTTTGTTTTCAGAACTCAGATCTTTTCCCTTCTTTCCCATAATATTGTGAACACTGCTGTGTATACCTCTTTGCTTTTCGCTCCTGCAATTTGCAAATGAGGCAAGAGTAATGATAAGAAAAATGTGACGGGAAAGCTTTAAATTAAAAATCATATAAAATATATCACCTTACGTGAAATGGCCATTCAATTAGATTAAAACCATATTTTATTAATGATTACCAACTAACTCGTTAAATTAACATTAATGCGCATAACTGGGCATCGATTTATGGAAAGCTTTTTCGAACGATGAGACCTGCAAATCTACGATTTGCTTCGCAATATCGCAGTTTGCAATATCGCTAATCCGTTGCATGTGGCAATCATCCATTATCAAATGTTTTCTATGAAATGTGATTTGCTAGACGCGCCATTGCATATCGGCGGTTTGAGGTATTTCATCTTAAGTGATATTTGAGGCATGCAATGCGATGAATGTGTTCTGTGTGTGATCTCGCATCGCAATTTCGTAATCTTAGGATTCTATTTGTAGGATGGCACTCATTACCCTTTTGCGATGCAATGTTGTTTATTGAGAGAATGGTTTTGTTCAAACTTATCATAAAAATTAAGTCTTTTTATATTTTTCGAGTATTCTCCTAAGTTTATGATAGTAAGATTTATTCAAAAAAGGAATGCAAGCACTAATTTATTTTTAAAATTTATGGATAAGGGTCCCCACTTATTTAGTATTAGTGACTAATACTAAATAAGGAGGGGGGTTGTTGCTGGCCACAATAGGACACTAAGATTAAATATTCAAAATATCTGGTGATTAAGTTAGGATATGATCTTAGTGATGTGAAATCACCTAATGAAACTATAAATAGAAAAATGTTGATATCTTAGCATTGAGGAAGTAGCTTAAACTCCCTACTACACAGGATCCATAAAATAAAGAAGTAGGAGAATTGGAAAAGGAGAAAGGAAGCATGTTCAAGATCATAGTTGAATTGAATCTGCAAATATTAAATATGGAGATTGAGTTGGAGACATTATTGAAAGAAAATAACAACAAGCTAATGTATCAAAAATTATTTCCATAGAAACAACATCCATTGTAGGTACTTCAACAACAGGAACTTCTATTGCTGCAACCATTACAATAGAAGCACAGTCCACTAATACAAAAATTGATTTAGCTAAAGCTATGGGATATTTATTGTTAAAGGACCAAGAGATTGAAAAGTTAAAATCTCAACTTAACAATCTTCAGGAGCAAAAAATCAAAACTGGCAATGCTTACTTGACAGAACTACAGAAGATCCATAGGTTGGCTCAGAGAATAGTGGCCCTTGAAAATGAGTCTACTATTACTCAAACTATTGCACAAGATAAAGAAAACATTTGGCTGGATATTAATGAATCCATAACTCATTTGTGGCCTTCAATAGAAATCATTTTGAACAAGAACAATTAGTGGAGAAATCAAAGGAAGCAATAGCAGAAATGAAGTGGGACTTAGGTCACAAACTAGGAGATGCAACAACAATAATCAACATTTTAAATTCCAAAACAAAGGAAGACCTTGAAGATTATGAGATTGAAGATAGGACTGAAACCATTCTAGAAGCCTACCAAGAGGAATTTAATGTTGCAATTAGAAAAAACGTGTCATAATCTAGAAATTCAAATCAATAAGTTTCATAAAAAATTCAATGTATTACATCAGAAAGGACTTCCAGGTTTGTGAGGGATAGGAGACAAGTTGGTTACTCTTTAAGAATACCAATGTAAATTGCATTCTATAATTGTGGATAAATCAAAATTTGTTAAGATCAAAGGAACCATTACAGGAAAATATTTTATTGAAGGATTGTGTTTTTATTTGCTAATCCAGAATGAGATTAAAGACTTGTTCATATTCAAACCCACCTTTCATAAATACACTGAAGTGGATGATACTTACGGGAAATTCATAATTTTTCCATTCCTTGTGAAGACAGATGGGAAAAACTATGTCAACTCATTGATTGACAAAACAACAGGTTTCCAGCAGCAAGAAACAAACTTTCATCGACAGGATGTAAGTTTGTAGGAGAAAAGGGACAGATACTTAGAAAAAACAACATAATAATATCTTTACAACCTTAGTCATCAACATGAGCCTCAAATTTTGTGCAAGATGTTAAAGAAGTTCAAAATTTTGATTTTATAGTTTTATTTTTTTAAATAGTTTCAAAAGATATTTTGTAAATAAATCTTGACTTTTAAATCAAGATATTTTGAAGAAAAATCTATAAGTAATTTGTAGCTCGAAGTATGAAGGGTTGAACCCTTGTGATAAACTAGTAAGAAGAATTGTAATTCTCTGAGGTTTTTTTTAGATTAATAGAAGGATTCTGGATTCATCTTGAAGTGGCTTGTGTTCCTATAAGTACTTCTATGTTTTTTATTGTCTCAATTTTGTTTATCTCTGCATATGTTTGAAAATAATGGGAAAATATCGGTAAGATAAGATTGAATATCAATCTATCTCAAAAACCCTGTGAAGTTATGATCAATTATAGAGATTAGTTAATTGAAACTTTTTGTTTTAATTAATTCCTCTACATCTTTTAATTGTCACTTCCTTTTAGTTAAATATATTTTTCTTGGATGTAAAAGGATTTTACACACATCAACTGTAAATGATTAGTTGAATACTTAGTTTGAAGATTTAATGAATCATATATTTTCTTAAATTCAACCTTACATATCATTTCAAAGCTAAATTCTGTTAAAGGTGAAGAATCAATCCTTTTACTATATCATAAATAATTAAGAGTCTATGGTTGTTTAACATTTTAAAGCATTGGTCATCCAAAAATCCAAATTTAAAAAACATTTTAGATGCTCTGGCACAATTCCTTATCTTAGAATTTTCTACAGAGGTACTGTTAGTGCCTAGATTTACCTCAGGCTGAGAAAGGTAGGATCCAGGGCCAACATCAAACCACGCTTAACCTGGTAGCTAGCCCTACCAGGTCGGGAGAGGGCTCTCTCCTCGTCAATCTCAGTGAAACATGATCAATAAGGGCCTAAGATCACTGATATGCTGACTGATTTTAGGCTAGGTATGTGTGGGAAAGAATTTGATTGAATGAAATGATGTTTTGTTGGCTCAGATGGAAAGGCAAATTTTTTGTACGGGGAATGAGGCTCAATCTTGCAGAGATCTCAATGGGGCAATGTAGGCAACTGATTTTGGCACTTCAAATCAAATGAGATGGAGAGATTAGATAGGTGAGGAGCTTAAGAGGGTAAGAAAACTCAAGGATCCTCTTCAAACAACTAAAAACATCAAAAACTAAAGCAAACCCTAGGTAGAGCACTACAATTTCAATGGATTCTACCTTCTCCCTTGTTTGATTTAGCTAAGAAGAAATAAGATAGATAATGGTATACATAACACATAAGTAAATTCACAATTACAAAAGAAAGCACTGTACCAAGACAAATTTCCACATGAATCCCAAAGAGTGCTGCAAACCCTGGTCTCAATTCCTTAGCCAAAATGCTGATATGAGTGTACAATGAAGCTCAAGGCTTTCTCAAAAGTCCAACCATGCTAATGACTGAAAAACCACATAATATAGACAAACCATAGCTCATCCTAGCCTCTAGGGGTTGAGATCACATGTTTAGGAGCTGTTCCAACTAATTCTAAACTGAGAACTAGAAATTACGCAATGGAACAGCATGCCTCTAGAAACAAGGGAACTGATTCATTCAGTTTCAAACAACCTTTTAATACATGAATCTACCTCCATAAGTGAAAATTTGACATATTTACATCATGATCCATCAATGTACATTAAATTACATCACAAATTTGACACTAAGAAGGTGAAAAAGTCAAACTGGCAAAAGCTAGGCGAAAACAGAGTATACTTGGTCAAACTGAGCAAAATTTCCTCTATGCGCCGTGCCTGATTCTTAGGCATAACACCTCTTTGGAGCCACTTTTGAGGGCCTTCTCGGTGTCCAAATTTTCTCCACGTGTGCTTTTTGGAAAGGTTTGCCTGTCTACTTTCCAACCCAAGTGGAATTTTTGAATTTATCTTCCATTTGCCACTCCAAAATTGAGTTTTCCCAACACTGCTTCCTGTGTGTCAAAATAGGGGCAGTAAGGTCATTTTTTGAGTGTTTTTGACCTTTTTTAGGGCTCAAAACCTGTCAAAATTTCTTGGCCATTGGTAGGCAAGCATATTTTTCCATGCCAAATCCAAAAATGTTGAGTTTTTGTCATTTGGAGGCTCCCATCAAAAGCGAGCGCCAGGTGGCACGACGCATAGAGCAGAAAATTCCGTTTTTTTTGCGAAAAATTCCAAAAATGAAAAAAGTGCCCCAAATTTTGCTGAGTCTTCTCCATCAAGCATCATGTTGGGCCAAGGAAGCCTCAGCCAATATCTGAAGTTTATCATGCTCCTTTCGCCTCCTCGATGCCCTTTTCAACTTTACTTTCAAGATTCTGATTCTTGCCTTGCAACTCATAGTCCTCGCCATGTAATGGTAGGCCATGCACCTCAACATTTTTTTCTCCGTATTGGCCTTCTCTAGCAACTTCTCCAAATAAATATTCACTTTCTCCAACACATATTCCCGGTCCTCCTACTTTTTCTCAATGGGTGTCAACTTGCCTTGTGCCCTCTTAATTTCTTGCCGGCTTTCTTTAATGATTTGTAATTCCATCATAGCTTACTGATCCTCAAGTTGCTTATTTCTTTGCTCCAAGTATTTGATTATCCATTTAGATTTTTCTAAGTTGAGGGATAAAGCATTGATGTCCGCCTATTGATCTTGGATGACTTTTTTGAGATTTGAACTTTGTGGACCCACATCAGTATCATCACCCTCAATGAGAATGAAATCAGTCTCCTGCTCACCTGATGGTCCCTCATCCTATAATGGCCTCTTGCCTTCGTCATGAACCTATTGTGCTGATGAAGGAAGTGAGACCCCTTCCACCCTAGGTGGAGGTAATACTCACTTTGTTGCTACGAACAACCGTCTAGTGCCCTTCTGATAAGTGATGAACACCGGCATACTAGCGGTCTGTGTCTCATGACCCTCATGCTGATGTGAAGGTCCACCTGTCTCATGTAAAGCCTCTGGAGGTCCCTGAGAAGCTGTGAAGAACTCACGAGAAATGAAATCATCCCAAGTGATTCCCTGCAAACCGAGCTGATGGATGACCACGATCTTAATGAGAGCAAAATGGTAAATGTTGTTGAACTGCTGTTGTGGAGTCTTTTGTTGTACTAGGGCGGTCATCTTCTCAATATTTTGGCACATGAAGTAGGGGAGGTTCATCATCCTCACCCTGGTAAAATGCATCAACAACCTGATATGATAGGCATATAAACGGGAAAACCGGCCCTCACAACTGAAATACTTCATTATCAGTTTCATCAAAGGAGCATAAAAATCTTTCAAGTACCAAAAAGGAAAAACTCTGTTGAGCTGTCTCAAATAATCAGGCTTCATGTATGGTTCATAATGTTGCCTCTCAATTTGCTGCCTCTTGTTCCATTGCTCTCCAATATTAGGAATACCGGTTGCTAGTGAAATGGATTCTGGTGTTAAAGTGAATGTTACACCAGCTAGAGTAGCTTGACCAATATGTAAATGAAGCACAAACAAACAGACCAACTCATGGTGAAACTGAATTCTAGAAACCATCTCACAGAACTCATAGCAGGACTGGTGTTGGAAACAAGTGATGGCGAGAGGGCAGGCCTGTAACTCAACTATAGTATTAGGTTCTTCTAAAATATGTTTGCCACCTCTATGAGGCCTCCTGGGTACATGTACCTCTGTAGGAGAATCACTGTGTGTTTCCTCTTCATGATCATATGAAGGATCAGACTCCATTTCTGCTAGTAAGTGAGTTCACTTGATGAAGAGTGGAAAGTTTATGGTGTTTTTTTATTTTCTGCCACCAAGGGAAAAGTAATATGAGGGACTGTAGAGGGAAAGAGTATGGGGATTTTGGGACTTGTTGGGACAGGGTTTTTTTAGGGAAACAGGGGATTAGGGAGTGATATTAAGTTTAGGGACAACACTTTAGGGTTTTGGGAAAATGGGATTCGCGATAGGGATATATGATTTTTTGGGAATATGGGAGTTAGGGAATGAGGGAATAAGGCGAGAAAATGAGTGAAGGAGTGAAAGGGTGAGGAAATGACAAAATGGACTTGGCAGCCAAATAACCAATACAAACCCTAGGCAACAGTTTCTTGAGAAATGGCAAGAATCTAGGGTTTGATTTTTCCTTTAGACAATCACCATAAGCTTTATGAAAAACTCCTTTAGTAGCAATGGAGAGATCATGGCTTACTTGCACAATAGAAGTCATGAACAATTTTGGCAATTTGAGAGAGTTTTGGAGTGAAATGGGCTTGGCAGCTCTATGCATCGCGCCTCAAACCCAACGCGCTGCACCCTGTGTGTGCGTCGTGCCTGTTCAGTTTTGCACTGGAAATCGTAGCCCTATGTGTCGCGCCCCTTCTATGCACCGCGCCTTCCACCCAGTGCACCGCACCTCTGATTTTGCACAGTTTTTCTCGAATTTCACTTGTTTGCTCACACACGGCCTTGCCTTGCTTCAATTCTCCTTGTTGGATGAAATGAGCTTTTGCATTGGAAACATTATTTATATATAAGGAGCTTTTAAATTTTGTTTCATAAAAACCCACTTTTACAATGTTTGGAATATGACTTTATTTTTAACTCTGTTTTTGTTTTTTGAGCTTTTGACTTCATTTGAGCTTGTGATGAACTGAATGACTTGTGTTTTGTTTGCTTTGCAGGGGATTGGAGCTACTGAGGCTAGGGAAAGTGACCAGGGTTGCAGGTGAAGTGATTTACATATGAAGGAAATGAAATTACATGAATTTATACAATAAAACCTGAAATACTCTGTTTTTCCTCAAAACAGAGTTTGGAGGAAAAATACATCTCTGAGCATTTTTTATAAAAGTTATTACTACTGGAACTTCCTCATGTGCCTGCTGGATGTTATTGGACATTTTGAAAATCTTTTTGATGAAACCCTAATGAAACCCTAGACCTAATGACAATGAAACCCTAAAAAGGACTTTTGCAAACTGTAAAGACAAAAAGGTGACTGTATATGATTTTGATGAATGAAAATAAGCCAGCAGGTAATGGAAATGAGGGAAAATGTAGGAGAAGCCACTACCGTCAAATGATCCATGCTCCTAATCGAATGCAACTGACTAGGCGGGACACCTAATATGCAATGCAACAAGAGGATTTGATCTCTGATGGAGGGATGAAGATACCGACACTAACATTGGCTCCAATGGGGATGGTAGCTCTTTGGAGGTGCCAAGAACTACAGATCTCTAGGAAAGCAGGCAGTGCCTACGTCCATTGGGCTATGGAGTTAATAACTTCTACAAATCAAAACCAAACTCTTGACTCAATGACTCAATTTCAGGACTGAAATCGATTGAAAGACCTAACTCTAACAAACCAAACCAAAACTGAAATCAAACCTCAATTTTATAGCCTTCACCTCGGGCCCCAAACTGAAGAATGAAAACGTACACACTTGCAATGAAATTTAAACAAACCAGTATGTATAATGATGGGTAGGACAGTAGAAAACATTTCACAAATAATACCGTTTGAGGAGCTGCCCATTGACTGGCCCACCAGGATAGTCTTCGCCATTTATTTCTTGCAAAAGAAAAGAATTTTGGCCCTGATATGCAGCAATCTTGTACGGTCCCTTCCAAAGATTTTCAAACTTGCCAAGTTTACCCTTCTCTTCATTCCTTGCATCCCATTTCAGCACTATGTCTTCAATTTCAAACCTATCTACCTTTGTCTTTCGATCATATATCTTCTTGATTCTCTCTTTCATATTGAAAGTGTTTTGAAATACCTCCTCTCTGGTTTGCTACAAATGAATCATTTGATTGATTCTCTGCTGCAAACTATCATCCTCGATGTTTGCTTCTTGCAGAAGTTTGACCACTAGGACTGCCAAAGAAGTCAAGAAGATTGTGTGCACACCATACACGAGCTCGAAAGGGGACGTGCCTATAGATTTATTTTGACTTACCCTGTCTGCCAAAAGTGCATTGACCAGCTTTTTGTGCCAACTTTTCTTGTTAGTTTCCAGTAGCTTTTTGATAATGTTGACCAAATATTTATTTGAGGATTCCGCCAATCCATTGCCTTGTGGGTAATACGCGGTTGAGTGCCCCAAAGTGATTTGATATTTATGACAAAATTCAATCATCCTCTTATATTTAAAGGTTGTTGCATTGTCAGTGATCAGCTTATTTGGACAGCCAAAACGAGACAAAATGTTGTTTTCAAGAAATGAGATAATTACTGAATCAGTGGCCTGCCTTGTGGGAATCGCCTCAATCCATTTGGTGAAATAATTTGTCACTGTGAAGATTCATTTATGTTGTGCTGAAGAAGAAGGATGGATCTCGCCAATGAAATCCAAACCCCATTGATGAAATGGAGCATTTCTTCAATGGACTTGAGTGGTAAAGGCTACAACTTCCTCTTACCTTGAAAATTCTGATATTCGTGGCAGCCCGCTACTGTTTTGTACACATCAGCAAAAAGAGTTGGCCAATAATACCCCGCTCTCAAGATTTTATTGGCTGTTGTCTTCCAGAAAAGATGGCCTCCGCAATCTCCCTTGTGAAAGTCTTCCATAACTTGTTTTGCCTCTTCTTCCACTAAACAATTGAGCAAGACACCACCGAGGTCTTTCCAATAGAGTGCACCATTAATAATACAAAATTTTGTAGCTTTCAATTTCAGTGTCCTACTTTTGTTCTTAGCCATTCCAGGTGGTGATGACAGATTTTGGAGCACATAAACAATGTCTGAATACCAAGGAGAAAGAAGGAAAATTTATGATACCTGAGCGGGCAGATTTTCGTCATCTTCCTCGGACATAGCAGCAATTAGATTAATGTCCAAGGCATGCATATTTGACTCAGCCATCAATTTTGCTAGCCCCTGTCCTTTAATAAGTTTTGTTGGTTTGATCTCTACATCATACTCCAACAAGGCAACAATTCATTTGCCTCTTCTTCCCTCTGGATCTGTTTGCACTAAAACATCCTTAACAGAAGCATTAGGGACATAAGAAAGGATGTGAGAATGAAAAATATAAACCCGAAAGTCTTTCAATGCTTTTACCAAAGCAAGGGCTTGTTTTCAATAATATTATACTTCAATGCCGCATCCCTTATGGTTCTGCTGAAAAACGCGATTGGTTTATCAAGTTGGTCTCTTTTCTGCATCAAGACCGCTTCCATAGTATGATCCGAGGCAAATGAAAACAAAATAAAATCCTGAGTATAGTCCGGGCTAATCAAAACCGGAGCTGAAGAAAGGGCCAATTTCACCAAATTGAAAGACTTAATTACTTCCTCAGTCCATCTCACTACACTATCTTTTTTGAGCATGTTTGTGATTTCCCTTAAATGTTCTGCAAGATTAGGCACAAAGCGACATAATAAATTCATCTTACCATTGAATGATTGGATTTCTTTCTTACTTCATGAAAATTAATCTTTTGAATGGCCTCCACCCGAGCTGGATCGATGCAGATGCCCTCCTTTGAGATAATATGCCCAAGAAGCTTGCCTTCATCCATGGAAAACAAACTTTTCTTGGGATTGAGAGAGATGCCATACTTCCTACACCGCTGAAATACAATCTTCAAATGATAAAGGTGCTCTTCATCTGAATTAGAGAAAATTTTCAAGTCATCAAGATAAACAACTAGAAATACATCTTTTTCATTAGCAAATGCGATATCCATCACGCGCTGAAAGGTTGCACCAGCATTTTTCAATCCAAAAGGCATCTTTTCATAATGAAAAGTTCCCCATGGAGTGGTGAACGTTGTTTTGTCTCTATCATCCTCATGGACCAGAATTTGGTTATAACCTAAATACCCATCGAGTAGCGACATGCGGGATGCGCCAACTACTCTATGAAGTATGTGATCCATCTTAGGCATGGATAGTTGTCTTTCAAAGATACTTTGTTCAAATTTCTAAAATCAAATTATACATAGTCGAATCTCACCTGTTTTCTTGCGCACGGGCACCAAGTTTGATATCCAATCTGAAAATATTATGGGGACAATAATACCAACTTTGTACAACCGATTCACTTCCTTCTCAATTGAGGGCAGCAGCTTTGGATTTATTCTTCTTAGCTTCTGACAAAAAGGCTTTTGATTTGGCTTGATCAGGATGATATGTTGAATTATGCTTGTGTCATATGCCTTCAAATCTAAATAATCCCAAGCAAATACATCAGTAAAATAAGATAGTAAACTAATATACTTTGCTTTTACCTGTGGAGGCAATGCCTTTGATAATTTCACCATTTTAGGATTTTCAGCTGATCCAATGTTCACATCCTCAACTCCTTTCTTGGTTAGCAGTAGGCTCGGTTTTCAAGCCACATCATCTTGATCGAACAACTCCTCTAAAGGTATTAAACCTTTAGGAATGATGTTGTCTTTGAGCTGTAAAACTTCCATCTGATTGACTTCTATATCCACCTCACCATCATCATACTCTACATCAATAGAAGTGTCTTTGAATTTACCTTCATTTTGCAGAAATTCATCAATCTCATCATCATCTTGAAACACTTGCCAATACCTTTGATTGTCAGGGACAGCTGGGCGATGCTTCACATGAATCTCAAACTTGTTGTTTGAATTCATCAGAATTTTCAAATTACTTGCTACTGTTGCAAGTGAATCCGCAATGACATTCTGAACACGAGGAACACATGTCAAAGTGTAATCTGAAAATACTCTCAAAATATCTAGTACCACATTGCAGTAGGCCCGCATTCAAGGATGCTTAGCTTGGTATTTGCCTTTCACTTGCTTGATAACTAACTCGGAGTCGCCATACACTGAAATCCTTTTAGCATTCAATTTTCTAAGAATTTTCAAACCAGCAATTAAAGCCTCACATTCAGCCTCATTATTTGAACAGTGAAAAGCTAGTTTATAAGAGCAGACCCTTACATTGCTTGGCACTTTGTTTGGGGCGAAAACAGGGTTGCGTATCCAAATGCCAATTCCAGCACCTTCCCTTCCTACCATGCCATCAAAATCCATGCTCCACAAGCCTGCTTCATCCTCTTCCAAATGATGAAATTCTGTTTGTTTTGTTTCTCTTCCTTGCTGTCCATCAATATGTTGCTGCTGTTGAAAGGCTGATTGCTCAGTGGTACTATCAAGTCTTTGCCTTTTCTTGCTTTAAAACTTCTCTGAAATTTTCAGTGATCTCAGGAATGTCTTCTACTTCAACTACTTCGCTATTTACATCATTAAAGCTATCTGAATACAAAACAAATGATTCTAAATCAGTATGTACATAGTTGATTGGATGATTTACCAGTTTCTCCTTGCTAGTGATCATGTACTTCATTTTTTGTTCCCGATATAGTTTCCTCATCTGACCGAACACGGGAATGGTAGCATAGGAGAAATCAAGCTGCATTGTCCCTTTAATCTTTTCTCCCCAAGATCTGGAAAGAAGCATGCCAAATCTAAGAGGTATATCCGCCACAACCACATCCATCAAAACATTTTTAGCTGGAATCTGATCCAAACTGACCACCAAATCCTTGATAAGACCAATGCACCTTACTCTACCAAAATCAAAAGAGTAAAGGTCATGATATTTTCTAGTGATATCCAATCCCAATTTCTCCATGATGGCCTTAGGCATGAGATTATGAGAGGCTCTGGAATCAAACATAGCATTATGTAACACATAGTCATGCACCCTGAGACTAATGTAAAAAGGAGCCACATCACTATCTTGAGATTGACCTTCCAATGCTGGACCAAAAATCAATTCAGGTCTATCATCTTCCACATTCACCATATCAGATGACGGATCCAAATTCAAAATCTTAGACACCTGACCTTTATAATTGTTGTTCTTCATCAACTCAGTCAAAGGAATAGATATTTTTAACTTAGCAATTTCATTTTCTAAGTTAAAAACTGAAACTTTCTCTACCTCTTTCGCTAAAACATCTTTCTTTTCAATTTTCTCCTTTGACACACTAGGTTGATTGGATCTTTCATTTGTTGATGGCGTTTTGTTGATGGTAGGATCAACTATCTCTTTTCCCTTTTTCTGCACAATGGGAGGATCATTCTTTGGCGTTGTTGCCTCCTTCCTTTTCTGAATTGGATTTATGGGCACATCTCTACTTCTGAGGGAATATTTTCGCTGTTGGGCTGATAAAGCATTCATATATCCTCTTTGGTACTCATCAGACTCTTCCTCAAGAACTGTCTCATTGGCCAAAATGAAATTTTTGTCCCTTTGTACAGCTGAATTCTCGGAATACTCCTCATCTTCAGTGATAAAAATTGGCATATCATCGAGTGTAAGGAAATGATTCTCTTCTCCAATTACATTCTCCTCATCATTTGATTCCAGACCATGTACAAAATTCTGTTGTAAGGGTGTCTTCACCTGCTGCTGCACTACTTGCTCTTGTGTCTGCTGCTCTCTTCGTTTGATTCTAAATTGTGGTTTCTGCTAACCACGGAAGTTAGGATTTCTGACTTGTGGTTCAGACTTTTCAATCTCCAATCTATCAAACATCTTCTCCATCTTCTGAAGCACCTGATATGAATTGGAAACCTCTTCCTTTATTGTGACTTTCTTTTCAGCTTTTGCTCTAGCTCTCTTGGCAAGCAGATTTGCTTCAACGCTGACTACAATCTTCTGCATGTCTTCCAAAGTGGCCGGATCTCTTTCTCTTAATTGATAGGCCATATCAGTATCAAAACCATCCGAAAAATTTATCAAAGCCAGCCCCATAGGTGGCTTTATACGATCAGGAATTGCATTGTAAACAGAGTTGAATCTAGTACAATAATCTTGGACAGACTCACCAACATTCTGCTTGATGTTCTCATATTCGGAAAGGCTCTGAAGAGGATTTTTCTTCACTTCCCAGTGATCTAAGAATTGTCTCTGCAGATTAGCTAATGTAGTGATACTTGCAGTCGGCAAAGCTCTAAACCATTTCCACTTCACCACCAAAGGTTTGTACAAAAATTCTCATGGTCACATTTTCTGCATCAATCTCATGAAGGTCGAAGAAATATGTCATCCTATCCACATGTTGCTGAGTTTAAATACCTTGAGGAGTGCCATCAAACAATGGAATTTGCTTTGATAATCGGTGGGCATATCATCTAAATTTTGAGGTAGCACAAGGGGTGCAAAACGAGCAACCATTGCTCTTGGTGGATTTGCAATCGGTCTAGGAGATGTTGGGGGAGTGGGTACAACTGATGTATGGGGTGTATGAGGAGGTGTGTGTGGAGGCGAAGAAATTTTGGATGTTTGAGGAGTAGAAGGAGTGGATGGAGGCGACACTACTGCAGATTTTTTTATCAAAAATAGAAGGTTGCACGAGAATGGTGGGAATGAAGGGAGTTTCGATGGGAATTCTAGAGCTAGATGATATTGCAGATGACCTGAGGGTTGCAAATGCAAATTCTAAGAAATCAGCGATGTTCAAAGCCACAATTGAAGTTTGGAGTTGTTTCAAGATATAATCATCAATTGATTTATTGGCCCTTTCAGTTTCAAGAGCTGTGACAAACTCTGGATTCAGGACAGTAGAACCAACAGCACTTTCGGATTTTGTTTCAAACAGTGACAGACCAAACTATTCGTCAAACTCAAGATCTTCAAGATACTCAAAGACCATAGGACATGAATGAGATTTGAACACGGGAATTATGAAACTTTCTTGATGAAGGATTCTTGGAATAAGATTGGGATTTTCGTATACAAGAGGAGGATCTGGATCTGGATTAGCTTTGGTATATCTTCTGGAAGCCAGTGTGCTATTATTTCCAAGAAATCAAATGGAAATCAGCAACTTGTTCAGCCTATCAAATTCTAAACTTATCATCCAAAGCTTAGAATTATGAGATGTACAGGGGCGATTTGCAGGTTAGATATTCTGTTTATAAGACTAGACTGGAGATTGACTGAAGTAGCTTTTATCTACTTGCGCTAATGCAAAGCAAAAGCATTTCGAAGGCTACCTGGCTAATCTTCAGACTCCGTCTGTAGTTTAGGAAACGAAGAATACTAGCACACAAAGAATCTCTTACCCAGTACGATTGCCACTATGTTAGTGCCTAGATTTACCTCAAGCTGAAAAAGGTAGGATCCAGGGCCAACATCAAACCACGCTTAACCTAGTAGCTAGCCCTACCAGGTCGAGAGAGGGCTCTCTCCTCGTCAATCTCAACGAAATATGATCAATAAGGGCCTGAGATGACTGATATGCTGACTGATTTTAGGCTAGGTATGTGTGGGAAAGAATTTTATTGAATGAAATGATGTTTTGTTGGCTCAGATTTTGGGTGCAGGGAATGAGGCTCAATCTTGCAGAGATCTCAATGGGACAAGGTAGGCAACTGATTTTGGCACTTCAAATCAAACGAGATGGAGATATTAGACAAGTGTGGAGCTGAAGAGGGCATGAAAACTCAGGGATCCTCTTCAAACAGCTGAAAACATCAAAAACTAAAGCAAACCCTAGGTAGAGCACTACAATTTCAATGGATTCTACCTTCTCCCTTGTTTGATTTAGCTAAGAATAAATAAGATAGATAATGGCATACATAACACATAAGTAAATTCACAATTACAAAAGAAAGTATTGTACCAAGACAAATTGCCACATGAATCCCAAAGAGTGCTGCAAACCCTGGTCTCAATTCCTTAGCCAAAATGTTGATATGAGTGTACAATGAAGCTCAAGGCTTTCTCAAAAGTCGAACCATGCTAATGACTGAAAAACCACATAATATAGACAAACCATAGCTCATCCTAGCCTCTAGGGGTCAAGCTCACTTGTTTAGGAATTATTCCAACTAATTCTAAATTGAGAACTAGAAATTAGGCAGTGGAACAGCATGCCTCTAGAAACAAGGGAACTGATTCACTCAGTTTCAAACAACTTTTTAATAGATGAATCTACCTCCATAAGTGAAAACTTGACATATTTACATCATGATCCATCAATGTACATTAAATTACATCACAATTTTGACACTAAGAAGGTGAAAAGGTCAAACTGGCAAAAGCTAGGCGAAAAACAGAGTATACTTGGTCAAACTGAGACAAATTTCCTCTATGCGTCGCGCCTGATTCTCTATGCGTAGCACCTTTTTGGAGCCACTTTTTAGGGCCTTCTTGGTGTCAAAATTTTCTTCAAGTATTCTTGTTGGAAAGTTCTACCTGTTTACTTTCCAACCCAAGTGGAATTTTTGAATTTGGCCTCCATTTGCAACTCCAAAATTTAGCTTTCCCAACACTACTTCTTGTGTGTCAAAATAGGGGTAGTAAGGTCATTTTTTGAGTGTTTTTGACCTTTTTGGGGGCCCCAAACCTGTAAAAAAAATTGGACATTGATAGGCAAGCATATTTTTCCATGCCAAATCCAAAAATGCTGTTTTTTTGTCATTTGGAGGCTCCCATCAAAAGCGAGCGCCAGGTGGCGCAGCGCATAGAGCAAAAAATTCTATTTTTTGTGCGAAAAATTCCAAAAATGAAAAAAGTGCCCCAAATTTTTTTAAATTTGGGCTTAGTCTTCTCCATCAAGCGTTGTGTTGGACCAAGGAAGCCTTAGCCAATATCTGAAGTTTATCATGCTCCTTTCGCCTCCTCGATGCCCTTTTCAACTTTGCTTTCAAGCTTCTGATTCTTGCCTTGCAACTCATATTCCTCGCCATGTAATGGTAGGCCATGCACCTCAACATTGTTTTCTCCCTATTGGCCTTCTCCAACAACTTCTCCAAATAAATATTCACTTTCTCCAACACATATTCCCGGTCCTCGTCCTTTTGCTCAATGGGTGTCAACTTGCCTTGTGCCCTCTTGATTTCTTGCCGGTTTTATTTAATGATTTGTAATTCCATCATAGCTTGCTGATCCTCAAGTTGCTTATTTCTTTGCTCCAAGTATTTGATTATCCATTTAGCTTTTTCTAAGTTGAGGGATAAAGCATTGATGTCCGCCTGTTGCTCTTGGATGACTTCTTTGAGATTTGAACTTTGTGGGCCCACATCAGTATCATCACCCTCAATGAGAATGAAATCAGTCTCCCACTCACTTGATGGTCCCTCATCCTGTAATGGCTTTTTTCCTTTGTCTTGAACCTCTTGTACTAACGAAGGAAGCGAGACCCCTTCCACCCCAGGTGGAGATAATACTCGCTTTGCTGCTGCGAACAACCATCTAGTTCCCTTCTGATAACTGATGAACACCAGCATACTAGCGGTCTATGTCTCATGACCCTCATGCTGATGTGAAGGTCCACTTGTCTTATGCAAAGCCTCTAGAGGTCCCTGAGAAGATATGAAGAACTCACAAGAAATGAAATCATCCCAAGAGATGCCCTGCAAACCAAGCTGATGGATGACCACGATCTTAATGAGAGCAAAATGGTAAATGTTGTTGAACTGCGGTTGTGGAGTCTTTTGTTGAACTAGGGTGGTCATCTTCTCAATATTTCGGCACATGAAGTAGGGGAGGTTCATCATCCTCACCCTAGTAAAATGCATCGGCAACCTGGTATGATAGGCATATAAACAGGAAAACCAGCCCTCACAGCTGAAATACTTCATTATCAGTTTCATCAAAGGACCATAAGAATCTTTCAAGTACTGAAAAGGAAAAACTCTGCTGAGCTGTCTCAAATAATAGGGCTTGATGTATGGTTCATAATTTTTCCTGTCAATTTTCTGCCTCTTGTTCCATTGCTCTCCAATATTAGGAATACCGGTTGCTAGTGAAATGGATTCTGGTGTTAAAGTGAATGTTACACCAGCTAGAGTAGCTTGAACAGTATGTAAATGAAGCACAAACAAACGGGCCAACTCATGGTGAAACTGAATTCTAGCAACCATCTCATAAAACTCATAGCAGGACTGGTGTTGGAAACAAGTGATGGCAAGAGGGCAGGCCTGTAACTCAGCTAGAGTAGTAGGTTCTTCTCGAATATGTTTGCCACCTCTATGAGGCCTCCTGGGTACATGTACCTCTGTAGGAGAATCACTGTGTGCTTCCTTTTCATGATCATATGAAGGATCAGACTCCATTTCTGCTAGTAAGTGAGTTCACTTGATGAAGAGTGGAAAGTTTATGGTGTTTTTTGATTTTCTACCACCAAGGGAAAAGTAATATGAGGGACTGTGGAGGGAAAGAGTATGGGGATTTTGGGACTTGTTGGGATAGGGTTTTGTTAAGGAAACAGGGGATTAGGGAGTGATATTAAGTTTAGGGACAACACTTTAGGGTTTTGGGAAAATGGGATTGGGGATAGGGATATATGATTTTTTGGGAATATGGGAGTTAGGGAATGGGGGAATAAGGTGAGAAAATGAGTGAAGGAGTGAAAAGGTGAGGAAATGACAAAATGGACTTGGCAGCAAAATAACCAATACAAACCCTAGGCAACAGTTTCTTGAGAAATGTTAAGAATGTAGTGTTTGATTTTTCCTTTAGACAATCACCATAAACTTTATGAAAAACTCCTTTACTAGCAATGGAGAGATCATGGCTTACTTGTACAATAGGAGTCGTGAACAATTTTGGCAATTTGAGAGAGTTTTGGAGTGAAATGGGATTGGCAGCTCTATGCGCCGTGCCTCAAACCCAACGCGCCACGCCCTATTTGTGTGTCGCGCCCGTTCAGTTTTGCACTGGAAATCGCGGCCCTATGCATCGCGCCTTCCACCCAGTGCGCCGCACCTCCGATTTTGCACAGTTTTTCTCCAATTTCACTTGTTTGCTCACACATGGCCTTGCCTTGCTTCAATTCTCCTTGTTGGATGAAATGAGCTTTTGCATTGGAAACATAATTTATATACAAGGAGCTTTTAAATTTTGTTTCATAAAAACCCACTTTTACAATGTTTGGAATATGACTTTATTTTTAACTCTGTTTTTGTTTTTTGAGCTTTTGACTTCATTTGAGCTTGTGATGAACTGAATGACTTGTGTTTTGTTTGCTTTGTAGAGGATTGGAGCTACTGAGGCTAGGGAAACTAACCAGGGTTTTAGGTGAAGTGATTTACATATGAAGGAAATGAAATTACATGAATTTATACAATAAAACCTGAAATACTCTGCTTTTCCTCAAAACAGAGTTTGGAGGAAAAATACATCTCTGAGCACTTTTTATAAAAGTTATTAGTACTGGAACTTCCTCATGTGCCTGTTGGATGTTATTGGACATTTTGAAAACCTTTTTGATGAAACCCTAATGAAACCCTAAAAAAGACTTTTGCAAACTGTAAAGACAAAAAGGTGACTGTATATGATTTTGATGAATAAAAATAAGCCAGCAGGTAATGGACATGAGGGAAAAAGTAGGAGAAGCCACTACCATCAGATGATCCATGTTCCTAATGGAATGCATATGACTGGGTGGGACACCTAATATGTAATGCAACAAACGGATTTGATCTCTGACGGAGGGATGAAGATACCGACACTAATAGGTACAACAATGCCAATGACAAAAAATTAGCCAAATGTCCACATGCATGTACCATGTATCCAAATCTTAGAAGGAGAATCACACATGCAACTTACTATGTGCAATGTACTCCTATTGTAGTTTTTTATCCAACCTTCCTTTCCACTACCCACCATTTCCTTTACTTTATTTCTTACTTCTCTTGAAGTCCAAGTGAATGCTAGGATGCTCCAAGAATACTCTAATTATGTAAGAGTGGAAGAAGAGGTATAGAATGATCAATTGTTGAGCCAAAAACTATCAAAAGCTGTCAATTGTTTATTTGATGCCTTTTTATCATTGATGCCTCGTGTCACTTCCTTTACTTTTACCTTTTTCTTTTATTTTTTCTCTAATTTCCATTGCATGCATATTTGTGTCTCTTCACCTTCATTTTCTCCTATTTTCCATTATTTCCCATTGTTAAATGCCATTTATTTTTCCAATTTCCTTAGATATTAATAAACCACAAGTAATGCTCACTATAATGGTTTCCCATCATTTATCTTGGAATATTTTTCATGTTACCTTGATCTTATTTTATTTAAATGGAAAATCGACCAGGGGTTGTTACAAACCCCTCCCCCCTTGGGGAACGCCATCCTCGGTGTTCTATGATACTTATGACCAATGAAACATACTACTTATGGATATTTATAACACACCTCGATGCAATATTTACAATATACCAAACTAATAAAAAAATGACCACCATACTGCTTACTAGATCTTTATAACATAGCTCATTGGAGTATTTACAATACACATATTCACACACACACACACACACACACACATATAACCAAAACACATATACCAAACACATTCACTCAACCAAGAAATAAGGAAGGATACAAATCCCATATCTAATCAGCGATCTCCCATGTAGCTTCATCAAGCCCAAAGTGCTTCCCCTACAATTTAACTTGCTCTACTTCTTGATTCCAGAGCATGAGTTGTTTCCATTGCAGAACACATTGTGACTATGGTTGGAATCTCCCTCTAGTTCCACCTATAGTACAGACCAATCAATCACATTATAAACATCCTATACATATCTCTTAAGTAATGAAACATGTAAAACATCATGGAATTTCGTTGTTGGTGGCAGTGCAAGTGTGTATGCTACTAGTCCAATCCTCTAAGGTATCTCAAAAGTCCCACAATACTGTGGTGTCAACTTGGCACGTGAACCAATCCTCAAGAAGCTCCTTTTGGGATTAATGTGCAAGTACACATGCTCCCCAACTTGAAACTCCATGAATTATCTATGTTGATCCGCATAACTCTTCTTCTCGTCTTTTGTTACCTTTAAATTCATTTTAATAACATGCATCTCCTTCTCCATCTCATCTAACATATCTGGTCCAATCAACACCCTATTCACTGGATCACCCCAACTGATGGGACTATTACAACTTTGTCCATAGAGAGCCTCAAAGGGACTCATCTTCAAGGATTCTTGATACCCATTATTATATGCAAATTCTACCATTGGAAGATATGCCTCCCACTTCTTTTGTTGATGCATGACATACATCCTCAACATATCCTCAAGAATCATGTTAACCCTCTTTGTTTGTCCATCTATCTTTGGATGATAAGTTGTACCAAAAGATCCCCAAGGCCACAAAAAAAATCCTTCCAAAAAGGGAAGTGAATTCAGAATCTCTATCTGATATAATCTTCTTGGGAAATTCATGAAAACTCATTATTTCCCTGAGAAAGATCTAAGCTACATCACTAGCTAAAATAGTAGAATTCACTTCAATGAAGCGAGCTACCTTGCTCAACCTATTAACCAAAACCATGATGAACTCATGTTGGCTTGATTTCCTCAAAAATATTGTAATAAAGTCCATGGAAATCACCTCCCATTTCCATTTTGGAATCGGAATGGGCTACAACAAACCAACTAGATGCTTACATTCATCTTTCACTTGCTAATAGTCCAGGAATCTTGCAACAAACACAACCACCTCTTTCTTCAAATTTGGCCAGTAGTATAACTTCTTAACAACTATCAAAGTCTTTTGGTATCCTTGGTGGCCTGAATATGAATTGACATGAAACTCTCTCAAAATAAGCTTCTTCAATTCACTGTTATCTAGCACATAAATCAAGCTCCTCATCTCACCAAGCCATTTTCCATGAGATGATACTCCTCATATCTATCATATTTACTGTGATATTGCAATTTATGCTTTAGTTGTTGATACCTCTCATCATCCTACCCTACATTTAAGATCGTCTCTTATAAAATTTTCCCATTAAATCTCGTAGTTGAAATATAATTTACTTTCACTCTCTTACTGAGAGCATCCACTAATTTTTTCTCCTTGCCCTCAATGTACTTGATATAAAAATAAAAATTACTAAGGGTAGCCAACCATCTATCTTTCCTTGCATTCAAGTTAGGTTGGTCAAACAAGTACCTCATACCATTGTGATCACTCATAAAAAATACCTCATGCCAAGGAGATATTATCTCCACATCTTCAATGCGTGAATGATAACTACCAACTCAATATCGTGAGTGACATAGTTATGTTTGTGCCCATTCAACTTCCTTGATTCATAAAAAACCACCTTTCTGTCCTGCATCAAGACTCCACCAAGTCCTTCCTTACATGCATTTGTACAAATGACAAAATATTTATCAAGATCTACAATCTTCAAAACCACAGCATTTGTAAGAAAATGCTTCAACTGATCAAAGTTGTTTGTAGTCTCCTTAGTTTTGAGCCTGCAACCCCGAGATCTGAGCCACCTTTTTAGTGCTAGTCTCCAAACCACTAACTAAAACTTGATGAGACTTTCCAGAACAATAAATTGCACAAATAAAAAGACATTAACACAAAACTTGATCAAGGACTTCACCTAACTAGGCCTAACCATGACAGTCATTTCGTCAAACACATTGAGAACACATAATCTATAGGTCATGACTGCATATACGAACATAGGGATCTAATACTTGTCTAACCATCATCAATAAGGTCTGATTCCCTTTCATAATAGCTGCAATAACATCTATTAGTTCATGCATTAAATAACCATTCATTTACTAATCAAAACATGTTAAGATCCATAACTAGAATCTGTCATGAAACCATGCATATAACTAGCATATAATCAGAATAATAACAATGATAGAACAACCATCAAAGGCAAATAATAACAAGTATAAAAGTTATTAAATAATAGGAAAAGAGCTCTTATTAACATATGCAAAATCCAACCATGTCATGGACTTCCACGTACCACCCCACCATAGATTGAGTTGAACCAAATCTTTCTTTCAGACAATCACCCCCATTCCGTATTCCAAGCATAAATGTGGGACTCACAACAAAACAACCAGGGATTCCTCAGGCTTTATAGCAATCCCGCCAAAATCAATCAAGGGACTCTTAGGCCCAAAGCAAGTGTTGGGCATAGAATCCCCCCACAGCATGTTTTGGGGCTCAAAGCCCAAGTTTTGAGTGATATTATTGTAAAGCTCTGAGAATTGCGTGCGCAAAGTGTATTTCAGAGTCATAGGGTTGTCCGCCCTAATTATTAAATGTAATGTCGGCCTACCCATGGTCCGCAAACCATGGGATTGTATAAATAGAGCCAAGATCTAAGTGTGAAAGAGAGGGAAGTAAGAAAGGAAGAGCGAAGTATGAGATAGAGGCATAGAGGAAGCGTCTAAGTGTGTCTTGGGTCGTATTAGTAGGAAGAGGCTCTGCAGCTAAGTGTGCAGAGGCCTAGTAGAGTCCACAACTACGTGCTTGGACCCCTGCAGCTGAGTGCGCAAGGCGGAATAGAGTCTGTAACAGAAGGAAGAGAATAATAAAGAGAAGTTTTATCTGAATTCTTTGTATCTATTCTTAGGTTATTATATGTTTAATATCATTTGCAATTATACTGTTCATTTGCTGCGCATACTTGTATGAATTGTGAATATTGTTAAGTATAATTGAAAGCATACAAATAAGCTAAGTTAGTCAACTAATATCGGGTTTCTAGTACGAACTTGGGTAATAACATTGTTCAGCCCCTTAGTAGGGTTGCGCGAAGGCAGCATCTCAGGCTGCGAGGTAAGGGTAAGTTCGCGTAGCAATGTGCGCACAGGGTCGAACTATAGACCACTTGAAAACATCAGACATCTCCAGGGTGTGGAAACCTGGTTCTAGCACCCTCCCATACTACTTCGGGTGAGACCTCAATCTGCGCTCCACAGACTATTGCCGAAAGGGCCAGTAGTACCAGGATTTGTTTGGCTAAATCACTTATGAACCTAGCTCAGGCCCCAACAAGCCAACAGCAAGCACCTACACAACTAGGATTTACCGCAATCCCACCATTATCAGTTGAGGGATTCCTAAGCCCAAACAAAAACATACACTACTAGGATTTACCACAATCACACCAAAACTGGTCAATGGATCACTAGGACCTAAACAAGCTTCCATGCCTTCAAATTTATTCACGAATATCTTAAGGAATTTTCCAATCTCCAACCTCAGGATTTACTGCAATCTCGCCAAAACTGTTCAAAGGATTCCTAGGCCCTTGGGAATTTTCCTAAGACCACCTCACCTAGTTCCAAAACCATCCGGAAATCCAAATCTTAACCAATGAAAGAACTCAATCACAATGTGGTTATCCCACAATGGAAAGGCAAGGTTGAAACCAATGTCATACCTAGAAAAACCCATGCTAGTGACAACAAGAGAACCCAATACATACATGGATGTACCATGCATCCATAAACTAGTTAGGAATCACATGTGGAACATGTTATCTAAAAGTATTCCTCCTGAAGCTACTTGATCCAAATTTTCCCTACTTGTCCTTTGATTTCTTGTCCTTCCTTTTCCTTCCTTTGCTTTCCTTTCTATAGTGCTAGAGTTCTCCAAGAATTCTCTAAGTGTATGAGAGAGAAAATAGAAGAGAGATCCAAAACTAAACTAAAAAAAATATAATCAGTCAAAAGCTATGAACTAGTCCTCATAAGCCTTTTATTATTGAGGCCTCTATTTTCTTCATTTCCTCTATTTTTCCTTCAATTTTCCTCTCATGCAATTTTGTGATCTTTCACCATCCTTTTCTCCTATTTTCCATTATTTTCATAATTAAATGCCAATTATTGTATCTTTTCCTTTCTAAAGCCTTTTCCAATTTCTTTATCCATAATAAACCAAATGAGAACCCACTAGGATGTTTTGCGCAACATTCATCTTGGAATATGTGTCCCATGACCTTGGTCTTATTTTTACCTTTATTGACTTTATTACATGAACTTTTAAGTCGGGGTTGTTAGAAACCCCTCCCCCTTAGGGGAACACCATGCTCAGTGTTTTATGACACCTACAACTAGAAAAACCACTAAAAGCAAAAACATAATACCTATAAAGCTTTATAACTTAGCTCGATGTAGTATTTACAATGAACAACCTACTGAAAAGCAAAACCAACATGACAAACATGGAAACATGACAACCATACTGCTTCTTGGAGCTTTATATCGCAATTCATTGTGATATCTACAATAACACCCATACATAAATATATACATATACCAAAAATCCTTTACCTCAACTAGAAAACAATGAAAGATACATACCCCACATCTAATTAACCATCTCCCATGTAGCTTCATCGCGCTCAAAGTGCTGCTCGATTGATCGATTCTAAAGCATGAGTTATTTCTGCTACAAAATTCACTAAGTTTTCGCCTCGAATTCTCCTTCTGGCTCCACGTACAATACAAACCATTCAATCACATAATCAACATCCTTTACATGTCTTTTAAGCAATGAAATATGGAAAACATTGTGGATTTTCACTATGGGAGACGGTGCAAGTCTGTAGGCCAGTGGTCCAATCCTCTCAAGGATCTCAAAAGGCCTACCATACTAAGGTGCCAACTTGGCACATGACCCAATCCTCAAGGATCTCTTCTTGGGCTTGATGCGCAAGTACACATGTTCCCCAACCTGAAACTCCTTAAATGCCCTCTGTTGCTCTACACAAATTTTCTATCCATCATGTGGTTCCTTTAGATTCTTCTTGATAACTTGCATTTCTTATTCCATTTCTACCAACATATCTAGTCCTATTAATGCCATGTTCACTGGATCACTCCAACTAATGGGATTGTTACAACTCCACCCATAAAGAGCCTCAAACATACTCATCCTCAATGACTCATGATACCCATTGTTGTAAGCAAACTCAACTAGTGGAAGATACTCTTCCCACTTCCAATGTTGATGCATAAAATATATTCTCAACATGTCCTCTAGAATCTTGTTGACCCTCTCAATCTTTCCATGTTTCTGTAGATGATAAGTTGTGCTGAAGGAAAACTCTACCCAAACCTGCAAATAACTCTTTCCAAAACCTAGAAATGAACTTGGCATCTTTGTCTGGCACAATTTTCTTCGGTATATCATGTAATCTCACAATCTCTCTAATGAATACCTATGCTACCTCACTTGCTGAATAAGTAGACTTAACCGCTATGAAGTTAGCTATCTTAGTCAACCTGTCAACCACAACCATGATACAATCATGTGGTCAAGATGTTCTCAGAAAATGTGCAATGAAATCCATGGAAATGACCTCCTATTTCCATTCCAAAATTGGAATCAGATGTAGTAAACCACCTGGATGTTTGCATTTTTCCTTTACCCTATTACAATCTAAACACCTAGCAATGAACTCAACTACGTCTTTCTTCAGATTCAGCCAATAGTAAGACTTCTTCATAATTGTTAGAGTCTTTTGATATATCAGATGACCTGAATATGGCTTGACATTAGATTCCCTAAAAATAAGCTTCTTGAGCTCACTATTGTACAATACATAGATCTTGTCCCTAATTCTTACCAAACCATCTGTCGTGAGATGATAGTCCACAGCATGTTCACCTATACCATGTTATTGTAACATGTGTTTAATCTCCCTATACATATCATCCTGTTATCCTACCTGTAATATCCAATCCTATAAATCTATCCCATATGAACACATAGCTTCTATATGATTCACCTGGACTCTTCTACTAAGAGCATCTACAACCTTGTTCTCTTTACCCTTGATGTACCTGATATCGAAATCAAACTCACTGAGCATGGCCAACCACTTGGATTTCCTGGAGTTTAGATTAGATTGGTCGATAAAATATCTCAGCCCACTGTGATCACTCATCAACACAAACCTCCTTCCAAGGAGATAGTGTCTCCACATCTTCAATGCATGAATGGTCAATGCCAACTCATGATCATACACCATATAATTTCTCTCGTGCTCACTCAGTTTCCTTGATTCATAGCATACTACTTGTCCCTCGTACATCAGGACTGATCTGATAATGAGATCTTAGACAATTATTAAGGTATTACAGACTCATGTGCATGGATTTGCCTATGTTACTTTGTGCAATGGATCAATGAGATTGCGAAATACATAGACAATGAAGCAGTTAAAGAACATAATAGACAAACATGCATAAACACAACAAGTTTAATAAGGAGTTCACCCAAATGTCCTGGGCTATGTCTCCTGGTCCAGCCTTCAGTGGTGACCTATCTATTATGTCTTCAGAAGTAGATTTTTTACAAAAGTGAGCTTAATTTGAGTCTCACACAACAGATACCAAAAAATAAGGCTTTACTTGGATCCCCCAAGTCTTTCTAAGTACACAGACTCTCCTTGACTCTCTGTCTCTGTTTGCTCTCTATCTCAGCACTGCTTGCCTTTATCTCTGTTAGTCTATGGCTTTAAAGCCAATCGGCATTGTCATTCGTTTCTCCTTCTCGGGCTCTCTAGCTTCCCAGCCTCTATCCGCTCAGATCCCCCCCTGAGCGTTAGCAATCATTGCTAAACACTTTCAGGGATGGTGGCCACCTATTCTGTAACGGAATGGGTCATCGGGCTTTTGAAATCCCAGAAACAATGTTCTCTGTGTTCACAAAGAAATACACTAGAAACACAGGAAATTCACCAAATTTTTGTTTATCGGATTTGAAATACTATAGATTCCACCTTATAACTCCTATCAGGTCTGCCTTTATGTCACTTATCGCATCTCCACTGTTGATCTGGGAGATCTAGATCCAATGGTTGTGGTTCATTTTAGGTGGCCCATGTGTATGGGAGTTAACCGCCTGAAAAGAGTGGTTTTCTCTCTCCAGGGCCTGGACACATGGCAGCAAATGTATGGGCTCGGGAGGAGCCCAGCCAAAACCTCTTACCGCCTTTGGTCCTCCCGAAATCCCGCTTGTTTCCTTTGTATTTAAAAATGAATTAGACACGAAAAAACCCCATAAAATGGCTTTAGATGGACTTGAAATGTTATGCATATGCATTCATAAACCCTTTTGGGTCCGGTTTCATTACATCAGTGTTTTACCCTTTGTATTTCGTTTATTTAACGAAAATGCGATTTACATTGAAAAAGCCCTTTTCCGGACTTGAAAATATATCAAATATGCTTATAATTTTATTGGGTCCAGCTATCGTGAGTTATCTTTACATCGGCCCCGCTCCATTGTAATGTTCTAATGCGATGTTGGAATGTGATTGATTGCAATCGCATATCGCATATACCCCCAGGCTGTTTGTGATTGCTCCTCTGTAATCGCTGATTGCGATATCGTGATTCAACTTGGGCCATCGATCTATGTGCTTGATCGACGGTCCTCATTGAACCCGATGATCGCTATCGCAATAAGTCTCTGATAGCCTCTAATAGCCTCCGATAGCCTCCACCAATTGCGATATGCTGATCGGATCTGGACCGTTGATCGGCCAGATCCAACGGCTCTCATGCAAAGTTGTTTTAAGCCTCCGATACTCTGTTTTTCAATGTTTTCTCTATGTTTTTTCCTTCCAATATTGTTATCCGCTATTTCTAAGAGTTCCTCTTTTGTGATAGTTTTGATCTTTAGAAGAATTAGAGGGTCTTCTAGGATCCATTTGGATCAAGGACCCTACAAATTCCTCCTTTGCAAGAATCTGTACACACCACGAACTCTTTATTTGGATCTGCAATCTTCAAAACTAGAGCATTTGTAAGTAACTGCTTCAACTACTCAAAACTTGTTACACATTCCTCTATCCATTCAAATTTATTTCCTTTCCACTACAAAGATGTAATAGGATAGGAAATCCATGAGAATTTCTTGATGAACCTCTTGTAATAACCTGCTAACCCCATGAATGATCTAACCTCATCCACATTCCTAGGAGATTCCCATTCCATGATAACTCTGATCATTTATGGATCCACTTCTATGCCTTCCTTGGAAACAACATGTCCCAAGTAATGTAAATTTGTCTAAAATAAATTGCATTTACTAATCTTGGCATACAATTGATGCTCTCTCAACAACCTTAACAATGTTGCCAAATGCTCTGACTAAATGTTGATGCATGCATTTCAAACAAGTGCAGGAAACAATTAAACTAAAATAAAACAAGGCATGTTAATTGGGAAAGGCAATATAAAACTTGAAACAACACTTCTACAAGATAAAACAAGTTAAAACACCAAAAGTCATTCAAAGAAACAAGTGAAATAACACTCTATCAAGCTAATCAACAAAATGCAATGACAATTGCACCAAAGGTTCCTTGATCTCGTCGGAAATGCGAGATCTCCAAGATCGAGTGTGCAAATGATCTCTATCAGCATTAATTAAATATATTTTGTCAAGTTAGGGTTTATGATGCGCATGCCAAAAATCAAGGGAAAAGTGACACTTGGCGGAAGTTTCCAAAATAACTCAAGTGCCTCCTTCGGGTTGCTTAGGGATGTTTTTTTCTACTTTTTGATTTTTTTCTTTTTCGAGAAAACCTACCATGCATTGCCCATAAATATTGTGCATTTCTAGGAAGGACTGGGAAACTCTCTAGCTCATGCACTACGCATTTTATGAGCACAGTGGGTTCTGCTCAATTTCTGGGCTGAGAGGCTCTCAGCTACCCTTCTTGTTCCGCGCAATTTCCCAACTCAAGGTTGGCTACCATCTAGAATTATGCATTTCCTGAGCTCAAGGCTCACTAGTATTCTAGACTGTGCAATTCCCGAGAGCAAGGCTAGTTACCCTCAAGAATTGCACAGTTATCTAAGGAAAGCTAGGAACTATGAAAGGAATAAGTCAAGAGATCAACTTGTTGGTTAGAAAATGAACCAAGTGAGCAAACACAAGCCAAGATGCAAAGGATGAGGCTCAATGGAAGCACAAGTACATGGATCAGTGCAAGATGAGATGTTGTGGTTTGAAAGGCAGGCTCCAAAACAAAGCATAGAAAAATTTTGGAGTGTGGTTGTGGCCGCTACAAAATTGGCCATGCACTAGTAGAATTCCAGATCTCTGTATGGACCTTGTCTCGTGCCAAGCGAGTCTAACTCTTCCAGAAGTATTGTTTAGTTCTTCGATTATCATAGATTCTTCACTTAGCTTGAGTTAAAGATATAGCATGTACCATTCTCTTTATCGACAACACACATACCAAGCCAAGTCAAATTGAGTTGTTTCTATTAGGGATGAGGGGCATACAGATGCATAAGTAAAATAGACTGTCAGGGTTTTAGTTTCATCTCTGGTGTTTCTCTACTGCTAGCAGGACTGGACATTACCTCGATGTAGTCACTTTAGGAACACAAGAATTGCTCCGTTTCTAGCAAACCTGGATAGTACCCTGATGGAGTTACTTTCTTCACCTCTCTACGTAGGAATCATTTCTCTTCTTTTGCCTTTTATTTCATTTTTCAAATAATTGTGCACAGGAACTTATTTATTTCATGAGGCAGGAGAGGGATCCCCAATTATTGAGAGCAGAAGAGGTTGTCCCTTCAGAGAAGGATATTTATACTTACCTCTGACATACTTGTTAAGGTTTCCCCCTCTCATTACTGTAATTCACTGAGTTGACAAGGGTTAATAAAAAATAGAAAACCGATTAGAGTAGGTAGTACTAGTTAAGAGTGCAAGCTTCATGATTTCACCATGACTCTCTTTGAAAGGAATACATTTTCCATCAGGGTATCATCGAATAGAATAAATGCAAGATTCACATAAATAGAGGGAATAGACAAATAACCAACTACTAATAGTTGTACAAGATCCTCTTGGATTTCACCCTGCTTTTGTAAGAAGCCAAACATGGTTTCATGTAGAAACCAACCTATAGGTGAAAAATTAAATAAACAAAGGAAACAAGTAAAACAAAGTATGAAAACTAGGAAACAATCAAGAAAATAAAACACTAATCCTAATTCTAACCTAAGCAAAGAATAGGCCAACTCACGTAAAGTGATACTTCTAATGCATCCATCGGTGCATCGATTGGCCTATATAGGCAAGAGAATGATTGACAAGAAAGATACGCAAGAAAACCAATAGAAAAGAAATATATAACAATGCAAACCAATACATTCGAAGCTTGAATGCATCCACAGAAAAGTAAAGATGGAAATCACATAAAAGGCACTCTGCGGATGTATCATGGTGTCATGTTACATTGTGAGTGGAAGACAAGCATGTACACACCTTCGAACTTGAGAAATGAACAAACATAAAGAAAGAAGAAAACTTTTTTTTTGAAAAGGTGCTTGCCACATATGACTCCTCCAATTCTTGAGAAATAGTATCGTGTGATTCTGGTAGAGGATACGAAAAACGATAAGATAGATAGATTTTCAGTGGAAACAATAGAGTGATGAGGAGCATGGAAAGATTCAAAAAAATTTCTCATCAGAAGTGGAACTAACCTCAAGGCTACGAGAACCTAGCATAACCATCATCTTAGCATGAAGTGGCTCAACATCTTCAAGAGTTTCCAGTTCATCAGAATATGGATCATCAAAGATTGGTGGCTTAGAAAGATCAATAGTAGGAAAATTAGAATCGTGATCAGATGAATGAATGAAAAGATCGTGACAGCAATGATCATAAAGTTCAAGATGATGGATAGCGGCATCCTCATGATCTGATGAATCATAAATAGGGGATGATGAAAAATGAGGAATTTCACCCTCTATATTTCCGGAAAGGTAAGATGAGAGATTGGGTGGATTCGGGAAGAAATATTTATCCTCTCTACAATCAAATGAAAGACTGGCATCCCACATGTTCTGCAAATGATTAGAAATAGAAAATGAATTCTCACAAGATGGAATAGAATTGTGGAAGATGTCAGGATAAAGTGGACGGGTTGCACGTAGAAGGAGGTCATCCTTCACTGCAAACCCTTGCTCAGACTCCCACGCATACTCATCAAAAATAATAGTGCAGGTTAGTTTTTCAACAATAACTTCATCCAGAACTTGATCCTCATGAACATCACATGTCAAATCCGAGACAGATAAACACAACACACCAAAATCAAGAGGATCAAAGGAACCGAAGGATAGAGGATGAGGAGATAAGACCACATGACAACCATCAAAGTTATAGTCCAGATCTATGCAAAAATATTGAGTAGGTGGGGTAGGAGTGATGGAGATAAATCAACAAGTGCATTCTCAACTTCCTCCACCTCAACCTACGAAGATAGACTTGTTTGATGGGAAGGGGACAGAGGGTCACTTGGGACAGCAACCTCGTCCATCTTAGATTTAGAATCTCTAAGGCCGAGCTAGGTTGGGAGATGTTCGAAAGATTCTAACTCATGTCGATTCTTGGAAATGTGAACAAAATATTGAAAAATTCCTTCCAAAATTTCCTAGTCAACTTCATCTTCAGAAAATTCATAATAGTAGTGAATAAAGAGATTGTGAAAATCTTGAAGAGATTTGTCATGTGATTTTTGCAATTTAATTTTTTTTTTATTGAGGGATTTACGGTCATAAAGAATGAAAACATGACCTAATTCTCTGAACAAGTGATCCTAAGAGTGTATAGAGGTTGCAGGAAATGTGTGACACCATTTCTTTGCATGCCCTTTGAACATGAAAGTGAACAACCCACATGCAATGTCATCTGACGGGACATCATGTCTATCAAAGAAGCCAGCAAAAGTAACTTTGTGCCTGAACAAGGTTGTTCCATCCTCACCATTGAACTTATATTTGGACAATTCATCTATAATGCTTGTTGGAACATCGAAATCATCAAAGTTAGATAAACATGCCGGGGTTATGATTTGGACAGAATTCATGAAATATGTGCATAAATTCAAAACAAACTTCAAGGGCTCAGCGTCTCATCTAGCTCTCCTTCTAGTGCCACAAATGTTGATGGTGATGGACCCACCAAAATTAAGGGGATCTCCCCGATATGAAGTCCCAACTAGCCCTCAAACCGTTTGGAATAGGGGTCCCATCAGTGGGTGGTAATGTAATACATTGACCACTATAGCACGCAAAGGTAAGTATGATAACTTTGGGTGAGAGAAAGTGTGTGACCCTGCAAAGATTCAATTGCAATGCATGAAGGTTCTGACACATGGAGGGGAAAAGGAAGTGTGCCTCTTAGAAGCCTGTAATAGTATGCGTATTAAAAGGAACACACAAGAGAAATGACATCACAGGCTAAAATGCAGAGTAGTCCACAAATTAACGTGATGAGTTAATCCAACAAGATTCGTATAGTTGCATACAAAGTATTCATAAGCAAATTCGAAATTTAAACAATATACATTTCCAAAGCAACCAGAATAGTCCAACTACATTAACAACATATTCATGAAAGCATGTTGGCTCTGATATTATTATTATACGTGAAATTTCCATCCATACATACACCATCGATGACCACTAGCCCCAATAGTGGAACATTATAGTCAAGAACACTTTCTCCTCCAAAGAATTATACTCGCTTTAAGTTATGGAGAAGCCAAGGCACTTCACAATACTCCCAAGCCTTCTCTAATCCTAAGCCTAGCCAAACACTTGGCTCCCAAAAGCTATGAGTTATTAGGTACTATTTATAACAAAGGGTGGGGTGACCCTTGACATTCCCCTTTGTGACTCTTTAAATGCCCTCAAGACTCTTCAACTTCTTTACAAATAACTCATTACATAACATGATGAATTTTCACATTCCATTAATGACACTTGGAATTTCACTTACAAAATATTTACAAATAGTATTACATTTTCTATATGTACCCATGTAAGACAAAATAGGCTAGAGACAACCTAACAAGACAAAACACTATGATTCCAAAGTTTGGGGAAATACCAACTCGAAAACCTCCACTTGGTACTTCTTGGTTACATAATGCCAAGCTTGGTATTGCATGATGTTGTCCCCAAACTGCTTGATGGTGTCTTTCTGAAAGCAAAATATTTCCTCCATGGCTTCTAGGTAGATGGTCTTCGAACCTGTATCCAACTCATTCTGAAGCATGCGTAGCATACCACCGATGTGTTGTTGGATGTTGTGTAAGTTAAGCTCCAAGTATTCCCTGGTGGCCTCTCGTCTCAGCTGCTCCATGTACTCATCAATCGTAAGCTGGACTTGGTTCTTGGATTTAGCCTCGGTGAGGGAACCAATTGATGGGATCTTGTGCTTTCTCACCATGATATCCAAACTGTTGTACAACTGCACATATGAGGCCTATATGTTTCTAATGAATAGGGTGAGTTGCTCATAGTTCTAGATCAACATCCAGACCTTTTCTTTCTCCAACTCTTCCTGTGGCTTCATATTCTTAACTAATTCAAGCGTGGCCCCTTTGTACCACATTGTCCACTCTTGTACATGGGTGATGGCAGCATGTATGTTATTGAGAGTTTGAACAAACTCTTTGCTCTGTTGTTGTAGGCCCTGTCCATGGACAACTGCTTTATGCACAATGACAAATCCGTCATAGAGCTTCCTCATGGTTTCCTCAAGTGTGGATACTTTAGTGAGTATCGCTTTCCCCGTCTCTCCCACTATAGAAACTGCATTATGTGTTGATGCTCAGAGTTGTTCTGCCTCTTTCCTAGCATCCTGCAATTTCTTTCCTAGTTGTTCATTCTCGGTCATTAGGTACTTTACATTTTATATGTCGCTTCTACATAGTCCAAGCTGGCATTGGCAAGGGTAGTTGGATGCTTCCTGGTGTCTGAGACTATCACCCTTTCCTTAATGAAGGCATGTGATCTTTTGATCATCCAAAAAGTGCTTCCTCTACACCTACAATCCTCTTCTACAGTGCATCAAACGATATATTGTAAACATCCATGACTGATCATCATCAAGGAGAATAGTTGCTCCTTGCTTACTCGAGACAGGTTATGACACTAGAGGTGGTGGAGACTAAGAGATGACCTCTGGTGATGTGGCATAAGGTCAGTGTCTTCATTCTATGTCTCTTGTTCCAACTCCATGTCTATCACTTTGATCAGTTGCTCAATCTACTGAGCAAGCTCCTGATCCTACATTTTTTCACCCTCTTCCTTAGTTGTTGTTTGTTCCAGCTCATCAACTTGTGTGGCTGTTGTTTGATATGTCATTGCGCCTTGACTTTATTCTTCCTTTTGTTTCTTCTTCTCTTCTCTTTCTCTCCTCCTCAGCTTTTGTTCTTCCTTCAACTTCTTTTATGTCTCATGCAGCTTCAGTTATGCTTCCTACATCCTCTACGTTTCTCTCTTCCTTCACTCTTCTCTCTTTATCCACTGCTCCCTCCATTCTTCTGCTGCAAAAGCTGCTTTCTCCAAGATAGGCTCTGACTTCATCTTGTAGCTTTTCTCTGCCACTAGATTCTTAGCAACCTTCCTCATCCCCTTTTCTTTCACTAGATTGTTGCTTATCTTTTTTTTTGTTGTTTCTTCCTGTGTTGTTTTTGTCTGTAGAGTAGCCTTCCAAGTTGTTTCTATATTGACCAGCTCATGGAGCTTGGAGGAATTGTAACAGTACATCCAAGGATCCTCCTCATGCGAGTGAAATGTCTCGTGGATGCATGGATAATACACCTTTTCACAGTGGTCCTTGAAAATGTCATGGGGGTCATACCGATTAAAGTATTTGGTTCCAAACTCGAAATACAATATGTCCTTATCTTTGGCATCTGCATCTTTCAAGAATTTAATCTTGTATAATTCGATCCGCAAAGGAAGAGTGGGCCATGGAGCTTTCTTCTTCCTATGCAGTCCTGTTGATAACCATGTGGAGAGGTGATATGAAAATTCTTACATGATCATCTTGTCAATGGAATACCTTGGTAGAAAATGCAGAGGATTCTCTACGCTAAACACTATGATGAAGGTGTCACCTAGTGAGGCATACCAATCTGCAATCTTTACTATTGCCTCCACTGCTTCTCAAGACATGCAAGGTGTATCTTGCTCAAAGATAAGCTTGTACAACATGATGATAAAATGGTCAGTTAACCTTTCCATCACTCCTGGATAGTTGTAGTTAGAAAGAAATTTGCAGTAGATGTTGACAATAGTCTATTTTGGTGTCCATGTCTAGTTCATGCCAAGGAACTGCTGCTGGGTATAGATTGCATCGAGTAACTATGCAGATATTTAAAACTTGGCTTTCTCATTCTTGGGTGGATTCTAAGCATTATTCACATTGATCTTGAACTGATGAGCCAACAAATATGACCAGTTGAATGGCTTACCATCGCTCACCAATTGGTTGAGTACGACTACCCAACCTTCAAGAAAGGTTTTTTTTCTCTCTTGATTGTATATTCTATAGGAAAAAATTATCAAGAATTGATAAGCCTTCATGACAGACTTTGTCTTGTAAACATGATTGCGTATATGTCTAAACTTTGATGGATCTTTCACCCAATGCTTAATGATATCTCAAGTGTTCACAAAGCTATGGGTGGCATAAAAAAATGAGTCCATGTGCTTCACTAGATGGGGTAAATGCTACATCTGCTAAAATTTCTCTTCTCTGAAGGTGGCAAGCTCTATCCCACTAGTACTACTCAATCTCATAGCTTGTCCATCTATGTGTGAGACAGTCCAGCTGATGATGTCCACACATGGGAAGGCAGTGTACCTGCATGCAATATTGTATAAGCATGGTTGTTCGATACTTATATACACCTTTCGGTCCTCTAAATATTCCTTGAAGTCCTCTGCGAAAGTATATTTGGTTTGCTACCATGTTAAATTTGTACCCTTCTCAATGAACAACTGAGTATCTACATAAACAAGTAGATCAATGAATACATGCTCAACTGGTTCCTCAGTAATTCTCTCATTGGTTTCCTCTGATGCATCTCTCTTGGATGCCATGTTAAATGTAACTGGTTAAGAGATGATCAACAATTGTTGTACCTGTGGGATAGATAGGACACTCATGGCAAGAAAATGCCAGCTTAAAAATAAAAGCAACTTCAAGACAAGATCAAGCAGCAAGACGAGCTCATGGTGGGAAGGATGCCACAATTCTAGCTGTCAAAGGTCACTGGCTGACTATGGGACTAGCATATAATGCAGTCCTAGTAGTCAGCTGGGAAGCTTGACCATTGGAATTGCACAATGTGCAATTCAGTCTTAGGTCAAGCCTAGGAGAGACTATGCATTGTGCAGTCTCAATGGCCAAGCTAGGAGGCTAGCTCTTGGAACTACAGAGTGCACAGTTGGAGCCAGGCTAGGACAAGATCTGTGCAATTCCAGAAGTCAAGGTAGATGCCTTAAGCTCCCATATTGCGCAGTGCATGTAGTGACGTGTGAGATCCGGGCAAGGGGAGGCCAGATCTGCCCATCGGGAGTGTGTAAACAAGATGATCTAAAGGATGGTGTGATGATGTGTGTAGATCTGACTAAATGTTGATGCATGCATGTGAAAAAAGTGTAGGAATCAATTAAACTAAAAGAAAATGAGGCATGTCAAGGGAATCACCACAATGGCAACCGTTGGTGCAAAAATAACGTAACTCATGTGACACTTTGGAAAGGCAATCTAAAACTTGAAAAAACACTTCTACAAGTTAAAATTCTAGCAATTTCAAAGAAACAAGTGAAATAGCACTCTAACAAGCCAAAAAACAAAAAGCAACAAAAAAAGAGGAAAAATATTAGAAAAGAAAAACTCACCTGGAAAAGAAATGATGATCGCACTGAAGGTTCCTTTATCTCCTTAGGAATGCCATAGATCCAAGATCGGCTCCAAGATCAAATGTGAAAATGATCTTTAACAGTTTCAATTAAATAGATTTGGTCAAGTTAGGGCTTATGATGCATATGCCAAAAATCAAGGGAAAAGCGACACTTGGAGACAGTTTCTAAAATAACTCAAGTGCCTCCTTCGGGTTGCTAAAAGTATATCCCTATATTTTAGGGATTTTTTTTCTTTTTTCTTTCTTTCTTTTTTGGGAAAAACTGCCATGCATTTCCCAGAAATATTGTGCAGTCTTGGGAAGGACTAGGCAACTCTCAGGATCATGCACTCAATAGTTTCTGAGCACAGTGGGTTCTGTGCAATTTCTGGGTTGAGTGGCTCTGGGTTGCCCCTCCTGTTCTACGTAATTTCCCAGCTTAAGGCTGGCTTCCATCTAGCACTACATGTTTCCTAATATCAACGCTCACTGGCAATCAGGACTGCGCAATTCTCGAGAGAAAGGCTAGTTGCCCTCAAGAATTGTGTAGCTCTCTATGGCAAACCCAGAACTGTGAAAGGACCAAGTCAAGAGATCAACTTGTGGGTTATAAAATTAACCAAGTAAGAAAGCACAAGCCAAGATGAAAAGGATGAGTCTCAGTCGAAGCACAAGTACCTAGATCAATGCAAGATGAGTTGCTTTTGTTTGAAAGGGAGACTCCATGTTATAGCACCATTTACCGCTCTTGGTAGATATGATGCTCTAATTGTGGCCTAGGGCAACCCTTCCTTCCAGACTTGGTAAAAAATCTAAAAATCAATGTTTTATTCCCTATACGCTACGTTTCCCTGTGATAAAAGTGTGTACACGTGGGTCAGCATATACCCAACCCGCATACATGTGTTAAAACACAAAAAAAAAAAATTCCTTAATTTCGGGCAGAGTTCACAAGTTTTACCTATTACTCACCTCCTATAGCTCATGGCCCAACTATTTCCCAACTGAAAAGAAAAAATGAAAAAAAAAAATAAATAAATAAAATAAAAATAAAATAAAAAAATAAAATAAAATAAAAAATAAGTAATAAAAAATAAATAAAAATAAATAAATAAATAAATAAAAATAAAATAAAATAAATAAATAAATAATAAAATAAAATAAAATAAAATAAATAATAAAAAATAAAAATAGAAATAAAAAATAAAAATAAAATAAAACATAAAATAAAAATAAAAATAAAATAAAATAAAATTGCACTCCCCAAAGTTTTAGGAAACCCTTGTTTCCTTGTTGGAGATATCCTTCATCTTTCTTGAGATATCCTTGTGTTGGTGATGAAGGAAGATTTCTGAGACCGAGAAAGGACGGATCCAGAGGATGGTTCCGCTTGGAAAACACACAAAAAGAAAAAAATTCCTTAATTTCGGGCAGAGTTCACAAGTTTTACCTCTTACTCACCTCCTATAGCTCATGGCCCAACTATTTCCCAACAAAAAAAAACAAACAAACTAACTAACTAACTAAGTAACTAATTTGGAGAAGTATAAATAAACCTCCATGGGAAGGCCTTAAGGGATAAGAGATGAGATATTGATACTATAGTGAAATTATCCCTAATCAAGTCTGACGAAATCCCTATGCCTCTTGCACTCCCCAAAGTTTCAGGAAACCCTTGTTTCCTTGTTGGAGATATCCTTCATCTTTCTTGAGATATCCTTGTGTTGGTGATGGAGGAAGATTTCTGAGGCCGAGAAAGGACAGATCCAGAGGACAGTTCTGCTTGGATCTGGAAAAGGACTCAGGCCGTATTTCTCCACCTTACTTGTAGCTTACTTCAATCAAGAAATGTTGTTCAGTTCCCGATATTAAACATGTTTATGCATTGATTTATGTTGTAATTCATTTATGAATCTTATATTGATGCGTAATTGTTCATTCATTTATATGATCTAAAGTTAATATCATGAACATGATTTATGTTTCTACTGTTGTATATATTTCATTTGAATAATTTTCAGGTTTCAAAGACATCAGGAGAGGCTGAGGGTTTGCACCCTGCGAGATCTACTCAAACGTAAGACCTCCAAGTAAGGACACTCTTCAACAATTCAGTAGAATAACCATTTAGGTTATTTGCCTGAGCATTTCTTGTTGTTTTTTTCCATCCGATCTATTGGGTTTTTCAACCCAAGACCTAAGGGTGATCTCACCCGCAACAAAATTGGTGACTCCACTAGGGATAACATTCTTGTTATTCCTGGTTTGGGTTGTTTGTCCTCAATCAGGGTTTTTTTTCATGATTGCCTGCTTCTACAGTATTATTTGACTCATTAACTTCCCAAGCATCAAGTCTGATCTTTTGGATCAGGCCTTGATTTTTGTTTTTTCCTAATTGAGCTTTTTATATGTTGTTTTCTTGGGTTACAATCGCATATACACGTAGGTTTCCTCAAGTTGACTCGCATATACGTGAGTTTCTTGTATTAGAAACACGTGTTCATGCTTTTGTGCCTTTACACAGCCGCGTATACAATTTTTTGAATTGATTTTTCAAATCTTCTTGCCCAGTTAGGTCTCCTGTCTCATGATTTATGCTGTTGTATGGTCATCTACTATCTGGCAAGCTTTCTTTTTCAAACTCTCCTTCTCACAGAAAAGCCTAGTTGGCCTAGGATTTCTTCTTAAGAAATTTTGTGGTCTTTTTCTTGGGTTCAAGACTTTTATTTGAAGTTCTTGTGATGTTCTGGTTTTCTAGAACAAGAAATTGATTTTGATTTCATTTGCAACCCAGATTTCAAGTTGCCTTGCTTTTATTTTCCTTATTTGGTTGGCCTTGTTTCTTTTCATGCTTTTTTGAGAGTCCTTTCTTGCAATTTTGAAAGTGTTTCTTTCTTGACATTTTGTCAGCTTGATTAAATCTTTTGTTGTTGTTTGGATCAGTTTTTGCAAGTTTGTAGTCTTTCTTGTTTCAAGTTTCATTTATTAATGATTTTTATAACTTGTGATATTTAAAGACTCCTTGCGCTTATTTCTTGGTCTTTCGAATTTAGTGGTGCTTTTTGTGACCTCAAAAGTTTCTTTAGTTTCCTTAAAATAAAAACACAAAAACATTGCTTTTGCTTTTCTTTTTCCAAGCTTTTGGATTTTTGGTTTCTTTTGTTTTGTTTTTGAGCAATTGTGATCTTTTTCAATTTGTTTTGCTTGGTTTTGAGGGAAATTTGTTATTAAATTTTTGCCCTCTTTATTGTCAAGTTGGCTTATTGATTTTATAAAGAAACACTTTTGCTTCTTGTATGAGCATCCATGCACTATCATTATATTTTGCATTAAGATAGTTTGCATTGCATGCATTTTAGTCTTTTTGTTAGCTTTTGTGTGTGTGGAGTGTGTTTTCTGGAAAAAGAAAAATTTTCTTGTACAAGTTTATTCGTAGAACTCTATAGAAATCCATTTTCATTGAAGAAAATAACTGCATGTAGATAGTTAAGTTTCTATTAGTTTCTTGTGTATCAAAACATCATAAGTTTCACTCTCGTTTTACCCATGACTTAAAGAACAACCCTCTAAAATCAAGTGCTTTAGTAAAATGAACTAGAAATTTTTATTTTTGTCATTAACAAACACGAGCAAGTTTAGGTTCATTAGGGACTTGGAATAGGTGAGTAGAGAGTTAACTCTCCAAGGCCGCTCAAATTATCAAACATAGAAGTTTAATAACGACTGAAATCCAATATCGTTAGAAAGACTGAGAAAGCTCTGTGACTGGGAGTTAAGCATGAAGAAGAGCGAAGACAAGGAAGAGAGATACCCCCTCTCCTACTTGTTGGATCCCGCCTCACGACTATTCCACACGGCTTTTGGTACAAGTTGGTGCCCATAGTTTCCTTTCCTAGGGATCACATAGGTTACTAAGGAGGTGAATCCCGTGGCACCTGAGGCAGACGTTGTATCACATTCATTAGTACTTTTGGAGAGTACCCTTGTGAAGTTTGGGTGCTTCTACCAGCAAAGGATTTTGTCTGGAGGTCAGCATAACTGTTTATGTTAACTTCGCTGATAGGCTTGGGTTGTTATTATCCCAAACTATCTTCAGAAGGTCCCTTACTTCACGTTCTTGTATTTTGGTGTCCAGTCCTCATCATCTGAAGTGGAAATACTTGGAAGTTCCTTAATTAGTTGCATCTTTAGGGACTTTATAGTTGAGTGCTCTTTTCTCTTTGAATTTAGTTGGCTTTAGGTATTTTTTGTCTTGTCACTTTTGATCTTATATTCTGAGTGACTTGTTGACACCTAATCATAGGGATTGGGTGAGCAACTGTAAATAAGTGTAAATAAATAATAGAGGAAATGGAGAGTCATCAGGAGATGAAACTAAGCAGTCACTCCCTTGTATATAGTAATAGACAGCCTAAATGAATAATGCATTCTCATTTGAGGAGTTACTTCCTGGCCTGACATTGTATCAGAGGCAGCTCTATCTTTGGCATTACAGTTTGCCCTTGTAACTCCCTCCTGGCCTATGTTCTCCCAATTATGTAGAACTGACACCTTTGTCATGCTCCAGAGGCCTGAATAGTGCACTATCATATGTGTTTCTATATCTGACATGGTATCATCTCCCAGGATCCTCCACTTTCATGCTCTGCCACGTTTTTTCTCACCTCTCGTGTCCAAATCCCAGTAAATGCGATCTGAATATTGCATTGGTGTGGTCTATAAGTGTTTCTCCTTAAAGCGCTACTCTCCCATACCTCTCCCAGCTGCATATTAAGCTAATGAAAAAAACAATTCTGCTTTGAACTTCTTCTGGTTCACGCTTTGATTGACATTGAAATACCTTGATGGAACCTGCTGGCACAGTGGAAGCGTGATGGAGCCCTCTGGCATTGGTGGAGATATTACTTTCTGGAAGGTTATTGCTTGAGATTTGGTGTGATACGACTGTGGTTACATGTTGAGACCCACGAGCTCATGGCCTTATATTGAAGGTCGTTTTATGCAAACATAGAGGTGAACTTTTAAATCTTCCACATGGAATATTGCTTCCTATATTCATAAACATTACTCCATATTACTCCATATTATGTTGACCTCTCCACGTTGTTTCATATATATAAAGCTAGTATATATAAGTGTAGTTTTCATATATAATGTTGTTCCAGATATATAACATGTTGTCTCCCAATTTATAAGCATTTCTTTCATATATAATGGTGTCTATGCACATATAACATGTTATCTCTCAACATATATACGATTTTCCATATATGGAATACGTTGTCCCATATATACGTTGTTCCGTATATATATAATGTTGCTATATATACAACATTGTTTGGCTTCCACGCTGTCTACCTTCCCCAAATATTCCATCCCCCATATATTACCTCCCCAAAATAATACCTCTATTTCTAATATATTATAGTGCAATTTTTAACCACCAGAAGTGCATTTTTTATATATTGGCAGCAGGGTACATTTTTTTTTTTTAAATGCATTCATTGATATCTATTGTGGGAGTGGTTCTCACCGGGAAGGAGAACTACCTAGAATGGTCGTGGAAAATCAAACACACTCTCATTTTTAATGTGTTGTGGAAAGGAGTGTGTTGGAAACAGAGACAAAGAGCCAGAACAGCCTACCTCAGACAAGGAAGTCACCATTTGGGAAAATAAGAATAGCAAGGCTTATGCATTTATTGCAGCATAAGTAAATGAAGAGGTGAATCGCCATATTTCGCCATTTTCAAATGCTTTTGAAGCCTTACAAAAATTGAAGGAACTCTATGACTCACACTCTGCACTTGAAGTTGTTCAACTCATGATTAAATTGTTCACCCTTGAATTACAATATGATGATCCTATTGCTCTTGCATCACAAGTAAATTCTATTATGCATGATATCAAAGTCACTAACGTTGAACTAGACATTCCTCTGATAGCTTTTCTCAAGGCAATTTATCTCACTTAATCAAATTATCTTGAGTCATTGCAAGCAAATGGAAACCTCAAAGATATTACCTTTGACTCCCTTGTGAAAAAAATTGCGGAAAGAGAGAAAGCTTTTGGGAAGAAGACAGCTCCTCAGTCTTTTGAAGAGGTTTTGTGCCTTGCACATAGAGAGAAGAATCTTGCTCAAGATTCTTCCAGAGGAAGAGGTGGTCGAAGAGGAAGAGGAAGAAATTTCAGAGGCAGGGGGGGCAAACACTCTCAAGAAGAAAAGTCAGATCTGCATTTCATACACTACAAAAGAGATGGATCACATGATTCATCCACATGCAAGTTGCCTTTGGAGATAATTGAGAATGGAAGAAACCAACCCAAAGGTAAAACTAATTCCAAAGAGAAAGGTAAAGCACCTAAATCCATTCACTATGTTGTGACACATTGTAATATTGGAGTAAATGAAGACTTATTTAATGCTTCACTTTCTTCTTGGAAAAATGATTGGTTGCTTGACTCAGGAGCAACAGGCACATGAATTTTAGAAGATATTTTTTTGAATAATTTACTAACAATGTTGATGGAGCAGTATATTTTGCAGCCAAATCAAAACTCAATCCATCAGGGCTTGGTACAATCAGGCTCAAATTGCCTGGTCTTCTAGACTGTCTTCTACACCGTGTTCTATATCTCCCACAGCTGAGGAGAAACTTGTTGTCCTTGGTCCACATCCGCCAGCAAGGACACTCCATTCATATGTTTGATGGCAAGCTTGAGGTGAGAAAAGCATCAAACCACTCACTTGTCATGACGTGGATAGAAGAAGAAAGGCTTCTCAAGCTACAAGGTACCTCTGCTCGTGCACAAAATTTATCATACAATTCTCATTATGAAGAAGGTACATTTCCATCAAGTTTATTATGGCATGCTAGATTTGGACAGCCTCCACTTGTTGAAGAAAAATGGTGTTATTGGTTTGCCCATAATTCCTATGAAACTTAAGCAATGTGATGCTTGCATTCTAGGAAAGCACAACAAATAGTCTTTTCATGATTCACATTCTAGAGCACATAGAAAACTTGAACTCATTCATTCATATTTATTTGGTCCAATGCCTGTTCCTTCTGCAAATGGAAATAAATATATGATGACATTTATTGATGACTACACTAGAATGTGTTGGGTTTATGAATTGAAGAACAAATCTGATGCTTTTCAAACATTCAAGAACTTTCATACATGGATTGAAAATGATGCACAATCTCATATTGGCTCTATTCGCACTGATAACGGAAAATAATACACTTTAAATGAATTTGAAAACTATCTTCACCAACATGGGATCAAACATCAAACAATTATGCCTTATAATCCCCAATAGAACAGAGTAGCTGAAAGAATGAATAGGACAATCTTGAATATGGTGCGCTCTATGATGTTTTTCAAAAATGTGAAATTTATGTTTTGGGCTAATGCAGTTGTATGTGCTATATATGTAAAGAATAGATGTCCATCTAATGTTATTAGAAACAAGACTCCTTATGAAATGTGGCATGGGCACATTCCTTCGGTAAAGCATCTCAGGGTCTTTGGTTCCACATGTTATGCACTGATACCAAAGGTACATAAAAACAAACTTGGTGCAAGAAATCATAAGTGTATCTTCCTGGAGTATTCAAACACCTCCAAAGCATACCGTCTCTATGATGAAGCCGATAAAAATTTTGTTGTATCTAGAGATGTAATCTTTCTAGAATCATCCAAAACTGGCAATGTTGTTGGGCAGCAACTTGATTGTTTTGATAGATTCACAAATGCAAAATCATTTCAAGAATTTGATAATCAGATTCCACATCTTGAAGGGGGGATTCCTATACTAGATCAACCTGTGGAATATTCTTCGGAAGCACTCTCTCCCCCACATGAAACTCCAACAGCTAATGATACTTTGAGTGATGTGATTGATAAATTGGGAGACCCAATATTGATTCAGTCCCAGCTCAATCAGCAGAGCAGCCTAGACCATCTCAGAAAGGTCCCCCAAAGTGGCTAACAAAGACACTTGAAAGTGTTGATCCTCATGAGGTTGGAAAGATAGGAACTAGAAATTCAACCCGACAAAATGGAGGTGATGTAGATGACTCTCATTCACCTGTTGATATGGATGTTTCTTATGATTGTGAATTGAATTTTCTTACATATTTTGAACCAAATTCCTTCAAAGAAGTTGCTTCTCATGATGAATGGAAAGAAGCAATGCAAAAGGAGTATGATGCCCTGATAAAGAATGGCACTTGGAAGCTGGTTGATCCTCCATGGGGAACCAAACCAATTGGCTACAAGTAGGTCTACAAGAACAAGTAGAAAGTTGATGGCTCACTTGACAAGCACAAATCTAGGCTTGTGGCAAAAGGTTTTGCACAAAAGGAAGGGGTCGATTATGAGGAGACTTTTTCCCCCACAGCAAAATGGGCCACCATCTGGACACTCTTTTCCCTAGCAACTCAAAACAGTTGGAAAGTCCATCAAATGGATGTAAAAACTGATTTCTTGAATGGAGATCTAAAAGAGAATGTTTTCATGTCCCATCCTAAAGGATTTGTTGTAAAAGGACATGAACATAAAGTATGCAAACTTGTGAAATCCTTGTATGACCTCAAATAAGCACCGTGAGCCTGGTATGAAAAACTAATTGAGCATCTTCCGAAACTCAATTTCAAACATTATGATCTTGATGAAGCAACTTTGTTTGGCAAGAAGGTTGGAAAAATAGTTGTATATCTTGTGGTATATGTACATGATCTTTTGATGACAGGGAACAATGAGAGCTACATTTCATCCATAAAGAAGGAATTGAGGAAAGGTTTTGAAATGACCGATTTGGGCTATGTTCATTACTATCTTGGTATTGAAGTAACTCAACATCCGAAGTCCATATTCCTTTCTCAAAAGAAGTACATTGGAGATCTGTTGAAAAGGTTTGGCATGACTGAATGAAATCCTCTAACTACTCCAATGGAACAAAACTTAAAGCTCACATCCATTGAAGGAAAATAATTTGACGATGCAACAAAGTATAGATAGCTTGTAGGAAGTCTCAACTACCTGACTACTACCAAACTAGACATTTCGTTTGTTGTTGGAATCCTCTCCAGGTTTATACAAAAGCCTTGTGAGGGAATTTGATCTACTGAAAAAAGAGTTATAAAGTACTTGAAGGGAACTCAAGAGTTTGGAATTAGGTATACACAGGTGGGCGACTTCAGCTTGATTGGATACCCTGATTCAGACTTCGATGGAGACAAAGAAACAGGGGTAGGCAACAAAATAAATTGTGTGGCTCAAGAAAATTCTGGAAGATTTGCAGGTAAAAAAAGTACAATCGACTCCACTCATGATTGACAATACCTTGGCAATAAATTTGGCCAAGAACCTAAAGTTCCATGATCGAACAAAGCACATCAATACAATATCATCTGATTCAACGTCATGCTAAGGCCAAAACTGTTATGAAACCAGCTCAAGAAAAGATGGAAAAGATAGATCAACGCCTTAGAATTCAGCCTCTTCGAGGGGGCAACCTCCTTTACATTACATAAATGAACAATTCTTGGATGATTCAAATGACAAAACCTCCTTTCTATATACAGGAGTCTAAGGAGTCACAATATAATCCAGCCGACCTAACAATAATAATATAAAGCCGCAAAAATAACAATAGAGGGATTCTATGGGGCACAGAAATAACAATATGGGGGTAATAGGGGCACAACAATATAAATAAGGGGTATAACTACAATAGTAATGGGGTAATCACTAATATTATAGGGACCCAACATGCCCCTCTCCTTCAAAAGAGTGTTGTCCTCATCGCTTGAGTAGTTCTGGATACTTCTGCATAAAATTCTCATCCTCCCATGTGGAATCTTCAGCGGATAAGTTCTTCCACATGATAAGATACTCTGAAATTGATCAATTTCGTAGCTATCGAGTTCTTGTTCTGTGACTGCTTCCGGTTCCAATATAATTTTTCCTTCCTCGTCAAGTTCTGGCAATATTATTTGAATTGGGAGCTTGTCACCTATAACCTTCTTTAAACATGAAACATGGAAAACTGGGTGCAATCGAGAAGCTGCAGGAAGCTCCAATTTGTATGCTATAGTACCAATCTTTTGCAACACCTTGTATGGACCATAATACTTTGGTGATCATTTATTATCCTTCTTAGCTTGCTTTAGGGACATTTGCTTATATGGTTGTAGCCGTAGGAATACCCAATCACCTACATCAAAACTTCTTTCACTGCGATGTTGATCTGCCTGTTGTTTCATTCTATTTTGTGCCAACACGAGGTTATCCTTTAAGAGTTGGAGGACTTGTTGTTGATGTTTGATGTGATGTTCCACTGCTTGAACCTTAGAATTTTCTCTTAAATATGATGTGATGGATGGTGGTTGATACCCATAAAGTGCCATAAATGGGGTCATTTTTGTTGATGTATGGAAGGAAGTGTTATACCACCATTCAGCCAGAGGCAACCATTTGACCCATTATGTCTGTTTATCAGATACAAAGCAACGAAGATATCCTTCCAAACATTTCTTTACTATCTCAGTTTGCCCATCAGACTGAGGATGATAAGATGAGCTATGAGCTAACTGAGTACCAAGACAAGAAAATAATTTTGTCCAAAAATTTCCAGTGAAAATGGGATCTCTGTCACTTACACTAATCTTTGGGTTTCCATGTAGCTTTTGAACTGTTTCCATAAATGCAGTAGAAACTGTATTGGCTTTACATGGGTGTGATAATGCACAAAAGTGTGCATACTTGGTAAGTCTGTCAACTACCACCATGATGACACTCTTTCCCTCAGACTTGGGTAAACCTATGATAAAATCCATTGAAACCTCCTCCCAACGTTGGCTTGGAATCGATAAAGGTTGTAATAGACCCGGTGTCTTAATTGTTTCAACTTTATTTTGTTGGCAAACCAAACGTTCCGCCACAAACTTTTGAATATCTGATTTAAGGCCATCCCAAAAAAATTCCTTCTTAACCCTGTGGTAAGTTTTTAAAAATCCTGAGTGCCCTCCTAAGGGAGAAGTGTGCAATTCCATAAGAATCTTTTGTTTTAGCTGGGAATTCTTACAGAGGTATAAGCGATCTTTGTACCATAACGAATCATTTTGCCAACTAAATGTATCAGAAGTACTGGAATCTTTTTGTAGCTTTCGAATAAGTGCCCACACTTCTTTGTCGTTCTTCCATTCCTCCCTTGCTTCGTTTATCCAATCTGGTTGGATAATAGAAATGGCACACAACAATGCTTCCACATCCTCATCCTTTCTTGAGAGTGCATCTGCCACCACATTTTGCTTCCCTTTTTTGTAGATGATTTCAAAGTCATAACCCAACATCTTTGTGACCCACTTTTGTTGCTCTTCGGAGGATAATCTTTGTTCTAAAAAATATTTAAGGCTATCATGATCTGTTTTTACCTTGAAGTGTCTTCCCATTAGGTAGGGTCGCCATTTCTTAAGTGCATGGAGTATTTCCAACATTTCCTTCTCATAAATAGCTTTGCTTAAAAACTTTCCCTTGATTGGATGACTTTCAAAATAAATGGGTCTTTCATTTTGCATTAGAACAGCACCAATTCCATTTCCTGAAGCATCACATTCCACAATAAAGGTTTTTGTGAAGTCCAGTGTAGCTAAGATCGGTGCTTGGCACATTGCCTCTTTAAGATGTTCAAAGGCCTTTGTTGCTTCCGGAGTCCATGAAAATGAATCTTTCTTCAATAATGTTGTTAGAGGTGCTGCTATTCTCCCATAATTCTTAACAAACTTGCGATAATACCCTGTCAACCCAAGAAATCCTCACAGATGCTTTATGGATGTGGGGATTTTCCATTCCTTAATGGCTTTAATTTTGCTAGGGTCTACCTTAACTCCTTCATGAGATACAATATGACCCAAATATTCCACCTCCTGGACTCCAAAGAAACATTTGGATCTTTTTGCATATAATTGTTTCTCCTCCAATAGTTGTAGCACCCTGTCAACATGTTCAACATGATCCTTCCAAGACTTGTTGTAGATTAGTATATCATCAAAAAATACTAACACAAATTTTCTAAGGAATGGTTTGAAAATTGAATTCATTAAACCTTGAAATGTTGAAGGTGCATTGGTAAGGCCAAAAGGCATGACCAAAAATTCATAATGACCCTCATGAGTTCTAAATGCCATTTTTGGAATGTCTTCAATCTTCATTCTGATTTGATGATATCCCGAACGAAGATCCAACTTGGTGAAGTAAATTGATCCATGCAATTCATCCAATAATTCATCAATGACAGGAATGGGGAACTTATCTTTAATAGTGAGCTTGTTGAGCTCCCTATAATCCGGACACATGCGCCATGATCCATCCTTCTTGTGTACCAATACTACTGGAGCTGAGAAAGAACTTTGACTCGGTTGAATTATACCAGCCTCTAGCATTTCTGCAACCATACGTTCAATTTCACTTTTTTGGACATAGGGATATCTGTACGGCCTGATGTTTGGAGGAACACTTCCTGGAATCAGATGAATAGCATGATCATGATCACGCATAGGTGGGAGACCTTTGGGAGTCTCAAATACCTTGGAATGATTATCCAGGACTTTTTGGAGATCTTGAGAAATAGATGATTCCAATGTGGAAACATCTAGTGAACTTAATTGTGCAATTACACCTCTTTGCTCCTTTTTTAGAAGCTTAGTCATGCCATTAGAGCTGATTATCTTTCCTGGTTTCCCTCAATACCCCTTAATTCAACTTCCTTCCCTTTCGTAGAAAATTTGATGAAAATTTCTTGAAAATTAAAAGCTATTGTACCCAAGGATTGTAGTCATTGGACTCCTAGTACAACATCGACACCTCCCATTGGAATGGAAAGCATTGGGCTAGTCAATACATATTCTCCCATGGATAGCTTGATATTATGGCACTCTCCAGAGAAATTTATTGTTCCTCCATTTGCAATCATCACTTGACACTCTGGTGCTAGATATACGAAGCAATTCAATTCTTTTGCTACCCTACAATGAATAAAATTGTGGGTGCTTCCTGAATCAATCAACACTATTACCTTTTTCTTCTTGATTTGTCCTTCTATCTTGATGGTTTGAGGAGTGGTAATTCCCGCCAATGCATTACAAGATATGGTTGGATTTATTTTTTCTTCATCTAGGCTTTGTTCCTGGAGTATATCCTCTTCTTTTGACCTTTCTTGCTCCTTTTCTTCTTCCTCTTCACAATCAATGTAGAATAATTTCTTCTCAGCACACTTATGACCTTTTGTGTATTTTCTATCACAACTGTAACAAAGCCCTTTTGCTCTTTTTTCTTCCAATTTTTGTGGTGTCAACCTTGTAGGTTGTGGAATACTAGGGGCAACAACACTTCTGTCTTTATAGTTGTGAGTGGTATGCTTCCTAGTTGCCATAATTTTGCTTTCCATTTTTCTTGCTAACCTGAATGCCTTCTCTAATGAATCAGGTTCCCAAAGGCGAACATCATGTTGGATATTATCCTTTAAAGACCCTATGAACACATCAATCCTATGCTCCTCTGGAATATCTTTTACCCTTATGTTCAATTTTTGGAACTCCTCAATGTGCTCCATTATTGAACCCTTTTGTTTGAGACTTATCAATTGGCTAAAAAAAGTGTTGCTTTTTGTATCCTCATAATGTGCTATCAATTCTTCTGTAAAAATTGCCCAAGTGATAAATTGTTTACGAGAACAAAGCCATTGATACCATACAAACTGATTTGGTTCCAAATATACAGTTGCCATACGTACCTTTTGTGTGTTTTTCACATTATTGAGATCGAAGAATTGCTCCATCTGTAATATCCATGTGGCGGGATCTTTGCCATCAAAATTCCTCATATCGATTTTTGGAATATGGTGATTCTTTGATCCAACATTAGCGTCTATGGAATCATGATTAACATTTCTTTTGTTCTCATCATGAGTTTCCTTTACTACCTTTTCACCATTAGTAAGTATTTCTTGTAGAAAATTTGTCAAATCTGTCTTCAAATCTGCCATGCCTGTCTTCAAATTTGTGTTCAAATCTATCTTCAAATTGTCCATCTTAGCTTCCATGCCATTCATCTTAGCTTCCACGCCATTTATCTTAGCTTCCACTCCATTTATCTTAGCATCTGTTAACTTTTGTGAGCGTGACATTTGTTGCACTTGTTCTTGTAATTTTGATATATCATGTAGCATTTCTTCCTCTTCTTCATGAGTCATGCTAGAGCTTTCAGGTTCCTTACTAGGTGTTTGCATTTTATTTCCTTGGGGCATCAGTTACCAATAATAATGCTCTACTATGCCCTTTGAATTCCTTCAAAATAAATTTTCAAACCAAGCTTAAGCAAAAATTTAAAAAAATCTACACACCTTTTTTCACTTTGTAGGAGCTCGATATTGCCTCTGACGTATCTCTGTACTTTCCAATCATCTGGTTCTGAATTTGTGACCCGTAGTAGCTCTCTGTGTCCTCTTTCCAATGCCACCATTCTGATCCAAATTGGATTCTCCAAGAAAGAGTTATGCACAATCTCCCAGAATGACCTGATTATAGACCTTTCCAGACGAGCGAAGTTGTATGAAGTGCCACATGTACAATTTTCGATATTTGGTTCTAAAAATGATATACAAGAAACTACAGTTCGTCCTCTTTCGGTACCTTCTTACGAAATTTCAATCTGATTCCTAGAGAGAAAGTTATGACAATTTTTCCCAGGTCACCTGTTTTGAATGTAATTCAAGAGTCTGCAAAAATACCAACTTCCTCTGATCATATCTCCGAAACTATCATGCGAACAACTCTGAAATTCGGACCCAAGGTTCAGCACGATTTCGTCTCAAATGGGTTTTTTTTTTAACTTTTGAAACGTTACATAAAAAAAGTTATAGCGCAAATTCCACGATGACCTGTTTGGAGCAGCGAAACCCTAGAATCCAAAGCTCCGATACCAAATGTTATGAAACCAGCTCAAGAAAATATGGAGAAGATATATCAACACCTTAGAATTCAGCCTCTTCGAGGGGGAAACCTCCTTTAAATTACATAAATGAACAATTCTTGGATGATTCAAATGGAAAAACCTCCTTTCTATATATAGGAGTCTAAGGAGTCACAATATAATCCAGCCGACCTAACAATAATAATATAAAGCCACAAAAATAACAATAGAGAGATTATATGGGGCACACAAATAACAATATGGGGGTAATAGGGGCACAACAATATAAATAAGGGGTATAACTACAATAGTAATGGGGTAATCACTAGTATTATAGGGACCCAACAAAAACAATCCATCTTCGCCATTGTTCCACTAATGAGAAGATTGCATACGTCATCACCAAAGCTCTTGGAAGAGAAAAGCTTGAAATACTCAGAATGATGCTTGGACTCACCAACATCCCTTCAGATTAAGGGGGGGGGGGGGATTTTGACACCTAATCATAGGTATTGGGTGAACAACTGTAAATAAGTGTAAATAAATAATAGAGGAAATGGAGAGTCATCGGGAGATGAAACTGAACAGTCACTCCCTTGTATATAATAATAGACATCCTAAATGAATAATACATTCTCATTTGAGGAGTTACCTCCTGGCCTGAGCTACCACTCCACCGATCTTGAAAGGATGTTTATCTTTCTTCTTGAAATTTGTGGAGTTGTCTCCTTAAGGGCAAAGGTTTTGATTGTGCATCTCTCTTCCTTGGAAAGTCATTTGTACATTCCTGTAAGGGAATTTTCTGTGAATAAGTCTGGTATGGCCCATATTCTTGTGGAGACCAACCAAGGTACCCTTCCAAAAGGGGATCTTTGTGCTTTTCCTTTCTTTGGAAATTCCTGTACCCCCTTGATGGCCACTTTGAATATTCCTGGATTGAATGTTGGACTACCAGTTTGGTTGTGGTCCACTCTGAATATTCCTGATGTTCTTGAAGCTTCTCGGATGAACACTTTATTTCAAGGGCATGAAATGGGTGTTAATTGTTCATCTTCTTTCAAAGATAAATCTGGGATTCCTCTTCCTCCTCCCTCTTGTAATAAGAGATCCAAAAAGAGGAGAAAGAGGAAGACAAAGAAGAAGAATAATTCTATCCATTCATCACCAACCTCTACAAGTCATGTTGGAAATGAGCCTTCAGCCGCTGCAAGTCATATTGGGGGCATAAGTCTAGTCACTGCAAGTCATAGTAGCAATTCATCATCAACCTCTGCTAGTCATGTTGGAGATGAGCCTTCAGCCACTGCAAGTAATGTTGGGGGAAAAATTCTAGTCACTATGATTCATACTAGAAATTCATCATCAACCTCTGCTACTCATGTTGGAAATGAGCTTTTAGCCGCTGCAAGTCATCCTGGGAGCATAAGTCTAGTCACTGCAAGTCATACTAGCAATGGGTCACCTACCTCTATGACTCATATTTTTGTTGACTCACCTGCTTATGTGAGTAGGGTTAGGGGCACAAGTCCTATCTCTCTTGACAAAGAGTCACTGACCTCTACAAGTCATGTTAGGGACTCTTCGCAAACCACTGCTAGTCATGTTGGCGAAATGGATGTTGATAAGAAACCTTGGTGTGGAGGTTTTAAACCCAATTTCCCTTATAAGATGTGCAAGGGAGATCATCCTACTCATTTGTACCCTAGTATTCCAGAGGTAAAAAGGATATGGTCCAAGTTTGAAATTTCTTCTACTCCTGAATCTGATATGGTTTCTCAACAGTTTCATCAACCATTGGTTGATAATGTGGTCGAGCCAGTGCAATATCTGGCTGGTTACACTCCTATTTTGGGGGATGAAGTGTCTAACAACAGAGTCTATTTTATTTCTAGTACAGATTCTTCTGGTATAGGGGGCATTCTGTTTCTTCGAATGCTCGCCCTCTAAGTTCTAGGAGTGTCTCCTTTGATTGGGATAGTCTTGTTGAGCCTCGTCTTCCTTGAGCTGCACCTTTCCAAATAAAGGTTAGAGTTAATTCAACAAAAGTCAATCGATTTATGGTGGATGAAGGATCCTCTACAAGTATTATATCCTCCTTGACTTGGAAATATTTGGGCTCTCCAAAGTTGTTAACAGCTAATAGTCAATTGTCAGCCTATGATAGAAGACCTGGTGAATCTATGGGTGTTCTTCCTCAATTTCCTATTACTTTAGGTGGGAAGATTGTTTTTATCGATATGATGGTGGTTGATTTCTCTTTGGATTTTAATATGCTACTTGGGCATGACTATGTCCATGCTATGAATGTTGTGGTGTCTTCACTCTTTTGAGTGATGTGTTTTCCTCATAACAGGAATATTTTCACTATTGATTAGCTTTCATCTGATAATCACCATCCTAATTCAAATTTACTACAAAATACCCCTTGGTTTGTTCCAAGTGTTCAAGTAGGCTCTACCCTGCCACGGGTGGACTATGTAGAATTGAATCCTCAATGTTCAATTGCTTCTGAGAAGGATTCGTTGAGCTATTTCCTGCTTGGGACTTGGTCCTAGTAGTTGACCGAGTGATTTATCCTATGGGGACATGGGACCCCTTAATTCCCTCTTTTGATCCTTGTAGTTCTCATGATTTCTTCATAGGAGGAACTCTTTGAAGACATGAGTTTTAAATATCACAGGAGTCCTTGGCTTGAGCCTTGCAAGGGGTTTATCCTAAAGAACTATTATGAGTGAGTTGCAATGCTGCGTGGTTTCCTGTACCATATTATACATGTAAGGTACACATTTTCAAGGGCACCCTAGAAAGCACCTTGTTGTCACTTGGCACCCATGCTGAATTTTTGTTCTTAGGCTCGGGAGTCCTCTTTATTCCTGCCATGACTTGTGCATTGAAGCCTCATTCCTCTACTTCTTCGCTATTTTTCTGGCTTTATACCCTAGAGGCTCCTTTGTGTTGAGTTCTACTGTTGCATTGCATATTGACTATTTTCACCTTTTGGCCTTGAGCTAGCTTCACTTGGACTCGTGTTTAAGCCAATTTTCGACCATGTCTTCTGAAAAATCAACCTTGCAATCACTTAGCCTCTGCAACTTGATGCACCCTTTTACCTGTGGAAAGAACATCCCTTTGAGTGTCATTGACCAGTTTTTTGCCACATTGCATTATGCATAAGGATGTTCCCCTCCCAGGACCTAGAGCATCTACTTTTTCGACACTTGTTCTTTCCACTGTACTATAGCATTCTTTTACTCTTTTTCAGGCTTCATATAAAAGAAAAAGCCAAAAAAAATAATATGTCCCAAAAAAGAGCGGGAACGGGACATTATTTCCATATTTATTGACAGCTAGAGTCAGTTGTGTCACCCTTGAACAAAGCACTCAAAAGTAAGTCTTTCCTCCATTGGGATGGACTTTAGTTTGACTTAGGAGAGTCTTAACCTAGTCATTGAGTCAGTACTCTTCTGATTGGTTATCTCTTCCAATCATATGGAAAGTTTGCTTATGCCTCTTGCATGACAAACTTATACAAAGATCATATGCTACCATGTAGTCATAGTTGAGTCACACTTTTGTTCAAGGGAAGTAAACTTGAGTCAGCCTCCCTATGGTGTCTCTTGATCTATTTTTCAGGCGGTCATCCCTAATTGTCAGTGTCATGTTCATTATCACATCAACTATATTGTTCCTTTGCTCGTGCCGATTTGAGAAGGTCTCCATTGACTTCTTGCTAGCAGGTCTTTCTATTATCGACTACGACAAATTGCTTTGAGGGCAGATCTAGAGCCACAACCTGGCCCTATTTTCATTATTGATAGGTTACCTTGTGCTCAACATCGATCAGTATCATGGGTCTTTAACTGAGTGGTTTCCCTTGTGTTCGACATCAGCTTTCATTATCACACATTGGGATTCAGGCAGTACCTTGGTTTCCATTTGACCCTATTGGTGGATTCCTCGCCTCTGTGTCAACTTTCATTATTGGTTGGTTTAGAGGATTTCTATCATGTGCTAATTACATCTTATGTACGTCAAAAATGTGCTTCGGTTGGGTTACTACATCTTTTTTCGTCTGATTCCTTCCACATTATTTGCCTACGGGTTACACTCGCGCTAGATTAATGAAGGATGCCTTAATGCCTTCCTTCTAGCGGATCCTTTCCCATCGACTTCAACTCATTGCTCTGGGAAAGAGATCTAGAGTCCATTTGGTAGTACCTTAGAGTTTGCAGTCATCAGTGGTAGATTCCTTCACTATCAACAGTGGGAAAACATCATTGTCTCTTGATTGATAGATTCTTCCAAGTGTTTAACTACAGCTCATTTATTCGCATTTGTTAGATTGTACTGGGTATCTTGACTCTCATCATCATTATCGTTGAGTAGCCTCATGTTTGTTAACAGTATACATCAATGACTGGTAATCAAATGATTTCTCACTTGGTCGAATTCAAATCATTTATTCCCTTGTGTAGAAATGTACCACGACGGTCGGTGAAGACCTTGGGTTTGCATTAGCATGTCTTGGTTCACTTGTCAGTTGCTCTTGTTTCTGCTAGTTGACACCATCCACCTTATATTTTGCAATTCCTTACAGCGACATCCTATATGTTGGCACCCAAGTTGCGGTGTATTACCATGTATTCCACCATGTTGACTTAGTACTATTTGGATCAGTTTCTTGATTTCAGTGATCAGCTTCATATTTCAGCTTCATTGATAAGCTCTTTATGTGTGATATTCAGACATGTACTTTCTTGATTATGATTAGATGATCCATTATGTATTTTTGGTTCCTTTATACTTGTATGCATATTGGATCCACTTTTGTACTTGACATGTAGACATGCTTTACTATTTCTCAACATGGATATGCCTACCTCAGACAGCATTTTCTTTCTGATCTCTTTCGCTGGCTTGGCAGGTTGAATTCTAGTGAACTCCTCCTCGGTCTCGGCATGATTCCTTCTATAGACTTAATGCATTTCAGCCATCATGTACCCCTTCTGACCTCATATATTAGGGGGCATCTGTTATAGCACCATTTACCACTCTTGGTAGATCTGATGCTTTAATTATGGCCTAGGACAACCCTTCCTTCCATACTTGGTCCAAAATCTAAAAAACAGTGTTTTATTACCTCTACGCTGCTTTGCCTTGTGATAAAAGTGTGTACATGTGGGTCAGCATATACCCAACCCCCGTACATGTGTTAAAACACTTAAAAAAATAAATTTCCTTAATTTAGAGTGGAGTTCATCGGTTTTACCTGTTACTCACCTCCTATAGCCCATGGCCCAACTGTTTCCCAACTGAAAAAAAATATTTTGGAGAAGTATAAATAAAATTTCATGGGAATGCCTTAAGGGAGAAGAGATGAGATATTGATACTATAGTGAGATTATCCCTGATCGAGTCTGACGAAATCCCTGTGCCTCTTGCACCCCTCAAAGTTTTAGGAAACCCTTGTTTCCTTGTTGAAGATATCCTTCATCTTTCTCGAGATATCCTTGTGTTGGTGATGGAGGAAGATTGTTGAGGCTAGGAAAGGACGGATATAGAGGACAGTTCCTCTTGGATATGGAGAAGGACTCAAGTCGTATTTCTCCACCTTACTTGTAGCTTACTTAAATAAAGAAATGTTGTTTACTTCCAAATATTAAACATGTTTATGCATTTATTTATGTTGTAATTCATTTATGAATCTGATATTGATGTGTAATTGTTCATTCATTTATATGATCTAATGTTAATATCATGAACATGTTTTATGTTTCTAATATTGTATATGTTTCATTTGAATAATTTTCAAGTTTCAAATACATCAGGAGAAGTTGGGGGTTTTCACCCTGCAGCATCTACTCAAGCATAGGACCTCCAGGTAAGGACACTCTTGAACAGTTCAATAGAATAAGAATTTAGGTTGTTTTCCAGAGAATTTCTTGTTGTTTGCCATCCACTGTGTTATGGTTTTCAACCCAAGACCCTAGGGTCATCTCACCTGCAACACTCCAAAATGAAGCATAGGCAAACTTTTGGAGGGTGTTTGTAGTTGCTACAACATTGGTGAGACACTGGTCGAACTCCATCTCTCTATATGGACCTTGTCTTGTGCAAAGTGATTCTAAATCTTCCAGAAGTGTTGTTCAACTCTTCAATTATCATAGCTTATTCACTTATCTTGAGTTAAAGATGTAGCCCATACCATTCTCTTTATCGGCAGCACACATACCAAGCCAAATCAAACTAATTTGTTTCGATTTGAGATGAGGGGTATATAGATGCACAAATAAAATAGATTGTCATACTTTTAGTTTCATCTATGGTGTTGCTTTAATGCCAGTAGGGCTGGACAATACCCCAGTGGAGTCAATTCAGGAACACGAGCATTGCTTCACTGCCAGCGAGCCTGGACAGTAACCCGGCAAAGTTACTTTTTCCACCTCTCTACGGATGAAACCTTTCTCTACTTTTTCCATTTATTTCATTTTTTTTTCATTTTTCAAAGAACGATGCATATGCACTTATTTATTTAATGAGGCGGAAGAAGGACCCCGACTTACTGAGAGAAGAAGAGGTTGTCCTTTCAGAGAAGGATATTTATATATAGCTCTCACATACTTCTTAATTTTTTCCCCCTCTCCTTACTCTACTAATTGACTAAGCTAACAAGGGTTAACTGAAAATAGAAAAATGATTAGATTAGGCGGTACTAGTTAAGAGTGCAAGCATCATGATTCCACCATGACTCTCTCTGAAAGGAACATATTTTCCATCAGGGTATCATCGACTAGAAGAAATGCAAGATTCACATAAAGAGAGGGAATAAACAGATAAACAAGTGTTGATAGTTGTATAAGTTCCTCTATCATTTTACCCTGCTTGTCTAAGAAGCCAAACATGGTTTCAACAAGAAACTAACCTACAGGTGAAAAATCAAACAAACAAAGGAAAGAATTAATACAAATAAAAAAAAAGTACACAAATCAGGAAACAATCAAGAAAAGAAAACACTACTCCTACTCCTAACCTAAGCATAGAATAGGCCAACTCACGTAAAGTGATACTTCCAATGCAGCCATCGATGCATTGGTTGGCCTATGTAGGCAAGATCATGATTGACAAGAAATATATGAAAGAAAACTAACATACAAGAAATATATAACAATGCAAACCAAGATGTTGAAAGCTTGAATTCATCCACAGAAAAGTAAATATGGAAAGCACATGAAAGGCACTCTGTGGATCTATCATGGTGTCTTGTTACATTGTGCATGGAAGACAAGCATGCAAACACCTTCGAACTTGAAAAATGAGAAAACATAAAGAAATAATAAAACTTTCATTTTTCAATTATGATTGCTACATATGACTCCAATTCTTAAGCAATAGCATCGTGTGATTCTAGTGGAGGATGTGAAAATAGTAAGATAGATTGATTTTCAGTGCAAATAATAGAGTGATGAGGATCCTAGAAATATTAAACAAATTTCTTATTAAAAGTGGGACTAACCTTAAGGCTACGAGAACTTGATATAACCATCAGCTCAAGCTGAAGTGCCTTGACAGCTTGAGCATTTTCCAATTCATCAAAAGATGGATCATCAAAGACCAGTGGCTTAGAAATATCAATTGTAGGCAAATCAAAATCGTGATCAGATGAATGAATGAAAAGATCATGATAGCCACGATCAGGAATTTCAAGATGGTGGACAGTTTCATCCTCATGATCTCATGAATCATAAAGAGGGGATGATGAAAAATGAGGAATTTTACCCTTTATGTTTCCGGAAAGGTAAGATGAGAGATTGGGTGGATTCGAGAAGATATATTTGTCCTCTCTGAAATCAAATGAAAGATTGGAATCCCATGTGTTCTACAAATGATCAGAAATAGAAACACCTAAAAATGAATTTTCACAAGATGGAATAGAATTGTGGAAGATGTCAGGATAAAGTGGACGAGGAACAGACAGAAGGAGGTCATCCTTCATTATAGATTCTTGTTCAGACTCCCACACATACTCATCAAAAATAATAGCATAGGTTGGTTTTTCAACACCAACTTCATCCAAAACTTGATCCTCATGAACATCACATGTGAGATCTAAAACAGATGAACACAACACACCAAAATCCAGAAGATCAAAGGAATCGATGGACGAAGGATGAGGAGATAAGACCACATGACAACCATCAATGTTATAGTCCAGATCTACACAAAAATCCTTAGCAAGTGGGGTAGCAGTAAATGGTGATAAATTAACAAGTGGATTCTCAACTTCCCCCACCTCAACCTATGGAATTATAGTTGTTTGAAGAGAAGGGGACGGAGGGTCACTTGGGACAGCAACCATGTCCGTCTCAGATTTAAATGCTATATCATTGAGGTTGGTTGGGAGAGGTTCGAAAGATTATAAATCATGTGGATTCTCATAAATGTGAAAAAAATATTAAAATATTCCTTGAAAAATTCTCAATCAACTTCATCTTTAGGAAATTCATAATAGTAGTAAAGAAAGCAATCATGAAAATCTTGAAGAGATTCATCAGGTGATTTTCACAATTTTAAACATTTTTTATTTAGGATTTACAATCATAAAGAACGAAAGTGCAACATAATTCTATGAACAAGTGATCAAAAGTGTGTATAGAGGTTGCAGTCAATGTGTGACACCATTGCTTTGCATGCCCTTCGAACGTGAAATTGAACAATCCACAAGCAATGTCATCCGACAGGACATCATGCCTGTCACAGAAGCCAACAAAAGCAACAGTGTGCCTAAACAAGACTATTCCTTCCTCGCCATTGGACATATATTTGGATAATTCATCTATAATTCTTGTTGGTGCATCGAAATCAGCAAAGTTAGAGAAACATGTTGGGGTTATGATTTGGACAGAAGTCATGAAATATGTGCATAAATTCAAAACAAACTTCAAGGGCTCAGCTTGTCATCTAGCCCTCCTTCTAGATCCATAAATGTTGATGGTGTTGGACCGCCAAAATTCAACGTATCTCCCTGATATGAAGTCTCAGCTAGACCTCAAACCATTTGGAGGAGTCCCAACAGTGGGTGGTAATGTAATGCCTTGATCACGATAGCACACAAAGGTAAGTATGATAACTTTGGGTGAGAGAAAGTGTGTGACACTAAGGAGAATCAAGTGTGATGCATGAAGGTTCTAACACACAGAGGGGAAAAGGAAGTGTGCCCCTTAGAATCTTGTAGTAGTATGCATCTTGAAAGGAACACACGAGCAGAATGACATCATAGGCTAAAATGCAGAGTAGTCCAAAAATTAAAGCGATGAGTTAATCCAACAACCTGCATTCCACAAGATTAGTACAATTTCATACAAATTAGTTCATAAGAAAATGCACAAGTTAAACAACATACATTGCCAAAGAAACCATAATAGTCCAACTAAATTAACAACATATTCATGAAAGTGTGTTGTCTCTAATATTATTATTATAAGTGAAAGTTCCATCCATACATACACCATTGACGACCACTAGCCCCAATAGTGGAACATTATAATCAAGAACACCTGCTCCTCCAAAGAAGTATACTCGCTCTATGTTATGGAGAAATCAAGGTTCTTCATAATACTCCCAAGCCTTCTCTAATCCTAAGCCTAGCCAAAATCTTGGCTCCCAAAAGGTTGTTCTATGAGTTATGAGGTTCTATTTATAACAAAGGGTGGGATGACCCTTGACATTCCCCTTTATGACTCTTTGACTACCCTCATGACTCTTCAACTTATTTACAAATAACTCATTACATAACATGATGACCTTTCACATTCCACCAATGACACTTGGAATTTCACTTACAACATATTTACAAATAATATTACATTTTCCACTTGTACCCATGTAAGACAAAATAGGCTAGAGACAGCCTTATAAGACAAACCACTGTGATTTCAAAGTTTGGGGAAATACCAACTTGGCAACCTCCACTTGGTGCTTCTCGGCCACATATTGATGCCAAGATTCGTATTGCATGATGTCCCCAAACTGCATAATGGTGTCTTTTTGAAAGTGGATTCTTGCCTCCATGGCATCCAAGTAGATGGTCTTGGAACCCATATCCAACTCGTTCTAAAGCATGTGCAACATGGTGTTAACCTTGATAGGACCACCGATGTACTGATGCATGTTTTTTGCGTTCATCTCCAAGTCTTCCCTGGTGGCCTCTCATCTTAGCTACTCCATTTACTCATCGATATCAAGCCGAACTTGGTTCTTAGATTTAGCCTCAGTGAGGGAATCGATTGATGGGATCCTGTGATTTCTCACAATGACATCCAAACTATTGTACAACATCACATATTAGGCATGTATGCTGCTAATGAATGGGGTGAGATGCTCATAGTTCTGGATCAACATCCATACCTTTGTTGTATCCAGCTCTTCCTGTAGATTCATGTTCTTAACGAAGTAAAGTGGGGCCACTTTGTACCTCATTGTCCACTCTTGTACATGGGCAATGGCACCATGTATGTTCTTAAGAGTTTGAAAAAACTCTTTTCCCTACTATTGTAGGCCCTATACACAGAAAACTGCTTTGTGCATGGTGACAAATGCATCATAGATCTTTCGCATGGTTTCCTCAAGTGTTGATACTTCAGTGAGTATCGCTTTCCTCATCTCCCCCATTGTGGAAACTGCATTCTGCGTTGATGCTTACAGTTTTTTTACCTCTTTTCTAGTAGCCTGAAAGTTCTTTGCCAGTTGTTCATCCTCGTTCATCAGGTACTTAACATTTGGGCTTATTTCTCCTAGATAGGCCAAGATGGTTGTGACAAGGTCAACTGGACACTTCCTGGTGTTTTACACTATCACCCTTTCCTTGATGAATGCAAGTGATGCGTGGTCATCTAGAAAGTGTGTCATCCACACCTTTACAAACCTATTCTACAACTCATTGAATGATAGATTGTACACGTCCATTACTAGATCATCATCAAGGATAAAAGTATCTCCTTTCTCATTCAGGATAGGTTCTGACACTGGAAGTGGTGGAGGCTAAGAGATGACCTATGGTGCTCTCAAGATAAGGTCAATTTCTTCATGTTGTGGCTCCTATTACAACTCCATGTCTTTCACTTCAATCAGTTTCTCAATGTGCTAAGCAAGCTCTCGATCCTGCATTTGTTCACCCTCTTCCTCAATTGTTGGCAGTTCCATCTCATTAACCTGTATGGGCATTGTTTTCTCTGTCATTAAGCCTTGTCATTCTTCTTCCTCATGTTTCTTCTTCTCTTCTCTTTCTATCATCCTCAGCTCCTATTCTTCCGTCAAATCCTTCTCTGTCTCCTGCAGTTGTAGTTATACTTCGTGTAGACTCTTATTTTCTCTCTTCTTTCGCTTTTCTCTCTTTATCGGTTGCTCAATCTTTGCTTCCACTACCAAATATGATTTCTCCAAGATAGGATCTGCCTTTATATTGTATCTTTTTCTCTTCCTCTAGATCCTTGGAAACCTTCCCCTTTCCCTTTCCTTTCACTGGATTGCTGCTTATTATTGTTGTTTTTGTTGCTTCCTGTGCTGCTAATATTTGCAGACCAACCTTGCATGTTGTTGCTATACTGACTGTCTCATGGAGCTTTGAGGCATTGTAACAGTACCTCCAAGGATCCTCCTCATGCCAGTGAAATGTATCATGGATCCATGGATAATACACCTTCATATAGTAGTCCTTGCAAATATCGTGGGGGTCATATGGATTAAATTATTTGGTGTCGAACTCGAATTCAGTATTTCCTTAGATACGATATCTACATCTTTCAATCTTTTAATCTCGTATAATCTAATCCACAAAGGAAGAAAAGGCCATGGCACTTTCTTCTTCCTATGGAGTCCTATTGAGAACCCTGTGGAGAGGTGATATGAAACCTCTTGCATGATCCGCTTGTCAATGGCATACCTTGGTAGAACATGCGAAGGCTTCTCTCCACTAAACACTCAGATAAAGGTGCCACCTAGTGAGGCATACCAATCTGTAATGTTTACTATTGCCTCCATTTCTTATCGAGACATGCAAGGTGGATCATACTCATAGATAAACTTGTACAATGGGATGATAAAATGGTTAGTTAGCCTTGCCATCACTCCTCGATAGCTGCATTTGAAAAGAAACTTGCAATAGATGTTGATGGCAATCTCTTTTGGTGTCCATGTCCATCTCATGCCAGGGAACTACTATTGGGCACATATTGCATCTAGTAAATATGTGGAATGTAAAATGTTGCTTGCTCATTCTTGGGTGGATTTCAAGTGTTAGGCACATGGATCTTCAACTGATGAGACAACAAATCTGACTAGATGAATGGCTTCCCATAACTCACCAACTAGTCGAGTACGACTATCCAACCTTTAGGAAAGGTTTATGTGCTCTATTGTCCATAGATTCTACAGGGAAAGATGATCAAGAATTGATAAGCCTTCCTTAGAGACTTTGTCTTGTAAACATGATTAGGTGCCTATCCAAAATTTGACAGCTCTTTCACCCAGCACTTGATGATATCTCTAAGGGTCACAAAGTTATGGGTGGCATATAAAAATGAGTCTATGTGATTCATCGGCTAGGGAAATGATACATATGCTAAAATTTCTCCACCCTGAAGGTGGAAAGCTCTATCCTGGTGGTACTTCTCAATGTAATATTTTTTTCATCTGTGTGTGAGACAATCCAGCTGATGATGTCTGAACATGGGAAGGTGTTATAGACATTTTTGTGCCTCGCAGCATGGAGCATGAAATGTCAATAATTACAGGGATCCAAAGTCCCTAAACATGTTGTTCTTACCCCTAGAAGAACAAGGTCAGCAAACCACAGCACTTCCTATCAGTTCTCCACCTGAAAACACTCAAAAACAGGCTATTTCTGGATCATGTCAGCTGCTCCACTGAGCATTTGCGCTGAATGTCAACTGCTCCTCCTTGTACCTGCGCTGAAGGTCAAAACTAATGAAGGCTACCTGCGCTGGGCGAGATTGGCCTAGTGGCACAGTCATTCTGCAAGGTGTCAACTGCCCAGGAAGCTTCCAAACTGACACTTGGTTCAAGGAATTCGCCCTATGATGAGTAAGAAGGTCTTGATCTCCAAGTGGAAGCAAGATTCTCCAAGTGGACTCAAGAACTGAAGATTAACTAAAGTGGGAGAGGACACTAGTCAGCTTTATGCCAGCCTCAAGCTGACTCATCCTTTCTCCAAATCTCCTATATATAGAGCTCTCTCAGGAGGTCTAAGGAGGCTGGAATTTTGTGCAAAGTAAGGAAGTGTTGTTGGTTTGAGTTTTGAACTATTGGGTGATTGCTTTGAAGGAGGTGAAGAGGAGATTTCTTGCTGCTGGGAGGTGTTGCTGGATTGGGCCTCTATGGTTGTAACCCTCTCAGAACTTTACTTCTTCCATTAATAAAGCATTTGAGGTTCTTCTATATACATGTGTTGCAATGATGTATTTTTGTATTTGTATATTTGATCTATTCTAATCCATGAATCAGTTATGAATGCATGCTTCTTGTAGTTTCCTTCTTTTGCCTTTTTGCAGGATCTTTGTGTAGCTGGGCCCGTGAAAGAGCAAGGAGCTGGGAGCAAGCGGCAAGGAGAGAAGACTGGATCAACACTAGCGAAAGACATCGGTAGGTGGATCTCTTTCTCCTCTCTGTATTTCATAAAGAAGAAATATCAAATAGCTTTGCTTTCTGTTGTTGCTAAGGAACTATCACCCTTAGAGTAGGGATAGGGTCATTCCGAGTCGGATACTTTTCCCCACAACAAATTGGCGACTCCGCTGGGGATCAATTGTATCTTGTTGGTTAGTTGTGTTTCTTGCTATTCATTCCATAAACAAGGAGAGTACCAAATCGAACTGCAATTGAATCCTTCAATTGCAAAGTAGAGGGCAGCTACTCTGGCTCAGTTTCTGGGCAAGTTTATGATTTGAAGAGCTGATCCACAAGGACTCTTGAGCTCTTAGTGATAGATTTTCATCCTCCTAATTATCCCTTAGTGTGTACTTGACCTATAGCTTCTGATTTGAGCAAAAACTGTGAATTTTTGAGCATTTTATGACCCAGAAACTGTAGAAAACGCAACTCTCGTTCTTCAGTGCAGGCTGTCCAAAGGCAGTCTGCATTTCAGCGCAGGTAGCCCCTTCGGGAACTGCGCTGAAGTTCAAACAGACAGACCAGAGTCTGCATTGAACCAGTTAGGCAGTGCCTTACTGAGGTTTCCCACTGAGTCTTTGCCCTGTTTTCACTGTTATTTTGCTGCTGTTGCTTGTCATTGTACCTTGCTGAAACCAACTGTCCTTGCCATTATTCCGCCTCAGTTGTGTGATGAAACTGTGATTGTTCTTTCAGTATTTCTTGTTTCATTTACAGTTTCCCATTGTGAAAAGCGAACTAGTCTAGCTGTGGCCTCTTAGATCCAGAACTGTAAAAGTGTCTTAGTGATCTTAAGAGCTAGTTTGATTGCTGTTCATAGCTGTTTGAGTTTGTTTGCTTTCATCTTATGGTTTGAATTCATACATTTCTAGTGTCGAAACAAGTACCTGTAAGGCGTCTTTTGATTTTAGACAAACTTGTTTGTTTTCGCTTGAAATTGAATTCGAGATTATACAACAGCTTTCCTTTTTTGTATTACATCAACATTAAGGAAAAAGAAAAGAAATACCTGCATCTTGCATTTGCATTTTTTATAAGTTTGCATGATTGATCTAGGAGAAAGTGCATTAGTGTGTGCTTTGTGATCTGTGTGAAAAGATGATGTCTTTCTTTTCCCTCAGTAGTTAGGATTTTCAAAGTTAAAAGATTGTAAAGCTTGCTTATCATTTTAACTGCATTTAGGAATTTGTACCAAAACATCTCGTGGTGATCCTGAAAGACAAACTGCTAAACAAGATCAACTTAAAATATATTGAATGAATCTAAAAATGCTTTGTAACATAACGCTCACAGTAGAGGTATAGGTAGAGACATGTTCCGGCGTCGTTAAACGTAGTGACTGTCGATCTCTACGAAGGTGGGTGATTCCTCCTGAGGGACGATAGCACTAATACGGACTTGTGCTCCCGCGTACCGTCGCGTATATTGGGAGACCCCTATAGGCATTTATCCTTTATCCTTAGGAAGCCGTGTCGGCCACCCTACTGATCGCGATGCAGTGAACACAGCATTCACGAAGATCGACCACCCGTACCGTAAAACGTATTCTGTGGTTTCGCGGAAGGTTTGGCACACCCTCTTCCTAGATCTCCAGAGCAGTTTCTTTTGGCCTTTTTCAAACTCTATAACTGAAAAAGTCCAACCGAGCATTTGTCACTTCGGGCTCGTTAATACATCGAAGGCGACTAGAGTCATCTTTAGCTTTTTCTCGACTCTTAAACACTGAAAAAGCAAGTTGTGTCTAAAAGCATCTAATAAAATTCATTCAATACGGAAACATAATTCCCCTTTTTGTATTTTAGTTGATCGAGTAATCAGCAACCGTGGAGGAAAGTCAATTAAAACTCCGTCGTTCGAGGAGACTCGCGAGTCAACCGTCTTTGTCTCCGGAATCGAGAGTAGTACGGACGAAGCGAACTCGCTTGACCGGGTCAAAATCTCCCATTAAAGTTAGAACAACAGTTCCAACAACATCTGAGATTCTGGTCACTCCTAGTATTTCTGGAATCCCTGCCTCTATTGAAGAAGTTCAACAGCCACAGAGGGACAGTTTCACTGATCCTGGTCTGAGAACAAGTACTTGCATAACTGAACCAGTTCCATCTGTAACCGGTCCACAGAGTCTTGTCGCTCAAACAACTGTCGCTGTCGAAGCAACCCCTTCTTTGGCACCAGAAATCTTTTACGGACCTGACGGTCTGCCTCTTCCTCCTGGTCTGATTGCAATAGAGGAAATCGTAGAGGACCAGCAAGCAAATACTCCAACTCATTTTGGGGTAGGTGTAACTCTTTTTCCTTCTGCATCAGAAGTTTGTCCATCACCAGTGGAAGTTCCTGTAGAATCGCTGGGCAGTTTATTGGATAGACTTAAAATGTCTGAGCAACCGTCGACATCTAGGACTGTGCCAAATGACACAGCGACGGCAGAAGCTCCTGCTGTCACTCCAACGATGTTTGCCGGCATACCAGCTGTCCCAACTAGCTCTCAACAGCTAGAAGGAGTCCACCCAGGGACTATTACGACAGCTTGGTCTGTTCCAGTTTGTTCTTCCGGTATAATACCCGGTAATTCTTATGTTGAAACTAGACAAATTGATCCCTATGGAGGTCAATTTGGGCCATCCAGTCCTCAAAGGCAATCTATACCCTTGAGCTCCGGATTGTTACCGTATGGGGGGCAATATGCCCTTTCACTTCCCCCTCCGGGAGGATACCCATATGGCAGTTTTCAACCGCATTCAGGTTTGACTGAAGTTACGACGAGTGGTTGGGTACCTATGTTACCCCAACAACCGAGAGTTGTATATTCCATGCAACAATGTGTACCTATGTCTAGTATCCCGACGACGCCAGCAATTGTAACCGTGTCGCAAGTTCAATCGATGCCTGTTGTATGTCAACCCCAGGTTGTAATGCAACAACCCCTTGACCCTGCAACACAACCACAATCGCCAACTGCCGGGACGACACAGATACAAACGGGAACAATAACCCCGCATCTTGGTCCATCAGTTAGTATAGCACAGCAAAACATGGCTTCACAACCATGGATGGTGCAGTACCAACAACCTCAGTTTCAGCAGGTGTACCAAGGATCTGAACAATAGATCTTTGCGAATAGTGGACAACCCTATATTCAGAATGGGTTAAATCAACCACTTTACAGTGGCCAAGTCCACTAGCCATATCAGTCATATCAACATCAGTTGCATTATGCTGGTATGCAAAGGCCTACTGCTCAGGCGATTCCATCATATCCTGAGTACGCCTCGCCAAACCTGAATCAGCAGTTGCCATTCGTGGCAACTCTAGAATTACCAGATTTACATCGATTGACGAATGATCCAATCGCCTATGCCCATTGGTGGCCAGCAATTCCTCACAAACTTCCTTCGGACATTCCTAAATTCAATGGAAATCCTGGCGAAGACCCATCGAATCATGTGATGACTTTTCATCTGTGGTGTTCGTCGAATACCTTGAATGATGATTCGATAAGGCTTCGCCTTTTCCAGAGGACATTGACTGGTCCGGCAGCTAAATGGTATATAGAATTACCTAGAGCTTCTTTCGACAATTTTAGTTCCCTAGCCACGACTTTCTTAACACACTTTCAGTTACCTATAAGGTACGAAACTGGAATAGAGATCTTAACCAATTTCAAGCAGACAACAGCCACACATATATCAGATCATATACATGAGTGGCGTTGTCATCGCAGAATGGTAAAGACTTATGTTCCAGATCAGCTGTTAGCTGAGTGGTTTATAAAGTCGCTTCTTCCTGCTATAACAGAAGATGTGGCCAAGGGAGGCGTCGTAACAGAGGAGCAGGTTATTGCTCATGCCCAGTATTTAGACTTAGTATATACTCAGTCTGGCACGCTCTATGATAAGATACCTGACGCCCCCAGACCGGAATTTTCAATCCCTCCTCCTCCTGGATCGAATAGTGACTCTCATGCCGGTGATGGTGTGATTGGAGCTGCAAACGCAAAGTCGACAAGGGATTCGAATAAGAAAGCCCGTAAGACTTCGAATCAAAAAGCAAATCAAGAGATTCTTGCTTCGGAGGTAAATGTTGTATCTACGGATAAAGGCAAAAACTCCAATCAACCAGGAAGCAAGAAGAAACAAAACAAAGGGAAGAAGAAGAAACAGGGTGAATCATCCCCTCAAAAAACTTCTTCAAACCCTCCTGGGCAAGGGAAACAAAATTATCCATGTCAGATATGTGATGAAGAGGGTCATTTCACAAAGAACTGTCTGTTCAAAGCTGAGTTAAAGAAGTTCTTTAAAAGTTCTCAAACATCAGCTGTGTTGACTGACCCATTTCCCAACCCAGGTCAAAATATGGTTGATAGTGGAAATGCTTCCCCATCGCAAGTGCTTATGTTGTCGGTTTCTAAGCAAAATGATGCTTTGATCTCGACCAGAAATAAAGATTATGGGAATCCACCGGTGTCGAACGACAAAGGGAAAGATCAACCCAGTAGTTCGACAACAACTTCGGCAGAAGTTGTACCCCCCATCACGCATGAATTAACAATAAAACCGCCAAAGGGAGTAGTACACAAGTCGACATTTAATCCTCGCGCCAGGGCGGCGCAACATTATAACATAGTGGAAGATTTGGCCCAATCGCCATCCGCTATGTCGACTCTTGAAGTACTGCAAAATTGTCCATCCCAAAGGCAGGCATTGTTATCAGCAATTGGTGGAGTGGATCCTAAAGATTCCAATCTTGTATCCTTTGATCACAGAGGATATGATCCTCAGTTACCAGCGCAACTAGCTTTCCTTATTCAAGTGAAAGCACTCAACAAAACTGTTCATAGAACGATTATTGATGAGGGAGCATCAACATGTATCATGTCGATGAGTTGCTGGAAAACTCTTGGATCTCCAACCTTGTCGCGATCTTCGACAACATTGAAAGCATTTGACGGTAGGACGTACACTCCGTACGGTATCCTAAATAACTTTAAGGTTGAACTAGGAGGAAAAACAGTGGAAATTGATGTTGAAGTCATCGATGGCAATCTTGACTATAACATCCTACTGGGAAGACCATGGATATATGCCATGGCAGCTGTGGTGTCGACTTATTTTAGGAAGATCGCATTCCCATTTGAAGGAGGGATTACGATCGTCGACCAACAGAACTTCCTCCCTAATGGTTCACAAGTTACTGGAAGCATTCCCATGATCCATGGGAGCGACCATTCAGTTCAAGATATCGGAGTAGGCTTGCTGAAAGATCCCACAATGATGGGAACTTTCGCGTTGCCACCTCCTCTCCATGTAGGGAATATCCCGTTTGTAGCAACATGCAACATGGTATCTTCCGTGAAGGTCGTAGAAGACGAGGTCGTCATGGATCATCAAATGGTTTTGCCACCAAGTCCTATAGAAATATTGTAGCAATCAATGTTTCTGGCATGGGAGGCGAGCCCAAATCAACGCTCGTCAAGCGTTTGGGTAGATAGGTCTGGAGAATATGGCACCCCATTAGATCCCTGGTCAAAAGTTCATGGGACTGATGAAGGAATCTTACAATCAATGATGATTGAGGGGACACCATGGAATGATCACCATCATCATTCCCTTCTTCCGGAGTGTGAAGAAGATACTCAACACGACCTATGCCACCCTTCAGTGTTTGAATTCCTAACAAATACTGTAAATACGGTGGATTCAGAGCGAAACCTATCCAATATTGAAGAGACCGTAGCCATAAATATCTCGACAAAGCCTGATGTTGTAGAGAATATTCATGTCGGCAAAAGTTGTTCCCCTTCAGAACTGGAAATATATGGTGCTCTCTTTCGCGAATTTAGAGATGTCTTTGCATGGTCATATGATGAAATGCCAGGCATTGACTCGAGCATAGTTGAACATGAGATTAAAATGTATCCTGATGTCAAACCAGTAAGACAACGGCTTCGGCAGGTGCACCCAAAGAAAGCCGCTGCCATTAAGGCAGAAGTTGAGAAACTTCTCCATGCTGGATTCATCTACCCGGTTCCTCTAACCGATTGGGTATCGAATATTGTCCCTGTTATGAAAAAACAAGGGACAATAAGAGTGTGCGTTGACTATAGGGATGTAAACCAAGCTTGTCCAAAGGACAACTACCCTACACCCTTCATCGACCAGATAATTGATGAATGCGCCGGATGTGAAATCTTTTCCTTTATGGATGGATTTTCCAGGTATAATCAAATAAATATCCGCCCATAGGACCAGTCTAAGACTGCATTTATTTGTCCGTGGGGCACATTCGCTTATCGAAAATTACCCTTTGGTTTGAAGAACGCAGGGGCGACATTTCAGAGGGCAATGAATTATGCCTTCCATGACATCAAGAACATCGTTCAACCATACCTCGACGATCTTCCAGCTCATTCGCGGAAGCGGACTGATCATCCGCGGCATTTGAGAGCAATATTTCTACATTGCCGACACTACAAAATAAGACTCAATCCGCACAAGTGTGTGTTTTGCGTCGGTTTTGGTCGTTTACTTGGCTTTGTAGTCTCTAAGGATGGGATTCGTCTCGACCCCTGTAAGGTTCAGGCAATCATTAATTTTCCTCCACCTTCAAATTTGCTTCAGATTCAGAAACTCCAAGGGAAAGCAAACTTTCTGAGGAGGTTCATTCCAAATTACGCAGAACTTGCAAAAGGTTATACTCGTCTTTTGAAAAAGGATGTACCTTTTGTCTGGGACCAGGTTGCGCAAGCTTCCTTTGACGCTCTGAAAGATTCTCTAGTAAGAGCATCATTAATGTACGCCCCGGACTATCAAAGAGATTTTAACCTGTATCTAGTTGCCGCAGATACGACCATTGCGATGGTTTTAGTGCAAGAAGTCGATGGAATTGAACATCCTATTTATTATTTAAGTAAAAACTTAAATGACACAGAAAGTAAATATTCCTACGTTGAAAAACTAGCGCTTTCTGTTGTTCAAGCGATTCAAAGGTTTCGACATTATGTCCTCTTTAGGAAAACTACCGTTCTGTCAGATTGCATCCCCATGACGTATATACTGTCGCGACAGTTGCTGGGGGGAAAATATTCAAAATGGATAGCGATCCTTCAAGAGTTTGATCTGGATTTTGTAAAATCCAAATCGAAGAAAGCTCTAGTTTTCGCGGAATTATTGTGCGATCTCCCATCATCGTCCAACGATGAAACATCGGAAGAGTCAATCGTGGATGAAAATTTGTTTCTGATATCTGTAAGCGATGAGTGGTATGGAGACATCATAGTTTATCTCCAAACCCAAAAGTTTAGGCCTAATACCTCACACTCGGAACAGAAACGTATACGATACCAATCTAAAGACTACGTGATCGTCGGTGATACACTTTACCGTCGTGGTGTCGATACAGTTCTAAGGAGGTGCCTTACCCATGAGGAGGCCGAGAAAGCCCTGAATGATTGCCATTCAGGCGATGCCTACATTGGATAACACTGGTGAAACAGCTGCCCTTTTCTTTTTCAATCATGTAGTCGCCAGGTTCGGCGTTCCGCAGGCTATAGTGACAGATCATGGATCGCATTTTCGCAATCACATGATGGTTGAATTAGCTGCCAAACTAGGGCTATCTCACGACAGCTCTACCCCATATTATCCACAAGCCAATGGACAAGTTGAGGCAATCAACAAGGTCCTGAAGCGTATGTTGCAGAGGATGATCGGGGTTCACAAAAGAAGATGGCACCTACTCCTGTACTCAGCCTTGTGGGCTTACCGAAACTCGGTAAAGAATGCCACTGGGTTCACACCATTCCAATTGGTGTATGGCCTGGAAGCAGTCTTACCAATCCAGTGTGAAATTTCGTCTCTTAAACTCGCAATTGACCTCCTCCCCGGAACCTCAGAAGAAGAGGCTCGTTTCTTGGAGTTAATCCAGTTGGATGAAAACCGTCGTGACGCCGCTTTGGCGAACGAAGCTCATAAGAAACGAGTCAAGGCGCAGTTCGACAAGAATTTCAAACCTCGTGTCTTCTCTGAGGGTGACTTGGTTTTGTTTTACGACCAAGAATCCGACAAGTTAGGAGCAGGAAAATTTAAGTCCTTATGGATGGGTCCCTATATTGTTAAAAGGGTGTTAGCAAAAGGAGCCTACGAGTTAATGGATTATGACGGAATACCACTGGCACAACCCCGCAACGGGTTGTACCTCAAGCGTTACTATGCCTGAATAGTAACCTGAGTGCTTTTGTTGTATTTTGTTTTCGCTGAAGTGTTTAGGTTGAGTAATCCACCTTTCTCGGTTGTTGGAGATGTCGAATTTTTCTGAAACATATGTGGGATATGCCGACGGAGTGAGTCGTAGTACAAGGAATTTGTCCTCCGCAGCCTGGGCCATTTTTGATCCAAGCGGCGAGTTAGTGAGTTTCAGAGGTGTGTGTATTGGACAATCGACGAACAATATCGCTGAATATAGCACATTGATTGAACTCCTCTCTGATACCATCGCTCATGGTATACGCCGACTAATTGTTAGGCTAGACTCACAGCTTGTGATACTACAACTCAATGGTATATATTCAGTTCGCAATCCAGCTATTTATCAAATGTTTCTAAGGGTTAAGATTTTGGAAAGAGAGTTTGATTCAATTCAATACCAGCATATTTCCATAAACTTAAACACATTAACAGATTCATTAGCAAACTATGTATTAGATAGACATTTACGACACATATAAGAGAGAGATGCATCGGTGCTATGCAAGTGGATCACAAAATCAACCAGAATAAATCCCGAAAATCAAAATATATAAAGCTGTTTATAGTTTGTACATAATGTTCTGTAACCAAGACAAAATGGCTCATATGACCTAAAACTCAAAAAGATGCTAGGGGGCACCCTAGCCTAGTGGTGCTCATGATAGTACGTCACGGCCTGTGCAATCATGCGCAAGAGACGAGTCCATCGTCTAGGCACGCCAATAGTATGTCGCTGCAGCTGTAAAGGTAACTCGTCAATCTGTACATCCGGAAGACCACGAGTAAGGCTCTCAACCTGCTCCTGCACAGCTGTAAGGGTCTCAGTATCGTCAAGGTCGCGAATAACAACTCTCCTAGCAGGCTCTGCTGCTGGGGCAGCAACAGGCGATCGCGGACGAGCTGCTGGATGAACAGGACCAACATCTGCATGCACCCAAGAGTTCGATTAAAAGTCTTGTTAGAATAAAGCACAACAACATTATGAATAAAAAACAATAAACAGTGATATGGTGAGAGATCTTACCAATAGCACCCCGTTGCTCGCCATCCGGTAGCACCAAATCCGGATCACCTCGGTAATCCATACCCACGTATGGGTACTTAGAAAATGCCATCTCCTGGCGGTCAAACCACCTAAAGAAGGCCTCAGTAAAAGTAATCTGAGGTTGACCAGCATGTCGGGACATGTGGTCGACCCACCTCTGCATGCGTGGCTCGGTCGGAGAAGGCAAGTCAAGTATGATGTACTGAGGCTGCATCAATGGGATTTTCTCCAAGGCAAAGGCAGTCAGAATAGAACCAAATCCAAAGTTCTTCAGCTTCCCGTCCTTTACCTTGGTCAATTGACTTTTCATCTGAACAAGTACTGCATCACACCAGTTAAACACTTTCGGTTGGAGACACTCCAAGGCGTGCTGCATGTAAGATCTGTTGGCAACATGCAAAGCTGCGCTACCGGCCATCCTACCAATGGTAAACAGAATGGACCTGAGAGACCTGTCAGTAATCTCACGGATAATGATCTTGCCGTCTCTGCTCGGCTGTGAACCTTCCCTGCAATACTGACGGACATAATCTCTGGTGGAATCAGTCCCTCGAGCCGTACCTGACAAAGAAATGGGGGCACCCCGCCTTGACAACCCAGTCAAGAAGTACATGTCCTCTATGGTCAAGGGGATGGACTTCCCCCTAATCTGGAATACTTGGTTAACAGGATCCCAAGCATCAAGCATATACTGCAGTAAAGAAATCTGTGCTCTCATGCTAGAGATACGGAAGAACTTCAGCAGGCCACAGTTCCGAAGCGCGTTCACCGTGACCGGGTCATGGAGGGAAATCATGTCCTCCTCTTCATGTTCTCATTCTCGCCATGTAAGGGACATTTTGTTCAAGGTTCCCTGCAAGCAAACAAGAGAAGGAGTAAGTTCCTGATTTTGATGAAAAACTGGCGAAAAAATCATCAAAAAATAACATGCAGGATCAGTTTTCTAGGCCCAGCGCAGGCAGAGAGTCTCTTCCCTGCGCTGAAGCGCAGGCTGCCTTAAGACAGCTTGGCATTCAGCGCAGGTCTCGAAAGGAGAACCTGCGCTGATGCTAGGGCGTTTTGATGAAACCCCTGAGGCTCAGAAACCCTGAAAAACATGCATGAAACTGAAAAAGGAAACCATGAAAGTGAAGGGCTAGGGTTTAGCTCCTACCTGGTCCAAACGGCGCCGAAAATCGTCCGCAGAATCTCCCGGAATCAGCTGGTGAAAATCAAGGAAGAAGAGGCACCTCCAGAGCTCCAACAAACCAAATGCAAATGAAATGGTAAATGAGAGGTAAAAACACCTTTTTATGACTTTTTACACAGTTTAAAGTTAAATATTAGGGTTATAATCTCATTTTCATGCAAATATTATCCATTTCTAACAAAGTTTGTTGCAGCAATTGAAAGTGCAGTACTATATTTGAAAAGAGAAAAGCTAGTAAAAGTAAAAAATCAAATTTGACCATGTAATCGAGCAGTTTTACCGCGGAATTTATGCTCGTTAAAAAATAGAAAAGCGTGAGCAAGAGTTTCCACCAGAGTTCAAGCTCATTAAAAAATGAACCTATCCCGGTAAATAACCATTGCGATCGTAAATTTGTTAGCCTTAAAAGCCTTGGTCGTGTTTTCATCCACCACCTCCACCGTCATTTGGCCGATCGTTCACCCCCATATGATTGTTTACCCATTTTGAGGAACAGCTGCGAAGAGTGATTTCACCTAGCCATCCTTGTGACACTGCCGTGATTGGAAAATTCCAACTTGTACCTGGAATCAGTTGCTATCCCTGTTTATCACTCATTCCTCAAAAGACGAGTCCTCTTTGAGCTCTTTTCTGACTCGTAAAATATGAAAAGTTTGCCGAGTTTTGGCCTTCCAGCTCGTTAAAGGGACCGGAAGAGCTATCCCTCATTTAGACTTTAATCTTTTTGGACCTGAGGGATTATTACACAAAAAGATCGAGCGCTTGTCTTGTTCGGCTCGTTAAAAGTACCGAACACCCATCCCTTTTGTATTGTTTTATACTTTTTCGGACTTAAAGGATTAGATGACGAAAAAGGAATTATGGAGTTAACTTTCTGTACCTTTTCAGACTCTCTAAAAATGAAAAGGACCGAGTTTTCCTTTTCGTTAGACTCGTTAAAATGATTAAATAGCGACAAAATTGTCTTTAGACGAGAACGAGTTTCCCTATCGCTAAGCTCGTTAAAACATAGCGATAGGCTTGCCCGAAGGGCAGGTTATAGAACAAGCATATGTTATCCTCCTCAAGCTTGACAAAAATAAAGAGGTACTGGTCAGAAATGACTGGGGAAAAATTGGGAGAACCTCAAAGCTTTAATGGTAGCAAGTCGCTCTTGAACATGACACTTTTCCTCCGTACCACATCGGGTTGGGTTGTTTCATTCACCGGTCTCATCACCATGGTCTTCGCCAAACCATCCACAGTTGGGGTAATGCTACTGATCCATCGCATCAGTGTCGTTATATGTTCAAGAGAGGTCATTCTGAAAGTGTCAACCGTGTCCCATCCACTACCATACATTATCCTTCATCTGTCCATGATCGCCACCCTGAATCGTATGTCACAGTTTGTTTTCACCTCCACTAAAATCATTAGCTCCGTTCCGTGTCATTGATGTGGGATTCATTAAGGCCCTCCTTTGACGGATCGCTTCTTGTCGACTTCAGCTCATTATCCAAGAAGTTGATCTAGGAACACCCCCATCAGTACTTTGAAGCTTGCATGCCTCAATGGCAAGTTTCTCACTTCCGGCGACAGGTATACATCAATGACCTTCGACCAGAAGATTTTGCGTGGCGTTCGACACCAAGTCCTTTATTCACGCCACGTGAATTGTACTGCAGTACCTTGAGGGTCATTATCATTATCGGTGATTCCTCTCTCGCTTGTTAACGGTTTTCATGATTGACCGGTAATCAGGCGATGTCTTTCCGTGTTCGACTTCAGCGCAATTCTCACATGGATCGACTTGTACTAAGAGTGAAGATCGAACGAGTTTTGAAGACCCCGGATCTAGTTTCATCCATCCGGGCTGCGATATATATTCAGGAAATATAAAAGCATTTGTCATGTACATCATTGCAGCAGATGATCATCCTATTCAAAGGATGATAATTTCAGCAGAGAATTATCAGTCTACCATCAGACGATCGTCTGTTCTATGTACCAAAATGTATTTATAAAGCTGAGCATGGGAATGCCCGCCTCAGCTAGATCATGAAAACAGAATGAAAAATAATGTATTGTATTGTATTGTATTACAGGGCACCTCTCAACACTTGAATGAACTTCGGATCCTCTGGATAAAGCATTTCACCCGATAAACGACCTCATACTTTAGGGGGCAACTGTTATAGACATTTTTGTGCCTCGCAGCATGGAGCATGAAATGTCAATAATTACAGGGATCCAAAGTCCCTAAACATGTTGTTCTTACCCCTAGAAGAACAAGGTCAGCAAACCACAGCACTTCCTATCAGTTCTCCACCTGAAAACACTCAAAAACAGGCTATTTCTGGATCATGTCAGCTGCTCCACTGAGCATCTGCGCTGAATGTCAACTGATCCTCCTTGTACCTGCGCTGAAGGTCAAAACTAATGAAGGCTACCTGCGCTGGGCGAGATTGGCCAAGTGGCACAGTCATTCTGCAAGGTGTCAACTGCCCAAGAAGCTTCCAAACTGACACTTGGTTCAAGGAATTCGCCCTATGATGAGTAAGAAGGTCTTGATCTCCAAGTGGAAGCAAGATTCTCCAAGTGGACTCAAGAACTGAAGATTAACTAAAGTGGGAGAGGACACTAGTCAGCTTTATGCCAGCCTCAAGCTGACTCATCCTTTCTCCAAATCTCCTATATATAGAGCTCTCTCAGGAGGTCTAAGGAGGCTGGAATTTTGTACAAAGTAAGGAAGTGCTGTTGGTTTGAGTTTTGAACTATTGGGTGATTTCTTTGAAGGAGGTGAAGAGGAGATTTCTTGCTGCTGGGAGGTGTTGCTGGATTGGGCCTCTATGGTTGTAACCCTCTCAGAACTTTACTTCTTCCATTAATAAAGCATTTGAGGTTCTTCTATATACATGTGTTGCAATGATGTATTGTTGTATTTGTATATTTGATCTATTCTAATCCATGAATCAGTTATGAATGCATGCTTCTTGTAGTTTCCTTCTTTTGCATTTTTGCAAGATCTTTGTGTAGCTGGGCCCGTGAAAGAGCAAGGAGCTAGGAGCAAGCGGCAAGGAGAGAAGACTGGATCAACACTAGCGAAAGACATCGGTAGGTGGATCTCTTTCTCCTCTCTGTATTTCATAAAGAAGAAATATCAAATAGCTTTGCTTTCTGTTGTTGCTAAGGAACTATCACCCTTAGAGTAGGGATAGGGTCATTCCGAGTCGGATTCTTTTCCCCACAACAGAAGGCGGGGTACCTGCATGTCATATTGCATAAGCCTAACCACTAGACACTGATATACACCTTATATTCCTTTGAGTCTTCCTTGAAGTCCTCTATGAAGTATATTTGATTTGCTTCCATGTTAAATTTGTACCCTTCTCAATGAAAAATTGAGTATATGTTGAAAATAACAACAAGAAATGTTAAACTACCATCTAGAAATTCCAATTTAATTTGTCCTTGAATTAAATTGTGAATTAAATTGTAATTCTTTTCTCATAGCAACTTATAATAGTTAACTAAGTTAGGTTTACTTAGTTAGCTTAGGAAATTCGAGTTGGAAGTCTATCTGGAGTCATGTAAGTGTGCTCCCTGAGTTTTAGGGGTCCAGATTGAGTTTATTGGAGTTGTAATTAAATAAATCAATTTAACTAAGTTACAGTGAGTTAAACTAGTTCTAACTATTGGAGGAACTAGTAGAGGTCTAGTAGTGAGTTGGTGCACCAGTGCATCCTCAATGCCACACCAACTAACTGAAGATTCACTCATAGACAACTCATGCATGTTATTTTAGAGGAAGACCTAGTTGAGACTAGAGTGCACGAATAGTGTACTATCAGTTGTATAATTTTCTGAGTTTTACAAATGGTGCATGCAATCAGTTGAGGCCCTAGTTTTGGATTGTGCAGTTATGGAAGAAGAATTTAATCATTAAATATAAGCTAATTCCTCTAGGAATAGCATAAGGAAGTAGGGGCTTGGAAGGCAAAAGAATAGGCTAAGTGTTGGCTTGAGTTAGCTTGTGAGCAGAGAGTTGATCATACTTGTGAAAGAATTGTTCTAGTGAGAACAAGATTTGTATTTTCTTCTCAAATATTTTGATTAATTTAATATAGATAGTCAAGGTTTTGAGCAGTGGATTTCCCTAGAGAAATATTGTGTTATGTGCCATTGATTATCTTCCTCTTTCTGATTATTGTTTTCATTGATATAGTTTGGCTTTCGCTAAAGAGTAGAGTAAATTCTTGTCTTGTGTTTTAGAAAATTAAATGAGTTATTGAATCTATAGGAAAATATACATGGTACCAAAGCTAGATTTGTAGAAATTATCTACATGGTATCAGAACTGAAGAAAATATAATAGATGAGATTTCGAGTTTGGAATTTCAGCTAAAATTTAAATTTGCAGTTCATAATTCAGGGTCGAAAAAATGCTTTCTATGGTTTGAGACTCGATTATGCCTTGGATGGAAACTAAAATTACATAGCTTAGAAGGATAGGATGGAGGCGGCGCTGGAAGATAATGGCCCCAAGAAATTCATTGATCAAGATATTTCTAAGCCTCCACCATCGGATGCCAAAGATCTAGTTGAATGGAGAAAGTGTGTGGCAAGGGCAAGGTGAATTATCTTTAAGGGAGTTCCAAACCACATTATCTCAAGTCGCCATGGCAAGGAAACTCCGTATGCTATGTGGAAAGAATTGACGGACCTATTTCAGAGTAGAAGTGACCATAGGAAGGTTGCACTGAAGGAAAAACTTTGAAAAATCAAGATGGAGGTGGGCGACTCAATTCCAAATTACTTGATCAAGTTCACCTATTGTAGGGATGAGCTTGGAAGTGTAGGAATCATTGTTTCCAAGGATAATATTGTGAGCCTAGCTCTTCTAGGACTTCGCAAAAGTTGGCATAGTTATCAAGACTCTCTTAATGGGAAGGAGAAGTTGCCAGATTGGGAACGACTATGGTCGGATTTGGTACAAGAAGAGTTTTGACGAAACACCATAGATGGGACCTCTTCCAAAGAAGTGGAAGAGGACTTTTCCTTAGTGAGTAAGGAAAAGAAAGCCAAGGGACATAAGTAATAAGGTGAGGCGGCTGGAAATAAGATGGACTTGTTGAAAGTCAAGTGTTTTCACTGTCATGAGAAAATGCACTATGCCACAAGTTTCCCACAGAAGAAAGAAAGAAAGAAAGAGCCAGTAGTAGCTGTAGCAGGTGAAGCTCTAGCATCACAATTCGAAACTTGATTTCACTCTCATTGCATGCATGGCCAGCACTATCATGGGAGGTGTGTGGTATTTTGACAATGGTGCCTCGTTCCATATGATGAGGAACAAATATCTCTTTAGTGGTTTTGAAGAGAAATACCTCAAGCATAACATAGAGTTTGGAGATGAAGGGAGGTATAGCACAACCAGGATTGGTATAGTTACCTTTCAGAGGGAGTCTGGCTCCCCTCTCAGAATCATAGATGTGATGTATGTTCTAGGACTAAAGAAGAATCTTGTTTCAGTTGTGGTATTGGAAGACCATGGCTATGATGTGATTTTTAGTAAGGGAAAGGTTTTTCTTAGACACATCACCACGGTACAAGTGAAATAGATCGGTGCACAAGTCAAGAACCTATATGCTATGGGGGTACAAGATGCATGCAAATCCTTGAGGATAAAGGAAAAGGTTAAAGAATTGGTGGTTGAGAGGGAGAGTGAATTATCTCAAAACACGCAAATCCAGAAGAAGCCTCAGAAGCAGTCTCAAATAATTGTGGAGTAGTGACAATTAGAGAAGCGGAGAAGAGACCGAGTCGAGCGATCCACTCAAGCATAGAAGAAGCAACCTCAGAAGTAGTCTTAGACATTTGTGGAGAATCCACTATTGGAGAATCAGAGAGGAGACCGAGTGGATGCATTCACTCAAGCAGAAACCTCTAGTAGGGGGCAATTTCGAGCCAAGTCAGCAGAGAGAGATCATGTAGCCATACCTCCACATGAGAGGTGGGGTGATGTGAAGTATTAGTCCCATGAGTGCATAAATTTGGGCAGGGTCCATTGAGAGGTTTTATATCATTTATCATTACCTTGCTATGACAGCCCACAGTACATAGTAGCAGGATGGATCATTGGCAATTGATGCAGTCAGAGATCAAAGTGATAGAGGCTAGTGCAATCAGATACTGGAGAATGCAGAGAAAAGTTGACAACAGAGCACAGTGGCAAAGTCAGTAGAAGTGTGGAGTTTTCAATAGATAGAGGCAAAGCTAGTAGCATTTTGAGACTTTGGTGACAAGTGTACAATAGTAATTCAGTTTGGATTCTTTTTCAGTTTCAAGAGTTGTTGTAGCAACAACACTAGAGAGAAGTGTTGCATGAAAAACATTCCAAAGGTTTAGAATCGAGATAGAGTTGAATTCCTTTCTTTTTGAGAGGGAATATTGAAAATAGCAACAAGAAATGTAAAAAATAGCATCTAGAAATTCCAATTTAATTTGTCCTTGAATTAAATTGTAATTCTTTTCTCATAGAAAGTTATAATAGTTAACTAAGTTAAGTTGACTTATTTAGCTTAGGAAATTCAAGTTGGAAATCTATCTGGACTCATGTAAGTGTGATCCCTAATTTTATGGGTCCAAATTGAGTTTATTGGAGTTGTAATTAGAAAACTCAATGTAACTGAGTTATAATCAGTTAAACTAGTTCTAACTATTGGAGGAACTAGTAGAGGTCTAGTAGTGAGTTGGTGCACCAATGCATCCTCAGTACCACACCAACTAACTAAAGATTCAATCATAGATAATCCATGCATGTCAGTTTAAAGGAAGACCCAGTTGAGACTAGAGTGTAGGGACAACGTACTATCAATTGTATAATTTGCTGAGTTTTACAGTTAATGCATGCAATTAGTTGAGGACCTAGTTTGGATTGCACAGTTATGGAAGAAGGATTTCCTAATTAAATAGAGGCTAATTCCTCTAGGAATTAAACAAGGAAGTAGGGGCTTGGAAGGCAGTAGAATAGGTTAAGTGTTGGTCTGAGCTAGATTCTAAGAAGAGAATTAATCATACTTCTGCAGGAATTGTTCTAGTGAGAGCAAGATTTGTATTTTCTTCTCAGATCTTTTGATTAATGCAATATAGATAGTCATGGTTTTGAGCGGTGACTTTCCCCAGAGAAATATTGTGTTATGTGCCATTGATTATCTTCCTCTTTCTAATTATTGTTTTCATTGATATAGTTTGGCTTCCACTGAACAGTAGAGTAAATTCTTGTCTTGTGTTTTAGGAAATTACATGAGTTTTTGAATCTATAGGAAAATATACAGTATCTGCATAAACTGGTAGATCAACTGATATCTCTTCAACCGCTTCTCCAGTATTGCTCTCAGTAGTTTCCTTTGATGCATCTCTCCTGGATGCCATGTTAATTGTAACTTCTTAAGAGATGCTCAACAACTGTTGTACTTGTGGGACATATAGGACACTCACAACATACAAATGTTAGCTTACAAATCAAAGCAACTTCAAGACAAGATCAATAAATAAGCTAGAATCATGGTGGGAAGGATTGTGCAATTATGGCTATCAGAGGTCACTAGCTAATTGTGGGCACTTCTCATTACATAGTCCCAGCAGTTAGTCAGGAATCTTGATGACTAGAACTTCATAATGCGCAATTCAATATTGGGCCAAGGCTGAGAGAGACTACGCATTGCACAGTCTCAGTGGCCAAGATGGGAGGTTGGATCCTTGAATTGCACAGTGCATAGTTGTAGCCAGGCCAAGACATGAACTGTGCAATACTAGAAGCCAAGGAGAAAGCCTTGAGTTCCCAGATTGCACAGTGCATGCCAGGAAGTGTGAGATCTGGGCAAGGGGAACCCAGATCTGCCCATGGGGATTGTGTAAAAAACCATATTTGAAATATGATATGATGCTGAGTGCATATCTAACTAAGTGAAAGAATCAACTAAACTGAATGAAAATGAGGCATGTGAAGAGAGTCGTTGCAACAATGACTGTTGGTGCAAAAACAGGGTAACTCATGTGACACCTGGGAAAGAAAATATAAAACTTGAAACAACACTTCTATAAGCTAAAACAAGTTAAAATTCCATAAATCATTCAAAGAAACAAGTGTAACAACACTCTCACAAGATAAACAATAAAAAGAGACAAAAAAATGGCAAAATACTAGAAAAGAAAAAATCACCCTGAAAAGCGACGATGATCGCACTGAAGGTTCCTTCATCTCATCGGGAATGTCAGAGCTCCAAGATAGAATGTGAAAATGAGCTCTAGCAGTGTCAATTAAATAGATTTGGTCAAGTTAGGGTTCATGATGCGCATGCCAAAAATCAAGCAAAAAGTGACACTTGGCGACAGTTTCCAAAATAACTCAAGTGCCTCCTTTGGGTTACTAAAAATAGATCCCTATATTTTAGGGATGTTTTATTTTTTCTTTTTTCTTTTTTTCATTTTTAGGGAAACTTCTATTAATTTCCCTAAAATATTGTGCAGTTCTGGGATGGACTGGGAAAATCTCCGGCTCATCCATTACGCAGTTTCTGAGCATAGTCGATTCTGCACAATTTATGGGTTTAGTGGCTATGGGTTTCCCCTCCTATTCTTCAAAATTTACCAGCACATGGTTATCTACCATCTAGCATTATGCATTTCCTGAGCTCAAGGCTCACTCACAATAAGGAATGCGCAATTCTCGAGAGCAAGGCTAGCAGTCCTCAAGAATTGCATATTTCTCTAAGGAAAGACAGGAACTATGAAGGGACCAAGTCAAGAGATCAACTTGTGCGGTAGAAAATGAACCCAGTAAGCAAACACAAGAAAATATGAAAAGGATAAGGCTCAATCGAAGCACAAGTACCTAGATCAGTGCAATTTGAGTTGTTGTGGTTTGAAAGGGAGGCTCTAAAGTATAGGAAAAAATTTGGAGGGTGGTTGTCGCCGCTATAATAGCTAGGTAAAGCAACAAAGGTCTATCAAATAGGTAATCAAACACAATGTAAAAAAGGAACCACCAAGGGAATACATTGTTCCAAACTGGAGCCACCAATTTTTTATATGAGATTTACGATTGTGGATAAAAGTATCTCCCATAGGTTTGGTTGTTAACCTAGAACGGATCCTCATCATCCTCCTCAATATTTACATTGTAACACTCCAACACGCAGCTCAGCTGGGTCGCCCATTCCAGCTGAAGCACTTCCATTGGCTCCTGGGGTATTTTAAAGATAGTTGCTTTACTGCTTGTAGTGTGTCATCAACAGTATCCCACCAGCGATCCTCAAACGTGAAGGTTAACAGGAATCCTTCGCGCAATATATCTGATTTGTTCATGCCATGGCAGAGCTTTGTCTCAGTATACCAATTCATGGGTATGATATCCAGGGTATGATAGAACAGATGCACCCACTCATGTTGTGGCTCTTCCCCGTAGACCTTGGTCCATTTCGCGAGGTGTGTACGTAGGTCATCCTTTCCATCATACTTGTCTGTTAGCTGCATCTGAGGTTTCCCGGATCCTAGGCGCGTCATTCTTCTGCATTCCTGCCAGTCCTCATAATTATGCCGGTGCGTACCCCACCATCTTGCGAGCGTAGCGTGCAGTGCCCATTTCATAGCATCGAAATGCTACTGTTCTGGTACTTCTCTTTCAAATTTTTTCAGGAAATCATCTACCACAGTCAGTCCATCATACATAGGCAGATCTCTTGCCTCTGTTGCTACACAGTGTAGTAACCTTATCATCATGTTGCAGTTGAGCGTGGTTACCTCATGTAACCGGTTCTGCCATCTTTCTATCTCCTCGTCCGAATCTGAGGTGTAGGATCTTTTGCGCTCCCACAAAATCCTTCCATCCACCATTGGATTTACCCAATCCTACTCCCGAGTGGTTATCTTGTAGATACAGTCCAAATCGTCATCATTGTCGCAGTCACACACCGGCTCTATGTAGCGCGATCCCTCCGTGCAATTTAGGGGTACCACTATGCACAGTGACTTTTTGTCAAAAATCATCTTGTGCTTCTTTATATTCATCACTCCATTCATATCAGTGGCCCAATCTATTCCTAGTAGCATGAGATAGGTATTGTTGTCATCAACAATCTCTATCACTTCCAAATCTGCAAGCACGCTCGCACCTTCGATGTCTACTGTTATTCCCTGCAATCTTCCCATCGGTAGGATCTTTTGCTGATTCGCCATTCGTAATTGAATAAGAGACCATTGCAATGCGGTCCTGCCCATGCGCTCCCATGTCTGGTTTGGCAAGACGTTCACGTCCGATCCTAGATCCAAAATCACTTGATCCATTTCATACTCCCCGATTTGCGCAGTCAAACTCATCTCCCTTCATGTTCGCATTGCGTGCTTTCTAAACTTCCGAACTGCGAGCAGTTCTCCACGTCCCGAACATCTAGTGATGAGTTCTTGTAGCCCCTTCACCGCTTTGGTATCGCGCAACAGCTTCATGCATGTCTCTAGAAAGGTAGTGAGCATTGATGCGTCCATCTCTAGTTCTAGTTTGTCTTTACTACCTAAAGTGGAGGCCTCCGCGAAGCTCTTCTTAGCTTCCGTGAATGTCTCCTTTGCGCACTCCAAATCAAACTCTGGTTCCTTTGTTGGAGCCTTACGAACCCAGACACTCTCTTTGGGCTACTTGCCCTTGTCATCTCCTATCGTGATACCACTTTGGAGCATGATGTTTATCAGGTCCTCCTTGCGTGGCTCAAACCTCATCATTTGCAGGTTCCTTTATCACGCAACCTCGTTATAAGTGTGGGGTAGTCCTTCATCTCATGATTAAACTGGGTACAATATAAACATGATTCTCTCATCGGATTTTTACAATCATGGGCATAATGCCCTAGCCCTCCGCAATTGTAATAGATCAGTGCTCTGCAACCCTTTCCTAGCCCCATTCCACCTCGACCTCGTCTGCACCCCTGAAATCCAGTGTGCGCCATCCCTGCATTTTGATTGAGGGCTCATGTTTTAGTCTGAACCCTATAGGTAGGAGTCTGATCCATCATCAGTTCATAACTTCTACAGGTATGCTCATCATGGCCTACTGACCTGCAGAAATTATAGAACAATTGTTGGGACGTCTGCGTATACTTTTGTAATAGATGGCAGTTATCTATAGCATGCTTCCCTCCTATATGACAAATCGTGCACCATAATGCAGGTGTCATGCTCAGTCCTGCTTGTGCCTCTAGTCTCAATGGAATTGGCCCTCCTCCCGCTAGGTAGTTTGCGAAGACTAGACAATGGTCCTTGTCATGTCCCTGGCCTTTGCACTTTATGCACCATACCTCCTCGCGCGCTTCTGGGCGAGCTATCCTGTCTTATTTCAAGCTCTACATCTCAAGACACAAGTTCTTCAACTGCACATGGATTTTCTAGAATCCTAAATTAGGATCTTGTATTGGGGTCTCATGCAGTCTCTTTGCGATCTCCAAATCCTCAGCCTGAGTTGACAGCTTTTGTTGTGACAGTGCGTTCCTTAGATGCAGCGTTAGCGACACTACAAACCATGCATGGTGTTGCCCATCCGTCAAGGTCATGTTGGCTACACGAATCATACACTTCAGTCTCTAATCCAGCCCCCAAGGGGTCTCGCCTGGAAGCATCACAATTTCCTTAAATCCAATATTTGACTGGGTCTATGATTTTTTCCTGCTAAATTCCCTATTTAGCACAACTTGGATATCCGCAATCCCTGCGTTTGGATTGTCATTGGAATGCTTAATGTACCATGTCAGTGCACGATCTTGCAAGGTGTTGACCAGTGTTTCCTTCTTTATATTATCATCCGTGACTCCTTGTGCTTCCCATAGAGCCTTTACTACGAACCAAAATTGGTCCGGATCTTCATTCCCTACTCCTTTGAATACCGACAACTTTATTGTGCTTGCAATATTGAACTGTGGTGGTGGTGGAGGTGGTGTGGACAAAGATGGGGGTGAATATGGTGAAACTAGTGGTGGTGTAGGTGGGGATGGTATGCGTGGAATTCGCTGCATTATCAAACTAATCGCACTTTTTAGTGAAGCTTTCGCGAGCACTTCCTTGCTTTCTCGCGGAGATGAAATCAAGGGACTAGTCTCTAATTCTTTGCTACCTTTGTTTCTGTAGATCCTCCCACTTCAATAGCCCCAAACATCAATTTATTCACATAATCTGATTTTAAAACAGTAGCATTTTAATCCAAGTGTTCAAAGATTTAATGTACTTACCTTGCAGTCCTTTGAGGAAGCATCGTTCTGCCTCGCTGTAGCTAACTGATGTATCGAACTCGGTGATAAACCCTCCTATAATTCATTTGAGCCAATGGTCCACAAAGCGTAAAATCTTATTTCCTAATGCTTCTAGTGTGCACACCAACTCTGGAGTCCACACAATAGGTTTGTCGAGCCTACACCTTCCTTGATTGTCTGCTAGCTTCGCAATCCACTCATACAACTCAGAGGGGAAGGATGCAAAGAAAATTTCATGGATTTCCGTATATAAGTAGCGCTCTAACCACTATTCCTTCGATACTCGCGGATTCCTATTTTCCTACACCGTGAACTCGTGAATCTTTCTGTCCAACCACCCTTCAATTTCTTTCTTTGTCAGATTCCAGTGACACAACATCAGACATCTCTTATGCAGATCCGGTCACAGAAACGGAACCATTTGTTGGCTTATTGGGGCCTGACCCAGGTTTGGAGATGATTTAGCCAAACAAATCCAAGTACTACTGGCCCTTTTTTCAAGAGTCCGTGGAGTGTGGACTGAGGTCTCACCCGAAGTAGTATGGGAGGGTGCTAGACCTAGGTTTCCGCACACTGGAGATGTCTGTTCAGTTCAAGAGGTCTGCAGTTCGACCCTGTGCGCATGTTGCTATGCGCACTTTCTTGTACCTCGCAGCCTGAGATGTTGCCTTCGCGCAACCATACTCGGGGGCTGAACGTTGTTATTACCCAATTCCTTACTAATATTCAACTGTTAGTTGATTATTTTAGCCTACTTGCGTGCTTTAAGTTATACTTAATAACATAAATCATTTATACAAGTGCACGCAGTAAATAACCAATATATTTGCAATTTTCATAAAACATGCATTAACCTGTTGTGGCCAGCAACAACCCCCCTTCTTATTTAGTATTATTCCTAATGCTAAATAAGTGGGGACCCTTAGTTAAAAAATTCAAAAATCAATTAGTGCTTAAATTTCATTTTCGAATAAAACTTACTAACATAAGCTTAGGAAACCCGCCTGAAAAATCTAAAAACTCTAAGTTTTATGATAAGGTAAGACAAAATCTTTCCTTAGGAAATATCGCATCGGAAAAAGATGACAGGATACCACCTTATAAGCCGAATTCCAATATTGCGAGATCACAATACGCGATAATAAAATATCGCATCGCATACATCAAGCACAAATTACATAGAAACATCTTAAATTGCCGATATGTGATGACCCATATCGCAAATTGCATTTCGCAGAAAACAGAATAACAAAGATTGTCATATATCACATTCCTGCGATCTGCGATATTGCGATATTGCGATATTGCGATTTCGTGATATCAGCGACAATGCGATAATGCGATGTCACGAGCGATCAACTCAGCGATGTTATGATTCTGCGATATTGCGAAGAAAATCTCAAAATCGCTTCATCGCAGATCTTTCAAGCGCGTGGTTCAAAAAAGTATTTTCCATAAACTGACACCTGGTTATGCGCATTAATGCTAATAAATGAGTTAGTTGCCAGTTATTAATGGAATATGGTTTCATGCTTATCGAAAAATCATCTCACATAAGGTGGTATACTTTATGCATCTTCGGCATTTAAAACTTTCCCATCACCCTTCCTTGTCATTATTTTCACTTCACTTGTGAATTGCAGGAACGGAGAATAGAGAGCGATAGAAAGAAACACGCAGGATAAAATGGGAAAGAAAAGCAAAGCTCCGAGCTCTGAAGAGAAAGAAATGGTGCCCTTGTATACAGACTCGTCCTGTAATAGAGACGCAGGAATTGCTATGTGGAAAGGCATGTATAATCTGCTTGAGGAGGAGAATCCCAGAGTAATGGAAGTTACTGCTACTGCAGGCTCACATAGTTCTTCCGAGGCATCCATCACAGAGCTAGCTTGCTCATTCTTGCACCGGATAGCAGGAAGGCCCAAAATTCTCCCATACACGGACATGGTTAAGTGGATACCGGACAGCGTTGATATCAGAAATAGACAGTTTAAAACTTGGGGTCAAGAACTTACGGAATCATTATTTTCACAAAATTTGAACTTTATATCACTTAAAAGGAAAAAGCGCAAAAGGAAAAAAAACGCATCAAGGAAACCCGGATCAAGAAACGGAGGCTGTTTCTGATGCGCGATTAGCAAATCTCGCACCACTGAGAAAAATTTCTCGAAAAGGAAAGCTTCTAATTGTTCAGTCACCTGCAAGCCCCAAAAATTGCAAGAAAGCAACGATACAAACAAATTGGAAACAGAAGGCTCAAGAAAAGGCAGAAGCAATCCAAGGGTTAACCAAGTTGAACTGGGATTATTACTGGGCATACTTGGTAAAGCCACATAGCCAGTGGATGACTCTCAAGTGTATCATCAATTCGGCCGAAAAGATGGCGCCAGCTCTTGCTGATTCTGTTTTCTCAGCTCAACTAAGATCGGAAGTCGGCCAACCGACTCTTCTCAAACAGATGTTGAATGCATGCGATTTCAAGGACCAGATACAGAAGTAGTTTTAATTTTAGATTTAATTTTAGTTTTAATTTTGTTTTATTTTTCCTGAAATGAGGACGGTCATTTAAACCGCATCCTACATTTTTGTAATAATTTATTTTTAGATTTCGTTAGTAGTATTTAAACCCTTCTCATGCATTTAGAGAAGGGTCCTGAAATTTGTCAAAAACTTATCCCCAGAACATGCACTTCTGTACCCTCTGAGGAGGTTTTGATAAATGAATGGAACAGGATTTATTGATATTTGCATTTGATATCTGCTACTGATGTTGCACTTTTGTACTCTTAGTGGATGTTAGATCAAGAAGAGATAAATCATTATCGCTTGAAGCTCATGAGTAGGACTAGTTATAAATGGTACTTCTATCTCTTAACTATTTCTGCCTTTGTGTTAAAGTGATATTCATGTTCAGATATTTATATATTGTTGCATGAATGCTTGAGTTATCATTTGGCACTTTTGTACGGTGATAGCTATTTATTTATGCTTGATGTATGAGTAGCTTATTATGCGATATGTTTTTCGCAACTGTTTCGTCTAACTTTTTATACGAAGTGGTTCATCTTTATTGAATTCTTTTCTCATAACAGTTGAATGATCTTTATTACCAGTTGTTATTTGAAATCATTTTAGATCGTATAACGGAAGGATTACACCCCGGGTTAGTGTAGACTTAGATATTTTTGTTTATTAGAATACAATTTCTATATTATTAGATTAGAGTAAAAGTAAAAGTATTCCATTTAGAAACTGTTAGAAAGAGAAATATCAGTCTGTCACACACACATACACAAATTGGGAAACTGGTCCCATATCCCCAGTCGGACCCACTATACCAAACGGAAAAGGAGCTGCTAACCAAGGTCCGGATCAGGTGGGTATCCCCCTTGTTGTAGACCCGATTTTCGGGGCTTCAACATATTTGGCGCTAGAAGGAGGGCCTGCACTGTGAATGGCAAGTAAATCCAAATCTAAATACCATTCTGAGAGTAAATCACCCTCACCATATCCCCCGACTTCTCCATTACATTTAGAATCTTTAAATCCGGAGTCAGAAGTCGCTGGAGCAACAACCGCTGCTACAAACCTTGACATTTCAGAACAATCTACTATTGAACCTCCTGAAGTTGAATCTTTTATTCACAAACTTCAGCAATTTTCTATATCTCCTCAAAAAACTTATAAATCTCAAGGCAGCGTGACTTCACAATATAACCCTGCTCATCCTCTTACCAGATTAAAGAGCGAAAAGTTTGTTGTTCAACCAACCGAGTTACCTCTACCTACAAGGAAAAGAGCAAGGAAGTCTCCTAAAGGTTTCGATAGCGAGACTCTTTCATCATCATCATCCATCTCAACTTCTTCACCATGAAGTCAACCATCTACTCCTCCACTTCAGATCATTGTCCATCAGCCCATTGGAACCTCCGCAACTCCTTCTCAACCATCTAGAGCCATAATATCCTCATCTTCTCAACCGCGGGGATCATTTTCTGCACTTTCTTCTGTTAGTAGTTCAGCAATGGCCCAATCTCCATGGAATAACCCAGGGGCAGTCTCAATGCCTGCACCTTTGAGTCAGCTACCAGCCCATCCTAAAAAATGGCTGCCAAAGTTTAATCCTGAGGCAAGCATGCTAGCAGAAGAACATATAAATAACTTTATGCTATCCATGAATCTCAATGGAGTTGTTAATGAAGATGTCGTTGTTCGACTTTTTCCTTATACTCTGCAAGGAACAGCCGGATCATGGTATTTCTCATTACCATCTAGATCTATTACTAGTTGGGACATCTTCCAAGAACAATTCCTGACCAAGTTCAGTGATAACAGGTCTACAGCGACACTGATCAATGACTTGTCTAACCTTAAGGCCGAGTCAAGAGAACATATCAAAGATTTCAATTTACGTTTCAATAAAAGCTTAAACCAAATTCCTACTGCTTCTCAGCCTAGTGAAGAAGTGCAAAGTCAATGGTATATCACCGCTTTACCATCAAACTTAGCAATCTTTGTTGATAGGGCTAACAAAACAACCTTAGTTGAAAATATGAAAGAAGCAATAGCAGTAGAAAAACGTATTATGGCCATAGAAAATAAAAACACGATAGAAGAACGAAGATCCAAGAAGGTATCTTTCAAAGAAGATCCCAAGAAAAACAACCGAAAGATCCATTCAATTTAGAAGGATTACAAAAAGTTTTGAAGACCATGTCTAATGAAATGGTCGACATTAAGAAACAAGTAGCAGAAACTTCTTCTAAAAAGCCATACAGGCCTTTTAAAAGAAATCCTTCAACTGATTCCAAACCCCCTAACGCAATCACAAATGCTGAATCAAAAGAAGAAGAAGAGGAAATCGCTACTGAAGAACATACCGATGAAGAAGAAGTTGTAGAGTTACAAGGTATGTGGGATTTCATCCTCCCAGATGAAGAGGATCAAGAGGCATTCCCAGTTAGTACTCACAGTAGAAATCAACTTGATCCTCCTCAACCTACACCTAAGCCAAAGAGCGCAAGCTCGATGACTAAGGATAAAGTCGCAGCCAAGAAAACATCACCTAAAGCGACTCAAACCAGCCCAGTCCAAACAGACACATCAACTCCATCTAAAACGCTAATCGTTTCGGATGAAATGGAGTATAATATCATAGAAGATATGAAAAAGACTAGGGCCAATATTACTCTTTTTGAATTGAGCAAGTTAAAACACCAGCAAAAAGTACTTTTGAAAGAATTACATGTTGTACCAGTTGCACCTTTACCAGCCGCTGTAATCTCTCAAGCTTCCCATGACATGGGAAGACCTCCAACTAATGCAATGAATAAAGTTGATACAAATGATATCACCTTAATTGGAGGAAGATCAAGATCTCATACTCCCCCATTTCTCCTTACTTATGAAATTTTTAATAAAAACGTGCATAATTGCTTAGTGGATTCTGGAGCTTCATCGAATATTTTACCAAGGTCAATATGTGAAAAATTGAACGTTCAACCACAGAAATCCGTTGTGCGCATAGTTCAGCTAGATCGATCGCAAGTCGAAGTGATTGGCGAATTAAATCAGGTTACCATAAGGCTGTCATCCAACCCAAAGGTATGTCAAGTTATCGACATTTTAGTTGCTGATATTCCGGAATTTTATGGCTTAATTCTTAGCAGAGATTGGTCAGAAAAACTTCATGGATACTTTGCAACTGATTGATCGCATATGTGGCTCCCTTACAATTATAAACCAAACCAAATAAAAGTTGAGTGGGAAAAACATCAAAAATACATAGTAATAGAACTCGAGGGAGAAAATGAACCAGTAGCATATAATTCTAACATCATTGGCAACTATTCAGTAGATTCTTTCCTAGGAAATCTTAATTCTCATACTTCACCTTACTTAGAACATATAGTTCTAAATGCATTAATTTTATAGATAGTCCTGTAAATAAATCTTTGTTTTGGAAACTATTTTTTGATGGTTCTAAGTCTAACGAAGGAGCAGAAGCAGGATGCGTGTTAGTAAGGCCAGATGGAGATAATACTATGCTAACTTGCAGACTCGAATTTGATTGCACCAACAATACCGCAAAATACAAGGCTTTAATCCAAGGATTATACAAAGCAATTGGATTAGACGTCAAATACCTTCAAGTTTTCGGAGATTCTGAAATTGTAATCAGACATGTACGTAATACTATACATTGTTTATCAGGTCATTTAAAGCATTACCAATCTTTAGTTCAAGATCTGACTGAACACTTTATAGCATTTAATATTTCATCAATCCCCAGACTCCAGAATGCTAGCGCAGACCTCTTAGCCAATGTAGCTTCCAAGCTCATTCCTTCAGAAGATTTTAGCCCTGATCGATTTTCAATTGAATAAATTTTTAGACCATCTATTCCTGATAACATTACCAATTGGAGGATTTTCAACGACGATCTTGATATCGTGAGTTTTCTCACATGTTATCACCCCAAGAAATTCACCTAGGTTGTAAATCAGTGATGCTCATGAACATTAAAAATTCAACAATTATGTTGGATAAGGTGAAGGATAAATGAAGATATGTTGCACATTTAAGCCAGATAACCACTCCTACTATGACTATCCCCAGACATGGGTGAAGACCCCCAAACTACAAGGCTTTCAACCACCAACTACTCACAGTTTGAGGTAAAGGTGATGATGGAGAAAACTAATTTCACCAGCAGATGCATAGGACCCTATGATGGCCAGCTGCAACCAGTTGGAGGATCTGTAGAACTATCGTTTAATATATAGACAGGATGACAGCTCCCTGATATTAAACAACAGCAATCTGCAAGCAATTTCAATGAGCCACTAAATTATAATACAAAGGTGGGATGACAGCCCCTCTGATATCAAACATTCACAGCACATCAAATAAATGCAAGCAGGCACAGCCTAGAACAAGAAAAAGAAGTGGAAAGTGAGCAGGTGACAGCAAAAGAAGCTTGTATTAGTTGAAAATCAAGACCAGAAGCTACAGGCCTCATAGTATTTACAGTCTCCAGAAGTTAAAGGCAACAACAAATCTTTCATTCATCAAACACTCATCAAATCCGATTACATTTGAGTTCTGAGTATATATACTGTTACAATACAAAATATCTCTGTCAAACAATGCGTGGAGGAGCCCGTAAATGGCCACCAACCACATTTACATTTAGAAATGGGCTGCTGATGCAAATTTGTCTGAGTTTTAAATAGATTTGACACTCTCTGGCTCTCTGCGGTCCTCCTTGGGCAAGTGGAGTAAAATATGGGTGAAACCCACAACCATTGAATGCTTTGATTGGATCTGTGGTGCCCTGCTTCTTCCTCGGCCATACTGTTAATTGAAGGCAGCTACCTACTGCACTGTACTGCTGCATGCTTGCTTTAATCATCTTCGAACCACTGAGAAATACCGCCCTCCTTGCCATTTTTAAATGTCAAAGGCCCACACACATATATATTTTCTATCGGGTCCGCCCTTTTGAGTGGCAATGCATATCTTAACCAGCCAATCCTCTGTTTCATTTTATTTGAAAATACATGTAAAAATACCCCAAAATGAATCAAAATAGCTTTGGCGGACCTCAAATATTATGCCATTCTGTTATGGAAACATATTGGGTCTGGCCCATTGGGTCAGAGGCATGCATATGATTAAAGCCCCGCCCCCTTCCATTGCCGATAGCGATATTGTGGCGGACTCGCGTATTTATCAAAAGGGGTTAATATTGCCGTCAGGTCCGGCCCATCAGCGATCACTCATATATGAAAAGGCCATGCTCCATTGAAACGCCAATAGCGACACGCCGATGCGATATTGGCGATCACCCATCGGCGATACCACATCGCTGCTGCTGCCACTGCCATTCCCTGATCTGCGATATGCCGACGCGATCTGGGTCGTTGATGGCTGAGATTGATGTGGATTCATAGGCTTGCGCTTTTGAATTTTATATGGTTCTTTGGGTATTTTCTAATCCCGATAGTGTAATTCTGCCCTCCAAAGGGTTTCCCTCTTGCAATTTTTTCCATCGGTGGAAGGCCTTTATGCACCATTTGAGGATTTCAATAGCAAACATGGATTTTGGGCATGATTATAAGCATATTTTTAGCCTTTGAGAGCTTTTTTGAATCTATTTTTAATCCATTTTCATAACAAAGCTAACACTGGCTCCTTCTGGGGATGAGATCCTCCCTGTGAGGTCTCAAGAACCTGCAGATCAATGCCTTTCCAGCAGCAAACAGATTAGCCAAAATTCCTAGTGTTCCATTGGGCATGGAGTCTACTATAGCTATACTAAAAACTGATAAAAGCACACTATTTACAGCTTTTAAGGCCAAAAGACCTTAAATCACATAGTTTTTCAAAAACCGCCCATTAACTGGGCCATCAAAGACTGGTTCCCCTCCCATACTTTTCAGTATGAAGGTGTTGTTTCCTTGAATCTGTGAAATGATGAAAGGGCCTGTCCAGAGAGCATCGAATTTCCCATGATTGCCTTTCTTTTCTTTAAAAGCATCCCATTTCATGACCAAATCCCCAACCTGGAAATTGTTTCTTTTTGTCTTCTTGTCAAAGGCTTCCTTGACCTTTTGTTGATGTGCTGTAGCTTTTTCAATCAGCTGCTCCCTGATCTGATATAATTCTGTTAGATCAGTGATTCTATTTGCCATATCATCTTCTTCATTCTGCGCTGTCTGGAGCCACTTTGCCACAGGAAGGGTAAGCTGAATGGGAAAAATAGCATCAGTACCATATACCAGCTTGAATGGAGAGCAGCCTGTAGATCTCTTAATGGTCACTCTGTCCGCCCAAAGTGCGTACTTCAGCTTGGCATCCCAATTCTTCTTATTATCCTCTAACAGCTTTTTAATAATCCTGATCAGACTTTTATTAGAGGATTCTGCTAGACCATTCCCTTGGGGGTAATATGAGGTGGAATGAACAAGTTTAATGCCCATTGAATCACACATTTCCACCAACTCCTTTGCCTTGAAGGCTGTTGCATTATCTGTTATAAGCTTATGTGGGCAACCAAATCTGCTGAAAATGTTTTCTAATAAAAATTTCATTACCACATTATGATCAGCCTTCCTTGTTGGGATTGCTTCAATCCATTTTGTAAAATAATCAGTGGCAACTAATATCCACCTGTGCTGGCCACTGGAATGTGGGTTGATTTCACTAATGAAATCCAAGCCCCACTGCTGAAAAGGTCCTTTTGCAATTATTGGCTTTAGGGGCAGGGATTTCAACTGTTGCTTACCTTCAAATCTCTGGCACCTGTCACAAGATTTAACAAAAGCAAATATATCAGAAAATAAAGAGGGCCAATAGTACCCGGCACTAAGAATCTTTTGGGCTGTAGTTCTCCAATAATGATGTCCTCCACACATGCTGTCATGGAACTGATACATAACTTCTATTGACTGTTGTTTATCCACGCATCTTAAAAGCACTCCAGATGGATCCCTCCAATAAAGCAAGCCACCATTGATGCAATATTTCATTCACTTGAGCTTTAACGTCCTTGCTTGACTTTGAGAAAATTCTGAAGGAACCTCTAGCTTTAGCAGGAAATTGATTATTGCAGCATACCAGCTACATGAAGCTAGGTTCTCGGCCACCGACTGTCCTGTTTGCGTTTCAGCTGTTTCATGCTCTTCCATTAGACCATTTTCTGCTACATTGAACAAGAAATCAATGTCCAAAGACCTTCAATTTTCTTCAGCTAATAGTTTAGCAAGCCCCTGACCTCTTAACAACTTGGTGGGCTTCAGCTCTATGTTTAATTCTATCATTTTTGCAATCCACTTCGCTCTTTTTCCATCAGCATCAGGCTGCGTTAAAACATCCTTTACTGCAGCAGAAGGCACATATGCAACTATTTTGGAATGCAAGATGTATACTCTGAAAGCCTTCAAAGATTTGATAAGAGCATAAGCCTGCTTTTCAATAATATCATACCTTAGTTCAGCATCCCTCAAATTCTTGCTGAAAAAGGCCACTGGATGCTCTTGATCTGCTTCGTCTTACTGCAATAGGACAGCTGCAATGGTATCCTTAGAGGCAAATGAGAATAGATGAAACTCCTTGCTATAATCAGGGCTTATTAAAGTAGGAGCTTCCACAATAGCCATCTTAATGCATTCAAAAGATCTTCTAGCCGCATCAGTCCACTTCACCTCTGCTCCCGTTTTCAACATGGAGGTTATGTGCTTAACCAGCTCAGCGAAATTAGGAATGAACCTCCTTACAAAGTTAATTTTTCCAAGAAAATATTGTATGTCTTTCTTTGATCTTGGAAGAGTCAAGGCCTGAATTGCTTTGACTCTTTCTAGGTCAATCTGAACACCTGCAGCAGACACTACATGCCCCAACAGTTTCCCTTCTTCCAAAGCAAATTGGGACTTTTTGGGATTGAGTGAAATTCCAAATTTCCTGCATTTTAAAAACACCCTTTTTAAATGTTGTAGATGATCATGATGGCTGCCAGAATAAACAGTTATGTCATCAAGATATATCAGCACAAATTTATCCTTTTCACCCACAAAAGCAATATCCATAGCGCGCTGAAAGGTGGCTCCAGCATTCATTAGCCCAAATGGCATTTTTGCATACATGAACGTGCCCCAAGGAGTGGTAAATGTTGTCTTTTCTTGATCATCTGGATGCACAACGATTTGATTAAAGCCTGAAAACCCATCTATGAAAGACATCACTTTGGCACCTGAGACTTGCTGCAACAAATGCTCCATTTTTGGCAGGGGATAATTATCCTTTTTGGAGCATTTATTTAGATTCCTGAAATCAACGCACAGTCTGATTTCTCCATTCTTCTTCCTCACAACAACCAGATTGGCCACCCATTTAGAATATCTGAGAGGCACTATAATCTTAGCAGCCAACAACTTTTTAATTTCTTTCTCAACCAGAGGAAGGAGCATAGGATTCATTGGCCTCAGCTTCTGTTTGAAAGGAGTAGTGCCTTTCTCAAGTGGAATTTTGTGCTGAATTATATTCCTGTCATATGTTTTCAGATCACTGTACTCCCAAGCAAACACATCAGCAAATTGCCTCATTAGTTTGCAATATTCAGCACTCTGATCAGCAGATAGATTAGTGGACAGATTTATGAATTTGGGCTGACCTGGACCTCCTATATCATGCTTGCAAACTTCAGACTGATCTTCTTTTTGGGCAGCTTTGTAAGGCACATCATTGTGGTCAAACAATCTCTCAAGAGGAATTAGACCCTTAGGGATATGGTTACTAGGAAGCTGGACTATGCTATTCTTGCCAATTTTATTTCTAAGATGGGACTTGGGATCTTCTAACAAAGCATCATTATTTTGGTCAATTTTCATTTCAGAGAACTCATCAATGACTTGAAGGAACCTATTTAACTCATCATCATCATCAAAAACCTTCCAATGGTGGACATTATCAGGCAAGGAGGGTCTATACTTTACTTGTACCTCATAAACTAGTTTGGGAGGCGACGAAGGGATGAAAAAACTAGCAGAGACAGCAAGGGAATCAGCAAATTGATTTTGGGCTCTAGGAATATATGAAATGAAGAAAAAATCAAAGAACTCTTTAACTCTCCATACCTCATCTCTATAAGCTCTCAACCTTGGATGCTTCGCTTGGAATGTTTTATTTACTTGCTGAATTATCAGATCAGCATCTCCAAACAACTTCAGATTTTTTATTCCTCTATATTTGGCTTCATGAAGGCCCAACAACAGTGCTTCATATTCTGCTATGTTGTTTGTCACCTGAAAAACTAGCTTTAGAGACAATTGAACTGTTTCTTGTTGTGGAGACACTAGCACCACCCCTGCTCCTACAGTCTCCTTGGTACATGCTTCATCAAAGAACATCTCCCAAATCTGACCACCTGTATCATGCCCAGCCTGAGCTATTGGTTTCCTGATCTGCAATGCAGCCTTCTGAGATTCTTCTATTTGGAGAATGCAAGCTCCAAAATCAGTGTCCACTGCATATATGGGATGGTTTGTAGGATTCTTCTCATCACTAATGATATATGCCAGTTGTGCTTCTCTATATAACCTCCTGCTTTCTCCTCCAAACACTGGAACAGTTGCATAAGATAGATCATTCTGCAATGTCCCACCTAGTCTCTTAATCCACTCTCTAGACAACAGCATACCAAACTTAGGAGGAACATCGGCCACCACTATGTCCATCATCATACTTTTCATGGGTAGCTAGGTTAAGGTAATGGCCAGATCCTTAATTAATCCAAGGCATTTTACCTTCCTTGAATCAAAAGAGAACAAATCATGGTAAGGTCTAGCGATATCAAGGCCTAACTCTTCCATGACAGTTTTAGGCATTAGATTGTCGCTGGCCCCTGTGTCTAGCAGGCAATTGTGGAGGATTTTATCATGGATAGTTAATGCAACATAGAAAGATGGAGAACTATTATCAGCAGGTTCAATCATGGGACTAAGCACAATAGCAGGCTTGTCATCTTGCAAATTGACAGAGTCAATGGAGGTTTGTTTAGGCTCTAGTTCAAGGGCCTCAAGGATGGATTTTCTAAATAATTCACTCTTCACCAACTTAGCCAGAGGCATGGATATTTTCAATTTCTGAATTTCTGACTCAAAACTAAAAGAAGAGAATACTTTATCAGCAGTTTTTACCTCTTGAACTGGAGCTTTGAGGGTGACAGGATCAACTGTTGGTCTTCTTTGCCTGCTATTCTGTGGCATTGTTTGAACAACTGCTTCTTGTGCAACATTTTCTTTGACATTCTTTGCATTAGATCTTAGATTATATCTTTAATTCTGCTCACCAGATTGCATAACAGCACCACTGTCCCACCTCTGACTATTTTGCTCTTGCAGCAATGACTCTTCATATTCGGCCAATGTTAGAAATGCAGCGCTGCCTTTATCCTCCAAGCAGTGAATTTCATCCTCATCTTCTTCAAACTGTTCCCCCTCCATGACTGCATTTTGAAAGGGAGCTTTCACTTTATGATCTTCTTTTGCTTCTTCACCCCTTTGCATAATTTGTAGCTGCTCATTTGCTTTTCTAAATGGGTTTGGATTTCTTGGAGCAAATGTATTTTGCTAACTTGTTTTGCCTGAAGTCTGCTCAACCTTTAACTTAGAAATTTCAGCAGCCAATGACTCTATCATCTTAGTCATTTTGTCTAACTTAGGCTCTGAAGTTGAAGCAGGGGGAGAGGAAGTCTCACCTCTCGGCCTTCTTCTATCAACTCAACTCTTTAACATCTCTGCTGCCAAAATATTGGATTCCACCTCCAGGGCTGCCTCTTGCATATCACCTAGAGTAGCACATCGTCTTTCTCTCAACAATAAGTAGAAATCAGAGTCAAAAGCATTGGCATATGTGAGTTTAGCAGCAGTGGGGGTAGGCTTTACCTCAGCTGGTATTTTATTATACATTCTATTAAATATTTTATTGAAGTCAAGCAAAGACTCACCCTTTTCTCTTTTCAAGTTTCCAAACTCTGTATGATAATATCGCAAGTCCTTCTTATCTCCCCATTGCTTCAAAAATGCCTCATCTAATGCTTCAATATCTGTTATAGTTCTCTGGGGTAATTCTCTAAACCACTTCCTAGCCTCTCCATCAAGGCTCTGGACAAAAACTCTCATCCATACATCATTCTCACTGATATCTAAATTGTCAGCATAACTGTAAAAAGCTTCAAGATGTTCTTCTGTTGTCACTCCCTCTGTTCCAGTAAATTTGGGCATATATTTTTGATATTCTCCTGTAGGCATGGCATTTAAAGGTACAGGAAATACTAAAGGTCCATATCTAGCAGCAACAATCCTTTCAATCCTAGTAGGTGCTTGCTGTCCTGCCATGTTTGGAATATGTGGAAGAATACTAACATATGGAGCAGTAGGAAATAATGTAACAGATGGGAAAGATATTGGGATGTTTTGGACAGTATGGGAAGCTTTCTTTGGACTGAGATTCAAAGGGGAACTAAATGGACAAGGAGCTTGATGAATCTCTACAGGTATTTCTTCATTAGAAATACTAGGCTTTAAATCTTCAAACTGTGTATCCTCAACTAAAAACTTCTCATGCAAAGACAAATAAGATTTCTTGGGCTTACCTGATCCTGATGCTCCTTTCTGTGATGTTTTCTTCGGGTTAACAATCTTCTCAGGGTCAGGCACTGGAATAGCTGGAGACTTCTGCGGATTTCTTCTAGTATGCCTCACAAACTGAGCCAGAACTTCAACGTGGAGTCACCAAATGATGGTCTTCCACCAATGGAGTCGCCAGACAGAAGATTACAACCAATACTGTGTTCAAACCTTGTCTGTCATCAAAGCTTGAAACTATGTCGTTCTCCCAGGGAAGCTTGAGCTTCAATTCTCCTCTCCCCGGCAACGGCGCCAATTAATGTTATCACCCCAAGAAACTCACCTAGGTTGTAAATCAGTGATGCTCAGGAACATTAAAAATTCAACAATTATGTTAGATAAGATGAAGGATAAATGAAGATACGTTGCACATTTAAGCCAGATAACCACTCCTACTATGACTATCCCCAGACATGGGTGAATACCCCCAAACTACAAGGCTTTCAACCACCAACTACTCAAAGTTTAAGGTAAAGGTGATGATGGAGAAAACTAATTTCACCAGCAGATGCACAGGACCCTGTGATGGCCAGCTGCAACCAGTTGGAGGATCTGTAGAACTATCGTTTAATATACAGACAGGATGACAGCTCCCTGATATTAAACAACAGCAATCTGCAAGCAATTTCAATGAGCCACTAAATTATAATACAGAGGTGGGATGACAGCCCCTCTGATATCAAACATTCACAGCACATCAAATAAATGCAAGCAGGCACAGCCTACAACAAGAAAAAGAAGTGGAAAGTGAGCAAGTGACAGCAAAAGAAACTTGTATTAGTTGAAAATCAAGACCAGAAGCTGTAGGCCTCATAATATTTACAGTCTCTAGAAGTTAAAGGCAACAACAAAGCTTTCATTCATCAAACACTCATCAAATCCGATTACATTTGAGTTCTGAGTATATATACTGTTACAATACAAAATATCTCTGTCAAACAACGCATGGAGGAGCCCGTAAATGGCCACCAACCACATTTACATTCAGAAACGAGCTGCTGATGCAAATCTGTCTGAGTTTTAAATAGATTTTACCCTCTCTGGCTCTCTGCAGTCCTCCTTGGGCAAGTGGAGTAAAATATGGGTGAAACCCACAACCATTGAATGCTTTGATTGGATCTGTGGTGTCCTGGTTCCTCCTCGGCCATACTGTTAATTGAAGGCAGCTGCCTACTACGCTGTACTGCTGCATGCTTGCTTTAATCATCTTTGCGCCACTGAGAAATACGCCCCTCCTTGCCATTTTTAAATATCAAAGGCCCACACACATATATCTTTTCTATCGGGTCCGCCCTTTCGGGTCGCAATGCATATCTTAACCAGCCAATCCTCTGTTTCATTTTATTTGAAAATACATGTAAAAATGCCCCAAAATGAATCAAAATAGCTTTGGCGGACCTCAAATATTATGCCATTCTGTTATGGAAACATATTGGGTCCGGCCCATTGGGTCGGAGGCATGCATATGATTAAAGCCCCGCCCCCTTCCATTGTCGATAGCGATATTGTTGTGGACCCGCATATTTATCAAAAGGGGTTAATATTGCCGTTAGGTCCGGCCCATCGGTGATCACTCATATATGCAAAGGCCATGCTCCATTGAAACGCTGATAGCGACACGCCGATGCGATATCGGCGATCGCCCATCAGCGATACCACATCGCTGCCGCTGCCACTGCCATTCCCTGATCTGCGATATGCCGACGCGATTTGGGCCGTTGATCGGCCAGATCCGATGGCTAAGATTGATGCGGATTCATAAGCCTGCGCTTTTGAAATTTATATGGTTCTTTGGGTATTTTCTCCTCCCAATAGTGTAATTATGCCCTCCAAAGGGTTTCCCTCTTGCAATTTTTTCCATCGGTGGAAGGCCTTTATGCACCATTTGAGGATTTCAACAGCAAACATGGATTTTGGGCATGATTATAAGCATATTTGCAGCCTTTGAGAGCTTTTTTGAATCTATATTTAATCCATTTGCATAGCAAAGCTAACACCACATCTGAAGGATCCTACACCAATCAAATAATTGACGAAGACCAACATGACCAACAATCGCAACAGGATAGTACTAACAATGCTATACCTAAATCAGTAGTCAAATTAGAAGACCTTTATGATTTGAAAGATTGATTCAAAAGATCTACCAATTCAAAACTCCAAAGTTCAACTTTGAATTATGAATTAGTAAATCTAGGCACTGATGTCAAACCACAGAATATCAACCTAGACCTTGGCCTAACCCCTAAAGAAAAATTATCGTATATTCGTCTCTTGAGACAATACAAAAGTGTCTTTTCTTGGAATTACGATGAACTCAAAACATACAACACCTCCATCATCCAACATATTATCCCAATGATCGATAATGAAAAACCTGTCCAACAAAAGTTGGGAAAGATCCATCCCAATTTAGAAAATCAGATCAAAACTGAACTTAATAAGTTATTGAAAGCCAAAATAATCTTTCCCGTTAGACATTCTAAATGGGTCTCCAATATGGTACCTGTTAGAAAGAAAAATGGAGATATTAGAATCTGCATTGACTTTTGAAACCTTAACAAAGCCTGCCAAAAGGATAATTTCCCTTTGCCTCCCATGGAACAAATACTGTAGGCAGTTGCGGGCTCAGAATTAATGTCATTCTTGGATGGATTCTCAGGATACAATCAAGTGTTGGTACATCCCAATGATCAATTAAAGACTACATTTAGAACTAAATGGGGCACATACGCATATCAAAAGATGCCATTTGGATTGATTAACGCGGGTGCCACATTTCAAAGAGCCATGGACATCGCATTCAAGGGGTTAGTTAATAAATTAGTGGTAATCTATTTGGATGATATAACTATTTATTCCAGGAAACGAAACAACCATCTCAGAGATTTAAAACAAATCTTCCAACATTGTCTAAGGTATGGGATTTCGCTTAACGTGAAAAAAATCATTTTTCGCATTAAGTGAAGGAAAACTTCTAGGATTCATAGTGTCAAAATCTGGAATTCACATTGATCCTGACAGAATCAAGGAAATTTCCGCAATACCCCTACCTCACAACAAGAAAGCCATGCAATCTTTCCTTGGCCAGATTAACTTTGTAAAGAGATTTGTTCCAGACTTTTCAAGAATTGTGTCTCCTTTACAAGCAATGATTAAAAATAACGCAAACTTTAAATGGGGCCAAGATGAACATGAGGCATTCAATCTGATTAAACAATCAATTATTAATGCTCCATATTTAGCAACTCCAAATTTTTCCGATCTTTTTATTTTGTATACATTTGCCTCGGATAAATCATATGCTGCGATACTCACTCAAGCAAATCAAGAAAATGCGGAAGCCCCAATTGCTTTTTTCAGTTCCAATTTACAAGGAGCTGAGTTGAATTAATCAGACGTGGAGAAACACGCTTATGCTATTTTCAAAGCAATTAAATATTTCAGACCTTTTTTACTCAAAACACATACAAAAATCATAGTACCGTTTCCAGCGGTACGAAATCTTCTAGTACAGAAGGATGTGGGTGAGAAAAGGGCCAATTGGGTTACTGCCTTACAGGAATATGATGTAGAAATCAAACTAGCAAGTATTGTAAAAGGTCAAGGCTTTTGAAAAATGCTAGCTGGAGCATCGCTAATGTACGAAAATCCATCTGCAGAGGTACAAGTGTATGAGGTAAGCCTAAACGATGTTGATTCATTATATGCTAATATTATTTATTATCTAAAGAATGGATATGCTCCTTCAAACCTCGATCAGACCAAGAAAAGAGATCTAAGGTTAAAAGCCAAACAATATCAGCTCGTGAATGAAGTTCTTTTTAGGATAAATTATGATTATGTTCTCCTTAGATGTCTTGAGAAATCTGAAGCTGAAAAAGTCTTGCAGGAACTCCACGATGGGCCAGCAGGCGGACACTACGCTGGAGACACTACTGCTCATAAAATTTTACGCGCAGGCTATTACTGGCCCACATTATTCAAAGGTGCACATAACTACGTGAGGAAATGTCAAGTCTGTCAAACCGCTATAGGAAGACAAAAGAAACCATCCTTGCCACTGCAACCAGTTAACATTGAACAGCCTTTCGATCAGTGGGGATTAGTCGTAATAGGTGAGATTGTTCCTCACTCTTCTAAACAGCATAGATATATCCTTACAGCAACAGATTACTTTACTAAATGGGTAGAAGCAGTTCCACTCAAGACGGCTAACGCTGAAAATATCATCGAGTTCATAGATCAGTTCATAATCACCAGGTTTGGGTTGCCTTCCGCTTTAATGTTTGATAACGCATCATATTTTTCTGGTAACGCAATGACTAAATTTGCACTCAAAAGAGGTTTCAAGCTTAAATACTCGGCCAATTATTACCCACGAGTGAATGGGTTAGCTGAATCTACAAATAAGAACTTAATTAGGATCATTAAGTGAACCATTGACCAAAATCATAAAAATTGGCATAAGTCTTTAATATATGCTTTATGGGTAGATCGAATAACGCAGAAAGCCTCTATCGGCACTTCTCCCTTTAATTTAGTTTATGGGAAAGAAGTGGTTCTTCCAACACATCTGGTGATTCCCTCTTTAGCCTTGGTTCAGTATATTGATGAAGCACCAACTTCTTCCTTACAACTAAGGCAGCTCGAATTAATTAAGTTAGAAGAACAACGAGAACAGGCTAAGATAACTCACGCCCATCACCAAGCATTAGTGAAGGCTTCTTTTGATTCAAACATGATATCCAAAAAAGACTTTCAGATGGGAGATCTAGTTTTAAAATGGGACAAGGCTCATGAGGAAAAGGGGAAACATACAAAATTTCAAAGAATGTGGCTTGGTCCTTTTCAAATCATAGAAGTCATAGGTCCGTCTACTTTCATGTTACAAGATTTAACAGGGAAGAGAGATTCTTTACCTGTTAATGGTCAGATCCTTAAAAAATATTTTCCATAGAAGATCATTCTTCTATTCTTGTAAAGTAGTTGTTTTTCTTTTCATAATAAAGTCAGTTGTAAATGGTTACATTTGAGATTCACGAAAAAGACACAAATTCTCTTTTAGATTTTGTTTTTTCACTTGTATAAATAGAATTCTTTCTAAAAAATTGATCATTACTATTGAAAGATACAGTTAAAGACTCTAGACCTAGAAATGATATTAGTTTCGACTTTGTAAATTTTGATGAAAAGCCATCTTTAATTAGAAATTGTTTTATTTCAGTCAAATGAAAGGTATCAATAACAAAAATGAAGATTCTCTGTAGAAAAGCTCTTTCCAAAAACTCTATCATTGTCGTCCAGAGCTGTCTTAAGGAAACAATGACTTCCTCCTCACCTAGGAAACTACAACATTCGGAGAATGATCCAAAGATACACTTCAACTTAAAGAGTAAGAGGTCTCATCACGAGCCGAATTATCATGATCATAGATATTATAGCTTGTTGACTTTGCCAATACTGCATACTACAACAGGGCAATGACTCAAGATTGTTAAAATCAAAAGACAAGGGGTCTCATCACGAGCCAGCTTGTTCAGCAAAGTTAATAAATCAGTGAATGACTGTGTCATGAATTGGCTACCAAACCAAGACATTTTTCTTTAAGGATAAAAAAGAAAATGAAAGCAAAAGTGTGGAAATGGATTTTTCTTTGAAAATTGTAAATTTCTCTAAGTAGGATACAGGATCATTGCTGGATAACAGGTAACCCTGTCGAAGCTATAAACGCTTGCTGGCAGCAGAGGCTCTACCTACGACAAATGAGCATATTTAAAACTGATTTACAGAGAAGACTTTGTTTTTATCTTTATAAACCAAGTAATGACTGATGTAGATACAAGGACTAGCTTGAGGGAGTAAATAATCAAAGTTGGAAAAAGAAGAAACGAAATATCATTGATAGGTAAAAGCATAATGTACTTAATCTTTCTATAGTAAAGTTTAAATTTCTGGAAAATTTTTTGTTTTGGAAGTTTTGAAAATTCAAAAGAAAAGCAGAGATAACTAGCTCTTCCAAGTGAATCGCCAATTGTTGTGGCCAGCAACAACCCCCCTTCTTATTTAATATTATTCCTAATGCTAAATAAGTGGGGACCCTTAGTTAAAAAATTCAAAAATCAATTAGTTCTTAAATTTCCTTTTCGAATAAAACTTACTAACATAAGCTTAGGAAACCTACTTGCAAAATCTAAAAACTCTAAGTTTTATGATAAGGTAAGACAAAATCTTTCCTTAGGAAATATCGCATCGCAAAAAGATGACAGGATACCACCTTATAAGCCAAATTCCAACATTGCGAGATCGCGATACGCGATAATAAAATATCACATCGCATACATCAAGCACAACTTACATTGAAACATCTTAAATTGTTGATATGCGATGACCCATATCGCAAATCGCATTTCGCAGAAAACAGAATAACAAAGATTGTCATATATCACGTTCCTGCGATCTGCGATATTGCGATTTCGCGATATCAGCGACAATGCAATAATGCGATGTCACGAGCGATCAACTCAGCGATGTTATGATTCTACAATATTGCGCAGCAAATCGGAAAATCGGAAAATCGCAGATCTTTCGAGCGCGTGGTTCAAAAAAGTATTTTCCATAAACTGACACCTGGTTATGCACTTTAATGTTAATAAATGAGTTAGTTGCCAGTTATTAATGGAATATGGTTTCATGCTTATCAAAAAATCATCTCACATAAGGTGGTATACTTTATGCATCTTCGGCATTTAAAACTTTCCCATCACCCTTCCTTGTCATTATTTTCACTTCACTTGTGAATTGCAGGAACGGAGAACAGAGAACGATACAAAGCAATACGCAGGATAAAATGGGAAAGAAAAGCAAAGCTCTGAGCTCTGAAGAGAAAGAAATGGCGCCCTTGTATACAGACACGTCCTGTAACAGAGATGCAAGAATTGCTGCGTGGGAAGGCATATATAATCTGCTTGAGGAGGAGAATCCCATAGTAATGGAAGTTATTGCTACTGCGGGCTCACATAGTTCTTCCGAGGCATCCATCACAGAGCTAGCTTGCTCATTCTTGCACCGGATAGCAGGAAGGCCCAAAATTCTCCCATACACAGACACGGTTAAGTGGATAATGGACAGCGTTGATATCAGAAATAGACAGTTTAAAACTCAGGTTCAAGAACTTACGGAATCATTATTTTCACAAAATTTGAACTTTATATCACTTAAAAGGAAAAAGCGCAAAAGGAAAAAAACACATCAAGGAAACCCGGATCAAGAAACGGAGGTAGTTTCTGATGCGCGATTAGCGAATCGCACATCGCTGAGAAAAATTTCTCGAAAAGGAAAGCTTCTAATTGTTCAGTCACCTGCAAGCCTCGAAAATTGCAAGAAAGCAACGATACAAACAAATTGGAAACAGAAGGTTAAAGAAAAGGCAGAAGCAATCCAAGGGTTAACCAAGTTGAACTGGGATTATTACTGGGCATACTTAGTAAAGCCACATAGCCAGTGGATGACTCTCAAGTGCATCATCAATTCGGCCGAAACGATGGTGCCAGCTCTTGCCGATTCTGTTTTCTGAGCTCAACTAAGATCGGAAGTTGGCCAGCCGACTCTTCTCAAACAGATGCTGAACGCATGCGATTTCAAGGACCAGATACAGAAGTAGTTTTAATTTTAGATTTAATTTTAGTTTTAATTTTATTTTATTTTTCCTGAAATGAGGACGGTCATTTAAACTGCATCCTACATTTTTGTAATAATTTATTTTTAGATTTAGTTAGTAGTATTTAAACCCTTCTCATGCATTTAGAGAAGGGTCCTGAAATTTGTCAAAAACTTATCCCCAGAACATGCACTTTTGTACCCTCTGAGGAGGTTTTGATGAATGAATGGAACAGGATTTATTGATATTTGCATTTGATATCTGCTACTGATGTTGCACTTTTGTACTCTTAGTGGATGTTAGATCAAGAAGAGACAAATCATTATCACTTGAAGCTCATGAGTAGGACTAGTTATAAATGGTACTTCTATCTCTTAACTATTTCTACCTTTGTGTTAAAGTGATATTCATGTTCAGTTATTTATATATTCTTGCATGAATGCCTGAGTTATCATTTGGCACTTTTGTACGGTGATAGCTATTTATTTATGCTTGATGTATGAGTAGCTTATTATGTGATATGTTTTTCACAACTATTTCGTCTAACTTTTTATACGAAGTGGTTCATCTTTATTGAATTATTTTCTCATAACAGTTGAATGACCTTTATTGCCATTTGTTATTTGAAATCATTTTAGATTGCATAACAGAAGGATTACACCCCGGGTTAGTGTAGACTTAGATATTTCTGTTTATTAGAATACAATTTCTATATTATTAGATTAGAGTCAGAGTAAAAGTATTCCATTTAGAAACTGTTAGAAAGAGAAATATCAGTCCATCACACACACATACACAAATTTGGAAACTGGTCCCATATCCACAGTTGGACCCACTACACCAAACGGAAAAGGAGCTACTAACCAAGGTCCAGACCGGGTGGGTATCCCCCTTATTGTAGACCTGATTTTCGGGGCTTCAACATAACCCAAGAACATATACACCGAATTATGATAAAACTTCTCTTTATTAATCTCTTCTTCGGTTACAGACTCGACTCCGCCCTGTGCACTCATCTGCATGGGTCCGTGCACTCAGCTGCAGACTACTAGGCCTCTGCACACTCAGCTACATAGCCTTCTCCTACTCTACGACCCAAAGACACACTTAGTCACTTCGACTCTATCCTCTCTCCTCGCTTCCTTATTCTCTATATTACACTTATAGCCTCGCTCTATTTATACAATCCCATGGTCCGTGCACCATGGGTAGGCCGACATTACATTACAAGACTAGGGAGGACAACACTATGACTCTATCATACATTTCATGCTCCGCGCCCATAATTCGTGGAGTCTTTACAACAATATCGGGTCAAAACTTGGGCTTTGAGCCCCAAACCATGCCTTGGGGGGATTCCATGCCCAACAACTAATTAAGGGAGCGGAAGTTAGAGCATGTTTTAGGGAATTGAAAGACTATCGAGCTTGGTCATCCCATACAAATGGAACGCTAGATCTAAGGAGTCTTAAGAACCCATGAGCCATTGTGGCATAATCAGGGACAAACCAATGAAGGAAGTTAGACTTGCCTTGAAGGATTTATAGCTGGCGGAGGGTATGAGGGGGGGGGAGTTCAAGGATGGCTTGAACTTTTAAAGGATCAAGAGTAATATTGTCCTTGGACATGATGAAGCCCAATAGATGACCAGAAGGGATGCAAAAGAAACACTTTAGAGGATTAAGGTGAATGTTATACTTGTGACATCGTAAGAATATAGTTCGAAAATCATGGAGGTGTTGCGACTGGAGTCTAGAACGAGCAGTGAGGTCGTCGAGATACACAAGGATAATGTGGGTCAAGTCATGAAATCAATAGGACATGGACCGCTAAAAAGTGGCAACAGAATTCTTTAAGACAAATCGCATGACCTTGTATGGAAAGGTTCCCCACGGACTAGTGAAAGTGGTTTTTAACTGATCAGCATCACAGATATGAATCTGATTGTACCTAGAGAATACATCCATGAAGGAAAGAATCTCATGCCTCACACACTCATCAATGACCTAGTCAATGAAAGGTGTGGGAAAGTTGTCTTTGGGACAAGCCTTGTTCAGATCATGAAATTTGGTGCAGATATGGATGGTGCCTTGTTTTTTAAGAATGGGCACTGGATTAGACACTCATGTGATGTATTCGATGGGATACATGAAGCCCTTATGCTTGAGTTTATCGATTTCAGCTTTAATGGCATCACACTTGGAAGGGTTAATAGGTTGTTTCTTTTGACAGAATGGTATGGCATCGGGCCAAGTGTCAATATGATGTTCAACAGTGGCGGGATCAAGTCCAGGCATTTCATAGTAGGAAAAGGTGAAAACATCATGGAATTTGTTGAAGAGCTTGGTGTAAGCCTCAATTTCTTCTGGGGTGCAATGTGCCCCCAAGGCAATGTTTTCTTCAACCCCTAGTTTATCTGAAATGTTGATTTTATGGTGGGGGAAATGTTGGAAATATTCCCTTCTTCAAAAGCATCAGGCGTAGGAATGGGATTTTTGAACCAGTCGACTTCACCATGAATGAATTCTTTGGATTCCACAACATATTGGTCATGGGTCTACTGTGGGAGGAATTTGTATTCACTATTATCCCAAGGGTAATCAAGAGTGGTCATGGATTCCATGATGTCTTCATCAGAGTGGAAGATGGGCAGATAGGAGGAAGAAATACCACAAGATGAGGAAGAGCTACCTGAAGCATATTCATGAGAAATGAGGTTCACATACGCATTGTCATGACTAGGAGACATATGACTAGTAGAGGTAACATCTACCAATTTTTAGACCGATGTTTCCACTGAAGGAGGTTCAATAGAATCACAAGAGGAGATATCTAGGGAGTTCTCAAGGAGTGATCTCATGAATGATGATAAGTAGAGGATGGGAGTAGAAATTTTCATCATCTTGACGTCAAGGGGAGGTATCACGATGGGTGGTTGGGAGACCTCTTGTTCGGGAGTAGGGGTGGGACCAAACTCTGCAGGTAAAGGAGAAGTGGGCTCAGTACAAGCGGCCTCTATTTCTTCAAGTACTTGAAGTGTATCGCGAAAATATTCAACATAGGGACAGTGATGGGAATAATATTAGTAGTTATCGAACAAAGTGCAAGGGTGGTTCATGCGTAACAAGCAGATTATCTTAGCCAATTTAGGAAAGGTTACTTGGACCTCGGGGGTGTTAGGATCAGGAAAGGTATCAGTGACGACCTCTTTAATGTGATGGAGTTCAGGATAGTTATTGGTGGAATTATCGACAACATCACACAAAGCACAAGGAGGAAGAGGCTTTGGGGGCTTAGGGGCAACTGGAGTTGCTGAGGGAGCCTTGTCTTGAGATCCCTTCTTTTGGGCTTTGCCCTCCTCTCTAGATGCTTTCACAGTAGGGGTAGGCTCCTGATGTGGTTGCTATGGAATTGAAGCAAAGATAGGGTTAGGAACGACTGGTTGGACCAGGGTCAAAGGGGTCTAGGGTTTCAACTGATGAGGTGGAGTGTTTGCATGGGGATCATTGTATCAAACTCGGATCCCTAGGGTGACATTAGGTAGACTCAATGCATCCATGATAGGTGTAGAGTAAAATCCAGGAGGTGGGAACAAGAATGGTATCTAACCAAAAGGGTAATGACCTGGAGGAACAACTCTCGCATGGTTAAGGGTTGGGGGAATGGAACCGGGTGGAAAAGGATTAGGAGAGACACCAACAAAAGGAGATGGTCCTTGAGGAGTTGTATTGTTAGGCATGGTCGAGTTAGGCACAACAGGTTGTGAAGGTGTAGACTATTGTGCAGACATAGCGGATCATTTCAGGGCAGCGCGCAAAGTTTGGCTGAGAAGGAATAGGTGATGGGCCATAGTAAGCACCATGAAAAGAGGAATATTTATAGACTCTGGGAGAAATAGAAGAGATAGTCTTATTGTCAGCCACGGATGAGATGTTTGTCTGTGGTGAATTATTGGCTTTTGGATCGTAATACATCAACTGATCGACGGTGACAATATTTCCATTGTGGGGAAAGTACATCTTACAGTGAACCATAGATGTGATAGCTGAAATGGAATAAGTATAACTATGACCCAAAATAATGTTATAGTTAAGGGGAGCATCGATGACTTCTATGTCAATACAAATGGTCTTTCCAGCAACTAGGACTGGGCAGTTGCAATATAAGCCAAGGGGATGTGAGGGGTGACCATCTCATGCACATAAAGTGATGGTGGAAGAAGATAGGTTGAGGGAACCAAGTTGTTTCCAAACACTGGCAGCCATCACACAAGTGGATGTGCCTTCATCAATGATACACCACTGGACAATGGCGTTTTGAATGGAAATTGGAATTTGGAAAGAAATGGATGAAGGTAAAGGAGGGTTATCTGACTTTTCAACATGGAAGACAATCATTTTATCATCTTTAGGATATAAGATGCCTAAAGCATATAGTATATATTTTCATTTTTATGGGCACATTTGGAGGACTTCCAGCATTGACATGGCTGCAGGAGACTGCGCCAAGTCATCTACTATGCTATATGTATGGGCGACCTTGGCGGAAGTAGCATTTCGATGTAACGGACCTTTGGGGATCTTGGTAATCTCCTCAACCTTAGGTTGAGGGATCTATAAGGTACCGCTGGGTGTCGATAGAGGTGCAATAGACACTTTGGGTTGGGACTCAGTCACATACTTAGCAGGTGGCTTGTCATACTGACACGATCGAGTCTAGAGGTTGACTTGTTTGGTGTTTACCTCATCAGAATTCATCATGAGAATCTGATAATCATGGTGACCAGATGGAGGAGATATTTGAGTAGCCTGACCTTGCGAAGGTTGGGCAGCTATATACCCTTGGTGAGGAAAATGGTTAGTAAGCACAACAAGTTGAGATGAAGTAGGAGGGGGAGGAGGAGTAGAAGTTTCCGATCCTCAAGAAGTTGCTTGAGCTTCCCATGCTTATTGGATATAATGTAACAAGGGACACTCATGAGTATAATCACCATAGACTCCACAACAAGCACAAGGTTTGTTCATATGAAGACCCTTGTTATGCAAGGTTTGACCACCCTGTTGTTGGGTCGTAGGGTTAGTGGAGGACACTGAGGGGCATTGGGTGAAGCACCATGGTTGTCTTGATTACCTTGGTGCTACTGGTTCCTATTTCCCTTCCCCTTGTTCCTTTTCTTGGGATTCAAAGGATTGGGACCACTCTGTTGAGCATACACTTGTCCTTGTGGAGGAGGTGTTTCTTGCGGCGAAGGAGGAGTAGGTATGGGGGACTGAGGCACTGGTGCTAAAGGAGCTGGAGCACTAGGCTATGCATATAGATAATATGGATATGGGGTAACATTGGTATATTCAGGTGGTGCAGCAGCTATATCTAGCATCGATTAATGCAGATGGGGGTATGCATATGGGGTGTTGGGACCTAAATAAGGAGTTCCCTGATAAGGATTGGGGGAGGGATAATTTTACATGGGATTGGTCCCTCCCTGAGGTTGACCATAACTCATCTGAGGAGGAGCATATGGTTAGGAGTGTGAAAGAGTTCCAACAATTTCATCTGTGGCATGAGGTGACCCCGATGCATTAGCATCACCAAGTTGAGGCAGATCGGGGATGATAGTGTAAATGTAACTGGACTCGGCGTAAATCAGGTCAAATTTGAGGGCTATCTAGAGAGCTTCTTCCTCAGATTAAGGAAAGTTAGAAGTGTCATATTTCTCAATGGGGGCCAATAGCGATCTAAGAAACCAATCCAAATAGACTCGGTCTTCGAAGTCAGGAGCTCGATAGATGCTCCTCCTTCTATACCATTCCTGAACATGGTCGGAAAGGCGAGTGGCATAATTTTGACAATATGAAGTCAAAATTTCAACATCGGTATCATAACGGAGAGGTAGTTAGAAAATATGAAAGACAGGTTGTGGCAAGATTTGCTAAAGTGGAATGGTTTCCCCTAGACTGGTATACATACCACTTCATAGCAGCTCTAGTGAGCATGATCGAAGACAAATGGAGTCGTCGGTAATAGAATTGGATGAACACCACATATGAAAGGAGCGAACATGATTGGTTGGGTCTTTTCCAAGATTACCCTCAATATTCGGGATGTTCGAGGGGAGTTTTGTAGGAATTTTTGGCCATGTCAGATTATGGAGAAGAGGATCATTGATAAGCTCGTTAAAATCTGGTAGACTTAGACCAGTGACTAAAGGAAGTAAGGGAGTCAAAGTGACCACACCAGTTCAGGTTCTGCTAATGGGGGGTACCCTGGTTGGTACCTATGTTACCGCCTTGGGATCCTGCACCTACATTGGTGCCTTACATGATGGCAATATGAGGATGAGGGGACATGGAATCAAATGATGAATCATTAGAATTAGAATTAGAATCAGAATCAGAATGATGACTCAATGGAGGAATGGGAGGATGAACTTGCTCCTAATGGGAAGGGTTGATATGGCCTAATGGGAACTGAGGGTGAAGCCCTTGAATTCGACACGACAATGCCTTAGAGGTGCTATGATATCTAGAATAAGTGATAATGATAGGAAGAAAAGAGCAACAAACAACAAGAAAACACCTAGTGCAGTGGTGCCAAGTGTAAACTAACTATTTTAATGATATTACTCTAATGCAAGAAAACATGTCCTAGTAAATAAAAAATACCTCTAGCCTATAGGTGATCTGAATTCTCAATCTATCCTAAATCTATTGTTTCAAATCACCTTCCAAAGAAATTCTTACTTGATGAAATATCATCCCCGCAAGAAGATTTGTCCAGAGAAAGGTGGGGTAGAGGACCAACTGCTTCCCACAGCCAATCCTATAAGGTGTTTTCCTAATATTGGTCACTACAGTTACCTTCATACCACGGGGGTGGTCGATTATTGAGCTTCTTGGTAGTCATCCACCACTCGGAATTCCCTGCCATGGGTTGGGTAGCCCCGAGGAGAACTACTCGCATGATGAACTAGCCTAACCCCCTCTGAATCCGTTTTCTGATGCACTCCAGCTTTGGCCGTGGGATGGTGAAGGATTTTAATCTCCCTAACACAAAAACATCCATGTCTCAATGAAAAGTGACCGATGGGTGTGTTGGTGAGGTAAATCCCCTCTGCGGACAGAGGCGATCCCACTAGCCTAAAACAGAACTAGCCACAATCAAACCACGCTGCTACGCAAGTTCCTAGTTATGCATCAAAGGTGAATTAAGAAGACCAACCTGGAGTCCAACGCTATGATTGAAGCAGAGTTGATATTCCCGCTCCCTCGCTCCAGCAGATCATGAACAAACACATGCACATGCAAAGGAAGAGACAGATACCCACATAACATCTACCAAGGCACAACTATATTTCAGTCAGAAAGGAAATAAATCAACACATCACCATAATAGACAATGAGATTGGAACTATAATAGTAGTCGCTCATTAATTAATAATAAACAGGAAAAGTTACAACCATGGTTCTGACGTTGAACCTCTCCTGGCTGGGCGAGTAACTATATGTGTCTTGCAATGCATCTCCTCTCCGGCAGCATAACCTCTCTAGCATTCACCAGAATTCCTCCAAGAACTCAAGAACTCAACATCTAGCACTCCATGACTAATGACTATCACTCTCGAACTAGAACTCTAACTACTAACTCTCCATCACTCCGAACTCTAGCCTGTCTAATGCATGAGGACAAGCTTTTATAGATGAAGAAGGGAGAAAGATTCAATGCACTGGGACACCCATTGTGAATTGGCAACATCCATGAAAAGCTACTGTGGATAGATATGATGACTCTCGAGCTTTATCTGATGGATTTTTCCCTCAAAGGAGCTCATGATCTGGGAGGAAAAAATCATACAGTCGTGCTTTTGGCAAAAAACATTACTAAACTTGACTGGCGCAGGCATTATTCTAAGACATAGCGCCAATGGTCGCGCACCTTTTTGAGGATCTGAGTTATTGGCGTGAGTCAGACATTGGGTACCTGCGCCAATGGGAAAATGGCACTTTTCAGGGATAATTTGCAGAAGGTGTCTTGAGGGAACATGAAGTACATACTCAGGGGAACATAATGCAAGTGTTTTTAGACTTTGTCACTTCTTATAACTCCCGGGATGAGTCCTCCAAGGTACGACAAGAGGAGTAATAGGGATGGTGACAAATTACTGTGTAACAGATGACCCATAAAGCATGAAGTCCGAGAGGTGGAGAGGGGTGAAATGCTTTACAAGAACACACAAGAACACATAAGAACACATATAGTTACTGCCGCCAAGGATCTGTATTAAGAGACATGACTGATAGTTCAATTACAGGATGTACGTGGTATGGTCGCAGCCATCCATAAGAGAGTACATAAATAATCTAGATCCATAGTATGGACGCAGCCATCTGGTTAGGATCAATGAATTGACTCAGGTATGGTCGCAGCCATCCAGTGAATGAGTCGAGTATCAAGAATCACGCCTGGATTACAACAGACACAATCCAGGGTCTTGCGCTCCATCTCGACCCAAACAAGAGTACAAGTTCAAGCATGCGAATATATGAGCTGAAGTCGAACATGCATGAACATCGTCTGATTACCAGTCAATAGTGGAAACTGTTAACAGACGCGAGAGGTACCACCAATAATGACAATGGCCCTCAAGGTACTATAGGTACAATCTACAGCGTGTGAATCAATGATCTGAAGTCAAACACCCGTAGAATCATTCGATCGGAGGCAAATGATGAAAACCTCACGTCGAACACGAAGAACCTGCCATTGAGACATGCAGGCTCCAAGGCACCGGAAAGGAGTCTCTAGATCAACTTCCTGGATAATGAGTTGAAGTCGACAGGAAGTGACCTTGATCAAAGGTGGGCCATAATGTTTCCCACATCATCGACACGAGATAGAGAGATAATGTTGTGAATCAAGATTGTGCGAACTATTAGAAGGAGGTTGTTTCTTTGCAGAGGTCAACTTCTCTTGAACATATCGGCGGCACATTAATGGAATCGGCAGTATTTGACATCAATGTATCAAAGGTCATGATGACGAGGCAATGAGTGGATGAGAGGTCAAATAAGGTACCCAAGTCCATGGAAACAAGTGAAATATATGAGATGAGATATCCCCACCCTGGACACGAAAGCAAAAAAGTGCCATGTTCAAGAGCGACATACTGCCGTCACGGTAATAATTATGGTTCAAAAATTTTCTTTTCCCCCCGCCATTTCTAGCGAGTACCCCAGTTATTTTTAACAAGCTTAATGGGGATAGCATATTCTTGTGTTGTGATAAAATCCGATGTCATTAAGTTTTAACGAGTCTGACAAAGGAAGAACTCGGCGTCTTTTCATGTTTAGAGAGTTTGAAAAGACAGCAGAAAAGGAAACTCCAGGGATGTCCTTTTTCGTAAAGTTGTGTCTCTCGGGCCCGAAAAAGTATAAAATAATACCCGAAAGAACCGCCCGACCATTACGATCGAGGAGTACTTTTCATAATTAGTGATTTCGACCTGAAAAAGTAAAAAAGCGGTCAAAACTACGTCGTTTCGTAACCATTAACGAGTTTGGAACGACAAAAACCTGGTAATCTTTTTATGTTTTAACGGTCGACAAAAAGAACTTAAAACGACCGCCCCTTATTAACTTTTAACGAGTCAAGAGGAGCGACTCGGCAATCTTTTCCTCTTTAAATGGTCAGAAAAGAGCTGAAAGCAGACCTCCATTTTTATTTTCTTTAACGAGTCAAAAAGGGAAAAATACTCAGCAATCTTTTCATATTTCACGAGTCAGAAAACAGCGTAAAGGCGACTCGTCCTGAAGGAACGAGTGGTATAAAGGATAGAAACTGGTTCCGGTAAAGGTGGAACTTACTCGAAACATGTAAAGGTTAAGAGGCTAGCTAATAAAACCACTCATCGTTGCGGTTCCTTAGGAAAGGAGAAACAACCAAGTGAAAGCATATGATCGGCCAAAAAGATGGTGGCGATGGAATGAAACAACCAAGGCTCATCTAGCAGAATTTAGCAGATAAAAGGCAATCACGGGATGTAAATGGGTTCATTTTTACACAAGCTTGAACCATGGAGAACTTTGCTTGTTAAAAAAAAAATTTGTTGCATGCCCCCCAGCATGATCATACAAATCGAGGTACATGCCCCCCAAGCTTCATGGCATTCACAGAGTGGATGGAATGAAGGTTTACTTGGAAAGACTCGATTTTGAAGGAGGATGCATGCCCCCCCGGGCCAGCTGCCGTCATCAGAATGACGGAGTGGATGCGGGAGTGGAAATAAGACCATTTAGGAATGGTAGATGACTATATGTGAAGTGCGAACCGGGGAATGAAAGTTGGTCTACGACTTTGCTCGTCCTTCCTTCATGCGGAAAACACATCACTCTGAAGAGCGAGGACACAATAGCACGTATGCGATAAATATAGTCTCGTCCAAGGAGTAAATTGTAATCTAACGGACCTTGGACTACCATGACACCCATTTGAATAGTCTTCCCTTCTAACGTGATAGGTACATTGGGAAGAATTCCTAACGGTCGAGTGGTTTCTCGATGGAAACCTGTAAGGTTTCTCATCTCAGGCAGAAGCAGTGGAGAACCAAGTGCTTCCCAAGCTGTTGAAGAAAGGATACTCACAGGAGATCCCTCATCAATAATTGTACCGGCCATAACCATGCGGTAGACTTGGACTATAATTCGAAATGGTATGGAGGCTGGTAACCGAGGATTGACTAGTTGATCCCAATTGAAGGAAACAACTAGGTTGCTTGGAGGTGGGACTGGATAGACAGCCGGATATGATTCTGATGGACTTTCTTCCTGGTGCGAAGGAATGAGAGGGATGCTCACTTGATCATTAGAGTCTATGTTGATAAATAGAATTTGGACGGTGAGATCTTCATTCTTTGCAGTGATAACATCATCTGAGGAGGTAATTTCTGAAGGCAAAACCGGGTCACTTGTAATCTGGACCTTTTGACTGTTGTCTGGTTTGGATTCAGATGTAAGATCGTCTAAGGCTGGAACTTCTGAAGGCAAAACTAGGTCACTTGTAAGCTGGACCTTTTGACTTGTCTCTGGTTTGGATTCAGGCGTAAGATCATCTAAGGATGGAACTTCTGTAGGCAAAACCGGGGCACTTGTAAGCTAGACCTTTTGAAAGACCGGGTCCACTGTAATCTGGAACTGTGGACTTTCGTTTGGTTTGGACTCAGGTGGTTCATCTTTGATGATAGAGTGGTGTGTAGATGATGAATGTAAATCAACACTCGTTCCGACCAGGGACTGGTCTGGAACAGGCGGAGCACAGCTACATTCAGGAAGAAAAGGCTGGACCAAAGAGGAATCATGCTTGATCACTTGGTTAGTGGAGAGATGATCTGCAGTTGCAAAAAGACGCTGATATCCAGCGGGTAGTTTGGGTAAAGGAGCCGACAGACTTGCAAAAAGATGGGAGGCTTCATCCATAAGTGGACAAAGGCGAAGGAGATGATTACCTTCACAAATTCGACAAGGGAAACGAACCTTTCCCTTTCCCTTACCAGTTGGTAAGGTATCGTCAATCTGCGACGAGGAGGGGCGAGTCGGGTCACGGGACCATATATCTAGGACCCTGGAAATACCAGGACAATCAGTAAGGAAATGGTCCTTCTTGCATAATTGACAAGGGAACTTAGCCTTCCGCGGAGGAGCAGAAGGTGGGTCTACTCGAGGTATACTCGGGGTAGATGCGACCTTTCCCTTAGGAGACTTCTTCTTTTTGGTCTTCTTCTTCTTCTTCTTAGCCACCTGGTTACTTGAATCCAAAGTTTCACCAGGCGAAGTAGAAGATGAGGACGCAGCAGTAGGTGAAGAAGGGGAGGGGTCCACCTTGGAACCAACATGATGTTGTTCGGGTGCAGGAGGTGGTGGTGGAACAGGAGTTATCACACTCGAGACCACCGAGTTAGAAAACAACCATACGGGTAAACCAATGGTCAACCCAGGCAAAGACAATGTTGCGATATACTGAACACCGACATTTCCAACAGAAGGAAATGGACGAGGGTTCCCATCAGGAGGAACACCTTGGCCGGTGGGCGTCGGGAAGGCTGCCATTGAACGAGAAATAATCCTACTCAAGCTAACACAAACAAAATCTAATTGGGTAGATGTTATCGTGGCCAATAAATTTTAAGACATTGAACTTAACCTTTTCATTTTTAAAGAGTCGAGAAAAGGATAAAAGATGACTCTAGTCTCCTTCGAATATTTAATGAGCATGAAGTGACAAGACGCTCACAGGCACCTTTTCGTTTAAGGAGTCCGAAAAGGATCAAAAGTGACTGCTCTGGAATTCTAGGTAGAGGGTGTGCCAAACTTTTCGCAAAACCACAGAATACTTTTTAGGGTACGGGTGGTCAATCTTCGTGAATGTTGTGTTCACTGCATTGCGAATCGTAGGGCGGCTGACACGGCTTCCTATGGATAAAGGCTTTATTCCTATAGGGGTATCCCAATATATACTCGACGGTACGTGGGAGCACAGTCCGTATTGGCACCTATCGTTTCACTGTGGAGGAATCACCCAACCACTCGACGATAAACTACCAGGTTTAAAGACGTCGGAACACGTCTCTAACCTAGACCTCTAGAGTATTTGTGTTATGTTCCGATGCGTTGTTATGTTCATTGAGTTTATTTTAAAGTTTATCTTCGATTATGTTTCAGTTTTTTGGTCCTACCGTATGTGATATCTCAAAAACTTCTTAAATGCAAACTATATGCCAAAATTATATCATTTGATTCGATGAATTCTATCTACAGGAGGGTTGAGATCTTTACACAAACGAAGTGATCACTCAACAAACAACAAAGATCCTAATGCAGCTAATAACAAGAAATGAAATTTTTCTTTTTCTTTTTAATAGCAACAAATAACAATAAATGCTAACTAATATGATGCAAAAGATTTTTTTTTGTTTTTCTTTCCTTTAAGATGGCATGATGCATTTAAACAAATCTTAAGAGATATGCACAATCCAAGTTCACTCAATGAAATAGAACCAATTCTGAAACACAAAAATGAACTATGCAAGCAAGGAAAAACACAAAGACTTTCACTGAACCATGTAATCTAAGTTCGAATGAAGTCAAGTGAAATCCAAAGAGGTTAGAAGTGAATCACTCAGAGTATAGAAGATCAAGCTTTAACAAATCACTGGATAGGTGCATAACACAACCAACAAGTTGACTGGATAATCAAGAGATCAAAACTTCCCACAGAAGGCTAGACATGCAAAGTCACTAGATATCCTAGGGCTGAGACGAAAATCAATAGAAATAAGCAAACAATTGAAGGATAAAGGCTAAGACCAGTCAAGCAGAGGTTCAACACACTTCCAGAGGCTGTAAGAGATATAAAAAGAGACTGAAAGAGCTTTCCACCCACACACAGGAAAATTTTACAGGGTTGGCGCGACTGTCAGCCTGCAACTTGTGCTACCAAAGGATTGGCGCGAGTTTCCTTTGAGCCACATGCGCCAACTGGCGCGACTGTCAGAGTAATAACCGCACCAATTAAGCTTGCCGGCTAGAAAAATAAATGATACGACCTCAGGTCGGGTTGACAGTGCCCAGATGGGTCAAACAATAAAGAATAAACTCAAAACTGACTCAGGAAGCTCATTCACTCAAGCAAGCAGAAGAAAATTAACATGCAAGACAAATTCCAAATAGCTTCTCCCCAGTGGAGTCGCCAAATTGTTGGTGAGGTAAATCCCCTCTGCGGACAGAGGCGATCCCACTAGCCTAAAACAGAACTAGCCACAATCAAACCACGCTGCTATGCAAGTTCCTAGTTATGCATCAAAGGTGAATTAAGAAGACCAACCTGGAGTCCAACGCTATGATTGAAGCAGAGTTGATATTCCCGCTCCCTCGCTCCAGCAGATCATGAACAAACACCTGCACATGCAAAGGAAGAGACAGATACCCACATAACATCTACCAAGGCACAACTATATTTCAGTCAGAAAGAAAATAAATCAACACATCACCATAATAGACAATGAGATTGGAACTATAATAGCAGTCGCTCATTAATTAATAATAAACAGGAAAAGTTACAACCATGGTTCTGACGTTGAACCTCTCCTGGCTGGGCGAGTAACTATATGTGTCTTGCAATGCATCTCCTCTCCGGCAGCATAACCTCTCTAGCATTCACCAGCATTCCTCCAAGAACTCAAGAACTCAACATCTAGCACTCCATGACTAATGACTATCACTCTCGAACTAGAACTCTAACTACTAACTCTCCATCACTCCGAACTCTAGCCTGTCTAATGCATGAGGACAAGCTTTTATAGATGAAGAAGGGAGAAAGATTCAATGCACCGAGACACCCATTGTGAATTGGCAACATCCATGAAAAGCTACTGTGGATAGATATGATGACTCTCGAGCTTTATCAGATGGATTTTTCCCTCAAAGGAGCTCATGATCTAGGAGGAAAAAATCATACAGTCGTGCTTTTGGCAAAAAACATTACTAAACTTGACTGGCGCGGGCATTATTCTAAGACAGAGCGCCAATGGTCGCGCCCCTTTTTGAGGATCTGAGTTATTGGCGCGAGTCAAACATTGGGTACCTGCGCCAATGGGAAAAGGTCACTTTTTAGGGATAATTTGCAGAAGGTGTCTTGAGGGAACATGAAGTACATACTCAGGGGAACATAATGCAAGTGTTTTTAGACTTTGTCACTTCTTATAACTCCCAGGATGAGTCCTCCAAGGTACGACAAGAGGAGTAATAGGGATGGTGAAAAATTACTGTGTAACAGGGTGTTATTGGAAACCTATCCCACCGACCCTACACCTACACTACAAAGATTGTTTGGCCCTGATGCCCAAGTAGGCTTAATCTAAGTGTGTTGATTTATTAAGGTGTAGTGTTTAATGTCTTGGCTTGGCGGTGCTAACCAAGCTCTCGTTCTCTTAAGGTGTGAGTGTATGCAAAATATGTGTCAAGTGGATGAGTTAATTAAGCATGTTTCATGGTGCCATATGCTATTGAAAGTAAAATTTTGAAATACGGTAAACAAATCTCAAATGACAGAAAATTAAATAGTCAATAAAGCATACACAACCCCGCCCACAAGGAATATTAAGAAGCTAAGCAAGAGAAGGAAAACAGACTACTCAAAGACACATAAAGAGGCCAAAAATATATGATGTCAAGGGACTGGGATCTAAAGGCTCTAAGCTGCTAAAAATGGTGCAGACAAACAACAAAAATCAAAGGTGAAAATTGATGTAAAGAACAGGTATGAAGCTCTAAGACCTAGGATTCTCAAGGGGATCCTAAGGGAAAAAAGGCAAACCCAAACTCTAAAGTGAGAAAAGGGAAAACAAACCTATCAAATGGATCTGAAAAGTAATGGATTAGATCTGAAAAAACAAAGGCTAAAAATGTTGAAAACCCTAGACTCCTCACTCAGCAAATGTCTTCCTAACAATGTGGAGGAGTACTCTAAACCCTAGGGGGCTATTTCCTTCCTCAAAGAGACAAAACAAGTGGATCCAGGTCTAAGGGAGTCTGATTAACAAAATTGAAAAACCTAAACTAGTCTGCAAACAAACTGTAAAAAAATTGAAAACTTTTCAGAAAAACTGGGGAGCATAGTTTCTGGGGGAAAAAGTGCTCTAGAGCACACTAAATAGGAAAAAAGGTGCTCTTTGTTCCCAATTTTCTCGGCCGGAAAATCTAATACAGATTTTGTCGTCTCCTACTTAGATGGTACCTATGACCTGAAGAAATGACCAGAAACCCTTCAGAATCTAAAATTTTGACAAAATAGGGCTTAAAATTAGAAATAAAATTGAGAGGCCTAAAAAATGGTTGAAGAAACCTTGAAACTTCTGAAACTTTAGTCACCCAAGAACGTGGTTATTATACCAATGGAGTTTCCATTTCTTGGATGACAAATCTGTAACTAAAGACCAAGTGGACTCGCGATTCATTAGTATGAAAATTCTTGGAAGATGTACCAAAAACCCTCACTTAAGTCACTAGGTGACAAGTGACCCTAAAAACAAGTTAATGGTTGTTGTCATTCCAGATCTGCAATACAAATGGAAAATCTTTAGTAAAATAAAACAAGTTCCAAAACAAATAGTAGAAAAATAATGTATCCAGAATAATAACCCAGTGGAAAGACAATTTTAAATGAATAAATATTTATTGATAACACCTAGTGAAGGAGATCTACATATTGGTCTATAAGTCCCCCTCCATGGGATAGGTCCTTTGATATCCTTGATGATTCAGAAATATAATTCACTCTATCAATCATGTGAAAAACCCAATCAAGTGAAGAACTCAGATGGGAGCTCAAGAAAATGACAAGTCTGGTCCCACCCCTACTCCAGAACAAGAGGTCTCCCAACCACCCATCATGACCACTACCCTTGATTTCGAGATGAAATACAGATCTTCTCCCATCCTCTACCTATCATCATTAATGAGATCTCTCCCTAATAATTCCCTAGGTATATCCTCTCGTAATTCTTTTGAACCTCCTTCAGTGGACACATCGGTCTCAACATTGGTAGATCTCCCCTCTACTAGTCATATGTATCCAACTCATGACGATGTGTATGTGAACCTCGTTTCTCATGAATATGGTTCAAGTAGCTCTTCTTTGTCATGTGGTCTTTCCTCCTCTAGTATGTCTATCTTTCACTCTGATGAAGATATTATGGAAGCCATGACCACCCCTAATTATCCTTGGGATGATATTCACCATCGTGAATACTTCCTTCCACAGCAGACCCATGACCAATATGTTGTGGAATCCAAAGAATTCATCCATAGTGAGGTCGATTGGTTTAACCACCCCTTACTTCGAACCCATGAATTCGAACCACATCCACCTTGTGGCCATTACATTGCCACACAATGTTTGGGTAAGGGAGCATCTATTTTTTAGAGACTAGGAGAAGCAATTCTCCCCAACCCTCCTAGTACATCTAGTAGTTTTTAATCTAGTACCATTATTGTTCCCTATTTAGAAGAATATCTAGAGTCCCATATCACTTTAGATCACTCTCGGGATGATCCACTTACTCATCCCCCCATCTTAGTTCAACAACCTAGTCCCTTAGACATTGTTGTTGTTCAACCACCATGTTTTCTAGGTGAGCATCAATTCATTATCTCTGAAGCCACTCTTTGGTATAGTGACACCATGTATGTGAACCCAAAAATTCAGTCCATTTGATTCATATATGCAGTGCCAAATGATATTGGCAATCCACCATTTCCTTTCTCTAACTGTATCTATCCATAACATAAACAAATAGTGAACCACATCATCAAAATGTGTTTGGAGTCCATTACTCTAAATACATCTAGTATGCCCATAACATACTCCATGGGGGGCACACATGCCCCTCCATCTCTTCATCATCCTTTGGAGGATCTAGTGCTAGTTGGCCCAATATGATTGAATCCCTCATTCGAGCACTTGGAACAAAATGGTGCCCCATAAACTCCTCCTATTAGGGGGCATCATTCCGACCTTTGCATACCAGATTAGTGCCCTCCATCACGTATGCTTGGTGGAAGTATCCCATTCTTGGGGACATGATGAGCCCCCCTAGCCACCTTCTCACTTTATTAACATAAGTCTCGGCCTAGACCCCAATGATCTAGGTATGGTCGATTATCCTCCCATTCCTTGGATAGTTTGTCCTACTGGCCTCTCCGATGAGCCATATTCACATCGCATATCGTAGATGTTTGATACCATATCTTCAAATATTCTACTCTATGTTATACTACATTTACCACCTGGTCCCCATGATTGACTTGATGGGCATGGATGATCCTATACCTTCTCTAGTAGTTCATTCATGTTTTCCTTTCTTGCCTTGATTCTTCACCAGGAACCATTCTTCCAAGAAACATTAAGGCCATCTTAGACAAGTAAGGCCACCTATCTGAAATTCACAGATCATGATTCTAATGGTCTATTTTCTTGCTACGATCTCCATAAGATTTAGGGCCTTATCCTCCTCTCCAAATTCTCCACAGATCACTATGCAAATGAATTTTCTTTGGAGGCAAAAGGCCCTTTTAAAGGAAAAACCCTAGTTTGTTTCATCGCCCATCATGACCAAACCATAGCTTCGTTTGATTAACTATTAGCATCGTTGGAAATATCTCATTGATTTCTATTATGGGTATCTCTTGTTTTTTTTGGTAATTTGACACTTCACTCGAAAGCCATTTTTTCCATGAGGTCTCACTTTGTTGCCCTTTAAAATCGAATCTCTTCATTCGAGCCACTTTTTCTCTGGTACCACTTTACCTTTGCACTGGTTGACTATCGTGTTTCGTCATGAGTAACCATCATTTAATCGTGTTTTTGGGCCCCCATCAGGCCTCCCCATGTGACAGCATCATCGAGTCACCCTCATTTAGAGCATATGAGATGTGTCACCCTTGTATTTATGGAGTCTGTTCCAAGTCCACATTGTGTCCCGTTACCGTGTTTCATTTTTCATCATGTCACATTTCTTCCATTTTACTCATATTTGACCTCTAGTTGTTCTACTCTGTCTTTGTCAAACCCCCATTTGAGTCATTGACCATCCCATTCTGATTTGAGTCAGTCACTGCCAGGTTAACCATTTTTATTATGCTCTCACAAGGGAATTCGTCAATCCTCCATCCATCATCTTTCCTTCCATCATCATCCCTCGTTTTTATCCATCATTAACTCTGTTAAATTCCCTCAAGCCTTTGTTGAGGATTCCTCATTGCCTTAACTCTAGCGGGCTCTCTTTTGTCGACCTCAACACATTTATTCTAGAAGAGTAGTCTAGAGGGCAGTGTACCTTGGTTCCAACTTCCATCTTTGTTCGATGCCTCAGATCAAGAAAAGGGACTCATTATTTCCCTTTGACTTGGTTGTTTCTCACGTGCTCGACATCAACTCCTTATCGCACGATTGAGATTCGTACGCTTAACGGTTTGGAAATCCAGACGATTGTCTCAATGATTCTTGGGTGTGTGTGATATGTTTCAGACCGAGAGGGTGGCCCTTCAAGTAGTCCCCCACATGCTTAGATGACCACAGATATTGATCTAGCCTCCGATGCAGTTCCGTAGATTTGATGGGTTCGGTTTCTACTGCTTGCAGTGCCCATAGCATGCATGTCTCCTCTAGATGATCCATTCAAATTTTTCAGAGCCCTTTCCTATTCAGCAAGGCTTCCTTGGTTGTGATCTCCCCTCTCCATGTCAATTTGAGGGGAATTGTATCTCATGTACTCAAATATTATTATATTCAGTCCTACCCTATGTTTTTTTCAGGCGCATTATGTATGTGGGATCTGTTGTATTATTTTTTGGCCCATTGATGCCAGTGTATCATGTATCATGTACTTTATAGCTTATTCCCACATTGTTGGGCTCACCATTATTCTTTTTACTTAGTTATCTCAATGGGTATGGGTATGCCTCCCTCGCCTCATTTGAGATCATGTACTACCACATAAAAGGAGACTTCTATCAGTATTTTAGGTCTCGCCCCCTCCGTTATTTTTCCATCCTTGACTTGCTTCAGATCTCTCTCTCTCTCTCTCTCTCTCTCTCTCTCTCTCTCTCTCTCTCTCTATAACTCCCCTTTTGGTGTCTTGTGGAAGTGTAATCTACAACGTATTTAGTCATACGATTTTATCCTAACACTCATACGTGTGGGGGCAATCTGTTATCACCAAAAAATGATCACCTACCCATTTCTAACTAGGTGGATCAAAATATACCATGTGGATTTAATTTTACCATAGTAAAATCGTTTTCACTGTGGTGAATAATTTAGTAAACCACTTTTATTAAATTATTTTCTGATCTAAATCAAAAAACCCCATGAGAGTAATTAAATAAATCATTATTTATTTAATTTTCTCTAGGAACTATTATTAAATCATTATTACTTGTCACATTTGACTAAATCCCTTAGGAATATTTAAATAAATCATTATTTATTTGTATTTCCTTATTTTTGTTATTAGAATAATTACTAAATCACTATTTAATAATTATTTTGATTTCACACCTTTCTTGTTTCTCGTGAAATAGTTAATAAATCATTTTATTTGTTAATTGTTTCTAAATAAAGGAATTTAACCATTTTAAATTCCTTTTCCCTCTCCAGTAAATATAGTAAAGTATTCCAGGTAATTAGATCTGAATTTAGTCAATAATATTTTATTATTGATATGAATTTGAAACTACTTGAAATTTGTTTACAAGGTATTCAATTCAGAATTAAACATGTTTAAAAGATTTCCATGTCTTGCAGAAAGAAAACACATGAAATTTTCAGCTGTTCATGACCCATTTAAGCATAGCAGAGTTATTTCCTTTTACTGTTTAACACATTAAAATGATTTTTTTCTGCAAAATAAATCAACCACAAATACAAAAGAAGTTGATAAAGCAGTTCACCCCCTCCAAGGCTACGTCTGCTGGGTCCAAAGCTCCCAACCAGGCTTGTCCTTGTTTTTATTAAATGCTCAAACTGAAAATACAGCTGAATAGAAGCATCTACATGAGAAATAGATGGTAAAAATGGATTCACAACACTTGAATCCTTCAGGATTGACTATTGGATCACCTCCAATGGATACCTGCAACCCTATACAGTCTTCACAAAACTGGGCCCTAGTGGCTCCTAGAACTTTCACGGCTCTAAAACCTCTGCAAATGACCTCAGATGGCTGTAAGACCTACACCAATGGCTTTTGAAGGTCGAAAATACCCAAAATCAAAAACAAATTCGTCCAAAACCGACTTTCTTAGCCAAAGTTATGGCCATTTAAAGTTTCTCCAGTTTTTCCTAGAAAAGCTCCAGCTAACTTTAGTTAACTCCAGATAGCTCCGCCAATTATGGCGGGTCCGCCAAATTTGGCGGTCCTGCCAAAATTCCACCAACTTAACTGCAGTTACATTTAATGTTTGGTGGTTGCCTCGGATTTCGTGCCAGGCGGAATATTCCTTTTTTAATTTTTTTTGAAAAATTAAAATTTCTAATGTTATGGACAAATTCTTCTTTTTGCCATAACTTCCTCATACGGCAACTGTTTTTCGAACCGTTTGCGGCACCGGAATCGGGAAGACGAGCACTTTCCAGTCATTCAACTTTGAACCAGTTCTAAGCACTTTAAATTTTGAGCATTTTATGACACTTAGGACATGAGCACCTGATCACGCCTCCCCATTGGGAAGCTTTTGGACCCCAAAAGCCTTCAACTACCTGTTAAAGAGGTGAGGGTATAGCTCCCTCACTCTGCCCACCTCCATCCACTTTGCCTTGTTTGGTTTGCTGCCTTTGAAACCAACCCAAACATAATCTACACTGCCCCTTCTTGAAGTGTGTGTCCTTCTGTCAAGGATTGTATCTTCTTTCAGCTCATCTAAGAATTTTGGCAAGAAATCTTCTATAGATGGCAGCTAAACAGTACTTTCATGATCAGCAATCAAAGGAGGTTCATACAAACGTAAGTTCTCCACATTGACAACAGAATACATTTGCATGTAGGAAGGCAAATCTAATTGAAAAGCATTATTTCCAACCTTCTTGAGGATTTTGAATGGACCATAACGAATAGGCTTCAGCTTTTTACCTTCTCCTTGCATCCTTTCCTTACTAATGTACAGTCATACCTCATCTCCTTCTTGAAACTTGTGATCGACTCTATGCTTGTCGTGTCTTTCCTTGTACTTGCCTTGACTCTTCTCAAGTTGTTCTTGAATTTGCTGATGTATTTGCTGAATCCTTTCAATGAATGAACGAGCTTTGTCAATGTCACTATGTCCCTCAATGGAAACATCTTTCTCAAGAATGAAATAAAGAGGTGATTTTGGCAAATAACCAAAACAAGCTTCAAACGGTGAGGTGTTTGTGGAAGAGGGCTTGGCACGATTGTAAGCATGCTGTATGTAGTGCAAATTTTCATCCCAAAGCTTGGGATGCTTGCTGCAATAACCTCTCAAGAGGTGCACAATGGTTCTATTCACAACTTCGGTTTGTCCATCTGTTTGCGAATGGAAAGTAGTACTTTTCTTCAACTTTGTGTCCATCATCTCCCATAGGTTGGACCAAAAATTCCCCACAAATCTGGAATCCCTGTCACTAATAATGGAAGTAGGCAAACCAAAGTGAATCCATACATGATGAAAAAATAATTCAGCAGTTATAGTTTTCTTACAAGGCATAAGTATACACATTTTGCTGAAACGATCAACTACTACATATAAATAATCATGTTGCTTTCTAGATTTTGGCAAACCTCCTACAAAATCCATAGAGATGCTCTCCCATGGTCTAGAAGGTATCGACAAAGGAGTATACAAACCAAGCTTCCTGTTGCTAGGCTTGCTTGTAGCACATAATGAACAAAATCTTATGAACCTTGAAACAGAATCTACAATGCGAGGCCAATAGCAATACCTCTATAGATGTGCAACTGTTTTGCTCACACCAAAATGGCCAGCAATAAGAGAAGAATGAGCTTCTCTTATGACATTTATCCTCTCCCCCTGTGGTATACACAACTTGCCTAAATGAAACAGCAAATTGTTATGCATGTGATAGTCATTTTCCTCTACATGATTTCCTTTACTCAAGTTAGCATACACATCTTTAAAGTCATCATCAGATGCATATTGTTCTATGTAACTATCATGTACAATGGAATCATTCTTAAGTAAAGTAACAGCACCAATAATAGGCCTTGAAAGCATATCAGCAACCTTATTCAAAGTACCTTTCTTATACCTTATTACCAAATGGAACTGTTGCAAGAAGCCCATCCATCTGAAGTGTCATGACTGTTGTAACTTGCTTTGTGATTGCAAGTACTATAAGGGCTGATGGTCGGTATGTATAACAGTTTCTTTGCCCATCAAGTAGTGTTTCCACTTTTTGACGCTTTGTACCAATGCATATAAATCTTTATCATATGTAGGATAATTTACAACAGCACCATTAAAAGTTTCAGAATGAAAAGCAATAGGCTTACCATGCTGTAAAAGAACTGCACCCATAGCATAATCACTAGCATCAGTTTGTATCTCAAATGGCTGTCTCAAATCCGGTAATGCAAGGACTAGAGCTGAACTAATCTTCTCTTTCAAAGATTCAAAAGCTTTTTTCTGCTTGCCTCCCCATTGGAAAGCATGCTTCACACTTGTCACTGCATGCATAGGAGCTGCTATAGAAGAGAAGTTAGAGATAAACTTCCTCCAATATTGAGCTGCACCCAAAAAACTTCTTACCTCTGTTATGGATTTGGGAGTAGGCCACTTCACAATAGCCTCAATCTTAGCAGGATCAATTATCAAAGCACCTCCTCCTACTATGTGTCCCAAATAAACCAAAGAAGTCTTTCCAAATTCACACTTTGACATTTTAAGAAATAACTGATTCTTCTTCAAAACATCAAGTACTTTCCTAACATGCATGACATGATCTTCTCTAGACTTGTTGAAAATTAAGATGTCATCTAAGTATACAATAACGAAATCATCAAGAAAAGGATGCAAGACATCATCCATTACCCGCATGAAAGTTGCAGGTGCATTGCACAAACCAAACGGCATCACAAGCCACTCAAAGAGTCCTTGTTTGGTTTTAAAGGTTGTCTTCCAAATGTCACTTTCTTCAATTCTTACTTGATGATATCCACTGCACAAGTCTAGCTTAGTGAAATATCGAGCATCTTTCAGCTGGTCTAGCAAATCATCTATCCTTGGGAGTGGGTAACGATTCTTTACCGTTATCTTGTTCAAGGCCCTGAAATCAACACACATACGCCAAGTGCCATCTTTCTTTGGAATCAATACAATCGGTGACCCACATGGCGAAGTACTTGGCCTTATGAAACCCTTGTCCAACAAGTCCTTGATTTGCTTCTTTATTTCAGCATTCTCCATAATAGACATGCGGTACATGCCTATGTTTGGAAGAGGACAATCTGGATGCAAATGGATTTCATGTTGAATCTCCCTCTTAGGAGGCAAACCTGTTGGCTCCTGAAACATCTCATGATATGCATCAACTACATCATACAGATCTGATTTAAGTTTTGGATCACAATTGTCAAATGACTCATGATTCACATCAACCTTGGGCTTAATCATAAGAAGAACAAAATTCTTACTTGAATTGACCAGCCTTTTTACCTGTCCTGCATTCACCATCGCTATATTTGTCTTCTTGCGATGAGCTCTAACAATGAACTCCTTGCCATCTTTGAACAGATGATATTTGTTTTCATGGCAATGAAAGATAGCTTTCCTGTCAAACAAGTAAGGACTTCCCAAAACAATTCCTGCTATATCAAAAGGTACCACATCAAGTTCAACTGTGTCAATAAAATGTGCAGTAATTGCAAAGCACAATGTGCACTTTCTTGAAACTTGTAAATTTGCATCCTTGCAAATCCATCCAAGTGGATATGGCTTCCGATGTGGAACGGTCTCATGTTTAAGCTGCTTTACCAAGTCCTCCGATATAAGGTTTTCTTGTGACCCACTATCAAAAAATGTGTCAATTTTAGTATGTTTTGAAATCACCCTCACATGAAATAGTTCAATTATTTCTTCCTCATTAGGAGCTTGTACATGGCAGTTTGAGGTACTAGTGTTGGCTTGAGTTTCAATTTATTTTCCCTTCAATTTTTTCAAACCCATGGCTGCAATTTTGGTTTCATCACCTGAATCTTCCCCTAAATCTTGTGGTGTATATGTAGTAGCAGCAGTTTTCTGTTTCCCTTTAGATTTGTTAAATTGAGGTCTTTTTTCAGGATATAATTTCCAACAGTTTTTCTCCTCATGGCCTGGTTTAGAACAGTGTTTACAGATCACTTTCTCACTCTCCTATTTGACAGATGCATTCTTTTTGCTCTTTCCCTTGGAGGTTTTCTCTTTGTTTTTCCCCTTGGGGGGCTTGTTTCTAACCTCTTCAAATGTGTTTTTTCCCCTTGCCTCTAAATGGGTAGCTTGGACACAAACCTCGTCCAGGCTAGTAGGGTTAAACATCAAGATGGTGTGTCTAAGGTAGCTATGCAAGCCACCGATGTATTTCAGCAAGGTTTCTTGGGTCTGTAAATCTACCCCTAACAAGAGAGCTCTTCTCCTGAATTCTTGGGTGTAGTCTTGGACACTCTGACCCTTAAGTTGTCTGAAATTTTGCCAATTCATAATGGCCTTCTGCATGTGAGCAAGAGGATAAAACTTTTTTTTAATGGCTAACAGAAATTCAGGCCATGTTAAGGTAACCTTACCAAATTTTTTGATCTCCTCTTTAGTCTTGGCCTCCCACCAGACCAGTGTTGCTCCATCCATTCTCAAAGAAGCCAACTGAATCTTTGTGGCATCATCATGCATATTCTGGATCCTCAAGTAAACTTCCAACTACCTAATCCAGTTGTCAAGCTTTTCTGCATTCACTTCACCATTAAACATAGGTAATTCGAATTTTATATCAAGCTTCAAAAAAGAACTTTTTCCAGAGGATCTATGCTTATGAACAGAAGAAGACGAGGATGAAGAGGAAGAAGGTGAAGATGGGGGTGGTGGATCACCATTTCCTCCATGTCCTTTCTTAGAATGATCATCATCCTTCTTACCTCTTGAAGAGCCCTCTCCTTCATGAGGATGTTTGGACCCTTCTCTAGCCAATTTCTCATTTCTTTCTTGGTACAATATCCTCACCATTTGGTAAACTTTGAGAAACCTTCTATTAACAGGGTAAGTGGAATAATTCGGGAGCTCTGCAACCCTACGGATGCCTGTGTACCTGCCGCCATTTCTGAACCCTACTACCTGCTCGTTCCTGACAGAGCTCGTTAAGCCGCCAGTCCTTTACTGAAGGCTTTCCATGGCAACGCCTGCAGGAGGGGCGGGCTCTGCCCCCCCTCCTTCGAATGCCTCTACCGCCGGTGAGAAAACGCACAGTACGCCGCTGACTCCTCCTGACACAAATCGTGAAACAGAGCAAGAAGGACAGAAGTCCAGCGATAAGGAGATCCCTGCAGATCAGACTGCAGCCACAGATCCAGAAATTGAAAAGCGCCAAAACGCCTCTTCGTCACAGCCAAAGGCGACCTCGGCTACATGCATTCCCAAGTCGACAGAGCGCATCAGGATAGAACTGCCCAGTCACCGAATCAATGGAGAAATACAGTACATGCAGGACCATGCACTGATAGGCAAATTTTTGGGCTTCTGGCCGACAGAAAGAGCCCTGAATGGCTGGATCGAATCAAAGTGGAAACCAAAGGGACAAGTTACACTGCAACTGGGTCCAAAAGGCTTCTTCACGGCCATATTTAACTGCCTGGAGGACAAAACCAAGGTATTTGAGGGAGGCCCATACTTCTTCAACTCATCAGGACTGTACCTCACAGAATGGAAGCCACGATTTAACCCTGATAAAGAAGATTTCAGCTGGGCTCCAGTATGGATCAGAATGTACGGGCTCCCGGTGGAATATTGGAAGGAAGAAACGCTTGCAGACATTGGAAATAGACTGGGAACCTTCATCAAAGTTGCTGAGGAAACAAAGAAGCGCAAATATACTTCCTATGCACGGATCTGTGTCAAGATGCACCTTGCCAAGACTCTGGCAGACACGGTAAGTCTCTTTCACGAAGATTTCGAATGGGATCAAACTCTTGATTATGAACACATCCCTTTTCGTTGCCGTAAGTGCCATGCTCATGGGCACCTGTTCAGGGACTGCCCTCTTAATCAGCAATCCAAAGCCTTTACCTCAGAAACTCAGACTGACTCAGAAGGCTTCACCATAATCCCCAACCGCCGCCGGCATCCCAAGAAAAATCAGGCAGCCCCTGAAATCTCTACTAGATTAGACTCTCGGAACAAGTTTTCGCCTCTTGCCAACCAAGAATCTCCCAGTGGGGAGCCTTTGGACTCTGACTCTCAGCCTTCTTCATCCCTTAATCCCCAAACTCACAAGCCATCAGTTAAACCCAGCTCTGTTCATTCTCCCCTCTCACCTTCTGAAGATGCTCCAAAGGCGGTTACCGATCCCAGTGATCCATCCGCTGGCAAAGGGAAATCAAAAATAGATCCTAAGCAACTGGCCTCCGACATGGATATGGATGCAGCATTAGCGCTAAGCTTACAGAACACCATAGAGGAAGATGAACAAAATACCCCTAGCAACATGGAACAAGATCCGGAGAACATTATCCTCGAAGGAATCGACATCTTAAAACTTGAAACAGCCTGCAAGCAAAAGGAATACAATACTATTCCTCCCTGGCAAATAGATCGGCTGGAAGGAGTCCTAGCCAAGGTACAGCACAACAAACATCTAGGCGTACAGGGAGGAAGTCCATGGGATATAAAAAAAAATCTCAAAGAAACCAAGAAGAGGGGGCGCAAAACTGACTTGCAGAGGACCATTGCAGTGGGGGAATTGCTTATGGAATCAGGGAGATTCCCTAAGCTGACCAAGTACTACAAACCTACATCCCATTTACAATGAAGCTTATCTCCTGGAACGTGAGAGGACTCAACAGTCCCTCAAAAATTAGGATGATCAAGAACTTGATACAACAAGAAAAACCTTCTATAGTTTTTCTTCAAGAAACCAAAAGTAGCACAATTGCCATGGACAAAGCAAGAAACAAGATCTGGGCTGGTAGCAGCTCAATGTCGGTAGACGCTTCAGGGGCTTCGGGTGGATTAGCCATTTTGTGGAATCCACAGATCCTCAATCTTTACGATTTCCACGCCACCCATTTCCTCATTCAAGCTTCCTTTCATCTCATTGGAACAAACATACACGGGCACCTTTCCAATGTTTACTTTCCGCAAAGCATTCAGCAGAAATTAGACCTGTTAAACACGATCTCCAGTTTAAATGAGCACAGACAGTTCCCGCTCTGGATTAGTGGAGGCGATTTCAACATCATTCAGGCACTGGAGGAGAAGACAGGGGGAAGAACAAGATTAGAAAATGATAGCAAAGGACTCAGAGATTTTATACAGGACAACCACTTAATGGACATTCCAACCACCAATGGGATTTTCACATGGACCAACAAGCGCAGTGGTGCCAATCATATTGCCTCTCGGCTTGACAGGTTCCTCCTCTCAGACAATGCAATCCATCTAGGAGGAGACTTCAATGCATCAATTTTGCCACACGGAGGTTCGGACCACTGGCCCATCGTGCTTCAATGGTCTCGGCCCGGCACAAGATGCAATAGGCCCTTCCGCTTTGAAGCATTTTGGCTCACAAACGCTAAGTTCAGGCAGATAGTAGAAGAGGCATGGAAGTCCTACAGGCCACCAGAAGGAGCCAAAATGTTTCAATTCCAGCAAAAGTTGAAAAACCTAAAGCAAGTACTCAAGAATTGGAACAAAACTCAATTTGGCAACATTCAGGAGGATCGACAAAGGTTGGAAAAGCAAATGGAAGCACTTCAGCAAGTTATCATCAAAGAAGGCCGCACGGAGGAACAGTCCCAACAAGAGCAAATCCTCTGGCATCGATTAGAAGAACGGAGAAAGCAAGAAGAAATACTCTGGCGACAGAAATCACGAATCAGCTGGCTAAAAGAGGGCGAAAAGAATACAAAATTTTTTCATAGAACAGCTCTTCAACGGCGCATGTATAACAACATCACATTCATCAACAACCAACAAGGAGAGCGAGTCGAAGCCCACGAAGACATGGAAAAGGAATTAACTCATTACTTTCAAGACATCCTTAAAGAGCCAGAAGGAAACAGGGACGCAGAAATCAGAGCCATCACACAGCATATTCCCAGAATAATAACTGATGAGCACAACAACAAATTACTTCAGCCCACATCCCTAAAAGAAATTGAAGAAGCGATGAACCAGCTCAAGGATGGAAAAGCCCCGGGGCCAGACGGTTTTACTGCCAATTTCTACCATGAATTCTGGGAGTTAATCAAAGAAGAGGTCTGGGAGCTGGTGGAAGAATCAAGAAGCATGCATTGGATTCTTCCAGCCCTCAATACTACCTTCATCGCACTAGTTCCCAAATGTGCTGAACCGAGCAAGCCCGAAAGCTATAGACCCATTGCTTTATGCAATGTCATATACAAGCTTATCTCTAAGGTCATCGCAAATCGGCTCAAACCACTTCTACCCTTACTCATTTCACCGGAACAAACAGGATATGTTGAAGGGAGGCAGATCATGGATGGCATCGTCTTATCAAATGAGGTGATTCATTCACTCAAGATACTAAAAAAGCCAGGTATGCTTCTAAAACTAGATTTATCCAAAGCATTTGACAAGCTCAGTTGGAACTATATACAAAAAGTGCTTATAGCTTTTGGCTTCAGTCATACTTGGACAAGATGGGTCACCAATTTGATCTCCTCTCCAAGCTTTTCTGTTCTGTTAAATGGTTCTCCTTCTCATCCTTTTCGGCCTTCCAGAGGCATAAGACAAGGGGACCCATTGTCGCCTTTCCTCTTTGTTCTTATGGCAGAAGGGCTAGGTAGATTGCTAAAGGCAGCCGTCTCCACTCAAATGCTCAAAGGCATCTCTGTTCATGGCCTTCCCCCCCAATCCCACCAACAATTTGTTGACGACACCATGCTCTTTGGCCACCCATCCTCGCAAGAAGCCTCTGTCTTCAAATCCCTGCTCTCTATATTTTCCAAAGCTTCAGGTACCTCCATCAATGCGTCGAAATCTCAGCTCTATTTCTTTAATACCCCCCTCTCCACTCAAAGGAACATAGCCCGAATTTTGCAGTTCACTATTTCCAAGCTTCCGTCGACCTACTTAGGGGCCCCCCTGGCTGCTGCAGCTATCAAACACTCCTCCTGGCAGACTCTTTTAGATAAGCTTGAATCCAAACTCTCCCTTTGGACCTTCCGAGCTCTCAATATTGCCAGCAGGCTCGTCCTGATCAAATCGGTCCTTCAAGCCATGCCATTGTACCTCTTTTCACTGTTGGCCGCACCTAAATGGGTTCTTAAATCTATCCGCAATCTCCAGCGTAACTTCCTCTGGGGATCTTCTGGCCTGAACAGAAAATGGGCGCTCGTAAATTGGCAAGATGTCTGCAAACCCAAAGCTGATGGAGGCCTGGGACTTCGAGACCCTTTACAGAGCAACAATAATATGGGAGCTCGAATGTGGTGGAATTGGATCACTAAGCCCAACGCACCATGGGCCAAACTATGGCAAGCCAAATATGCACCAGGCAGTCAATGGAATGATTTAATCAGAATCAACTCCACTACTCAAGGATCACCTATATGGAACGCAGCCAAACCTCACAGCAAATTCATTCAAGAGCATAGTTTCTGGGAAATACACTCCGGTACTACAGCAAGATTTTGGGAGGACTCGTGGCAGCAGCTCCCCAAGCTTGCCACAGTATTTCACAAGCCTCTCTGGCAAGAGCAGATGCAGCAAGCACACCTCACTCAAGTCAATCAATTTTGGCAACATTCTGCAAGCACCGACTACAGAAACTGGAAGAAGGCCAGTCTCTGGCAAAATGATTGGCAAGGAGAAACATATGAGGACATAGAGCAAGAATTATCATTCAGGAAAATTCGATACTCCACTCTACAGGATCGCCTTAGATGGGGCCATAAGCATAAAGGTACATTTACCACTAAAGAAGCCCACCAGCTCAGATACACTGGAAACCAGCTCAACAAGGACCAAATCTGGGAAAAGATTTGGCAACCAGGAATTTGGCCCAAAATCTCCACTTTCTTATGGCTGCTCAGCAAAAGAAGAATACTCACTTGGGACAACCTGGTAAAGCGCGGATTCGTGGGGCCATCAAGATGCCCGAATTGCAATATTCACTCTGAGACAATCGGACATCTCATGGAAACCTGCCCGCTAGCTGAGCAAATATGGAGGAAAGTTGAGAGCTGTAACATGAGATCAGAAGCCAGAACAGAAGACATAGCCGAGAACTTAAGGAATTGGGTTACTTCCCCCTTCAAGAGTCAGCTTCTCAACTCTCTGTGGAGACTCTTACCAGGATTCATATACTGGACTCTTTGGAAAGAAAGAAACCACAGAATTTTCAACAACTCTTCCCGGCCCATTGAAGCCTTATGGTTAATCCTCAACAAACAGCTGCAAGAAACTCTGGCCCTCAAATCCTGGACAGATGCGGATATGCCAGACTCCCCATTGGAATGCCGGATCCTGAAGGCTTGGAACATAAACCTCTCAGCGATACAGAAAGAAGGCACCCGATCCTCTAACAGCAGCGCCTCTCCTTCCAGCTGGTCCCCTCCAGCTTATGCCACCTATAAGTTAAACTTCGATGGGGCAGCCAAAGGTAATCCGGGGCTCGCGGGTTATGGAGGACTCTTTCGAAATCACACAGGGGAAATAATGCAGATTTTCTATGGCTCGTTGGGTAAAGATACTAATAATGTAGCTGAATTAGAAGGCTTATGGAGGGGCTTATGCCTTGCAGAACAGAATAACTACTTCCCTTTGGAAGTAGAAGGAGACTCCTTAATCCTTATCAGTGCTGCCCAAAGAATCCAGGCAGGTACGCCCGCGGTCAAGGTCGCCACAAGCTGGAGACTATTAAGCAGGCTGGAATCTATGGAGGAAAAGCTACAAACTCCCCAAAGTTTAACGTTCAAGCACGTACGAAGAACAGCGAACAAGGTGGCTGATAGATTAGCCAACCAAGGTGCTTCCCAGTGTATTCTTTACTTTGCAGGTCCACTGGATACCTCAGAAGATGATAAGCTCAACAATGACTGCATCTCTCTGGCGAAGAAGGATTTCATCATCCCGGATGCGGGTGCATAGGGGATATGGTAATGGCACGCGCCATCACGTGGGCAGGTGGCATGCCTACGGTGTCCGATGGTACCACGAGCAGCAGGGTATTAACCCGCTTGAATGCAGACGGCCGACGGCATTAATGCCTGTCTACTCGGCTCGAGGGAGAAAGATGGTTTTCGATGCAGAGAAAATTTTAAAACAGAGCAAGCTGGATCGGCAGAAGAATATGTGTGCACATTGCAGTGAGACCCTGCTCCGCTCAGACGAAAATGGGAGTGAGAACCTGAGGGGTATTCCGCCGGTTTATGAGCCTGGTAAGCACACCACCTGCAACGGTGTGGAGCTGAGGGCGCTGGTGTTGGTTCTTGCAGCTGTAGGAGCTCAGAGTGCTTGTGTTGGTTTCCAGAGAGGAAGGAGTGCTGTAATGCCGAGGGAAAGGCCGCGAATGGGTAGCCGAAGAGGGGGAATTAGAGGCAGGGCCCTCCCGCAGCAGAACGATTATAATTCACCCTCTTCCTCCATTGAGGTAACGTCGCTGCCTCAGAGATTTCAGGGCAGCAATGAGGAGGAGGGAGGGCATAATGGCAGAAGCCCAAATTCTGAAGAAGGGCAGATGGAGCTCCCAATGCTCAGGTATCGGCTCCCCTGCCCTCAAGTTAATTCCACTTTGGTTGTTTCTATAATGATAGAGCCTGGCGTCACTCAGAACATGGAGGCCGAGCCTCGGCTGAATGGGCAGCGCTCAAGCAGAGAAGAATCTCCAATTGTGTGCCTTCCGGTTGGAGCTGGAATGGGTTGGTTGGCACCTGGACGTGAACATGGGCCGGATCTTGAGCGCCCAGCAACCAATTTCGACCCGGACGCTGGCCCTTCTACGCATGCTGGTTATTCACTTGCTGGTCCGAGTAGGCCAGCCCAAGAGGGAAGCCCAGACGCGATCATCCAGCTTTCTGACTCCGAGGACACGCTCCGTTTCGGGTGCCGAATTGAAGAGGCACCCCAGACTACTGAATATGATTGAACTCGCCCCGGTAATCTCTGCTATTTTTGTTGGGATTTCGTTGTATAACTCGGCTAAGTGGCAGCATTATCTCTGTCAATGTGTCGGCTGTAATGTTCAGGTGTCAATTGTTATTGTTCAGGTGTCGATGGTCTTTGTCCAGCTGTATGTTTGTCTTTGTCCGAGTCAGTCCAAGGCCCTGGTGTTTGTTCAGTTAATACATGTTATGTAATTGTGTCGGCAATGGTCAAGCAACAACTCCAATTTTGAACTTTTCAATTTTGGAACTGATAGCAGGGCAAGGCAAGGGCTGACAGGCAAAATTTCTTAGCCTTGCCCATTGTACTCTATTTTGTATCTTTGTTTTGTACGATAATAGAATTAGTCATATTCAGAAAAAAAAAAAAATATCCTCACCATTTTAGTGAGGTCCAAGAAAGCCTTTCTGAAGACTCTTTCTTCTTCTCTTGAATCTCTCTATAGGAATTTCTCCTTCATGTGCAGACATTCTTGAAGCTTCTGCTGAGACTCTTGAGGGTGAAATTGAAGGTGGAGGTGATGGCTCTCTGGCCTTCCTTGACTGAGGATTCTCTCGTTCTCTAGTCAACTGTCCTTCCCCTCTTTTAAGTTTCAACCTGGTAAGCATCAATACTTTGCAAGACAGTTAGAAGATCTTTGCACAAAAACCCTGAGCTCTGATACCAACTTGATCTGAATTTGAAACTACTTGAAATTTGTTTTCAAGGTATTCAATTCAAAATTAAACATGTTTAAAAGATTTCCATGTCTTGCAGAAAGAAAACACATGAAATTTTCAACTATTCATGACCCATTTAAGCATAGCAGAGTTATTTCCTTTTACTGTTTAACACATTAAAATGAATTTGTTCTGCAAAATAAATCAACCACAAATGCAAACGAAGTTGATAAAGCAGTTCACCCCATCCAGGGCTACGTCTGCTGGGTCCAAAGCTCCCAACCAGGCTTGTCCTTGTTTTTATTAAATGTTCAAATTGAAAATACAACTAAATATAAGCATCTACAGGAGAAATATATGGTAAAAATGGATTCATAACACTTGAATCCTTCAGTATTGACTATTGGATCACCTCCAATGGATACCTGCAACCCTATACAGTCTTCACAAAACTGGGCCCTGGTGGCTCCTAGAACTTTCACGGCTCTAAAACCTTTGCAAATGACCTCAGATGGCTGTAAGACCTGCACCAATGGCTTTTGAAGGTCGAAAATACCCAAAATCAAAAAAAAATCGTCCAAAACCGACTTTCCTAGCCAAAGTTATGGCCATTTAAAGTTTCTCCAGTTTTTCCTAGAAAAACTCCAGCTAACTTTAGTTAACTCCAGATAGCTCCGCCAATTATGGCGAGTCCGCCAAATTTGGCGCTCCTGCCAAAATTCTGCCAACTTAACTGCAGTTACATTTAATGTTTGGTGGTTGCCTCGGATTTCGTGCCAGGCAGAATATTCCTTTTTTGATTTTTTTTTGAAAAATTAAAATTTCTAATGTTATGGACAAATTCTTCTTTTTGCCACAACTTCCTCATACGGCGACTGTTTTTTGAACCGTTTGTGGCGCCGGAATCGGGAAGATGAGCACTTTCCAGTCATTTAACTTTCAACCAGTTCTAAGCACTTTAAATTTTGAGCATTTTACGACACTTAAGACATGAGCACCTGATCAATTATTCTCCATTTTCGAGATTAACTCCATACTTTGCTATATAAAGGAGGGGTTTTCATCCATTCTTCACCATTATCATTATTATTGTCAACATTATCGTCATTTTTATTGAGCTCCCATTTGAGTTCTTCACTTTTTTTTTTGGCTTTTCACATAATTGAGAGAGGGAATTTTATTTCTGAAACATCAAGGATATCAAAATAGCCATCCCACAGAGGGGGACTTACAGATCAATCTATATATGTCCTTCACCAAGTGTTACCAATAAATATTTATTTGTTTAAAATCATCTTTCCATTGGGTTATTATTCTGGATACATCATTCTGCTACTATTTGTTTTGGATCTTCTTTTATTTTACTGTATATTTTCCATTTGTATTGAAGATCTAGGATGACAACAGCCATAAAATTGTTGTTAGGGTCACTTTTCATCTAGTGACTTAAGTGAGGGTTTTTGGTACATCTTCTGGGAATTTTCATACTAACACTTTGAGAGTTTGGCACACTTGGATTTTAAGAGTAAGAAGGAAAAGAAAGAGCAGGAAATTGCAAGAGGACATCAGGATCCACAGCTACAACGGGATTTTCTTGCAAGTATCAATTTTCATGTGTATTTTCGTTGCTAGATTTGACATGAATGGTATTGCATCTAGTTCTTTTGTTGTTGTGGCATGGGTTTTTCAGGGTGTAGCAGTGTTTTCAGCCTAGCCTTTCCACTTCTAGATAGCCATGGTGTGATGGGGTTCTCATGTTTTGGTTTAGATGGATTTCGAGATGCGTTCAAAGTTGAGTGGGGTGGATCTCCGAATGAGAGAGCATATGCCCTAGTGGTCCTTGAACTAGGTTATGGATCATGGTAAATCCACTGGCCTAGTGACCCCTAAGCTAGACTATGGGTTGTGGTAAATCCAAGATTGTGTTTCCTTGGTGGGCCTAGGAATCCTTAACGGTGAATGGAAGGATATATAGTAAATCCAAGAGGTGTTTTACTCTCCTTTAGGCCTAGTAATCTAGGGTTTGGGATATGAAGTAAATCCCAGAGAGTGGGTCTCGATTTAGTGCCTAGTGATCTGGGTTTGGATTGCGGTAAATCCTGAGAGACTAGGAGATAGGAAAATTCCTCACGGTGTAGGTGGAGAAATCTGGTGGAATCCATGCTTTTTTGCCTAGTGATTGGGTGGAGATCACGTTAAAGATTGCTATGGTGTGTTCATTGTGTTGGCCTAGTGACCTGGGATGGATTACGATAAATTTCGGTTTCTATTCATGAGTTTGAGGTGGTTTAGCCTCGATAAGCCCTGGTTGGTTCTTTTGGTCTGAGTCCCACATTCATGCTTGGAATATGGCATAGGGGTGAATGGATGAAGAGAGATTTGGCTCAAACATTCTATGGTCAGCTCGAACGTGGAAGTCCCATCCCGGGTTTGGCTTTTTCATCTTTAATGAAAGGAGATTTCTCCTTGTATTTCTATGAGAATTTTGATGTATTATATGTGGTCTATATAGTTGTACTTTCATGAGTAATTTTTTTGTTATTGTGCTAGTTATATGTGTGTTTTAAGGCAGCATCTATGTATGGCTCTCATCATGTTTTTACTTGTAAATGAATGGATAATGTATCTATGGCCTAATAGATGGTAATGCAGAAAATGACATGAGGAAAAAATGGTTCTTAGCAATTCTTATATAAGTATGAGAGATCTATGTTTAATTCTATTGGTTACACCTGTAGATTACATGCTTGTGACATGTTTGATGAAATTCATGTCATGGCTAGTAGGGGTCTGATTAAGGTCTTGTTTAACTTATTTCTTTTGCATCATTGTTTCCCTGTTATTTTACTGCTCCTAAGTTATCATTCCATTCTAGGCAGTGACCTAGGCTCTAGGCCTGAAAAAGTGGCTCAAATCTCAGGGATGTTGGCAGAACACTAGAAAATTGGGTCTCTGGACGCTAGCAAGTGTGGAGTACTAAAAAGGTATGTTTTTGATGATCATTTCAATGGCTTTTCAGTGGCACTTGTGAATCTTTTACATCATGAATGTGGAAAACAATAAAGAATTATGACAAAACATGTGGAATTAGTATGCAAGACTTAACCGCTGATAGTTTTCATTCTCCTGTGCAGGAAAGGGTAAAAACAAGGAGCTGCTGTTCCAAAGAAAAAGTCAATAACAGGGTAACTGTTGTCCCTTTGACGAAGGACCGAGTGCAAACGAGGCTAAGCAGGTTGAAGCAAACCGGTCCGGAAAAGGAGGATAAGGCACCAGCTAGGAGGAGGAGAAAAGAAGTGATTAAGGATTAATAGTTTGGTGAATCCCTCAGGATCTTTGATCCTGAGGGATCGCTGCTTTATTTATCTTATTGCTTAGACATCTCCACTGTCATCCTTATATAAAGGGACGACACTGTTAGCTTTAGGGGGATTATGCTTTTATGTAACTGTTATAGACATTTTTGTGCCTCGCAGCATGGAGCATGAAATGTCAATAATTACAGGGATCCTCAGTCCCTAAACATGTTGTTCTTACCCCTAGAGGAGCAAGGTCAGCAAACCACAGCACTTCCCATCAGTTCTCCACCTGAAAACACTCAAAAACAGGCTATTTTTGGATCATGTCAGCTGCTCCACTGAGCATCTGCGCTGAATGTCAACTGCTCCTCCTTGTACCTGCGCTGAAAGTCAACTCTAATGAAGGCTACCTGCGCTGGGCGAGATTGGCCAAGTGGCACAGTCATTCTGCAAGGTGTCAATTGCCCAGGAAGCTTCCAAACTGACACTTGGTTCAAGGAATTCGCCCTGTGATGAGTAAGAGGTACTTGATCTCCATGTGGAAGCAAGGATCTCCAAGTGGACTCAAGAACTGAAGTTTAACTGAAGAGGGAGAGGACACAAGGCAGCTTTATGTCAGTCTCAAGCTGACTCATCCTTTCTCCTTTTACCCTATATATAGAGCTCTCTCATGAGGTCTAGGGAGGCTGGAATTTTGTGCAAAGTAAGGAAGTGCTGTTGGTTTACAGTTAGAGCTATTGGGTGATTGCTTTTATAGAGGAGAAGAGGAGATTTCTTGCTGCTGGGGAGGTGCTGCTGGATTGGAGCCATTTATGGTTGTAACCTTCTCAGAACCTTTTTCTTCTATCAATAAAGCTTTTGATGTTCTCCTATATACTTGTATTGAAATGATGTATTGTTTTCATCTGTATATTTGATTCATCCTAATCCATGCATCAGTTATGAGTACATGTTTCTTGTAGTTTCCTTCTCTCGTTTTGCAGGATCTGTGTGTAGCTGGGCCGGCAAGAGAGCAAGGAGCTGGGAGCAAGAGGCAAAGAGAGAAGACGGGATCGACAAAAGCGAAAGACATCGGTTGGTCAATCTTTTCTTCCTTCTCTGTACTTTCATAAAGGAAAACTATCAAAGCTTTACTTTCAGTTGTTGCTAAGGAACTATCACCCTTAGAGTCGGGATAGGGTCATTCCGAGTCGGATACTTTTCCCCACAAAAAACTGGCGACTCCACTGGGGAACTAGTATCTTGTTGGTTTGTTGTGTTTCTAGCTATTCATCTCATAAACAAGGAGAGCACCAAATCGAACTGCAATTGAGTCCTTCAATTGCAAAGTAGAGGGCAGCTGCTCTGGCTCAGTTTCTGAGCACGTTTATGATTTGAAGAGCTGATCCACAAGGACTCTTGTACTCTTTGTGATAGCTTTTCATCCTCTTGATCATCCCTTAGCTTGTACTTGACCTATAGCTTTTTATTTCAGCAAAAATAGTGAATTTTTGAGCTTTTTATGACCCGGAAATCCTTGTAAACGCAACTCTCGTGTCCCAGAGCAGGCTGCCCAAAGGTAGTCTGCATTTCAGCGCAGGTACTCCCTTCGGGAACTGCGCTGAAAGGCAGTTTGACAGACCAGAGCCTGCGCTGAACCAGTTAGCCAGTGTCTTGCTGAGGTTTCCTACTGTGTCTTGGCCTTGTTTTCACTGTTATTTTGCTGCTGATTGCTTGTCATTGTACTTGCTGTAAACCAACTGTCCTTGACATTATTCCGCCTCAGTTGTGTGATGAAACTGTGATTGTTCTTTCAGTATTTCTTGTTTTAGTTACAGTTTCCCATTGTGAAAAGCAAACCAGTATAGCTGTGGCCTCTTAGATCCTGAACTGTAAAAGTGTCTTTGTGATCTTAAGAGCTAGTTTTATTGCTGTTCATGGCTGTTTGAGTTTGTTTGTTTTTCATATTTTGGTTTGAATTCATACATTTTTAGTGTCAAAACAAGTACCTGTAAGGCGTCTTTTGATTTTAGACAAAACTTGTTTGTTTACGCTTCAAATTGAATTCGAAAATTATATGACAGTTTCCTTTTTGTCTTACATCAACATTAAGGGAAAAGAAAAGAAATACATGCATCTTGCATTTGCATTTTTGATAAGTTTGCGTGACTGATCTAGGAGAAAGTGCATTAGTTTGTGCTTTGTGCTCTGTGTGGAAAGATAATGTTTTTCTCTCCCCTCAGTAGTTAGGATTTTCAAAGCTAAAAAAATTGTAAAGCTTGCTTATCATTTTAGCTGCATTTAGGAATTTGTACCAATACATCTCGTGGTGATCCTGAAAGACAAACTGCTAAACAAGATAAACTTAAAATATATTGAATGAATCTAAAAACGCTTTGTAACATAACGCTCACAGTAGAGGTCTAGGTAGAGACGTGTTCCGGCGTCGTTAAACGTAGTGACTGTCGATCTCTACGAAGGTGGGTGATTCCTCCTGAGGGACGATAGCACTAATACGGACTTGTGCTCCCGCGTACCGTCGAGTATATTGGGAGACCCCTATAGGCATTTATCCTTTATCCTTAGGAAGCCGTGTCGGCCGCCCTACTGATTGCGATGCAGTGAACACAGCATTCACGAAGATCGACCACCCGTACCGTAAAACGTATTCTGTGGTTTCGCGAAAGGTTTGGCACACCCTCTGCCTAGATCTCCAGAGCAGTTTCTTTTGGCCTTTTTCAAACTCTATAACTGAAAAAGTCCAACCGAGCATTTGTCACTTCGGGCTCGTTAATACATCGAAGGCGACTAGAGTCATCTTTAGCTTTTTCTCGACTCTTAAAACATGAAAAAGCAAAGTTGTGTCTAAAAGCGTCTAATAAAATTCATTCAATTCGGAAACATAATTCCCCTTTTTGTATTTTAGTTGATCGAGTAATCCGCAACCGTGGAGGAAAGTCAATTAGAACTCCGTCGTTCGAGGAGACTCGCGAGTCAACCGTCTTTGTCCCCGGAATCGAGAGTAGTATGGACGAAGCGAACTCGCTTGACCAGGTCAAAATCTCCCATTAAAGTTAGAACAACAGTTCCAACAACATCTGAGATTCTGGTCACTCCTAATATTTCTGTAACCCCTGCCTCCATTGAAGAAGTTCAACAGCCACAGAGGGACAGTTTCACTGATCCTGGTCTGAGCGCAAGTACTTGCATAACTGAACCAGTTCCATTTGTAACCGGTCCACAGAGTCTTGTCGCTCAAACAATTGTCGCTGTCGAAACAACCCCTTCTTCGGCACCAGAAATCTTTTACGGACCTGACGGTCTTCCTCTTCCTCCTGGTCTGATTGCAATAGAGGAAATCGTAGAGGACCAGCAAGCAAATACTCCAACTCGTTTTGGAGTAGGCGCCACTCTTTTTCCTTCTGCATCAGAAGTTTGTCCATCGCCTCTGGAAGTTCCTGTAGAATCGTTAGGCAGTTTATTGGATAGACTTAAAATGTCTGAGCAACCATCGACATCTAGGACTGTGCCAAATGACACAGTGACAGCAGAAGCTCCTGCTGTCACTCCAACGATGTTTGCCGGCATACCAGCTGTCCCGACTAGCTCTCATCAGCTAGAAGGAGTCCACCCAGGGACTGTTACGACAACTTGGTCTGTTCCAGTTTGTTCTTCCTGTATAATACCCGGTAATTCTTATGTTGAAACTAGACAAATTGATCCCTTTGGGAATCAGTTTGGACCATCCAGTCCTCAAAGGCAATCTATACCCTTGAGCTCCGGATTGTTACCGTATGGGGGGCAATATACCCTTTCACTTCCCCCTCCGGGTGGATACCCATACGGCAGTTTTCAACAACATTCAGGTTTGACTGAAGTAGCGACGAGTGGTTGGGTGCCTATGTTGCCCCAACAACCGAGAGTTGTATATTCAATGCAACAATGTGTACCTATGTCTAGCATCCCGACGACGCCAGCAATTGTAACCGTGTCGCAAGTTCAATCGATGCCTGTTGTATGTCAACCTCAAGTTGTAATGCAACGGCCCCTTGACCCTGCAACACAACCACAATCGCCAACTGCCGGGACGACACAGATACAAACGGGGACCATACCCCCGCATCTTGGTCCGTCGGTTAGTGTCGCACAACAAAACATGGCTTCGCAGCCATGGATGGTGCAATACCAGCAACCTCAGTTTCAACAGGTGTACCAGGGATCTGAGCAACAGATCTTTGCAAATAGTGGGCAACCCTATATTCAGAACGGGTTAAATCAACCACTTTATAGTGGCCAAGCCCACCAGCCATATCAGTCATATCAACATCAGTTGCATTATGCTGGTATGCAAAGACCTACTGCTCAGGCGATTCCATCGTATCCTGGGTACGCCTCGCCAAACCTGAATCAGCAGTTGCCATTTGTGGCGACTCTAGAATTACCAGATTTACATCGATTAACGAACGATCCAATCGCCTATGCCCATTGGTGGCCAGCGATTCCTCACAAACTTCCTTCGGACATTTCTAAATTCAATGGAAATCCTGGCGAAGACCCGTCGAATCATGTGATGACATTCCATCTATGGTGTTCGTCGAATACCTTGAATGATGATTCGATAAGGCTTCGCCTTTTCCAGAGGACATTGACTGGTCCGGCGGCTAAATGGTATATTGAATTACCTAGAGCCTCTTTCGACAATTTTAGTTCCCTAGCCACGACTTTCTTAACACACTTTCAGTTACCTATAAGGTACGAAACTGGAACAGAGATCTTAACCAATTTCAAGCAGACAACGGCCACACATATATCAGATCATATACATGAGTGGTGTCGTCGTCGCAGAATGGTAAAGACTTATGTTCCAGATCAGCTATTAGCTGAGTGGTTTATAAAGTCGCTTCTTCCTGCTATAACAGAAGATGTGGCCAAGGGAGGCGTCGTAACAGAGGAGCAGGTTATTGCTCGTGCTCAATATTTGGACTTAGTATACACTCAGTCGGGCACGCTCTATGATAAGATACCTGATGCCCCCAGACCGGAATTTTCAATCCCTCCTCCTCCCGGATCGAATAGTGACTCTCATGCCGGTGATGGCGTGATTGGAACTGCAAACGCTAAGTCGACAAGGGATTCGAATAAGAAAGCCCGTAAGACTTCGAATCAAAAAGCAAATCAAGAGATTCTTGCTTCGGAGGTAAATGTTGTATCTACGGATAAAGGCAAAAACTCCAATCAACCAGGAAGCAAGAAGAAACAAAACAAAGGGAAGAAGAAGAAACAGGGTGAGTCATCCCCTCAAAAAACTTCTTCAAACCCTCTTGGACAAGGGAGACAAATTTATCCATGCCAGATATGTGATGAAAAGGATCATTCGACAAAGAACTGTCCGTTCAAAGCTGAGTTAAAGAGATTCTTTAAAAGTTCCCAAACTTCAGCTGTGTTGACTGACCCATTTCCCAACCCAGGTCAAAATATGGTTGATAGTGGAAATGCTTCCCCGTCACAAGTGCTTATGTTGTCGGTTTCTAAGCAAAATGATGCTTTGATCTCGACTAGGAATAAAGATTATGGGAATCCACCGGTGTCGAACGACAAAGGGAAAGATCAACCCAGTAGTTCGACAACAACTTCGGCAGAAGTTGTACCCCCCATCACGCATGAGTTAACAATAAAACCACCTAAGGGAGTAGTACACAAGTCGACGTTTAATCCTTGCGCCAGGGCGGCGCAGCATTATAACGTAGTGGAAGATTTGGCCCAATCGCCATCTGCCATGTCGACTCTTGAGGTACTGCAAAATTGCCCATCCCAAAGGCAGGCGTTGTTATCAGCAATTGGTGGAGTGGATCCTAAATATTCCAATCTTGTATCCTTTGATCACAGAGGATATGATCCTCAGTTACCAGCACAGCTAGCTTTCCTTATTCAAGTGAAAGCACTCAACAAAATTGTTCATAGAACGATAATTGATGAGGGAGCGTCGACATGTATCATGTCGATGAGTTGCTGGAAAACTCTTGGATCTCCAATCTTGTCGCGATCTTCGACGACATTGAAAGCATTTGACGGTAGGACGTACACTCCGTACGGCATCCTAAATAACTTTAAGGTTGAACTAGGAGGAAAAACAGTGGAAATTGATGTAGAAGTCATTGATGGCAATCTTGACTATAACATCCTACTGGGAAGACCATGGATATATGCCATGGCAGCTATAGTGTCGACTTATTTTAGGAAGATCGCATTCCCGTTTGAAGGAGGGATTACGATCGTCGACCAACAGAATTTCCTCCCTAATGGTTCACAAGTTACAGGAAGCATTCCCATGATCCATGGGTGCGACCATTCGATTCAAGATATCGGAGTAGGCTTACTGAAAGACCCCACAATGATGGGAACTTTCGCTTTGCCACCTCCTTTCCATATAGGGGATATCCCGTTTGTAGCAACATGCAACATGGTATCTTCTTCGAAGGTCGCAAAAGACAAAGTCGTCATGGATTATCAAGTGGTTTTGCCACCTAACCCTATAGAAATATTGTAACAATCAATGTTTTAGGCATGGGAGGCGAGCCCAAATCAACGCTCGTCAAGCGTTTGGGTAGATAGGTCTAGAGAATATGGCACCCCATTAGATCCCTGGTCAAAAGTTCATGGGACTAACGAAGGAATCTTGCAATCAATGATGATTGAGGGGGCACCGTGGAATGATCACCATCATCGTTCCCTTCTTCTGGATTATGAAGAAGATTCTCAACACGACCTATGCCACCCTTCAGTGTTTGAATTCCTAACAAATACTGTAAACACGGTGGACTCAGAGCGAAACCTATCCAATATTGAAGAGACCATAGCCATAAATATCTCGACAAAACCTAATGTTGTAGAGAATATTCATGTCGGCAAAAGTTGTTCCCCTTCAGAACTGGAAATATACGGTGCTCTCTTTCGCGAATTTAGAGATGTCTTTGCATGGTCATATGATGAAATTCCAGGCATTGACTCAAGCATAGTTGAACATGAGATTAAAATGTATCCTGATGTCAAACCAGTAAGACAACGGCTTCGGCAAGTGCACCCTAAGAAAGCTGCTACCATTAAGGAAGAAGTTGAAAAACTTCTCCATGCTGGATTCATCTACCCGGTTCCTCTAACCGATTGGGTATCGAATATTGTCCCTGTTATGAAAAAACAAGGGACAATAAGAGTGTGCGTCGACTATAGGGATGTAAACCAAGCTTGTCCGAAGGACAACTACCCTACACCCTTCATCGACCAGATAATTGACGAATGCGACGGATGTGAAATCTTTTCCTTTATGGATGGATTTTCCGGGTATAATCAAATAAATATCCGCCCACAGGACCAGTCTAAGACTGCATTTATTTTTCCGTGGGGCACATTCGCTTATCGAAAATTACCCTTTGGTTTAAAGAACGCAGGGGCGACGTTTCAGAGGGCAATGAATTATGCCTTCCATGACATTAAGAACATCGTTCAACCTTACCTCGACGATCTTCCGGCTCATTCGCGGAAGCGGACTGATCATCCGCGGCATTTGAGAGTAATATTTCTACGTTGCCGACACTACAAGATAAGACTCAATCCGCACAAATGTGTGTTTTGCGTCGGTTCTGGTCATTTACTTGGCTTTGTAGTCTCTAAGGATGGGATTCGTCTCGACCCCTGTAAGGTTCAGGCAATCATTAATTTGCCTCCACCTTCAAATTTGCTTCAGATTCAGAAACTCCAAGGGAAAGCAAACTTTCTGAGGAGGTTCATTCCAAATTACGCAGAACTTGCCAAAGGTTATACTCGTCTTTTGAAGAAGGATGTACCTTTTATTTGGGACCAGGTCGCGCAAGCCTCCTTTGAAGCTCTGAAAGATTCTTTAGTAAGAGCATCATTAATGTACGCACCGGATTATCAAAGAGATTTTAACCTGTATCTAGCTGCAGCAGATACGACCATTGCGATGGTTTTAGTGCAAGAAGTCGATGGAATTGAACACCCAATCTATTATTTGAGTAAAAACTTAAATGAAACAGAAAGTAAATATTCCTATGTTGAAAAACTAGCGCTTGCTGCTGTTCAAGCGATTCAAAGGTTTCGACATTACGTCCTCTTTAGGAAAACTACCGTTCTGTCAGATTGCAACCCCATGACATATATACTGTCGCGACAGTTGCTGGGGGGCAAATATTGGAAATGGATAGCGATTCTTCAAGAGTTTGATCTGGATTTTGTAAAATCCAAATCAAAGAAAGCTCTAGTTTTCACGGAATTATTGTGCGATCTCCCATCGTCATCCAATGATGAAACATCGGAAGAGTCAATCGTGGATGAAAATTTGTTTCTGATATCTGTGAGCGATGAGTGGTATGGAGACATCATTGTTTATCTCCAAACCCAAAAGTTTAGGCCTAATACCTCACACTCAGAACAGAAACGTATACGATACCAATCTAAAGACTGCGTGATCGTCGGTGATACACTTTACCGCCATGGTGTCGATACAGTTCTGAGGAGGTGCCCTACCCATGAGGAGGCCGAGAAAGCCCTGAATGATTGCCATTCAGGCGCGTGCGGGGGGCATCAATCTGGATATGCAACAGCACAAAGAATCTTAAGAGCAGGATACTTCTGGCCTACCATGTTCAAAGATTGCATAATAGCAGTCAGAAGTTGCCATGCATGTCAGATCTTTGATAGCAAAACCAGAAGACCACCCGCACCTTTGCAACCTATTGTTGCTGTTGGGCCCTTCGCCAAGTGGGGCATCGATTTCATGCAATGTAACCCCACCTCGACCGGGGGGCATGGGTATATTATAGTCGCTGTTGACTATTTTACCAAATGGGCCGAGGCGATGCCTACATTGGATAACACTGGTGAAACAGCTGCCCTTTTCTTTTTCAATCATGTAGTCGCCAGGTTCGGCGTTCCACAGGCTATAGTGACAGATCATGGATCGCATTTTCGCAATCACATGATGGTTGAATTAGCTGCCAAGCTAGGGCTATCTCACGACAGCTCTACCCCATATTATCCACAAGCCAACGGACAAGTTGAGGCAATCAACAAGGTCCTGAAGCGTATGTTGCAAAGGATGATTGGGGTTCACAAAAGAAGATGGCACCTACTCCTGTATTCAGCCTTGTGGGCTTACCGAACCTCGGTAAAGAACGCCACTGGGTTCACACCATTCCAATTGGTGTATGGCCTGGAGGCAGTCTTACCAATCCAGTGCGAAATTTCGTCTCTTAAACTCGCAATTGACCTCCTCCCCGGAACCTCAGAAGAAGAGGCTCGTTTCCTGGAATTGATCCAGTTGGATGAAAACCGTCGTGACGCCGCTTTGGCGAACGAAGCCCATAAGAAACGAGTCAAGGCGCAATTCGACAAGAATGTCAAACCTCGTGTCTTCTCTGAGGGTGACTTGGTTTTTCTTTACGACCAAGAATCCGACAAGTTAGGAGCAGGAAAATTTAAGTCCTTATGGATGGGTCCCTATATTGTTAAAAGGGTGTTAGCAAAGGGAGCCTACGAGTTAATGGATTATGACGGGATACCACTGGCGCAACCCCGCAACGGGTTGTACCTCAAGCGTTACTATGCCTGAATAGTAACCTGAGTGCTTTTGTTGTATTTTGTTTTCGCTAAAGTGTTTTGTTTCGGTTTAGTAATCCACCTTTCTCGTTTGTTGCAGATGTCGAATTCTTCTGAGACATATGTAGGATATGCCGACGGAGTGTGTCGTAGTACGCGGAATTTTTCCTCTGCAGCCTGGGCCATTTTTGATCCAAGCGGCGAGTTAGTGAGTTTCAGAGGTGTGTGTATTGGGCAATCGACAAACAACATCGCTGAGTATAGCGCGTTGATTGAACTCCTCTCTGATACCATCACTCATGGTATACGCCGACTAATTGTTAGGCTAGACTCACAGCTTGTGATACTACAACTCACTGGTATATATTCAGTCCGCAATCCGGCTATTTATCGAATGTTTCTAAGGGTTAAGATTTTGGAAAGAGAGTTTGATTCAATTCAATACCAACATATTTCCAGAAACTTGAACACATTAACATATTCATTAGCAAACTATGTATTAGATAGACATTTACGACATATATAAAAAGAGATGCATCGGTGCTATGTAAGTGGATCACGAATAAACCAAAATAAACCCCGAAAATCAAAATATATCAAGCTGTTTATAGTTTGTACATAATGTGCTGTAATCAAAACAAAATTGGTCATATGACCTAGAACTCAAAAAGATGCTAGGGGGCACCCTAGCCTAGTGGTGCTCATGATAGTACGTCACGGCCTGTGCAATCATGCGCAAGAGACGAGTCCATCGTCTAGGCACACCAATAGTATGACGCTGCAACTGTAAAGGTAACTCGTCAATCTGTACATCCGGAAGACCACGAGTAAGGCTCTCGACCTGCTCCTGCACAGCTGTAAGTGTCTTAGTATCGTCAAGGTCGCGGATAACAACTCTCCTAGCAGGCTCTGCTGCTGGGGCAGCAACAGGCGATCGCGGACGAACTGCTGGACGAACAGGACCAACATCTGCATACACCCAAGAGTTTGATTAAGTTTTTCACCGTGACATCATGAATAAAAACAATAAACAGTGATATGGTCAGAGATTCTACCAATAGCGCCCCATTGTTCGCCATCCGGTAGCACCAAGTCCGGATCACCTCGGTAGTCCATACCCACGTATGGATACTCAGAAAACACCATCTCCTGACGCTCGAACCACCTAAAGAAGGCCTCAGTGAAAGTAATCTGAGGTTGACCAGCATGTCGGGACATGTGGTCAACCCACCTCTGCATGCGTGGCTCGGTCGGAGAAGGCAAGTCAAGTATGATGTACTGAGGCTGCATCAATGGGATTTTCTCCAAGGCAAAGGCAGTCAGAATAGAACCAAATCCAAAGTCCTTCAGCCTCCCGTCCTTTACCTTGGTCAATTGGCTTTTCATCTGAACAAGTACTGCACCACACCAGTTAAATACTTTCGGTTGGAGACACTCCAAGGCGTGCTGCATGTAAGATCTGTTGGCAACATGTAAAGCTGCACTACCGGCCATCCTACCAATAGTAAACAAAATGGACCTGAGAGACCTGTCGGTGATGTCGCGGATGTTGATCTTGCCGTCTCTGCTCGGCTGTGAACCTTCCCGACAATACTGGCGGATATAATCTCTGGTGGAAGTAGTCCCTCGAGCCGTACCTGACAAAGAAATGGGGGCACCCCGTCTTGACAACCCAGTCAAGAAGTACATGTCCTCTATGGTCAAGGGGATGGTCTTCCCCCTAATCTGAAATACTTGGTTAACAGGATCCCAAGCGTCAAGCATATACTGCAGTAAAGAAATCTGTGCTCTCATGCTAGAGATACGGAAGAACTTCAGTAAGCCACAGTTCCGAAGCGCGTTCACCGTGACCGGGTCATGGAGTGCAACCATGTCCTCTGCTTCATGTTCTCATTCTCGCCATGTAAGGGACATTTTGTCCAAGGTTCCCTGCAAAGGAAACAAGAGAAAGAGTAAGCTCCTGATTTTGATGAGAAACTGGCGAAAAAATCATCAAAAAGTGACATGCAAAATCAGTTTTCTAGGCCCAGCGCAGGCAGAGAGTCTCCTCCCTGCGCTGCATCTCAGTCTGCCTTAAGGCAGCTTGACATTCAGCGCAGGTTTCGAAAGGAGAACCTGCGCTGATGCCAGGGCGCTTTGATGAAACCCCTGAGGCTCAGAAACCCTGGAAAATGTGCATGAAACTGAAAAAGGAAACCATGAAAGTGAAGGGCTAGGGTTTAGCTCCTACCTGGTCCAAACGGCGCCGAAAATCGTCCGCAGAATCTCCTGGAATCAGCTGGTGAAAATCAAGGAAGAAGAGGCACCTCAAGAGCTCCAACAAGCCAAATGCAAATGAAATGGTAAATGAGAGGTAAAAACCCTTTTTATGACTTTTTACACAGTTTAAAGTTAAATATTAGGGTTATAATCTCATTTTCATGCAAATATTGTCCATTTCTAACGAAGTTTGTTGCAGCAATTAAAAGTGCAGTACTATATTTGAAAAGAGAAAAGCTAGTAAAAGTAAAAAATCAAATTTGACCATGAATCGAGCAGTTTTATCGCGGAATTTATGCTCGTTAAAAAATAGAAAAGCGTGAGCAAGAGTTTCCCCCAGAGTTCAAGCTCATTAAAAAATGAACCTATCCCGGTAAATAACCATTGCGATCGTAAAATTATCAGCCTTAAAAGCCTTGGTCGTGTTTTCATCCATCACCTCCACCGTCATTTGGCTGATCGTTCACCCCCATATGATTGTTTACCCATTTTGAGGAACAGCTGCGAAGAGTGATTTCACCTAGCCATCCTTGTGACACTGCCGTGATTGGAAAATTCCAACTTGTACCTGGAATCAGTTGCTATCCCTGTTTATCACTCGTTCCTCAAAAGACGAGTCGTCTTTGAGCTCTTTTCTGACTCGTAAAATATGAAAAGTTTGCCGAGTTTTGGCCTTCCAGCTCGTTAAAGAGACCGGAAGAGCTATCCCTCATTTAGACTTTAATCTTTTTGGACCTGAGGGATTATTACACAAAAAGATCGAGCGCTTGTCTTGTTCGGCTCGTTAAAAGTACCGAACACCCATCCCTTCTGTATTGTTTTATACTTTTTCGGACTTAAGGGATTAGATGACGAAAAAGGAATTTTGGAGTTAACTTTCTGTACCTTTTCAGACTCTCTAAAAATGAAAAGGACCGAGTTTTCCTTGTCGTTAGACTCGTTAAAATGATTAAATAGCGACAAACTTGTCTTTAGACGAGAACGAGTTTCCCTATCGCTAAGCTCGTTAAAACATAGCGATAGGCTTGCCCGAAGGGCAGGTTATAGAACAAGCATATGTTATCCTCCTCAAGCTTGACAAAAATAAAGAGGTACTGGTCAGAAATGACTGAGGAAAAATTGGGAGAACATCAAAACTTTTTGGTAGCAAGTCGCTTTTGAACATGACAATTTTCTTCCGTACCACATCGGGTTGGGTTGTTTCATTCACCGGTCTCATCACCATGGTCTTCGCCAAACCATCCACATTTGGGGTAATGCTACCGATCCATCGCATCAGTGTTGTTATATGTTCAAGAGAGGTCATTCTGAAAGTGTCAACCGTGTCCCATCCACTGCCATACATTATCCTTCATCCATTCATGATCGCCACCCTGAATCATATGTCACAGTTTGTTTTCACCTCCACTAAAATCATTAGCTCCGTTCCGTGTCATTGATGTGGGATTCATTAAGGCCCTCCTTTGATGGATCGCTTCTTGTCGACTTCAGCTCATTATCCAAGAAGTTGATCTAGGAACAACCCCATCAGTACTTTGAAGCTTGCATGCCTCAATGGCAAGTTTCTCACTTCCGGCGACAGGTATACATCAATGACCTTCGACCAGAATATTTTGCGTGGCATTCGACGCCAAGTCCTTTATTCACGCCACGTGAATTGTACTGTAGTACCTTGAGGGTCATTATCATTATCGGTGATTCCTCTCGCGCTTGTTAACGGTTTTCATCATTGACCGGTAATCAAGCGATGTCTTTCCATGTTCGACTTCAGCGCAATTCTCACATGGACCGACTTGTACTAAGAGTGAAGATCGAACGAGTTTTGAAGACCCCGGATCTAGTTTCATCCATCCGGGCTGCGATATATATTCAGGAAATATAAAAGCATTTGTCATGTACATCATTGCAGCAGATGATCATCCTATTCAAAGGATGATAATTTCAGCAGAGAATTATCAGTCTACCATTAGACGATCGTCTGTTCCATGTACCAAAATGTATTTATAAAGCTGAGCATGGGAATGCCCGCTTCAGCTAGATTATGAAAACAGAATGAAAAATAATGTATTGTATTGTATTGTATTACAGGGCACCTCTCAGCACTTGAATGAACTTCGGATCCTCTGGGTAAAGCATTTCACCCGATGAACGGCCTCATACTTTAGGGGGCAACTGTTATAGACATTTTTGTGCCTCGCAGCATGGAGCATGAAATGTCAATAATTACAGGGATCCTCAGTCCCTAAACATGTTGTTCTTACCCCTAGAGGAGCAAGGTCAGCAAACCACAGCACTTCCCATCAGTTCTCCACCTGAAAACACTCAAAAACAGGCTATTTTTGGATCATGTCAGCTGCTCCACTGAGCATCTGCGCTGAATGTCAACTGCTCCTCCTTGTACCTGCGCTGAAATTCAACTCTAATGAAGGCTACCTGCGCTGGGCGAGATTGGCCAAGTGGCACAGTCATTCTGCAAGGTGTCAATTGCCCAGGAAGCTTCCAAACTGACACTTGGTTCAAGGAATTCGCCCTGTGATGAGTAAGAGGTACTTGATCTCCATGTGGAAGCAAGGATCTCCAAGTGGACTCAAGAACTGAAGTTTAACTGAAGAGGGAGAGGACACAAGGCAACTTTATGTCAGTCTCAAGCTGACTCATCCTTTCTCCTTTTACCCTATATATAGAGCTCTCTCATGAGGTCTAGGGAGGCTGGAATTTTGTGCAAAGTAAGGAAGTGCTGTTGGTTTACAGTTAGAGCTATTGGGTGATTGCTTTTATAGAGGAGAAGAGGAGATTTCTTGCTGCTGGGGAGGTGCTGCTGGATTGGAGCCATTTATGGTTGTAACCTTCTCAGAACCTTTTTCTTCTATCAATAAAGCTTTTGATGTTCTCCTATATACTTGTATTGCAATGATGTATTGTTTTCATTTGTATATTTGATTCATCCTAATCCATGCATCAGTTATGAGTACATGTTTCTTGTAGTTTCCTTCTCTCGTTTTGCAGGATCTATGTGTAGCTGGGTCGGCAAGAGAGAAAGGAGCTGGGAGCAAGAGGCAAAGAGAGAAGACGGGATCGACAAAAGCGAAAGACATCGGTTGGTCAATCTTTTCTTCCTTCTCTGTACTTTCATAAAGGAAAACTATCAAATCTTTACTTTCAGTTGTTGCTAAGGAACTATCACCCTTAGAGTCGGGATAGGGTCATTCCGAGTCGGATACTTTTCCCCACAACAGTAACTCTCTGTTAAAGATTGAACTTTGATCATCGAGTCTCGTTGAACTTTCTGTTTCATGCATTAATATAAACTTGGTGATTATCTTATCTCTGCGTCTGGATTAACTTAAAGCGGTGTACCCTTGAGGCTAAAGGCCCAACCCCGGAGGACACTTGCTTCTGTATCACTACGACTTGATTTCTGCGTGGTTTGCTTATTGTCATTAGTTGGTAATCTGATATGCTTTATAAGTTACATCATATGCTCTGTTAAGATTCGTTCATTAATGTTTCTATAACTGTTATATTGACTCTACATTATATCACCAATACCTTCAGAGTTGATTGAATATTATTAGACTTGATTGAACATTGTTATTATTTTGTTACGGAGCTCTTATGTTGTATATTCGTGTTGTGGAATTTATCTGAAAGATGCATTTTTTATGATTCAGGATTAATGTTGTTCCATCTTGAAACGCAGTTGTAATTCCTGTTGATGACGATTGGTGCTAAATCAGATTACTTTTCAAGTGTGTTGTGTGTGTATGATTTCCAAATGTTGTTCCATAACTTATTAGTAATTAGTGTTGTTCCATTAGCGCATGTTGCTTGATTTGTTTGGGGAATGAAAGATTGATGCTTGATTACAATGAGTGCATTTGAGTTGATAGGATAAAGCTTGATTACTGCTCGCGAGGTTTAGTTATTTGATTGTTGTTCCATTTCAGAATTGGTTTTCCATTTTAAGCATTGTTGTTTCATTCTAGATTTGTTGTTCGATTTCTTATTTACCGTTCCATTTTTACCTGTTGTTTCATTTACTCGCATTTGTTATTTTGGTGTGAGAGACGATCTGTGGCTGTAGTGAGCCTCGGCATTTACTGCCTCGCTTCCAGACCCGTGGTCCATGCTCTAATTTCCTTTCCATCAGTTTCCAAAGGGATGGGCTATTACTGTCGAACCCTTGACTGATAAAGTTTCCTAGCTTTAAGAGTGTGTGATTTAGTCATTTGAAGTAACTTAGTCATAGACAATCATCCGTTTACTCTTCTATTTTTGTAGAACGTTGTACTACTAGCATTACTCTGACAAATAGCCTCAGATTGAGTCACTCTTTGAAATAACCAAATGCTCCTGGATTGACATATTAATGTGAGGTTTTAGAGGTGAAAGAGACCCTTTTATAGCTCTACATTTTGGCTAAAGGATGTGGTAAAAGCAGAACTTCAGAAACTTTTAGATGTCAATTTTATTTATCCTATTTCTGATAGTAAATGGGTCTCTCCGCTTGTGGTGGTACCAAAAAAGAATGGGAAATGGAAAATTTGTGTGGATTACAGGGAACTCAATAAAGCAACACAAAAATACCATTTTCCTCTCCTGTTCATAGACCAAGTGCTAGATACTTTGGAAGGAAAGAAATTCTTTTCCTTCCTGGATGGCTTCAGTGGATACAATCAGATTCAGATTGCCCCTGAAGACCAGGACAAAACTACTTTCACTTGTCCTTGGGGAACATTTTCTTACTGAGTTCTACCTTTTGGCCTATGTAATGCTCCCGCCACATTCCAAAGGGCTATCCTTAGCATTTTTGCAGATTTAATAAATGATGGACTTGAAGTATATATGGATGACTTTACACCATATGGAGATGATTTTGATCCAGCACTAAATACCCTAGAAAAAGTCCTACAACACTGCATAGCTACCAGGCTTTGCTTAAGCCACGAAAAATGTTATATGATGATGACTGAAGGACTTATTCTAGGACACTATGTTTCAGCAGCCGGCATTCAGGTAGACCCAGCCAAAATCCAAATACTTTTGCTTATTCCCACTCCTACCACTCAAACAGAGGTACGCAGCTTTCTTGGATTTTCTGGTTATTATAGACGATTTATAGAACATTATTCACACATTGCTGCACCTTTATATGCACTAACTGGTAACGTTGATTTTCTTTGGACAGAAAAATGTGAACGTGCTTTCAAGGATTTAAAGAAGCTCGTATCCACAGCCCCAGTCCTTCGAGGACCAAACTGGGATTTGCCATTTCAGATATCAGCTGATGCCTTAGATACTGCCATTGGCGCAGTCCTTGGGCAGGAAGAGGATAAAAAACCATATGCTATCTATTACATCAGCAAAAATTTATCCCCTGCCGAATTAAATTACACTGTTACTGAAAAAGAATTCCTAGCTGTAATACATGTTGTCAATAAATTTAGACATTATATTACACGTTATCCTGTTATCTTGTATACGGATCATTCCGCCATAAAATATTTAGCAAATAAGCCTGTCACAAATGCCAGAATAACTATATGGTTGATCTTATTGCAAGAATACGATATCACAATCAAGGACCGGCCCGGCAAAGAGAATCTTGTAGCCGATTTTCTCTCAAGAATGCCAAAGCCAATTGATGCAGCAGCAGTTGAAGATCGATTTCCCGACGAACATATGTTTACTGTTGTCGTTCAAACACCCTGGTATGTTGATGTTTCCAATTACCTTGCAGTAGGTAAACTACCAAAACACTTAACCCCTAATGAATGAAAACAGATTGTTCAGAAGAGTACTCGATTCTCCTAGATTGGGGGCTATTTGTTTCACACAGGGGCAGACATGCATATCAGGAGATGTGTTTGAGAAGATGAAATCTTTGACATCCTAAAAGCCTGTCATGACGGACCATGTGGGGGACACTTCGCTGAGTGTAGAACTGGACACAAAGTATTACAGACAGGATATTATTGGCCCACGATTTTCAGAGATGCAAAGAAATTTGTCCAAGCCTCTGACAGCTGCCAGCGAGCAGGATATCCTGGTCAAGCTGACGAGATGCCTCTGAAACCACAGTTAGTCATCAAACCATTTGAGCGATGGGCTCTTTATTTCATTGGACCCATCAACCCCTCATCAAATCAGAGAACATATATCTTGGTGGCAACAGAATATGTCACCAAATGGGTTGAAGCAGAAGCATTGCCAAGAGCCACAAAGGACTCTGTCATACAGTTCTTGTTCCATCTATTTGTATGTTATGGCCTTCCAAGGGAAATAATTACAGATGGAGGACCATAATTTGCTGGCAATAGATTAGCTGCAACACTTAATAATTATCATGTCCAGCATAAAATCACTACTCCATATCACCCACAGGCGAATGGACAAGTAGAAAGCAGCAAAAAGATAATAGAATCAATCCTAATGAAAACCATTGCGTCACATAGGCGTGATTGGGCTGCCCGATTACCTGAAGCACTCTGGGCCTATAGAACAACATGGAGAAGTACAACTGGTTACTCACCTTATCAATTAGTGTTTGGAAAACAACCCATTTTTCCTATAGAATTTGAAATCCAAACATTACGAACAGCACAGGAAGTTGGCTTAGATATAACCGAGGCGCAGATTAATCGACTACAGTAGATCAATGACTTGGACGAAATTAGGCTCTCTGCACTATAAAATACAGCACTAATTCAACAGCATCGAGCTAAATGGCATGACACGCTCATCAAAAACAAAGTCTTCCACGAGGGAGACTGGGCTCTGTTATATGACTCTCGGTTTCAGGACTTTCCTGGGAAACTCCAGACTCGTTGGTTGGGACCATATGAAATCCAGAAGGTACATGACAATGGGACCATCACTTTAATCACCATTGACGGTTCTGGATATGCCTTCAAAGTAAATGGCCACTGAGTTCATCTCTATCGTAAACCACTCACTCGGGAATCCTTCTGCCAACAGCTCCGCAGAGACACTGATATGGAGATTTTAGGAGAGGAAGAGAAGTCTTCCTCACCTGTAATTCATTAAGGAATTCATTTCTTTTCACAATTTGTACATAATTTCTTTTCTTCAAGTCGTTCGTGTACATATGTTTGAACTAAATGTGTTCTTTTGCTCAAAGATTTCGATTTTTGTCGTTCCTAAAACGAAGGGCATTTGCGTGTTTCTGCTATTCCTTTTCAAAAGGAACATCATTTTCGATGTTTCTGCTGTTCCTTTTCAAAAGGAACAACATTTTCGATGTTTCTGCTGTTCCTTTTCAAAAGGAACAACATTTTCGATGTTTCTGCTGTTCCTTTTCAAAAGGAACAGCATTTTCGATTTTTCTGCTGTTCCTTTTCAAAAGAAACAACATTTTTGGTTTTTCGATTTTTCTGTTGTTCCTTTTCAAAAGGAACAACATTCTCGATTTTTCTGTTGTTCCTTTTCAAAAGGAACAGCATTCTTGATTTTTCTGTTGTTCCTTTTCAAAAGGAACAGCACTCTTGATTTTTCTGCTGTTCCTTTTCAAAAGGAATAGCACTCTTGATTTTTCTGTTATTCCTTTTCAAAAGGAACAACACTTTTGTTTTTTGTTGTTCCTTTTTCAAACGAACAGTGTTTGCTTGTTTTGCTGTTCCTTTTCTAAAAGGAACGGCATTTTGATTTTTACTGTTCCTTTTTCAACAGGAACATCATTTTGAGTGTGTTGTTGTCCTTTTTTTTCAAGAAAGATAGCATCTTTTTATTTTATTTTCTGTTGTTCCTTTTTTAAAATGAACGGCATTGGTGTGTTTTGTTGTTCCTTTTTCAAAAGGAACAGCATTTGCACTTTTAAGACCTATGCTCCTTTGTTGTTCTTCTCTCAAAAAGGAACACTTCTAGCATACTTTTTCTCTCCTTGTGAAACAGTTTATCCCTTTTGCTGATCTAAATTTGAGGATGCTTCTTGCTCCTGTTCTTTCAAAGTCTTTTAGAGACAACTATGCACCTATGCAATGAATACAAAATCACAACATACTGAAATCGGAAAATTATAAATCGCTATCTTTATAAGGCTCTATATTGGTAAGGGGACAGAAGTAAGGACATACTTATCTTTTGTTGTCATTGTCTTACTAATTTTGCCTTGATTGGTTATCTTTATCATGCCATTCTTTTTAATCCTCTTTGATTTTTGTTTAGGAATAAGAGCAAAGGGTTTATATCCTCCTATTGAGATGATAAGACTTCTTCCACCATTCCTACTCTTAAGGAGTGTTGAACCACCCTTTGTGTATATATAAGGAAAAGTGCTTTATGAAAAAAAGAAAGTAAAAACAAATGAATTATAAATTGTCAAATGCAGGATAGGGGGTCTCATCAAGAGCCAGCCTACCATGATCATGAGGATGGAAGTGAAGTGGCATTCCCACTATGGCCACCACACCAGGGATATGATCCAAAAGGTATATCAAATAAACAAACCTTGGAACAGGAAGTCTCATCACGAGTCGGCATGCCCACTCTTCGCCCCCTCCTCGTGAATGGCATTATGGCTAACTGGTTACGAAGCCAGCATAATGGCCTACACTTTGACATTACATCCCTTAATATACACATAAAGGATCATGGTTCCAGGGGTGAAATAAACAACTCTGCCAAGGTTATGGACACCTGTCGGCAGCAGAGCACTGTTAATGGTATCGAAGTCACATTGATTACACCAATAGGTAGGATACTAATACTCTTTTGTTTCTTATATCCTAGGCACTAATCATACATTATTTCCCAACTTATATATCGCATGAACATTTATTACACCAATCATGGCAAAGGAGGTGACAATGACCATTTGCGATTTGGCAAGTACAACAGACGTCCTATTCCCCGGCCTCGCATCATATCACAGCAGCCTCTTACGTAATACGCGATCCAACTTTATGCCTCAATTTCGGTAATCCGTTGTTTTTCTAAACATGGCATATTTTCATACGTTGTTCCTTTATGACTTGGTTACAAATCGGGTGCTGCTCCTTTCTTTGACGGCTGGGACAGCCTATCGCATTGTGGGGGGGAGGTTAACCTCATTATTCCCCGGGTTATGTGTCAGCTCACTATTCGGGAAAGATAGTGTACCAGGGAATGGCACGGTTTAACGACATGATATTTCTATTTTCTACACAAGTTGTTGTTCATAAGTCATTTATGTTGCATACTCTGTTTTTTTTCTAAATCCTACCATTATTACCCTCTCTGTGTTTCAAACAGCACAAGCAGTTGCTATTCCATTGAGAATCCACAACGAAACCATGGGAGGCAGGGCAATTCGAAGCGAACCACAGGAGTTGACAGTCTCCGCTGCTGCTCGGGAGATCCTGGAAAGAGCAGGGTGGCTGACTTATCTCAGTCGCCTGCAGGAGTCTAATGAAACAGTGGCGATGGATTTTCTGCAGAACCTGCAGGAGGATCACTCCATAGTAAGGGGGAAGCGGATAGCGGTCACCGACGATATAATCGCAGAAGTCTCGGGACTACCAGCCACCGGACCTGTATGGACACTAAAGAAGGAAAGATTACAGAAGATCATGGAAATTTTCCAGGACGAAGGCCAGAGCTTGATGATTAAGGGGAAGGGAGTCCTGCCAGCAACGCTAGGAGAACCTTGGGCAGAATTAGCAAGAACAGTACAAAGCTACATCACCTGCGAGGGGAGAAAAGACGTGGTAAGGCCACGACATCTTAAACTCTTAGCTGTTCTAAAGCAGAAATGCTTGGTAAATCTTCCTGCACTTTTGAATTCATTACTTCATGACATCGCATGAAGCCTAAAAAAGGCACAGCATGTAGAGTCAGTTGTCAGCCACCATGGATTAATTCGATTAATAGTTAGTCATAGCCTCACCCAGCAACAAAGCAGCTGGGAAGAGCTAATTGCAATAATTGAGGGGAGGGCGACAGCACCTTCCCCAAAACGAAAACATACTACAAGCACACCAGAACATCCAGAAAAATGCAGAGAATTAGGAAAACAAAAACATGTTGCGAGCACATCTGAACAACCAAAAACACGCCAGGAATCAGCAAAGCGTAAGCATGACACTGATACACCGGAACAACCAGAGAAATGCAGAAAATCAATCCGGTTAGCCCGGATAAGAGGAAGGCTAGAAAAGCTCTAGGAAAGCACCATCCAGCTAGTGGTAATTGAGGACGAGCAACCCTCACGGCCAGAAGTAGAAGAAGAACAAGCTGAAGGAGAAAAGGAAGAAGAGGCCGAGGAGGCCGAGCAATCCGAAGAGGAAAATGAGGAAGCAGCTGAGCATTCGGAAACAGAAGCTGAGCCTCCTGAAACAGAAGCTGAGCCTCCTGAAACAGAAGCTGAGCATCCTGAAATAGAAGCTGAGCATTCTGAGGTATAAGCTGGACAATCCAGGAAGGAGGAGGAAATGGGACAGTAGGTAGGTGGCCCACCACAGGACCCAGTGGGAGAAGATGAATTGGCCGCAATCTTGGCCAATATGGGTGAGTATGGCCAACCTTCCACTCCATCATACCTCCATGGCAAACCCCAGGAAGAAGACACACCCGAAAAAACACATGAAGAAGAGGCAGAAGAAGGAAATCTGCCTGTTCATGATGAAAAGGAGATAGGAGACACTGAATGGGAACAATCTGTTCCCAAGGCACCAGAGGAAATTCCGGAGGAAGTAGGGATAGAAAAAGAAGTCACGGAACCAATTACGGTTCCTACCCCAGAATAGCCAGCACAAAATAGTGAAGAAGCACCCCAGGAGAAAGATCCAGGGACTAGTCACGGCCCAGAACGCAGTAGAAAGCCTATTGTTCCTTCTAATAAAACATTGGAAATTAGGGAATTACCAAAGGAACAGCGGAGGTTATTGAGCATAATAGCCCAGCTTCACCAACAGATCAGTATCCTAAAAGCGAGGGAGAGGGTAAGGAAGGCCGCAGGGAAGAAAAAGATGAACACTGCAGTAAAAATCCGCAAGATAAAAAGGCGGAGGACCAAAAATCGCCCTACTGCTCAAAACCCTGCTGAAGATCCAGCTGTTGTTCCAAACCTTGCTGAAGATCCAGCTGTTGTTCCAAATGATGCTGAGGAACAGACTGTTGTTCCATTTGAAAAGGAAGAGCAGCAAGCTGATATTCGTGTTAAAAAAGAAATGGACAACAAGAAAATTCAAACGGAGGCACCACCCTTGGGGGTGATAAGGGTTCTGAACTCGAAACAACGCAATAAGAAATTTCAGGTAAAACTCCCAGCCTCCACTGCTGCATGGAAAAGAGATCCAAAGACAAGGACCTTGCACAGGGATTGAAACAGGTTCAACAAGAAATGGAAAGGCTTAGAGAGCAAACAGTCCCTCGCGAGAAGTATGAAGAACTACAACAGCAACTAAGGAATGTCAATCAATCCAAAAGCCAGGCCTTTGAAGGGTGGCGAAAGGAACAAGAGAAAGTTGCAAAGGTAACTCGTAGGCTAGATACTGTTATCAAGCAGATGGATACCTTGTGTTCTTTATACAATGACGTTTTAGCATGTAGAGCCCCTGCCAAAAACCATGCTATGTTTTTATTGGAACGATACTTGCAATTAAAAATAAAAGTTGTTAAAGTAGGCGCCCTGATACAAATTAACACTGTCAATGACTTTATAGATTGTTGTAAACATTATGGGGTGAAGGTCCAGAGATTGCTATGTGAATTTTATTTGCATAACCTCATGCTAGATCAGGAGACTGAGCTGAACCCTGGCCCTTTTGTTGGAGACATCCAATTGCAAGCATTCATCTCATTCGGGGTTAATCAGATTAAATGGCTCAAAGCCTATAACACTTTCCAGAGGCAGGAAAATAGCCTAGACTTGTGGGTAAGGGCTGAGCCTAGGGACCCAGTACGGTTGTGGAAAGCACATAGAAACCTCATGAGAACTCCGGGGGTCATCGAAACGTTAGGACCCATGCACGAGGCACTCATTCGACAAAGTTTAGAATATTTTCTTTCTATCAAAGACCTCGCCATTGATGCAGCCAAATTTCGGTACCGAATCTCTAATCCAAACATCTAGCTCAGGGAGCCATTTAAGTATGAGAATTTTCAATTAGCTACCAACCATTTGAACCTCTATGGCGAAAGCATTTTGAGGGCAAGGCCATCCTGGTTAGGATATAGATTCCGCAATCCAATTATCCGGCACCCTGCACCCGGATATCAAGCCCTATATGAGATGCCTGAGGGTCAAACAGGCCAGTTCTTTGACTACCTAGTCACTCACCATGGTTGTAGGCCTCCGCATGAGATTCCTTCTCCAGCCTATTCTCCCACTGCTTTGCATGTCAACTACAACGTTTTCATGAGGGCATGAAACAAGGTAAGCAAGGGGGTGTGTGGAGTACTAAAAAGGTATGTTTTTTATGATCATTTCAATGGCTTTTCAGTGGGACTTGTGAATCTTTTACATCATGAATGTGGAAAACAATAAAGAATTATGACAAAACATGTGGAATTAGTATGCAAGACTTAACCGTTGATAGTTGTCATTCTCTTGTGCAGGAAAGGGTAAAAATGAGGAGCTGTTGTTCCAAAGAAAAAGACAATAACAGGGTAATTGTTGTCCCTTTGACGAAGGACCGAGTGCAAACGAGGCTAAGCAGGTTGAAGCAAACCAGTCCAGAAAAGGAGGAGAAGGCACCAGCTCGGCGGAGGAGAAAAGAAGTGATTAAGGATTAACAGTTTGGCAAATCCCTCAGGATGTTCGATCCTGAGGGATTGCTGCTTTACTTATCTTATTGCTTAGATATCTCCGCCGTCACCCTTATATAAAGGGACGACACTGTTAGCTTTAGGGGGATTATGCTTTTATGTAACTTTCTGTTAAAGATTGAACTTTGATCATCGAGTCTCGTTGAAATTGGCTCATTGTAATTTCTGTTTCATGCATTAATATAAACTTGGTGATTATCTTATCTCTGCGTCTGGATTAACTTAAAGCGGTGTACCCTTGAGGTTAAGGGCCCGGCCCTGGAGGACACTTTCTTTTGTATCACTACGAATTTATTTCTGTGTGGTTTGCTTATCATCATTAGTTGGTAATCTGATATGCTTTATAAGTTACATCATATGCTCTGTTAAGATTCGTTCATTAAGGTTTTTATAACTGTTATATTGACTCTGCATTATATAATCAATACCTTCAGAGTTGATTGAATATTATTAGACTTTTTTTTCACTTACTAGTTCACGGATACCCGGGTCAGTGGGTAGCCGCTACGTCCAGGGTTTTTTAACACTGAGTGGACGCCACCTGAAGGGCATCAACACCCCTCGGCCTATTTACTGACCTAACCCCAAGAGCTTTCGGGATTCGACCCTGTGACCTCCCATTGGCGAGGCACTTGATTTGACCGATTGAGCTAACTCTTGGGGCTGAATATTATTAGACTTGATTGAACATTGTTATTATTTTGTTACGGAGCTCTTATGCTGTATATTCGTGTTGTGGAATTTATCTGAAAGATGCGTTCTTTATGATTCAGGATTAATGTTGTTCCATCTTGAAATGCAGTTGTAATTCCTGTTGATGATGATTGGTGCTAAATCAGATTACTTTTCAAGTGTGTTGTGTGTGTATTATTTCCAAATGTTGTTCCATAACTTATTAGTAATTATTGTTGTTCCATTAGCGTGTGTTGCTTGATTTTCTTGGGGAATGAAAGATTGATGCTTGATTACAATGAGTGCATTTGAGTTGATAGGATAAAGCTTGATTACTGCTCGCGAGGTTTAGTTATTTGATTGCTGTTCCATTTTAGAATTGTTGTTCCATTTTAAGCATTGTTGTTCCATTCTAGATTTGTTGTTCGATTTCTTATTTGTCGTTCCATTTTTACCTGTTGTTTCATTTACTCGCATTTGTTATTTTGGTGTGAGAGACGATCTGTGGCTGTAGTGAGCCTCGGCATTTACTGCCTCGCTTCTAGACCCGTGGTCCATGCTCTAATTTCCTTTCCATCAGTTTCCAAAGGGATGGGCTATTACTGTCGAACCCTTGACTGATAAAGTTGCCTAGCTTTAAGAGTGTGTGATTTAGTCATTTGAAGTAACTTAGTCATAGACAAGCATCCGTTTACTCTTGTATTTTTGCAGAACGTTGTACTACTAGCATTACTCTGACAAATAGCCTCAGATTGAGTCACTCTTTGAAATAACCAAATGCTCCCGGATTGACATATTAATGTGAGGTAATTAGAGGTGAAAGAGACCCTTTTTATAGCTCTACAGTAGGCAAGCCTATGAGAGCGATTATGGGTTTTTGGAAGTTGTCATGCCTATAGCATGAGAGCGACTGAGGCTTAAGATGTCCAAAAGCTCAGTGGGACCCAAGGGAAAGTTGATTGAAGTGTTGGATTGGTTCCTGAGGGTCCTGAAGTTGATGTTGAATGTTTGTGTGTTATGTTTTCGTTGATTCCACTTCCTTAAGGTCACATAGGAGATTGAATCCAATCATAGTATCCTCTCATCGCATTTTTACCCCAGTTGGTAGGTTACTTGGGTATATGTGGGAGGAGGGTGTTATAGAGTGGTATCAGAGCATGGTTCACCCCTCAGATGGATGGGCAGTATGTGTTGGTCATGCATGTATATCAGTTTCATGTGTGTCTCTTACACTTGCATTCCATATGTTTGTTGCATTTGCATGATGTTGATCATGGTTGTAGCGATGTCGTCATGTGGAATATGATGTTGATATTGTGGAATGCATCATCATGAGTATATGATTGGTTACATGTTGTTATACGTCGCTTGATTACATCCTTGTATGTTAGGTTGCATTATTTTATGTTTGATTACATGTATCAGTCTCGTAGGTTTAGTTTTATAGTATTAATCGCTTATGCTCGACTACATGCATTCATGTGTATGTGTAGTTGATCATGCATTGCTTATGCATTTTTATGGTTGCACGTGGCAATATGTACAATGGAGTAGTGGTTGTCAACATGCATGAGGTCATGGTTTGTGTGGTTGATGTGGCCATGCATTGATGACTGGACTCTAGCTAGAATGATGTGTATGTGTTGATGCACTCACTTGTTATATGTCTATATGCAGTTGTTAAGCATGTATGGTCTTAGTTATAGTTATAGTAGGTCAAACTTGCCTTGTGAAGTCATGGTATGCAATTTAGGTCATCATGGTGCTATTTTTTGTTATGATGCTAATGTGTTGGCTGAGATAGTGCAAAAGATGCACATCATTAAAGTGAAGTTGCAGCATTGGACCTCGAGGCAAGAACATGTCATCATACATGTATTATATGTTTGGCATGCAGGTATGTAAGTTAAGGATTTTTATATGCATTAGGTTTATATAGATTAGGCTTAAGTACATGTCTTTTGATGTTATGGTTGCATACATGATAGATGATAGTTGATTAGCATAGTCATATGCACATGTGTTAGATAATCAAGAATGATGGTAACCTTTGGTTGTATCAGTTTCTATTGTTGTTTTATGTTAGATAACTTGATGATTAGGGTTGTTTCATTAAGATCTTGAAGTTATATGTATCATGCTAAATTGGATTGGCCTATTCAAATGGTTAGGGTTACGACATTCAGGTATGAGTCGACTTATGGTGTTTCATTTTGTGGTACTAATCTAGAACAACCATAAATATGTGATTGTTATGCATAAATGATAATTGTTTATGAGTTAGGATGTGAACATGTTAGTTAGTGATTGTTATGGATAGCATGATCTTATGTTTGTTTAAGCTAATCTGTTGAGAAGTTATATCATGCTAACTAGCTTGATTGTGTAGACAAGATAGCCTCCCCTGAGATAAACTAAGGTACAAGTTTTCTTATGTCATATCTTTGGTGCTTGATAGTTTGATTACGTCGTCTAGTTGATATATTTAACATGGTATGTTTGTAATTTGGTTGGATATTTGATTACGTGAATGATATGAGTACGTGTCTATAAGATTTATTTCTGAAATGATATTTTTTTAAGATGATTGTACTAACACATGGTTTGATACAATTGATATGTACTTGAGTGTAGTAGGTGACAATTGTAGCATTAGGTTTAATGGCTAGGAGTTGACTATGGATTATGACATGACTGTTAGTCTCCGTAAAGGTTGATTTCAAATTGATAAATATCATTGTCTTGATATTTGGGACATGTGGTTGACATGTGTGAGCGGTTGCAGGTTAACATGCTAGATATTAGCGTGACAAGGTAACATTTGATGTGTTTATATAACTAATAGTTGGGTGATGTGACAATACATAGTAAGCCTCGATTGCAATAAGGTAAAAAGGGAAAAAGAGAAGATTTGGACATGAATTCCTTTGGCTATGTTTGGAAAACCCTAATTCCAAAAGAATTAGTGTTTTTCCTACAAGAAGTCTTCTTAACCTTAATCTTGTCTAACATTGTGTGGATACATGCTATATTCATGAACATGTACTTGACAGGTATATTAGCTAGTCTTTAGTTACAAGTGGATCTGTCAAAGGATTGAAGTCCCTTGACAGATGGTGTGGATGTGTTCAGTTGAAAGCAACATGCTTAGCACAACAAGGTAAGGTAACTGGTGTATTTTTATGTTTATTTATGCACTAACAATTATGTGTTAATGACAGCATGATGCAAGGAGTTGCATGGTAAGAGAGGTTTCCATGAAATCTCGAAGAAGGCTTAGGTCGATCTTTCCTTAGCAACCATGGGGATTGAGCAATGGTTTTTGTTGTTAGTCTTGTGATTTTGGTCTTTTGTGATTTTTGCACTTGATTTGTGATTTTTTTTGCGTCCAGTGCATATCTATGCAACTTTGTTGCGATGTTGTATTGTTTTTCATGGTCTTCTTGTTGATGTTTCCGTTCTTGCCTTTTATTGTTTTGAGTCTTAGGAATTGGCTGGGAAAAAAGGAATTTAATGGAGCTCAGGGAGAGTTGTGTGGTGCCCAACAGGTAACGTAAGGCTCAGATGAAGCTCGGTGCATGAGTAAGTGAAGTAGAAGGTAAGACTACGACAGTTGGTTGGACTGGTTGGTACATTGTGGTAAATGGATAGTGGCAATACAGACATGAGAAAGGTAAACATCAAAGGTAAAGTAAATGGATCTAAAGTGTCGAATGCCTTGGCTATGTTGGGAACTATTGTTCTTGTAATTGCACATGTGTGGCATGAATAAAGGAAGTTCTCTTAACATAGACCTTATGTTATCTGATAATTATGTTGTGATCATGACTATGTTGATGTTTATATGTATACATGTATATATGTATGTATGTATGTCATTGTATGACATGACCATGATTGTTTTATGATAATGTTTATGTATATATATATATGTATGTATCCATGTATCTATGTCACTGTTTGACAAGGTCATCAGGAATCGTCCTTGTGGAGGAATGATTTCTTACGCGGGCAAATGACAGGAAGAGGCTCTTGAATATGAGGAATCAAGTGGGAAGAGTAGTCATGATAGATATATGAGGTCAGTATCATGTGGATATGAATTGATATTGTATGCTTGTATTATGCCTATGTATTTTTATGAAAGATAACACTAAAGGATACATCAACAGAATAAAAAATAGTGTGGTCTATGACATGTTGGGACAAGCATGGGTAAGACATTGGAAGCAAGGTTGCTTGGTAGAGACAATGTGGTTGTGGATGTTTGGTACTATTGTTGTGCATATGTTGTATATTTTGTACATGTTGCATCTATGATGTGTGCACATGCAGTGTTGCGTATATATAGTGTGTATACATGTTTTTTATGCAATGTTATGTACATGATGGTATAGATAGTTTTGTGCGAATATTGCATATGGAGTGTTGCAAATAGATGGTGCTATGTACATGATGTATATGCAGTGTTGTGTGCATATGGTGTTGTGCATATGTTGGATATGCAGTGTTGTGTACATATGATGCTATGTACGTGTTGGATATGCAGTGCTAGTATAGGAGGTGTTTTGTGCATGTTGTACATGCGGCGCTATGTACATTTGGTTTTGTGTGCATGATTATACAAGTGGTGTTGTGTGCACATGGTGTTGTGTACATATTGTACAAGTGGCACTATGTGCAGGTGGTGTTGTGTACATGTTGTGCATGTGGCGTTGTGTACATATGGTGTCACATACATATTGTGTGTGGTACTATGTACATGTGGTATTGTGTACACCTTGTATAGTGGTGCAATGTACATGTGGCGTTTTGTACGCGTTTTGCAGGTGGTTCGTGTACATAGGATGTTGTGCACATGTTTTGCAAGTGGTGTGGTGTACAAGTGGTACTGTGTACATGTTCTACATATGGCACCAGTGTAGATGAGGTATTATGTGCATGTCGTACATGATATGTTGCGGGCATGCGACACTATGTGTATGTGCACATGGTTTAGGAGAAAGCACTGGGTGTTTGTCTAGTGTGGAAACTAATCCAGAGTGCATACAAAATAAAGACAAAAGTAGAATCTAAGGCTTGATTAAAGGATAAGTATCAGTATTTTACTTCAGTTTTACTATGCATTTGATTTATGATTCTGGTTTATGATGATTTCACCCACAACATGTGAGCTACGTCTTTGGGCTCTGCTCAATTATGTTGCTACTTCATTAACATCCCTTCAATAAGGCTCTTCTTTGTAGACACAAGGATTAAACTCTCACTCATGTGGCAATGTCTCTCATATAAAGAGACATTCTCCTTTGACAATACAAAAGGAATGAATTCTCACAAACAAGTGGCATAGATTGTTCTCCCTATATCCCAAATCAAAGGGGTTGGGCTCTCACATAAAGTGGCATAGACCCTCTTTGAATATACTACTCAAACTCAAGCATATCTACAAATACATGTTCTCATACATGTTCTGCCTCTTACAAATCTTGAAAGGGGAAAATCAACAACAACTGAGACTTACATTGGTTCCCAAACGAAAACACTCAATTAGATGCTCAAAACACATTGAACACAAAACCAACATGTCCACCTCATCATTCTACAATATTTGTCCGTAAACACGAGAAAATTCTAAAACGTGCATCTCTATCTCAAAATTAATGTCAAGCATTACTAACACATGTGGACTTCTTCCATGATCCCTCATATCAGCTGCTCAAATCCAAATTTTTACTGCACTAGTGGACTTGCCCAAAAAAATAGTGAAAAATAATTATAAACTTCATATGTTTTTTTCACCTTCACCATAGGACCTTTCTAAGAATATTAACATCAAAAGATGTGCCACAACGGTAGAATATTCTTGGAATATCCTCAAAAATATATCCTAGATTCTTCTTCAAAATTCATGCCCACTCTAAGTGCGGAACCCCTAGCTCGGCCACCTGTCATTCCTTTGTTCAACTCTCTCTTTGTGTGGTCTAGGCCATTATGTGAAAGATGACGAGGTTAAATATTATTGTATGGGAATACTTTATCAAACCCTGCCCCTTGGTAGTTTTGTTTGGGCATTTAAAAATGGCATATAGTTGGGGGAGGTCCCGCGGTCAAACCCGTGGGCCTATCCATTTTGGCTTGTAACCTATATTTTAACGATGACTTGTTTTGTATGGCATACAGTTTGTAACCATATGTTATAATAACAACAATAACCAAATTGATGAGCCCCATAAATGGGTAATTATATGGGCTCATTTTGCCTCTTAACTTAGCTTAATCCACCATTCTCATTAGTTTATTTCATGTTTTTTATTATATTTATGCTAATAGAGTGAGTTGGGTTGGTCATTATGCCTTGAAGTCTAATGTGTGCTTAATGCAGATTTTTGGTCAATTTTGGAGACAAAGTCAAAGGTTTAATGAACATTTGGTAGCAAATATTCGAAGAAAACAAGGGAGAGGATTTATAGGAGGGTGTTCCCCTCATTTATGACTCCCTACTTCGAATTCTCCTTCAGAAAGCTCGGAGCACAAGCAGCCACATCAATGCACCAAAGAGGCAGCCGAGCAAGTGGAGTATAACTGCTGCCTATCTCAAGTTCTGGGAACCGAGCCTCCCTAATTTTAAGGGAGTTGTTGGAAGCTCCAGATGTATAAGTAGAGAGTCCTAGGGCCTCATTAGGTTGTTGGATGTTAGTCAAATTTTCGCGCTTTTGTTACAGTTTTTCTTGGCTAAACTTCGAGCTTACCTTTGTAGACAGTTTCATGTAATCTTACTGTTATTTTGATAATGAAGATGAGATTGTTTCTGAGCTAGCACTGAGTTACCTCAGAGGGTTGAAGCTCTTGGGTTAGGGCCCAATCAAAGAAGCCAAGAACCTCTTGTTTTGTATTTATATTCTTTGTTTCAATTTATGAATGAGTTGTTGATAGATAGATTTCTTTTTTAGTTAAGAATAGGTTGGTTTTGGTAATTTAAAAAGTTGTTTCCATTTCAGTTTGCTGTAGCAGGTTGAATAGTGATAGAAGAGGATACAAAAAGGCCATCAACAGAGCCTTGACCTCCTTTCTCCCCTTTGGGACCATGAACTGAGGCCAAGACCCTATTGCTGCCAAAAAAAACACAGATTTGCCTTTGCCATAGGATTTCTAGTGTTGCAGCTTGTTAGAAGGTTAATGCTTTTCTGTAGATCTATTTCATCGTGCTAATTTCTGTCTTTACAATAAATTTCTTTTCATGCTTTCTTTACATATAGCATTGTTCAGCATTTACTTTCCTAGATCAAAATTTATACTAGCTTGATGAACAGTTCTATTTTTTTAGTGTAGCTAGTTTCTTTGTTTGCTTAGTTTTAGAGCTTGATTTTCAGTTCTCTTGTAGTACATCTCTGCTCGCCATAAGTCCACCAATCAGCCATCACCATCTCTTCCTGATCCATGTTCCACAGGTCATCCAAAGTCCTTCACAAATCTGCCCTAATTTTCTACACTTTTCCCATAAACTTTCCTCTCTTTCCTTGAACAAGTCCAACCATCTTTCTCTTCCCTAATCTTCCTTGATGAACCTTAGACACCTTAACACTCCTCCTAGCCATCAGCTACCCTTTCCACCCATTTTCCCACCTTCAAAACCTCTAAAAAATCTCTCGACATCCTCCTGTAGACCTCCGGTAGATCCCCTGCAGCCTCCTGTAGAATTTCCTGTAGGTGTCTTTCTGAAATCTGATTGTAGCGAAAGCCTCCAAGAGGCCACCTGGGACCTCCTAGGACCCCTCCACACCTTCCTACACCTCTAAAAACTCCAAATTCGCCCTCCATCGCCACCTAATCGTTGCCACATTCACAAACAAATAGATCACATGCATAACAATTTCACCTAAAAATACATAAAAATCCAAAAAGATGTTTTTTTTCTCATTTCCTTCTATAAATAGCTTAAGTAGATGTTTTTTACTTCCTAAGTAGGTAATGGCATTCATTTTATAGTTTTTCACCTCTCTTCCTGCAAAAGTAGGGTTAGATGGTTAATTAGGGTTTGCTAGGGTTACTTCACATTTCAGTCTTCTTTTATTTTCTGCAAGTAGAATAGCCTTTGTAGGGTAAGCTTTCCTTTCTTTCATCACATATAAAGCTTCTTCTGGAATTCATAGAAGTTGGCTTGAGCTCCTAGTGATCTTGCGCCAACTGACCAAATGATAGCCTATAGTAAGAACTAGTACTTGTGCATACAGCACTGTCGCTTCCAAGTTTGTTACGAACTACCTTGTTGATAAAAGGAAAGTAGGAAGCCCAGGAGTTGGAGTATTATTGCTGCAATACTGATGCTCACCACTTTTTGGCGTCGTTGCTGGTGAAGCGTCAGAGTATTGTGTGATTACTGCTTTTCCTCTATTTTCTACTACAACATTCTGCTAAGTAGTTTATTTTAGAAAAAGTAAAGTATTTGTTTCTTTCAATTTCTGCATTTCCTTGCTTTCATTTCAATTCTGCAATTTCCATTCCAGCAAAAGTAGATTAGCCATTTCCTTGCTTTCATTTCAATTTTGCAATTTCCATTCCAGCAAAAGTAGATTAGCTCTTTCCTTGCTTTCATTTCAATTCTGCAATTTCCATTTCAGCAAAAGTAGATTAGTCATTTCCTTGCTTTCAGTTCCGCATTTCATTTGCTTTCCTTTCAATTCTGCAATTTCATTTCAGCAAGTTCATTTCAGTTAGTTGCAAGTTGTTTGTTCAACCAATTTCAGTTTTGCAGCTACAAGTAGAAAAAGGCAAAAACCAACCAAAAAAAAAAATCCCTTTCATGCCTCGTAGGAACAGAGATAATTCAAGAAAATTCTTACCCAACACCCCCACCACATCACATAGCCACCCTTCTCTCTTCTTCGGTGGCAGTGATCTAGAAGAACATTTAGGTGAACAACCAGAGATATTTGAAGAACCTATAGGGGAATAAGAAGAAGAAAACATCCCTCCTGAGACAATGGTTGAGAACAAAAATGTTAGGGGGAATGGAAAAAGAGTAGAGGGTACCTTTCCCATCTGAGAAACCAATGGGGACACTAAAATGAAAAAAATAAGCCCTTCAGCCCTACCTCACTTCCATGGATTGACTACAGAAGATCCTGACACCTTCTTGTTTGAGTTTTTTGTTATCTGTCGAACCTATGACTATGCAGAAGATGAGCAAAAGTTGAAATTATTCCCTTCTACCCTCAAGTTTGCAACATTGCACTAGTTCATGGGGTTACCTAGCAATAGCATCACAACTTGGGCTCAAATGCAACAAGCCTTCAATAACAAATATCGAGATTACTGTAGGTCAAAAGACACCAAGGAAGAAATCTTTCGAATGACCATGGGAAGTGATGAATCATTGGAAGATTATGAAGAGAGGTTCCAGCTCAGTTATAAAAGGACCAGGTGTACGCTTGACCCCGAATTGCTGAAGTTGGTCCTGCTCAGGGGAATTCTGAAAGACCTTCTAGACACCCTCCATCTGCTGGCTGGGGGAGACATCTACCAACTACCTTATGAATACATAAAGACTATTTTTAGAAACCATTCTAGGGAAGCCAGAAAGAGAGGTAGGGGGAGTCAACCCATAGCCAGTACCTCCTCATCCACTTCATCCATAAAAGGTGAGCTTGGACACATGCTAGAAGACTTCAAGAGAAAGATGCTGCAAACTCTTTCCATGCAAATGGATACCTTGCATATCAAAAGGAAACAAGAGGAAGCAAAGACGGCTTTGGCCATTTTTTTCCTAGGTGCACCAGAAGGCATCCTAGGAACGAATGTCCATTGAACTCCATAGAGGTTTGTTCAGTTTGTGAAGAAGATAATTCTACAGATAAGTGCCCTTCCTTTCCCGGACTTAAAGCTGTATACCAAGGGGCCGAAGGTGCCACTGAACCACTCTATTTCATGAACCAAAGGAGACCACATGGACCTAGACCATACCAATAGGGAATGCAAGGGGCATCTCAGGCATACTACAACCCCAACCAAGCCACTTCCATACCTTCTTGGGGCCCCCCTGCTCATCCTTCCTGGTCCACACCTCCTCCTTGGTCCTGTCCATCTCAATATCATGCCCAACCAGCTTCTTATTCATTCCACTCCTATGCTCAACCACAACCTCAGTGGAATGCATCTCATCAGGGGTGGAGGCCCCAGTACAACTCTCCTCCCGCTCTTTTTCCTCCACCGCCTACTCAACCTCAACCATTGCCTCCTACTCCACCAAGGCAACCCCAAATGCCTGCTTAATTGAACCTAAACCCAAACAATAGACAGGCTCAGCAAGTATACAGTGGGGAACCATCATGCCCAACCTATGTTGTGGAGATTTAGGAGATTAACCTACGATCTGGGAAGGTTCTCCCAGATAGCCAACCTCCCCCTCAGGAGGTTGAGGAAGATAAAGAGGAAAGTGAACCAAAAGCAAATCCACCCTTTCCTGAGAGACTATCCGGGACAACACAACCCACCCCAAAAGAAATTGAACTTCTGGGAGAATTGAAACAGTTATGTGTAAAGATACCACTTGTCCAAGCCATAAAGAATGTGCCTATATACAATAAGATGATCAAAGAGAAGTGCTTCAGGCATCCAAGCAGGAGCAGAAGAGATGCCCCAACCATCAATGTCATAAGACAACTGTTCGACCTGATGTTGGGGCAGGTAATCTATCTGGAATATTTAGACCCCGGAAGCCCAGTAGTTGATGTCCACATCAATGGCACCATGATCCCACATACCTTGATTGATCTGGGAGCTGCCATTAATGTGATGACAAAGGATACCATGCTCAAGCTCAAACTCCAGGGCTCCTTGAGAAAGACCACAACAGTACTGTAACTAGCAAACCATTCCACCGTGACCCCTGAAGGGATTGTGAAGGATGTGATGGTCTCCATTGATTCTTAGGAGTACCTTGTTGATTTCTTGGTTCTCTAGCCGAAAGCAAAGCTCACTGGGTATCCTCTCATCCTGGGAACACCCTGGTTGGCCACTATCGATGCTTACATAAATTGTCGAGTTGGGAACATGACTATCAAGAACAGGCATATGTCCAAGCAGCTAATCCTATACCCTCCTGCCCAACCCCTACTAGAACATGATCTACCTCTCTGGTTGGAGGAGGAGGATGAGGATGAATTCTATTCTGCACCACTATGTGCAGTAGAAACTGTCATGGGGGGGAACCACAAAATTAGGATGAGATAATTGGAAATTTAATTCAGAATTCACCCCCCAGTATGTTTCCATTAGAAGATCTAGTGAAAGAAACCCAAGACAATCCCTAACTGATCTCTATGTGGCCGACCTGACCTCTCTCTATGTTAAGAATATAGAGTTTGGCCCAAAAAGAACCTTGAAAATCAATTCATCCCTATCCATCTCCCAGGAGAAGGAACTGTGCAGCTTATTAAAAAAACATCTAGATGCCTTCACCTAGAGTTATAAGGAGATGAAGGGAGTGCACCCTTCAGTATGTACTCAACATATATACATTAAGGAGGATTTCAAACCAGTCAGGCAGCCTCAAAGAAGGATGAACCCAGCCCTTAAAGACATTGTTAAGGAAGAATTGCAAAAACTACTTGATGCAGGATTCATCTACCCCATCTCTGACAATGAATGGGTCTCTCCTTTGGTACTAGTGCCAAAAAAAAATGGTAAGTCGATAATCTGTGTCGATTATTGGGAACTGAACAAGGCCACTAAAAAGGACCATTTTCCTTTGCCTTTCATAGATCAAGTGTTAGATGGTCTGGCGGGGAAAAAAAATTTCTCCTTCCTAGATGGGTTTAGCAGGTACAATCAGATTCAAATCAGCGCGGAAAACCAAGATAAGACCACTTTCACTTGTCCTTGGGGTACCTTTGCATCAGGTCCTTCCTTTTGGTTTGTGCAATGCTCCAGCCACTTTCTAGAGAGCAGTATTGAGTATATTTTCCAAATTGGTTCATGATGCGGTGGAAATATATATGGATGACTTTACTCCTTATGGTTTTAACTTTCAAGAAGCTTTATCTAACCTAGGGAAAGTTTTGGACAAGTGTATTGAAATGAACTTGTCCCTCAGTCCAGAAAAAAGTGAATTTTTTATGACTGAAGGGACTGTACTAGGTCATGCAATATCTCAACAAGGATTGCAGGTGGACCCCAACAAAATCGCCATCATCCAAAGGGTCCCACCTCCTCAAAAGGTGAGAGATGTCCAAAGTTTCCTTTGCTTGGCAAGATATTACAAAAGATTCATTAAAGATTTCAGTAAGTTAGCCTCTCCTTTGTTTGGTCTTTTGGGAAAAGATGTCGAGCTCATATGGACTGAAAACTGTCAAGAAGCCCTAGATACCTTGAAAAGCAAACTTGTGATTGTCCCAATTTTGAGAGGCCCAAACTAGGCCCTACCTTTCCACATTCACACAGATGCCTCGAACAAAGCAATAGGAGCAGACTTGGGGCAGATTGATGAAAAGTTACCTTATGCCATATACTTTATAAGTAAAAAAAATTCCAAGGAAAAGTTAAACTACACAGTCACTGAGAAGGAACTCCTAGCTATAGTGCATTCCTTAAATAAGTTCACACATTACATCACAGGCTATCAAACCTTTCTACACACTGATCATGCTGCAATTAGGTATTTAATGTAGGAAGTTACAGGGTAAGTTCCTCAGACATAACACCAAAAGGACACCGCTCACAACCATATCGCAGATCAATACACCAGTATTTTGACGTGGTTAAAACCCTCAAAGAGGGAAATAGTCCACGGCCTGAGCCAACGCGGCCACTTCAGGCAATTTATTAATAAAAGAATGAAAATTTACATATGTTTCTCTCATGCACGGATTACCCTACAAATGACCCTCCATGCGCTTTAAATAGAATTCATGGACCAATCGGGTGTCAAGCCACGGATCAAGTGTCGGTAATACCGAGGAGAGAATGAACCGTCGGATCACTACATATCGTGACCGTCGGATTGTAAGTTACAAAATGTACAACGGTAAAGAAACACACTTTACCTAACTCTATACCTAACTCTACACTAGACCAAGTTGTACTTAACTATTTCCTATGTGTCGGAATATCCTAACATCCCCCCTTAAGAACAACTTGGGATAGGATTGAGTTAGGTATAGAGTTAGGTAAAGTGTTTCTTTACCGTTGTACATTTTGTAACTTACAATCTGACGGTCATGATATGTAGTGATCCGACGGTTCATTCTCTCCTCGGTATTACCGACACTTGATCCGTGGCTTGACACCCGATTGGTCCATGAATTCTATTTAAAGTGCATGGAGGGTCATTTGTAGGGTAATCCGTGCATGAGAGAAACATATGTAAATTTTCATTCTTTTATTAATAAATTGCCTGAAGTGGCCACGTTGGCTCAGGCCGTGGACTGTTTCCCTCTTTGAGGGTTTTAACCACGTCAAAATACTGGTGTATTGATCTGCGATCTAGTTGTGAGCGGTGTCCTTTTGGTGTTCTTTCTAAGGAACTTACCCTGTAAATTCCTACATGGTATCAGAGCACCAAAAGGACACCACTCACAACCAGATTGCAGATCAATACACCAGTATTTTGACGTGGTTAAAACCCTCAAAGAGGGAAACAGTCCACGGCCTGAGCCAACGCGGCCACTTCAGGCAATTTATTAATAAAAGAATGAAAATTTACATATGTTTCTCTCATGCACGGATTACCCTACAAATGACCCTCCATGCGCTTTAAATAGAATTCATGGACCAATCAGGTGTCAAGCCACGGATCAAGTGTCGGTAATACCGAGGAGAGAATGAACCGTCGGATCACTACATATCGTGATCGTCGGATTGTAAGTTACAAAATCAGTACAACGGTAAAGAAACACACTTTACCTAACTCTATACCTAACTCCATCTTATCCCAAGTTGTTCTTAAGGGGGGATGTTAGGATATTCCGACACATAGGAAATAGTTAAGTATAACTTGGTCTAGTGTAGAGTTAGGTATAGAGTTAGGTATAGAGTTAGGTAAAGTGTGTTTCTTTACCGTTGTACATTTTGTAACTTACAATCCGACGGTCACGATATGTAGTGATCTGACGGTTCATTCTCTCCTCGGTATTACCGACACTAGATCCGTGGCTTGACACCCGATTGGTCCATGAATTCTATTTAAAGCGCATGGAGGGTCATTTGTAGGGTAATCCGTGCATGAGAGAATGAACCGTCGGATCACTACATATCGTGACCGTCGGATTGTAAGTTACAAAATGTACAACGGTAAAGAAACACACTTTACCTAACACTATACCTAACTCTACACTAGACCAAGTTGTACTTAACTATTTCCTATGTGTCGGAATATCCTAACATTTAATGAATAAAACATATGTCAATGCTCGCATTATTAGATGGTTGCTTTTACTGCAACAGTTTGATTTAACCATTGTTGATAAGCCCGGTAAAGAAAATGTTGTTGTTGACTTTTTGTCTAGAGTAGATTTGCCTGCAGGTGAGGAAGGAATGGTGGATGATCAAATGCCAGATGAGCACCTATTTTCTATCTCAGTACTCTCTCCATGGTTTTTTGATATAGCAAATTACTTGGTTTCAGCATAGTTCCCACCACACCTGTCCTCAAAAGAGAAGAGCAATATCGTGAGGAAAAGCGCCCCTTTCACTTGGATTAGGGGCAATCTCTTCAAACTTGGCCCAGATCAAATATTGAGAAGATGTGTCAGGGAGGAGGAAGTTTTTGACATTCTCCTAACCTGTCATGACGGGCCTTGTGGAGGCCATTTTGCAGCAAAAAGGACTGCCTTCAAAATCTTGCAAGCAGGTTACTATTGGCCCACTCTTCATCAAGATGTGAAGAGATATACCAGCCAATGCGATCGGTGCCAAAGGATGGGGAAACCTACTCCAAAGGATGAGATGCCCATGCAACCTCAAGTGACTTTTGAGCCATTTGAGAAGTGGGGCATGGACTTTGTGGGTCCTATCAACCCTCCTTCAAAACAAAGGCAATACATCATTGTGTGCACTGATTACCTGACAAAATGGGCAGAGACAAAAGAAATCAAGGCAGCAACAGAGGAAAAAGTAGCTGAGTTTTTAAGAGAGAACATCTTCTATAAGTTCGGGTATCCAAGAGAACTGGTTACAGATCAAGGCAGTCAGTTCACTTCCAATTTGATTGAAGACCTGCTCACATGTCATAAAATCAAGCACAGGACTTCCACCCCTTACCATCCACAAGCCAATGGGAAGGTGGAATTCACTAATAGAGCCTTGGAAGGAATTTTGACCAAGGTAGTGAGAAGCAGCAGAAAAGATTGGGCAGATAGACTAGTTGAGGCCACTTGGGCCTACAACACAACATGGAAGACCACCATAGGGTTCACACCCTATGAACTGGTCTATGGGAAGAAGGCTTTGCTATCAATAGAATTTGAATACAATACACTAAGGATGGCAACTTAGCTAGACCTAGACCTCAGCTATGCACAGAGGAAAAGGCTACTCCACCTCAATGGATTGGATGAACAAAGACTGTAGGCCCTTCTCCACACAAAGGTAGTCCAACTTCAAAGGAAAATATGGCATGATCAAAACATCAGGGAGAAGAAATTCCAAGAGGGAGATTGGGCACTGCTCTATGACTCAAGGTATAAAGACTTCAAAGGCAAGCTGAGGACAAGATGGTTGGGACCCTACACTATGGAAAAATGCAATGACAATGGTTCAGTCCTGATCAGAACCATTGATGAGGAAGCCATCCCCATGCTTGTCAATGGACATAGGTTGAAAATTTACAAGAAGCCCCTCTCCAAGCAAGAGTTCATTGAAGATCTGAATAAGACAGTGTTGGTAGTGGAGCAGGTCTCAGCATCCACTCCACCCACTTACTAGCAAAAAAATAAAAATAAAAAAATAAGGGCTCAAGTGAAAACCTCCATGAGGCGCTTAAGTCCCATCATTGGGTTGAAAACTTCTTTTGAGGCGGCCTAGTGATGACAAAAACAAAAAAGAGAGAATAATATCCCTGGGTGAAAACCTCCCTAGAAGGTTCCCAAGGCAGGCAATGAGGGTGAAAACCTCCTGGAGGTGCCCTAGTTGTCTTTCAAAAAAAAAACAAAACAAAAGAAAAAAAAATAGAGAAATAAAGGAAGAGGAAATTGACTTTTAACATGCATTGCAGGTTACAGGTGGACCACAGGAAGCAAGAGAGGATGCCACAGAGCTTATTTCACCTACTCCATACTCTTCTCAATCATTTCTGACCTTTCTTCCACCTCACTGTGTGTTTTTTCTAAACATTGTGTATCCTACAGGAGGCCTTGTGTGTTCTACAGGAGGCTCCTGTAGAAATCACAAAGAGCTCGAAATGGATTTTAAAAATAGTTTGAGGAGCTGGGAAGTGTCATGAAGAGCCTGTAGGCCCTCCTATAGCTATCCACCCTCCTGACCAGCCATCCCACACCTGCACCACCTCATTATCATGGATTTCTTCCTTTCCTGCAGAAAAAAACACAGAAACCAGTTTTTAGAAAAAAACCAAGAAATAAAAGGAACAGCACCTCCAAAGCTCACCTGCAGCTTACCAAATACCTCTCCATCATCATCAGCATCTCTGGTAGCATCCTCATAGCTCCCAGCACAAGAATCAGCTAAAAATTTTAAAGGGAGAAGCAGCTACAGGAGCTCCTGTAGGATTTCCTGTAGCAGCTAATCCCCTTAAAATCAAGCCACAGCAGCATAATAGATGCATCCATAGGATTGAAAAGGATGTTGGAAGCATATAAAACCAAAGGGTACCTACACAAAGCAAACAAACCACACATCAGAGAGCAGAAAGCATACAGCAGAGGAGATACAGGCATGCAGCAATTGAAATACGAGCATGCAGCAGCAAAGAAACCAAAATGCACCACAACATGAACATTCGACTTGCAGGTAAGTGTCTAACCCTCTCCTCTGTTGCATCTGTGTAATTGAAAACATGCATAAACAAATGAGATGGTTAGGGTTGAACGATAAAGGTAGCCAGTTAACTGGCCACCCTCATCCAGTTGACTGCGCTCATCCGGAGATGCCACCACACGTGTGCCTAGTCAACTCATAGAAAATTGAAAGGACAGGTAGTGGAGGTTATACAAACTCCGATGAACTCTGATGCAATGATGGGAAGTGATTGTGGGAAAGAGTCATGAAGAGCCATGATGACAGAGCATTGGGGACCAACGGTCTGAATCTAGAAACATACATTTTTGCTAGCTCACCCCATCACCAGAAATATCTCAAAGAAGACATAAGTATTCCTCCGCGAAACTCATTCACCACCTTTTCTTCCATTTTTCCTCATTCACTTAGCTATAGCAAGCTCTATACCACCTCGATAGCCTCAAAAACATTGTTCTCTATCGATTCCAGCCACACTTCTGCTATCGGAGTCCTATAGGAGCAAGAATAGGTTCTACAGGAACGGTTTCTACAAGAGCACCTACAACGAGTTCTACAGGATGGACAATGAGCAGTTTTTAAGGAAGAAACACAGGGTTTTTGCTCAGATTCTAGATTGAATAGGTAGGCTCTATACAGACCCACCTTGAATATTAATATGTGCAAGAAATGATACAATTCTAAGGAGGAATTAAGCTTGTAGGAGAATAGGAATTCCATAAAAAATTTCTACCTATTTTCTTAAAAAAGCATAGTTTTTCTCTGTTTCCCAGTTTCCTTAAAATTCTTGTCTCCATCTCCATTTTGGGTGTCAAAAGAGGGGTATAAGAAAAATGACAGGGGGATTCATGAGCAAGGAGCCCACAAATTTAGCTAGGATCCATGAGCATCCCGAAGTAGTAACCATTTTTACCAGAGCAAATTGGATGCCATTTTTCGAAAAATTTCGAGGGTTTGATGAAGAAGTGGCTCAGGAGTTTGCCCCTGCTTTGGTACCTCATTCAAAGACCCAAGCCAACGTTACTTTCAGAGGTATCACCTTGGAAATCACCCCAGAATATATCAACAGAGTTACCAGCCTTCCCCTTGGATTACCTTGGAGCAAAGATGAAAAGCCAATGGGACAAGTTGCCCAGAAAACCTTCTTCCAACCAGATGAACATCCTGTAGAAGACAAAAATGGCATTACAATAACAAGCATACCTTACCCTTGGGATGAGGTCAGTTACCAAATCATCAAGTATATTTCTTGTGAAGGGAGGTATAGCATAGTTTATGGCTACCATTTTAGACTTCTCCATGAGCTGAGATATGGCATGAACATTCCTACACCCCAAAAATTCAGCATCCCCTATTTTCTCCTACAGTCCCTTATAGACTCCAACCTTAAGTTAAATGCAGGGGGTCTAGATCAATTGGCTCACCATGGGTTAATAAAACTATTAGTGGAAGAAGCCCTCCACACCTTCACAATCCCCATAGCATGGGAGATCTTCAGAAATGTGACAAGGGAAGATGATGTAAAGGCCCTCACATATGACCTCAGTCCTTCTGAAAGTGAGGGGGAAGAATAGCAAGGAGAAGAAGGGGAGGGAACTGAGGAGGAAACTAAAACAGAGAAGGAGGAAACTAAACTAGAGGATGAAGAACACAAAATAGAGCAAGAGGAAAAAAAATCAGCAGAGACAGAGAAGACAAAGGGAGAGGAACAAGGGGCAGAAAAGACAGAAGTGCCTCCTGAGACCCTAGAAAGAGAGGCAGCAGTTGCTCTTGCTGCCCTCAGCACCCCTATGAAACACAAACAAAAGAGGAAGAGGCAAACATCAATGTACTTCAGGGCTCGAAAAAGCACAAGGATAAAAATGGGAAAACCACAGCAATCTTCAAGTATGCCTATTGTAATTGAAGATTCACCCATTGTCAAAGGGGAAGAATCTCCCTCTAAAACACCCATCACATATGAAAGAGGAAGTCCTAGATCTTCCACTTAGAAGGAAAGAGTGCAACTACAGGACTTAAAAATAGCTCTACAGGAAGCACAGACTGTTCTACATGAGACCCTAACTAAGCTACAGGATACCGAGAAACTTGAGAAAAGGGTAGAAGAATAGCCAAAGGGGAAGGAGGAAACAACAGATACCCAAGAACCTGACCCCCAGCCTAGTTTGGGCTCTTACTACAATCTTCTTGAGGGGGGGGGGGGGGAATCATTCCACAGAAATTTGCAGTCCCATTTTTCTTTGAGTTGGAGAAAGAAAGAATAAGGAGCCATAGATGGATGAAAATTGCCAAATCTAAGGGGGTAGAAGATATTGGCCACATGGAGAACCAGCTTAGAGAGATGGGTAGGGAGTTAAGTGATGTAAGACATAGAGAGGCAATTAGAAGATCTCACTTGGCATGCACGGCCAGCTGGTCTATGGAGGTGCTACAGTGCAGGACACCAGCAAAATCATATGGAGTATATCTCAAATACTAACGGCTGCAGTTTCAGATCAAGAATTTGACATAGAGAGGCACCATGCCTTTCCAAGATTATAAACAGTTTACAGACCTATGTGACCAAAGTTCAGCAGAAGACAAGGCAAAGATAGCAGAGTTTTATTTGCATAACTTGGCCCTCACTGATATGAACCTATGGGACCCCAATGCTAGGCTAGGGGACTTGCAACTGATGGCCATGGCATCATGGATGAATCATGAGGAGAAAAGGGCAACAGAAATCAAAAAGTTGATGGCAAAAGAGAAAAATGAACCCTTAATGATCCGAGCTGAGCCAGAAAACCCCATGGCTCTCATCAGTGTCCACCAGCTGCTTGCAAATAATCCTCAAAGTGCCCCTAAGTATATCAATGAGCAGGCCCAGGCCATTGCACATTTTGAAGACATGGAAAGATTACTTGGGGAAGACTGTATTCATGCTTGTATGAGGAGGTGGAACACTCTTCCACACAGTCTGCAAATTAGGGAGTATCACTCCCCAACAAGGATGAAAGAAGCATTAAGGAGAGTGCCACTGTACAAGTGCTCTATGCAGAGTTTGAAGGCCAATTTGATTGGCCTCAAATTAAGTCCTCCACTACTGCTAGGCCCACTAGAAGGTGGAAAAGAGGAAGAAGAACAACAGCAGTGGGAAGAGGTGGATAGAAAGGAAGGATTCCATGACAAAGAAGAGGACCTCACATTAGAAGCATGGGATGTCAGGGAGGCCATCAGGGCCATCAAATATGAGGAGATGGACTAGTTGCTCAGAGGATGAGCAACACATTCAGTAGGGGAGCCCCATAAATGGGTAATTATATGGGTTCATTTTGCCTCTTAACTTAGCTAATCCACCATTCTCATTAGTTTATTGCATGTTTTTTATTATATTTATGCTAATAGAGTGGGTTTGGTTGGTCATTATGCCTTGAAGTCTAATGTGTGTTTAATGCAGAGTTTTGGTCAATTTTGGAGACAAAGTCAAAGGTTTAATGAACATTTGGCAGCAAATATTCGAAGAAAACAAGGGAGAGGGTTTATAGGAGGGTGTTCCCCTCATATATGACTCCCTACTTCGAATTCTCCTTCAGAAAGCTCGGAGCACAAGCAGCCACATCAATGCACCAAAGAGGCAGTCGAGCAAGTGGAGTATAACTGCTACCTATCTCAAGTTCTGGGAGCCAAGCCTCCCTAATTTTAAGGGAGGTGTTGGAAGCTCTAGTTGTACAAGTAGAGAGGCCTAGGGCCTCATTAGTTTGTTGGATGTTAGTCGAATTTTCGCACTTTTGTTGCAGATTTTCTTGGCTCAACTTCGAGCTTACCTTTGTAGACAGTTTCATGTAATCTTACTGTTATTTTGATAATGAAGATGAGATTGTTTTTGAGCTAGAATTGAGTTACCTCAGAGGGCTGAAGCTCTTGGGTTAGGGCCCAATCCAAGAAGCCAAGCACCTCTTGTTTTTTATTTATATGCTTTGTTTCAGTTTACGAATGAGTTGCTGATAAATAGATTTCTTTCTTAGTTAAGAATAGGTTGCTTTTGGTAATTTAAAAAGTTGTTTCCATTTCAGTTTGTTGTAGCAGGTTGAATAGTGATAGAAGAAGATACAAAAAGGCCATCAATAGAGCCTTGACCTCCTTTCTCTCCTTTGGGACCATGAACTGAGGCCAAGATCCTATTGCTGCCACAAAAAACACAGATTTGGCTTTGCCATAGGATTTCTAGTGTTGCAGTGATCCAAATCGGATTCATAAACGACTGTCATAGAACCATGACTGTATCGGGATGAAACAAATCTTGAATGAAATCCAAAATAGTAATCGAAAACACCCTGAACCAGTGGCCATGGCAGCCGGCGTGGAATGATGAGGACCTCGGTCAAAGCGCGCTGACCGAGGCTCATGGAGACTGCGCAGGAGGTCGATGTAGCCTCTGGGAGCCCCGAAATGGGAAAAGGAGCTAATGTTCGATGCGCGATTGGGAAAACAGGGCTGAAATGGTAGAGCCTTAAGCACTCTGTCACGTTGGGAGCCAGAGGACCATGGGCAGAGAAACGAAAAGCGCCATCGTACGAAGGTGGGAGCCAACACCTAGAAACTGGCGGTATTGATCGGGGCGCCCTTGAACGGTAAGAGGTTTTGGAGGAGAGCGGAGAGATCCCACTCAGCAATCGACGCGTGGTAGCAAAGGTGAGAGAAAAAACCACCATGATCGTGCGTTATCAGTCGAGCAAGTCAACCGCGCTCGACGTGCGTATGACGTTGGATCTGCAGGAGCCCAGATCGGATGGCTGAGATTGTGCTCGATAGACAGAAGCGGAATCGACAGGGAATTAAGCCGCGATTTAAGGGGATTTGGAATCCGTTGACCACCACGGTGGAGAAAGAATGTATCCACGACATAACCGAAGAAATGAATCAACGAACAGGCTGGTGTTGTTCCAATGAGGACACGTGGCTACTTCCTGAGCGTTCATGCTGATGCCAAACGGGGAACTCCAAGCACGCAGGCGGGAGAGGAACTGAACAGGCATGAAGGTCAAATGGCTAAAGCCATGAACAAAGACAACCGAATGGAGAATCAGAGAGAGAGAGCGAAGAGTCCAAGCGACCAAGAGAGACAGTGAATAGTGAACCCTGAGAGGATGATTGAGCACAAAGAGCAGTAAAGCCAAGCAGAGGAGACAGAGGGCCGAGCTGACCACAGGCAGCATCGAACACCAGAGATCTTGAAGAATCAAGCCTTCCCATAGAGGAATCTGTCCAGATTGAGAATCACAGTTGGCTCTTTCCACTATAGACCAAGGGTCACAGAGCTGGTAGGAAGAACAAGAGTCTGTGTAGTCCGAGTGGCTTGGGGAATCCAAGAACCACCCTGCCAAGCAAAATATGCTTCAGGAGAACTCATATTGAGTTCCTGTATTCTAATTTCTTTGCTAAAAGACACAATTAAAACAAGGCCACCACTGAAGCTGGACCGGAGACATAGCCCTGAAGAATAGGGTGAACTCCTTATTAAAAACTGTTTGTGTCTTTGTGTTGCTTACTGTATTTCTCTGTTGTCTTTCCACTTATTTTTTGTGTATTGGAAATCTGATCGATCCGTTGTTTCAATAACACAGAACACACACCATCACATGAGTCTGTAATACCTTTCTATTTAATAAACCTTTCACTGAGGTCACTCATAGGGTGATTATTAGATCAAGTGGTATCAGAGCTCTAGGCTGTAAGGTTAGACAAGCTTGTGTTGGTTTAGCTGTGAATGCTCACTAGATCAAAGCTCAAATTAGGAGAAGGGGAGTTGGTGGAAACTAATCCTGAAATTGGGAGAGTCTATTCTCGAAAGACAATGTCAGAAGAAGGTTCTATAGGGCCAGACCCTTAATTCATAGAAAGTTTCCTAGCTATAAAGTCTATGGTAGAAGAAATGTATAGGGACTTTAGAAAGCATAAGGGTGAAGATTCATCAGGCTCTAAGCAAGATAAATAAGAAGATGAATCTCATTCCCATGACCACTCCAAAGGAAAGGGGAAATAAGAAAGCTTCCCTACACCTCCTAGTAGCCCTGTGCATAATAAGAAAGCATCTTTGATTAAGTTAGATGTTAAATTTGATTTGCCTATATATGATGGAGAGCTAAATGTTGAAAAGTTGGACAATTGGATTAGACAAATTGATGTGTATTGCAGAGTACGAAATATAGACTCAGACAAGAGCAAGATTCAGCTGGCAAGCCTTAGCCTAGGGGGCACTGCCTTGGTTTGGTGGGAAGGCAGAACCCAAGCTGATATGAGGAAGCATGGTAAGACCATCTCTGTCTGGAGTGAATTTGTTATTGCAATCAAAAAACAGTTCTATCCATTGGCCTACATGCAACAAGCCATGATGAGTTGGAAAACTCTTCGGCAGTGGAAAGGGCAAAGTGTACAAGGGTATACTCAAGAGTTCAGAAAGAAAGCATTGATGTTGGGTATTTCATTAAACTCACCAGAAACTATTTTGAAGTACATTGGTGGTCTACACAGCTACATGAGGCATACCATCCTCATGTTTAATCCCACTAGTATAGATGAGGTATCTGTACAAGCTACTCATCTAGAAGCTAGAGGAAAGAATGGAAATCCAGAAGTTGGGGAACCATCCCAACCCACTGTAAGCGAGAGCAAGGAGAAAAGAAAGTAGAAGTGGAAAGCAAGGAATGCTAACACTACACAGAAAGGCAAAGCCTCATGCACTCACTGTAAAAAGGAGGGGCATGATGATGAGCAATGTTGGATTCTGCATCCAGAGCTGAGACCTAAGAAGTCCGAGGGCAAGAAGAAGAAGACTGCTGCAGCTATTTAGAAAGATTTGGGGTCAGACTCGGGAGATGAAACAATCATTGCAGCCACAGGTATAAAAGGTAAGAATTTTGAAGCATCTACTAGTAATTCTACTCAATCTGTTATTGATGGAGAACATGAGAGAAAAAGGCATGAGCTTTTCCATATTCGAGTTGTTTCCAAAAATCAAAAGATTGATAATTTGTTTGATAGTGGCTCACAAGTAAATCTGATTTCTAAAGCAATTGTAAAGAAATTGGGATTAGAAACTACACCATTAGGATGGTTGAATGATAAAGCACAACTACAAGTGACTAGACAGTGCAAACTCAAGTTTTCTTTTGGGTCGGCATTTGTAGATGAGGTTGAGTTAGATGTAATTCCTTTGGATATATGTGGAATTGTTTTAGGGAGTCCTTACTTGTATGATAGAAAGGCTATTTTCTATAGAGCCGAGAACAAGTATCTACTTGTTAAACATGGAATCGAATACTTTGTAAGAGCTCATAAGCTCAAGAATAATTATACTCTCATAAACTCAGGACAAATGAAAAGAATGATAAATTCATGCAAACAGTTCTTAATAATGGTTCTAAAGGAAAAGAAAACTGATAAAACCAATGTATTTGAGGGATGTAATTCTAATCAGCAAGCTGACATAGAAAAGATTGTTTCTGAGTATGATGTCTTGTTTCAAGAACCTCAAGGTATGCCACCCAAAAAGGGAATAGTACATGATATTATTTTGCAGCGAGATGTTCCTTTGCCTAACATTGGGATGTACAGGTTATCTGCTTTAGAGAATGCTGAAATCAAGAAGTAGGTGCAGGAGTTGCTCGAGAAAGGGTTCATCGGGCCTAGCACATCACCATGTGGGTCACCAATCGTTTTGGTGAGAAAGAAAGATGGTTCGTGGAGAATGTGAATTGACTACCGGGCACTGAATAAGATAACAAACAAAAATCGTTATCCCCTTCCTCGCATAGATGATCTTTTAGATCAATTGAAGGAAGCTATTTATTTCACCAAGTTGGATTTGCACAGTGGATACCATCAGGTCAGAGTTGCAGAGCAAGATGCATGGAAGACTGCTTTCAAAACAAAGCAGGGATTGTATGAATGGCTAGTTATGCCTTTTGGCTTGACCAATGCCCCTGCTACTTTCATGAGATTAATGAATGATGTACTCAAACCTTTTCTTGATGATTTTGTTATTGTGTATGTGGATGACATTCTGATTTTTATTAAAACGTGGGAAGAACATTTAAAGCATGTTAAGCAGACATTAGATGTTTTGAAAAGAGAAAAACTTTATGTTAAACTCTCCAAATGTGAATTTGGCAAAACCTCTCTAAATTATTTGGGTCATATAGTAGGGGGAGGTGAATTAACAATAGATCCCTCTAAAGTGGCAGTCATTGTAAATTGGCCTAAACCCAAGTCTGCTACAGAAGTGAGAAGATTCTTAGGAGCAGCACAGTATTGGACGAAGTTCATTTCAAATTTCTCCTCAATTGCAGCTCCCTTGTATGCTTTGATAGGATTGAACAAGGTGTTTCAGTGGGGAAGCAAACAACAGAAAGCCTTCGACACCTTGAAAGAAAAAATTAGTACAGCACCTGTACTAGCACTGCCAAATCTACAAAGACCATTTGAGATCCAAACTGATGCCAGTGACTATGCCATGGGAGCAGTGTTGACACAGCACGGTAAACCCATATGTTATCATTCTGAGACTTTTAAGCCTGCAATAGTTAACTATCCTACCTATGATAAAGAATTGTATGCATTAGTTCAGAATGTGAAAAAGTGGAAACATTACTTAATGGGCAAAGAAACAGTAATACATATTGATCATCAACCACTTCAATATCTACACTCCCAAACTAAGTTGCAATAATCAAGATATTATAGATGGATGGGTTTTCTACAACAGTTTCATTTAGTCATCAGATATAAAAAGGGCATACATAACAAGGTTGCAGACATGTTATCTAGACCCATTATAAATGCATCTACCATACTTAAGCATAATTCCGTGCTACATGAAAGCTACATAGAATAGTATGCGCAGGACATGGACTTTAAAGATGTATATGCAACTTTGAGTCAAGGCAAAAGAGTAGAAGAATTGGACTATCATGTGAAGGACTGACTCTTATATCATTGTGGGAAACTCTGCATTCCACAAACTGAGAGAGCAAAGATAATTAGGGAAGAACGCACTTCTCTGATATCAGGTCACTTTGGGGTAAGTATAACAGTTGCACAACAGCAAAGGTTCTGCTATTGGCCAAGAATGAGTGAGACAGTTTCTAGATATGTAAAGGGGTGTGCTATGTGTGCTAAAAGCAAGCCCAGCAATAGAAAACTAGGCTTGTACACTCCATTGCCAGTTCCTTCTCACCCTTGGGAAAGCATTTCCATGGATTTTGTTGGAGGATTGCCTAAATCTAGGAAAGGTCATGATTATCTATATGTTGTTGTGGATAGGTTCAGCAAAATGTGTATTTTGATACCCTGTAGTAAACAGATTACAGCTGAACAAACTGCAAAATTATTCTTTGAACATGTATGGGTTCATTTTGGATTACCCACTTCTATTATATCTGATCGAGACACCCGATTTGTGGGAAAGTTTTGGTCCAATCTGTGGGAACTAATGGACACCAAATTAAAGAAAAGCACAACTTTTCATCCACAAACAGATGGCCAGACAGAAGTAGTTAATAGGACAGTGATCTAGTTACTGAGAGGATATTGCAGCAAACACCCTAAGCTTTGGCATGAACACTTTTGTTATGTGCAGCATGCTTACAATAGAGCCAAACACTCTTCTACCCAGAGATCTCCTTTTGAGACCTGCTTTGGTTTCATACCAAGGTCTCCCTTGGATTTTGTCTTTGGTAAAGATACCATGGTTGATGGACACAGTGATGTGGACAGGGCAACTAGGTTCATTGAACAGATCCAGGAGATCCATCAGGCAGTACAGGAACAACTGGAAAGGAGCCAGGCCAAGTACAAGGCTAGGCATGATAAGCATCGGATGGAGCATAGTTTTCAAGTTGGATACCAAATCTGGTTGTATATCAGCAAGGACAGGATGCAAGGTGAAGGTAAGAAGCTAAAACCTATCAGGTATGGACCCTTTAGGATACTTGAGAAGATTGTTGAAAGTGCTTTTCGCCTTGATCTGCCAGCTTACATGCACATCTACTCAGTCATGAATGCAGATTGCTTGAGGTTGTTTGAACCTTCAATGATTGAGGACCCTGAAGAGCAGAGTCAATTTCCTTCTGTTGATGACCTGCTACCTGAATATCTTAATGAGTTGCAGGAAGATACAGTGCTGGACAGGAAGGTAAGGACGACGCGCAGTGGACAGGTGGAATACCTCAGGATTGGGCTTAAAGGTTCGAAGCCGAGTAGTGCGAAGTGGATTGAGATTGGACAAGTGAGACAGCAGTTTCCTCACTTAGTCGATGCTTGAAGAAAAAACCAACTTTTGGTGGTCCAAAAGATTTTCAGTAGGGAGGTCGTGATCCAAATCGGATCCATAAATGACTATCATAGAACCATGACTGTATCGGGACAAAAAAAATCTCGAATGAAATCCAAAACAACAATTGAAAACACCCTGAACCAGTGGCCATGGCAGCCGGCGTGGAACGACGAGGACCTCGGTCAAAGCGCGCTAACCGAGGCCCATGGAGACTGCGCAGGAGGTCGATGTAGCCCCTGGGAGCCCTGGAATGGGAAAAGGAGCTGATTTTCGATGCGCGCTGGGCGAACAGGGCTGAAATGGTAGAGCCTTAAGCACTTGGTCACGTTGGGAGCCAGAGGACCGTGGGCGGAGAAACAAAAAGTGCCATCGTACGAAGGTGGGACCCACAACCTGGAAACTGGCGGTATTGATCGGGGCGCCCTTGAATGGTAAGAGGTTTTGGAGGAGAGCGGAGCGATCCCACTTAGCGATCGACGCGTGGCAGCGGAGGTGAAAGAAAAAACCTCTTTGATCACGCGTTATCGGTCGAGCAAGTCAACCGCGCTCGACGTGCGTATGACGTTGGTTCTGGAGGAGCCCAGATCGGACGGCTAAGATTGCGCCTAATAGAGAGAAGCGGAATCAACAGGGAATTAAGCTGCAATTTAAGGGGATTTGGAATCTGTTGACCGCCACGGTGGAGAAAGAATGTATCCACGACATAACCAAAGAAATGAATCGACGAACAGGTTGGCGCTGTTCCAATGAGGACACGTGGCTACTTCCTGAGCGTTCATCCTGACACCGAACGGGGACTTCCAAGCACACAGGCAGTAGGCAAATCGACACAAGAAGGAGAGGAACCAAACAGGCATGGAGGTCGAATGGCTAAAGCCATGAACAGAGACAACCGAATGGAGATTCAGAGAGAGAGAGAGAGTGAAGAGTCCAAGCGACCAAGAGAGACAGTGAACAGTGAACCCTGAGAGGAGGACTGAGCACAAAGAGCAGTAAAGCCAAGCAGAGGAGACAGAGGGCCGAGCTGACCACAGGCAGCATCGAGCACCAGAGAGCTTGAAGAATCAAGCCTTCCCATAGAGGAATCTGTCTAGATTGAGCATCACAGTTGGCTCTTTCCACTATAGACCAAGGGTCACAGAGCTGGTAGGAAGAACAAGAGTTTGTGTACTCCGAGTGGCTTGGGGAATCCAAGAACCACCCTGCCAAGCAAAATCTGCTTCAGGAGAACTCATATTGAGTCCCTGTATTGTAATTTATCTGACGAAAGACACAATTAAAACAAGGCCACCACTAAAGCTGGACAGAGACGTAGCCCTGAAGAATAGGATGAACTCCTTATTAAAAATTGTTTGTGTCTTTGTGTTGCTTACTATATTTCTCTGTTGTCTTTCCACTTATTTTCTGTGTATTGGAAATCTGATCGATCCGTTGTTTCAATAACACAGAACACACACCATCAGATGAGTCTGTAATACCTTTCTGTTTAATAAATCTTTCACTGAGGTCACTCATAGGGTGATTATCATATCATGCAACTTATTAGAAGGTTAATGCTTTGCTGTAGATCTATTTCATCATGCTCATTTCTGTCTTTACAATAAATTTCTTTTCATGCTTTCTTTACATATAGCATTGTTCAACATTTACTTTCCTAGATCAAAATTTAGACTAGCTTGATGAACAGTTCTGTTTTTTTAGTGTAGCTAGTTTCTTTGTTTGCTTAGTTTCAAAGATTGATTTTCAGTTCTCTTGCAGTATATCTCTGCTCACCATAAGTCCACCAATCAGCCATCACCATCTCTTCCTGATCCATGTTCCACAGGTCATCCAAATTCCTTCACAAATCTGCCCTAATTTTCTGCACTTTTCCCATAAACTTTCCTCTCTTTCCTTGAACAAGTCCAACCATCTTTCTCTTCCCTAATCTTCCTTGATGAACCTTAGACACCTTAACACATCCTCCTAGCCATCAGCTACCCTTTCCACCCATTTTCCCACCTTCAAAACCTCTAAAACAGCTCTCGGCATCCTCCTGTAGACCTCCTGTAGATCCCCTGCAGCCTCTTGTAGAATTTCCTGTAGGTGTCTTTTTGAAATCCGATTGCAGGGAAAGCCCCCAGGAGACCACCTGGGACCTCCTAGGACCCCTACACACCTTCCTACACCTCTACAAACTCCAAATTCGCCCTCCATCACCACCTAATCGTTGCCACATTCACAAACAAATAAATCACATGCATGACAATTTCACCTAAAAATACATAAAGATCCAAAAAGATGTTTTTTCTCATTTCCTTCTAGAAATAGCTTAAGTAGATGTTGTTTACTTCCTAAGTAGGTAATGGCATTCATTTTATGGTTTTTCACCTCTCTTTCTACAAAAGTAGGGTTAGTTGGTTAATTAGGGTTTGCTAGGGTTACTTCACATTTCAGTCTTCTTTCATTTTCTGAAAGTAGAATAGCTTTTGTAGGGTAAGCTTTCCTTTCTTTCATCACATATAAAGCTTCTTCTGGAATTCATAGAAGTTGGCTTGAGCTCTTAGTGATCTTGCGCTAGCTGACCAAGTGACAGCCTGCAGTAAGAACTAGTACTTGTGCATACAGCACCGTCACTTCCAAGTTTGTTACAAACTACCAGGTTGATAAAAGTAAAGTAGAAAGCGCAGGAGTTGCAACATTATTGCTGCAATACTGGTGCTCACCACAAATATTATGTCGACGCTCCAAAAATCATATAAACCATATGTGGTATGGCCCCACCATGTCGTAACGTTACATGTGGTGGCATATTCAATTATTATAAATAAACTTTGTTTTTAACCATATTTTATATGCTATGGGAAAACGAACCATGTCATAAACATATAATAAACTATCTTTGACCACATGCATTATAATTATAGTTATAACCAACCATAACTCTCAGTTTGCGTGAGATGATTCCAACATTTTTCAGCGTCCCTCAAGGTGCCACATGGAATCCCTTGATTGCGCCACGTGGCAACCTCCCATTGGTTTCCTAACCACTGCATCAACACTGAGTTAACTGATAAATGCCACGTGTCAAACCATATTCATCTACATAGGATGTAGGGTGCCCCCATCAGCTGCCACATGTCAATATAACATTATTCCATGTCATTTGTATGACCCCTGTCAGTAGTTCCATGTGTCCTATAGGTTGACTTTGACTTTGACTTTTCTCATTTGGTCAAAATCTTCAAACTGTGATACTTTGCCATACGAAATTTGTTTGAGGTGTTGTTCACACCATTGGAAAGGTCATGCCTAGATCTATGACTATATGCTCTTTCCACAAATGTTTAAGCAATCTAATTTTTGAGGTTTCCTAGAGCTTCCTGGATCACTTTCCAATCCCGCTCATTTCATGCTTGAGTGACTATTGATTCCTTCATGTTATTTCAAAAAATTATCCAAAGAGAACTATGTGGCACAAAGTAGTCTTTGAAAATGTGTTTATTTATTTCCTTCCATATGGCCTAAAGAAGTATTTAGGATTGGATTTTGGAAACCTTGGACTCTCCAACTCTTGATGGTTTTTTAGATACTTTTAAGTCTCTATGCAATTTTTGCATATTTGATTCTAGGATTTGCTAGAGGTGTTAAGAGTAGGTGCATGTGTTGAAAAGATGCTCTCAATTTTTTGATTCATGAACGAAAATATGGCAACAAGAAGGAACTAAGCACTTGTGCTTTTGGAGGCTATTGTAAATTAATATATTTTCTTAGACCAATAGCCATAGAAAGATTGAAACTTGGGCCATAATTTTCTTTACCAAATATTGTTCCAAATAACAGGGTTGGAAAATTTTTGGTGACCGACTTCCACACCATAAGTTTCATAAATGGAGAAAACACCTATTGGGATGTAGCCCTATCTCAATTTGTCCTCCCCAGTCGAGATGGGGATGCGTTGTTGTTAAAGTTGTTGTTAGAAATCTATCCACAAATTGGTGGTGGGCTTAGAAGTCCAAGTTTCCTCGAGAAACCATATTGCCAATCTTGGTAGTGAGTGGGAGAAGTCCAATAATCTTTGACCTTTTGTTGCCTTAGCTCAATAATTTTGAGGTGGAGTGGTTCAAAGACAAAAAGAAGAAGAAGAAGAAGAAAATGAAAAAAAGAAGTGTTTATAATAGTACCACTTTTTGATTTGGGGTTGATTTTAAGGTTTTCGTTAACAATATTATGAATTTTTAATGTCATGGTTGTAAAACATTATAGTTTCAACCCCAAAAAAGAGATGATATTGAGAATACCACCTTTTTAAATGGAGGTAAAAACGACTAAATACAACCTATAAAAAAGACAACTTTGAAGGGATTTGATAAAGTTGATAACCATGTTTAAACTTGTGATGAAATTTTTAATTAAGTACATATTGTTTTGCATTTCGCTTTATGATTAACATAATGGTTGATTGTTTGAGGTGAGAATATCTTTGTTTGTCAAATTTCTTACCCTGCTCTATGCCAAAAAAAAATTAAAAAAAAAAATCATTCAAAATACTTCACAATACCTCTTTCACATGCGCTCTTTAAAAAATATCCATTATTAAATTGGATATGCTTATAATATATGCCTTTTAAAATTGTTTAAGATAAAAACAATTTTCTATACCAAAAATTAATCTCATATTAGTTAACAGATATAATTCACAACAATATACAAACTCCAATATACAATAACTTTTATAATAATTAGAAAGTTACCAAAAAAAATAATGCCTCCTATCATTACATTGTAAATATCTTTATTTTTTATATCAAAAATCTAAACAAAATAATTATTCTAAATTAATTAAAAAATATTAACCACAGCTATATAATCAAATAATTTTAATGTGATTTTATAATTTACCATAAATTACAAATATCAATATTTTTTTAAAATATTAAAAAATATATTTTAATATAATGTAGTTGTTAGCGGTCCTACTTATATTTTGCCCCACGCAGACCCAGTTTATTCTTTAGTCTATAAAAGTCCTTTCCATCGAGATATCTATTTGTGAACTTAAGTTGAAATCAACTTTTCAAATAAAAAAAATACGAGGGGCATAATGAGGAAGTTGGGTGGCATGGACTAGTCGGCAGGCGGTACTTAATGAAATCAAATCAAAAGAAAAAGAAAGACTTTCTTTGAAGTAAAATCAAAAGAAATGGAATCATCTTTTTTAAAGCGAAATGGAATAGTCGTTACGAGGAAAGAGATGAAACGCGTCACGTGGCAGGCGGTACTTAATGAAATCAAATCAAAAGAAAAAGGAAGACTTTTTTTTGGAGTAAAATCAAAAGAAATAGAATCATCTTTTTCAAAGCGAAATGGAATCGTCGTTACGAGGAAAGAGACGAAACGCGTCAAGTGGGGCCCTGTCGGTGGCTAGTAAATGCAGCACCGACGAAGAAACTGCCACACATTTCCGGGTTCCGCTTCGTTACCCACTAAAAATCTGGCATGGTTTTAATTAAGGCTTATTTCATTAAAAACGAATTAAGTTTTAAGTTTCATTTTTTTATTTATTTTTGACACTTTGAGGTGTTTTTAGTTTGATTTTTTGGATTTTTTGGTGTTGGAATTTAGGGGAAAGTTTAGTTTTTTATTTTGTATATGAATTCAGTATCCTGAAAAACTTGTGCAGAGATTACTAGTTAAGTTTCAATAAATTTTTACGGGATTTTAGAGAAATTAAATCAGAAAAAACCACTTGAAAAAATTTCAAAAAATCTCAAGCTAAAAACAACTAATGTTTTTTCAGAAGATATTTAATAGCTATTAATTGAAATTACAAATTTAATAGATAAATTCTTCATAATCAAATGTCCCAATAATTATTTTTGAAGGTACTGAATCTATATATACAATTTTAAAAAAACTAATTTAAACAATACACATTAAAATCTAGCCACAAATTTGTTTACCAAACTCCAATCAAAATCCTAAAAAATAAAAAAATCACACTTAAAATTACTCTTTTTGTTTGCTCTAATCAATTTATCTATTAATTAGATAAACGATTCCAGAGAGGGGCAGCTATATTTCGGACTGTGAATGAATTTGACTTTGACATTGCTTTGCAGCTTTGTTCTCTCGTCTGGCAAGAATCGAGAGATATAGGTGTCGTGATCCAATCCAATCTTGATCAGGACTATCTACACTCGAGAATTGCTCCAGACTTAACTTTTTCAGATGAAAAAAAATATCGAGAGATAAAGACACAGCGTACCAAATGCCTGCTAATAACTTGGAAGCAACTGTTGTTAAGCTCCATTAATTTTTGCACAAATGCTGCCTACAATTAAGGAATTTAAACTGCAGCCTTTCCTTAACTTATGGAAACCAACTGCAGTAGTTTCCTTAAGTTAAGGAAATCAACTGCAGTTAATAAATTTATTGTTAGGAGCTACTGAAGTGGTCCATTACTCCCATATGGAGTTCTCTGCCTTGATCTGTGGGACATCTGACACATAACTATCAGAAGCTTGATGGAAGCTTAGCTATAAATTCATCTATTTGGTCCCCAAGCTTGCATCTCAATCCCCTTCAGTTTTTCACACCATCTAGCTGAGATAGCAGAGCTTGGAAGTGCCTTCAGAATTTCTGCATTCTTTTCTTTTTGCTTGGATAGCTGGAGCGTGGTTTTCAGAAAGAAGTTGCATCAAGAGTTTCACCAATGGCTGGAGGTAATTCGTATCCCTGGGCATTAAGTTTTACAACGATTCTTTCAGTTATTCCGCATATAGAATCGCTGTCTTAATTTTCTTACATTTGGTATCGGAGCCGAAATTTTACCTCTGTCTTGGTGTGAGATTTACTTATAAATAATGGCTTCAAAGAGTACCCTGTTTTTGCTTCACACTTTTCGGTTCGTAATTTCGTTTCTCGATCGAAATTTCCACTGGGCTTGCTATATTTTCAGTTTCTCGATTTTATTGGTGGCGGCCAGTAGTGTATTATATGATTGGGTTATGCATGGTATTCGTGAGGTTTTAGATGTGAGTGGTGTTATTTTTGGTTTATTTTCTGAGAGTGATTCAGCTTAAGCCATCTTCTAACGTTTTAGGGAAGGATTCTGCGAGGATCTGATTATGGGTTTCTTTATAGAATATTAGGCTCGACGATGTGGGGATTTCAGGAATATGGGTGACCCGGATCTAGATTATAGAGTAATCTTATTCAGTAAAATAACGTAACATGATTTGATTGGTAGATTTTGGTTATATATTCAAATCTAGAAGAATAGAGTATATGTATCATTTTAACAATAAAATAGGGACATCAAAAGTGCTTGATATAACGAAGGTATTCAGTCTGTAAATAACTACCTGTAAAATTTGTCGTTACCTCTATTTGAAACAAAATTTGCAATTTGCCATTGTATCAAATTTCAGTTTATTTTGAAATTGCAATCTTCGTTATATGAAATTGCTGATATTTTGAAATAATCATTGTGAAATTTGACTTCATTCTTATATAAAAAAAAAAAATCCGATACATCACGCGTTTGCTTTTAGAGGTAACCTTTATTTATATTTGGACATTTTTTTGAAAGAAAGTGTTTTTGGAGGTTTTCCTTTAGTTACATTTCAACGCTTTGGTGTTTAACAATTCAAACATATAAGCCTTTCATAAAATGGGATTTGAGCCGAGGTAAACGCAACAACTTATTGTTGATATCCCATAAGGCGTGTTTCGAAATTCAGAAATTAGAAAAACCGAATTTTATATGAAATTTGATAACATAATGGATAACTATCATATGGCTATGTTAATGGGCATATGGTAATGACAGATTTTAAATAAAGGAAATATGATCTTCATTGTTGATAAAAATACTGCATTGTGTATATTTCGCATATATAAATGCAATATAAAATAAACGCCAAAATAAGATAATCCAAAACATTGAAACTAGTATCCCAGATTTAGTATGCAGCCGAGCTCAACTCACTGAAGATTAATGTCGGATGCATGCTTGAAACAAATAGAGAATATACCTTCAAAACAAACATGAGAAGAGTGGATATTCTTCTCATGCGAACATATATGAACAATGATATAGCGATGGTCTATGGAAAATTCGTAAAAAGGTATTTGAGTTTAAGAATGTTTGCAGAGTTAATGTATAGGGATATGATGACTAACATACCCACATCGTTGTTTATGCATTCTTAAATATTTGAATATTTGAATATTTGAAATGGTTTAGTCTTTTGTTTTGAATATTTCAAATTTGCAGTTTTTGCAAATTATTTAAAGAAAATAGATGATGATGTATTATAAATTGATTGGTTATGTGAGAATTGAATTCTTATGGGTATAAATTATTTTATTGTTTTGAAGTTATATATAATTGTGGACGCTGGAGTTCAAATATGAGGTTTTTGTATTCATTTTATAAAATATTAGGGGAAATGAATATAGGGATGACCTTTGAAGTATTACTTAAAGAAAATAACTCTGAATTGTGAGAATCTCTATTTTGAACTCAATAGCCTTGCAATGCAATTTGTAGTCATTTGCGG